>WQNJ02000094.1:245000-1445000 GCA_016584745.2 Phylloscopus trochilus trochilus
CCCTGCCTCGGCCGTCGAGCTTTGGGCTCCGCCCAATATGGAGATGAAAGAACTCCCATGGTGCCTGGCTGCGGCCGAAAGTCCAGTTGGAGCTAGAAAAACCCCTGGGACAGCGAGCCGACACAGAAACTGGACCTAAGAAGGACAAAACTGTGCGAGGCACATGTCTAGCTACCTGCAGGCAGCAGGCATTCTTTTGTTACTTTGTCGCCATGGCCTGAAAGAAACTGGAGAAAGGTAACGCCCCTGGACCACACGAGCCAAAGCGATTCTATTGGAACCCCCGTGAGGAAGGAATCCCGACTCTGCAGCAGCACCAGCGGCAGCAGATTCGACTGCACCTCCTCCTCCGTGGTGTCTACTGGGAGCAGCGGCGGCGTGCGCAGCCCCTCGAGCCCCCTACCCAGAGCTGATTCCTAATAAAGGCTTTTTCAAAGGAGCTGGTCTCCTAGCCCATTTATAACAAATTGGGGGCTCGTCCGGGAGGTAACCACACCTGATGAGGACCGAGGACGGGATGGCCGACCGCCCTTTGGATCTCAGGACAGCTGGTTACACTGGACCAAGGAAGACAGCCTGGGATCGGACAGCACGGAGGAGCGCCGGTAAAGTATAGCCGGTGGCGGGAGTGGAGACGAGCGAGTGGTGTGTGAGTGAGACAAAGACCGGTAGCTCGGATCTTTGAAGCGAGTGTGGGCCTCCCAGTACCGCGTTTCCAGTCTCCCGCGAGGGAACTGGCCGGAAACGGAGGGAAGCGAAAGGAGAACGGTGTGAAAGAGGCGTCTCCAGGGGCATAGGCGCCCCCCTCCGGGCTTGCGGAGGTAATTTAGAGGGTGAGTGGCACGTCACAGGGTGTGTGATTGTAGGATAGGCCCGCCTCCATTCTAGAATCTACGGAGGCAGGCTGCTCAGGCTGATCCAAGCGTGCGGAAAGCCTGGAGCCGTGGGTGTAGCACGCACCGCACTGGCTGAGGTTACGGCCCGGGGTATCCACGGGTTGGGATACTGGCTGGGGTAGCTAACAGGGTGTGGGGAGTGAGAGAGGGTACTGGCCGAGTTACGGCCTGGGGTGTCCAGCAGCAGTGGTGGTCA
Organism: Phylloscopus trochilus trochilus; assembly: GCA_016584745.2. Classification (NCBI taxonomy): domain Eukaryota; kingdom Metazoa; phylum Chordata; class Aves; order Passeriformes; family Phylloscopidae; genus Phylloscopus; species Phylloscopus trochilus. The sequence continues at coordinate 246,093 of WQNJ02000094.1, forward strand.
GACCCTGAGGGTGGGTAACTGCAACCACTACTGGCTTGGGACACCGGCTGGGGTAACTACCGGGGTACAGGAGTGGGCGCACTGGTTGGGGGTACCTAGAAGTGAGAGGTATGTGTTCCAGGTGCGGAGAGCCTACAGGGCCGGGGGTCTTTTGAGTATACCGCCTGGGTGTAGGATGAATGAAAGTTAGGGAAGTCCCAAGGTGCGAGGGATTTAACGATAGGGAGAGTGAGTGAGTCGCACACTGTATGTCCGAGTCCTGGCTGTAAGTGGTGACTGGAACTCTGGGCCCAGGTTGACCGGCCACTTATGGAAACTCGATAGATATACAGGAGAGGAAGAGGGGTGCTGGCTGGGGTAGTGACTGAATCTCTAAGGGCGAGATATCAGACTACCGACAGGGCACTCTGAGCACTGGCAGGAGTGGCCAGACCCTGAGGGCAGGTAACTGGGGCCACTAACGGGTGTTCGTGGAGTGAGTGAGAAAGGGGTGCTGGCTGGGGTAGTGGCTGAATCTCTAAGGGCGAGATATCAGGCTACCGACAGAGCACTCTGAGCACTGGCAGGAGTGGTGCCACTGGGGCCACTGACGAGTGTTCGTAGAGTGAGTGAAGATTACCTAGTGAGAATGGGAGGATATATAAATAAGCAAAAACCACCTGAGGAGGAAAAGGGGAAGATAAAGAACATTCCCCCAGATAGTCCATTAGGACAAATGTTGGAACTATGGGATACTGAAGAGGCCACTAAAAATTTGAGCAAGGTTAAAATGATCCATTATTGTATTGAGGTTTGGCCCACTTTGAATTTGCCTGGAGGATGGCCGTGGTGTGGAACTAAGGACCCCTGGATGTGCTCGCAATTAAACCAGTATCTGAAATCCCGAGGGGACTCAGATACTGAGCAGATCCTTTATGCTGCCTGCTGGCAGAGACACAGAACTGAAAGTGAAACAGTTAAGATTTGTAAGCTACAAGAGGGAAAGAGGAAAAATGAAAAAGAGAAAAAGGAGGAAAGCAGTCACCATTGGGACCCTCTTGATTATTTGCCCCCTCCTCCTGTTTACCCTGGGATACCCCAAACTGTCCCTGCTAACCCTCCAGCTTTACCTGCGAACCCCTCCCCATCTCTCCAAACCATGATCCCTATTCCTTCTTCAGCTTGCTCCCCAACCGGATTAACCCCTACAGCTCCACCCTCTCTACCACCTCAGTCTGACCCGACTGTCTTGAGTACTAACCCCTTCTACTCTTCAACTCTATCCTCGACCTCTCCTAACACTGGCCGAGGCCACTCCCCCTCACCATCTACTGTCCCTGCACCCCCAAACAACTGGGAGCTGGACTTGCCAGCCAATACTACTGATTTTGTGGAAACCCCAAAAGGACCCTACTGTGGCACCAGGTCAAGAACAAAGCTCTTCCCCCTAAGGGAAGTCCCGATAAGTGGGGCAACTGGGGATGCACCTCTGACAGCTTCAGAAGTTGGGGGCTTTAAGAAAGAGCTGGGAGGCCTGGTTGGAGACCTGGTGGGGGTGGCTGGCTGGGTGGATTGGTTCCTGAATCCTAATGTTTGCACCTGGAGTGAGATGAACTCTATTTTGGGTGCCTTGTTCAGCCCCAAGGAGATGGCCATGGTCCATGTCGCGGGGATGCAAGTCTGGGAACAGGGGAGCAGGTTTGGGCCCCGGGCAGGGGACGGGCTCCCGCGGGCGGATCCAGGGTGGGATCCAGGTGGAAAAGGGGAAGGGCAGAATGTGGGAGACTGTGGAACCCTGGTGGTGAGGGGCATTGGAGGGTCTGTTCCCCGGGGTGGCAGCACCAGGCTGGCCTTTGATGGGACCCAGGGGGAATGGGACCCCAGCCACCTAGTTAAGCAGGGGAGGAGATTTTTGGTTACGTGGATCCCGACAGTCCCGAGGACCAGGTGCTGTTAAAGGTGCAGTTCCTTGCTGGATCCTGGCCTGATATCAGGAAAAAGCTAGAAATTAGTAACCCATGCTGCTGTTTGGACCCAAGAAAAAGAGTGGACTGACGTTTCCCGTGTAAAAGGACCAGTATCGCCTCCTCCTAACTATGGACAAAACCCAGAAAAATCCCCCACGAGTCTCCCCAAGTGGACTGCCATCCAACATCCTGCCAGCTGACAAAAGAAGAGAACCAATACATGGTGAACATGAGTTGAGAGAAATAAAGAAGTTAGGGTTGTACCAAGGGAAGCAAGGGGAATGGTTAACCCCAGATAGATAAAAGTTTTTAAATAAAGCCCTAGCTTGAAAAATGCTAACAGGAATACAGAGCCTGACCCACTGGGGCACCCAAGGGTTATGTGATCATTTTTTTTAAGAGAATATTTATGTATTGAGGTACATGGTCTGGCCAAAGCAGTAACTGAAGGATGCCTTATATGCCAAAAGGTAAATCAGAAAACGATGGGGGGGAGTGCCCCAGGAGGAAGACGGATGGCATTGGGACTCTTTCAAAATGTACAGGTGGATTTTGCTGAGGTGCCTTCAGCACAGGGTTGCAGGTATCTACTTGTTATGGTTGATTGTTTGGCCCATTGGGTGAAAGCCTTTCCTGCTGGGGAGGAGACGGCACAAGTGGTAATAAAGGTATTATTAGAACACATCATCCCCCAGTATGGGCTAGTGAATAATATTGATTCAGACCGAGGTCCTCATTTTGTAGCCAAAATTCTACATGATGTCAATAAAGCCTTAGGAATCAGGTGGCGGTTGCATACACCCTGGCATCCCCAAAGTTCAGGGAGAGTTGAGAGGATGAATAAAACCTTCAAAAATGTATTAACTAAATTGATAACCGAAACAGGAATGAATTGGCTCAAGTGTCTGCCCCTGGCCCTTCTGTGAATCCGGGTCCGACCAAGATCTGACATAGGGGCTTCACCATATGAGATGATGTTTGGACTCCCCTTCTTACTGACCCCCTATAGCACTGGGGATTATTTAGAAGGGGAGGCCGCTACCCAAGAATATGTAAAAACAATTGGAAAGACATTGGCAGATCTTAAAAGAAGAGGGTATCTTCCTCAAACCTCTCCCTTGGACACTGACATGCATCAAATAAAACCAGGAGACTGGGTTTTAATTAAGTCCTGGAATACCACCCCACTAACCCCTAAATTCGAAGGCCCGTTCCAAGTTCTGTTCACTACTCATACTGCAGTGCGAACCCAGGAAAAGGGCTGGACCCACATCACTAGAGTGAAAGGACCATTACCACCCCCGAGTGATCCCTCTGACTGCAACAAGGGGTCAGATCCCTCTGACCCTGCAACCCCAACAAGGGTTCCCTCTGAGTGGACTGCCACTCGAGATCCAGACACCCTCAAAGTAACTCTCAGGAAACAACCAAAAACCAGTTAAAGCCAATAAGGGACAATAACAGTTATTACAAGCTGTCGTTACCATTGTTAAAAATCCACATTGTTACAAGAGGTTAAAAAGTGTTAATATAAAAGTGTAAAATAATGGTTAAATCCGATGTTATAAATTGTTATAATGAGCCACAATGTGTTAATGTAAAAGTAATAAGTAACAGTAATTCTTAATTTAAAAATTAAATCTCTCATAGGGCACACCCAAAGGGAGCTAACTAAAACTAAGAAAAAGGTGGAAGGTGGGAATAAACAAGGGAGAACTCCACAAATCCAGCCTAAGAACTCCCCGACCCAAGAGGCAAGACCAGGTGAGACTAAAGAGAACCCTCAGAGCGAGATGGGGGCAGGTTCATACTGGACTCTTGGAGGGACTAATAGTAGTCCTATTGATATGATGAGGAGAAAGAACCCCCTGACCCAAGAGGCAAGGCCAGGTGAGACCAAAAGATCCACAAATAGAATGGTTCATACTGGACTCTTGGAGGGACTGATAGTAGTCCTATTGATAAGCAAGTTTACAGATGGGGCTTACTCCGAATGCTGTCATTCAGTTTGTGATGGGGAGAATCTACAATCCCTTATGAGAGTTCACACCCATGTGAATCCCACATGTTTTGACATGATCCAATTATCCACCTGTCAAAAAGAGAAAAAACAACATTGGATTGCAAAAAATGCTGCCACATTTAAGCAGTGCCTGACCGGGGAGTGCCCTATCAGAGAGTGGTTCTGTTTTAAAAAGTTAAGAAATACAGAGGGAGTAGCAGACCTGATAAAAAGAAAATACCAAAAGAGGAGGACGGGCAGCACACAAACATGGAAAAGTAAAATACAGACACCAAAAGGAATGGTAAAAACATATAGGCCAGCAACTTGGACACAAGATAGATCATGGAGGTGCCGAACTCCAATTTACATGTTGAATAAAATTATCAGGTTATCAAACAAAACAGCCCTTGCCCTTGATCATATCAGTAACCAATTGGCACAGACAAGAGCAGTAGTTTATCAAATCAAACTAGCAGTCGATTATGAAAGTAAGGTAATAAAAAATATTTCCAAAGAAATACAAAAAATTGCATATGTAAGTACCCAGGAATGGAAGCCCTTAATTAATATAGACTGGTGGGACAACTTCTGGTCCTTTGAAGGGACCTGGTGGGAAAAAGTAGTGTTCATTGCAATAAGTGCCTTTGTCAGTCTCCTGCTTCTCCCCTGCATACTTCCCTGTCTAATTCGAACTGTAGCCACTACTGTTCCAGCTAGTCTCCAAATCCCTAAAGTAAAGATTCAGAGACCTACAAATACAATTAGATTGGAACCCCAAGAAGAACTGAGCACAGCAAAAAGAATTTATGACCAATACCAAGAATTAAAACAGATTTATTCCCTTGAGTCAGACATGACCAATTGATGCGGGCTAAAGCCCGATCAAAGAAATAGAGGGGGGATTGAAAGAAATTAGCCCCAGGTTATGCACTCCCGAGTTGTACTGTTACATTGTTTTGCTGTAAAATTAAAGTTGCACTGTTACTTGCTTGTTTCAAACCGTTCATGTTGAATCTGTACCCTGAATTTCTGTTCGTTATGTCCAAGTTCTGTACCCTTTCTCCCTAAATCCTCGGCTTTCCCCTCTCCCGACGAAACGCCGCCGCCGCCTTGTCGCTCCGCCCCCCCGCCGCTTCCTGCTGCTCCCTGCCTCGGCCGTCGAGCTGTGGGCTCCGCCCAATATGGAGATGAAAGAACTCCCATGGTGCCTGGCTGCGGCCGAAAGTCCAGTTGGAGCTAGAAAAACCCCTGGGACAGCGAGCCGACACAGAAACTGGACCTAAGAAGGACAAAACTGTGCGAGGCACATGTCTAGCTACCTGCAGGCAGCAGGCATTCTTTTGTTACTTTGTCGCCATGGCCTGAAAGAAACTGGAGAAAGGTAACGCCCCTGGACCACACGAGCCAAAGTGATTCTATTGGAACCCCCGTGAGGAAGGAATCCCGACTCTGCAGCAGCACCAGCGGCAGCAGATTCGACTGCACCTCCTCCTCCGTGGTGTCTACTGGGAGCAGCGGCGGCGTGCGCAGCCCCTCGAGCCCCCTACCCAGAGCTGATTCCTAATAAAGACTTTTTCAAAGGAGCTGGTCTCCTAGCCCATTTATAACAATACCACCCTGAGAACGCCCGATCTCGTCTGATCTCGGAAGCTAAGCAGGGTCGGGCCCGGTTAGTACTTGGATGGGAGACCGCCTGGGAATACCGGGTGCTGTAGGCTTCTTTTGCTGGGTGCTGCAGGGGTTTGGGGGCTTTTGTTTTGGCCGGGAAGTGGCGAGTGGTCAGTCGGTGCCTTGTTTTGCGTGGGAGTTGCAGCAGCATCTTCCACCTCTCTTTGACAACACATTCGCTGGAGAACCACTATTACTATTTTTGTGTTATCACAGTGCTGGCAGCACCAGCTTCCATCTCTCTGCAACACAACAGCAGTGGCAGTCCAGACTTTCACCTTTCTGTGGCACCACAGTGCTGGTAGTACCAGCTTCCACCTCCGTGTCACACCACAGCATTTGAAGCACCAGCTTCCACCTCTCTATGACACAAGAGCAGTGGCAGCACCAGCATTCCTCTCTTTGTGACGCCACAATGCTGGCAGAACCCGCTTCCACCTCTCTGTGACAACATAGCAGTTGAAGCACGAGCTTCCACCTCTCTGTGAAAACACAGCAGTGGAAGCACCAGCATCCACCTCCCTGTCCCACCACAGCATTTCCGCACCAGCTTCCATCTCTCTATGACACCACAGTGCTGCCTGCACCAGCTGCCACCTCGCTGTGACAACACAGTGTTGGCAGCACCAGATTCCACCTCTCCGGGACACCACGGTGTTGGCAGCTTCAGCTTCCACCACTCTGCGACACCACAGTTCTGGCAGCACCAGCTACAAAGTCTCTGGGACACCACAGTGCCTACAGAACCAGTTTCCACCACTTTGTGACACCACAGCAGTGGAAACACTCACTCCCACCTCTCTGTGACACCACAGCATTGGCAGCACACACTTCCACCTCTCTGTGACACCACAGCAGGTGCAGAAGCAGCTTCCAACCCTATGTGACACAACAATGCTGGTAGCTCCAGCTTCCACCTCTCTGTTACACCGCAGTATTTAGGGTAACACAATTGCTTTTTCTGTGATGCCAAAGAGTTGGCAGCAGCTTCTCCCTCTCTGTGACACCACAGTGCTGGCAGAACCAGCTTCCACCCCATCTGACACCACAGTGCAGGCAGCATCAGCTTCCACCTCTCTGTGATGCCACAGAGCTGGCAGCAGCAACTTCCACCTCTCTGTGACACCACAGCAGTGGCAACACAGACTTCCACCTCTCTCTGACACCACAGTGCTGGCAGCACCAGCTTCTATGTCTCTGTGAAAACACAGCCGTAGCACCTGCAGCTTCCACCCCTTTGTAACACTACAGTGCCTGCAGAATCAGCATCCACCTCCTTTGAACACCACAGTGGTGGCAGCACCAGTGTTCCCTTCTCTGTCACTCTACAGTGCTGGCAGCACCAGCTTATACCACTCTGTGACACCACAGTGGTGACAGCACTCGCTTTCACCTGTTAGTGACACCACAGTAGTTCGAGCACCAGAATTCCCCTCTTTGTTTCGCCACAGTGCTGGCAGCACCAGTTTCCACCTCTCTGTCACACCACAGTGGTGGCAGCACCATCTTCCAACTCTGCGTGACACCACAGCTGACCTAGTCAAAAGTGGTAGAGTAGTCAAGGTCGGGGATTGGTGAGTTCCAGTGTGTGTGCGCGCGTGTGTGTGTGTGCGTGTGTGTGTGTGTGTGCGCGCGTGTGCGTGTGTGTACCTGTGAATGTGTGTGTGAAGTTTACAGTTTGTAAATTGAGGCAAGTTATTCAATTGTGGAGCAAAAGGACATTTTTGAATGTAAGGATCAAGGTCCAGGCAACCTTTTCCTCCTGGCGTATCTGTGTGTATGAGATGTAGCCAGAAACTTCTCAGTTTAGATTCAGATTGCAAGTGGGACACAGAATGTGATGGTGTAAATAGCTGAGCAGGAAAGCGTGTGGCATCGGCGTGTTTTGACTGAAGCCATTTGTCTGTGCAAGGAGATGGACGTATGGGTCTCAGCCGGTATGACACCACGCTTAGCTGAGAAACAAAGTGCATGGCTTCAGTGTGTGCTCTGAAAATGAAAGGCTGCAAGGAAAAGGCAAGGGGGCAGGTCAGCTAAAGCTTTCTGTCCTGGCACAATGAGCTGCTTGAAGTGGAACTGCTGTTCAGTTTCGCTCAGGATTCTGCAACACTGAAATGCTGTGCTTTTTCAGGTAGCTGAGAAGGAAAGGGAGAGTCACCTGTAGCAATGTATTTGAACATCTTAGGCCATAATGTGCCTTAGCCAAACCACCAGTAGTTATTCTTATCAGAACCCTCAGGAATTTGTCAAGGTTACTAAGACATAAACAGTGCTAAAATAAAAGAACTAGACAAAGGAGGCCCATAAAGTGATGGACTGTAACCAATCATATTTCCTGAAGGGTGCATGATGAATGCGTGGACAAGATAGAGCCTCCAATCAAAAAATGTCTGATCACATGAACAAGTAGTCTTAGAATGTATAAATATAGCTTAATGTAAACAGTAAATGGCTTCTGCCAAATCATATTGGCTGGTTGTACAGAAGTCCTGAGCTCCCACAGTCACCTGTACGTCTCCCACCGTTTGTAGGCTGCAAGGGGAAGGTGAAGGCCAGGCCTGGCCTTCGGCTGTGCGACTTGTTGCAAGGAAGCAGCTGATGAATGCTTTCAGTTTTTTGGGATTTGTTAGAGTGGCAGGCTATGCTGGTACCTAGAGCTTGAGGGAAGGTGTACATTTCCATCATACGTTATGCAGTTTACCGGGTGCAAGCTAAACTTTGAGCAAGGACATTCTCAGCTGACACTGCTGGTCCTAGAGAAGACCAGTGCTATGCACTTTGCTTCTCAGTTCTACATACTGTGGCCTTCAACCACTCCTTCAGTTTGAATCTAAACTGAAAGGTTTCCAGCTATGGCTCTACAGACAACGAGCAAAAAGTAGAGAATGTTTCCCCATTGCCTCTTTGAAGATTAAATTTGTCTCTAACCAAAACTTCAGGAACTGTTTCATTTTAGAAAAAGAGGCACCTTGTTGAAAGTTATTACTAGGGTTTAGAGTTGGTCCACTAAGCTTGCTAACACCAGGCTTTGGGTACAGCAGGCAAGAGAGCAGTGAACTGTTAAGACATTGAGATAACAGCAGACTTGGTACATCAGGCGAGCAAACTGCAAACTTTTGATATGCTGAGAGCAAGCAGTAAACTTTTCCATGAATTGGGTGAGCCGGCCAATGAACTTCATGAAGTGAATGTGAAGACTGCCATTCTCAAAACTCTCTATAAGCAAGTGCCCAACCAGCCACACATGGCAGCACTGCAAAAATCTGCACAGTGCCAGAATCGTTGCTGTGCTGTGTTGTCCTTTGCTATCCTGGCTATTCCTGCAAGACTGCTCATGCTCCCTCAGATACCACCACCCCCCAACACCTCTGGTGCTGCTGCCACAGCCCTGTTCCCTCTCTGGCTCGCTTGACTACTATCAGAGTGACCAGAGAAAGACTCATTCCACTTTACACAGATCTCCCCCATTGCACTCTAAAAGCCAGCTCTGGACCCATGGTGGTGGTAACCCCTTCCCTGTGTTTCTCACAGATACTCTGGGCAGTTTTCCTTCTTCTCTATTTCTCTCATTTCTTCTCCTCTATAAAAATAAAGTTCTATGATCACTTTGGACCCACACATTTAAACTTGTATGTGCTTAAATCTCAGTTTTGGGTATGTTTAGAACCCAGTTACTTTCTGCAGCTGTGGATTGAGGACAAACTTGTCTCTCCTCCCCTAAAGCAAATCTCAGGCTTTGCTGAAGCCAAGGAAATCTCCTGCTTCAGGGTCACCTTTCCTGCTCTGCCAGACCCCCTGAGTGTCCCAGCAGCAGGAAATTACCAGATCTGCTTGGTACTGGTGCTGGCAAAGGCCACACCTGGGCAGAGCCAGTGTTGGCAATTTGCTGGATCTGGACTCCTGGAACCAGCAAATTACTGCATCTGGGTAGTGCTGGTGCCAGAACCAGAAAATTGCCCAATTTTGGCTTTCTGTGCCAGCAAATTGCTGGACGTGGGACACGCCGACACTAGGAAATTTCCAGATCCGGGCACTGGCAGTGCCAACGAACTCCAGATAACAGGCTTCAGCTGCAGATAAAGAACAGATCTGGACCCCTCCCTCCATCCCTCCCTCCCTTTTCTTCTTCCCTTCCTTCCTCTCTCTCTCCCCCTCCCGCCTTCCCTCCCTCCCTCCCTCCCTCCCTCCTTTACTCCCTTCCTGCCTTCCTGGAATGAGGTACCCTCACCCTTCCAAAATCCTGGCTCTTCACCTCAACCCTCCACAGCTCAGGACCTTTATCTCAGCCTTCCCAATTTAACTGCAAATGCCCAGAAGACACTTCTAGGACCCAAAATTCCTAAAAGCAGCAGGAGCATCCCCAAAAGTGCCCCCTGCTGTTCCTCCCTCTAGTGCCTCACTCCAAGAGGGCAAACCACCCCATGCCCCTGCTTTCCAATCTCCATCCCTCACAAAATACATCCCACTCCCCACAGTTCCATCCCCACCCTACAACACCCCATCCCGTGCCATGCCATGCCATGCCATGCCATGCAGGAAGCCCCATCCAAGAGGGCCTTGGACACTTCCAGTGATTCAGGGGCTGTTGCAGCTTCTCGGGCCAACCTGTGCCATGGCCCTTGCAGGGTACAATTCCATCTCCACGTCCCATTTCAGCCTGCCCCCAGGCAGCACTAAGCCATTCCCTGTGTCCTCTCCCTGCAGGCCCTTGGCAAGAGTCTCTCTTAGCCAGCAATTGCTGCTCCTCCCTGCTGTGGGGCAGAAGCTGCAAGTTGATTTTCTTCCCGTGGCCCCGGCCTGGCCCTCAGCCAAGGGCAGGACCTTTCCCTGGAGCTCTGCAGGCACTTGCTCGCTTCGGCCGCAGCCCAGCAGACGGAGCTCAGAGCTCCCTGGGGGGCTGCGCCTCCTTCCGAGGGCCAGCGCTGGGGTAGCTCCCACCTTGGCCCCAGGCTCCTCAGGGACTGCCCCCGAGGGAACAGCTGGGGCTGGGCCAGGGCAACTCCGGGATGGAGATCAGCAAAAGCTTCTTCCCCTACAGGGGGCTCAGCCACTGACCAGGCTCCTCAGGGAATGCTCACAGCCCCGAGGCAGCCGCAGCTCCAGGAGCCTTTGGACACCGCTCCCAGGGATGCCCGGCTTGTGACTGCCTGGACTCCATGATCCCACTGGGTTCCTCTCAGCTCAGCCCTTTCTGCAATTCTCACCTTTGGCTCAACCCTTCTGTCCACTCAAGGTGCTCACAAAGCTGTTGGGGGCAGTGCAGGAGCAGGGCAGGTCCAGCATTCCCCTCTGTGTGACACAGGAGTAGTGCCAGCCCCAGCACTCCCCTCTCTCTGACACCACAGCGTCGGCAGCACCTGTGTTCCCCTCTTTATGACACCACAGTGCTGGCAGCAACAGCTTTCCCCTCTCTGTGAAACCCCAGCCCCGGCAGACCAAACATTCCCTCCCTGGAGACACCCAAGGGAAACATCCAGAGCTGCATCCAGTAAACACAACTAAGTGGCCACTGACCAGCCCCGGCCTGGGCAGATTTGGATTCCTCTGCACACAGCTAGGGGAAGGTCCCCTTGGCCACCTCCACACTGCCATAGACAAGTGGCAGATACAGATTCTGCCCAGAGCTGATGGGAAAAGTTGATTGAAAAATAAAACGAAAATAAACACAGAAAAAAATTTAAAAAAAAATAAAAATTCCCACAAACCAAGCAAAAAAGGCACCTTTGGCAGCTGCAGGGCCCTTGGAAATGGCAAGTGCCAGACCCTCTGCCCGTGGGAGAGAAGAGGGCTCTGAATTGCCCGCCCCTGGTATATAAACCCTGCTCCCAGGCTGCTTCACATACAGAATTCTTCCGGAGGACTTCAGAAAGCTGAGAGTCAGATTTTTGGGGCAGTTTTGGGGGCAAATTTGCAGTGATTCTTGGTGGGGGGTGGGGGAGGGGGGGGTGGTGTTTGGTGGCGATTCTGGGGTTCCAAAGTTGATTTTGGTGTGGCTTCAATGGATTTTCGGGTGATTTTGGGGGTGGTTTGGGGGGAAATTTTGGGGGGTTTTAGTGCCATTGGGGGGGGGGTTGAGGGTGTCAAAGCCTGTTTTTGGGTCATTTGGGGTGATTTGGGTGTGATTTTGGGGGGGGCAGGGGTTGGTAAGATTTTTGGATGATTTTGGGTTCAAATTTTGGGGATATTTTTGGCAGAGGCCAAGCCGATTTTAAGGTGATTTTTGAGCAGATTTGCGGTGATTTTAGGGGGTGCCGAGGCCAATTTTGAGGTGATTTTTGGAACGACGGTGGGGCAACTTCTGGGTGGATTTTGGGCTTATTTTGCATTGATTTTGGAACAATTCTGTGGTGATTTTGGGGCGCTATTTGGGGGCTTTTGGAGGCTAATTTGGGGAGATTTGGGAAGCTTTGGTGGCAGTTTTGGGGTGCCAAAACCGATTTTGGTGTGATTTTGGGTGGTATTTGTGTGATTTTTGGGTTGCCCTGGCCCATTTTTGTGTGATTTGGGGTGTGAGTGTTTAGGGCGATTTTGAGGTGATTTTTGTGGCGATTTTGGGGATTTTTGGGGTGATTTGAGGGGGTTTGGGGTGATTTTTGGGACGATTTGGGGATAATTTTTTAAGGGAAATTTGGGGGTGATTTTTGGGGTGCAGAAGCCAATTTCAGCATGATTTTGGGTTTATTTTGCGTGGTTTTGGTTGATTTGGGGGTGACTTTTGGGGCAATTTTGGGCGGCTGAAGCCACTTTTGGGGTGATTTTTGGCCGATTTTGGGGTGATTTGGGGGGTGATTTTCGGGGTGATTTATTGGGGGGCTGAAGCAAATTTTTAGGGTGATTTTGGGAAGCTTTGAAGGTGCCAAAATCAGTTTTGGAGTGATTTTGGGGCGATTTTTGGGGCACCTTTGAGTTGGTTTTTGGGGCAATTCTGAGAGTTCTTGGGTTGATTTTTGGGGTGATTTTTGGAGCAATTTTGGGGGGTTTTGACGGTGCCGATGATGATTTAAGTTTTTTTTAGGGTGATTTTTGGATGGTTTCTGGGGAGATTTTAGGGTGATTTTGAGGTGATTTTGGTGTGATTTTTGAAGTGATTTTTGGACAATTTTGAAGGTTTCTGGGGCAATTTTAGGGGTTTTGGGGGGTGCAGAAGCTGATTTGGCAGTGATTTGATGTGATGTTGAGGTGATTCATGAGGCGATTTCGAGGATAGTTTGGGGATCATTTTGCGGTGACTTTTGGGGGGAGCTCAATCCAATTTTCAGATGATTTTGGTTGACTTTGTGGTGATTTTTTGGGCGATTTGGGGTGTTTCTAGGGCAATTTTGGTTTTTTTTTCAAGATTGCCAAAGCCAGTTTTGGAGTAATTTGGGGAGATTTTGGAGAGATTTTTGGGGCAACTTTGGCGTTGTTTTTAGGGCAATTTTGAAGGTTTCTTGGGTGATTTCAGGGGGTTTTCGGAGTGCAGAAGCTGATTTTGGGGCGATATCAGATGATTTTGGGGTGGTTTTGGGGACAATTTTGGAGGTGTTTTGGGGGTTCCAAAGCAGATTTTGGGTGATTTCAAAGGTTTTTAAGGAAATTTGGGCTGATTTCTGGAGTGATTCTGGGGTGATTTTGGTGTTTCAGGGGGTGTCAAAGCCATTTTTGGGGGTGATTTTGGGGCTATTTTTCGGGCAGGTTTTGGGGGTGCCGGAGCTCATTTTGGGGTGATTGTGGGTGATTTTGGAGTGATTCTGGGGTGAGTTTAGGGATGTTTTGGGGGCAATTTGGAGGGCTTTTTGGGGTGATTTTGGGCCATTTGGGGGGTGCCAAAGCAAATTTTTGGGGTGTTCTTAGGGATGATTTTGGGATGATTGTTGGGGTGACTTACAATGGGTTTGGGGATGATTTTGGGGTGATTTTTAAGGTGATTTGAGTGCAGTTTTGGGGTGCAGAAGCCAATTTGTGGGTTATTTGGGATGATTTTCAGGTAATTTTTGAGGCAATTTTGGCGGTGGCTTTGGTATGATTTTGTGGTGATTTTTGCAGCGATTTTGGGGGTTTTGTGGGAAAATTTGGGGTGGTTTTGTTGGGCTGTTTATTTTTTTTTGTGGGATTTTTTGGTGGTGTATTACCGGGATCCAGGCGTGCGTGAGCGCACGGCGAGGCCCGGTATTGGCAACCTGGTTCGATGGGGCCACGGCCAATCACCTCTTTTATAATACACAGACCGTGCCGGGCAATCACACATAACACTAATATAGTGGACGGTGAAATGCATTTATTCGAGCACGCGCGGTAGCTTTTATGGATGTAGCGTGGTCACGTCACGCCAGTGGGGGTCTGCAAGGTACAACTGGATTTGGTAAGAACTGTGGAGAGGCGGGGACCCTAACTAACACCCGATAATTCTTCCGGCCGGGAAATCTATCTGCCAACAGTGGTGGGGTTTTTTTTGTTGTTTTGTTTTGGTTTGGTTTTTTTGTTTGTTTTGGTTTGGTTTTTATTGTTTTGGTTTGGTTTGGTTTGGTTTTGTTTTTTGGTGTTCCAAAGCCGATTTTGGTGTGACTTTTTGGTGATTTAGAGGTCATTTTTGGGGCTGCCGAAGATGATTTTGGGGTGATTTTTGGGGTAGTTTTTGCGGGTGCGAAAGCTCATTTTGGGGTGATTGCAGGTGATTTTGATGCAATTTTGGGGTAAATTTGGGGTTATTTTTGGGACAATTTTGGGGATTTTAAGGGTTTTTGAGGGTGCCAAAGCCAATTTTTGGGGTGACTTTGGAGTGGTTTGGGGTGATTTTGAGGGTTCTTGGGGTGATTTTAGTGTGATTTTTGGGGTGATTATGCGAGCGACGCAGATGAGGACAAAGGCCACCTTGGTGCACCTCGACAGCTCCAGTATGTACACCAGCAGCTGCAGACCGTAGAGAGCAATGAACTGCTCCCGCGTCACGTTGTGGTTCCCGCAGGAGCTACGCGAACTGCGCCGGGTGATGTTCAGGGACAGCAAGGCGCCGACTCGGGGACTGACACCACCCCTCTTCAGCGCCGCCGCCCGCGCCCCAACATGGCCGGACCACGACCCCTCTGGCTTTGCCGTCTTCTGCCTCAACGTCCTTGTAAACACCTGCTCTCAGTGATATTTTCTTGCCTTCCACATTCTTCCCCGCTTTCCTTTCGCTTCTCCTTGCACCCTGCGGCTTGCCCGAGGATGCCTGCTTTCCTGCTGCAAAATGCTGCTCTCTCGGCAAAAAGGCAGCTTCTCGTTCTGGACAGCTCTGCTGCGCACAAGACGCAGAGAGACAGCAGAGCTTCTGCTTGAGCTGCTGAACGCAGGGGCAACTCCAACCCAACTAGAAAGTGCTTTTGTGCTGGGAAAGGCAGAAGTATCATTGCACCAGCGTCTGGGCTTGCTGGAAACAATAGCAAGCAGGAGTACTTCTCGGCACCATGAAAACAGAAAGCAGAAGCACGCACACGGCGAGAGGAGACTGCCTGAAATGTCCTACATTTAGTATAGCTGTCAGGTGAAGACACTGTGACAAGACAGTGTTGGCAGCACCAGATTCCACCTCTCTGGGAAACCACGGTGTTGGCAGCTTCAGCTTCCACCACTCGGCGACACCATGTGATGGTTTGAGGCCAATTTGGGAGGAGAATTTCGAGGGAAAACCCTTCCCCCACCCCCCTCCCCTCTCCCAGCCGGTTCGGGAGAAAACTCGTTGGAGAGAGAAAGTGGAAAGAAACCTGTTTATTAAACCAGCAAAACACTCCCCCAGTGCAATAGATCAAACAATACCAGATGATGACTTATGGAAAGCAAAGTCCCTTTTATAGATGGTTTCTCCTCTCGGTTCTTTTCAGCAGTGGTGGATGTTGCTGCGAAGGGTAGCTCCCAGTGGATCCAGGTGTCGGCTCCCCCGGCGGCCCCCGCCGGGTTCTCGGTGTGGGGGAGGTTTGAACCGTTCCAAAAAACAGGTGGAAAAAAGGGAAAAAAGAAAAGAAGGGGAAAAAAAGGAAGGAAAAAAAATTGCGAAGCTTTTCAGCCCTAACTAAAGCTAAGCTAACTACAGCAAAAGCAAAGCGAAAAAAGAGAGCTGCAAGGGAAAAAAAAAAACAACTGCATCTCCGCGCCGGTGACTCATATTCTCAAGGCCAGTCTGTGCAATTCCTGAAAACAACTTTGCACTTTCTCCCCGTTACTCTCAGATCTGACATAAACCAAACAGACGATTGGGGATACAGTGTAGCATCAACCCAGGACAATACTCCACCCCTTATCCCCATATCGTCAGCATATGACCAAAGCCAGTATACATTCTGCATCACACATTTATAAAATGTCCATTCATTCTCCCCACAAGGTGCAATACCCATCATATCCCTGTTACATCCCACACCAAGCCACTGAATCCAGGCCCCAGGCAGAGCTACAGGATTCTCCATTCTCTTATTTTGCTCACCCAAAACTCCCTCTTCCACTTACTCATACCTTCAATACCACTTACTCATACCTCCAGCACTTGCTCGTACCTTCAGCACTTGCTCATACCTTCTCACGTATACATTTCCTTCTATTTCATATTTGCATGGTTTAAGTTACAGATCATGGCAGTGGCATCCAGCAAACAGTGATGGTTACATATGATTCTCACCTAACAACCAGATCTTCCTGAGGCAGGCACCGTGTTGTCCCATCTCTTTGCATTATCCACCAGGTACAACCTGGTCCCTGAGCAAAGACAACTCCACGAATGGGTTTGTCTGTACGTGTGGCAGACTTAATCCACACTGTTTTTCCTAACAAACCCCGAATGTGCACCACTGGGACTTTATCTCCATCTACTGTATGCAGAGGTTCAGCCTGAGCAGGGCCTGCTCGGTTGGTGGAGCCTCGGGTGTTGACCAACCAGGTGGCCTTTGCCAAATGCTGCTCCCAATTTTTGAAAGACCCCCCACCCAATGCTTTCAGCTGGGTCTTTAACAATGCATTGTGCCTCTCCACTTTGCCTGCTGCTGGTGCATGGTAGGGGATATGGTAGACCCACTCAATACCATGTTCCCTAGCCCAGGTGGTGATGAGGTTGTTCTTGAAATGAGTCCCATTGTCTGACTCAATTCTCTCAGGTGTACCATGCCTCCACAGGACTTGCTTTTCTAGGCCCAGGATGGTGTTCCGGGCAGTGGCATGAGGCACAGGGTAGGTCTCCAGCCACCCAGTGGTGGCTTCCACCATGGTCAGGACGTAGCGCTTGCCTTGGCGGGTTTGGGGCAGAGTGATGTAATCAATCTGCCAAGCCTCCCCATACTTGTACTTAGACCACCGCCCTCCATACCAGAGGGGCTTCACCCGCTTGGCCTGCTTGATGGCAGCACACGTCTCACAGTCGTGGATAACCTGAGAAATACTATCCATGGTTAAATCCACCCCTCGGTCCCGTGCCCACTTATAGGTGGCATCTCTGCCCTGATGACCTGAAGCATCATGGGCCCACCGAGCTAGGAACAACTCTCCCTTGTGTCGCCAATCTAGGTCTATCTTAGACACTTCTATCTTTGCAGCCTGATCTACCTGCTTGTTATTCTGGTGTTCTTCATTAGCCCGACTCTTGGGAACATGGGCATCCACATGACGGACTTTCACAGGTAGTTTCCCTACCCTGGTGGCGATGTCCTTCCACTCATCAGCAGCCCAGATTGGTTTTCCCCTACGCTGCCAGTTGGCCTTTTTCCACCTTTCCAGCCAGCCCCACAGAGCATTAGCTACCATCCACGAATCCGTGTAGAGGTACAGCCTTGGCCACTTCTCTCGTTCAGCAAGGTCCAGGGCCAATTGAACAGCTTTGAGTTCAGCAAGCTGGCTTGACCCACCTTCTCCTTCAGTGGCATGTGCAACTTGTCTTGTGGGGCTCCATACGGCTGCTTTCCACTTTCGTTTCATCCCTACGATGCGACAGGAACCATCAGTGAAAAGAGCATAACGTGTTTCTTCTGCTGGAAGTTGGTTATACGGTGGAGCTTCTTCAGCCCGGGTTACTTTCTCTTGTTCCTCCTCGTCAGTGAGACTGAAGCTTTCTGCTTCTGGCCAGTTGGTGATCACTTCCAAAATTCCTGGGCGATTTGGGTTTCCAATACGGGCACGCTGAGTGATAAGGGCAATCCATTTGCTCCATGTAGCATCGGTGGCATGGTGGGTGGAGGGAACCTTTCCTTTAAACATCCATCCCAGCACTGGTAGTCGGGGTGCCAGGAGGAGTTGTGCCTCAGTGCCAACCACCTCTGAGGCGGCTTGAACTCCTTCGTAAGCGGCCAAGATTTCCTTTTCTGTGGGAGTGTAATTGGCTTCGGCCCCTCTGTAGCTTCGGCTCCAGAATCCCAGTGGCCGGCCTCGAGTCTCACCCGGCACCTTCTGCCAAAGGCTCCAGGACAGACCATGGCTCCCGGCTGCAGAGTAGAGCACATTCTTTACCTCTGGTCCCGTCCTGACGGGGCCAAGGGCTACTGCATGAGCGATCTCCTGTTTGATCTGGGCAAAGGCTTGCTGCTGTTCCGGGCCCCAGTGGAAATCGTTCTTCTTGCGAGTAACCAGGTACAGAGGGCTCACAATTTGACTGTATGCGGGGATGTGCATCCTCCAAAAGCCAACGGCCCCTAGGAAAGCTTGTGTTTCCTTCTTGTTGGTTGGTGGGGACATGGCGGTGATCTTATTGATGACCTCTGTGGGAATCTGACGCCGTCCATCTTGCCACTTCACTCCCAGGAACTGGATCTCTTGGGCAGGTCCCTTGACTTTGCTCTTCTTGATGGCAAAACCGGCTTCCAGGAGAATCTGGATGATCTTCTCTCCTTTCTCAAAGACTTCAACTGCCGTGTTCCCCCACACAATGATGTCATCGATGTACTGTAGATGATCTGGAGCCTCACCCTTTTCCAGTGCACTCTGGATCAGTCCATGGCAGATGGTGGGACTGTGCTTCCACCCCTGGGGCAGTCGGTTCCAGGTGTACTGCACACCCCTCCAGGTGAAAGCAAACTGGGGTCTGCATTCTGCTGCCAAAGGAATGGAGAAAAATGCATTGGCAATATCAATAGTGGCGTACCACCTCGCTGCCTTGGACTCCAGCTCGTACTGGAGCTCCAACATGTCTGGCACGGCAGCGCTCAGTGGTGGTGTCACTTCATTCAATGCACGATAGTCTACAGTCAATCTCCATTCTCCTTCAGATTTACGCACAGGCCAAATAGGACTGTTGAAGGGTGAGTGGGTTTTGCTGACCACCCCTTGGCTCTCCAGCTCCCGGATCATCTTATGGATGGGGATCACGGCATCTCGAGTTGTTCTGTACTGCCGGCGATGCACTACTGAAGTAGCAATTGGCACCTGTTGATCTTCCCCCTTCAGAAGTCCTACTGTCAGTGGATCCTCAGACAGTCCAGGCAAAGTATTCAATTGTTGGACACCCTCTGTCACTACAGCTGCCACCCCAAATGCCCACCTGAGTCCCTTTGGGTCTTTGAAGTACCCACTTCGGAGGTAATCTATGCCCAAAATGCATGGGGCCTCTGGGCCAGTCACAATGGGGTGCTTCTTCCATTCATTTCCAGTCAGGCTCACCTCTGCTTCCACTACAGTGAAGTCTTGCGATCCCCCCGTCACACCAGCGATAGAGACGGACTCTGCCCCTACATGTCTTGATGGAAGTAATGTACATTGGGCACCTGTATCAACCAAAGCTTCATATTCCTGTGGGTCAGATGTGCCAGGCCAACGAATCCACACAGTCCAATAAATACGATTTTCCCTAGCCTCTACCTGGCTAGAGGCAGGGCCCCTCTAAGCCTGGTTATCCTTCTTTCCTTGGGCATATGTCTTAGAAGTTCCTTCAAGGGGTTCGGACATGTCATCATCACACTTGGCAGTTCGGCGACGAGCAACTGGAGCGGCTTCCCTTCTAGTGGAACTTCCTCTCTGAATCTTGCCTTCCTTCAATTCACGCACCCGTTGTGCCAAAGCAGCAGTAGATTTTCCGTCCCATCTCCTCATGTTTTCTCCGTGATCTCGCAAAAAGAACCACAACTCAGCTCGTGGGGTGTACCCTCTCTCCCTGTCTGGGGAACGTCTGCGTTGGGTACCAGAACCTCTAATCTGTACTGCTGAGATTTGGAGAAGATCCTCTCTAATCTCCTCCCTAAGTTTCTTGTGATTCTCCTCTAACCTATCTTCTAGTTTCTGGAGACGGGTTTCCACAGCTGCTATTCTGGCATGTGTCGGGCCATGCACAGCATCTGCATATGCTCGAAGCTTCTTTGCCATATCAAGCACAGTCTCCCCTGTGTCTTCTCGCTTCATTACTGCTAAAGCAGAAGCATATTCTAATGGCCCCAGTCGTATAAGTTTCCGCCACATTACAGATGTGCACGGTACCAAGTCTGGGTTTCTAATATTTATGTCATCTGAGAAGATCATCTCGGCCACTGCCATTTCCCTCAAGCGTTGAATCCCTTGTTCTATGGTCTTCCATGGGGTTTGCTGCATATAAAGATCATCAGCACAAAGGTATCTTTCTGCCACACTTCCTAACACCCGTACCCAGAGACTGCATGGATTAGCCTCTCTCATCATCTCTTGATCGATGACTGGATCAAGTGACAGGGATCCCAAATGCCTTGCTTCAGTGCCATCCAGAATTGTAGCCTCGCCTGCAGCGTCCCAAAGACGGACCAGCCAACTAATTATAGATTCACCAGGTTGGCGCCTGTAATCCTTTCTTAGGCCCCGAAGGTCTTTCAGAGAAAAGGAATCAATGTTGGCCTCTGGTCCGGTGCCAGATGCTTTGGCCTCTGATCTTGGTGAAGGTCCTTCTCCTAGGTCATCATCATCCACTGGTCGATCAGTTTTGTGGGTGTGCTTCTTTGCTGGAGCAACTGCCAGGGGCTTGGGCTTACTGTCTGGTTTAGGTGCCACCTCAGGCTCAGGTTCCAGCTTAGCTGCTGGCTTCATAACTGGGGGGCTGGCTGCAGACTGAGTGACTGGGGTAGCTGTTGATTTACATTCCTGCCCCCCTGCCTCTATCTGCTGCCCTACAGTATCCAGCAGCGTGCGATAGGCATATGCCAGGGCCCAGCTTACTGCAATGATCTTTTCCCTCTTAGAGTTATTATGATACTTCTCTTTCAGGTATTTCCCCACCTCAGCTGGATTCCGAATTTGTTCACGTGGGAAGTCCCAGACTATGGGGTCAGAAAATTCCTTCAGGAGCTGGCCCATATCCTCCCATTCCCCACACCACTCAAACTTTCCTACGCCTGGGTCAGGGGTTTTCTCAGCCCCTCTAGAAATCTCAGCCCTCATTCTAGAGAAACTGCAGACTGTATAGAGGAAGCTAACCAGATTAAACAACAGAAAGATGGTTTCTTTAACACTTAGGGGAAACTGAGCATTCTGCAACACTGAGGTAACAGATGTAGAGGAGAAGAAGGAAATGAGAGATTCCAACACTTCATCCCCTGCCTCTCTTCCAACAAACAGGGTAAATAACCACAACCATGAACTATATATACCTGGAGTAGATTCCAGCACCTTTATAAACCTTCTACAAATCATTATCACCAAGCCAAGGCCAATAGCTACTCTAGTTCGTGCCCCTCTGTGGTAAAAACTACATATTAGGGACAATATCGGGGCTATTTCTGGATATGAGAATAAACCTAGGGACCACAAAGGTATTAGGACCTCAAAGAAGCCCAGGGACCCAAAACACATCAAGGCCCCCACCCCGACAGACAGGAAATCAAACAGCATAGCTACTAATTGCTCTATACCGGTACAAAGTACTTGCAACAAGAAATACAACCAGTGCAGGGTTTTTCCACTCTCTCTCTGTCGGCCTGCTCCCCGTACGGGCCACCAAGAAAGCTGTGATGGTTTGAGGCCAATTTGGGAGGAGAATTTCGAGGGAAAACCCTTCCCCCACCCCCCTCCCCTCTCCCAGCCGGTTCGGGAGAAAACTCGTTGGAGAGAGAAAGTGGAAAGAAACCTGTTTATTAAACCAGCAAAACACTCCCCCAGTGCAATAGATCAAACAATACCAGATGATGACTTATGGAAAGCAAAGTCCCTTTTATAGATGGTTTCTCCTCTCGGTTCTTTTCAGCAGTGGTGGATGTTGCTGCGAAGGGTAGCTCCCAGTGGATCCAGGTGTCGGCTCCCCCGGCGGCCCCCGCCGGGTTCTCGGTGTGGGGGAGGTTTGAACCGTTCCAAAAAACAGGTGGAAAAAAGGGAAAAAAGAAAAGAAGGGGAAAAAAAGGAAGGAAAAAAAATTGCGAAGCTTTTCAGCCCTAACTAAAGCTAAGCTAACTACAGCAAAAGCAAAGCGAAAAAAGAGAGCTGCAAGGGAAAAAAAAAAACAACTGCATCTCCGCGCCGGTGACTCATATTCTCAAGGCCAGTCTGTGCAATTCCTGAAAACAACTTTGCACTTTCTCCCCGTTACTCTCAGATCTGACATAAACCAAACAGACGATTGGGGATACAGTGTAGCATCAACCCAGGACACACCACAATTGTGGCAGCACCAGGTTCAAAGTCTCTGAGACACCACAGTGACTACAGAACCAGTTTCCACCTCTTTGTGACACCACAGTGTGTGACAGCAATGGAAACACCCACTCCCAACTCTCTGTGACACCACAGCAGGTGCAGAAGCAGCTTCGATCCCTACGTGACACAATAGTGCTGGCAGCTCCAACTTCCAACTCTCTGTTACACCGCAGCAGTTAGGGTACCAGAATTGCCTTTTTTGTGATGCCACAGAGCTGGCAACAGCAGCTTCTCCCTCTATGTGACACCACAGTGCTGGCAGAACCAGCTTCCACACCATCTGACACCACAGTGCAGGCAGCAGAAGCTTCCACCTATCAGTGATGCCACAGAGCTGACAGCAACAGCTTCCACCTCTCTGTGACACCACAGCTCTGGCAGCACCAGCTTCGACCTCTCTGTGATACCACAGCGCTGGTAACACCAGCTTCCATCACTCTGTGACCCCGCAGTGCTGCCAGCATCTGCTTCCAACATTCTGAGACACCACAGTGACGACACCAGAAGCTTCCAGCTGTTTGTGACATATTAGCAGTTGCAGCAGCAGCATCCATCTCTCTGTGACAACACAGTAGCTGTAGAACCACCATTACACTTTTTGTGTTGCCGTAGTGCTAGCAGCACCAGCTTCCATCTCTCTGCAACACAGGAGCAGTGTCAGCACCAGCATTCCTCTCTTTGTGACACCGTAGAGCTGGCAGCAGCAACTTCCACCTTTCCGTGACAACACAGAGCTGGTATCATCAGCTCCTACCTCTCTGTGAAAACACAGCAGTTGAAGCACCAGCTTCCACATCTCTGACACCACAGTGCTGGCACCAACAGCTTCCAATTCCCTGTCACACCTCACAATTTGCAGCACTAGCTTCCACCTCTCTATGACACCACAGTGCTGCCTGCACCAGCGGCCACCTCGCTGTGACAACACAGTGGTGGCAGCACCGATTACACCACTCTGCGACACCACAGTTCTGGCAGCACCAGCTACAAAGTTCTTTGGGACACCACAGTGCCTGCAGAACCAGTTTCCACCACTTTGTGACACGACAGTAGTGGAAACAGCCGCTCCGACCTCTCTGTGACACCACCGCATTGGCAGCACACACTTCCACATCTTTGTGACACCACAGCAGGTGCAGAAGCAGCTTCCAACCCTACGTGACACAAAAGTGCTGGCATCTCCAACTTCCACCTCTCTGTTACACCACAGTAGTTAGGGTACCACAATTGCCTTTTTTGTGATGCCTCAGAGCTGGCAACAACAGCTTCTCCCTCTCTGTGACACCACAGTACTTCCAGATCCAGCTTCCACCCCATCTGACACCACAATGCAGGCATCAACCGCTTCCACCCCTCTGTGACACCACAGCAGGTGCAGAAGCAGCTTCCAACCCTATGTGACACAACCGTGCTGGCAGCTCAAACCTCCACCTCTCTGTTACACCGCAGTAGTTAAGGAACCACAATTGCCTTTTTTGTGATGCCACAAAGATGCAGTGACAGCTTCTCCATTTCTGTGACACCACAGTGTTGCCAAAACCAGCTTCCACCCCATCTGACACCGCAGTGCAGGCAGAAACAGCTTCCACATCTCTGTGATTCCACAGCTCGGCCAACACCAGCGTTCCTCTCTTTGTGACACCAGAGGGCTGGCAGCAGCAACTTCCACCTTTCTGTGACACCACAGTGCTGGTAGCACAAGTTTTTACCTCTCTGTGAAAACACAGCAGTTGAAGCACCAGCTTCCACCTCTCTGTGACACCACAGCTCTGGTAGCCCCAGCATTTCTCTCTTTGTGAAACCACAGAGCTGGCAGCAGCAACTTCCAACTTTCTCTGGCACCACAGTCCTGGCAGAACCAGCTTCCAACTCTCTCTGACACCACAGCAGTGGCAGCACAGACTTCCACCTCTCTGTGACACCACACTGCTGGCACCACCAGCTTCCACCTCCCTGTCACACCACAGCATTTCCAGCACCAGCTTCCATGTCTCTATGACACCACACTGCTGCCTGCACCAGCTGCCACCTCGCTGTGACAACACAGTGTTGGCAGCACCGGATTCCACCTCTCTGGTACACCACAGTAGTTAGGATAAGACAATTGCTTTTCTTGTGATACCACAGAGCTGGCAGCAACAGCTTCCACCCCATCTGACACCACTGTGCTGGCAGAACCAGCTTCCACCCCATCTGACACCACAGTGCAGGCAGCAGCACATTCCACCTCTCTGTGACGCCACAGTTCTGGCACCACCAGCTTCCACCTCTCTGTGACACCACAGCGCTGGTAAAACCAGCTTCCATCACTTGGTGACACCGCAGTGCTGCCAGCACCTGCTTCCAACATTCTGTGACACCACAGTGACGGCAACAGCAGCTCCCAGCTGTCTGTGACACGATAGCAGTTGCAGCAGCAGCATCCACCTCTCAGTGACAACACAGTAGCTGGAGAACCACCATTACACTTTTTGTGTTGCCACAGTGCTGGCAGCACCAGCTTCCACCACTCTGCGACACAAGAGCACTGGCAGCACCAGCATTCCTCTCTTTGTGACACCACAGAGCTGGCAGCAGCAACTTCCACCTTTCTGTGACACCAAAGTGCCAGCAGAACCAGCTTCCTCCTCTCTGTGACACCATAGCAGTGGCAGCACAGACTTCCACCTCTCTGTGACACCACAGTGCTGGTAGCACCAGCTTCCACCTCCCTGTCACACCACAGCATTTCCAGCACCAGCTTCCACTTCTCTATGACACCACAGTGCTGCCTGCACCAGCTGCCACCTCGCTGTGAAACACAGTGTTGCAGCACCAGATTCCACCTCTCTGGGACACCACGGTGTTGGCAGCTTCAGATTCCACCACTCTACGACACCACAGTTCTGGCAGCACCAGCTACAAAGTCTCAGGGACACCACAATGCCTGCAGAACCAGTTTCCACCTATTTGTAACACCACAGCGGTGGAAACACCCACTCCCACCTCTCTGGGACACCACAGAATTGGCAGCACACACTTCCACCTCTCTGTGACACCACAGCATTGGCAGCACACACTTCCATCTCTCTGTGATACCACAGTAGGTGCAGAAGCAGCTTCCAACCCTACGTGGACACAACAGTGCTGGCATCTCCAACTTCTACCTCTCTGTTACACCGCAGTAATTAGGGTACCACAATTGCCTTTTTTGTGGTGCCACAAAGCTGCAGCAACAGCTTCTCCCTCTCTGTGACACCACAGTGCAGGCAGCAGCAGCTTCCACCTCTCTGTGAAGCCACAGCTCTGGCAGCACCAGCATTCCTCTCTTTGTGACACCACAGAGCTGGCAGCAGCAACATCCACGTTTCTGTGGCACCACAGTCCTGGCAGAACCAGCTACCAACTCTCTGTGACACCACAGCAGTGGCAGCATAGACTTCCACCTCCCTGTGACACGACAGTGCTGGCACCACCAGCTTCTACCTCTCTGTGACACCACATCATTTGCAGCACCAGCTTCCACCTCTGTGAAACCACAGTGCTGCCTGCACCAGCTGCCACCTCGCTGTGACAACACACTGTTGGCAGCACCAGATTCCACCTCTCTGTGACACCAGAGTTCTGGCAGCACCAGCTTCCACTTTTCTGTGACACCAGAGTGCTGGTAAAACCCGTTTCCATCACTCGGTGACACCGCAGTGCTCCCAGCACCTGCGTCCAACATTCTGTGACACCACAGTGGCGGCAACAACAGCTCCCAACTGTCTGTGACACGATCGCAGTTGCAGCAGCAGCTTCCACCTCTCTGTGACAACACAGTAGCTGGAGAACCACCATTACACTTTTTGTGTTGCCACAGTTCTCGCAGCACCAGCTTCCACCTCTCTGCGACACAAGAGCACTGGCAGCACCAGCATTCCTCTCCTTGTGACACCACAGAGCTGGCAGCAGCAAATTCCACCTTTCTGTGACACCACAGTGCCGGCAGAACCAGCTTCCACCTCTCTGTGACACCACAGCAGTGGCAGCACAGCCTTCCACCTCTCTGTGATACCACAGTGCTGGTAGCACCAGCTTCTACATCTCTGTGAAAACACAGCAGTTGAAGCACGGGCTTCCACCTCTCTGTGACACCACAGTGCTGGCACCACCAGCTTCCACCTCCCTGTCACACCACAGCTTTTGCAGCACCAGCTTCCACCTCTCTATGGCACCACAGTACTGCCTGCACCAGCTGCCACCTCGCTGTGACAACACAGTGTTGGCAGCACTAGATTCCACCTCTCTGGGACACCACGGTGTTGGCAGCTTCAGCTTCCACCACTCTGCGACACCACAGTTCTGGCAGCACCAGCTACAAAGTCTCTGGGACACCACAGTAACTGCAGAACTAGTTTCCACCACTTTGTGACAACACAGTAGTGGAAACACCCACTCCCACCTCTCTGTGACACCACAGCTTTGGAAGCACACACTTCCACCTCTCTGTGGCGCCAAAGCTCTGGCAGCGCCAGCATTCCTCTCTTTGTGACACCACAGAGCTGGCAGCAGCAACTTCCACGTTTCTGTGACTCCACAGAGCTGGTAGCACCAGCTTCTAACTCTCTGTGAAAACACAGCAGTTGAAGCACCAGCTTCCACCTCTCTGTGATACCACAGTGCTGGCAACACCAGGATTCCTGTCTTTGTGACACCACAGAGCAGGCAGCAGCAACTTCCACCTCTCTGTGACACCAAAGCAGTGGCAGCACCAGCTTCCTCCTCTCTATGACACCACAGTGCTGCCTGCACCAGCTGCCACCTCGCTGTGAAAACACAGTGGTGGCAGCACCAGGTTCCACCTCTCTGGGACACCACGGTGTTGGCAGCTTCAGCTTCAAGCTCTCTGTCACACCAGTGCCCTGGCAGCACCAGCTTCCACTTTTCTGTGACACCAGAGCTCTGGTAAACCAGCTTCCATCACTTGGTGACACCGCAGTGCTCCCAGCACCTGCGTCCAACATTCTGTGACACCACAGTGGCGGCAACAGCAGCTCCCAGCTGTCTGTTACACGATGGCTGTTGCAGCAGCAGCTTCCTCCTCTCTGTGACAACACAGTAGCTGGAGAACCACCATTACACTTTTTGTGTTGCCACAGTGCTGGCAGAACCAGCTTCCACCTCTCTGCGACACAAGAGCAGTCGCAGCACCAGCATTCCTCTCCTTGTGACACCACAGTGCTGGCAGCAGCAACTTCCACCTTTCTGTGACACCACAGTGCTGGCAGAACCAGCTTCCACCTCTCTGTGACACCACACCAGTGGCAGCACAGCCTTCCACCTCTCTGTGATACCACAGTGCTGGTAGCACCAGCTTCTACCTCTCTGTGAAAACACAGCAGTTGAAGCACCGGCTTCCACCTCTCTGTGACGCCACAGAGCTGGCACCACCAGCTTCTACCTCTCTGTCACACCACAGCATTGGCAGCACCAGCTTCCACATCTCTGTGACACCACAGTGCCTCTAGAATCAGTTTCCTCCACTTTGTGACAACACAGCAGTGGAAACACCTGCTCCCACCTCTCTGTGACACCACAGCTTTGGCAGCACACACTTCCACCTCTCTGTGACACCAAAGCTCTGGCAGCACCAGCAATCTTCTCTTTGTGACACCACAGTGCTGCCTGCAGCAGCTGCCACCTCGCTGTGAAAACACAGTGTTGGCAGCACCAGATTCCACCTCTCTCGGACACCACGGTGTTGGCAGCTTCAGCTTCCACCACTTTGCGGCAGCACAGTTGTGGCAGCACCAGCTACAAAGTCTCTGGGACACCACAATGCCTGCAGAACCAGTTTAACCACTTTGTGACACCACAGCAGTGGAAACACCCACTCCCACCTAAAATGGCCACCGTTTCTGTTTAATTCTGTCTACCTGCCGCTGGGATTTTGCCTGCTAAAATTCCACTAAAATTCCATACGAATGACAATGTCCTCCATATGAAATCTACCACCAGTTGGAAATTTGTCTGGACTTGTAGGTCCAATGTCCTCGTAAAAACTGACATCAGGAACCTAGGTTGGAGGCAGTGGTTTCCCTTAGAAAAGGGCCATCGTTCGTGTCTAATGCTGTCTGCCTGCCGCTGGGATTTTGCCGGCTAAAATTTCATACAAATGAGTATATCCCCCAAATGGAATCTAACACCACATGGAAGATTATCTTCCCTTGTAGTGCCAAAGGCCTCCTACAAACTGACATAAGGAACCTAGGCTGGAGACTTTGGTTTCCCATGGAAAAGGCCCACCGTTCACGTCTAATAGTCTCTCCTGGACGCTGAGATTTTAGCTGCCAATGTTCCTCTAAAATTCCATAGGAATGAGAAGGTCTCCCAGATGGAGTCCACCACCACTTAGAAGTTTGTCTGCCCTTGTAGTTCCAAAGGCCACCTACAAACTGACATCAGGAATATCAGGTGGAGTCTTGGGTTTCCCATGGAAAAGGGCCACCCTTCGTGTCTAGTGCTGTCTGCCTGCAACTGGGCTTATGCCTACTAAAATTCCATACAAATGGGGATATCTCCCAGAAGCAATCTACCACCAGTTGGAAGTTTGTCTGCCCATGTAGTGCCAAAGGCCTCTTGCAAACTGACATCAGGAACCTGGGGTGGAGACTTTGGTTTCCCATGGAAAAGGGCCAGCGTTCGTGTCTATTGCTGTCTGTCTGCCAGTGTGCTTCTGCCTAATGAAATCCCATACAAATGAGGATATCTCCCAGATGGAATCTACCACTAGTTGGAAGTTTGTGACCCCTTTTACTGCCAACGAGCTCCTACAAACTGACATCAGGAATGTCGGCTGGAGACATTGGTTAGCCATGGAAAAGGGCCAGTGTTCGTGTCTAATGCTGTCTGACTACCACTGGGCTATGCCTACTAAAATTCCATACAAACAAGGATATCTCCCAGGTGCAATCTACCACCAGTTGGAAGTTTGTCTGCCCTTGTAGTTCCAAAGGCCTCCAACAAACTGACATCAGGAACGTGAGGTGGAGACTTTGGTTTCCAATGGAAAAGGGCCAGCGTTCGTGTCTAATGCGGTCTGCCTGCCACTGCGCTTCTGCCTGCTGAAATTCCATACATATGCGGATATCTCCCAGCTGCAATCTACCACCAGATGGAAGTTTTTCTGCCCTTGTAGTGTCATAGCCCTTCTACAATCTGACATCGGGAACCTGGGGTGGAGACTTTGGTTTCCCATGGAAAAGGGCCACTGTTCGTGTCTAATGCTGTCTGCCGGCCACACGGATTCTGCCTTCTGCATTTCCACTAAAATTCCATGTAAATCACGATATCTTCCAGGTGCAATCTACGACCAGTTGGAAGTTTATCTGCCCTTGTAGTGCCGAAGGGATCCCACAAACTGACGTCAGGAACTTGCAGTGAAGACTATGGTTTCCCATAGAAAAGGTGCACCGTTCGTGTCTATTGCTCTCTGCCTGCCACAGGGCTTATGCCGGCTAAAATTCCACAAAAATTCCATACAAATGAGGATATCACCCAGGTGGAATCTACCACCAGATGGAAGGTTGTCTGCCCTTGTAGTGCTAAAGGCCTCTTAAAAAGTGACCTCAGGATTGTGGGGTGAAGACTTTGGTTTTCCATGGAAAAGGGCCAGCGTTCGTGTCTAATGCGGTCTGCCTGCCACTGGGCTTCTGCCTGCTGAAATTCCATACATATGCGGATATCTCCCAGCTGCAATGTACAACCAGATGGAAGTTTGTCTGCCCTTGTAGTGCCATAGCCCTTCTACAATCTGACATTGGGAACGTGGGGTGGAGACTTTGGTTTCCCATGGAAAAGGGCCACTGTTCGTGTCTAATGCTGTCTGCCTGCAACTGGGCTTACGCCTACTAAAATTCCTCTAAAATTCCATATAAATGAAGATATCTCCCAGATGGAATCTACCACCAGTTGGAAGTTTGTCTGTCCTTTTAGTGCCAAAGCCCTCCTGCAAACGGACATCAGGAATCTGGGGTGGAGACTTTGGTTTCCCATTGAAAAGGGCCACCGTTCGTGTCTAATGCTTTCTGCCTGCCACTGGGCTTATGCCTACTGAAATTCCATACAAACGAGGATATCACCCAGGTGCAATCTACCACCAGTTGGAAGTTTGTCTGCCCTTGTAGTGCCAAAGGCCTCCTAGAAACTGACATCGGAAACGTAGGATGGATAATGTGCTTTCCCATGAAAAAGGGCCACCGTTCTTGTCTAATGCTGTCTGCCTGCCACTCGGCTATGCCTACTAAAATTCCATACAAACGAGGATATCTCCCAGGTGCAATCTACCACCACTTGGAAGTTTGTCTGCCCTTGTAGTGCCGAAGGCCTCTTGCAAACTGACATCAGGATCATGGAGTGGAGACTTTGGTTTCCCATGGAAAAGGGCCACGGTTCGTGTCTAATGCTGTCTGCCTGCCACTGGGTTTATGACTGCTGAAATTCAATACAAATGAGGATATCACCCAGATGGAATCTACCACCAGTTGGAAGTTTGTCTGCCCTTGTAGTGCTAGAGGCCTCATATAAATTGAATCGGAAACGTAGGATGGATAATGTGCTTTCCCATGAAAAATGGCCACCGTTCTTGTCTAATGCTGTCTGCCTGCCACTGGGCTTCTTCCTACTAAAATTCCATTAAAATTCCATAGAAATGAGGATATCTTGCAGGTGCAATCTACAACCAGATGGAAGTTCGTCTACCCTTATATTGGAAAACGTTTCGTACGAAGTGAAACCAGCAACGTGGGGTGGAGATTTTGGTTTCCCATGGAAAAGTGCCACCATTCGTGTCTAATGCTGTCTGCCTGCCACTGGGGTTATGCCTGCTGAAATTCCTCACAAATGAGGATATCTCCCAGATGGAGTCTACCACCAGTTGGAAGTTTGTTTGCCCTTGTACTGCCAAAAGCCTCCTAAAAACTGACATCAGGAACGTGGGTGGAGACTTTGGTTTACCATGGAAAAGTTCCACTCTTCATGTCTAATGCTGTCTGCCTGCCCCTGGGCATCTGCCTGCTGAAATTCCATACAAATGAGGATATCTCCCCGACGCAATCAACCACCAGACAGAACTTTATCTGCCCTTGTAGTGCCAAAGGCCTCCTACAAACTGACATCAGAAACCTAGAGTAGAGACTCTGGTTTCCCATGGAAATGGGCCAGCGTTCGTGTCTAATGCTGTCTGCCTGGCACTGTGGTTATGACTGCTGAAGTTCCATACAAACAAGGATATCTCCCAGGTGCAATCTACCACCAGGTGGAAGTTTGTCTGCCCTTGTAGTGCCAAAGGCCTCCTAGAAACGGACATCAGGAACGTAGGGTGGAGACTTTGGTTTCCCATAGAAATGGGCCACCGTTCGTGTCTAATGCTGTCTGCCTGCCACGGGGCTTCTTCCTACTAAAATTCCACTAAAATTCCATAAAAATGAGGATATCTCCCAGGTGCAATCTACAATCAGATGGAAGTTTCTCTGCCCTTATATTGGAAAACGCCTCCTACAAAGTGACATCAGCAACGTGGGGGGGCAGAATTTGGTTTCCCATGGAAAAGGTCCACCGTTCGTGCCTAATGCTGTCTGCCTGCCACTGGGCTTCTGCCTGCTGAAATTCCATACAAATGAGGATATCTCCCCGATGCAATCAACCACCAGACGGAACTTTGTCTGCCCTTGTTGTGCAAAAGGCCTCCTTCAAACTGACATCAGGAATCTGGAGTGGAGACTTTGGTTTCCCATGGATATGGGCCAGCGTTCGTGTCTAATTATGTCTGCCTGCCACTAGGTTTCTGCCTATTAAAATTCCACTAAAATTCCATACAAATGAGGATATCTCCCAGGTGCAATCTACCACCACATGGAAGTTTCTCTGCCCCTGTGGTTCCAAAGACCTCCTCACATTGATGTGTCAGGAACCTGGGGTGGAGACTTTGGTTTCCCATGGAAATGGGCCACCATTCGTGTCTAATGCTGTCTGCCTGCCACTGGGCTAATGGCTACTAAAATTACATAAAAATGAGGATATCTCCCTGATGCAATATTCCACCAGTTGGAAGTTTGTCTTCTCTTGTAGTGCCAAAAGCCTCCTAGAAACTGACATCAGGAACCTGGGGTGGAGACTTTGGTTTCCCATGGAAAAGCCCCACTGTTCGTTTTTTGTGCTGTCTGCCTGCCACTGGGCTTCGGAGTAATAAAATTCCACTATAATTCGATACAAATGAGGACATCTCCGAGGTGCAATATACCGCCAGATGGCAGTTTATCTGCCCATTGTACTGCTAAAGGCCTCCTGTAAACTGATATCAGGAACATAGGATGGATAATTGGTTTCCCATGGAAAAAGGTCCACTGTTCGTGTCTAACAATGTCTGCCTGCCACTGGGCTTATGCCTGCTAAAATTCTATACAAATGAGGATATCTTCCAGATGCAATTTACCGCCAGATGGAAGATAATATGCCCTTGTAGTGCTAAAGGCCTCCTACACCCTGATATCAGGAACCTGGGGTGGAGACTTTGTTTTCCCATAGAAAAGGGCCAGCGTTCGTTTCTAATGCTGTCTGCCTGCCACTGCGCTTCTATCTGCTGAAATTCCATACAAATGAGGATATCTCCCCGATGCAATGAACCACCAGTTGGAAGTTTGTCTGCCCTTGTAGTGCCAAAGGCCTCCTACAAACTGACAACAGGAACGAGAGGTGGAGACTTGGTTTCCCATGGAAATGGGCCACCGTTCGTGTCTAATGTTTTCTGCCTGCACTGGGATTCTGCCTACTAAAATTCCATTAAAATTCCACTGAAATTCCATACAAATGAGGATATCTCCCAGGTGCAATCTACTACCAGGTGGAAGTTTCTCTGCCCTTGTAGTGGAAAAGGCTTCCTACAAACTGACATCAGGAAGGTGGGGTGGAGAGTTTTGTTTTCCATGGAAAAGGGCCACCAGTGGTAATTAATGCTGTCTCCTTGCCACTAGGCTTATGAATTCTGAAATTACATAAAAATGAGAATATCTCCCAGTTGCAATATCCCACCAGATGGAAGTTTGTCTGCTCTTGTGCCAAAGGCCTCCTACAAACTGACATCAGGAACGTGGACTTGAGTCCCCTCCATAGCCCTCAAAAACAAAGTCTCCAACCCAGGCTCCTGATGTCAGTTTGTAGGAGGCCTTTGGCATTAATAGAGCAGACAAACTTCCATCTGGTGCAAAATTGCATTTCGGAGATATCCTCATTTCTAGGGAATTTTAGTAGGCATATGCCCTCTGGCAGGCAGACAGCATTAGACATGAACGGTGGCCCTTTTCCAGGGGAAAAGAAAGTCTCCAACCCAGGCTCCTGATGTCAGTTTAAAGGAGGCCTTTGGCACTACAAGGGCAGACAAACTTCCATCTGGCGGTAGATTGCACCTCGGATATGTCCTCATTTGTATGGAATTTTAGTGGAATTTCAGTACTCAGAAGCCCAGTAGCAGACAGACAGCATTAAACATGAACGGTGGGCCTTTTCCATAGGAAACCAAAGTCTCCAGGCCAGGTTCCAAATGTCAGTTTGAAGGAGGCCTTTGGCACTGCAAGAGCAGACAAACTTCCATCTGGTGGCATATTGCATCTGGGAGATATCCTCATTTGTATGTAATTTCAGTAGTCATAAGCCCAGTGGCAAGGAGACAGCATTAAACACCAAGGGTGGCCTTTTCCCATGAGAAACCAAAGCGTCCTCTCCAGATTCCTGATGTCAGTATGTAGGAGACTGTTGGCATTACAAGGGCAGACAAACTTTCAACTGGTGGTAGACTCCATCTGGGAGATATCCGCATTTCTATGGAATTTAACTAGGCATAAGCCCAGTGGCAGGCACATAGCATTACACACTAAAGGTGGCCCATTACCGTGGGAAACCAAAGTCTCCACCTCATGTTCATGAATGTCAGTTTTTAGGAGGCCATTGGCACTACAAGGGCAGACAAAGTTCCTTCTGGTGGTTGATTGCATCGAGGAGATATCCTCATTTGTATGGAACTTCAGCAGGCAGAAGCGCAGTGGCAGGCAGACAGCATTAGACACAAACAATGGACCTTTTCCATGGGAAACCAAAGTCTCCACCCTAGGTTCCTGATGTCAGTTTGTAGGAGGCCTTTGGAACCACAAGGGCAGACAAACTTTCATCTGGTGTTAGATTGCACCTGGGAGATATTCTCATTTGTATGGAATTTTAGTAGAATTTTATTAGGCAGAATCCCAGCGGCATGCAGTCAGAATTAGACATGAATAGTGGCCCATTTCCATGGGAAACCAAAGTCTCAACCCCAGGTTCCTGATGTAATTTTCCAGGAGGCCTCTGGCACTACAAGAGGAGACAAACTTCCAACTGGTGGCACACTGCATCTGGGAGATATCCTCATTTGTATGTAATTTTAGTAGCCATAAGCCCAGTGGCAGGCATACAGCATTAGACACGAATGGTGGTCCTTTTCCATGGGAAACCAAAGTCTCCACCCTAGGTTCCTGATGTCAATTTGTAGGAGGCCTTTGGCTCTACAGGGGCAGACTAACTTCCATCTGGTGGTAGATTGCACCTGGGAGACATCCTCATTTGTATGGAACTTTAGTGGAATTTGAATAGGCAGAAACCTAGTGGCAGGCAGACAGCATTAGACAAGAACGCTGGCCCATTTCCATGGGAAACCAAAGTCTCCACTCCAGGTTCCTGTTGTCAGTTTGTAGGAGGCCTTTGGCACTACAAGGGCAGACAAAGTTCCGTCTGGTGGTTGATTGCATCGGGGAGATATCCTCATTTGTATGGAATTCCAGCAGGCATAACCCCAGTGGCAGGAAGACAGCATTAGACACGAACGGTGGCCTTTTTCCATGGGAAACCAAAAACTCTACCCCACGTTGCTGATGTCACTTTATAGGAGGCGTTTTTCAATATTAGGGCAGAGAAACTTCCATCTGGTTGTAGATTGCACCTGGGAGATATCCTCATTTGTATGGAATTTTAGCGGAATTTTAGTAGGAAGAAGCCCCATGGCAGGCAGACAGCATTAGACACGAACGGTGGCCCATTTCTTTGGGAAATCAAAGTCTCCACCCCACGTTCCTGATGTCCGTTTCTAGCAGGCCTTTGGCACTACCAGGGCAGACAAACTTCCACCTGGTGGTAGACTGCACCTGGGAGATGTCCTCATTTTTATGGAATTTTAGTGGTATTTTAGTACTCAGAAGCCCAGTTGCAGACAGACTGCATTGAACATGAAGGGTGGGCCTTTTCCATAGGAAACCAAAGTCTCGAGGCCAGGTTCAGAATGTCAGTTTGAAGGAGGTTTTGGCATTGCAAGAGCAGACAAACTTCCATCTGGTGGTAGATTGCACCTGGGAGATATCCTCATTTGTATAGAATTTTAGTAGAATTTTAGTACTCAGAAGCCCAGTTGCAGAAAGACAGCATTAAACATGAACGGTGGGCCTTTTCCATAGGAAACCAAAGTCTCCAGGCCAGGTTCCAAATGTCAGTTTGAAGGGGGCCTTTGGCACTGCAAGAGCAGACAAACTTCCATCTGGTGGCATATTGCATCTGGGAGATATCCTCATTTGTATATAATTTCAATAATTATAAGTCCAGTGGCAAGGAGACAGCATTAAACAGCAAGGGTGGCCCTTTTCCATAGGAAACCAAAGGGTCCTCTCCAGATTCCTGATGTCAGTTTGTAGGAGGCTGTCGGCATTACAAGGGCAGACAAACTTTCAACTGGTGGTAGACTCCATCGGGGAGATATCCTCATTTGTATGGAACTTCAGCAGTCATAACCACAGTGCCAGGCAGACAGCATTAGACAGGAACGGTGGTCCTTTACCATGGGAAACCAAAGCCTCCATCCTAGGTTCCTGATGTCAGTTTGTAGGAGGCCTTTGGAACCACAAGGGCAGAGAAACTTCCATCTGCTGTTAGATAGCACCTGGGAGATATTCTCATTTGTATGGAATTTTAGTGGAATTTTAATAGGCAGAAACCTAGTGGCAGGCACACATCATTAGACACGAACGCTGGCCTATTTCCATGGGAAACCAAAGTCTACACTCCAGATTTCTGGTGTCAGTTTGTAGGAGGCCTTTGGCACTACAAGGGCAGACAAACTTCCAACTGGTGGTAGATTCCATCTGGGAAATATCCTCATTTGTATGGAATTTTTCTAGGCATAAACCCAGTGGCAGGCAGACAGCATTAGACACGAACGGTGCCCCTTTTCCATGGGAAACCAAAGTCTCCACCCCACGTTCCTGATGTCAGTTTTTAGAAGGCGTTTGGAACTACAAGGGCAGAGAAACTTCCATCTGGTGGTAGATTGCACCTGCGTGATATCCTCATTTCTATGGAATTTTAGTGGAATTTTAGTAGGAAGAAGCCCAGTGGCAGGCAGACAGCATTAGACACGAACGGTGGCCCGTTTCCATGGGAAAACAAAAACTCCAACCCAGGCTCCTGATGTAAGTTTGTAGGAGGCCTTTGGCATTAAAAGGGCAGACAAACTTCTATCTGGTGGGAAATTGCATTTGGGAGATATCCTCATTTGTAGGGAATTTTAGTAGGCATAACCCCAGTGGCAGGCAGACAGCATGAGACACGAATGGTGGCACTTTTCCATGGGAAACCAAAATATCCACCCCACGTTGCTGATGTCACTTTGTAGGAGGCGTTTTCCAATATAAGGGCAGAGAAACTTCCATCTGGTTGTAGATTGCACCTGGGAGACATCCTCATTTGTATGGAATTTTAGTGGAATTTGAATAGGCAGAATCCTAGTGGCAGGCACACATCATGAGACACGAACGCTGGTCCACTTCCGTGGGAACCAAAGTCTCCACTCCAGGTTCCTGATGTCAGTTTGAAGGAGACCTTTGGCACTACAAGGGCAGAAAAAGTTCCGTCTAATGGTTGATTGCATCGAGGAGTTATCCTCATTTGTATGGAATTTGAGCAGGCAGAAACCCAGTGGCAGGTAGACAGCATTAGACACGAACAGTGGACCTTTTCCATGGGAAACCAAAGCCTCCACCCCACATTCTGGATGTCAGTTTGTAGAAGGCCTTTGGAACTACAAGGGCAGACAAACTTCCAACTGGTGGTAGATTCCATCTAGGAGATATCCTCATTTGTATGGAATTTTAGTAATCATAAGCCCAGTGGCAAGGAGACAGCATTGGACATGAAAAGGGCCCTTTTCCATGGGAAACCAACGTCTCCACCCCGGCCTCCTGATGTCAGTTTGCAGGAGGCCTTTGGCACTACAAGGGCAGACAAACTTCCATCTGGCAGTAGATTTTAGTAGATTTTTAGAACGCAGAAGCCCAGTGGCAGGCAGACAGCATTAGACACGAAGGGTGGCCCTTATCCATGGGAAACCGAAGTCTCCAGCCCAGGTTCCAGTTGTCAGTTTGTAGGAGGCCTTTGTCACGACAAGAGCAGACAAACTTCCAACTGGTGGTAGATTCCATCTGGGAGATATGCTCATTTGTATGGAATTTTGGTGGAATTTCAGAAGGGAGAAGACCAGTGGCCGGCAGACAGCATTACACATGAACGGTGGCCCATTTCCATGCAAAACCGAAGTCTCCACCCTAGGTTCCTGATGTCAGTTTGTAAGAGGCCTTTGGCACTACAAGAGCAGACAAACTTCCAACTGGTGCCATATTGCATCTGGGAGATATCCACATTTGTATGTAATTTGTATGTTGACATAACCCCAGTGGCAGGCAGACAGCATTAGACAGGAACGGTGGCCCTCTTCCATGGGAAAACAAAGTCTCTACCCCATGTTCCTGATTTTAGTTTGTAGGAGGCCTTTGGAACTACAAGGTCAGAGGAACTTCCATCTGGTGGTAGATTCCATCTGGGAGATATCCTCTTTTGTATGTAATTTCAGTAGTCATAAGCCCAGTGGCAAGGAGAGAGCATTGAACACTAACGGTGGCCCTTTTCCATTGGAAACCAAAGGGTCCTCTCCAGATTCCTGATGTCAGTTTGTAGGAGGCTGTTGGCATTACAAGGGCAGACAAGTTCCAACTGGTGGTAGATTCCATCTGGGAGATATCCTCATTTGTGAGGAATTTCAGCAGGCATAAACCCAGTGGAAGGCAGACAGCATTAGACACGAACGGTGCCCCTTTTCCATGGAAAACCAAAGTCTCCACCCTAGGTTCCTGATGTCAGTTTGTACGAGGCCTTTGGAACCACAAGGGCAAAGAAACTTCCATCTGCTTTTAGATTGCACCTGGGAGATATTCTAATTTGTATGGAACTTTAGTGGAATTTTAGTAGGCATAATCCCAGTGGCAGGCAGACAGCATTAGACATGAACGGTGGCCCATTTCCTTGGGAAATCAAAGTCTCCACGCCACGTTCCTGATGTCCGTTTCTAGGAGGCCTTGGGCAGTACAAGGGCAGACAAACTTCCGTCTGGTGGTTGATTGCATCGGGGAGATATCCTCACTTGTATGGAATTTCAGCAGGTAGAAGCCCTGTGGCAGGCAGACAGCATTAGACACGAACGGTGGCCCTTTTCCATGGGAAAACAAAAACTCCAACCCAGGCTCCTGATGTAAGTTTGTAGGAGGCCTTTGGCATTAAAAGGGCAGACAAACTTCTATCTGGTGGGAAATTGCATTTGGGAGATATCCTCATTTGTAGGGAATTTTAGTAGGCATAACCCCAGTGGCAGGCAGACAGTATGAGACACGAATGGTGGCCCTTTTCCATGGGAAACCAAAATATCCACCCCACGTTGCTGATGTCACTTTGTAGGAGGCGTTTTCCAATATAGGGGCAGAGAAACTTCCATCTGGTTGTAGATTGCACCTGGGAGACATCCTCATTTGTATGGAATTTTAGTAGAATTTGAATAGGCAGAATCCTAGTGGCAGGCACACATCATTAGACACGAACGCTGGTCCACTTCCGTGGGAAACCAAAGTCTCCACTCCAGGTTCCTGATGTCAGTTTGAAGGAGACCTTTGGCACTACAAGGGCAGACAAAGATCCGTCTAATGGTTGATTGCATCGAGGAGATATCCTCATTTGTATGGAATTTGAGCAGGCAGAAATCCAGTGGCAGGCAGACAGCATTAGACACGAACAGTGGACCTTTTCCATGGGAAACCAAAGTCTCCACCTCACGTTCCTGATGTCAGTTTGTAGGGGGCCTTTGGAACTACAAGGGCAGACAAACTTCCATCTGGTGGTAGATTGCACCTGGGAGATATCCTCATTTGTATAGAATTTTAGTGGAATTTTAGTAGGCATAAGCCTAGTGGCTGGCAGACAGCATTAGACACGAACGGCGGCCCATTTCCTTGGGAAACCACAGTCTCCATCCCACGTTCCTGATGTCAGTTTGTAGGAGGCCTTTGGCACTACAAGGGCAAACAAACTTCCACCTGGTGGTTGATTGCACCTGGGAGATATTCTCATTTGTATGGAACTTCAGCACTCATAACCACTGTGCCAGGCAGACAGCAATAGACAGGAATGATGGTCCTTTTCCATGGGAAACCAAAGTCTCCACACCACGTTTCCGATGTCAGTTTTTAGCAGGCCTTTGGCACTACAAGGACAGACAAACTTCCACCTGGTGGTAGATTGCACCTCGGAGATATCCTCATTTGTATGGAACTTCAGCACTCATAACCACAATACCAGGCAGACAGCATTAGATACGAACGGTGGTCCTTTTCCATGGGAAACCCAAGTCTCCACCCCTGTTTCCTGATGTCAGTTGTTTAGGAGGCCTTTGCCACTACAAGGGCAGACAAACTTCTATCTGGTGGTAAATTCCGTCTGCGAGATATCCTCATTTGTATGGAATTTTAGCAGGCATACGCCCAGTGGCAGGCACACAGCATTAGGCATGAACAGCGGTCCTTTTCCATGGGAAACCAAATTATCCATCCTACATTTCAGATGTCAATTTATAGGAGCCCTTTGGCACTACAAGTGCAGAGAAACTTCAAACCGGGGGTAGATTGCACCTGCGAGATATTCTCATTTGTAAAGGATTTTAGACGAACTTTAGTATGCAGAATCCAAGCGGCAGGCAGACAGAATTAGACATGAATAGTGGCCGTTTTCCAGGCGAAATGAAAGTCTGCAGGCCAGGTTCCTGATGTCAGTTTTAAGGAGGCCTTTTGCACTACAAGTACAGGCAAACATCCAACTGGTGGCATATTGCATCTTGGAGATATCCTCATTTGTATGGAATTTTAGCAGGCATACGCACAGTGGCAGGCACACAGCGTTAGACATGAAGAGTGGCCCTTTTCCATGGGAAACCAAATTATCCATGCTGCGTTTCATATGTCAGTTTATAGGAGCCCTTTGGCTTTACAAGGGGAGAGAATCTTCCAATTGGGGGTAGAGTGCATCTGCGAGATATCCTTATTTGTAAGGAGTTTTAGTGGAATTTATGTAGCCAGAAGCCCAGTGGCCGGCAGACAGCATTAGACACGAACGCTGGCACATTTCCTTGGGAAACCAAAGTCTCCACTCCAGGTTCTTGATGTCCGTTTGTAGGAGGCCTTTGCCACTACAAGGGCAGACAAAGTTCCGTCTGGTGGTTGATTGCATCGAGGAGATATCCTCATTTGTATGGAATTTTAGCAGGCATATGTCCAGTGGCAGGCACACTCCGTTAGGCATGAAGAGTGGCCCTTTTCCATGGGAAACCAAATTATCCATGCTACGTTTCACATGTCAGTTTATAGGAGCCCTTTGACACTACAAGGGCAGAGAAGCTTCAAACCGGGGGTAGATTGCACCTGCGAGATATCCTCATTTTTATAGAATTTTAGACGAATTTTAGTACGCAGAATCCAAGCGGCAGGCAGAAAGAATTAGACATGAATAGTGGCCCTTTTCCAGGGGAAACCAAAGTCTCCAGGCCAGGTTCCTGATTTCAGTTTTTAGGAGGCCTTTTGCACTACAAGTACAGGCAAACTTCCAACTGGTGGCATATGGCATCTTGGAGATATCCTCATTTGTATGGAATTTTAGTAGAATTTGAATAGGCAGAATCCTAGTGGCAGGCACACATCATTAGACACGAACGCTGGTCCACTTCCGTGGGAAACCAAAGTCTCCACTCCAGGTTCCTGATGTCAGTTTGAAGGAGACCTTTGGCACTACAAGGGCAGACAAAGATCCGTCTAATGGTTGATTGCATCGAGGAGATATCCTCATTTGTATGGAATTTGAGCAGGCAGAAATCCAGTGGCAGGCAGACAGCATTAGACACGAACAGTGGACCTTTTCCATGGGAAACCAAAGTCTCCACCTCACGTTCCTGATGTCAGTTTGTAGGGGGCCTTTGGAACTACAAGGGCAGACAAACTTCCATCTGGTGGTAGATTGCACCTGGGAGATATCCTCATTTGTATAGAATTTTAGTGGAATTTTAGTAGGCATAAGCCTAGTGGCTGGCAGACAGCATTAGACACGAACGGCGGCCCATTTCCTTGGGAAACCACAGTCTCCATCCCACGTTCCTGATGTCAGTTTGTAGGAGGCCTTTGGCACTACAAGGGCAAACAAACTTCCACCTGGTGGTTGATTGCACCTGGGAGATATTCTCATTTGTATGGAACTTCAGCACTCATAACCACTGTGCCAGGCAGACAGCAATAGACAGGAATGATGGTCCTTTTCCATGGGAAACCAAAGTCTCCACACCACGTTTCCGATGTCAGTTTTTAGCAGGCCTTTGGCACTACAAGGACAGACAAACTTCCACCTGGTGGTAGATTGCACCTCGGAGATATCCTCATTTGTATGGAACTTCAGCACTCATAACCACAATACCAGGCAGACAGCATTAGATACGAACGGTGGTCCTTTTCCATGGGAAACCCAAGTCTCCACCCCTGTTTCCTGATGTCAGTTGTTTAGGAGGCCTTTGCCACTACAAGGGCAGACAAACTTCTATCTGGTGGTAAATTCCGTCTGCGAGATATCCTCATTTGTATGGAATTTTAGCAGGCATACGCCCAGTGGCAGGCACACAGCATTAGGCATGAACAGCGGTCCTTTTCCATGGGAAACCAAATTATCCATCCTACATTTCAGATGTCAATTTATAGGAGCCCTTTGGCACTACAAGTGCAGAGAAACTTCAAACCGGGGGTAGATTGCACCTGCGAGATATTCTCATTTGTAAAGGATTTTAGACGAACTTTAGTATGCAGAATCCAAGCGGCAGGCAGACAGAATTAGACATGAATAGTGGCCGTTTTCCAGGCGAAATGAAAGTCTGCAGGCCAGGTTCCTGATGTCAGTTTTAAGGAGGCCTTTTGCACTACAAGTACAGGCAAACATCCAACTGGTGGCATATTGCATCTTGGAGATATCCTCATTTGTATGGAATTTTAGCAGGCATACGCACAGTGGCAGGCACACAGCGTTAGACATGAAGAGTGGCCCTTTTCCATGGGAAACCAAATTATCCATGCTGCGTTTCATATGTCAGTTTATAGGAGCCCTTTGGCTTTACAAGGGGAGAGAATCTTCCAATTGGGGGTAGAGTGCATCTGCGAGATATCCTTATTTGTAAGGAGTTTTAGTGGAATTTATGTAGCCAGAAGCCCAGTGGCCGGCAGACAGCATTAGACACGAACGCTGGCACATTTCCTTGGGAAA
The DNA here is from genome assembly GCA_016584745.2 of Phylloscopus trochilus trochilus. Lineage (NCBI taxonomy): Eukaryota > Metazoa > Chordata > Aves > Passeriformes > Phylloscopidae > Phylloscopus > Phylloscopus trochilus. Next base: position 288,984 of record WQNJ02000094.1, read on the forward strand.
CCAAAGTCTCCACTCCAGGTTCTTGATGTCCGTTTGTAGGAGGCCTTTGCCACTACAAGGGCAGACAAAGTTCCGTCTGGTGGTTGATTGCATCGAGGAGATATCCTCATTTGTATGGAATTTTAGCAGGCATATGTCCAGTGGCAGGCACACTCCGTTAGGCATGAAGAGTGGCCCTTTTCCATGGGAAACCAAATTATCCATGCTACGTTTCACATGTCAGTTTATAGGAGCCCTTTGACACTACAAGGGCAGAGAAGCTTCAAACCGGGGGTAGATTGCACCTGCGAGATATCCTCATTTTTATAGAATTTTAGACGAATTTTAGTACGCAGAATCCAAGCGGCAGGCAGAAAGAATTAGACATGAATAGTGGCCCTTTTCCAGGGGAAACCAAAGTCTCCAGGCCAGGTTCCTGATTTCAGTTTTTAGGAGGCCTTTTGCACTACAAGTACAGGCAAACTTCCAACTGGTGGCATATGGCATCTTGGAGATATCCTCATTTGTATGGAATTTTAGTAGAATTTGAATAGGCAGAATCCTAGTGGCAGGCACACATCATTAGACACGAACGCTGGTCCACTTCCGTGGGAAACCAAAGTCTCCACTCCAGGTTCCTGATGTCAGTTTGAAGGAGACCTTTGGCACTACAAGGGCAGACAAAGATCCGTCTAATGGTTGATTGCATCGAGGAGATATCCTCATTTGTATGGAATTTGAGCAGGCAGAAATCCAGTGGCAGGCAGACAGCATTAGACACGAACAGTGGACCTTTTCCATGGGAAACCAAAGTCTCCACCTCACGTTCCTGATGTCAGTTTGTAGGGGGCCTTTGGAACTACAAGGGCAGACAAACTTCCATCTGGTGGTAGATTGCACCTGGGAGATATCCTCATTTGTATAGAATTTTAGTGGAATTTTAGTAGGCATAAGCCTAGTGGCTGGCAGACAGCATTAGACACGAACGGCGGCCCATTTCCTTGGGAAACCACAGTCTCCATCCCACGTTCCTGATGTCAGTTTGTAGGAGGCCTTTGGCACTACAAGGGCAAACAAACTTCCACCTGGTGGTTGATTGCACCTGGGAGATATTCTCATTTGTATGGAACTTCAGCACTCATAACCACTGTGCCAGGCAGACAGCAATAGACAGGAATGATGGTCCTTTTCCATGGGAAACCAAAGTCTCCACACCACGTTTCCGATGTCAGTTTTTAGCAGGCCTTTGGCACTACAAGGACAGACAAACTTCCACCTGGTGGTAGATTGCACCTCGGAGATATCCTCATTTGTATGGAATTTTAGCAGGCATATGTCCAGTGGCAGGCACACTCCGTTAGGCATGAAGAGTGGCCCTTTTCCATGGGAAACCAAATTATCCATGCTACGTTTCACATGTCAGTTTATAGGAGCCCTTTGACACTACAAGGGCAGAGAAGCTTCAAACCGGGGGTAGATTGCACCTGCGAGATATCCTCATTTTTATAGAATTTTAGACGAATTTTAGTACGCAGAATCCCAGCGGCAGGCAGAAAGAATTAGACATGAATAGTGGCCCTTTTCCAGGGGAAACCAAAGTCTCCAGGCCAGGTTCCTGATTTCAGTTTTTAGGAGGCCTTTTGCACTACAAGTACAGGCAAACTTCCAACTGGTGGCATATGGCATCTTGGAGATATCCTCATTTGTATGGAATTTTAGTGGAATTAAAGTAGGCAGAAGCCCAGTGGCAAGTAGACAGCATTAAACACCAACGGTGGCCCATTTCCATGGGAAACCAAAGTCTCCACCCCACGTTCCTGATGTCCGTTTCTAGGAGGCCTTTGGAACTGCAAGAGCAGACAAACTTCCATCTGGTGGCATATTGCATCTGGGAGATATCCTCATTTGTAAATAATTTCAGTAGTCATAAGCCCAGGGGCAAGGAGACAGCATTAAACACCAAGGGTGGCCCTTTTCCATAGGAAACCAAAGGGTCCTCTCCAGATTCCTGATGTCAGGTTGTAGGAGGTTGTTGGCATTACAAGGGCAGACAAACTTTCAACTGGTGGTGGACTCCATCGGGGAGATATCCTCATTTGTATGGAATTTCATCAGGTAGAAGCACAGTGGCAGGCAGACAGCATTAGACATGAACGGAGGCCCTCTTCCATGGGAAAACAAAGTCTCCACACCACGTTCCTGCTGTCAGTTTGTAGGAGGCATTTGGAACTACGAGGTCAGAGGAACATCCATCTAGTGGTAGATTCCATCTGGGAGATATCCTCATTGTATGTAATTTCAGTAGTCCTAAGCCCAGTGGCAAGGAGACAGCATTGAACACAAACGGTGGCCCTTTTCCATTGGAAACCAAAGTGTCCACTCCAGGTTCCTGATGTCAGTTTGTAGGAGGCCTTTAGCACTACAAGGGCAGACAAACTTCCAACTGGTGGCATATTGCATCTGGGAGATATCTTTATTTGTATGTAATTTCAGTAGTCATAACCTCAGTGGAAGGCAGACAGCATAAGAAGGGAACGGAGGCCCTCTTCCATAGGAAAACAAAGTCTCCACCCCACGTTCCTGCTGTCAGTTTTTAGGAGGCCATGGGAACTACGAGGTCAGAGGAACATCCATCTATTGCTAGATTCCATCTGGGAGATATCCCCATTTGTATTTAATTTTAGCAGGCATAAGCCCAGTGGCAGGCAGACAGCATTAGACACGAATTGTGGCCCTTTTCCATGGGAAACCAAAGTCTCCACCCCGCATTCCAGATGTCAGTTTAAAGGAGGCCTTTGGAACTAAAAGGGCAGACAAACTTCCAACTGGTGGTAGATTCCATCTGGGAGATATCCTCATTTCTATGGAATTTTACTAGGCATAAACCCAGTGGCAGGCAGACAGCATTAGGCACGAAGAGTTGCCCTTTTCCATGAGAAACCAAAGCCTCCACCCCACATTCTGGATGTCAGTTTGTAGAAGGCCTTTGGAATTACAAGGGCAGACAAACTTCCAACTGGTGGTAGATTCCATCTAGGAGATATCCTCATTTGTATGGAATTTTAGTAATCATAAACCCAGTGGCAAGGAGACAGCATTGGACATGAAAAGGGCCCTTTTCCATGGGAAACCAACGTCTCCACCCCGGCCTCCTGATGTCAGTTTGCAGGAGGCCTTTGGCACTACAAGGGCAGACAAACTTCCAACTGGTGGTAGATTCCATCTGGGAGATATCCTCATTTCTATGGAATTTTACTAGGCATAAGCCCAGTGGCAGGCAGACAGCATTAGGCACGAAGAGTTGCCCTTTTCCATGAGAAACCAAAGCCTCCACCCCACATTCTGGATGTCAGTTTGTAGAAGGCCTTTGGAACTACAAGGGCAGACAAACTTCCAACTGGTGGTAGATTCCATCTAGGAGATATCCTCATTTGTATGGAATTTTAGTAATCATAAGCCCAGTGGCAAGGAGACAGCATTGGACATGAAAAGGGCCCTTTTCCATGGGAAACCAACGTCTCCACCCCGGCCTCCTGATGTCAGTTTGCAGGAGGCCTTTGGCACTACAAGGGCAGACAAACTTCCATCTGGCAGTAGATTTTAGTAGATTTTTAGAACGCAGAAGCCCAGTGGCAGGCAGACAGCATTAGACACGAAGGGTGGCCCTTATCCATGGGAAACCAAAGTCTCCACCTCACATTTCTGATGTTAGTTTGTAGGAGGCCTTTGGCACTACAAGGGCAAACAACCTTCCATGTGCTGGTATATTCCATCTGGGAGATATACTCATTTGTAAGGAATTACAGCAGGCATAAGCCCTTTGGCAGGCATACAGCTTTAGACAAGAACGGCGGCCCTTTTCCATGGGAAACCAAAGTGTCCACCCCACGTTCCTCATGTCAGTTTCTAGGAGGCATTTGGCACTACAAGGGTAGACAAACTTCCATCTGGTGGTGGATTGCACCTGGGAGATATCCTCATTTGTATGGTGTTTCAGCAGGCCTAAGCCCAGTGTGCGGCAGACGGCTTTTGACACGAACGGTGGCCCTTTTCCATGGGAAACCAAGGTCTCCACCTCACGTTCCTGAATGTCAGTTTTTAGGAGGCCTTTTGCACTACAAGGGCAGACAAACTTCCAATTGGTGGTAGATTCCATCTGGGAGATATCTTCATTTCTATCCAATTTTAGTAGCAATCGGCCCAGTGGCATGCAGACACCATTAGACATGAACGGTGGCCCTTTTCCATGGGAAACCAAAGTCTCCACCCCACGTTCCTGATATCAATTTGTAGGAGGGCTTTGGCACTAAAAAGGCAGACAAACCTCCATCCGGTGGTAGATTGCAGCGGGGAGATGTCGTCATTTGTTATGGAATTTCAGTCGGCATAGGCCCAGTGGCAGGCAGACAGCATTAGACACGAACGGTGGCCCTTTTCCATGGGACACCAAAGTCGCCACCCCAGTCTCCGTATGTCAGTTTGTAGGAGGCGTTTGGCACTACAAGGGCAGAAAAACTTCCAGCTGGTGGTATATTGCATCTGGGAGATATCCTTATTTGTATGGAATTTTAGTGGAATTTAAGTAGGCAGAAGCCGAGTGGCCAGCAGACAGCATCAGACAGGAACGGTGGCCATTTCCATGCGAAAACCAAAGTCTCCACCCGACATTCCAGATGTCAGTTCGTAGGAGGCCGTTACTACTACAAGGGCAGTCAAGCTTCCATCTGGTGGTAGATTCTACCTGGGAGAAGTCCTCATTTGTATGGAATTTTTGTGGAATTTCAGCCGGCATAAGCCCAATGGCAGGCTGATACCAATAGACAAGAACGGTGGCCCTTTTCCATGGGAAACCAAAGTCTCCATTTCAGGTTCCATATGTCAGTTCGTAGGTGGCCTTTGGCACTATAATGGCAGAAAAACTTCCAACAGGTGGTAGATTCAATCTGGGAGATACCCTCATTTGTATGCAATTTCAGTAGGCAGAAGCCCAGCGGCAGGCAGACAGCATTAGACATGAATTGTGGTCCTTTTCCATGGGAAACCCTAGTCTTCACTCCAGGTTCCTGAAGTCAGTTTGTAGGATCCCTTCGGCACTACAAGGGCAGATAAACTTCCAACTGTTGGTAGATTCCATCTGGGAGATATCCTCATTTGTATGGCATTTCAGCAGGCATAAGCCCAGTGGCAGGCAGACAGCATTAGACTTGAACGGTGGCCCTTTTCCATGGAATACCAAAGTCTCCATCCTACGTTCCTGATGTCAGTTTGCAGGAGGCCTTTGGCACTACAAGGGCAGACGAACTTCCATCTGGTGGTATATTTCATCTGAGAGATATCCTTATTTATATGGAATTTTAGTGGAATTGAAGTAGGCAGAAGCCGAGTGGGCAGCAGACAGCATCAGACAGGAATGGTGGCCCTTTTCCATGGGAAACCAAAGTCTCCACCCCACATTCCGGATGTCAGTTTGTAGGAGGCCTTTGGAACTACAAGGGCAGACAAACTTCCATCTGGTGGTCGATTCCATCTGGGAGATATCCTCATTTGTATGCAATTTCAGCAGGCATAAGCCCAGTGGCAGGCAGACACCATTATACACGAACAGCGGCCCGTTTCCATGGGAAACCAAATTATACACCCTACGTTCCTTATGTCAGTTTGCAGGAAGCCTTTGGAACTACAAGGGCAGACAAACTTCCAACTGGTTCTAGATTCCATCTGGGAGATATCTTCATTTGTATGGAATTTCAGCAGGCATAAGCCTAGTGGTAGGCAGACATCCTTAGACACGAACGGTGGCCCTTTTCCATGGGAAACCAAAGTCTCCACCCCAGCGTCCGGATGTCGGTTTGTAGGAGGCCTTTGGAAATACAAGGGCCGACAAACTCATGCTATTTTGATTAAGCATTTGTTCATATTATATTTCTGTCTCTAAATCAATTAGAATCTTGTTTCTGCTGAGGATATCTAATTTTCCCTTCTGCTTGCTACAACTTAAAATTCATATTCCACTTCCCATTCTTAGTTTTTATTTAAAATTGCTGTTCCTGCAAACATTCTTGCCTTGTGTCCTCACCTGCTCAGAATTTTACCTAAGTCCAACACAAATGAATTTTTAAGCCAACCAAATAAATTCTCTGAACAACTTTGAATAGATATGTTTAAAAAAATAAAATAAAACAGTATTAATTCTGTAATATTTGGAATAATTCTAAGATCATTCATTTGTTAAACCTGTTGATTCTCCATATAAATATTACCAGAGATTATCTTCTATTGAGTTAAGGAGCCTTTGAAACAAGGATAAAATGTGGTGAAGGTTTTGTCTCTGTTTCTGTGACAAATTTCTTCCTCAGTCATGAAGCAGAGCATTAATGGACACATGCAAGGAAGCTTTTCCAATTTCTTCCTGCATTATAGATGTCTTCAGTGTCATTAGTTCTTCTCTTAGATGAATATTAAAATTTAAACCAAAGGACTTCCTCCTTCTTTAACCTTGAAGTTCTGTGTTTTCCTTGTGCCAGTGGATCAGCCTTCAGGGAAACAACAGGGATGAACTTTGAGGCTAGAAAAGGAAGAGACAACTGCTGCAGTCCTGGTGTATTCCTGATTTCCCCAGAGGACAAGGAACACCTCCTCCAACTGCAAGCCAATCCAAAGAAAAGGGATGAGCATCAAGGCAACTCCTCTATCACCAGGGCACAGAGTACGGCAAAGAAAACCTCTTTTTACATACAAAATGCTCCAAGTTTCTCTTTCCGTCTAAGTCTAGACAATGAGAATCTACACTGAAAGAAAAAAGAGTGGTGTGAACAGCACAGTAAAGCTCCCAAATAAAATTCAATTAATAATACTGCAATTTTTTGAAAAAAAATTTTAATAGACTTCTCAACGGCAACGTCACAGTGGGGGTTTCAGACATAAATAATCCTTGACATATGAAGTACTGGGGGAAGCAGTTCATCAGAGTAGCCACATAATTAATGTAGAAGGGTACAATAGAAAGGCCTCTGGTTTTGGCTGCTTTCTAGCAGAGAATACACAGCCCACATTTGTTTTAAAATGTTAACATTATGTAAATCAACTATATTAATCCTAATTTCCATGCAGTCTTGTCACACCTAAAGGGTTTTTTTCCCCCTCTGTTTATTACTATCAGGGAGGGAACAACAGAAAATGAAGGTGCATCCTGACAAAAATTGCAGCTACATTCCTTGTTGTCCTGATTTGCCAGTGTTTTAACAGATCTATTTCCAAGGATGCCTCAGAGTATTCCTGTAGCAGAGGCAGAATTTAAAACCCAAATAAAACAATACTTCATAAGTGAGAGCATTTCTCAATTTGTCCACCACCTTTATTCAAAAGCATCACAAAAATGCCTTCTTTTAACACTGATTTATAAATACTGTCCATCCTTAAGATGAAAAACTTACAGAAGTAGAAATCATTTCAATATACAGAATAGTGTAGGTTTTTTTAAAAGGGTTTTTGTAGTGAACTTCATAAAGTTTCTCTAAAGTATCTACCTTTGACCAGTGATGATGTCAGCAGGCAACAACCCCATGCACAGGTGGCATCATCCAAGACAAGGCAGTTACTGCCATCATTTCTATCAACTGACATGTTATAAATTCCTCTCTATCCTTGTCATCATACTGGAATCAAATATGAAATGTAAAAAGCAAAATGTAGGGATTTCCTTCTGATTAATAAACCAAAGTTTAAAATAAATGTTTCAAACTCCTACAACATTTCCTCTCTTTATCTCCCTTCCCTGCCCAAGGCAATTTGAGATTCACAGGGACTCTGTGGATTCCAGCAAGTTTCAAATTATATGAAGAGAAACTAAAAAAACCCAAACTCAACAACCAAACCAACATCAGTTAGTTTTCTTCCCAGTCACTAAGGAAAGCTCTCCCTTCAAGCAGGGGCCAAGAAGGACTGCCTTGTCCTCCTGCTCCTCCAGGATCTGTTTCAATAATTTTGGCCAAGCTCCTTAGGGTGCACTTGGCACTAAAATAAGACACTGCTTAGTTATCCATTTGAGAACTCTTGCCAAACACTTTTTTCCCAGAGGAAATAAAAAGCCCAAAGGTATATTTAGAAATGCTCGACTTAGCTTTGCTTATTAAATATTTATTTTGAAAAAGATCACAGTAATGTAAGTTAAGTTTGATTCTAGTCACAAATCTTGAACTTGGATATCATTTGGCACTTTTTAAAAATTTATTTAATGCACTAAGCAAATGATCTTCTCTTGCAACTGTATTATTCTGCTTTTCTTGGAAGATCTGTGTCTAAAATATGCAGACACAGCAAGAGAAAAATCATCTTCAGATTGTGGAGACAGAAAACAAATATTATATTTCATGCAATATCAACAGAAATTATTACACTTCTGAACAGCAATGTAAGTACTGCACATTGACTGGAGAAAGTCACAATTTACCAGTGGTACTTTTAGGCCATTATGTCTGGTCTGATTTATAGACAGAGCTCCTTTTTTTCATCCCAAGTTAAGTTATATTTAATTATTCAAAATTAACTACAAGAAATGACTGGCATTTGAACACGGAACTGTAATAATTTACAGGCATTATAGTAGAACGTTAATGAGAAATGCAAGCTGTGACAAGACAAAAAAAATATTACTATCTTATTGTGGAATAACTCATGTGAGCATCCATGAGGCATTGCACCTACTGGTCTATTGATTCCAAATTTTAAGCTTGTCAGTGTAAAAAAGAAAACAAACTACCCCAAAAATGCATTACTGGGCTTGCCTGGAGTTCTATCATAGCAAAACACAGTAGCAATGACGTAATAATAAGGGAACCTTGGAGGAAACTGAACAGCACATTGGCAGTATTACAAGCTGACACACAAGACGAGAACCCATCTATGGAGAAGTAAAATGAAGAATTTAAGGGAAGACTGAGATTCCCAATATCTTCAAAGCAAATAAATAAATCAGTGCTGACACTTCTGAAGAAAAAATGGGGAAAAGATTAGGGATGCTTGAAGCTGCCAAACCACCAGCAACAAAACACTGACTGAGGCATAGACAGTTTTAAAGTCAAAGGGAAGAGAAAAAGCAGTCCTGGATAAAAGCTTATGTGGAGATTTCAAAAATGTGGACAATTATAACAAAACTATCCTACAAATGAAACTTAATAGTTCATTAGCCTGAATAAGCTGATGCACTGAAAAAATGAGTGCAAGGCTGATTTGTTTTTCATTACCTGTCACTTTTTATAACCTGCACCATGATGGAAATAAATATGAGATTTCTAGAGGGCATTAGAAAAAAAATCTCATTTGCCTCAGTCTCTTAAAACTCCCCAGTAAAATTCCACTAATTAGATTTAACAGCATTGACCACACTGGGAAAGATGCAACTCATCATTTAAATGAGAAGATTTTCCATAAACTTTGCTGTGTCTGCTGACAGAGGAATCAAACCCTTAGCAGCCCCTAAATACTGACCCCTTTTGAAATCAAAGCCCATGGAGTCACTGATGTTGCTCACTTAGAACCAGAGGAAAATTTATGCTGGAAGGAGGTTCCAGAAATCATCCGGTCCAACCTCCCACTCAAAGCAGAGGCAGCTTCAAAACAGGGAATTGCCCAGATAAGTTTTGAAAAACTTCATGGATAGAGGTTTGCCTGAGCTCTCTGGATCCTGCTCCAAGCAGTTCTCATCGTAACAAGTTTTCTTCTGCGTCCAACTGGAATTTTCTATGCTCTGGCTGCCCCGGATCCCTGGAAGTGTCCAAGGCCAGGTTGGATGGAGCTCTAAGCAGCCTGGGATAGTGGAAGGTGTGTCCCTGCCCATGGCAGCAGGTGGAACAAGATGAGCTCTAAGGTTCCTCCCAACCCAAACCATCCCATGATTCTATCCCACAAGCAAGTTTGTCTTCATTAAGCTTCCTGAGGCCTTGAATGAAGAGGTTGGGGTGAAGGGGACAAGCAACATCTGTCCTCAACAGTCCTGTCCTGATGTCTGTCCACCAAAAACCCCGATTTGGGAAACTTGGCTGAAATGATTTCTTTTTCTCCTGACACAAATCCTTTGCCATTCACTAAAATGGATGTCTTTAAAGACTCATTAAAGGTTTGTGCAAAATCCTCTAAATTTTTAGCCATGGCAATGGGAGAGATTAGACATCTATTCTGCACACCTGAATGATAAGCAGTTTAAAATACTTCAGATATTCTGTTACCAGATTTGTTTGTTTGCTTCCAAATAACTTTCCTCTGGTTTATCATCTTTTCAAAACCTAAATTACAGGTTCCTCCTTGGCTATTTACAGCTCTAACTTTTGTTTATCCAACCACTACGCATTGCTTTTAGCAGTACATAATAATTTCTGTCTCATTCTTCCTCTATTTGCTACAAAGCTGCCTTATCCCACTGTGATTTGACCAAACCTTATCTATAGCAGTAGAGTATTCTAGTTCTTCAACGATGTTTGATTCTTAAGGAAGAGAAACCAGGAAAAGTAAAAGAAGGTATTGCCTTCAGGAATCACTGTTTATGTATTTGCCAAAAATGTTGGTATCAGGGATGAAATTTAGTTAAAATTACTGTTCTTTTCCTGAACTGCAAGAACACAGTAGGAATTCTATGGTATAAATATTTCTTTGGATTTCTAAGGAAATGGGATGTAAACACAAACTTCCTACATGATACCAGGCACATCACACATATTTTTGAGTACTGAGATCTTCTTGAGAGCCACATTTCCAGTGAGTTCAAAACATGACACTAAATGTTTGAACATAAACCACTGCAAAAGTTCTGGTATACTAGTGACTCTCATTCTCTCTCTCTCCTCTCTCTCTCTCTCTCTTTTTTTTTTTTTTTTTTTTTTTGTTAACTTGACAGCAGACAAGCCCTCCCTGCCCTAATGGTCATTTAATCCTCATCCATTTTAGTTATTGCCAAATGGAAAGGATATGGACTGCTGTTGCGCTGGTGACAGAACATAAATGCAACAAGCACACACCAAGATGGTTTACCTCTCACTTCTAGTGAGCTAGGCTGCTCAGAGTGGTATCTGTTGAGCCAAATTATCTGTGCAGCTATAGTTATCACAGACTGCAGCTGTTTTCTTCTTTTCTTTTTGATTTTCATCAGAACTCCTTATACCATCAACATCCTCCATTTGTTTGACATACCAATTTCCTGGAATTTGCTACTCCATTTTTGACTCCTGAGTTTTGTATGCTTATACAATACTATCACAATTTTCTATGGAAAAATCAGTGGCCTTGTAAGGATTTTACATAAAACATCTAAATTTCTTTACAGAAAGATGTTGGGATACAAATCCCTCTGGGCCTCATTTGTACAGGCTCAGATGCACTCAGAAATTTGAGGGCTGAATTAAAACCGTCAGAGAAATTAAAATATAGAAATCCATGCAGACATGAGGTAGAAATGTAAGTTTAGTTTTAAATAAGTAGAGAATATTTTAAGTGCCTTAAGCAAATAAGAGACTGTATTAGTTAGTAAGAAAAAGCCTAAAGCCTGGTTTAAAGTTCAGTAGCATTACCTTTTATAAAGTTAACTAAGTTCTAGACATAGTGAAAACATAATGTAGCATTGTTGGCATTCCTAGATAGAACAGATAGAACTATGTACATAGAATTTGTGTAAGAAATTACAACCACTTTCACACATCAATGTTAGGTTGGATAGGTCCAGCAAGACAGTAGTAGAATCATGTTTGTACCTGATTGGGTAAAAATAGAATAAAGATGCACCACTTTGAGAATGCAAGAGAACACACAGATCAAGGTTGTATGCTGCTGTTTCTGCTGCTGCTGCTGCTAAGCTGCTACCACTTGTGCTTGGGACTTGGGGACTCTGTGCTAGAACTAACCTTCTGCATAATGGCATAACTGTAACAACTCTGCCTTCATGAGACTGATCTAGCCATGCAATAAATGACTTTTACAATTACCCAGCTTCTTTGTTCTTCTATGAAGATCCCCATCATCTCGACAGAAAGACAAATATTTTTTCTAAGTACAGTAACAAGGACTTGACAAGAGTATGTCCAAGACCAGGGACTTGGACCAACAGTGCAGCGCCTGTGGCTCCCGACGCCAGTCCCGCCACAGCTCTGGACATGGGCAGGGCAGTAGGAGTGATCCCGGCTGCCATGCAGGCACTTTTGATGCCAGCAGTGCAGCTGTCGCTGGACAGCCCAGGCAGAGCGGCGGGAATGGCAAGCGGCTCCCCCAGCACGGGAGTGGCTAAGCCGCAGATGTCGAGGGGTAACCCAGGCAGAGCAGTGGGAATGGTGGGCAAGCTGAGCACTGAAGGGGTGCGGGAGATCTGCCAACTCCAAAAGGAAAAACCCCGGCACCTCAGGAACACCCAGGAATACCCCAGGATGAAATGAGGGGGGTCAAAGAGCAGCGAGAGGGGAACAGGCAGCAAGCAGCACTCGGCACAGATTACAGAGGACAATTCCTTATGCGAGGTGGTGGGAAGGGGCTATGAAGCTCCTCGGGGACAGCCCCTGCCTGTGTCTGGGGCTGACCCTTCCATGCAGCCCAGCTCTGTCTTTCTACCCATGCTGGAGAGCGCCTGGGCTTCCCCACCCATCCCTAGCATGGGAGTGGCCATGCGGCTGCTGGAAAAGCCAACCATGCAGTCCTTACACTGAGCCTCGGTGCTGCTGCTGCTTCTGGCTGCCAGGACCTTGTGCCTCTGCCTTGCCTCCTCAGAGGACCCAACTGCCAATGGCCACATATCAACTTCCCTGCTGGAATTTGCTATGATGTCCCACCTAGAGGCCATGAATTCTTATGAGCAAACCAGCCTAGAGGCTGCAGAACCGAATCTTGCCCCTGGCTTTCTGCATGCTGCTCTAGGGTCAAGCTTTGTCAGAGAGGAGAATGAGGAGTTCAAGATCTTACAGCCCCCACAATACTTCTTGGAAGATGGGGGAGAGATCAGCGACTCCAAGACCAACAACACATTATACCTTTCCTGCTTCAGCTCCTGATGCTTGCTTCCAGGTTTTGGGTATGCGGTCAGGGGAATGTTTTAACTGTAATTCCATCTAAATTGTTCTAAATTGGCTCATGCTTGTTGCAGGTATAATCTTGTTCTAATTTTCATTACTTTAAGTCATATCCAATATGAATTCACTTTTTGCTGGTTTTGCTTTTTATGAGCAGCACCAAGCATTAATCAAAAATAACTTAGAAGGCTTTTTCCCACTTATATATTGGGGTGAATTCCTTTTACTAGGGTAAATTCCTTTTACTGGAGGAGATGCCTAAGTTTTTAAAAGCATTTGTAACCATTTTTTGTTTGCATAGTTAAGACTCCCACACAGGCTTTCCTGTGGGGAAGGGAACCTTTTCCAGAAAGGGTTGTATTCAAGCTGCTTAGTGTTCTAAATAATCGTTTATCTCTAATTTGTGTTTATGATGCTTCATGGTATTTTCACATTCTGCAAATTTTGTCAGATATGCATTTTGGTGCCACTAGTGTTGTGTGTAATAGTCATAAAAACTTTCATTTAAAGATTGTGCAGCCCCTTCCACATAATACATGGAGTCATAGATCCCAGAGTTCCCTTGTGTAGTCTTTGCATGTTTGGAGTAGAAGACTAAGAAGGATAGCAATTTTGGATGCCCAGGGGAATGCTGTTATGGATGGTATTATGGATGGTGGGCAGTATTTAAAAATTAAGCAGTAATTAGATCAGCATTGCAATCCACTGAAAAGACTACCTAGAGTTATTAATGGCATCTTCAGTACACTTAATTTCTCCTGGAGTGTGGATAAGAATCTCCTACCTGCATTCACTTCAACAGCTAACCCCAGAAGCTGAAATTGCCCCTGCACAATGTGCTCAAGCCCTCAGAACATGAACAGCTTTGTGTGAAAAAGGCCCTTTCCTATCTAGAAGCATATTGGGTTTCTTCTTTCCTCCAAAATTATATTAGGAGCCACAAGACTAAGAATAAAGCCACCTCTTAGATTCAGCACATTTACAAAATATGCCCCTTAATTCTGATAGTTAATGTATATACTTGAACACCCACACTGCATCCTTGTTTTAAAATTATCAGATCTATCTAGGTATGGAGGATATTTTTGTTGCCTTTAGTTAACAGACACCATGCTCTTCAGTCTTTATGAAGAAATAAAATTAATTTAACTCACAATTGATACAGAAAGAAATCAGAAACATGTTGGAAGATTCCATACCTTTGCATTACTCATAAGAATCCTGTAGCTGTTCTCAAATATAACAATTATGCAGATATCACTGTGAAAACAGGTGTGGTACCAATTATTTTTCATTTCATGACTTTTAATACAGATGAAGACACTTTAGTTCCTTTCTGACAAAAGCTGTTGTGTTAAAAGGATTAAGGGCTTCTTTTCATGCAAAAGTTTTTCCAGTGTATTGGCAACACTGATGTTACCCATGTCCCAGAGTTCAATTGTTCAAAATATGATCATGCATCTATTGACACCTATTCTCATTTTCTAATGGCAATTAGATTTTCTGAAATTTGACTTGTGAACCTGCAAATTCGTTTTAAGGGTCTTGTTAAATTTACTTCAAAGGTATTTCAAACAGCAAAATCTGCAGCGACATATTTCATTTCAATGGTGCTTGCTAGATTCTTTTGTACATAACTTCTAAGATATTAATTTCCTTGAAATATTATTTAATTTATACAGAAGAATGTTAAGTACTAATTTGACAATCTTATGCACTGCAGCATATAAATACCAGATAATGACCTTGTGGTAGTTTGACATGGGGAAGTGATTTTTCAGGAAGTTATAGCTAAACCAATTGGTGACTGGTTTTGAAATTGACGGCTAATAGAGCCACTAGAGAAATGACACATGTCATGGAATCACTATTAACTTGTCTTTCTGTGGAGGTGTTTCAAACATTCATAGAGCGTTCAGAAGCTGGGTTGGCTTGTTTCTGATTTAACTGACAAGCCCAGGCTAAATCCAAATGCCCAGAATGACAGGGAAACATGGAGACAGTTTATAAATACTTCCCATCTTTGCAATTTAGTCCTTCATTGCACATCCCCGGAGAAGATGCATTCCATCCTTTCTTCCCAAAAACACCTCTCCAGCACAAATGCCACTTCTCAGACACAACACAAACAGGAATCTACTACAGGGAGGACGGGGGGGCAGGGGCCGGGCTGGGTGGGGGGAGCCGGGGCCGGGGGCAGGGCCGGGGAGAATGGGGCCGGACTCAGGGCGGAGCCGGGGCCGGGGCTGGGTCGGAGTGGGGCCGGGGGAAGCCGGAAGAGATCCCAAGGAAGCCACCAAGTTCCCACTCGCTCCTTTTTCCTGCTAAGTACCTGGGAGCCAGCACAGTGATCTAAGGATGAAGAGGAGCTTGGGATGATACTAAAAGACTTGGAGAAACCATTTTTCAGAAGGATGTGAGTCTGAACATTTGTCCATTATCGGGTGCTTTTGTCCATCTCATGTGTTTTCTATTTTTAATGGTTATTTAAGTTCTTAGAGAATAAGTTGAAAATGAAAAAGGTTCTGTTGCAGATCACAGTGCTGGGTTTGGCAGAGTGGCTGAAGTGTTTGTGCGAGCAGGGCAGGGAACGGACCAATCAGCTCCGCCAGGGTGAGGCATTTCTGCCTCTGGTTCCAGAAGCTTTTGACTTCTGGAAAGTTTAAAGCCTGTGGCCATAATTGGCAGTAATAATGGTGCCTTCTTTTATCTCTTAAGGTTACTGGCAAGCATGGAACAAGAACTGACCCAGAACTTCTTAGGGCCCTGGCAGAGAAAGAAGCAGCAAATGGTGTTGAGAGAATTTCTGAGTACATGTGAGATGCTGGTTTTCTTGACAGCTTAAGAATTATTTCTTAATCATGTAAGATAAGCAGCCCCAGGACCCCCCAAGCCCTTCTGCTCCCCATGATGCCAGGGAATCTTTTTTCCAGGATAGGCAGAGAATTCTTTATGAGAAAACTCAAAACTGAAGGATACGGGATCTGAGGGGAGAGGAAAGATTACGGTATAAATTGAAACTGCCTTGGGAAAAATAAACATTTCTTCCTGATATTTAACCGAAACCTGCCTCCCTTCATCCTAAGGCCTGCGTGTCCTTGTGAGAAATCCCTCTTCCTTTAGGCCACGAGCGGCTTGTACAGACCACCCCAAAGATGTGTTCCAGGGGCTCTCGGGGGCACACGAGCACTCCGGGCCCTTTCCCGGGCTTGTCCTCAGCACCTTCCCCCGGAACCCCCGACTCCCGGGGCACAGTGGCATCGTGTCCCGCCAGCCCGCCGGGGGACGGGCAGCTGAACAGCTGAACTCGGCCATTTTCGGCTCTTCGGCTATGCTCGGCTGTTACCAGATGCAGTCGTTCAGATTCGGCTCTTCGGGGAAGCTCGGCTCTGTTCGGCTGCGCTCGGTGCCGCTCGCTGCACTGTGCTCCGCCCAGCTCAGCTCGGCTCCCTGAGGGGCGGGGCCGAGGCGCCGCGCGGGAAAGCGGCACCGCCTCACGTTAACCCCGCAGAGCTCGGTGTTTTCCTGCTGGCCAGCCTGCCGGCCATCGCACGGACACGGACGGGAGCGGGGGTTGGGCAGGAGCTCGTTAGGCAGTGAGCGCACTCGCGCTAATTAATGGGCACGAGAGCAGGCGGCTGGTTTGGCTGAGCTCGGTTCGGTTCGGCAGAAGTCGGTGCCGGTCGCTGCGTTCGGCCGAACTCGCTTTGGTGCGCCTGAACTCGGCTAGATGTGGCTCACAGCTTTCCTGATGTCAGCCCCTAGGAATTCTACATGACACAAACTGTAGCCTATAAAGGGCCTGAGGGGGTTTAAAGAAATAAAACCTTTAACTCAAGTGTTGGTACAGAGACAATGGCTCCTTTAGGACAACAATATTTACATGCAGAAGCAAATCCCTCATTTGCCTCTCATCTTTATTTATCCCACGCCCCAAAATTCAATACCCAGCACAAGGAATGTGCAGTTTTGGTTTTCCCCTGTACAGTATTTGTACAAAGGACCTGGGCACAGCATGCAGTCGTGAGTCAATTGACTAAATCCTGGTTTACATTTCAGAAGTTCTTGTTCTGGCACTGCATGTTTGCAGATCTGGGCCGGCATGTTCAACGACCCTCGTGGCCACATTCAAGAACAATTTATCAGATTTCAGAGGTAATTCCAAGTAAAACTCACGTATAATCAGTAAGCAGAAAATCCTTTGGGGTTTAGTTCAATCTCTCACCTGTCCCAAGTGGAGGGAAGAGGGGAGGGCTTTTGTCACACATCGCAGCAGCAGCAAAGTCACAGTGACATAAAAATGGGACAGAAGAAGGAAAGAAAACCAGAGTCAACTTTTATATAAATAAAATTAGTGAAGATGATGTAGTTCAAAGCAGAATTAACAATGTATTCAGCCATTGTCTCTTCTTGTTCACTAAGTCAAAGAAATATCGGTCAACTACATATTTCATAGAATACATACAAATAGAGAAAATGTAATTTACAAGTGTGAGTATATAATTAACATCATACTGCGTGGTTCAAAACTTTCATTAGAAAACAATCACTGTTCATTTCACTGTGCATTAAAATAACTTCTATATAGCACCAAAAAAAGTGAAATACTCTATTTTCAAAATGGTCATATGCCTCTTGTTCAAGACCTGTTTTCAGAGTCAAGAGGTGGTTTATATAATCTTGTTCCTTTTCAGCTGTACTGGTCAGCTGTGCTTTCAAATCATGGATTTCTTTCTGCAAAAGGAGAAGGAAGAGTTTTGAGTGTACATGTGTAAACTACAGCTCACGGAGGTTATCAGACATACTCTAACAGCAGAAGGCTTTCAGAAGAACCAAACAACATCCACGGCACGGATTATCCAGACTGAAGCTTTACATATCTCTGGTGGGGCATGAAGTGGTGTGAAACAGTGAACTCTGACACCAGTGCTGCACACGTCCCCTGCTGTGAGTTTAATCACCTAGCCTGCAAAACTACTGAAATCAGATTCCTTGGACATAATTTTAAATAAAGACATTTACTTTATTTTCATTATGATTTTACTTTATTCATCTAAATAAAAAGGACTTCATGAGCTTTTACCATATTCATCGCAATAAAAAGGACTAAAGAAACATCAGAGAAATCCAGCTCTATACAGTAGAACAGAATGGCTATCAGTAGGGTTGTGCCTTCATCCTCAGTGCAGGGTGGGACACTGCTCTGTGTGCTGTTTCTTATGTACTTGTACACAAGTTATGATGTGTAACTTCAATATTCGTAAAAACGTGTTACTATTGCCCTACTCCAGACCTCTCTTGACTTGGAGAGCATTTTCATTTCTCTCTCCAAATTTTTCTCTCTCTGCAAATTTTCCTGCAGTAGCCTCGAGGTCCTTCTTCAGTAAAAATCCTCTGATTTGCCCATTTTAGAAAATGAGCGAAACTCAGTTCAGAACATTCAATGCACAGACAGGGTAAAATGCACACCCGATTTCACACTACCTTAACCTCAGTTGATGCAGTTTCTTGTTAGACTTGTAAAAATAAAATCATAATGAAAATAAACCTCTCTTAAGAGTAGATTTCATGTAGCCTAGACTTCTGTGACAGAAAATGGGCCTGTGTCACAGTACAGGAGGGTTCACAGAGGCCAGAGCTAATGACCTTCCTCTAAGTAAGAAAAAAACTGGGGAAACTATATCCAGAGGGAGTGGCATTTGAATGGGCATCAACCAAGAAGGAAATAACCAGAAAACTTGACAAGGAAAACCAAAACATGGGAGACAAGAAAAATCAAAAACGTAGCAGACAGCAAAAATCAAAACACAGGAGACAAGAAAAACAGTGGCAATAAAGAAGTTCTTCAAAGAAAACGCTGAAATTGCATGCGAGAAAGTTTAGTAGAAATGTTCAGGCAGACTAGATGGTGTTTGTTTATGACATTTAAGATACTCACAAAGCAAGAAGAATTTCATATGAAGAGCAAATGCCATGAGATGAATAAAATGAACATTTACCAGAGTTTCCGACAGCTCTTCAAGTTGCATTCCTTTGTCACGTTTTACTTTAGTCATCTCTTCTACAGCACGTGTAATGTAAAATTAATGGAACAGAAATGAAATAACTTTTCATATTTAGCAGGCAGTAGAAAATATTTACCCTTTTTCAATACCCAGTTCTCAGAACTTGTTGGATTAAGTTCAGAAGCTGTAAAGCTGATTTATGGCTTAATCTAAATGTAGACTTCAAAAAAATTATTAAGAAGGGCATTAGCAAATCTATATCTGAGGAGAAACTAATTATTTATCTTAAATAAAATTTAGAACCTATTATGTTTTCCCCAATTATGGCTTCAAATAAACCATGGACTGTAAGACCAGAGTGTTCTCCAAATATTGATGCATCTTCATTGCTCCAGCAAAAAAGTCGGAAGGTATCACATGGAAATGCTGAAAAAGGAAACCAGCTTTTCTTTTTTTCCTTTTCTTTTCCTGTTTTTAAAAATAGGATATTTACTACAAAAAAAAAGATGCTAAAAATAGAAAATGACATGCATTTATAGAATTTTATGTACTAAAGACCAATAATAATTAAAGACCAATGTGCTAACTTCCAAATGCTTTCTACATGCACATTATTCACGATACTGGTTTTTTTTTTTTGCAAGTACTCAACACCAAGGTCATGTTTGGTGTGGAATTCTCACTTTACCTCATTCTAGACAAACATTAGCAATTCACTTCTGAACACTTCTGTGTAGGTGCCCTGAACACAGACAAAGACATGCAATTACATTTCTCATCTGTCAGATGAATCTAGGGCCAGCAGAAAGTATTTTTATGACTGCCTAGCTCTTTTTTTTTTTTGCCTTTTTACAAGCCTTACCCAGTTCAGCAGATTTATTTTCGAGCTCCAAGGTAAGCAGCTTGGACTCGTCTTCACATTTCTTTCATCTAAGAAAATGGTAATTTTAAAAGCCCAAATGTATAGTACAAAGCACTGCATTTGAAACTTCAAGGACAAGAAGACAGTCTTACCACAAGCACTTTCAAAACACTGACCTTTCAACATGCAGGTGATGTATCTGCGTGCAACACATAACAAATTTGACTTGTACAATTTTGGAACAGTAGGCATAAAAGTAAACAAATACATACTTACAGAAATCTGTATTTCTTAAAGGCAAGTTGGAGGGGGCAAAAACTGACTTTTTACAGACCAGTAGCAACCATCACAAATAAAAGAATAACCTACATTAAATTCTCTACATTTAGACCACTGTGTCAAAAAAAACCTCCAAAAACCTTTCAGCTTCACTTCTAATTGTTCCTGATTTTGTCATAGACTGCAACCTGTAAGATGGCTCTTCAAACTCAAACTCTTTAATTTACCTATTTTGCTCATTTTGCAGCAAGCTTTTCAAATTGGCAGTAGAAGTCTCCAACTCCTCTGTCAGGGGTGCAAGAGCAAAGCCTTCATTTTTTTACATTCTTCCTCCTGTGCCTCCTTTTCTCCAGTGACCTGAGTTAATGTTTTCACTGTAGCCTGGAATTCGGTTTCTAAGTTCTTTTGAGTAACCTTCAAAACATGGTATCATTTCTAAATGTGTTTTTGACACTCACAGCAGCAGCTGTTTCGTATCTAAAGTATCCATAGTTGGTCATGCAAATGCTCATCTACTCTGTTTATACTGGAAAACTGAAAGCAAGGTGTACCTCTGCCTTCCACAGTGAAATTTTAGCCTCTTCCAGCTCTGCCCACAGATGTTCTTCACTGCCCTGGGATTCCTTTAACATTTCTTCTTCATATACTTCAGCAAAAAGATGTATGTTTACATTTTCAAAAATAGGAGGTTTACTACAAAAAAAGCTGCTAAAAATGGAAAATTACATCCATTGATAGAATTTAACAAAGACCAATGGTACTGACAGCATATACTAGAAATACTTGGAATACAGATGGCTTCAAAATATTGAAAATCAGGTTCAGTTTCTGTTCCAAACAAAAATAAGGCCTTCAAGGCCCCAAAATTCTGCTGCCAACCAGCAACAGAACAAAACTTATCATGACCGCGTTTCCCGTGCTTCTATAACCAATTGCATTTAAACACAGCAGGCAGAACTCTTACATTTTGTTTCTATTCAGTCAGCAATCTTAGTTTGTGATGTCTGCAGCTGAGCCTTGATGTCTTTTATTACACAATTTTTTCATCCTTCTGGATGGTTAAGAGCTGAAATCTAGCAAAATTAAAGAAATATCATGATGAAGCCTGGAAAAGTGACAAGTCTGATTTTGTACCCCAGGTACGAGAAGCAGACATACTGATGGCTGTTGTTGTTGTTGATCTTAGCCAAATATTGATCAAGGCACATGAAATAATTTTTCCAGTTCAAAAGCAAACCATGGATTCCAGTAGACTAAAGGTACTGAAGCATCACTGAACTTAGCAGAATCTGACTGAAATGCAGCTTCAGCTATTATTTTTGGGGTTTTTTTATTAATAACCAGAAATACTTCTTGGCTCTTGCACTGCCCCTTTAGTCACAAATAAAGCTGTTCTATCAGATGGTAAAACTGAGCAAACCTGCTTCTCCTTCCGAGTGACTTCCAGTCTGCATTCCTTTTCACACCTGTCCACCACTTCTGCTGCTTCTTTCACTTTCAAGACACAGTAAGATCCACAGTTAACATTCTATCTGAAACACGCTCCAAGTTCAATACAACTGCCAGTTTAAGATTGCTTGTAATTGTAGATCTTTACAGTTTGTTTCCAAGAGTAATTGTTGTAGGAATGTTTGATTTTATAATCAAAATATCTTTTTTTTTTTTGCCAGCTTTCCACAGAATTAGTACATTACTCCATGTTTGTTACCAGAAACTAACAGAAAAGGGCATGTGAAAATGAAACAGGAACACAGTAGCCTGTATGTATAGAGAAAGCATTTAGCTAAAGTTTCTGCAGCTATACAGTGCATTATTATTTCAATAATCATGGTTTAAATAAACTAATTGCATGAAATAAGTATTGATCTCTTGACTGCACTTCACAGACAACTTTGAGTGACTGTTTGAAAAACAAGGTTCCAAATTTGGCCCAGTGGAACAACAACAGGAGGGGCCAGGCAGTGAATACAGGCAGGGTATTAAATGAATAAAAAGGAATAAAAGAGGGTCCCAGTGTCTCAGTGTGGCCTGCTCACCATTCCAGCACTCCACATCTGTCTGCCCTGGCACTGCACATGTAACTGAAGTTATGAAATACAAAACTGTTGAGCCAGGAGCACAAGCATGCCAAACAGAATTCTCACATTTGAAACTCATTTCCAATCTGTCGTTCTCCGCTTGCACGCAAAGCTCTTCAAACGCCACTGTCATTCTCCAAAAACAAAATTTCATATTTGAAGTTCAGTATTGGAAACCCTGGAGGTTCTCCAGGGGCTTCTGCCAACCTCAGCCATTCAGAGGAATCGCCAAGTAGGTTAAACAGAGTCCAGAAAGATGCTCTGGCATGGACACAAACAGCATCTCCACATAAACATGGAACTCAGCTCAGCACATCCACACAACTCACATTCCTTTTATCAAGCTAGGTCACTCACTTCTATGTTGCTGTGAAGTTCCTCATACAATTGTCTCATTTCTTCTTTTTACTCTTCATCTATCAAAGCAAGAACGCACAAGAAATTTTTTCCTTTGGAAAAAGAATGCCAGCTGTCCAAGTCATTGTGCTTAACCAGCATAATGAATTTAAAAAGGAATTATCAGCTCCTTTTCTTGTTAAATTATTCATTACAAAGCATGGTGCCAAAAGATAAAGAACCTAGGGAAAATGTGTATTTCATTGAAACATTAAGCAAGCTCAGCTTTTCAATTTCCTTCCCAGTATATTTTTTTCTGTGAAAACTGTAATTCTGTGTCACAGTCAACATGCATGGTAGTTGACATGGACACTGCACTCGCACTTGAGGTGCTTCATTTGAATCATCAGAAGGCTTCAAGTATCAGTATCTTGATATTCAAAAAGTCTCCCACACATTTCCTCTGTATCTTCTCTGTATCTTCTCAGAGCAGCTCCACACAGCTCTGGCTCGCTCCTTCCTGACCCTGGCACGGCTGCCTAACCCTGTCTGTCCTACGTACAGTATCTTACCTTTTCTGGCCCTTGCACAGCCTCCTGTCCCTCAGTCTTCACAGCACAGCGAGCAGACTCCAACTGACTCCTGCTAGTTAACTCATTCTTTATCAAGCCCATGGCTGTGAGGGCAAGGCTGTTTCTACTCTAGGATAATTAACACAGCTGTAAGATATCAGGAGGGATACTGCCTTCAGCAGCATCTCCTTTTGTCTCCCCACAATTCTGGATCAATTTCTGCAACCATATCAATTATTATAGCATTAGTATTGTTGAGTATTACTATATCAAACTGTTAGCATTTGATAAACTGTACTGTAAGGCTCAGCAGTGAATTTCTTCCTATCAGCAGATACCAATGACCACAGAACTGCCATCATAAAGTTGCAACAACACTCCACGTCCATGCTTTCCTTCTTTCCTTTCGTTTTTGTAATTGATACTATTTTTCCCTAAAAAGTCAATTAAGAAGAGAACAACTACCAGAAAAGAAGAGTACATCGATACACAAGTGTTTCTAAATCAGGCTAAAAAGAAACAGACACTTCTGAAGTCTCCAGGACCGAGTTAGTAAAATTTTAATGACTGTAATAACAACTCTAAATTGCATATAAAGTAAAATTCCCCAATCAAGGACATCTTTGCAAACCTCAAGAATTTAAAACTTCCTTGGCTTGTTCAGTTTTGTGAGAAGACTTCTAGTTCTTCATTATTCCTTGGGGTATTAAAAAAAGACCTTTTTTCCCCACAAACATGTGATTGCTGCAAACAGGAAATGACAGCTCTGGGAATTTGTTAAAGAGTGCTGGGAAGTTAGAGGAGACTCTACTGCCTAGAAACAGGCGTGGAGTGCCACTTAGTATGGCTTCATATATTCACAGTATCTGGATGGGACAGAGAACCTTCCCTGGCCTCACCAGGCTTCACTTCGAGTTTTGTGAGCCACTGAAAATTCACTGCTGATTTTAAGGGCTACATCCAGTCCATCTCAGCTGGAGAAATTTATATCATTTCTCTATGAACAAAACGAATTCCAACCTTCTCCCCTCTGCAAAACTTTCAAACAAACCACTAATATAGACTCTTTGTAAGGAAACCTCCACTTACCTTTCTGACACAAGCCTCATTTTCCAGCAATACCTCCAAATCTCTTTTTTTTTCTTTAACACACTACAACCTAAATTTAAAATTAGTAAAATGTTGATTAACTTTCATAATATTTTGGTTTTCTTGCTAGATATTACATTTTTTATGATAAAAACTTCAAACTTGACACTTTTTACTATAATTATTTAAAGAAAAAATAATCCCAGAAGCCCAAAAACCCCCAAAACTGCCCCAAACCATCACAGAAACCTCAAAACCATCCCCCAAACCCACCCCAGCAATCCCCAAAACCCACCCCCCAGAACCCCCAAACCCCCAAACCATCCCCAAGCCCCCCCGCAAATATCCCCCCAAACTGCCCCCAAAACCCAGCAAGCCCCAAAACCCCATTGAACCCCCCCAAATCCCCCCAGAGTTCCCCAAATCCTGTAGAGCCCCCCAAATCCCCCCAAACCCCACCAGCCCCTCCCCGCGGTACCTGCAGGCTGCTCTTCCAGCCGGCCTCGCAGCGCCTTCACCGTCAGCAGCATCGCGGGCCCGGCACCCCCGGGACCCCTCGGGACCCCCCAAAAACCCCCGGAGACCCCAACCCCACCCACCTGGAAACCCCAAAACTCCCCCAGAGACCCCAAAAAACCCCCGAGCCTACCCGGAAGCAGAAAATTGCTCCAAAACGGCGCCGTGGTCAGGGTAGCGCGCAGGCAGCCAGCTGGTTGCACCCAGGGTCCTTGCTTTTTTTCCCGCCCTTTTTACTGCCATCTTGGAAAGGTCAAGCACGTCGCGCTGAGCCACCATGCTGGGAAGGGCGTCACGTGACTTCCAACCTCACTCGCCGCCATCTTGGTTGTGGCTGAAGCCACTTCCGGTTGAGCCGCCATCTTTTTTGTGGCATTCCTAAGGCCTCCCCGGCTGTAAACAGAGGTGCCTGACCAAATCGACTGCTTGAACCCGGCCGCAGCATAGCTGAGCCCACAGACACTGCCCACATACCTGGAAACAGCATGGAGAATTTTATCTGCGAGGCGCTCTGGTCAGGTTTGCGCACAGGCAGTCAGTTAGATGCCTTCGGGGTCTTTCAGTTTTCCCTGCCCTTTTTGCCGCCATATTGGGAAGGTCAAGCACATCAGGCTGAGCAGCCATCTTGAGAGGAATGTCACATGGCTTCCACCCTCACCCGCCGCCATCTTTGTTGTGGCTGAAGCCACTTCCGGTTGAGCCGCCATCTTTTTTGTGGCACTCCTAAGGCCCCCCGGCTGCAAACAGAAGTGCCCGACTAAATCGACTGCTTCAACCTGGCCGCAGCATAGCTGAGCCCACAGACCCTGCCCACACACCTGGAAACACCACGGAGAATTTCATCTGGGAGGCACTATGGTCGGGGTTTCGCACAGGCAGTCAGTTAGATGCCTTTGGGGTCTTTGATTTTTCCCGCCCTTTTTGCCGCCATATTGGGAAGGTCAAGCAGTGCCGCCAAGCTCACAGTCCCGGGCTGCCACGCGCATCGGGATGGGCTCGAGGGAGTGCTGCAGTACCGCTCTCTCTCCACACGGTGGCAGCACTGGCCCCGAGCTCAGCCCTGGCTCAGGGACAGGCAGAGAGCGGAGGCAAAAAAAAGGCGTCCAAAAATCCCCTTCCAAAAATTCTCTAAATTCAATGCCATAAAAGTCTCCCAACCACAACTACAAGAACCCTGTCACAAATGAAATTCCAACCAAAAAAGCCTTTCTTTTGGGCTATATTTCCAAATTTTTAATCTTTTTTATTTTTATATTGCTATTTATCATTCCGATTTTTCTTTTATATTCCTATCTATATTATATCTCATATAATATACACAACATGTAATATGATATATTGTATTTATATTATTTTTTTGTTAGTTTTATATTTCTATTTTTATTATTTATATTGTTCTATTTCTGTATTCTTTTTAACTCGTGTTTATGTTTTAACCGATATTTTAAATGATATGAGTTAATTAACCTAACACAGCAGAAGGACAATTAAGTACAATTAAAATTCCATACAAATGAGGATATCTCCCAGGGGGAATATACCACCAGTTGGAAGTCTATCTGCCCTTTTAGTTCCAAAGGCCTCCTAAAAACTGACATCAGGAACCTAGGGTGGAGACTTTGGTTTCCCATAGAAAAGGTCCACCGTTCGTGTCTATTGCTGTCTGCCTGCCACTGCGCTTATGCCAGCTGAAATTCCACAAAAATTCCATACAAATGAGGACATCTCCCAGGTGGAATCTACCACCAGATGGAAGCTTATCTGCCCTTGTAGTACTAACTGCCCCCTACGAACTGACATCAGGAATGTGGGGTGGAAACTTTGGTTTCCCATGGAGAAATGCCACGCTTCCTGTCTGATGCTGTCTGCTGACCACTGTGCTTAAGGCTACTAAAATTCCATACAAATGAGGATATCTCCCAGATGCAATCTACCAGCAGATGGAAGTTTTTCTCTTCTTCTAGTGCCAAAGGCCTGCTATAAATTGACATCTCTAACATAGGGTGGATAAATTGGTTTCCCATGGAAAAGGGCCACCGTTCGTGTCTTATGCTGTCTTCCTGCTACTGGGCTTGTGAGTGTTAAAATTCCATCAACTGAGGATATCTCGCAGGTGCAACCTACCACCAGATGGAAGTTTCTCTGCCCTTGTAGTGCCAAAGGCCTCCTACAAACTGACGTCTGGAATGTGAGGTGGAGACTTTGGTTTTCCATAGGATATGGTCACTGTTATTGTCTAATGCTGTGAGCCTGCCACTGGGCTTATGCATTGTAAAATTCCATACAAATGAGGATATCTCCCAGGTGGAATCTACCACCAGTTGGAAGTTTATCTGCCCTTTGAGTGCCAAAGGCCTCCTTAAAAATGACATCAGGAACCTGGCCTGGATACTTTGGTTTCCCATGGAAAAGGGCCACTGTTCATGTCTTATGCTGTCTGCCTGCCGCTGGTCTTCTGCCAACTAAAATTCCACTAAAATTCCATACAAATGGCGATATCTCGCAGGTGCAAACTTCCCAGTTGGACGTTTCTCTGCCCTTGTATTGTCAAAGGGTTCCTATAAACTGACATTTGAAACTTAGGATGGATAATTTGGTTACTTCCATCAGAAACTTCCATCTGGCGGTAGATTGCACCTCGGATATGTCCTCATTTGTATGGAATTTTAGTGGAATTTTAGTACTCAGAAGCCCAGTGGCAGACAGACAGCATTAAACATGAAGGGTGGGCCTTTTCCATAGGAAACCAAAGTCTCCAGGCCAGGTTCCAAATGTCAGTTTGAAGGGGGCCTTTGGCACTGCAAGAGCAGACAAACTTCCATCTGGTGGCATATTGCATCTGGGAGATATCCTCATTTGTATATAATTTCAATAATTATAAGTCCAGTGGCAAGGAGACAGCATTAAACAGCAAGGGTGGCCCTTTTCCATAGGAAACCAAAGGGTCCACCCCACGTTCCTGATGTCCGTTTCTAGGAGGCCTTTGGCACTGCAAGAGCAGACAAACTTCCATCTGGTGGCATATTGCATCTGGGAGATATCCTCATTTGTATATAATTCCAGTGGTCATAAGCCCAGGGGCAAGGAGACAGCATTAAACACCAAGGGTGGTCCTTTTCCATAGGAGACCAAAGGGACCTCTCCAGATTCCTGATGTGAGTTTGTAGGAGGCTGTTGGCATTACAAGGGCAGACAAACTTTCGACTGGTGGTGGACTCCATCGGGGAGATATCCTCATTTGTATGGAACTTCAGCAGTCATAACCACAGTGCCAGGCAGACAGCATTAGACAGGAACGGTAGTCAGTTACCATGGGAAACCAAAGCCTCCACCCTATGTTCCTGATGTCAGTTTGTAGGAGGCCTTTGGAACCACATGGGCAGAGAAACTTCCACCTTCTGTTAGATTGCACCTGGGAGATATTCTCATTTGTATGGAATTTTAGTGGAATTTTAATAGGAAGAAACCTAGTGGCAGGCACACATCATTAGACACAAACGCTGGCCCATTTCCATGGGAAACCAAAGTCTCCACTCCAGATTCCTGATGTCAGTTTGTAGAAGGCATTTGGAACAACAAGGGCAGAGAAACTTCCATCTAGTTGTAGATTGCACCTGGGAGATATCCTCATTTGTAAAGAATTTTAGTGGAATTTTAGTAAGCATAAGCCCAGTGGCTGGCAGACAGCATTAGAAACGAACGGTTGCCCTTTTCCTTGGGAAACCAAAGTCTCCACCCCAGGTTCCTGATGTCATTTTCTAGGAGGCCTCCGGCACTACAAGAGGAGACAAACTTCCAACTGGTGGCATATTGCATCTGGGATATATCCTCATTTGTATGTAATTTCAGTAGCCATAAGCCCAGTGGCTGGCAGACAGCATTAGACTTGAACGGTGAACCTTTTCCATGGGAAACCAAAGTCACCGCCCCAGGTTCCTGATGTCAATTTGTAGGAGGCCTTTGCCTCTACAGGGGCAGACTAACTTCCATCTGGTGGTAGATTGCACCTGGGAGATATCCTCATTTGTATGGAATTTTAGTGGAATTTGAATAGGCAGAAACCTAGTGGCAGGCAGACAGCATTAGACAAGAACGCTGGCCCATTTCCTTGGGAAACCAAAGTCTCCACTCCAGTTTTCGGTTGTCAGTTTTTAGGAGGCCTCTGGCACTACAAGAGGAGACAAACTTCAGACTGGTGGCACACTGCATCTGGGAGATATCCTCATTTGTATGTAATTTTAGTAGCAATAAGCCCTGTGGCAGGCAGACAGCATTAGACAAGAACAGTGGCCCATTTCCATGGGAAACCAAACTCTCCACCCCACGTTCCTGATGTCCGTTTCTAGGAGGCCTTTGGCACTACCAGGGCAGACACACTTCCACCTGGTGGTTGATTGCACCTGGGAGATATCCTCATTTGTATGGAACTTCAGCAGTCATAAACCACAGTGCCAGGCAGACATCATTAGACACGAACGCTGGCTCTTTTCCATGGAAAAACAAATTATCCATCCTATGTTCCTGATGTCAGTTTGTAGGAGGCCTTTGGCACTACAAGGGCAGACAAACTTCCACCTGGTGGTAGATTGCACCTGGGAGATATCCTCATTTGTATGGAACTTCAGCACTCATAACCACAATGCCAGGCAGACAGCATTAGATAAAAACGGTGGTCCTTTTCCATGGGAAACCAAAGTCTCCACCCCTGTTTCCCGATGTCAGTTTTTTAGGAGGCCTTTGCCACTACAAGGGCAGACAAACTTCCATCTGGTGGTAAATTGCATCTGCGAGATATCCTCATTTGTATGGAATTTTAGCAGGCATACGCCCAGTGGCAGGCACACAGCATTAGGCATGAACAGCGGCCCTTTTCCATGGGAAACCAAATTATCCATGCTACGTTTCACATGTCAGTTTATAGGAGCCCTTTGGCACTACAAGGGCAGAGAAGCTTCAAACCGGGGGTAGATTGCACCTGCGAGATATTCTCATTTTTATAGAATTTTAGACGAATTTTAGTACGCAGAATCCCAGCGGCAGGCAGAAAGAATTAGACATGAATAGTGGCCTTTTTCCAGGGGAAACCAAAGTCTCCAGGCCAGGTTCCTGATGTCAGTTTTTAGGAGGCCTTTTGCACTACAAGTACAGGCAAACTTCCAACTGGTGGCATATTGCATCTTGGAGATATCCTCATTTGTATGGAATTTTAGTGGAATTGAAGTAGGCAGAAGCCCAGTGGCAAGTAGACAGCATTAAACACCAACGGTGGCCCATTTCCATGGGAAACCAAAGTCTCCACCCCACGTTCCTGATGTCCGTTTCTAGGAGGCCTTTGGCACTGTAAGAGCAGACAAACTTCCATCTGGTGGCATATTGCATCTGGGAGATATCCTCATTTGTATATAATTTCAGTAGCCATAAGCCCAGGGGCAAGGAGACAGCATTAAACACCAAGGGTGGCCCTTTTCCATAGGAAACCAAAGGGTCCTCTCCAGATTCCTGATGTCAGGTTGTAGGAGGTTGTTGGCATTACAAGGGCAGACAAATTTTCAACTGGTGGTGGACTCCATCGGGGAGATATCCTCATTTGTATGGAATTTCATCAGGCAGAAGCCCAGTGGCAGGCAGACAGCATTAGACACGAACACTGGCCCATTTCCATGGGAAAACAAAGTCTCCACCCCTGGTTCCTCATGTCAGTTTTTTAGGAGGGCTTTGTTACTACAAGGGCAGACAAACTTCCATCTGGTGGTAAATTGCTTCTGCGAGATATCCTCATTTGTATGGAATTTTTGGAGGCAGAAGCGTAGTGGCAAGGAGACAGCATTAGACATGAACAGTGGCCCTTTTTCATGGGAAACCAAATTATCCATCCTACGTTTCAGATGTCAGTTTATAGGAGCCCTTTGGCTCTACAAGGGGAGAGAAACTTCCAACTCGGGGTAGATTGCACCTGCGAGATATTCTTATTTGTAGATAGATTTAGTGGAATTTATGTAGGCAGAAGCCCAGTGGCCGGCAGACAGCATTAGACACGAACGCTGGCCCTTTTCCATGGGAAACCAAAGTCTCCACCCCAGGCTCATCATGTCAGTTTGTAGGAGGCCTTTGGAACTACAAGGGCAGAAAAACTTCCATCTGGTGGTAGATTGCACCTGGGAGATATCGTCATTCGTATGGAATTTTAGTATGCATAAGCCCAGTGGAAAGGAGACAGCACTAGACACGAACAGGGGCCCTTTTCCATGGGAAACCAAAGTCTCCACCCCAGATTCCTGATGTCCGTTTGCAGGAGGCATTTGGCACTACAAGAGCAGACAAACTTATATCTGGCGGTAGATTGCACCCGGGAGATGTCTTTATTTGTATGGAATTTCAGAGGGATTTTCGTAGGCAGAAGCCCAATGGCCGGCAGACAGCATTAGACACGAACGGTGGCCCATTTCCATGAGAAACCAAAGTCTCCACCCCAGGTTCCTGATGTCAGTTTGTAGGAGGCCTTTGGCACTACAAGGGCAGACAAGCTTCCAACTGGTGGTAGATTGCACCTGGGAGATATCCTCATTTGTGAGGAATTTCAGCAGGCATAACCCCAGTGGCAGGCAGACAGCATTAGGCACGAATGTTGGCCCATTTCCATGGAAACCAAAGTTTCCACCCCAGGTTCCTGATGTCAATTTGTAGGAGACCTTTGGAACTACAAGGGTAGAAAAGCTTCCATCTTGTGGTAGATTGCACCTGGGAGATATCATCATTTGTATGGAATTTTAGTGGAATTTTAGTAGGAAGAAGCCCAGTGGCAGGCAGACAGCATTAGACACGAACCCTGGCCATTTTCCATGGGAATCCAAAGTCTCCACTCCATGTTCCTGATGTCCTGATACTTGTCCAGGCAAATATCAATCTTGTAACCCTCCAGAAGGCTCTCCTGTTTCATGGAGATATGATAGCTTGCTGAGAGATCCCTGGATTTGGATTACATTGCTCAATACTGAATACACACAGCAGCAACTCCAGAGGTGAATTCTACCTTTAGTTTCTTGAGGAGACCGAAGTATTATATTAAGCGTGCTTTTGGGATGCTTTGAGGTGTGGGTAAGGCAAATTTCAGTTTTGCTCCTCCTAAGACTAAGATATACCAACACTCCCCAGCATTGTGTCTTTCATAGCATATAACTTTTCACAAAAATTGCTGTCTGGATGAGGAGATATTTTGAATACTTCCATAAATATTGAAATAATGTCCATCTGTTTGCTACATTTAACAGTGTCTTACATCAAAATACTCCAGCAACTCGTGAAAGATTTCAGACCTCATGAAAGAGCCCTCAGGTTGGAAAATGACCAAGATTCCAAAAGACTCAGGCAATTGCTGGAATAAAATACTGAAGTGAAACCTCCTCATGGAGCAAGATGAAGTGGACAATTCTTTTACGTACAATATCTGTAAAGAGAGACAAAAAATTAAAACAAAAATCCACCTTAAAGCAGAAAAAATATTTTAAAATTACATCTTTTAAAGATGCCACCATAAGAACAATGCTTCCACCACTTCTGATAGAAAGGTAACTAGACAATTTAAATCTTTGAGGGTCTGTGAAGCATTAATAGTTTATGAAAGATGACACCAAAAAGTAAATATATACTGTATAGTGTATATATATATATATATATATATTATACAGTATATATTTTATTATACAGTATATATTTACTAAACCACAACAAACAGATGTTCTCAGGAAAATCATACAGGGTTATAAAAATAGGATATAAAGCCCTGCATAGACATCTGCAAGAAAGGAAGTATAATTTCTATATCATTTCTATGGCTAGAAACACTAGCTAAATACTAAAGCGTTTTAGTATTAGACTCAGTGTAAGAAAGCATCCAAAGGAAAAAAAAAACAAAACACCAACCGAAAAAACACACCAGTAGATTGTCTGCTAGAAGCTAGAGACTTTAAGACTTTCAAAAATAGTATCTCAAAATAATAATAAAAATTAGTAACAACCTCAAAACAAAGACAACAAGACAACACACATGATTAGTGAGTCGGATTATTCGGCTTGAGACTCTTAAAAGGGCCTGACTTATTTTTTCTTCCTCAAATGCCTAGCACCTGAATCTTACTGCCTAAAAATATAAATATCCAAAGTCCTCAGGTACGGTACAATAGCTTTCAGACAGACAAAACAGAAGATATGGTATTCTGCTGAAACTAAGTATGGCAAACATCCCTGCTTAACTGGAGTTCACAAGCAGAGCTGTTGAACTTACTGCACAATGCTTTTGTAGGATTGACCTGCTGTCCAGCAAGCAGCTGCTGCAGCTTCTTGATGTCTATGCATGCTTCAGCCATATTTTCTGGATCTCTGCTTTGAACAGAACTTTGACATCCATCCTCTGATGCTAAAAGCATAAAGACACAACACTTAGTCCAAACACAAAAAGCAGTTTCAACACCCATAAGGACACACCTGAAAACTACTGAAGTGCTGGCACTCAAATGGCTTGTTTTTCAGAACAGTGCAAGGAAAAGAAATCCCAGTTTTCCTACCAAACTGTCAGGAATAATGGAAGAGATTCCCCACCACCACCCCAAACATGAAACAGACACTCTACTGCCTACTTTTTCTTTTAAGATTTCATTTGAAGATTTCAAAGTACTTGATCCTATTTTCTAATGACTAAAAGGTAAGTACTGTTTTAAGCAACACACTTAAGTAGCGAGATAGATGGACACAAGAGGTAACAGGGAAACTTACCCCAGGGAGGATTTCCCAAGTCTTTAAAATGTGTTGTTACAGATACTAAGTCAGTTCCTATTTTCAAGTTCATTTCACCACTCAAGTTTGCTTCAATCACCTGCAATCAATCACCTGCGATCAATCTCAATTTTAGGCAACCCACTTTCGCACTGCAGAATTACAGAAGAATACAGTTTGGTTTTGTTCAAATACAAGCTTCCAGGAGTACTTCACTGCAAGTCAAACATACTTTCTGAAAACAGTCTGAACATTTCCCATCATCCCCATGTGCCTTACTCTAGACCAAACTTACAGAAGTTATGAAAAGAAGATTTAATTTAGAGATTTAATTGCTCTCCAGTACTTTTAGAACAAATATTAGCCTTGGGAAGTATACGTTTTGAGGAAAAGGCTTCAGAAATAAGAGACGGAATCTGAAGAAATGCAAAGATTCCTAATTTCCATTCAGTTTTTCAACAAATAGAAAGGCACCAAGAGAGTCTATATGACACACAGAAATCTGGATGTACCAGGAGCTGACAGAGTTGCTTTCAAGAATTTAAAATAGACAACAGCTGGATGAGATCAGTAACTCCAAGAAGGAATTTGAACTAACAGAAATCCTGGAAAAGTGCTAAAAGCTTTCAAATTCCATCTTGAAAGCTGGAAGGAGGAATTTGAAGGAAACTATACATGGTCTTACACAAACCCCAAGCAGATCAGAGGACTCCTAAAGTACAACCTAGAACTTTGTTTCTGTGATTAGATAAATTCTCAGTAATTTAGAAAAAAAAAAAAAAAAAAAAAAAAAAGAAGACATGTACTGCAATCAGAATCTTGTATACAGTGGAGATATCAAGCTCCCAAATAATGGACAAGTACTATCAGAAATTGCTTCTAAGGGCATTTTGAAGCATTGATCTTGACCAGTTTTATTACCAGGATGCATCCTGCAAAAATAATTATCACACTTAATAGTTTTGTTCTCTTAACAGCATGAAAGCAAGGCACTCAGTATAAGTTCAATCCCATCATACAACTATCCTGAGTGAGAAAAGAGCCTCAGCTCTAGAAACAAAAGCACTGTGCTCAATTTTGCGCTCACTGTGCTCAATGTCCACCAAGGACATGGGGGCAGGAAAGAAAGTAAAGACTAAGCCCCCAAAATATCTCACAAAAGAAAAGAGTGTTTGCAGGATGACTGCCATTTGCCAAATTGCCAGTAACCTTGGGTAATCGCTCAACTCTTCCAAGTCTTGAAAAACTGAGACTGTTCCAATTTCAGAATTCTCAGTTAACAGAAAACTTCCTATTTACTAGAATTATGAACAGCATCAAACCCAAACTATTCCAAAGCTCTACACTTACTTAGTAACTTTCATGTCAGTCAACTATGGTGACGGTGAGCAAAAATAACTAAATAAAAAATCAAAGCCCTTTTCTGCCCAACTGCAGAGGGCTTCTTTCAATTAAAAGGCACACCGGCACTCTAGAAATACAGGGTAGACTGCAAACCCAACATGTCAGTCTACAGCACAATGTGACATCCTGGGCCTATTAGCAGAATTTCCTTTAAATCCTACATCAAGTTTACCTGAAGTTCATTCACAGACACCTAACTCACTTAATAGGCATTTCCTTAATGAAATAACCTGGAAAGTCTCCAGCTAGCTTCCTGAAGGACTGTCATTTCTTACCAGCTATAAAGAGCGCCTTGTAGCAATACAATGCCAAGTTCTTTCACGGATTTAGTACAAGGACCATCATTTACTGAGAAGCCCAGGAAAAGCTCTTAAGTGTAAATTCTAAAATAAATCCCATCATTCTTTTCAGTCTTTACACAGGCTTCAGATGCCTTGATTTCAACATCTAACTCATCTCAAAATAAGATTATGTGGCAGCACCAGTTTAAGCAACGTGTTATGTCCCTCATGAAATAACATCTGTAGCATACGTGCTTTAAGTGCCTTAACTTACAATGAAATTGCTGAGATTCTTCATTCTTTCCACCACACTCTTCATTGTTTTCATCACTGGAAGGTAAATACTGACCTAGGAATACATTAAGAAGTGCATTTAGACAAGTATTTCAGATGTGATTGGGGCACATCTATTTCTGCTTTCAATTCCATCTTCGTTTGGACTGAGTTATCTATGGCTTTCAGGATGCACAATATCTGAAA
Source organism: Phylloscopus trochilus trochilus (assembly GCA_016584745.2). Lineage (NCBI taxonomy): Eukaryota > Metazoa > Chordata > Aves > Passeriformes > Phylloscopidae > Phylloscopus > Phylloscopus trochilus. The sequence continues at coordinate 324,674 of WQNJ02000094.1, forward strand.
TCAGCAAATGTCTCAGGAACAGAAGAACTCTTTCCCATTATACCAACAGGCAATCATTCTAGCAATTGTTCCAGACGTAATATTCCATGTCTGTGTTCAAAATAGAGGCATGTTTTTGCATATCAGACTCTCACATGAACATCTGTGTTACTAAAATAGTCAATCACAATAGTCAAAAAGGAAGTAACAAGATTCCGACGAAACTGCAGTAATTTCTGGAACTGCAGCAGTGTAAATCTGAAATAAAAGAACAAAATACTGCAAGTTTCTTCTTGTACGTCTACAGAGTCTAAATACTCTTAGCTATAGAGGTAACAGACATCCATAACCTCAAATAGGAACACGTTTGTACAAGGACTTTTCCTTGCAACTCTGCTAAAAGTCAAAAAGGATATTGAGAGAATATATAAGAAGCAGGAGGAAACACATATATCTTCAACTCTGCCAGATAGGCCATCAATTTCAGAAAGAACAGATTATCTGGGCCATCTGGCACCTGAACACCTGAAACAGTCTAAACTTGTGTGGTTTAGAAGTGCTCCAGACTAAAGCCATGCAAGTCCTTTACCCCTCCCTTCTTTTGCCGTGAACATTACAGAAGCTATTGGCAATCATCCACTATGTTCCCATACATAGGCTCTGGGCTCTCTTGTCAGGATAGAAGCCATGTTCCATTCCCCTTCAAAACTGTAGCCTCCAGTCTTCCCTCTTTCCTTTCGACTCCTTTCCAAACCCCATCAGTAGCATACTCCGTAGCAATATCATTCCACTTGCAAACACCCCTTTCAGTAGGCAATATAAAAACAGAGGCTTACATCAAAGTCTGGCACACTGGGCTCTCTGAAGTCATTCCACATTCTTCTGGGAATAACTCCCACAGGAATGTCATGTGTCACCATCCTACTGCTGCTTGATAAGGATGGCTTGAGGGGAAAAAAAGAGGATGCTCTTGCAGCTAAACACAAGACTGCAATTCTCAAATTAAATTTTTCAGACCCACTCTGGGAAATGCTATAACTACATGCCCTAGTTCCAGTTTTCCCTGGGTTCCTATCAATATGCTTTTAAGTGGGCTTCCCTTTGGAATGAGGAAGAGTTTATGATGTATCAGTCATTAGTGTATCTATAAGCTATCCTTAGAGCGGAAGAGGTGAATCAGTGGAGTTAGCAACAACAAAAGAATCAGAAGTCAGCGTACAATATCAGGAAAACCAAAGGCAAAGGCATGGAGCCAAACACTGAAACCTCCTTCACCTAGTGGCTTCAATGAAAAGGCAAGGATCCATGGAAGACACAGAGGATAAAGGAATTGAGAAAAGTAGACATTTGAAAAGGTTGTTTCAAGAGTATAGTTTTCTCTCTTCCTCCACCTCCTCCTTGCCTTTTGGAAAATACAAAGCTGGCTCTGTATGCTACAAACCATGTCAAGAAAGGCTAGTGAAATGGAAAATGGCACAACGTTTCTTTGGTTTTCTAGAATGACACTGTATATTACCCTTTGATCTTAGCAAAAAGCACTAAAGTTTAAAGAACTTCTTCTTAAGAGTGAATTGTGAAAGCATGGTTGCACCTACTAGCTCCACTAGCTCCTCTGAGACAAGGACAGTGTTTATTAGTCAACTTGATCTTCACTGCCTTAGCACTCTGGGAAGTTTTTAATGCTCTCGACAGGTTTTCAGGCACCAACTCTAAATAGATTTCATTGTGCTCTGCAGCTACTCCTTCCACCTGAAATTCAGCAAAGAAATTCCCCTACAATTTTTGGAAGTTGGGAAATAAAGCAAACAAAAGGGGCAAGATTTATTTATCAGACCTTAAGCTTAGAACTGCATGGGTACAGCAGAAACTCCCCTCTGCCCAGCATTACCTGAGGAATCACAACAGGCTGCACAGCCATGAAGACTCATTGCTTTCAGCTAAACCAATTAACGTCCTCCCCTAACACCTAAGCAGTCCATTAGACAGTGAGTCATGCTTTCGCGTTTCCAGTTTTGGGCAGGCCCATACGGGCCAGCATACACTGAAGCTTTACACTGAAGCGACAATCAAGGTAAAGGGAATATCCAACCTGAAACACCCGTGCAACCAGACAGACCTTTAGAGACCTGGCACATCGAAGGCAAGGGCTACAAGAAACGCCTCATCCACCAAACCCAATTGCATGCTCTGGTTTTCAACATGTGCTTACTGAACTTCCCTGGGCTCACCTGGCTCAGCTCACACCACATACTGACGCCTCCATTTGCTACTTTATCGGAGAGGATGAAATACAGTTTGCAGACAGTAAGGCGCAGGATGCAGGTCTTGGCTAACTTGGTGATTGTGTTAATTATACGTGCCGGAGGGAGGGACGGAGGGAAGGAGGACGTTATAGCGGTGATAGCTCCGTCCACCCCGGGCTCTGCGGGACAGAAGAACCTTCAGCTTTTACAAACGCAGTTCCTGCTGCTGCGCAACCTCTTTAACACCTCGAAGGCGAGGGAAAGCGCCTCATTCTACCTCCTCCCAGGAAAGGACTGCGATTCTCACTGCCCTTCCTCTTTCCTTTGCCCAAGAAAGGCAGGCCCAGCCGCTCAGCGAGGCACTGCCGCCCTTCAGCCTGCCCCGTCATACTCACGGCTGAAGTGGTTTAGGCAGGCGAGATCCACGATCTTAGCCCGAAATCGCATGGCGGCGCGGGCCCTCCCGGACCCTGGCCCGCAGCTACAGAGGGTGGTCAGGGAGAGAGAGGCCTCACACAGAACAGCTCCGCGCAGGAAGCGGCCATTGCAGCATCTCGCCGCATGTGCGGCGGGATTGGGTAGGGTCTGGCACAGGCGGGCCGGACTTTCTTCCGCTGCGCTACAGCTCGCAATCCGGGCTGAAAAGAGTGCGTCAAAAATGCCTTGGCAGCCTCCGGAACACGTGTGAAAATTCGTCTGCATGGGTCCCAGCCTTGATGTCTCGTGAAATTTCTTTTTCAAATCCAAGGGAGCCCTTGCAGCAGACACTATCAGCCCCTGGCAGAGGCCAAGTCGCGACACTGTCCCGTATGACACGGTGGTGAGGAAGGAAAGCAACAGTCATGTTAGAAAGTGGAGCAAACAGAGCTTTGTGAGGGGCCTTTCCCACTGCCCCGTTGTTAGCCAGGCCACCCAGAAGAGGCTGGGCAACCGAAAGTGTTTTGAGAAAGATATTCTCTGTGAGACTGGGTACCTCATGTAGTCAGGCTCTCAGCTTAATGCAAGGTGCACAAGGGTTTATGCAAATGTTGGAAGGAAATAGAAAGTGGAGGAAAACTGCTTTACTTGACAGTGTGCAGCATGCCTGTTTCCTATAGACGGTGTCCTTTGCCTTGATGGTTCTGGTTCCTTGCAGTCCTTCAAAACTACAGCATTTGCAGGAACAGTTTTCTAGTGGTACTCTTTTTTGATCTGTCAGGACTGTCTGGTGTTCTTTTGTCACACTGCGTGTTCCCCAGAGCAGCTTAATTGCCTCTGTCACATTTAATTTTGAAATAGTCTTGGGATGCTGCTCACATGTCTTGATGCTCTCTTTCAATACAGTCATTAGGAAGAAAATGAAAACAAATAACCTTGGGTCTGCATAGTGACAGATACAGACAGTTTCTGGAGAGATTATTCTCTGCTTATATTGCTCTTAGGCCCTGTAAATTTTGTAGAAATGAGCTGATGTTTTTCCTAGAGAAACCGGTGCAGCAGGGTGTCACAACTTCTCATCTAGGATCCTGCCAACTATGCCAATTTGTCACAAATGTGTGGTTTAGGTTTATAATCAAAGGTATTAGCATAAGTGGGGTTAAATATACATTTATAAAAGTGTGACTTAAAGTTCAGTGACAAGTTTCGTTCCATCATGGATGAAACGCACAAAGAAAAATCTTACTAGAATAGTTTTAGAATGATTTACACAGAGACCAAAGACAAAAAAGAGTAAGGAAGACTCCTGCTGAATCACAAAGTTCAGAATATACCCTCTTGCTTTCTAAACTTCTGATAGAGCTTAGGTGCAGCTAGATCCAGTCTTAGCTTCAGAGTTGGACAATAGTTTATACCTAACAGAATTATCTCCAACTTTTTCATTAAATACTGCCCCATTCGCCTTTTTTTTTTTTTTTTTTCATAATACATGGCTGCAGAAGATAAAGCTCTGGTGGCGTGAAATCCCACACATTACAATTTGCAGTTTGACACACTTCCATCTTTCACAGACACAGTTTCAGATTGCTTTTAGTGAAATGATTGCTACATGAAGGCTAAGCAGGATTTGTGGAAGGAAGGTTGATCTGATCCCTTTCAAGTTGTGGCATCTTAATACATGTGAATTGTGTAAGGTTTAACAGATCCACATGATTTGCCTTTTCTGCCTTTGACTGGTTTCCTGGTTTGACCCTGGCCAGACACCAGGCACCCGTGAAAATCACTCACTCACCCTCCCCTGCTACAGCTGGGCGGACAAGAGAAAAAATTAACAAAGGGTTCATGAGTTGAGATATGGACTGGGAGAAGAAACTCCAAGGGCAAAACTGGCTCAACTTAGAGGTACAAAGTGGATTTATTACTAAAATCAGAGAAGGATAATGAGAAATAAAATAAGTTCTTAAAAACACCTTTCCTCAGCCTCTCTTTCCTTCTCACCAACAATACAGGGAGATAGAGTGTGGAGGGTTTTGGTCAGTTCATCACCTGAGATCTTTTGCTGCTCAGAGTCCTTCACCTGTGAAACTGAGGGGTCCCTCTCACGGGAGACAGTTCTCTGCGAACTTCTCCAGCATGGGTCCACTGTCATGAGCAGCAGTCCTCCCAAAACTGCTGCAATGTGAGTCCCTCCCATGGGCAGACACTCCTCCCAAAACTGCTGCAGCATGGGTCACTCTTCCAGGGGTGCAGTCCTCCAAGGACAGGCTGCTCCAGCAAGGAAGCAGGACCCCCCTCTATTCACTGGCTTTTCCACTGGATCACAGCCTCCTCCAGGCATCCGCCTGCCCTGGCGTGGGCGCCTCCCCCACAGGCTGTGAGTGGATCTCTGCATCCCTCGTGGATCCCCATGGGCTGCAGGGGCAGAGCTGCTTCACCATGGTCTTCACCAGGGCCTGCAGAGGAATCTTGGCTCCAGCACCTGGAGCACCTCTTCCCACTTCTTCTTCACTGACCTTGGTGTCTCCATGTTGTTTCCTTCACATGTTCTCACCTCCTCTTCCCCAGCTGGAATTCAAACTGCGCCACCACTTTTTGATTTTCTTCTTAAATATGTTATCACAGAGGCATTACCATCATCTCTCATTGGTCCAGCCTTGGCCAGTGGCATGGCTATCTTCAGAACCATCAGGAATTGGCTCTGCGGCTCTGCCAGACATAGTGGAAGCTTCTAGCAGGTTTTCACAGAAGCCACCTCTGTGACCCCCTGCTAACAAAACCTAGGCGTGCAAAACCAACACAGCTAGACAGAAGTTTGTTCTCTAGCTTGCTTTCTAGATATGGTCTGTTGTTAGCAATGGTTTATAACCTCTGAAGATTAGGCCACAACGAGAAGACAGACTTTATCTATACAAAAAATTTTTGTCTAGAGTGTTTTTCATGGGTGCCTGGTGTCTGGCCAGGGTCAAACCAGGAAACCAGTCAAAGGCAGAAAAGGCAAATCATGTGGATCTGTTAAACCTTATGCAATTCACGTGTATTAGGATGCCACAACTTGAAAGGGATCAGATCAACCTTCCTTCCACAAATCCTGCCTAGCCTTCATGTAGCAATCATATCACTAAAAGCAATCTGCAACTGTGTCTGTAAAAGATGGAAGTGTGTCAAACTGCAAATTGTAATGTGTGGGATTTCACGCCACCAGAGCTTTATCTTCTGCAGCCATGTATTATGAAAAAAAAAATAAATACTTGCCCTAAATAATAAAGAACAGGGAATTAATAACAAAGATGGGCATCAGAAATAAATTATTATATGCCACATATGCACCCAGAAGTCTAAAGAAAAAAAAATAAAAAAGGTTTTATATTGCTCCATGCTTTCATCACAGTTGACTGACAGGCTCTAGTTTGGAGGTTCAGGCCAGACAAGAGCAATTTATTACTATAGCTGTAGGAGAGAAGGCAGATGGACAGGCATTCAGTTTTCTCTATCCATACTGGCTTAAAACAGAAGTGCTAGGGTATATCACACTGACAGCAGAATGAAACAGCTTAGTGAAGGAGCCTTGATATGGCAGAGCAGCACTGACAGAGTAGAAAACTGTCACAGCAGTTGTACCCCTCTTCTCCTAATAACTCAGAATCACTGTGCTGTCTGTGGATCTTCTCAGCCTGTCACCCTCTTGCTTGTGACACTGCTATATCTGTTGTCAACTTTTGGACCTAGTTGGTACTGCTGCCACACAATTACTTGTGATCAAAGCCAATTTCTTCTGCTGTGTTTTCTTGGTTGATGTATTTTTTCCAATTTTTCTATTAATTATTTACATAATAAATAGATTATACATGCATTTGAAACCATGAGTTCTGTGTTTTTAAGCCCATCTAAATAACTTTATAATTATTTAAAGGAGAAGGCATTCACACTGCTTAGGTTGCTTGATGGAGAGACAAAGTGAAATAAAAATCTGAGAATGTCAACTCTGAGAAGCAGAGGGACAGTGAACATACCACCACAGAAAATGAATAGGTACTAGAAAGAGTTCTTTCTCTGTAAAACAGTTTTAACTGTACTATTAAGTCCTTTCCCCATTAATTTGATCTATGAGTGGATTTTATTGTAACCAATCATTTGGCTTAAAAAGTCTGTGTGATTTGATCCCAGTCTGCTGAAGCTCAGCTCTGAACAAGTCTATATCACAGGACTGAAGAGGTAGTAAAAGAGCATTTAAGGGGGGTTTTGGGCCATTATGGAAAACTTCAGTATTTTTATGTAAATGAATTGAAACTGACCATAATGTATATCTAGATGTTAGGGTTAATTAGTGTTTTCAATTACACTTAATGAAACGCACCTTTCTCATACGCTGTTTCAAAGTTGTTAGTGAAAACCCCTACGTTAAATGGTGCTTTGAGCAAGAAAAGTATAGTAGAACAAACCTACACAAGCCACGAAACAATGATCAGTTTCAAAATACAGTCTTTAACACAGTTCTGTAATGATATGCTTAATGGATTCATTGTGGTGCATCACAAATTAAAAATATAGTAATTTAGATATGAAAAACATAAAGAGTGAAAATGAAATTAAGAATAAAACATGACCCGCAGTGAGAATTTCAAGAACTATTTTCTATCCTCGTCTATACAAAACTGGAACTGAAGTTGTTTTGACTATAGGGACAATCATGAGAAACTGTTTTGAGTTAAATGAAATAATTTTACCAAAAACAAATTGTGTGTGTTTTCTTAGAACAAAATTTCCTTCAGAATTCTTAGGGAGGAAGTACTTGCCCTTTTTTGTACCTTCATGGCAAAGTAATTCACGTTCATTTTCAACTAATGGACCTCATATATATGCTGCCTACATGAGGTTTTGCTTTTTGGGTTTAATGATAAAGTGAGCAAATCACATAAAATCTCTAGTGGGAAATCCTGCCAGGTTGCAGAAAAAATGTACCAAATGATAAAATAATATGCTAGACCTACAGACAGGTTGATGGCCTGAGAGGTACCCGTCTTTACTTTTGCTCATATTTATTGAAAAAGGGATATATGGAGGGCCAAAAGGACTCATAATTTTTTAACATATGTAGGGATCAGCTGAGACTTGCTTTTGGGCCAATATTCCAGCAGAAATGAAGCTAAATACTAATACTGAAGCATAGAAACAATGAGCAATTTGTCCCAAAAATACTGCGATTAAAAACAAACAAACAGAACAGAAACAAGTTACTGCCTGTGCATTCAATGATGAATCTATCATCATCCACCAAAATAGAGAGGCAGAGGCCCAGTTAGAACTCAAACTGGACACTTCTGTGAAGGAGTAAAAAATACTCCTCTGTAAATTTTACTGCTGTGAAGCCAGTAAAAAATAGTTTTACAAATACATTAATGGCAAAAGGAAGGGTGAGGAAAACCTCCCTTAACTACTAGATACAGGAGGGAATTTAGTAACTAAAGACGAGAAAAGCAGAGCTACTGAAAACTTTCTTTGCTTCAGTTTTCAAAAGAAAATTTGTCCTAAGGACAACTGGCCTCCTGGGCTAGAAGCTGGTGTCAGGGAGCAGAATAGTCCCGCTCTAATCCTGCCTTTTCCACTCCGGGATCAATTTCTAGTCGATTTAGAGTAGCCTCTGTGTTCAGCCGCTCAAACAGAACCTCTGCCGGCTCTCCTCTGCTTCTGCATAGCAGAGCTGCCAAGAACGAGAAGCTGTGTTTTGCCGAGAAAGCAGCGCTTGGCGGAACAGAAGCCACCTTCATCGGGGCAGCCGCAGGGTGTGCGGAGAACCAAAAGGCAGGCGGGGAAGAATGTGGAAAGCAGGACAGGGGGGCTGACAGCAGGCGCTGGCGAACAGCTTCTGGTCACCTTGTAGAAACTCTCCCAGCACAGTGCAGAGTCCCCGTGGCTACTTCCTTGAAATACCTTTCCTGGCAGCAGCCCAGAGCTGTACTGAGTGCAGCAGGTGTCAGGCAGTCTCCTCTCGCCGTGTAGGTGCTTCTGTTTTGTGTTTGCAGCGTAGAGACAAGCCCTCGTGCTTGCTGCTGCTTCCAGCAAGCCAAAAGGCTTTTGCAGCAACTTTCCTGCCTTTTCCACAACAGGATCAATGTCTAGCTGACTTCAAATGCCTCTGTGTAGAGCAGCTAGAGGAGCAGCTCTGCCGGCTTTCCTGTGCTTCTGCATAGCAGAGCTGTCAAGAACGAGAAGCTGTGTTTTTCCAAGAAAGCAGCGCTTCGCGGAACCACAGCCAGCGGCGTCTTGGGTAGAGCCGCAGCTTGTGCGGAGAAGAGAAAGAGAGACGGGGAAGAATGTGGAAAGCCGAACTCGGTCGCTGCAAGCGGGTGCTGCCGAACAGCTTCTGGTCACCTTGTAGAAACTCTCCCAGCACAGTGCAGAGTCCCCGTGGCTAATTCCTTTGAATATATTTCCTGGCAGCAGCCCAGAGCTGTACTGAGTGCAGCAGGTGTCAGGCAGTCTCCTCTCGCCGTGTAGGTGCTTCTGTTTTGTGTTTGCAGCGTAGAGAGAAGCCCTCGTGCTTGCTGCAGCTTCCAGCATGCCAAAACCCTTTTGCAGCAACTTTCCTGCTGGAAAAACGCAGCTTCTCGTTCTTGACAGCTCTGCTATGCAGAAGCACAGGAAAGCCGGCAGAGCTGCTCCTCTAGCTGCTCTACGCAGAGGCAACTGTAAATCAGCTAGACATTGATCCTGTTGTGGAAAAGGCAGGAAAGTTGCTGCAAAAGCGTTTTGGCTTGCTGGAAGCAGCAGCAAGCACCAGGGCTTCTCTGTACGCTGCAAACACAAAACAGAAGCACCTACACGGCGAGAGGAGACTGCCTGACACCTGCTGCACTCAGTACAGCTCTGGGCTGCTGCCAGGAAAGGGATTTCAAGAAACTAGCCACGGGGACTCTGCACTGTGCTGGGAGCGTTTCTACAAGGTGACCAGAAGCTGTTCGCCAGCACCCGCTTGCAGCGACCGAGTTCGGCTTTCCACATTCTTCCCCGTCTCTCTTTCGCTTCTCCGCACAAGCTGCGGCTGTACAAAAGACGCCGCTGGCTGTGGTTCCGCGAAGCGCTGCTTGCTCGGCAAAACGCAGCTTCTCGTTCTTGACAGCTCTGCTATGCAGAAGCACAGGAAAGCCGGCAGAGCTGCTTCTCTAGCTGCTCTACGCAGAGGCAACTGTAAATCAGCTAGACATTGATCCTGTTGTGGAAAAGGCAGGAAAGCAGCTGCAAAAGCGTTTTGGCTTGCTGGAAGCAGCAGCAAGCACCAGGGCTTCTCTCTACGCTGCAAACACAAAACAGAAGCACCTACACGGCGGGAGGAGACTGCCTGACACCTGCTGCACTCAGTACAGCTCTGGGCTGCTGCCCGGAAAGGGATATCAAGAAACTAGCCACGGGGACTCTGCACTGTGCTGGGAGCGTTTCTACAAGGTGACCAGAAGCTGTTCGCCAGCACCCGCTTGCAGCGACCGAGTTCGGCTTTCCACATTCTTCCCCGGCTCTCTTTCGCTTCTCCGCACAAGCTGCGGCTGTACCCAAGACGCCGCTGGCTGTGGTTCCGCGAAGCGCTGCTTGCTCGGCTAAACGCAGCTTCTCGTTCTTGACAGCTCTGCTATGCAGAAGCACAGGAAAGCCGGCAGAGCTTCTCCTCTAGCTGCTCTACGCAGAGGCAACTGTAAATCAGCTAGACATTGATCCTGTTGTGGAAAAGGCAGGAAAGTTGCTGCAAAAGCGTTTTGGCTTGCTGGAAGCAGCAGCAAGCACCAGGGCTTCTCTGTACGCTGCAAACACAAAACAGAAGCACCTACACGGCGGGAGGAGACTGCCTGACACCTGCTGCACTCAGTACAGCTCTGGGCTGCTGCCCGGAAAGGGATTTCAAGAAACTAGCCACGGGGACTCTGCACTGTGCTGGGAGAGTTTCTACAAGGTGACCAGAAGCTGTTCGCCAGCACCCGCTTGCAGCGACCGAGTTCGGCTTTCCACATTCTTTCCCGGCTCTCTTTCGCTTCTCCGCACAAGCTGCGGCTGTACTCACGACGCCGCTGGCTGTGGTTCCGCGAGGCGCTGCTTGCTCGGCAAAACGCAGCTTCTCGTTCTTGACAGCTCTGCTATGCAGAAGCACAGGAAAGCCGGCAGAGCTGCTCCTCTAGCTGCTCTACGCAGAGGCAACTGTAAATCAGCTAGACATTGATCCTGTTGTGGAAAAGGCAGGAAAGTTGCTGCAAAAGCGTTTTGGCTTGCTGGAAGCAGCAGCAAGCACCAGGGCTTCTCTCTACGCTGCAAACACAAAACAGAAGCACCTACACTGCGAGAAGAGACTGCCTGACAGCTGCTGCACTCAGTACAGCTTTGGGCTGCTGCCAGGAAAGGTATTTCAAGGAACTAGCCACGGGGTCTCTGCACTGTGCTGGGAGAGTTTCCACAAGTTGACCAGAAGCTGTTCGCCAGCACCCGCTTGCAGCGACCGAGTTCGGCTTTCCACATTCTTCCCCGTCTCTCTTTCGCTTCTCCGCACAAGCTGCTGCTGTACCCAAGACGCCGCTGGCTGTGGTTCAGCGAAGCGCTGCTTGCTCGGCAAAACGCAGCTTCTCGTTCTTGACAGCTCTGCTATGCAGAAGCAGAGGAAAGCCGGCAGAGCTGCTCCTCTAGCTGCTCTACGCAGAGGCAACTGTAGATCAGCTAGACATTGATCCTGGTGTGGAAAAGGCAGGAAAGTTGCTGCAAAAGCGTTTTGGCTTGCTGGAAGCAGCAGCAAGCACGAGGGCCTCTCTGTACACTGCAAACACAAAACAGAAGCACCTACACGGCGAGAGGAGACTGCCTGACACCTGCTGCACTCAGTACAGCTCTGGGCTGCTGCCAGGAAAGGGATTTCAAGAAACTAGCCACGGGAACTCTGCACTGTGCTGGGAGAGTTTCTACAAGGTGACCAGAAGCTGTTCGCCAGCACCCGCTTGCAGCGACCGAGTTCGGCTTTCCACATTCTTCCCCGGCTCTCTTTCCCTTCTCCGCACAAGCTGCTGCTGTACCCAAGACGCCGCTGGCTGTGGTTCCGCGAAGCGCTGCTTGCTCGGCAAAACGCAGCTTCTCGTTCTTGACAGCTCTGCTATGCAGAAGCACAGGAAAGCCGGCAGAGCTGCTCCTCTAGCTGCTCTACGCAGAGGCAACTGTAAATCAGCTAGACATTGATCCTGTTGTGGAAAAGGCAGGAAAGTTGCTGCAAAAGCGTTTTGGCTTGCTGGAAGCAGCAGCAAGCACGAGGGCTTCTCTGTACGCTGCAAACACAAAACAGAAGCACCTACACGGCGAGAGGAGACTGCCTGACACCTGCTGCACTCAGTACAGCTCTGGGCTGCTGCCCGGAAAGGGATTTCAAGGAACTAGCCACGGGGACTCTGCACTGTGCTGGGAGAGTTTCTACAAGGTGACCAGAAGCTGTTCGCCAGCACCCGCTTGCAGCGACCGAGTTCGGCTTTCCACATTCTTCCCCGGCTCTCTTTCGCTTCTCCGCACAAGCTGCTGCTGTACCCAAGACGCCGCTGGCTGTGGTTCCGCGAAGCGCTGCTTGCTCGGCAAAACGCAGCTTCTCGTTCTTGACAGCTCTGCTATGCAGAAGCACAGGAAAGCCGGCAGAGCTGCTCCTCTAGCTGCTCTACGCAGAGGCAACTGTAAATCAGCTAGACATTGATCCTGTTGTGGAAAAGGCAGGAAAGTTGCTGCAAAAGCGTTTTGGCTTGCTGGAAGCAGCAGCAAGCACCAGGGCTTCTCTGTACGCTGCAAACACAAAACAGAAGCACCTACACGGCGAGAGGAGACTGCCTGACACCTGCTGCACTCAGTACAGCTCTGGGCTGCTGCCCGGAAAGGGATTTCAAGAAACTAGCCACGGGGACTCTGCACTGTGCTGGGAGCGTTTCTACAAGGTGACCAGAAGCTGTTCGCCAGCACCCGCTTGCAGCGACCGAGTTCGGCTTTCCACATTCTTCCCCGTCTCTCTTTCGCTTCTCCGCACAAGCTGCGGCTGTACCCAAGACGCCGCTGGCTGTGGTTCCGCGAAGCGCTGCTTGCTCGGCAAAACGCAGCTTCTCGTTCTTGACAGCTCTGCTATGCAGAAGCACAGGAAAGCCGGCAGAGCTGCTTCTCTAGCTGCTCTACGCAGAGGCAACTGTAAATCAGCTAGACATTGATCCTGTTGTGGAAAAGGCAGGAAAGCAGCTGCAAAAGCGTTTTGGCTTGCTGGAAGCAGCAGCAAGCACCAGGGCTTCTCTCTACGCTGCAAACACAAAACAGAAGCACCTACACGGCGGGAGGAGACTGCCTGACAGCTGCTGCACTCAGTACAGCTTTGGGCTGCTGCCAGGAAAGGTATTTCAAGGAACTAGCCACGGGGTCTCTGCACTGTGCTGGGAGAGTTTCCACAAGTTGACCAGAAGCTGTTCGCCAGCACCCGCTTGCAGCGACCGAGTTCGGCTTTCCACATTCTTCCCCGTCTCTCTTTCGCTTCTCCGCACAAGCTGCTGCTGTACCCAAGACGCCGCTGGCTGTGGTTCAGCGAAGCGCTGCTTGCTCGGCAAAACGCAGCTTCTCGTTCTTGACAGCTCTGCTATGCAGAAGCACAGGAAAGCCGGCAGAGCTGCTCCTCTAGCTGCTCTACGCAGAGGCAACTGTAGATCAGCTAGACATTGATCCTGGTGTGGAAAAGGCAGGAAAGTTGCTGCAAAAGCGTTTTGGCTTGCTGGAAGCAGCAGCAAGCACGAGGGCCTCTCTGTACACTGCAAACACAAAACAGAAGCACCTACACGGCGAGAGGAGACTGCCTGACACCTGCTGCACTCAGTACAGCTCTGGGCTGCTGCCAGGAAAGGTATTTCAAGAAACTAGCCACGGGAACTCTGCACTGTGCTGGGAGAGTTTCTACAAGGTGACCAGAAGCTGTTCGCCAGCACCCGCTTGCAGCGACCGAGTTCGGCTTTCCACATTCTTCCCCGGCTCTCTTTCCCTTCTCCGCACAAGCTGCTGCTGTACCCAAGACGCCGCTGGCTGTGGTTCCGCGAAGCGCTGCTTGCTCGGCAAAACGCAGCTTCTCGTTCTTGACAGCTCTGCTATGCAGAAGCACAGGAAAGCCGGCAGAGCTGCTCCTCTAGCTGCTCTACGCAGAGGCAACTGTAAATCAGCTAGACATTGATCCTGTTGTGGAAAAGGCAGGAAAGTTGCTGCAAAAGCGTTTTGGCTTGCTGGAAGCAGCAGCAAGCACCAGGGCTTCTCTGTACGCTGCAAACACAAAACAGAAGCACCTACACGGCGAGAGGAGACTGCCTGACACCTGCTGCACTCAGTACAGCTCTGGGCTGCTGCCCGGAAAGGGATTTCAAGAAACTAGCCACGGGGACTCTGCACTGTGCTGGGAGAGTTTCTACAAGGTGACCAGAAGCTGTTCGCCAGCACCCGCTTGCAGCGACCGAGTTCGGCTTTCCACATTCTTCCCCGGCTCTCTTTCGCTTCTCCGCACAAGCTGCTGCTGTACCCAAGACGCTGCTGGCTGTGGTTCAGCGAAGCGCTGCTTGCTCGGCAAAACGCAGCTTCTCGTTCTTGCCAGCTCTGCTATGCAGAAGCACAGGAAAGCCGGCAGAGCTGCTCCTCTAGCTGCTCTACGCAGAGGCAACTGTAAATCAGCTAGACATTGATCCTGTTGTGGAAAAGGCAGGAAAGTTGCTGCAAAAGCGTTTTGGCTTGCTGGAAGCAGCAGCAAGCACCAGGGCTTCTCTGTACGCTGCAAACACAAAACAGAAGCACCTACGCGGCTAGAGGAGACTGCCTGACACCTGCTGCACTCAGTACAGCTCTGGGCTGCTGCCCGGAAAGGGATTTCAAGAAACTAGCCACGGGGACTCTGCACTGTGCTGGGAGAGTTTCTACAAGGTGACCAGAAGCTGTTCGCCAGCACCCGCTTGCAGCGACCGAGTTCGGCTTTCCACATTCTTCCCCGGCTCTCTTTCGCTTCTCCGCACAAGCTGCTGCTGTACCCAAGACGCCGCTGGCTGTGGTTCCGCGAAGCGCTGCTTGCTCGGCAAAACGCAGCTTCTCGTTCTTGACACCTCTGCTATGCAGAAGCACAGGAAAGCCGGCAGAGCTGCTCCTCTAGCTGCTCTACGCAGAGGCAACTGTAGATCAGCTAGACATTGATCCTGGTGTGGAAAAGGCAGGAAAGTTGCTGCAAAAGCGTTTTGGCTTGCTGGAAGCAGCAGCAAGCACGAGGGCCTCTCTGTACGCTGCAAACACAAAACAGAAGCACCTACACGGCGAGAGGAGACTGCCTGACACCTGCTGCACTCAGTACAGCTCTGGGCTGCTGCCAGGAAAGGTATTTCAAGAAACTAGCCACGGGAACTCTGCACTGTGCTGGGAGAGTTTCTTCAAGGTGACCAGAAGCTGTTCGCCAGCACCCGCTTGCAGCGACCGAGTTCGGCTTTCCACATTCTTCCCCGGCTCTCTTTCCCTTCTCCGCACAAGCTGCTGCTGTACCCAAGACGCCGCTGGCTGTGGTTCCGCGAAGCGCTGCTTGCTCGGCAAAACGCAGCTTCTCGTTCTTGACAGCTCTGCTATGCAGAAGCACAGGAAAGCCGGCAGAGCTGCTTCTCTAACTGCTCTACGCACAGGCTACTGTAAATCAGCTAGACATTGATCCTGTTGTGGAAAAGGCAGGAAAGTTGCTGCAAAAGCGTTTTGGCTTGCTGGAAGCAGCAGCAAGCACCAGGGCTTCTCTGTACGCTGCAAACACAAAACAGAAGCACCTACACGGCGAGAGGAGACTGCCTGACACCTGCTGCACTCAGTACAGCTCTGGGCTGCTGCCCGGAAAGGGATTTCAAGGAACTAGCCACGGGGACTCTGCACTGTGCTGGGAGAGTTTCTACAAGGTGACCAGAAGCTGTTCGCCAGCACCCGCTTGCAGCGACCGAGTTCGGCTTTCCACATTCTTCCCCGGCTCTCTTTCGCTTCTCCGCACAAGCTGCTGCTGTACCCAAGACGCCGCTGGCTGTGGTTCCGCGAAGCGCTGCTTGCTCGGCAAAACGCAGCTTCTCGTTCTTGACAGCTCTGCTATGCAGAAGCACAGGAAAGCCGGCAGAGCTGCTCCTCTAGCTGCTCTACGCAGAGGCAACTGTAAATCAGCTAGACATTGATCCTGTTGTGGAAAAGGCAGGAAAGTTGCTGCAAAAGCGTTTTGGCTTGCTGGAAGCAGCAGCAAGCACCAGGGCTTCTCTGTACGCTGCAAACACAAAACAGAAGCACCTACACGGCGAGAGGAGACTGCCTGACACCTGCTGCACTCAGTACAGCTCTGGGCTGCTGCCCGGAAAGGGATTTCAAGAAAATAGCCACGGGGACTCTGCACTGTGCTGGGAGCGTTTCTACAAGGTGACCAGAAGCTGTTCGCCAGCACCCGCTTGCAGTGACCGAGTTCGGCTTTCCACATTCTTCCCCGTCTCTCTTTCGCTTCTCCGCACAAGCTGCGGCTGTACCCAAGACGCCGCTGGCTGTGGTTCCGCGAAGCGCTGCTTGCTCGGCAAAACGCAGCTTCTCGTTCTTGACAGCTCTGCTATGCAGAAGCACAGGAAAGCCGGCAGAGCTGCTTCTCTAGCTGCTCTACGCAGAGGCAACTGTAAATCAGCTAGACATTGATCCTGTTGTGGAAAAGGCAGGAAAGCAGCTGCAAAAGCGTTTTGGCTTGCTGGAAGCAGCAGCAAGCACCAGGGCTTCTCTGTACGCTGCAAACACAAAACAGAAGCACCTACACGGCGGGAGGAGACTGCCTGACACCTGCTGCACTCAGTACAGCTCTGGGCTGCTGCCCGGAAAGGGATATCAAGAAACTAGCCACGGGGACTCTGCACTGTGCTGGGAGCGTTTCTACAAGATGACCAGAAGCTGTTCGCCAGCACCCGCTTGCAGCGACCGAGTTCGGCTTTCCACATTCTTCCCCGGCTCTCTTTCCCTTCTCCGCACAAGCTGCGGCTGTACCCAAGACGCCGCTGGCTGTGGTTCCGCGAAGCGCTGCTTGCTCGGCTAAACGCAGCTTCTCGTTCTTGACAGCTCTGCTATGCAGAAGCACAGGAAAGCCGGCAGAGCTTCTCCTCTAGCTGCTCTACGCAGAGGCAACTGTAAATCAGCTAGACATTGATCCTGTTGTGGAAAAGGCAGGAAAGTTGCTGCAAAAGCGTTTTGGCTTGCTGGAAGCAGCAGCAAGCACCAGGGCTTCTCTGTACGCTGCAAACACAAAACAGAAGCACCTACACGGCGGGAGGAGACTGCCTGACACCTGCTGCACTCAGTACAGCTCTGGGCTGCTGCCCGGAAAGGGATTTCAAGAAACTAGCCACGGGGACTCTGCACTGTGCTGGGAGAGTTTCTACAAGGTGACCAGAAGCTGTTCGCCAGCACCCGCTTGCAGCGACTGAGTTCGGCTTTCCACATTCTTCCCCGGCTCTCTTTCGCTTCTCCGCACAAGCTGCTGCTGTACCCAAGACGCCGCTGGCTGTGGTTCCGCGAAGCGCTGCTTGCTCGGCAAAACGCAGCTTCTCGTTCTTGACAGCTCTGCTATGCAGAAGCACAGGAAAGCCGGCAGAGCTGCTCCTCTAGCTGCTCTACGCAGAGGCAACTGTAAATCAGCTAGACATTGATCCTGTTGTGGAAAAGGCAGGAAAGTTGCTGCAAAAGCGTTTTGGCTTGCTGGAAGCAGCAGCAAGCACCAGGGCTTCTCTGTACGCTGCAAACACAAAACAGAAGCACCTACACGGCGAGAGGAGACTGCCTGACACCTGCTGCACTCAGTACAGCTCTGGGCTGCTGCCCGGAAAGGGATTTCAAGAAACTAGCCACGGGGACTCTGCACTGTGCTGGGAGCGTTTCTACAAGGTGACCAGAAGCTGTTCGCCAGCACCCGCTTGCAGCGACCGAGTTCGGCTTTCCACATTCTTCCCCGTCTCTCTTTCGCTTCTCCGCACAAGCTGCGGCTGTACCCAAGACGCCGCTGGCTGTGGTTCCGCGAAGCGCTGCTTGCTCGGCAAAACGCAGCTTCTCGTTCTTGACAGCTCTGCTATGCAGAAGCACAGGAAAGCCGGCAGAGCTGCTTCTCTAGCTGCTCTACGCAGAGGCAACTGTAAATCAGCTAGACATTGATCCTGTTGTGGAAAAGGCAGGAAAGCAGCTGCAAAAGCGTTTTGGCTTGCTGGAAGCAGCAGCAAGCACCAGGGCTTCTCTCTACGCTGCAAACACAAAACAGAAGCACCTACACGGCGGGAGGAGACTGCCTGACAGCTGCTGCACTCAGTACAGCTTTGGGCTGCTGCCAGGAAAGGTATTTCAAGGAACTAGCCACGGGGTCTCTGCACTGTGCTGGGAGAGTTTCCACAAGTTGACCAGAAGCTGTTCGCCAGCACCCGCTTGCAGCGACCGAGTTCGGCTTTCCACATTCTTCCCCGTCTCTCTTTCGCTTCTCCGCACAAGCTGCTGCTGTACCCAAGACGCCGCTGGCTGTGGTTCAGCGAAGCGCTGCTTGCTCGGCAAAACGCAGCTTCTCGTTCTTGACAGCTCTGCTATGCAGAAGCACAGGAAAGCCGGCAGAGCTGCTCCTCTAGCTGCTCTACGCAGAGGCAACTGTAGATCAGCTAGACATTGATCCTGGTGTGGAAAAGGCAGGAAAGTTGCTGCAAAAGCGTTTTGGCTTGCTGGAAGCAGCAGCAAGCACGAGGGCCTCTCTGTACACTGCAAACACAAAACAGAAGCACCTACACGGCGAGAGGAGACTGCCTGACACCTGCTGCACTCAGTACAGCTCTGGGCTGCTGCCAGGAAAGGTATTTCAAGAAACTAGCCACGGGAACTCTGCACTGTGCTGGGAGAGTTTCTACAAGGTGACCAGAAGCTGTTCGCCAGCACCCGCTTGCAGCGACCGAGTTCGGCTTTCCACATTCTTCCCCGGCTCTCTTTCCCTTCTCCGCACAAGCTGCTGCTGTACCCAAGACGCCGCTGGCTGTGGTTCCGCGAAGCGCTGCTTGCTCGGCAAAACGCAGCTTCTCGTTCTTGACAGCTCTGCTATGCAGAAGCACAGGAAAGCCGGCAGAGCTGCTCCTCTAGCTGCTCTACGCAGAGGCAACTGTAAATCAGCTAGACATTGATCCTGTTGTGGAAAAGGCAGGAAAGTTGCTGCAAAAGCGTTTTGGCTTGCTGGAAGCAGCAGCAAGCACCAGGGCTTCTCTGTACGCTGCAAACACAAAACAGAAGCACCTACACGGCGAGAGGAGACTGCCTGACACCTGCTGCACTCAGTACAGCTCTGGGCTGCTGCCCGGAAAGGGATTTCAAGAAACTAGCCACGGGGACTCTGCACTGTGCTGGGAGAGTTTCTACAAGGTGACCAGAAGCTGTTCGCCAGCACCCGCTTGCAGCGACCGAGTTCGGCTTTCCACATTCTTCCCCGGCTCTCTTTCGCTTCTCCGCACAAGCTGCTGCTGTACCCAAGACGCTGCTGGCTGTGGTTCAGCGAAGCGCTGCTTGCTCGGCAAAACGCAGCTTCTCGTTCTTGCCAGCTCTGCTATGCAGAAGCACAGGAAAGCCGGCAGAGCTGCTCCTCTAGCTGCTCTACGCAGAGGCAACTGTAAATCAGCTAGACATTGATCCTGTTGTGGAAAAGGCAGGAAAGTTGCTGCAAAAGCGTTTTGGCTTGCTGGAAGCAGCAGCAAGCACCAGGGCTTCTCTGTACGCTGCAAACACAAAACAGAAGCACCTACGCGGCTAGAGGAGACTGCCTGACACCTGCTGCACTCAGTACAGCTCTGGGCTGCTGCCCGGAAAGGGATTTCAAGAAACTAGCCACGGGGACTCTGCACTGTGCTGGGAGAGTTTCTACAAGGTGACCAGAAGCTGTTCGCCAGCACCCGCTTGCAGCGACCGAGTTCGGCTTTCCACATTCTTCCCCGGCTCTCTTTCGCTTCTCCGCACAAGCTGCTGCTGTACCCAAGACGCCGCTGGCTGTGGTTCCGCGAAGCGCTGCTTGCTCGGCAAAACGCAGCTTCTCGTTCTTGACACCTCTGCTATGCAGAAGAACAGGAAAGCCGGCAGAGCTGCTTCTCTAGCTGCTCTACGCAGAGGCAACTGAAAATCAGCTAGACATTGATCCTGTTGTGGAAAAGGCAGGAAAGTAGCTGCAAAAGCGTTTTGGCTTGCTGGAAGCAGCAGCAAGCACCAGGGCTTCTCTGTATGCTGCAAACACAAAACAGAAGCACCTACACGGCGAGAAGAGACTGCCTGACACCTGCTGCACTCAGTACATCTCTGGGCTGCTGCCCGGAAAGGGATTTCAAGAAACTAGCCACGGGGACTCTGCACTGTGCTGGGAGAGTTTCTACAAGTTGACCAGAAGCTGTTCGCCAGCACCCGCTTGCAGCGACCGAGTTCGGCTTTCCACATTCTTCCCCGGCTCTCTTTCGCTCCTCAGCACAAGATGCGGCTGTACCCAAGACGCCGCTGGCTGTGGTTCCGCGAGGCACGGCTTTCTCGGCAAAACGCAGCTTCTCGTTCTTGACAGGTCTGCTATGCAGAAGCACAGGAAAGCCGGCAGAGCTGCTCCTCTAGCTGCTCTACGCAGAGGCAACTGTAAATCAGCTAGACATTGATCCTGTTGTGGAAAAGGCAGGAAAGTTGCTGCAAAAGCGTTTTGGCTTGCTGGAAGCAGCAGCAAGCAC
Organism: Phylloscopus trochilus trochilus; assembly: GCA_016584745.2. NCBI lineage: Eukaryota > Metazoa > Chordata > Aves > Passeriformes > Phylloscopidae > Phylloscopus > Phylloscopus trochilus. The sequence continues at coordinate 345,066 of WQNJ02000094.1, forward strand.
CAGGGCTTCTCTGTACGCTGCAAACACAAAACAGAAGCACCTACACGGCGGGAGGAGACTGCCTGACACCTGCTGCACTCAGTACAGCTCTGGGCTGCTGCCCGGAAAGGGATTTCAAGAAACTAGCCACGGGGACTCTGCACTGTGCTGGGAGAGTTTCTACAAGGTGACCAGAAGCTGTTCGCCAGCACCCGCTTGCAGCGACCGAGTTCGGCTTTCCACATTCTTCCCCGGCTCTCTTTCGCTTCTCCGCACAAGCTGCGGCTGTACCCAAGACGCCGCTGGCTGTGGTTCCGCGAAGCGCTGCTTGCTCGGCAAAACGCAGCTTCTCGTTCTTGACAGCTCTGCTATGCAGAAGCACAGGAAAGCCGGCAGAGCTGCTCCTCTAGCTGCTCTACGCAGAGGCAACTGTAGATCAGCTAGACATTGATCCTGGTGTGGAAAAGGCAGGAAAGTTGCTGCAAAAGCGTTTTGGCTTGCTGGAAGCAGCAGCAAGCACGAGGGCCTCTCTGTACGCTGCAAACACAAAACAGAAGCACCTACACGGCGAGAGGAGACTGCCTGACACCTGCTGCACTCAGTACAGCTCTGGGCTGCTGCCAGGAAAGGTATTTCAAGAAACTAGCCACGGGAACTCTGCACTGTGCTGGGAGAGTTTCTTCAAGGTGACCAGAAGCTGTTCGCCAGCACCCGCTTGCAGCGACCGAGTTCGGCTTTCCACATTCTTCCCCGGCTCTCTTTCCCTTCTCCGCACAAGCTGCTGCTGTACCCAAGACGCCGCTGGCTGTGGTTCCGCGAAGCGCTGCTTGCTCGGCAAAACGCAGCTTCTCGTTCTTGACAGCTCTGCTATGCAGAAGCACAGGAAAGCCGGCAGAGCTGCTTCTCTAACTGCTCTACGCACAGGCTACTGTAAATCAGCTAGACATTGATCCTGTTGTGGAAAAGGCAGGAAAGTTGCTGCAAAAGCGTTTTGGCTTGCTGGAAGCAGCAGCAAGCACCAGGGCTTCTCTGTACGCTGCAAACACAAAACAGAAGCACCTACACGGCGAGAGGAGACTGCCTGACACCTGCTGCACTCAGTACAGCTCTGGGCTGCTGCCCGGAAAGGGATTTCAAGGAACTAGCCACGGGGACTCTGCACTGTGCTGGGAGAGTTTCTACAAGGTGACCAGAAGCTGTTCGCCAGCACCCGCTTGCAGCGACCGAGTTCGGCTTTCCACATTCTTCCCCGGCTCTCTTTCGCTTCTCCGCACAAGCTGCTGCTGTACCCAAGACGCCGCTGGCTGTGGTTCCGCGAAGCGCTGCTTGCTCGGCAAAACGCAGCTTCTCGTTCTTGACAGCTCTGCTATGCAGAAGCACAGGAAAGCCGGCAGAGCTGCTCCTCTAGCTGCTCTACGCAGAGGCAACTGTAAATCAGCTAGACATTGATCCTGTTGTGGAAAAGGCAGGAAAGTTGCTGCAAAAGCGTTTTGGCTTGCTGGAAGCAGCAGCAAGCACCAGGGCTTCTCTGTACGCTGCAAACACAAAACAGAAGCACCTACACGGCGAGAGGAGACTGCCTGACACCTGCTGCACTCAGTACAGCTCTGGGCTGCTGCCCGGAAAGGGATTTCAAGAAAATAGCCACGGGGACTCTGCACTGTGCTGGGAGCGTTTCTACAAGGTGACCAGAAGCTGTTCGCCAGCACCCGCTTGCAGTGACCGAGTTCGGCTTTCCACATTCTTCCCCGTCTCTCTTTCGCTTCTCCGCACAAGCTGCTGCTGTACCCAAGACGCCGCTGGCTGTGGTTCCGCGAAGCGCTGCTTGCTCGGCAAAACGCAGCTTCTCGTTCTTGACAGCTCTGCTATGCAGAAGCACAGGAAAGCCGGCAGAGCTGCTTCTCTAGCTGCTCTACGCAGAGGCAACTGTAAATCAGCTAGACATTGATCCTGTTGTGGAAAAGGCAGGAAAGCAGCTGCAAAAGCGTTTTGGCTTGCTGGAAGCAGCAGCAAGCACCAGGGCTTCTCTGTACGCTGCAAACACAAAACAGAAGCACCTACACGGCGGGAGGAGACTGCCTGACACCTGCTGCACTCAGTACAGCTCTGGGCTGCTGCCCGGAAAGGGATATCAAGAAACTAGCCACGGGGACTCTGCACTGTGCTGGGAGCGTTTCTACAAGGTGACCAGAAGCTGTTCGCCAGCACCCGCTTGCAGCGACCGAGTTCGGCTTTCCACATTCTTCCCCGGCTCTCTTTCCCTTCTCCGCACAAGCTGCGGCTGTACCCAAGACGCCGCTGGCTGTGGTTCCGCGAAGCGCTGCTTGCTCGGCTAAACGCAGCTTCTCGTTCTTGACAGCTCTGCTATGCAGAAGCACAGGAAAGCCGGCAGAGCTTCTCCTCTAGCTGCTCTACGCAGAGGCAACTGTAAATCAGCTAGACATTGATCCTGTTGTGGAAAAGGCAGGAAAGTTGCTGCAAAAGCGTTTTGGCTTGCTGGAAGCAGCAGCAAGCACCAGGGCTTCTCTGTACGCTGCAAACACAAAACAGAAGCACCTACACGGCGGGAGGAGACTGCCTGACACCTGCTGCACTCAGTACAGCTCTGGGCTGCTGCCCGGAAAGGGATTTCAAGAAACTAGCCACGGGGACTCTGCACTGTGCTGGGAGAGTTTCTACAAGGTGACCAGAAGCTGTTCGCCAGCACCCGCTTGCAGCGACTGAGTTCGGCTTTCCACATTCTTCCCCGGCTCTCTTTCGCTTCTCCGCACAAGCTGCTGCTGTACCCAAGACGCCGCTGGCTGTGGTTCCGCGAAGCGCTGCTTGCTCGGCAAAACGCAGCTTCTCGTTCTTGACAGCTCTGCTATGCAGAAGCACAGGAAAGCCGGCAGAGCTGCTCCTCTAGCTGCTCTACGCAGAGGCAACTGTAGATCAGCTAGACATTGATCCTGGTGTGGAAAAGGCAGGAAAGTTGCTGCAAAAGCGTTTTGGCTTGCTGGAAGCAGCAGCAAGCACGAGGGCCTCTCTGTACGCTGCAAACACAAAACAGAAGCACCTACACGGCGAGAGGAGACTGCCTGACACCTGCTGCACTCAGTACAGCTCTGGGCTGCTGCCAGGAAAGGTATTTCAAGAAACTAGCCACGGGAACTCTGCACTGTGCTGGGAGAGTTTCTACAAGGTGACCAGAAGCTGTTCGCCAGCACCCGCTTGCAGCGACCGAGTTCGGCTTTCCACATTCTTCCCCGGCTCTCTTTCCCTTCTCCGCACAAGCTGCTACTGTACCCAAGACGCCGCTGGCTGTGGTTCCGCGAAGCGCTGCTTGCTCGGCAAAACGCAGCTTCTCGTTCTTGACAGCTCTGCTATGCAGAAGCACAGGAAAGCCGGCAGAGCTTCTCCTCTAGCTGCTCTACGCAGAGGCAACTGTAAATCAGCTAGACATTGATCCTGTTGTGGAAAAGGCAGGAAAGTTGCTGCAAAAGCGTTTTGGCTTGCTGGAAGCAGCAGCAAGCACCAGGGCTTCTCTGTACGCTGCAAACACAAAACAGAAGCACCTACACGGCGGGAGGAGACTGCCTGACACCTGCTGCACTCAGTACAGCTCTGGGCTGCTGCCCGGAAAGGGATTTCAAGAAACTAGCCACGGGGACTCTGCACTGTGCTGGGAGAGTTTCTACAAGGTGACCAGAAGCTGTTCGCCAGCACCCGCTTGCAGCGACCGAGTTCGGCTTTCCACATTCTTCCCCGGCTCTCTTTCGCTTCTCCGCACAAGCTGCTGCTGTACCCAAGACGCCGCTGGCTGTGGTTCCGCGAAGCGCTGCTTGCTCGGCAAAACGCAGCTTCTCGTTCTTGACAGCTCTGCTATGCAGAAGCACAGGAAAGCCGGCAGAGCTGCTCCTCTAGCTGCTCTACGCAGAGGCAACTGTAGATCAGCTAGACATTGATCCTGGTGTGGAAAAGGCAGGAAAGTTGCTGCAAAAGCGTTTTGGCTTGCTGGAAGCAGCAGCAAGCACGAGGGCCTCTCTGTACGCTGCAAACACAAAACAGAAGCACCTACACGGCGAGAGGAGACTGCCTGACACCTGCTGCACTCAGTACAGCACTGGGCTGCTGCCAGGAAAGGTATTTCAAGGAACTAGCCACGGGGACTCTGCACTGTGCTGGGAGAGTTTCTTCAAGGTGACCAGAAGCTGTTCGCCAGCACCCGCTTGCAGCGACCGAGTTCGGCTTTCCACATTCTTCCCCGGCTCTCTTTCCCTTCTCCGCACAAGCTGCTGCTGTACTCAAGACGCCGCTGGCTGTGGTTCCGCGAAGCGCTGCTTGCTCGGCAAAACGCAGCTTCTCGTTCTTGACAGCTCTGCTATGCAGAAGCACAGGAAAGCCGGCAGAGCTGCTTCTCTAACTGCTCTACGCACAGGCTACTGTAAATCAGCTAGACATTGATCCTGTTGTGGAAAAGGCAGGAAAGTTGCTGCAAAAGCGTTTTGGCTTGCTGGAAGCAGCAGCAAGCACGAGGGCTTCTCTGTACGCTGCAAACACAAAACAGAAGCACCTACACGGCGAGAGGAGACTGCCTGACACCTGCTGCACTCAGTACAGCTCTGGGCTGCTGCCCGGAAAGGGATTTCAAGGAACTAGCCACGGGGACTCTGCACTGTGCTGGGAGAGTTTCTACAAGGTGACCAGAAGCTGTTCGCCAGCACCCGCTTGCAGCGACCGAGTTCGGCTTTCCACATTCTTCCCCGGCTCTCTTTCGCTTCTCCGCACAAGCTGCTGCTGTACCCAAGACGCCGCTGGCTGTGGTTCCGCGAAGCGCTGCTTGCTCGGCAAAACGCAGCTTCTCGTTCTTGACAGCTCTGCTATGCAGAAGCACAGGAAAGCCGGCAGAGCTGCTCCTCTAGCTGCTCTACGCAGAGGCAACTGTAAATCAGCTAGACATTGATCCTGTTGTGGAAAAGGCAGGAAAGTTGCTGCAAAAGCGTTTTGGCTTGCTGGAAGCAGCAGCAAGCACCAGGGCTTCTCTGTACGCTGCAAACACAAAACAGAAGCACCTACACGGCGAGAGGAGACTGCCTGACACCTGCTGCACTCAGTACAGCTCTGGGCTGCTGCCCGGAAAGGGATTTCAAGAAACTAGCCACGGGGACTCTGCACTGTGCTGGGAGCGTTTCTACAAGGTGACCAGAAGCTGTTCGCCAGCACCCGCTTGCAGCGACCGAGTTCGGCTTTCCACATTCTTCCCCGTCTCTCTTTCGCTTCTCCGCACAAGCTGCGGCTGTACCCAAGACGCCGCTGGCTGTGGTTCCGCGAAGCGCTGCTTGCTCGGCAAAACGCAGCTTCTCGTTCTTGACAGCTCTGCTATGCAGAAGCACAGGAAAGCCGGCAGAGCTGCTTCTCTAGCTGCTCTACGCAGAGGCAACTGTAAATCAGCTAGACATTGATCCTGTTGTGGAAAAGGCAGGAAAGCAGCTGCAAAAGCGTTTTGGCTTGCTGGAAGCAGCAGCAAGCACCAGGGCTTCTCTCTACGCTGCAAACACAAAACAGAAGCACCTACACGGCGGGAGGAGACTGCCTGACACCTGCTGCACTCAGTACAGCTCTGGGCTGCTGCCAGGAAAGGTATTTCAAGAAACTAGCCACGGGGACTCTGCACTGTGCTGGGAGCGTTTCTACAAGGTGACCAGAAGCTGTTCGCCAGCACCCGCTTGCAGCGACCGAGTTCGGCTTTCCACATTCTTCCCCGGCTCTCTTTCCCTTCTCCGCACAAGCTGCGGCTGTACCCAAGACGCCGCTGGCTGTGGTTCCGCGAAGCGCTGCTTGCTCGGCTAAACGCAGCTTCTCGTTCTTGACAGCTCTGCTATGCAGAAGCACAGGAAAGCCGGCAGAGCTTCTCCTCTAGCTGCTCTACGCAGAGGCAACTGTAAATCAGCTAGACATTGATCCTGTTGTGGAAAAGGCAGGAAAGTTGCTGCAAAAGCGTTTTGGCTTGCTGGAAGCAGCAGCAAGCACCAGGGCTTCTCTGTACGCTGCAAACACAAAACAGAAGCACCTACACGGCGGGAGGAGACTGCCTGACACCTGCTGCACTCAGTACAGCTCTGGGCTGCTGCCCGGAAAGGGATTTCAAGAAACTAGCCACGGGGACTCTGCACTGTGCTGGGAGAGTTTCTACAAGGTGACCAGAAGCTGTTCGCCAGCACCCGCTTGCAGCGACTGAGTTCGGCTTTCCACATTCTTCCCCGGCTCTCTTTCGCTTCTCCGCACAAGCTGCTGCTGTACCCAAGACGCCGCTGGCTGTGGTTCCGCGAAGCGCTGCTTGCTCGGCAAAACGCAGCTTCTCGTTCTTGACAGCTCTGCTATGCAGAAGCACAGGAAAGCCGGCAGAGCTGCTCCTCTAGCTGCTCTACGCAGAGGCAACTGTAGATCAGCTAGACATTGATCCTGGTGTGGAAAAGGCAGGAAAGTTGCTGCAAAAGCGTTTTGGCTTGCTGGAAGCAGCAGCAAGCACGAGGGCCTCTCTGTACGCTGCAAACACAAAACAGAAGCACCTACACGGCGAGAGGAGACTGCCTGACACCTGCTGCACTCAGTACAGCTCTGGGCTGCTGCCAGGAAAGGTATTTCAAGAAACTAGCCACGGGAACTCTGCACTGTGCTGGGAGAGTTTCTACAAGGTGACCAGAAGCTGTTCGCCAGCACCCGCTTGCAGCGACCGAGTTCGGCTTTCCACATTCTTCCCCGGCTCTCTTTCCCTTCTCCGCACAAGCTGCTGCTGTACCCAAGACGCCGCTGGCTGTGGTTCCGCGAAGCGCTGCTTGCTCGGCAAAACGCAGCTTCTCGTTCTTGACAGCTCTGCTATGCAGAAGCACAGGAAAGCCGGCAGAGCTGCTTCTCTAGCTGCTCTACGCAGAGGCAACTGTAAATCAGCTAGACATTGATCCTGTTGTGGAAAAGGCAGGAAAGCAGCTGCAAAAGCGTTTTGGCTTGCTGGAAGCAGCAGCAAGCACCAGGGCTTCTCTCTACGCTGCAAACACAAAACAGAAGCACCTACACGGCGGGAGGAGACTGCCTGACACCTGCTGCACTCAGTACAGCTCTGGGCTGCTGCCCGGAAAGGGATATCAAGAAACTAGCCACGGGGACTCTGCACTGTGCTGGGAGCGTTTCTACAAGGTGACCAGAAGCTGTTCGCCAGCACCCGCTTGCAGCGACCGAGTTCGGCTTTCCACATTCTTCCCCGGCTCTCTTTCGCTTCTCCGCACAAGCTGCGGCTGTACCCAAGACGCCGCTGGCTGTGGTTCCGCGAAGCGCTGCTTGCTCGGCAAAACGCAGCTTCTCGTTCTTGACAGCTCTGCTATGCAGAAGCACAGGAAAGCCGGCAGAGCTGCTCCTCTAGCTGCTCTACGCAGAGGCAACTGTAGATCAGCTAGACATTGATCCTGGTGTGGAAAAGGCAGGAAAGTTGCTGCAAAAGCGTTTTGGCTTGCTGGAAGCAGCAGCAAGCACGAGGGCCTCTCTGTACGCTGCAAACACAAAACAGAAGCACCTACACGGCGAGAGGAGACTGCCTGACACCTGCTGCACTCAGTACAGCTCTGGGCTGCTGCCAGGAAAGGTATTTCAAGGAACTAGCCACGGGGACTCTGCACTGTGCTGGGAGAGTTTCTTCAAGGTGACCAGAAGCTGTTCGCCAGCACCCGCTTGCAGCGACCGAGTTCGGCTTTCCACATTCTTCCCCGGCTCTCTTTCCCTTCTCCGCACAAGCTGCTGCTGTACTCAAGACGCCGCTGGCTGTGGTTCCGCGAAGCGCTGCTTGCTCGGCAAAACGCAGCTTCTCGTTCTTGACAGCTCTGCTATGCAGAAGCACAGGAAAGCCGGCAGAGCTGCTCCTCTAGCTGCTCTACGCAGAGGCAACTGTAAATCAGCTAGACATTGATCCTGTTGTGGAAAAGGCAGGAAAGTTGCTGCAAAAGCGTTTTGGCTTGCTGGAAGCAGCAGCAAGCACCAGGGCTTCTCTGTACGCTGCAAACACAAAACAGAAGCACCTACACGGCGAGAGGAGACTGCCTGACACCTGCTGCACTCAGTACAGCTCTGGGCTGCTGCCCGGAAAGGGATTTCAAGAAACTAGCCACGGGGACTCTGCACTGTGCTGGGAGCGTTTCTACAAGGTGACCAGAAGCTGTTCGCCAGCACCCGCTTGCAGCGACCGAGTTCGGCTTTCCACATTCTTCCCCGTCTCTCTTTCGCTTCTCCGCACAAGCTGCGGCTGTACCCAAGACGCCGCTGGCTGTGGTTCCGCGAAGCGCTGCTTGCTCGGCAAAACGCAGCTTCTCGTTCTTGACAGCTCTGCTATGCAGAAGCACAGGAAAGCCGGCAGAGCTGCTTCTCTAGCTGCTCTACGCAGAGGCAACTGTAAATCAGCTAGACATTGATCCTGTTGTGGAAAAGGCAGGAAAGCAGCTGCAAAAGCGTTTTGGCTTGCTGGAAGCAGCAGCAAGCACCAGGGCTTCTCTCTACGCTGCAAACACAAAACAGAAGCACCTACACGGCGGGAGGAGACTGCCTGACACCTGCTGCACTCAGTACAGCTCTGGGCTGCTGCCAGGAAAGGTATTTCAAGAAACTAGCCACGGGGACTCTGCACTGTGCTGGGAGCGTTTCTACAAGGTGACCAGAAGCTGTTCGCCAGCACCCGCTTGCAGCGACCGAGTTCGGCTTTCCACATTCTTCCCCGGCTCTCTTTCGCTTCTCCGCACAAGCTGCTGCTGTACCCAAGACGCCGCTGGCTGTGGTTCCGCGAAGCGCTGCTTGCTCGGCAAAACGCAGCTTCTCGTTCTTGACAGCTCTGCTATGCAGAAGCACAGGAAAGCCGGCAGAGCTGCTCCTCTAGCTGCTCTACGCAGAGGCAACTGAAAATCAGCTAGACATTGATCCTGTTGTGGAAAAGGCAGGAAAGTAGCTGCAAAAGCGTTTTGGCTTGCTGGAAGCAGCAGCAAGCACCAGGTCTTCTCTCTACGCTGCAAACACAAAACAGAAGCACCTACACGGCGAGAAGAGACTGCCTGACACCTGCTGCACTCAGTACAGCTCTGGGCTGCTGCCCGGAAAGGGATTTCAAGAAACTAGCCACGGGGACTCTGCACTGTGCTGGGAGCGTTTCTACAAGGTGACCAGAAGCTGTTCGCCAGCACCCGCTTGCAGCGACCGAGTTCGGCTTTCCACATTCTTCCCCGGCTCTCTTTCGCTCCTCAGCACAAGCTGCGGCTGTACCCAAGACGCCGCTGGCTGTGGTTCCGCGAAGCGCTGCTTGCTCGGCAAAACGCAGCTTCTCGTTCTTGACAGCTCTGCTATGCAGAAGCAAAGGAAAGCCGGCAGAGCTGCTCCTCTAGCTGCTCTACGCAGAGGCAACTGTAAATCAGCTAGACATTGATCCTGTTGTGGAAAAGGCAGGAAAGTTGCTGCAAAAGCGTTTTGGCTCGCTGGAAGCAGCAGCAAGCACCAGGGCTTCTCTGTACGCTGCAAACACAAAACAGAAGCACCTACACGGCGAGAGGAGACTGCCTGACACCTGCTGCACTCAGTACAGCTCTGGGCTGCTGCCCGGAAAGGGATATCAAGAAACTAGCCACGGGGACTCTGCACTGTGCTGGGAGAGTTTCTACAAGGTGACCAGAAGCTGTTCGGCAGCACCCGCTTGCAGCGACCGAGATCGGCTTTCCACATTCTTCCCCGTCTCTCTTTCGCTTCTCCGCACAAGCTGTGGCTGTACCCAAGACGCCGCTGGCTGTGATTCCGCGAGGCACTGCTTTCTCGGCATAACGCAGCTTCTCGTTCTTGACAGCTCTGCTATGCAGAAGCACAGGAAAGCCGGCAGAGCTGCTCCTCTAGCTGCTCTACGCAGAGGCAACTGTAAATCAGCTAGACATTGATCCTGTTGTGAAAAAGGCAGGAAAGTTGCTGCAAAAGCGTTTTGGCTTGCTGGAAGCAGCAGCAAGCACGAGGGCTTCTCTGTACGCTGCAAACGCAAAACAGAAGCACCTACACTGCGAGAGGAGACTGCCTGACACCTGCTGCACTCAGTACAGCTCTGGGCTGCTGCCCGGAAAGGTATTTCAAGGAACTAGCCACGGGGACTCTGCACTGTGCTGGGAGAGTTTCTACAAGGTGACCAGAAGCTGTTCGCCAGCACCCGTTTGCAGCGACCGAGTTCGGCTTTCCACATTCTTCCCCGGCTCTCTTTCGCTTCTCCGCACAAGCTGCGGCTGTACCCAAGACGCCGCTGGCTGTGGTTCCGCGAAGCGCTGCTTGCTCGGCAAAACGCAGCTTCTCGTTCTTGACAGCTCTGCTATGCAGAAGCACAGGAGAGCCGGCAGAGCTGCTCCTCTAGCTGCTCTACGCAGAGGCAACTGTAAATCAGCTAGACATTGATCCTGTTGTGGAAAAGGCAGGAAAGTTGCTGCAAAAGCGTTTTGGCTTGCTGGAAGCAGCAGCAAGCACCAGGGCTTCTCTGTATGCTGCAAAAACAAAACAGAAGCACCTACACGGCGGGAGGAGACTGCCTGACACCTGCTGCACTCAGTACAGCTCTGGGCTGCTGCCAGGAAAGGTATTTCAAGGAACTAACTACGGGGACTCTGCAATGTGCTGGGAGAGTTTCTACAAGGTGACCAGAAGCTGTTCGCCAGCACCCGCTTGCAGCGACCGAGTTCGGCTTTCCACATTCTTCCCCGGCTCTCTTTCGCTTCTCCGCACAAGCTGCGGCTGTACCCAAGACGCCGCTGGCTGTGGTTCCGCGAAGCGCTGCTTGCTCGGCAAAACGCAGCTTCTCGTTCTTGACAGCTCTGCTATGCAGAAGCACAGGAGAGCCGGCAGAGCTGCTCCTCTAGCTGCTCTACGCAGAGGCAACTGTAAATCAGCTAGACATTGATCCTGTTGTGGAAAAGGCAGGAAAGTTGCTGCAAAAGCGTTTTGGCTTGCTGGAAGCAGCAGCAAGCACCAGGGCTTCTCTGTACGCTGCAAACACAAAAAAGAAGCACCTACACGGCGAGAGGAGACTGCCTGACACCTGCTGCACTCAGTACAGCTCTGGGCTGCTGCCCGGAAAGGGATTTCAAGAAACTAGCCACGGGGACTCTGCACTGTGCTGGGAGAGTTTCTACAAGGTGACCAGAAGCTGTTCGCCAGCACCCGCTTGCAGCGACCGAGTTCGGCTTTCCACATTCTTCCCCGGCTCTCTTTCGCTTCTCCGCACAAGCTGCGGCTGTACCCAAGACGCCGCTGGCTGTGGTTCCGCGAAGCGCTGCTTGCTCGGCAAAACGCAGCTTCTCGTTCTTGACAGCTCTGCTATGCAGAAGCACAGGAAAGCCGGCAGAGCTGCTCCTCTAGCTGATCTATGCAGAGGCAACTGTAAATCAGCTAGACATTGATCCTGTTGTGGAAAAGGCAGGAAAGTTGCTGCAAAAGCGTTTTGGCTTGCTGGAAGCAGCAGCAAGCACGAGAGCTTCTCTCTACGCTGCAAACACAAAACAGAAGCACATACACTGCGAGATGAGACTGCCTGACACCTGCTGCACTCAGTACAGCTCAGGGCTGCTGCCAGGAAAGGTATTTCAAGGAACTAGCCACGGGGACTCTGCACTGTGCTGGGAGAGTTTCTACAAGGTGACCAGAAGCTGTTCGCCAGCACCCGCTTGCAGCGACCGAGTTCGGCTTTCCACATTCTTCCCCGGCTCTCTTTCGCTTCTCAGCGCAAGCTGCGGCTGTACCCAAGACGCCGCTGGCTGTGATTCCGCGAGGCACTGCTTTCTAGGCATAACGCAGCTTCTCGTTCTTGACAGCTCTGCTATGCAGAAGCACAGGAAAGCCGGCAGAGCTGCTCCTCTAGCTGCTCTACGCAGAGGCAACTGTAAATCAGCTAGACATTGATCCTGTTGTGAAAAAGGCAGGAAAGTTGCTGCAAAAGCGTTTTGGCTTGCTGGAAGCAGCAGCAAGCACCAGGGCTTCTCAGTACGCTGCAAACACAAAAGAGAAGCACCTACATGGCGAGAGGAGACTGCCTGACACCTGCTGCACTCAGTACATCTCTGGGCTGCTGCCCGGAAAGGGATTTCAAGAAAATAGCCACGGGGACTCTGCACTGTGCTGGGAGAGTTTCTACAAGGTGACCAGAAGCTGTTCGCCAGCACCCGTTTGCAGCGACCGAGTTCAGCTTTCCACATTCTTCCCCGGCTCTCTTTCGCTTCTCCGCACAAGCTGCGGCTGTACCCAAGACGCCGCTGGCTGTGGTTCCGCGAAGCGCTGCTTTCTCGGTAAAACGCAGCTTCTCGTTCTTGACAGCTCTGCTATGCAGAAGCACAGGAAAGCCGGCAGAGCTGCTTCTCTAGCTGCTCTACGCAGAGGCAACTGTAAATCAGCTAGACATTGATCCTGTTGTGGAAAAGGCAGGAAAGTAGCTGCAAAAGCGTTTTGGTTTGCTGGAAGTAGCAGCAAGCACCAGGGCTTCTCTGTACGCTGCAAACACAAAACAGAAGCACCTACGCGGCGAGAAGAGACTGCCTGACACCTGCTGCACTCAGTACAGCTCTGGGCTGCTGCCAGGAAAGGTATTTCAAGGAACTAACCACGGGGACTCTGCACTGTGCTGGGAGAGTTTCTACAAGGTGACCAGAAGCAGTTCGCCAGCACCCGCTTGCAGCGACCGAGTTCGGCTTTCCACATTCTTCCCCGGCTCTCTTTCGCTTCTCAGCACAAGCTGCGGCTGTACCCAAGACGCCGCTGGCTGTGGTTCCGCGAAGCGCTGCTTGCTCGGCAAAACGTAGCTTCTCGTTCTTGACAGCTCTGCTATGCAGAAGCACAGGAAAGCTGGCAGAGCTGCTCCTCTAGCTGCTCTACGCAGAGGCAACTGTAAATCAGCTAGACATTGATCCTGTTGTGAAAAAGGCAGGAAAGTTGCTGCAAAAGCGTTTTGGCTTGCTGGAAGCAGCAGCAAGCACGAGGGCTTCTCTCTACGCTGCAAACACAAAACAGAAGCACATACACTGCGAGAAGAGACTGCCTGACACCTGCTGCACTCAGTACAGCTCTGGGCTGCTGCCAGGAAAGGTATTTCAAGGAACTAACCACGGGGACTCTGCACTGTGCTGGGAGCGTTTCTACAAGGTGACCAGAAGCTGTTCGCCAGCACCCGCTTGCAGCGACCGAGTTCGGCTTTCCACATTCTTCCCCGGCTCTCTTTCGCTTCTCCGCACAAGCTGCGGCTGTACCCAAGACGCCGCTGGCTGTGGTTCCGCGAAGCGCTGCTTGCTCGGCTAAACGCAGCTTCTCGTTCTTGACAGCTCTGCTATGCAGAAGCACAGGAAAGCCGGCAGAGCTTCTCCTCTAGCTGCTCTACGCAGAGGCAACTGTAAATCAGCTAGACATTGATCCTGTTGTGGAAAAGGCAGGAAAGTTGCTGCAAAAGCGTTTTGGCTTGCTGGAAGCAGCAGCAAGCACCAGGGCTTCTCTGTACGCTGCAAACACAAAACAGAAGCACCTACACGGCGGGAGGAGACTGCCTGACACCTGCTGCACTCAGTACAGCTCTGGGCTGCTGCCCGGAAAGGGATTTCAAGGAACTAGCCACGGGGACTCTGCACTGTGCTGGGAGAGTTTCTACAAGGTGACCAGAAGCTGTTCGGCAGCACCCGCTTGCAGCGACCGAGTTCGGCTTTCCACATTCTTCCCCGGCTCTCTTTCGCTTCTCCGCACAAGCTGCGGCTGTACCCAAGACGCCGCTGGCTGTGGTTCCGCGAAGCGCTGCTTGCTCGGCAAAACGCAGCTTCTCGTTCTTGACAGCTCTGCTATGCAGAAGCACAGGAAAGCCGGCAGAGCTGCTTCTCCAGCTGCTCTACGCAGAGGCAACTGTAAATCAGCTAGACATTGATCCTGTTGTGGAAAAGGCAGGAAAGTAGCTGCAAAAGCGTTTTGGTTTGCTGGAAGCAGCAGCAAGCACCAGGGCTTCTCTCTACGCTGCAAACACAAAACAGAAGCACATACACTGCGAGAAGAGACTGCCTGACACCTGCTGCACTCAGTACAGCTCTGGGCTGCTGCCAGGAAAGGTATTTCAAGGAACTAGCCACGGGGACTCTGCACTGTGCTGGGAGAGTTTCTACAAGAAGCTGTTCGCCAGCACCCGCTTGCAGCGACCGAGTTCGGCTTTCCACATTCTTCCCCGGCTCTCTTTCGCTTCTCCGCACAAGCTGCTGCTGTACCCAAGACGCCGTTGGCTGTGGTTCCGCGAAGCACTGCTTGCTCGGCAAAACGCAGCTTCTCGTTCTTGACAGCTCTGCTATGCAGAAGCAAAGGAAAGCCGGCAGAGCTGCTCCTCTAGCTGCTCTACGCAGAGGCAACTGTAAATCAGCTAGACATTGATCCTGTTGTGGAAAAGGCAGGAAAGTTGCTGCAAAAGCGTTTTGGCTTGCTGGAAGCAGCAGCAAGCACCAGGGCTTCTCTGTACGCTGCAAACACAAAACAGAAGCACCTACACGGCGAGAGGAGACTGCCTGACACCTGCTGCACTCAGTACAGCTCTGGGCTGCTGCCCGGAAAGGTATTTCAAGGAACTAGCCACGGGGACTCTGCACTGTGCTGGGAGAGTTTCTACAAGGTGACCAGAAGCTGTTCGCCAGCACCCGTTTGCAGCGACCGAGTTCGGCTTTCCACATTCTTCCCCGGCTCTCTTTCGCTTCTCCGCACAAGCTGCGGCTGTACCCAAGACGCCGCTGGCTGTGGTTCCGCGAAGCGCTGCTTGCTCGGCAAAACGCAGCTTCTCGTTCTTGACAGCTCTGCTATGCAGAAGCACAGGAGAGCCGGCAGAGCTGCTCCTCTAGCTGCTCTACGCAGAGGCAACTGTAAATCAGCTAGACATTGATCCTGTTGTGGAAAAGGCAGGAAAGTTGCTGCAAAAGCGTTTTGGCTTGCTGGAAGCAGCAGCAAGCACCAGGGCTTCTCTGTATGCTGCAAAAACAAAACAGAAGCACCTACACGGCGGGAGGAGACTGCCTGACACCTGCTGCACTCAGTACAGCTCTGGGCTGCTGCCAGGAAAGGTATTTCAAGGAACTAACCACGGGGACTCTGCACTGTGCTGGGAGAGTTTCTACAAGGTGACCAGAAGCTGTTCGCCAGCACCCGCTTGCAGCGACCGAGTTCGGCTTTCCACATTCTTCCCCGGCTCTCTTTCGCTTCTCCGCACAAGCTGCGGCTGTACCCAAGACGCCGCTGGCTGTGGTTCCGCGAAGCGCTGCTTGCTCGGCAAAACGCAGCTTCTCGTTCTTGACAGCTCTGCTATGCAGAAGCACAGGAGAGCCGGCAGAGCTGCTCCTCTAGCTGCTCTACGCAGAGGCAACTGTAAATCAGCTAGACATTGATCCTGTTGTGGAAAAGGCAGGAAAGTTGCTGCAAAAGCGTTTTGGCTTGCTGGAAGCAGCAGCAAGCACCAGGGCTTCTCTGTACGCTGCAAACACAAAAAAGAAGCACCTACACGGCGAGAGGAGACTGCCTGACACCTGCTGCACTCAGTACAGCTCTGGGCTGCTGCCCGGAAAGGGATTTCAAGAAACTAGCCACGGGGACTCTGCACTGTGCTGGGAGAGTTTCTACAAGGTGACCAGAAGCAGTTCGCCAGCACCCGCTTGCAGCGACCGAGTTCGGCTTTCCACATTCTTCCCCGGCTCTCTTTCGCTTCTCCGCACAAGCTGCGGCTGTACCCAAGACGCCGCTGGCTGTGGTTCCGCGAAGCGCTGCTTGCTCGGCAAAACGTAGCTTCTCGTTCTTGACAGCTCTGCTATGCAGAAGCACAGGAAAGCTGGCAGAGCTGCTCCTCTAGCTGCTCTACGCAGAGGCAACTGTAAATCAGCTAGACATTGATCCTGTTGTGAAAAAGGCAGGAAAGTTGCTGCAAAAGCGTTTTGGCTTGCTGGAAGCAGCAGCAAGCACGAGGGCTTCTCTCTACGCTGCAAACACAAAACAGAAGCACATACACTGCGAGAAGAGACTGCCTGACACCTGCTGCACTCAGTACAGCTCTGGGCTGCTGCCAGGAAAGGTATTTCAAGGAACTAACCACGGGGACTCTGCACTGTGCTGGGAGAGTTTCTACAAGGTGACCAGAAGCTGTTCGCCAGCACCCGCTTGCAGCGACCGAGTTCGGCTTTCCACATTCTTCCCCGGCTCTCTTTCGCTTCTCCGCACAAGCTGCGGCTGTACCCAAGACGCCGCTGGCTGTGGTTCCGCGAAGCGCTGCTTGCTCGGCAAAACGCAACTTCTCGTTCTTGACAGCTCTGCTATGCAGAAGCACAGGAAAACCGGCAGAGCTGCTCCTCTAGCTGCTCTACACAGAGGCAACTGTAAATCAGCTAGACATTGATCCTGTTGTGGAAAAGGCAGGAAAGTTGCTGCAAAAGCGTTTTGGCTTGCTGGAAGCAGCAGCAAGCACCAGGGCTTTTCTCTACGCTGCAAACACAAAACAGAAGCACCTACACGGCGAGAGGAGACTGCCTGACACCTGCTGCACTCAGTACAGCTCTGGGCTGCTGCTCGGAAAGGGATTTCAACAAACTAGCCACGGGGACTCTGCACTGTGCTGGGAGAGTTTCTACAAGGTGACCAGAAGCTGTTCGCCAGCACCCGCTTGCAGCGACCGAGTTTGGCTTTCCACATTCTTCCCCGGCTCTCTTTCGCTTCTCCGCACAAGCTGCGGCTGTACCCAAGACGCCGCTGGCTGTGATTCCGCGAGGCACTGCTTTCTCGGCATAACGCAGCTTCTCGTTCTTGACAGCTCTGCTATGCAGAAGCACAGGAAAGCTGGCAGAGCTGCTCCTCTAGCTGCTCTACGCAGAGGCAACTGTAAATCAGCTAGACATTGATCCTGTTGTGAAAAAGGCAGAAAATTTGCTGCAAAAGCGTTTTGGCTTGCTGGAAGCAGCAGCAAGCACCAGGGCTTCTCTGTACGCTGCAAACACAAAACAGAAGCACATACACTGCGAGAAGAGACTGCCTGACACCTGCTGCACTCAGTACAGCTCTGGGCTGCTGCCCGGAAAGGTATTTCAAGAAACTAGCCACGGGGACTCTGCACTGTGCTGGGAGCGTTTCTTCAAGGTGACCAGAAGCTGTTCGCCAGCACCCGCTTGTAGCGACCGAGTTCGGCTTTCCACATTCTTCCCCGGCTCTCTTTCGCTTCTCAGCGCAAGCTGCGGCTGTACCCAAGACGCCGCTGGCTGTGGTTCCGCGAAGCGCTGCTTGCTCGGCAAAACGCAGCTTCTCGTTCTTGACAGCTCTGCTATGCAGAAGCACAGGAAAGCCGGCAGAGCTGCTTCTCTAGCTGCTCTACGCAGAGGCAACTGAAAATCAGCTAGACATTGATCCTGTTGTGGAAAAGGCAGGAAAGTTGCTGCAAAAGCGTTTTGGCTTGCTGGAAGCAGCAGCAAGCACCAGGGCTTCTCTCTACGCTGCAAACACAAAACAGAAGCACCTACACGGCGAGAAGAGACTGCCTGACACCTGCTGCACTCAGTACAGCTCTGGGCTGCTGCCCGGAAAGGGATTTCAAGAAACTAGCCACGGGGACTCTGCACTGTGCTGGGAGCGTTTCTACAAGGTGACCAGAAGCTGTTCGCCAGCACCCGCTTGCAGCGACCGAGTTCGGCTTTCCACATTCTTCCCCGGCTCTCTTTCGCTCCTCAGCACAAGCTGCGGCTGTACCCAAGACGCCGCTGGCTGTGGTTCCGCGAGGCACGGCTTTCTCGGCAAAACGCAGATTCTCGTTCTTGACAGCTCTGCTATGCAGAAGCACAGGAAAGCCGGCAGAGCTGCTCCTCTAGCTGCTCTACGCAGAGGCAACTGTAAATCAGCTAGACATTGATCCTGTTGTGGAAAAGGCAGGAAAGTTGCTGCAAAAGCGTTTTGGCTTGCTGGAAGCAGCAGCAAGCACCAGGGCTTCTCTGTACGCTGCAAACACAAAACAGAAGCACCTACACGGCGGGAGGAGACTGCCTGACACCTGCTGCACTCAGTACAGCTCTGGGCTGCTGCCCGGAAAGGGATTTCAAGAAACTAGCCACGGGGACTCTGCACTGTGCTGGGAGAGTTTCTACAAGGTGACCAGAAGCTGTTCGGCAGCACCCGCTTGCAGCGACCGAGTTCGGCTTTCCACATTCTTCCCCGTCTCTCTTTCGCTTCTCCGCACAAGCTGCGGCTGTACCCAAGACGCCGCTGGCTGTGGTTCCGCGAAGCGCTGCTTGCTCGGCAAAACGCAGCTTCTCGTTCTTGACAGCTCTGCTATGCAGAAGCACAGGAAAGCCGGCAGAGCTGCTTCTCCAGCTGCTCTACGCAGAGGCAACTGTAAATCAGCTAGACATTGATCCTGTTGTGGAAAAGGCAGGAAAGTAGCTGCAAAAGCGTTTTGGCTTGCTGGAAGCAGCAGCAAGCACCAGGGCTTCTCTCTACGCTGCAAACACAAAACAGAAGCACATACACTGCGAGAAGAGACTGCCTGACACCTGCTGCACTCAGTACAGCTCTGGGCTGCTGCCAGGAAAGGTATTTCAAGGAACTAGCCACGGGGACTCTGCACTGTGCTGGGAGAGTTTCTACAAGGTGACCAGAAGCTGTTCGCCAGCACCCGCTTGCAGCGACCGAGTTCGGCTTTCCACATTCTTCCCCGGCTCTCTTTCGCTTCTCCGCACAAGCTGCTGCTGTACCCAAGACGCCGTTGGCTGTGGTTCCGCGAAGCGCTGCTTGCTCGGCAAAACGCAGCTTCTCGTTCTTGACAGCTCTGCTATGCAGAAGCAAAGGAAAGCCGGCAGAGCTGCTCCTCTAGCTGCTCTACGCAGAGGCAACTGTAAATCAGCTAGACATTGATCCTGTTGTGGAAAAGGCAGGAAAGTTGCTGCAAAAGCGTTTTGGCTTGCTGGAAGCAGCAGCAAGCACCAGGGCTTCTCTGTACGCTGCAAACACAAAACAGAAGCACCTACACGGCGAGAGGAGACTGCCTGACACCTGCTGCACTCAGTACAGCTCTGGGCTGCTGCCCGGAAAGGGATTTCAAGAAACTAGCCACGGGGACTCTGCACTGTGCTGGGAGAGTTTCTACAAGGTGACCAGAAGCTGTTCGCCAGCACCCGCTTGCAGCGACCGAGTTCGGCTTTCCACATTCTTCCCCGTCTCTCTTTCGCTTCTCCGCACAAGCTGCGGCTGTACCCAAGACGCCGCTGGCTGTGGTTCCGCGAAGCGCTGCTTGCTCGGCAAAACGCAGCTTCTCGTTCTTGACAGCTCTGCTATGCAGAAGCACAGGAAAGCCGGCAGAGCTTCTCCTCTAGCTGCTCTACGCAGAGGCAACTGTAAATCAGCTAGACATTGATCCTGTTGTGGAAAAGGCAGGAAAGTTGCTGCAAAAGCGTTTTGGCTTGCTGGAAGCAGCAGCAAGCACCAGGGCTTCTCTGTATGCTGCAAAAACAAAACAGAAGCACCTACACGGCGGGAGGAGACTGCCTGACACCTGCTGCACTCAGTACAGCTCTGGGCTGCTGCCAGGAAAGGTATTTCAAGGAACTAACCACGGGGACTCTGCACTGTGCTGGGAGAGTTTCTACAAGGTGACCAGAAGCTGTTCGCCAGCACCCGCTTGCAGCGACCGAGTTCGGCTTTCCACATTCTTCCCCGGCTCTCTTTCGCTTCTCCGCACAAGCTGCGGCTGTACCCAAGACGCCGCTGGCTGTGATTCCGCGAGGCACTGCTTTCTCGGCATAACGCAGCTTCTCGTTCTTGACAGCTCTGCTATGCAGAAGCACAGGAAAGCTGGCAGAGCTGCTCCTCTAGCTGCTCTACGCAGAGGCAACTGTAAATCAGCTAGACATTGATCCTGTTGTGAAAAAGGCAGAAAAGTTGCTGCAAAAGCGTTTTGGCTTGCTGGAAGCAGCAGCAAGCACGAGGGCTTCTCTGTACGCTGCAAACACAAAACAGAAGCACATACACTGCGAGAAGAGACTGCCTGACACCTGCTGCACTCAGTACAGCTCTGGGCTGCTGCCCGGAAAGGTATTTCAAGAAACTAGCCACGGGGACTCTGCACTGTGCTGGGAGCGTTTCTTCAAGGTGACCAGAAGCTGTTCGCCAGAACCCGCTTGTAGCGACCGAGTTCGGCTTTCCACATTCTTCCCCGGCTCTCTTTCGCTTCTCAGCGCAAGCTGCGGCTGTACCCAAGACGCCGCTGGCTGTGATTCCGCGAGGCACTGCTTTCTCGGCATAACGCAGCTTCTCGTTCTTGACAGCTCTGCTATGCAGAAGCACAGGAAAGCCGGCAGAGCTGCTCCTCTAGCTGCTCTACGCAGAGGCAACTGTAAATCAGCTAGACATTGATCCTGTTGTGAAAAAGGCAGGAAAGTTGCTGCAAAAGCATTTTGGCTTGCTGGAAGCAGCAGCAAGCACGAGAGCTTCTCTGTACGCTGCAAACACAAAACAGAAGCACCTACACAGCGAGAGGAGACTGCCTGACACCTGCTGCACTCAGTACAGCTCTGGGCTGCTGCCCGGAAAGGGATTTCAAGGAACTAGCCACGGGGACTCTGCACTGTGCTGGGAGAGTTTCTACAAGGTGACCAGAAGCTGTTCGCCAGCACCCGTTTGCAGCGACTGAGTTCGGCTTTCCACATTCTTCCCCGTCTCTCTTTCGCTTCTCAGCACAAGCTGCGGCTGTACCCAAGACGCCGCTGGCTGTGATTCCGCGAGGCACTGCTTTCTCGGCATAACGCAGCTTCTCGTTCTTGACAGCTCTGCTATGCAGAAGCACAGGAAAGCCGGCAGAGCTGCTCCTCTAGCTGCTCTACGCAGAGGCAACTGTAAATCAGCTAGACATTGATCCTGTTGTGAAAAAGGCAGGAAAGTTGCTGCAAAAGCGTTTTGGCTTGCTGGAAGCAGCAGCAAGCACGAGGGCTTCTCTGTACGCTGCAAACACAAAACAGAAGCACCTACACGGCGAGAGGAGACTGCCTGACACCTGCTGCACTCAGTACAGCTCTGGGCTGCTGCCCGGAAAGGTATTTCAAGGAACTAGCCACGGGGACTCTGCACTGTGCTGGGAGAGTTTCTACAAGGTGACCAGAAGCTGTTCGCCAGCACCCGTTTGCAGCGACCGAGTTCGGCTTTCCACATTCTTCCCCGGCTCTCTTTCGCTTCTCCGCACAAGCTGCGGCTGTACCCAAGACGCCGCTGGCTGTGGTTCCGCGAAGCGCTGCTTGCTCGGCAAAACGCAGCTTCTCGTTCTTGACAGCTCTGCTATGCAGAAGCACAGGAGAGCCGGCAGAGCTGCTCCTCTAGCTGCTCTACGCAGAGGCAACTGTAAATCAGCTAGACATTGATCCTGTTGTGGAAAAGGCAGGAAAGTTGCTGCAAAAGCGTTTTGGCTTGCTGGAAGCAGCAGCAAGCACCAGGGCTTCTCTGTATGCTGCAAAAACAAAACAGAAGCACCTACACGGCGGGAGGAGACTGCCTGACACCTGCTGCACTCAGTACAGCTCTGGGCTGCTGCCAGGAAAGGTATTTCAAGGAACTAACCACGGGGACTCTGCACTGTGCTGGGAGAGTTTCTACAAGGTGACCAGAAGCTGTTCGCCAGCACCCGCTTGCAGCGACCGAGTTCGGCTTTCCACATTCTTCCCCGGCTCTCTTTCGCTTCTCCGCACAAGCTGCGGCTGTACCCAAGACGCCGCTGGCTGTGATTCCGCGAGGCACTGCTTTCTCGGCATAACGCAGCTTCTCGTTCTTGACAGCTCTGCTATGCAGAAGCACAGGAAAGCTGGCAGAGCTGCTCCTCTAGCTGCTCTACGCAGAGGCAACTGTAAATCAGCTAGACATTGATCCTGTTGTGAAAAAGGCAGAAAAGTTGCTGCAAAAGCGTTTTGGCTTGCTGGAAGCAGCAGCAAGCACGAGGGCTTCTCTGTACGCTGCAAACACAAAACAGAAGCACATACACTGCGAGAAGAGACTGCCTGACACCTGCTGCACTCAGTACAGCTCTGGGCTACTGCCCGGAAAGGTATTTCAAGAAACTAGCCACGGGGACTCTGCACTGTGCTGGGAGCGTTTCTTCAAGGTGACCAGAAGCTGTTCGCCAGAACCCGCTTGTAGCGACCGAGTTCGGCTTTCCACATTCTTCCCCGGCTCTCTTTCGCTTCTCAGCGCAAGCTGCGGCTGTACCCAAGACGCCGCTGGCTGTGATTCCGCGAGGCACTGCTTTCTCGGCATAACGCAGCTTCTCGTTCTCGACAGCTCTGCTATGCAGAAGCACAGGAAAGCCGGCAGAGCTGCTCCTCTAGCTGCTCTACGCAGAGGCAACTGTAAATCAGCTAGACATTGATCCTGTTGTGAAAAAGGCAGGAAAGTTGCTGCAAAAGCATTTTGGCTTGCTGGAAGCAGCAGCAAGCACGAGGGCTTCTCTGTACGCTGCAAACACAAAACAGAAGCACCTACACAGCGAGAGGAGACTGCCTGACACCTGCTGCACTCAGTACAGCTCTGGGCTGCTGCCCGGAAAGGGATTTCAAGGAACTAGCCACGGGGACTCTGCACTGTGCTGGGAGAGTTTCTACAAGGTGACCAGAAGCTGTTCGCCAGCACCCGTTTGCAGCGACCGAGTTCGGCTTTCCACATTCTTCCCCGGCTCTCTTTCGCTTCTCCGCACAAGCTGCGGCTGTACCCAAGACGCCGCTGGCTGTGGTTCCGCGAAGCGCTGCTTGCTCGGCAAAACGCAGCTTCTCGTTCTTGACAGCTCTGCTATGCAGAAGCACAGGAGAGCCGGCAGAGCTGCTCCTCTAGCTGCTCTACGCAGAGGCAACTGTAAATCAGCTAGACATTGATCCTGTTGTGGAAAAGGCAGGAAAGTTGCTGCAAAAGCGTTTTGGCTTGCTGGAAGCAGCAGCAAGCACCAGGGCTTCTCTGTACGCTGCAAACACAAAAAAGAAGCACCTACACGGCGAGAGGAGACTGCCTGACACCTGCTGCACTCAGTACAGCTCTGGGCTGCTGCCCGGAAAGGGATTTCAAGAAACTAGCCACGGGGACTCTGCACTGTGCTGGGAGAGTTTCTACAAGGTGACCAGAAGCTGTTCGCCAGCACCCGCTTGCAGCGACCGAGTTCGGCTTTCCACATTCTTCCCCGTCTCTCTTTCGCTTCTCCGCACAAGCTGCGGCTGTACCCAAGACGCCGCTGGCTGTGGTTCCGCGAAGCGCTGCTTGCTCGGCAAAACGCAGCTTCTCGTTCTTGACAGCTCTGCTATGCAGAAGCACAGGAAAGCCGGCAGAGCTGCTCCTCTAGCTGATCTATGCAGAGGCAACTGTAAATCAGCTAGACATTGATCCTGTTGTGGAAAAGGCAGGAAAGTTGCTGCAAAAGCGTTTTGGCTTGCTGGAAGCAGCAGCAAGCACGAGAGCTTCTCTCTACGCTGCAAACACAAAACAGAAGCACATACACTGCGAGATGAGACTGCCTGACACCTGCTGCACTCAGTACAGCTCTGGGCTGCTGCCAGGAAATGTATTTCAAGGAACTAGCCACGGGGACTCTGCACTGTGCTGGGAGAGTTTCTACAAGGTGACCAGAAGCTGTTCACCAGCACCCGCTTGCAGCGACCGAGTTCGGCTTTCCACATTCTTCCCCGGCTCTCTTTCGCTTCTCCGCACAAGCTGCTGCTGTACCCAAGACGCCGCTGGCTGTGGTTCCGCGAAGCGCTGCTTGCTCGGCAAAACGCAGCTTCTCGTTCTTGACAGCTCTGCTATGCAGAAGCACAGGAAAGCCGGCAGAGCTGCTCCTCTAGCTGCTCTACGCAGAGGCAACTGTAAATCAGCTAGACATTGATCCTGTTGTGGAAAAGGCAGGAAAGTTGCTGCAAAAGCGTTTTGCCTTGCTGGAAGCAGCAGCAATCACCAGGGCTTCTCTGTACGCTGCAAACACAAAACAGAAGCACCTACACGGCGAGAGGAGACTGCCTGACACCTGCTGCACTCAGTACAGCTCTGGGCTGCTGCCCGGAAAGGGATTTCAAGAAACTAGCCACGGGGACTCTGCACTGTGCTGGGAGAGTTTCTTCAAGGTGACCAGAAGCTGTTCGCCAGCACCCGCTTGCAGCGACCGAGTTCGGCTTTCCACATTCTTCCCCGGCTCTCTTTCGCTTCTCAGCGCAAGCTGCGGCTGTACCCAAGACGCCGCTGGCTGTGATTCCGCGAGGCACTGCTTTCTAGGCATAACGCAGCTTCTCGTTCTTGACAGCTCTGCTATGCAGAAGCACAGGAAAGCCGGCAGAGCTGCTCCTCTAGCTGCTCTACGCAGAGGCAACTGTAAATCAGCTAGACATTGATCCTGTTGTGAAAAAGGCAGGAAAGTTGCTGCAAAAGCGTTTTGGCTTGCTGGAAGCAGCAGCAAGCACCAGGGCTTCTCAGTACGCTGCAAACACAAAAGAGAAGCACCTACATGGCGAGAGGAGACTGCCTGACACCTGCTGCACTCAGTACAGCTCTGGGCTGCTGCCCGGAAAGGGATTTCAAGAAACTAGCCACGGGGACTCTGCACTGTGCTGGGAGAGTTTCTACAAGGTGACCAGAAGCTGTTCGCCAGCACCCGTTTGCAGCGACCGAGTTCAGCTTTCCACATTCTTCCCCGGCTCTCTTTCGCTTCTCCGCACAAGCTGCGGCTGTACCCAAGACGCCGCTGGCTGTGGTTCCGCGAAGCGCTGCTTGCTCGGTAAAACGCAGCTTCTCGTTCTTGACAGCTCTGCTATGCAGAAGCACAGGAAAGCCGGCAGAGCTGCTTCTCTAGCTGCTCTACGCAGAGGCAACTGTAAATCAGCTAGACATTGATCCTGTTGTGGAAAAGGCAGGAAAGTAGCTGCAAAAGCGTTTTGGCTTGCTGGAAGTAGCAGCAAGCACCAGGGCTTCTCTGTACGCTGCAAACACAAAACAGAAGCACCTACGCGGCGAGAAGAGACTGCCTGACACCTGCTGCACTCAGTACAGCTCTGGGCTGCTGCCCGGAAAGGTATTTCAAGAAACTAGCCACGGGGACTCTGCACTGTGCTGGGAGAGTTTCTACAAGGTGACCAGAAGCTGTTCGCCAGCACCCGCTTGCAGCGACCGAGTTCGGCTTTCCACATTCTTCCCCGGCTCTCTTTCGCTTCTCAGCACAAGCTGCGGCTGTACCCAAGACGCCGCTGGCTGTGGTTCCGCGAAGCGCTGCTTGCTCGGCAAAACGTAGCTTCTCGTTCTTGACAGCTCTGCTATGCAGAAGCACAGGAAAGCTGGCAGAGCTGCTCCTCTAGCTGCTCTACGCAGAGGCAACTGTAAATCAGCTAGACATTGATCCTGTTGTGAAAAAGGCAGGAAAGTTGCTGCAAAAGCGTTTTGGCTTGCTGGAAGCAGCAGCAAGCACGAGGGCTTCTCTCTACGCTGCAAACACAAAACAGAAGCACATACACTGCGAGAAGAGACTGCCTGACACCTGCTGCACTCAGTACAGCTCTGGGCTGCTGCCAGGAAAGGTATTTCAAGGAACTAACCACGGGGACTCTGCACTGTGCTGGGAGAGTTTCTACAAGGTGACCAGAAGCTGTTCGCCAGCACCCGCTTGCAGCGACCGAGTTTGGCTTTCCACATTCTTCCCCGGCTCTCTTTCGCTTCTCCGCACAAGCTGCGGCTGTACCCAAGACGCCGCTGGCTGTGATTCCGCGAGGCACTGCTTTCTCGGCATAACGCAGCTTCTCGTTCTTGACAGCTCTGCTATGCAGAAGCACAGGAAAGCTGGCAGAGCTGCTCCTCTAGCTGCTCTACGCAGAGGCAACTGTAAATCAGCTAGACATTGATCCTGTTGTGAAAAAGGCAGAAAAGTTGCTGCAAAAGCGTTTTGGCTTGCTGGAAGCAGCAGCAAGCACGAGGGCTTCTCTGTACGCTGCAAACACAAAACAGAAGCACATACACTGCGAGAAGAGACTGCCTGACACCTGCTGCACTCAGTACAGCTCTGGGCTGCTGCCCGGAAAGGTATTTCAAGAAACTAGCCACGGGGACTCTGCACTGTGCTGGGAGCGTTTCTTCAAGGTGACCAGAAGCTGTTCGCCAGCACCCGCTTGTAGCGACCGAGTTCGGCTTTCCACATTCTTCCCCGGCTCTCTTTCGCTTCTCAGCGCAAGCTGCGGCTGTACCCAAGACGCCGCTGGCTGTGGTTCCGCGAAGCGCTGCTTGCTCGGCAAAACGCAGCTTCTCGTTCTTGACAGCTCTGCTATGCAGAAGCACAGGAAAGCCGGCAGAGCTGCTTCTCTAGCTGCTCTACGCAGAGGCAACTGTAAATCAGCTTGACATTGATCCTGTTGTGGAAAAGGCAGGAAAGTTGCTGCAAAAGCGTTTTGGCTTGCTGGAAGCAGCAGCAAGCACCAGGGCTTCTCTGTACGCTGCAAACACAAAACAGAAGCACCTACACGGCGAGAGGAGACTGCCTGACACCTGCTGCACTCAGTACAGCTCTGGGCTGCTGCCCGGAAAGGGATTTCAAGAAACTAGCCACGGGGACTCTGCACTTTTGCTGGGAGCGTTTCTACAAGGTGACCAGAAGCTGTTCGCCAGCACCCGCTTGCAGCGACCGAGTTCGGCTTTCCACATTCTTCCCCGGCTCTCTTTCGCTTCTCCGCACAAGCTGCTGCTGTACCCAAGACGCCGCTGGCTGTGGTTCCGCGAAGCGCTGCTTGCTCGGCAAAACGCAGCTTCTCGTTCTTGACAGCTCTGCTATGCAGAAGCACAGGAAAGCCGGCAGAGCTGCTCCTCTAGCTGCTCTACGCAGAGGCAACTGTAAATCAGCTAGACATTGATCCTGTTGTGGAAAAGGCAGGAAAGTTGCTGCAAAAGCGTTTTGGCTTGCTGGAAGCAGCAGCAAGCACGAGAGTTTCTCTCTACGCTGCAAACACAAAACAGAAGCACCTACACGGCGAGAAGAGACTGCCTGACACCTGCTGCACTCAGTACAGCTCTGGGCTGCTGCCCGGAAAGGGATTTCAAGAAACTAGCCACGGGGACTCTGCACTGTGCTGGGAGAGTTTCTACAAGTTGACCAGAAGCTGTTCGCCAGCACCCGCTTGCAGCGACCGAGTTCGGCTTTCCACATTCTTCCCCGTCTCTCTTTCGCTTCTCCGCACAAGCTGCGGCTGTACCCAAGACGCCGCTGGCTGTGGTTCCGCGAAGCGCTGCTTGCTCGGCAAAACGCAGCTACTCGTTCTTGACAGCTCTGCTATGCAGAAGCACAGGAAAGCCGGCAGAGCTGCTCCTCTAGCTTCTCTACGCAGAGGCAACTGTAAATCAGCTAGACATTGATCCTGTTGTGGAAAAGGCAGGAAAGTAGCTGCAAAAGCGTTTTGGCTTGCTGGAAGCAGCAGCAAGCACCAGGGCTTCTCTGTACGCTGCAAACACAAAACAGAAGCACCTACACGGCGGGAGGAGACTGCCTGACACCTGCTGCACTCAGTACAGCTCTGGGCTGCTGCCCGGAAAGGGATTTCAAGAAACTAGCCACGGGGACTCTGCACTGTGCTGGGAGAGTTTCTACAAGGTGACCAGAAGCTGTTCGCCAGCACCCGCTTGCAGCGACCGAGTTCGGCTTTCCACATTCTTCCCCGGCTCTCTTTCGCTTCTCCGCACAAGCTGCGGCTGTACCCAAGACGCCGCTGGCTGTGGTTCCGCGAAGCGCTGCTTGCTCGGCAAAACGCAGCTTCTCGTTCTTGACAGCTCTGCTATGCAGAAGCAAAGGAAAGCCGGCAGAGCTGCTTCTCTAGCTGCTCTACCCAGAGGCAACTGTAAATCAGCTAGACATTGATCCTGTTGTGGAAAAGGCAGGAAAGTAGCTGCAAAAGCGTTTTGGCTTGCTGGAAGCAGCAGCAAGCACCAGGGCTTCTCTGTACGCTGCAAACACAAAACAGAAGCACCTACACGGCGGGAGGAGACTGCCTGACACCTGCTGCACTCAGTACAGCTCTGGGCTGCTGCCCGGAAAGGGATTTCAAGAAACTAGCCACGGGGACTCTGCACTGTGCTGGGAGAGTTTCTACAAGGTGACCAGAAGCTGTTCGCCAGCACCCGCTTGCAGCGACCGAGTTCGGCTTTCCACATTCTTCCCCGGCTCTCTTTCGCTTCTCCGCACAAGCTGCTGCTGTACCCAAGACGCCCCTGGCTGTGGTTCCGCGAAGCGCTGCTTGCTCGGCAAAACGCAACTTCTCGTTCTTGACAGCTCTGCTATGCAGAAGCACAGGAAAGCCGGCAGAGCTGCTCCTCTAGCTGCTCTACGCAGAGGCAACTGTAAATCAGCTAGACATTGATCCTGTTGTGAAAAAGGCAGGAAAGTTGCTGCAAAAGCGTTTTGGCTTGCTGGAAGCAGCAGCAAGCACCAGGGCTTCTCTCTACGCTGCAAACACAAAACAGAAGCACCTACACGGCGAGAGGAGACTGCCTGACACCTGCTGCACTCAGTACAGCTCTGGGCTGCTGCTCGGAAAGGGATTTCAAGAAACTAGCCACGGGGACTCTGCACTGTGCTGGGAGAGTTTCTACAAGGTGACCAGAAGCTGTTCGGCAGCACCCGCTTGCAGCGACCGAGTTCGGCTTTCCACATTCTTCCCCGGCTCTCTTTCGCTTCTCCGCACAAGCTGCGGCTGTACCCAAGACGCCGCTGGCTGTGATTCCGCGAAGCACTGCTTTCTCGGCATAACGCAGCTTCTCGTTCTTGACAGCTCTGCTATGCAGAAGCACAGGAAAGCTGGCAGAGCTGCTCCTCTAGCTGCTCTACGCAGAGGCAACTGTAAATCAGTTAGACATTGATCCTGTTGTGGAAAAGGCAGGAAAGTTGCTGCAAAAGCGTTTTGGCTTGCTGGAAGCAGCAGCAAGCACCAGGGCTTCTCTGTACGCTGCAAACACAAAACAGAAGCACCTAAACGGCGGGAGGAGACTGCCTGACACCTGCTGCACTCAGTACAGCTCTGGGCTGCTGCCCGGAAAGGGATTTCAAGAAACTAGCCACGGGGACTCTGCACTGTGCTGGGAGAGTTTCTACAAGGTGACCAGAAGCTGTTCGGCAGCACCCGCTTGCAGCGACCGAGTTCGGCTTTCCACATTCTTCCCCGGCTCTCTTTCGCTTCTCCGCACAAGCTGCGGCTGTACCCAAGACGCCGCTGGCTGTGGTTCCGCGAAGCACTGCTTGCTCGGCAAAACTCAGCTTCTCGTTCTTGACAGCTCTGCTATGCAGAAGCACAGGAAAGCCGGCAGAGCTGCTCCTCTAGCTGCTCTACGCAGAGGCAACTGTAAATCAGCTAGACATTGATCCTGTTGTGGAAAAGGCAGGAAAGTTGCTGCAAAAGCGTTTTGGCTTGCTGGAAGCAGCAGCAAGCACCAGGGCTTCTCTGTACGCTGCAAACACAAAACAGAAGCACCTACACGGCGGGAGGAGACTGCCTGACACCTGCTGCACTCAGTACAGCTCTGGGCTGCTGCCCGGAAAGGGATTTCAAGAAACTAGCCACGGGGGCTCTGCACTGTGCTGGGAGAGTTTCTACAAGGTGACCAGAAGCTGTTCGCCAGCACCCGCTTGCAGCGACCGAGTTCGGCTTTCCACATTCTTCCCCGGCTCTCTTTCGCTTCTCCGCACAAGCTGCGGCTGTACCCAAGACGCCGCTGGCTGTGATTCCGCGAGGCACTGCTTTCTCGGTATAACGCAGCTTCTCGTTCTTGACAGCTCTGCTATGCAGAAGCACAGGAAAGCCGGCAGAGCTGCTCCTCTAGCTGCTCTACGCAGAGGCAACTGTAAATCAGCTAGACATTGATCCTGTTGTGAAAAAGGCAGGAAAGTTGCTGCAAAAGCGTTTTGGCTTGCTGGGAGCAGCAGCAAGCACGAGGGCTTCCCTCTACGCTGCAAACACAAAACAGAAGCACATACACTGCGAGAAGAGACTGCCTGACACCTGCTGCACTCAGTACAGCTCTGGGCTGCTGCCAGGAAAGGTATTTCAAGGAACTAACCACGAGGACTCTGCACTGTGCTGGGAGAGTTTCTACAAGGTGACCAGAAGCTGTTCGCCAGCACCCGCTTGCAGCGACCGAGTTCGGCTTTCCACATTCTTCCCCGGCTCTCTTTCGCTTCTCCGCACAAGCTGCGGCTGTACCCAAGATGCCGCTGGCTGTGGTTCCGCGAAGCGCTGCTTGCTCGGCAAAACGCAGCTTCTCGTTCTTGACAGCTCTGCTATGCAGAAGCACAGGAAAGCCGGCAGAGCTGCTCCTCTAGCTGCTCTACGCAGAGGCAACTGTAAATCAGCTAGACATTGATCCTGTTGTGGAAAAGGCAGGAAAGTTGCTGCAAAAGCGTTTTGGCTTGCTGGAAGCAGCAGCAAGCACCAGGGCTTCTCTGTACGCTGCAAACACAAAACAGAAGCACCTACACGGCGAGAGGAGACTGCCTGACACCTGCTGCACTCAGTACAGCTCTGGGCTGCTGCTCGGAAAGGGATTTCAAGAAACTAGCCACGGGGACTCTGCACTGTGCTGGGAGAGTTTCTACAAGGTGACCAGAAGCTGTTCGCCAGCACCCGCTTGCAGCGACCGAGTTCGGCTTTCCACATTCTTCCCCGGCTCTCTTTCGCTTCTCCGCACAAGCTGCGGCTGTACCCAAGACGCCGCTGGCTGTGATTCCGTGAGGCACTGCTTTCTCGGCATAACGCAGCTTCTCGTTCTTGACAGCTCTGCTATGCAGAAGCACAGGAAAGCCGGCAGAGCTGCTCCTCTAGCTGCTCTACGCAGAGGCAACTGTAAATCAGCTAGACATTGATCCTGTTGTGAAAAAGGCAGGAAAGTTGCTGCAAAAGCGTTTTGGCTTGCTGGAAGCAGCAGCAAGCACGAGGGCTTCTCTGTACGCTGCAAACACAAAACAGAAGCACCTACACGGCGAGAGGAGACTGCCTGACACCTGCTGCACTCAGTACAGCTCTGGGCTGCTGCCCGGAAAGGGATTTCAAGAAACTAGCCACGGGGACTCTGCACTGTGCTGGGAGAGTTTCTACAAGGTGACCAGAAGCTGTTCGCCAGCACCCGCTTGTAGCGACCGAGTTCGGCTTTCCACATTCTTCCCCGTCTCTCTTTCGCTTCTCCGCACAAGCTGTGGCTCTACCCAAGACGCCGCTGGCTGTGGTTCCGCGAAGCGCTGCTTGCTCGGCAAAACGCAGCTTCTCGTTCTTGACAGCTCTGCTATGCAGAAGCACAGGAAAGCCGGCAGAGCTGCTCCTCTAGCTGCTCTACGCAGAGGCAACTGTAAATCAGCTAGACATTGATCCTGTTGTGGAAAAGGCAGGAAAGTTGCTGCAAAAGCGTTTTGGCTTGCTGGAAGCAGCAGCAAGCACGAGGGCTTCTCTTTACGCTGCAAACACAAAACAGAAGCACATACACTGCGAGAAGAGACTGCCTGACACCTGCTGCACTCAGTACAGCTCTGGGCTGCTGCCAGGAAAGGTATTTCAAGGAACTAACCACGGGGACTCTGCACTGTGCTGGGAGCGTTTCTACAAGGTGACCAGAAGCTGTTCGCCAGCACCCGCTTGCAGCGACCGAGTTCGGCTTTCCACATTCTTCCCCGTCTCTCTTTCGCTTCTCCGCACAAGCTGCTGCTGTACCCAAGACGCCGCTGGCTGTGGTTCCGCGAAGCGCTGCTTGCTCGGCAAAACGCAGCTACTCGTTCTTGACAGCTCTGCTATGCAGAAGCACAGGAAAGCCGGCAGAGCTGCTCCTCTAGCTTCTCTACGCAGAGGCAACTGTAAATCAGCTAGACATTGATCCTGTTGTGGAAAAGGCAGGAAAGTTGCTGCAAAAGCGTTTTGGCTTGCTGGAAGCAGCAGCAAGCACCAGGGCTTCTCTGTACGCTGCAAAAACAAAACAGAAGCACCTACGCGGCGAGAGGAGACTGCCTGACACCTGCTGCACTCAGTACAGCTCTGGGCTGCTGCCCGGAAAGGGATTTCAAGAAACTAGCCACGGGGACTCTGCACTGTGCTGGGAGAGTTTCTACAAGGTGACCAGAAGCTGTTCGCCAGCACCCGCTTGCAGCGACCGAGTTCGGCTTTCCACATTCTTCCCCGTCTCTCTTTCGCTTCTCAGCACAAGCTGCGGCTGTACCCAAGACGCCGCTGGCTGTGATTCCGCGAGGCACTGCTTTCTCGGCATAACGCAGCTTCTCGTTCTTGACAGCTCTGCTATGCAGAAGCACAGGAAAGCCGGCAGAGCTGCTCCTCTAGCTGCTCTACGCAGAGGCAACTGTAAATCAGCTAGACATTGATCCTGTTGTGGAAAAGGCAGGAAAGTTGCTGCAAAAGCGTTTTGGCTTGCTGGAAGCAGCAGCAAGCACCAGGGCTTCTCTGTACGCTGCAAACACAAAACAGAAGCACCTACACGGCGAGAGGAGACTGCCTGACACCTGCTGCACTCAGTACAGCTCTGGGCTGCTGCTCGGAATGGGATTTCAAGAAACTAGCCACGGGGACTCTGCACTGTGCTGGGAGAGTTTCTACAAGGTGACCAGAAGCTGTTCGCCAGCACCCGCTTGCAGCGACCGAGTTCGGCTTTCCACATTCTTCCCCGGCTCTCTTTCGCTTCTCCGCACAAGCTGCGGCTGTACCCAAGATGCCGCTGGCTGTGGTTCCGCGAAGCGCTGCTTGCTCGGCAAAACGCAGCTTCTTGTTCTTGACAGCTCTGCTATGCAGAAGCACAGGAAAGCCGGCAGAGCTGCTCCTCTAGCTGCTCTACGCAGAGGCAACTGTAAATCAGCTAGACATTGATCCTGTTGTGAAAAAGGCAGGAAAGTTGCTGCAAAAGCGTTTTGGCTTGCTGGAAGCAGCAGCAAGCACGAGGGCTTCTCTGTACGCTGCAAACACAAAACAGAAGCACCTACACGGCGAGAGGAGACTGCCTGACACCTGCTGCACTCAGTACAGCTCTGGGCTGCTGCCCGGAAAGGGATTTCAAGAAACTAGCCACGGGGACTCTGCACTGTGCTGGGAGCGTTTCTACAAGGTGACCAGAAGCTGTTCGCCAGCACCCGCTTGTAGCGACCGAGTTCGGCTTTCCACATTCTTCCCCGTCTCTCTTTCGCTTCTCCGCACAAGCTGTGGCTCTACCCAAGACGCCGCTGGCTGTGGTTCCGCGAAGCGCTGCTTGCTCGGCAAAACGCAGCTTCTCGTTCTTGACAGCTCTGCTATGCAGAAGCACAGGAAAGCCGGCAGAGCTGCTCCTCTAGCTGCTCTACGCAGAGGCAACTGTAAATCAGCTAGACATTGATCCTGTTGTGGAAAAGGCAGGAAAGTTGCTGCAAAAGCGTTTTGGCTTGCTGGAAGCAGCAGCAAGCACGAGGGCTTCTCTTTACGCTGCAAACACAAAACAGAAGCACATACACTGCGAGAAGAGACTGCCTGACACCTGCTGCACTCAGTACAGCTCTGGGCTGCTGCCAGGAAAGGTATTTCAAGGAACTAGCCACGGGGACTCTGCACTGTGCTGGGAGAGTTTCTACAAGGTGACCAGAAGCTGTTCGCCAGCACCCGCTTGCAGCGACCGAGTTCGGCTTTCCACATTCTTCCCCGTCTCTCGTTCGCTTCTCCGCACAAGCTGCTGCTGTACCCAAGACGCCGCTGGCTGTGGTTCCGCGAAGCGCTGCTTGCTCGGCAAAACGCAGCTACTCGTTCTTGACGGCTCTGCTATGCAGAAGCACAGGAAAGCCGGCAGAGCTGCTCCTCTAGCTTCTCTACGCAGAGGCAACTGTAAATCAGCTAGACATTGATCCTGTTGTGGAAAAGGCAGGAAAGTTGCTGCAAAAGCGTTTTGGCTTGCTGGAAGCAGCAGCAAGCACCAGGGCTTCTCTGTACGCTGCAAAAACAAAACAGAAGCACCTACGCGGCGAGAGGAGACTGCCTGACACCTGCTGCACTCAGTACAGCTCTGGGCTGCTGCCCGGAAAGGGATTTCAAGAAACTAGCCACGGGGACTCTGCACTGTGCTGGGAGAGTTTCTACAAGGTGACCAGAAGCTGTTCGCCAGCACCCGCTTGCAGCGACCGAGTTCGGCTTTCCACATTCTTCCCCGTCTCTCTTTCGCTTCTCAGCACAAGCTGCGGCTGTACCCAAGACGCCGCTGGCTGTGATTCCGCGAGGCACTGCTTTCTCGGCATAACGCAGCTTCTCGTTCTTGACAGCTCTGCTATGCAGAAGCACAGGAAAGCCGGCAGAGCTGCTCCTCTAGCTGCTCTACGCAGAGGCAACTGTAAATCAGCTAGACATTGATCCTGTTGTGGAAAAGGCAGGAAAGTTGCTGCAAAAGCGTTTTGGCTTGCTGGAAGCAGCAGCAAGCACCAGGGCTTCTCTGTACGCTGCAAACACAAAACAGAAGCACCTACACGGCGAGAGGAGACTGCCTGACACCTGCTGCACTCAGTACAGCTCTGGGCTGCTGCTCGGAATGGGATTTCAAGAAACTAGCCACGGGGACTCTGCACTGTGCTGGGAGAGTTTCTACAAGGTGACCAGAAGCTGTTCGCCAGCACCCGCTTGCAGCGACCGAGTTCGGCTTTCCACATTCTTCCCCGGCTCTCTTTCGCTTCTCCGCACAAGCTGCGGCTGTACCCAAGACGCCGCTGGCTGTGGTTCCGCGAAGCGCTGCTTGCTCGGCAAAACGCAGCTTCTTGTTCTTGACAGCTCTGCTATGCAGAAGCACAGGAAAGCCGGCAGAGCTGCTCCTCTAGCTGCTCTACGCAGAGGCAACTGTAAATCAGCTAGACATTGATCCTGTTGTGGAAAAGGCAGGAAAGTTGCTGCAAAAGCGTTTTGGCTTGCTGGAAGCAGCAGCAAGCACCAGGGCTTCTCTCTACGCTGCAAACACAAAACAGAAGCACATACACTGCGAGAAGAGACTGCCTGACACCTGCTGCACTCAGTACAGCTCTGGGCTGCTGCTCGGAAAGGGATTTCAAGAAACTAGCCACGGGGACTCTGCACTGTGCAGGGAGAGTTTCTACAAGGTGACCAGAAGCTGTTCGCCAGCACCTGCTTGCAGCGACCGAGTTCGGCTTTCCACATTCTTCCCCGGCTCTCTTTCGCTTCTCCGCACAAGCTGCGGCTGTACCCAAGACGCCGCTGGCTGTGGTTCCGCGAAGCGCTGCTTGCTCGGCAAAACGCAGCTTCTCGTTCTTGACAGCTCTGCTATGCAGAAGCACAGGAAAGCCGGCAGAGCTGCTCCTCTAGCTGATCTATGCAGAGGCAACTGTAAATCAGCTAGACATTGATCCTGTTGTGGAAAAGGCAGGAAAGTTGCTGCAAAAGCGTTTTGGCTTGCTGGAAGCAGCAGCAAGTACGAGAGCTTCTCTCTACGCTGCAAACACAAAACAGAAGCACATACACTGCGAGAAGAGACTGCCTGACACCTGCTGCACTCAGTACAGCTCTGGGCTGCTGCCAGGAAAGGGATTTCAAGAAACTAGCCACGGGGACTCTGCACTGTGCTGGGAGAGTTTCTACAAGGTGACCAGAAGCTGTTCGCCAGCACCCGCTTGCAGCGACCGAGTTCGGCTTTCCACATTCTTCCCCGGCGCTCTTTCGCTTCTCCGCACAAGCTGCGGCTGTACCCAAGACGCCGCTGGTTCTGGTTCCGCGAAGCGCTGCTTGCTCGGCAAAACGCAGCTTCTCGTTCTTGACAGCTCTGCTATGCAGAAGCACAGGAAAGCCGGCAGAGCTGCTCCTCTAGCTGCTCTACGCAGAGGCAACTGTAAATCAGCTAGACATTGATCCTGTTGTGAAAAAGGCAGAAAAGTTGCTGCAAAAGCGTTTTGGCTTGCTGGAAGCAGCAGCAAGCACGAGGGCTTCTCTGTACGCTGCAAACACAAAACAGAAGCACCTACACGGCGGGAGGAGACTGCCTGACACCTGCTGCACTCAGTACAGCTCTGGGCTGCTGCCCGGAAAGGGATATCAAGAAACTAGCCACGGGGACTCTGCACTGTGCTGGGAGCGTTTCTACAAGGTGACCAGAAGCTGTTCGCCAGCACCCGCTTGCAGCGACCGAGTTCGGCTTTCCACATTCTTCCCCGGCTCTCTTTCGCTTCTCCGCACAAGCTGCGGCTGTACCCAAGACACCGCTGGCTGTGGTTCCGCGAAGCGCTGCTTGCTCGGCTAAACGCAGCTTCTCGTTCTTGACAGCTCTGCTATGCAGAAGCACAGGAAAGCCGGCAGAGCTTCTCCTCTAGCTGCTCTACGCAGAGGCAACTGTAAATCAGCTAGACATTGATCCTGTTGTGGAAAAGGCAGGAAAGTTGCTGCAAAAGCGTTTTGGCTTGCTGGAAGCAGCAGCAAACACGAGAGCTTCTCTCTACGCTGCAAACACAAAACAGAAGCACATACACTGCGAGAAGAGACTGCCTGACACCTGCTGCACTCAGTACAGCTCAGGGATGCTGCCAGGAAAGGTATTTCAAGGAACTAGCCACGGGGACTCTGCACTGTGCTGGGAGAGTTTCTACAAGGTGACCAGAAGCTGTTCGGCAGCACCCGCTTGCAGCGACCGAGTTCGGCTTTCCACATTCTTCCCCGGCTCTCTTTCGCTTCTCCGCACAAGCTGCGGCTGTACCCAAGACGCCGCTGGCTGTGGTTCCGCGAAGCGCTGCTTGCTCGGCAAAACGCAGCTTCTCGTTCTTGACAGCTCTTCTATGCAGAAGCACAGGAAAACCGGCAGAGCTGCTCCTCTAGCTGCTCTACGCAGAGGCAACTGTAAATCAGCTAGACATTGATCCTGTTGTGGAAAAGGCAGGAAAGTTGCTGCAAAAGCGTTTTGGCTTGCTGGAAGCAGCAGCAAGCACCAGGTCTTCTCTCTACGCTGCAAACACAAAACAGAAGCACCTACGCGGCGAGAGGAGACTGCCTGACACCTGCTGCACTCAGTACAGCTCTGGGCTGATGCCCGGAAAGGGATTTCAAGAAACTAGCCACGAGGACTCTGCACTGTGTTGGGAGAGTTTCTACAAGGTGACCAGAAGCAGTTCGCCAGCACCCGCTTCCAGTGACCGAGTTCGGCTTTCCACATTCTTCCCCGGCTCTCTTTCGCTTCTCCGCACAAGCTGCTGCTGTACCCAGGACGCCGCTGGCTGTGGTTCCGCGAAGCGCTGCTTGCTCGGCAAAACGCAGCTTCTTGTTCTTGACAGCTCTGCTATGCAGAAGCACAGGAAAGCCGGCAGAGCTGCTCCTCTAGCTGCTCTACGCAGAGGCAACTGTAAATCAGCTAGACATTGATCCTGTTGTGAAAAAGGCAGGAAAGTTGCTGCAAAAGCGTTTTGGCTTGCTGGAAGCAGCAGCAAGCACCAGGGCTTCTCTCTACGCTGCAAACACAAAACAGAAGCACATACACTGCGAGAAGAGACTGCCTGACACCTGCTGCACTCAGTACAGCTCTGGGCTGCTGCCAGGAAAGGTATTTCAAGGAACTAGCCACGGGGACTCTGCACTGTGCTGGGAGAGTTTCTACAAGGTGACCAGAAGCTGTTCGCCAGCACCCGCTTGCAGCGACCGAGTTCGGCTTTCCACATTCTTCCCCGGCTCTCTTTCGCTTCTCCGCACAAGCTGCGGCTGTACCCAAGACGCCGCTGGCTGTGGTTCTGCGAAGCGCTGCTTGCTCGGCAAAACGCAGCTTCTCGTTCTTGACGGCTCTGCTATGCAGAAGCACAGGAAAGCCGGCAGAGCTGCTCCTCTAGCTTCTCTACGCAGAGGCAACTGTAAATCAGCTAGACATTGATCCTGTTGTGGAAAAGGCAGGAAAGTTGCTGCAAAAGCGTTTTGGCTTGCTGGAAGCAGCAGCAAGCACCAGGGCTTCTCTGTACGCTGCAAACACAAAACAGAAGCACCTACACGGCGAGAGGAGACTGCCTGACACCTGCTGCACTCAGTACAGCTCTGGGCTGCTGCCCGGAAAGGGATTTCAAGAAACTAGCCACGGGGACTCTGCACTGTGCTGGGAGAGTTTCTACAAGGTGACCAGAAGCTGTTCGCCAGCACCCGCTTGCAGCGACCGAGTTCGGCTTTCCACATTCTTCCCCGGCTCTCTTTCGCTTCTCCGCACAAGCTGCGGCTGTACCCAAGACGCCGCTGGTTCTGGTTCCGCGAAGCGCTGCTTGCTCGGCAAAACGCAGCTTCTCGTTCTTGACAGCTCTGCTATGCAGAAGCACAGGAAAGCCGGCAGAGCTGCTCCTCTAGCTGCTCTACGCAGAGGCAACTGTAAATCAGCTAGACATTGATCCTGTTGTGAAAAAGGTAGAAAAGTTGCTGCAAAAGCGTTTTGGCTTGCTGGAAGCAGCAGCAAGCACGAGGGCTTCTCTGTACGCTGCAAACACAAAACAGAAGCACCTACACGGCGGGAGGAGACTGCCTGACACCTGCTGCACTCAGTACAGCTCTGGGCTGCTGCCCGGAAAGGGATATCAAGAAACTAGCCACGGGGACTCTGCACTGTGCTGGGAGCGTTTCTACAAGGTGACCAGAAGCTGTTCGCCAGCACCCGCTTGCAGCGACCGAGTTCGGCTTTCCACATTCTTCCCCGGCTCTCTTTCGCTTCTCCGCACAAGCTGCGGCTGTACCCAAGACGCCGCTGGCTGTGGTTCCGCGAAGCGCTGCTTGCTCGGCTAAACGCAGCTTCTCGTTCTTGACAGCTCTGCTATGCAGAAGCACAGGAAAGCCGGCAGAGCTTCTCCTCTAGCTGCTCTACGCAGAGGCAACTGTAAATCAGCTAGACATTGATCCTGTTGTGGAAAAGGCAGGAAAGTTGCTGCAAAAGCGTTTTGGCTTGCTGGAAGCAGCAGCAAGCACGAGAGCTTCTCTCTACGCTGCAAACACAAAACAGAAGCACATACACTGCGAGAAGAGACTGCCTGACACCTGCTGCACTCAGTACAGCTCAGGGCTGCTGCCAGGAAAGGTATTTCAAGGAACTAGCCACGGGGACTCTGCACTGTGCTGGGAGAGTTTCTACAAGGTGACCAGAAGCTGTTCGGCAGCACCCGCTTGCAGCGACCGAGTTCGGCTTTCCACATTCTTCCCCGGCTCTCTTTCGCTTCTCCGCACAAGCTGCGGCTGTACCCAAGACGCCGCTGGCTGTGGTTCTGCGAAGCGCTGCTTGCTCGGCAAAACGCAGCTTCTCGTTCTTGACGGCTCTGCTATGCAGAAGCACAGGAAAGCCGGCAGAGCTGCTCCTCTAGCTTCTCTACGCAGAGGCAACTGTAAATCAGCTAGACATTGATCCTGTTGTGAAAAAGGCAGGAAAGTTGCTGCAAAAGCGTTTTGGCTTGCTGGAAGCAGCAGCAAGCACCAGGGCTTCTCTGTACGCTGCAAACACAAAACAGAAGCACCTACACGGCGAGAGGAGACTGCCTGACACCTGCTGCACTCAGTACAGCTCTGGGCTGCTGCCCGGAAAGGGATTTCAAGAAACTAGCCACGGGGACTCTGCACTGTGCTGGGAGAGTTTCTACAAGGTGACCAGAAGCTGTTCGCCAGCACCCGCTTGCAGCGACCGAGTTCGGCTTTCCACATTCTTCCCCGTCTCTCTTTCGCTTCTCCGCACAAGCTGCGGCTGTACCCAAGACGCCGCTGGCTGTGGTTCTGCGAAGCGCTGCTTGCTCGGCAAAACGCAGCTTCTCGTTCTTGACGGCTCTGCTATGCAGAAGCACAGGAAAGCCGGCAGAGCTGCTCCTCTAGCTTCTCTACGCAGAGGCAACTGTAAATCAGCTAGACATTGATCCTGTTGTGGAAAAGGCAGGAAAGTTGCTGCAAAAGCGTTTTGGCTTGCTGGAAGCAGCAGCAAGCACCAGGTCTTCTCTCTACGCTGCAAACACAAAACAGAAGCACCTACGCGGCGAGAGGAGACTGCCTGACACCTGCTGCACTCAGTACAGCTCTGGGCTGATGCCCGGAAAGGGATTTCAAGAAACTAGCCACGAGGACCCTGCACTGTGTTGGGAGAGTTTCTACAAGGTGACCAGAAGCTGTTCGCCAGCACCCGCTTGCAGCGACCGAGTTCGGCTTTCCACATTATTCCCCGGCTCTCTTTCGCTTCTCCGCACAAGCTGCGGCTGTACCCAAGACGCCGCTGGCTGTGGTTCCGCGAAGCGCTGCTTGCTCGGCAAAACGCAGCTTCTCGTTCTTGACGGCTCTGCTATGCAGAAGCACAGGAAAGCCGGCAGAGCTGCTCCTCTAGCTTCTCTGCGCAGAGGCAACTGTAAATCAGCTAGACATTGATCCTGTTGTGGAAAAGGCAGGAAAGTTGCTGCAAAAGCGTTTTGGCTTGCTGGAAGCAGCAGCAAGCACCAGGGCTTCTCTGTACGCTGCAAACACAAAACAGAAGCACCTACACGGCGAGAGGAGACTGCCTGACACCTGCTGCACTCAGTACAGCTCTGGGCTGCTGCCCGGAAAGGGATTTCAAGAAACTAGCCACGGGGACTCTGCACTGTGCTGGGAGAGTTTCTACAAGGTGACCAGAAGCAGTTCGCCAGCACCCGCTTCCAGTGACCGAGTTCGGCTTTCCACATTCTTCCCCGGCTCTCTTTCGCTTCTCCGCACAAGCTGCTGCTGTACCCAAGACGCCGCTGGCTGTGGTTCCGCGAAGCGCTGCTTGCTCGGCAAAACGCAGCTTCTTGTTCTTGACAGCTCTGCTATGCAGAAGCACAGGAAAGCCGGCAGAGCTGCTCCTCTAGCTGCTCTACGCAGAGGCAACTGTAAATCAGCTAGACATTGATCCTGTTGTGAAAAAGGCAGGAAAGTTGCTGCAAAAGCGTTTTGGCTTGCTGGAAGCAGCAGCAAGCACGAGGGCTTCTCTCTACGCTGCAAACACAAAACAGAAGCACATACACTGCGAGAAGAGACTGCCTGACACCTGCTGCACTCAGTACAGCTCTGGGCTGCTGCCAGGAAAGGTATTTCAAGGAACTAGCCACGGGGACTCTGCACTGTGCTGGGAGAGTTTCTACAAGGTGACCAGAAGCTGTTCGCCAGCACCCGCTTGCAGCGACCGAGTTCGGCTTTCCACATTCTTCCCCGGCTCTCTTTCGCTTCTCCGCACAAGCTGCGGCTGTACCCAAGACGCCGCTGGCTGTGGTTCTGCGAAGCGCTGCTTGCTCGGCAAAACGCAGCTTCTCGTTCTTGACGGCTCTGCTATGCAGAAGCACAGGAAAGCCGGCAGAGCTGCTCCTCTAGCTTCTCTACGCAGAGGCAACTGTAAATCAGCTAGACATTGATCCTGTTGTGGAAAAGGCAGGAAAGTTGCTGCAAAAGCGTTTTGGCTTGCTGGAAGCAGCAGCAAGCACCAGGGCTTCTCTGTACGCTGCAAACACAAAACAGAAGCACCTACACGGCGAGAGGAGACTGCCTGACACCTGCTGCACTCAGTACAGCTCTGGGCTGCTGCCCGGAAAGGGATTTCAAGAAACTAGCCACGGGGACTCTGCACTGTGCTGGGAGAGTTTCTACAAGGTGACCAGAAGCTGTTCGCCAGCACCCGCTTGCAGCGACCGAGTTCGGCTTTCCACATTCTTCCCCGGCTCTCTTTCGCTTCTCCGCACAAGCTGCGGCTGTACCCAAGACG
This sequence comes from Phylloscopus trochilus trochilus, assembly GCA_016584745.2. NCBI lineage: Eukaryota > Metazoa > Chordata > Aves > Passeriformes > Phylloscopidae > Phylloscopus > Phylloscopus trochilus. Next base: position 386,754 of record WQNJ02000094.1, read on the forward strand.
CCGCTGGTTCTGGTTCCGCGAAGCGCTGCTTGCTCGGCTAAACGCAGCTTCTCGTTCTTGACAGCTCTGCTATGCAGAAGCACAGGAAAGCCGGCAGAGCTTCTCCTCTAGCTGCTCTACGCAGAGGCAACTGTAAATCAGCTAGACATTGATCCTGTTGTGGAAAAGGCAGGAAAGTTGCTGCAAAAGCGTTTTGGCTTGCTGGAAGCAGCAGCAAGCACGAGAGCTTCTCTCTACGCTGCAAACACAAAACAGAAGCACATACACTGCGAGAAGATACTGCCTGACACCTGCTGCACTCAGTACAGCTCAGGGCTGCTGCCAGGAAAGGTATTTCAAGGAACTAGCCACGGGGACTCTGCACTGTGCTGGGAGAGTTTCTACAAGGTGACCAGAAGCTGTTCGGCAGCACCCGCTTGCAGCGACCGAGTTCGGCTTTCCACATTCTTCCCCGGCTCTCTTTCGCTTCTCCGCACAAGCTGCGGCTGTACCCAAGACGCCGCTGGCTGTGGTTCTGCGAAGCGCTGCTTGCTCGGCAAAACGCAGCTTCTCGTTCTTGACGGCTCTGCTATGCAGAAGCACAGGAAAGCCGGCAGAGCTGCTCCTCTAGCTTCTCTACGCAGAGGCAACTGTAAATCAGCTAGACATTGATCCTGTTGTGGAAAAGGCAGGAAAGTTGCTGCAAAAGCGTTTTGGCTTGCTGGAAGCAGCAGCAAGCACCAGGGCTTCTCTGTACGCTGCAAACACAAAACAGAAGCACCTACACGGCGAGAGGAGACTGCCTGACACCTGCTGCACTCAGTACAGCTCTGGGCTGCTGCCCGGAAAGGGATTTCAAGAAACTAGCCACGGGGACTCTGCACTGTGCTGGGAGAGTTTCTACAAGGTGACCAGAAGCTGTTCGCCAGCACCCGCTTGCAGCGACCGAGTTCGGCTTTCCACATTCTTCCCCGGCTCTCTTTCGCTTCTCCGCACAAGCTGCGGCTGTACCCAAGACGCCGCTGGCTGTGGTTCTGCGAAGCGCTGCTTGCTCGGCAAAACGCAGCTTCTCGTTCTTGACGGCTCTGCTATGCAGAAGCACAGGAAAGCCGGCAGAGCTGCTCCTCTAGCTTCTCTACGCAGAGGCAACTGTAAATCAGCTAGACATTGATCCTGTTGTGGAAAAGGCAGGAAAGTTGCTGCAAAAGCGTTTTGGCTTGCTGGAAGCAGCAGCAAGCACCAGGGCTTCTCTGTACGCTGCAAACACAAAACAGAAGCACCTACACGGCGAGAGGAGACTGCCTGACACCTGCTGCACTCAGTACAGCTCTGGGCTGCTGCCCGGAAAGGGATTTCAAGAAACTAGCCACGGGGACTCTGCACTGTGCTGGGAGAGTTTCTACAAGGTGACCAGAAGCTGTTCGCCAGCACCCGCTTGCAGCGACCGAGTTCGGCTTTCCACATTCTTCCCCGGCTCTCTTTCGCTTCTCCGCACAAGCTGCGGCTGTACCCAAGACGCCGCTGGTTCTGGTTCCGCGAAGCGCTGCTTGCTCGGCAAAACGCAGCTTCTCGTTCTTGACAGCTCTGCTATGCAGAAGCACAGGAAAGCCGGCAGAGCTGCTCCTCTAGCTGCTCTACGCAGAGGCAACTGTAAATCAGCTAGACATTGATCCTGTTGTGAAAAAGGCAGAAAAGTTGCTGCAAAAGCGTTTTGGCTTGCTGGAAGCAGCAGCAAGCACGAGGGCTTCTCTGTACGCTGCAAACACAAAACAGAAGCACCTACACGGCGGGAGGAGACTGCCTGACACCTGCTGCACTCAGTACAGCTCTGGGCTGCTGCCCGGAAAGGGATATCAAGAAACTAGCCACGGGGACTCTGCACTGTGCTGGGAGCGTTTCTACAAGGTGACCAGAAGCTGTTCGCCAGCACCCGCTTGCAGCGACCGAGTTCGGCTTTCCACATTCTTCCCCGGCTCTCTTTCGCTTCTCCGCACAAGCTGCGGCTGTACCCAAGACGCCGCTGGCTGTGGTTCCGCGAAGCGCTGCTTGCTCGGCTAAACGCAGCTTCTCGTTCTTGACAGCTCTGCTATGCAGAAGCACAGGAAAGCCGGCAGAGCTTCTCCTCTAGCTGCTCTACGCAGAGGCAACTGTAAATCAGCTAGACATTGATCCTGTTGTGGAAAAGGCAGGAAAGTTGCTGCAAAAGCGTTTTGGCTTGCTGGAAGCAGCAGCAAGCACGAGAGCTTCTCTCTACGCTGCAAACACAAAACAGAAGCACATACACTGCGAGAAGAGACTGCCTGACACCTGCTGCACTCAGTACAGCTCAGGGCTGCTGCCAGGAAAGGTATTTCAAGGAACAAGCCACGGGGACTCTGCACTGTGCTGGGAGAGTTTCTACAAGGTGACCAGAAGCTGTTCGGCAGCACCCGCTTGCAGCGACCGAGTTCGGCTTTCCACATTCTTCCCCGGCTCTCTTTCGCTTCTCCGCACAAGCTGCGGCTGTACCCAAGACGCCGCTGGCTGTGGTTCCGCGAAGCGCTGCTTGCTCGGCAAAACGCAGCTTCTCGTTCTTGACAGCTCTTCTATGCAGAAGCACAGGAAAACCGGCAGAGCTGCTCCTCTAGCTGCTCTACGCAGAGGCAACTGTAAATCAGCTAGACATTGATCCTGTTGTGGAAAAGGCAGGAAAGTTGCTGCAAAAGCGTTTTGGCTTGCTGGAAGCAGCAGCAAGCACCAGGTCTTCTCTCTACGCTGCAAACACAAAACAGAAGCACCTACGCGGCGAGAGGAGACTGCCTGACACCTGCTGCACTCAGTACAGCTCTGGGCTGATGCCCGGAAAGGGATTTCAAGAAACTAGCCACGAGGACCCTGCACTGTGTTGGGAGAGTTTCTACAAGTTGACCAGAAGCTGTTCGCCAGCACCCGCTTGCAGCGACCGAGTTCGGCTTTCCATATTATTCCCCGGCTCTCTTTCGCTTCTCCGCACAAGCTGCGGCTGTACCCAAGACGCCGCTGGCTGTGGTTCCGCGAAGCGCTGCTTGCTCGGCAAAACGCAGCTTCTCGTTCTTGACGGCTCTGCTATGCAGAAGCACAGGAAAGCCGGCAGAGCTGCTCCTCTAGCTTCTCTGCGCAGAGGCAACTGTAAATCAGCTAGACATTGATCCTGTTGTGGAAAAGGCAGGAAAGTTGCTGCAAAAGCGTTTTGGCTTGCTGGAAGCAGCAGCAAGCACCAGGGCTTCTCTGTACGCTGCAAACACAAAACAGAAGCACCTACACGGCGAGAGGAGACTGCCTGACACCTGCTGCACTCAGTACAGCTCTGGGCTGCTGCCCGGAAAGGGATTTCAAGAAACTAGCCACGGGGACTCTGCACTGTGCTGGGAGAGTTTCTACAAGGTGACCAGAAGCAGTTCGCCAGCACCCGCTTCCAGTGACCGAGTTCGGCTTTCCACATTCTTCCCCGGCTCTCTTTCGCTTCTCCGCACAAGCTGCTGCTGTACCCAAGACGCCGCTGGCTGTGGTTCCGCGAAGCGCTGCTTGCTCGGCAAAACGCAGCTTCTTGTTCTTGACAGCTCTGCTATGCAGAAGCACAGGAAAGCCGGCAGAGCTGCTCCTCTAGCTGCTCTACGCAGAGGCAACTGTAAATCAGCTAGACATTGATCCTGTTGTGAAAAAGGCAGGAAAGTTGCTGCAAAAGCGTTTTGGCTTGCTGGAAGCAGCAGCAAGCACGAGGGCTTCTCTCTACGCTGCAAACACAAAACAGAAGCACATACACTGCGAGAAGAGACTGCCTGACACCTGCTGCACTCAGTACAGCTCTGGGCTGCTGCCAGGAAAGGTATTTCAAGGAACTAGCCACGGGGACTCTGCACTGTGCTGGGAGAGTTTCTACAAGGTGACCAGAAGCTGTTCGCCAGCACCCGCTTGCAGCGACCGAGTTCGGCTTTCCACATTCTTCCCCGGCTCTCTTTCGCTTCTCCGCACAAGCTGCGGCTGTACCCAAGACGCCGCTGGCTGTGGTTCTGCGAAGCGCTGCTTGCTCGGCAAAACGCAGCTTCTCGTTCTTGACGGCTCTGCTATGCAGAAGCACAGGAAAGCCGGCAGAGCTGCTCCTCTAGCTTCTCTACGCAGAGGCAACTGTAAATCAGCTAGACATTGATCCTGTTGTGGAAAAGGCAGGAAAGTTGCTGCAAAAGCGTTTTGGCTTGCTGGAAGCAGCAGCAAGCACCAGGGCTTCTCTGTACGCTGCAAACACAAAACAGAAGCACCTACACGGCGAGAGGAGACTGCCTGACACCTGCTGCACTCAGTACAGCTCTGGGCTGCTGCCCGGAAAGGGATTTCAAGAAACTAGCCACGGGGACTCTGCACTGTGCTGGGAGAGTTTCTACAAGTTGACCAGAAGCTGTTCGCCAGCACCCGCTTGCAGCGACCGAGTTCGGCTTTCCACATTCTTCCCCGGCTCTCTTTCGCTTCTCCGCACAAGCTGCTGCTGTACCCAAGACGCCGCTGGCTGTGGTTCCGCGAAGCGCTGCTTGCTCGGCAAAACGCAGCTTCTCGTTCTTGACAGCTCTGCTATGCAGAAGCACAGGAAAACCGGCAGAGCTGCTCCTCTAGCTGCTCTACGCAGAGGCAACTGTAAATCAGCTAGACATTGATCCTGTTGTGGAAAAGGCAGGAAAGTTGCTGCAAAAGCGTTTTGGCTTGCTGGAAGCAGCAGCAAGCACCAGGTCTTCTCTCTACGCTGCAAACAAAAAACAGAAGCACATACACTGCGAGAAGATACTGCCTGACACCTGCTGCACTCAGTACAGCTCTGGGCTGCTGCCCGGAAAGGGATTTCAAGAAACTAGCCACGGGGACTCTGCACTGTGCTGGGAGAGTTTCTACAAGGTGACCAGAAGCTGTTCGGCAGCACCCGCTTGCAGCGACCGAGTTCGGCTTTCCACATTCTTCCCCGGCTCTCTTTCGCTTCTCCGCACAAGCTGCGGCTGTATCCAAGACGCCGCTGGCTGTGGTTCCGCGAAGCGCTGCTTGCTCGGCAAAACGCAGCTTCTCGTTCTTGACGCCTCTGCTATGCAGAAGCACAGGAAAGCCGGCAGAGCTGCTCCTCTAGCTTCTCTTCGCAGAGGCAACTGTAAATCAGCTAAACATTGATCCTGTTGTGGAAAAGGCAGGAAAGTTGCTGCAAAAGCGTTTTGGCTTGCTGGAAGCAGCAGCAAGCACCAGGGCTTCTCTGTACGCTGCAAACACAAAACAGAAGCACCTACACGGCGAGAGGAGACTGCCTGACACCTGCTGCACTCAGTACAGCTCTGGGCTGCTGCCCGGAAAGGGATTTCAAGAAACTAGCCACGGGGACTCTGCACTGTGCTGGGAGAGTTTCTACAAGGTGACCAGAAGCAGTTCGCCAGCACCCGCTTCCAGTGACCGAGTTCGGCTTTCCACATTCTTCCCCGGCTCTCTTTCGCTTCTCCGCACAAGCTACGGCTGTACCCAAGACGCCGCTGGCTGTGGTTCCGCGAAGCGCTGCTTGCTCGGCAAAACGCAGCTTCTCGTTCTTGACAGCTCTGCTATGCAGAAGCACAGGAAAACCGGCAGAGCTGCTCCTCTAGCTGCTCTCTGCAGAAACAACTGTAAATCACTAGAAATTGATCCTGTAGTTGGAAAGGCAGAAAAGTTGCTGCAAAAGCGTTTTGGCTTGCTGGAAGCAGCAGCAAGCATGAGTGCTTCTCTGCACACTGGAAACCCAAAACAGAAGCACGCAGACGGCAAGAGGAGACTGCCTGACACCTGCTGCACTCAGTACAGCTCTGGGCTGCTGCCAGGAAAGGTATTTCAAGGAACTAGCCACGGGGACTCTGCACTGTGCTGGGAGAGATTCTACAAGGTGACCAGAAGCTGTTCACAAGCACCTGCTTGCAGCGACCGAGTTCGGCGTTCCACACTCTTTCCCGGCTCTCTTTTGCCTGTCTGCATTCCCAGCGGCTGTACCAAAGACGCCGCTGGCTGTGGTGCCGCGAAGCGCTGCTTTCTCGGCAAAAGGCAGCTTCTCGCTCTTGACAGCTCTGCAATGCAGAAGCAAAGGAAAGCCGGCAGAGCTTCTCCTGTAGCTGCTCTATGCAGAAACAACTGTAAATCAGCTAGAAATTCATCCTGTAGTGGGAAAGGCAGAAGAGTTGCTGCAAAAGCGTTTTGGCTTGCTGGAAGCAGCAGCAAGCACGAGTGCTTCTCTGCGCATTGGAAACACAAAACAGAAGCACGCACACGGCAAGAGGAGACTGCCTGACACCTGCTGCACTCAGTACAGCTCTGGGCTGCTGCCAGGAAAGGTATTTCAAGGCACTAGCTTCAGGGACTCTCCACTGTCTTGGGGGTGATTCTACAAGGTGACCAGAAGCTGTTCACAAGCACCTGCTTGCAGCGACCGAGTTCGGCGTTCCACACTCTTCCCCGGCTCTCTTTCGCCTCTCCGCACACCCAGCGGCTGTACCAAAGACGCTGCTGGCTGTGGTGCCGCGAACCGCTGCTTTCTCGGCAAAAGGTAGCTTCTCGCTCTTGACAGCTCTGCTATGCAGAAGCAGAGGAAAGCCGGCAGAGCTTCTTCTCTAGCTGCTCTACGCAGAAACAACTGTAAATCAGCTAGAAATTGATCCTGTAGTGGGAAAGGCAGAAAAGTTGCTGCAAAAGCGTTTTGGCTTGCTGGAAGCAGCAGCAAGCACAAGGGCTTCTCTGCACATTGGAAACACAAAACGGAAGCACGCAGACGGCAAGAGGAGACTGCCTGAAACCTGCTGCACTCAGTACAGGTCTGGGCTGCTGCCAGGGCATGTATTTCAAGGCACTAGCTTCTGGGACTCTCCACTGTCTTCGGGGAGTTTCTACAAGGTGACCAGAAGCTGTTCACAAGCACCTGCTTGCAGCGACCGAGTTCGGCGTTCCACACTCTTCCCCGGCTCTCTTTCGCCTCTCCGCACTCCCAGCGGCTGTACCGAAAACGCTGCTGGCTGTGGTGCCGCGAACCGCTGCTTTCTCGGCAAAAGGCTGCTTCTCGCTCTTGACAGCGTTGCTATGCAGAAGCAGAGGAAAGCCGGCAGAGCTTCTCCTGTAGCTGCTCTATGCAGAAACAACTGTAAATCAGCTAGAAATTCATCCTGTAGTGGGAAAGGCAGAAGAGTTGCTGCAAAACCGTTTTGGCTTGCTGGAAGCAGCAGCAAGCACGAGTGCTTCTCTGCGCATTGGAAACACAAAACAGAAGCACGCACACGGCAAGAGGAGACTGCCTGACACCTGCTGCACTCAGTACAGCTCTGGGCTGCTGCCAGGAAAGGTATTTCAAGGCACTAGCTTCAGGGACTCTCCACTGTCTTGGGGGTGATTCTACAAGGTGACCAGAAGCTGTTCACAAGCACCTGCTTGCAGCGACCGAGTTCGGCGTTCCACACTCTTCCCCGGCTCTCTTTCGCCTCTCCGCACACCCAGCGGCTGTACCGAAGACGCTGCTGGCTGTGGTGCCGCGAACTGCTGCTTTCTCGGCAAAAGGTAGCTTCTCGCTCTTGACAGCTCTGCTATGCAGAAGCAGAGGAAAGCCGGCAGAGCTTCTTCTCTAGCTGCTCTACGCAGAAACAACTGTAAATCAGCTAGAAATTGATCCTGTAGTGGGAAAGGCAGAAAAGTTGCTGCAAAAGCGTTTTGGCTTGCTGGAAGCAGCAGCAAGCACAAGGGCTTCTCTGCACATTGGAAACACAAAACAGAAGCACGCAGACGGCAAGAGGAGACTGCCTGACACCTGCTGCACTCAGTACAGCTCTGGGCTGCGGCCAGAGCATGTATTTCAAGGCACTAGCTTCGGGGACTCTCCACTGTCTTGGGGGAGTTTCTACAAGGTGACCAGAAGCTGTTCACAAGCACCTGCTTGCAGCGACCGAGTTCGGCGTTCCACACTCTTCCCCGGCTCTCTTTCGCTTCTCCGCACAAGCTGCGGCTGAACCCAAGACGCCGATTGCTGCGGTTCCCCGAAGCGCTGCTTTCTCGGCAAAACACAGCTTCTCGTTCTTGACAGCTCTGCTATGCAGAAGCACTGGAAAGCCGGCAGAGCTGCTCCTCTAGCTGCTCTACGCACAGGCAACTGTAAATCAGCTACACATTGATCCTGTTGTGGAAAAGGCAGGAAAGTTGCTGAAAAAGCGTTCTGGCTTACTGGAAGAAGCAGCAAGCACAATGGCTTCTCTGCACGCTGCGAACACAAAACAGAAGCACCTACACGGCGAGAGGAGACTGCCTGACACCTGCTGCACTCAGTACAGCTCTGGGCTGCTGCCAGGGCATGTATTTCAAGGCACTAGCTTCGGGGACTCTCCACTGTCTTGGGGGAGTTTCTACAAGGTGACCAGAAGCTGTTCACAAGCACCTGCTTGCAGCGACCGAGTTCGGCGTTCCACACTCTTCCCCGGCTCTCTTTCGCCTCTCCGCACTCCCAGCGGCTGTACCGAAGACGCTGCTGGCTGTGGTGCCGCGAACCGCTGCTTTCTCGGCAAAAGGCACCTTCTCGCTCTTGACAGCTCTGCTATGCAGAAGCAGAGGAAAGCCGGCAGAGTTTCTCCTGTAGCTGCTCTATGCAGAAACAACTGTAAATCAGCTAGAAATTCATCCTGTAGTGGGAAAGGCAGAAGAGTTGCTGCAAAAGCGTTTTGGCTTGCTGGAAGCAGCAGCAAGCACGAGTGCTTCTCTGCGCCTTGGAAACACAAAACAGAAGCACGCACACGGCAAGAGGAGACTGCCTGACACCTGCTGCACTCAGTACAGCTCTGGGCTGCTGCCAGGAAAGGTATTTCAAGGAACTAGCCACGGGGACTCTGCACTGTGCTGGGAGAGATTCTACAAGGTGACCAGAAGCTGTTCACAAGCACCTGCTTGCAGCGACCGAGTTCGGCGTTCCACACTCTTTCCCGGCTCTCTTTTGCCTTTCCGCATTCCCAGCGGCTGTACCGAAGACGCTGCTGGCTGTGGTGCCGCGAACCGCTGCTTTCTCGGCAAAAGGCAGCTTCTCGCTCTTGACAGCTCTGCTATGCAGAAGCAGAGGAAAGCCGGCAGAGCTTCTCCTGTAGCTGCTCTATGCAGAAACAACTGTAAATCAGCTAGAAATTCATCCTGTAGTGGGAAAGGCAGAAGAGTTGCTGCAAAAGCGTTTTGGCTTGCTGGAAGCAGCAGCAAGCACGAGTGCTTCTCTGCGCATTGGAAACACAAAACAGAAGCACGCACACGGCAAGAGGAGACTGCCTGACACCTGCTGCACTCAGTACAGCTCTGGGCTGCTGCCAGGAAAGGTATTTCAAGGCACTAGCTTCAGGGACTCTCCACTGTCTTGGGGGTGATTCTACAAGGTGACCAGAAGCTGTTCACAAGCACCTGCTTGCAGCGACCGAGTTCGGCGTTCCACACTCTTCCCCGGCTCTCTTTCGCCTCTCCGCACTCCCAGCGGCTGTACCGAAGACGCTCCTGGCTGTGGTGCCGCGAACCGCTGCTTTCTCGGCAAAAGGCAGCTTCTCGCTCTTGACAGCTCTGCTATGCAGAAGCAGAGGAAAGCCGGCAGAGCTTCTCCTCTAGCTGCTCTATGCAGAAACAACTGTAAATCACTAGAAATTGATCCTGTAGTGGGAAAGGCAGAAAAGTTGCTGCAAAAGCGTTTTGGCTTGCTGGAAGCAGCAGCAAGCACGAGTGCTTCTCTCCACACTGGAAACACAAAACAGAAGCACGCACACGGCAAGAGGAGACTGCCTGACACCTGCTGCACTCAGTACAGCTCTGGGCTGCTGCCAGGGCATGTATTTCAAGGCACTAGCTTCGGGGACTCTCCACTGTCTTGGGGGAGTTTCTACAAGGTGACCAGAAGCTGTTCACAAGCACCTGCTTGCAGCGACCGAGTTCGGCGTTCCACACTCTTCCCCGGCTCTCTTTCGCCTCTCCGCACTCCCAGCGGCTGTACCGAAGACGCTGCTGGCTGTGGTGCCGCGAACCGCTGCTTTCTCGGCAAAAGGCACCTTCTCGCTCTTGACAGCTCTGCTATGCAGAAGCAGAGGAAAGCCGGCAGAGCTTCTCCTGTAGCTGCTCTATGCAGAAACAACTGTAAATCAGCTAGAAATTCATCCTGTAGTGGGAAAGGCAGAAGAGTTGCTGCAAAAGCGTTTTGGCTTGCTGGAAGCAGCAGCAAGCACGAGTGCTTCTCTGCGCATTGGAAACACAAAACAGAAGCACGCACACGGCAAGAGGAGACTGCCTGACACCTGCTGCACTCAGTACAGCTCTGGGCTGCTGCCAGGAAAGGTATTTCAAGGCACTAGCTTCAGGGACTCTCCACTGTCTTGGGGGTGATTCTACAAGGTGACCAGAAGCTGTTCACAAGCACCTGCTTGCAGCGACCGAGTTCGGCGTTCCACACTCTTCCCCGGCTCTCTTTCGCCTCTCCGCACTCCCAGCGGCTGTACCGAAGACGCTGCTGGCTGTGGTGCCGCGAACCGCTGCTTTCTCGGCAAAAGGCAGCTTCTCGCTCTTGACAGCTCTGCTATGCAGAAGCAGAGGAAAGCCGGCAGAGCTTCTCCTGTAGCTGCTCTATGCAGAAACAACTGTAAATCAGCTAGAAATTCATCCTGTAGTGGGAAAGGCAGAAGAGTTGCTGCAAAAGCGTTTTGGCTTGCTGGAAGCAGCAGCAAGCACGAGTGCTTCTCTGCGCATTGGAAACACAAAACAGAAGCACGCACACGGCAAGAGGAGACTGCCTGACACCTGCTGCACTCAGTACAGCTCTGGGCTGCTGCCAGGAAAGGTATTTCAAGGAACTAGCCACGGGGACTCTGCACTGTGCTGGGAGAGATTCTACAAGGTGACCAGAAGCTGTTCACAAGCACCTGCTTGCAGCGACCGAGTTCGGCGTTCCACACTCTTCCCCGGCTCTCTTTCGCCTCTCCGCATTCCCAGCGGCTGTACCGAAGACGCTGCTGGCTGTGGTGCCGCGAACCGCTGCTTTCTCGGCAAAAGGCAGCTTCTCGCTCTTGACAGCTCTGCTATGCAGAAGCAGAGGAAAGCCGGCAGAGCTTCTCCTGTAGCTGCTCTATGCAGAAACAACTGTAAATCAGCTAGAAATTCATCCTGTAGTGGGAAAGGCAGAAGAGTTGCTGCAAAAGCGTTTTGGCTTGCTGGAAGCAGCAGCAAGCACGAGTGCTTCTCTGCGCATTGGAAACACAAAACAGAAGCACGCACACGGCAAGAGGAGACTGCCTGACACCTGCTGCACTCAGTACAGCTCTGGGCTGCTGCCAGGAAAGGTATTTCAAGGCACTAGCTTCAGGGACTCTCCACTGTCTTGGGGGTGATTCTACAAGGTGACCAGAAGCTGTTCACAAGCACCTGCTTGCAGCGACCGAGTTCGGCGTTCCACACTCTTCCCCGGCTCTCTTTCGCCTCTCCGCACTCCCAGCGGCTGTACCGAAGACGCTCCTGGCTGTGGTGCCGCGAACCGCTGCTTTCTCGGCAAAAGGCAGCTTCTCGCTCTTGACAGCTCTGCTATGCAGAAGCAGAGGAAAGCCGGCAGAGCTTCTCCTCTAGCTGCTCTATGCAGAAACAACTGTAAATCACTAGAAATTGATCCTGTAGTGGGAAAGGCAGAAAAGTTGCTGCAAAAGCGTTTTGGCTTGCTGGAAGCAGCAGCAAGCACGAGTGCTTCTCTCCACACTGGAAACACAAAACAGAAGCACGCACACGGCAAGAGGAGACTGCCTGACACCTGCTGCACTCAGTACAGCTCTGGGCTGCTGCCAGGGCATGTATTTCAAGGCACTAGCTTCGGGGACTCTCCACTGTCTTGGGGGAGTTTCTACAAGGTGACCAGAAGCTGTTCACAAGCACCTGCTTGCAGCGACCGAGTTCGGCGTTCCACACTCTTCCCCGGCTCTCTTTCGCCTCTCCGCACTCCCAGCGGCTGTACCGAAGACGCTGCTGGCTGTGGTGCCGCGAACCGCTGCTTTCTCGGCAAAAGGCAGCTTCTCGCTCTTGACAGCTCTGCTATGCAGAAGCAGAGGAAAGCCGGCAGAGCTTCTCCTGTAGCTGCTCTATGCAGAAACAACTGTAAATCAGCTAGAAATTCATCCTGTAGTGGGAAAGGCAGAAGAGTTGCTGCAAAAGCGTTTTGGCTTGCTGGAAGCAGCAGCAAGCACGAGTGCTTCTCTGCGCATTGGAAACACAAAACAGAAGCACGCACACGGCAAGAGGAGACTGCCTGACACCTGCTGCACTCAGTACAGCTCTGGGCTGCTGCCAGGAAAGGTATTTCAAGGCACTAGCTTCAGGGACTCTCCACTGTCTTGGGGGTGATTCTACAAGGTGACCAGAAGCTGTTCACAAGCACCTGCTTGCAGCGACCGAGTTCGGCGTTCCACACTCTTCCCCGGCTCTCTTTCGCCTCTCCGCACTCCCAGCGGCTGTACCGAAGACGCTGCTGGCTGTGGTGCCGCGAACCGCTGCTTTCTCGGCAAAAGGCAGCTTCTCGCTCTTGACAGCTCTGCTATGCAGAAGCAGAGGAAAGCCGGCAGAGCTTCTCCTGTAGCTGCTCTATGCAGAAACAACTGTAAATCAGCTAGAAATTCATCCTGTAGTGGGAAAGGCAGAAGAGTTGCTGCAAAAGCGTTTTGGCTTGCTGGAAGCAGCAGCAAGCACGAGTGCTTCTCTGCGCATTGGAAACACAAAACAGAAGCACGCACACGGCAAGAGGAGACTGCCTGAAACCTGCTGCACTCAGTACAGGTCTGGGCTGCGGCCAGAGCATGTATTTCAAGGCACTAGCTTCGGGGACTCTCCACTGTCTTGGGGGAGTTTCTACAAGGTGACCAGAAGCTGTTCACAAGCACCTGCTTGCAGCGACCGAGTTCGGCGTTCCACACTCTTCCCCGGCTCTCTTTCGCCTCTCCGCACTCCCAGCGGCTGTACCGAAAACGCTGCTGGCTGTGGTGCCGCGAACCGCTGCTTTCTCGGCAAAAGGCAGCTTCTCGCTCTTGACAGCTCTGCTATGCAGAAGCAGAGGAAAGCCGGCAGAGCTTCTCCTCTAGCTGCTCTACGCAGAAACAACTGTAAATCAGCTAGAAATTCATCCTGTAGTGGGAAAGGCAGAAGAGTTGCTGCAAAAGCGTTTTGGCTTGCTGGAAGCAGCAGCAAGCACGAGTGCTTCTCTGCGCATTGGAAACACAAAACAGAAGCACGCACACGGCAAGAGGAGACTGCCTGACACCTGCTGCACTCAGTACAGCTCTGGGCTGCTGCCAGGAAAGGTATTTCAAGGAACTAGCCACGGGGACTCTGCACTGTGCTGGGAGAGATTCTACAAGGTGACCAGAAGCTGTTCACAAGCACCTGCTTGCAGCGACCGAGTTCGGCGTTCCACACTCTTTCCCGGCTCTCTTTTGCCTTTCCGCATTCCCAGCGGCTGTACCGAAGACGCTGCTGGCTGTGGTGCCGCGAACCGCTGCTTTCTCGGCAAAAGGCAGCTTCTCGCTCTTGACAGCTCTGCTATGCAGAAGCAGAGGAAAGCCGGCAGAGCTTCTCCTGTAGCTGCTCTATGCAGAAACAACTGTAAATCAGCTAGAAATTCATCCTGTAGTGGGAAAGGCAGAAGAGTTGCTGCAAAAGCGTTTTGGCTTGCTGGAAGCAGCAGCAAGCACGAGTGCTTCTCTGCGCATTGGAAACACAAAACAGAAGCACGCACACGGCAAGAGGAGACTGCCTGACACCTGCTGCACTCAGTACAGCTCTGGGCTGCTGCCAGGAAAGGTATTTCAAGGCACTAGCTTCAGGGACTCTCCACTGTCTTGGGGGTGATTCTACAAGGTGACCAGAAGCTGTTCACAAGCACCTGCTTGCAGCGACCGAGTTCGGCGTTCCACACTCTTCCCCGGCTCTCTTTCGCCTCTCCGCACTCCCAGCGGCTGTACCGAAGACGCTCCTGGCTGTGGTGCCGCGAACCGCTGCTTTCTCGGCAAAAGGCAGCTTCTCGCTCTTGACAGCTCTGCTATGCAGAAGCAGAGGAAAGCCGGCAGAGCTTCTCCTGTAGCTGCTCTATGCAGAAACAACTGTAAATCACTAGAAATTGATCCTGTAGTGGGAAAGGCAGAAAAGTTGCTGCAAAAGCGTTTTGGCTTGCTGGAAGCAGCAGCAAGCACGAGTGCTTCTCTCCACACTGGAAACACAAAACAGAAGCACGCACACGGCAAGAGGAGACTGCCTGACACCTGCTGCACTCAGTACAGCTCTGGGCTGCTGCCAGGGCATGTATTTCAAGGCACTAGCTTCGGGGACTCTCCACTGTCTTGGGGGAGTTTCTACAAGGTGACCAGAAGCTGTTCACAAGCACCTGCTTGCAGCGACCGAGTTCGGCGTTCCACACTCTTCCCCGGCTCTCTTTCGCCTCTCCGCACTCCCAGCGGCTGTACCGAAGACGCTGCTGGCTGTGGTGCCGCGAACCGCTGCTTTCTCGGCAAAAGGCACCTTCTCGCTCTTGACAGCTCTGCTATGCAGAAGCAGAGGAAAGCCGGCAGAGCTTCTCCTGTAGCTGCTCTATGCAGAAACAACTGTAAATCAGCTAGAAATTCATCCTGTAGTGGGAAAGGCAGAAGAGTTGCTGCAAAAGCGTTTTGGCTTGCTGGAAGCAGCAGCAAGCACGAGTGCTTCTCTGCGCATTGGAAACACAAAACAGAAGCACGCACACGGCAAGAGGAGACTGCCTGACACCTGCTGCACTCAGTACAGCTCTGGGCTGCTGCCAGGAAAGGTATTTCAAGGCACTAGCTTCAGGGACTCTCCACTGTCTTGGGGGTGATTCTACAAGGTGACCAGAAGCTGTTCACAAGCACCTGCTTGCAGCGACCGAGTTCGGCGTTCCACACTCTTCCCCGGCTCTCTTTCGCCTCTCCGCACTCCCAGCGGCTGTACCGAAGACGCTGCTGGCTGTGGTGCCGCGAACCGCTGCTTTCTCGGCAAAAGGCAGCTTCTCGCTCTTGACAGCTCTGCTATGCAGAAGCAGAGGAAAGCCGGCAGAGCTTCTCCTGTAGCTGCTCTATGCAGAAACAACTGTAAATCAGCTAGAAATTCATCCTGTAGTGGGAAAGGCAGAAGAGTTGCTGCAAAAGCGTTTTGGCTTGCTGGAAGCAGCAGCAAGCACGAGTGCTTCTCTGCGCATTGGAAACACAAAACAGAAGCACGCACACGGCAAGAGGAGACTGCCTGACACCTGCTGCACTCAGTACAGCTCTGGGCTGCTGCCAGGAAAGGTATTTCAAGGAACTAGCCACGGGGACTCTGCACTGTGCTGGGAGAGATTCTACAAGGTGACCAGAAGCTGTTCACAAGCACCTGCTTGCAGCGACCGAGTTCGGCGTTCCACACTCTTTCCCGGCTCTCTTTTGCCTTTCCGCATTCCCAGCGGCTGTACCGAAGACGCTGCTGGCTGTGGTGCCGCGAACCGCTGCTTTCTCGGCAAAAGGCAGCTTCTCGCTCTTGACAGCTCTGCTATGCAGAAGCAGAGGAAAGCCGGCAGAGCTTCTCCTGTAGCTGCTCTATGCAGAAACAACTGTAAATCAGCTAGAAATTCATCCTGTAGTGGGAAAGGCAGAAGAGTTGCTGCAAAAGCGTTTTGGCTTGCTGGAAGCAGCAGCAAGCACGAGTGCTTCTCTGCGCATTGGAAACACAAAACAGAAGCACGCACACGGCAAGAGGAGACTGCCTGACACCTGCTGCACTCAGTACAGCTCTGGGCTGCGGCCAGAGCATGTATTTCAAGGCACTAGCTTCGGGGACTCTCCACTGTCTTGGGGGTGATTCTACAAGGTGACCAGAAGCTGTTCACAAGCACCTGCTTGCAGCGACCGAGTTCGGCGTTCCACACTCTTCCCCGGCTCTCTTTCGCCTCTCCGCACTCCCAGCGGCTGTACCGAAGACGCTCCTGGCTGTGGTGCCGCGAACCGCTGCTTTCTCGGCAAAAGGCAGCTTCTCGCTCTTGACAGCTCTGCTATGCAGAAGCAGAGGAAAGCCGGCAGAGCTTCTCCTCTAGCTGCTCTATGCAGAAACAACTGTAAATCACTAGAAATTGATCCTGTAGTGGGAAAGGCAGAAAAGTTGCTGCAAAAGCGTTTTGGCTTGCTGGAAGCAGCAGCAAGCACGAGTGCTTCTCTCCACACTGGAAACACAAAACAGAAGCACGCACACGGCAAGAGGAGACTGCCTGACACCTGCTGCACTCAGTACAGCTCTGGGCTGCTGCCAGGGCATGTATTTCAAGGCACTAGCTTCGGGGACTCTCCACTGTCTTGGGGGAGTTTCTACAAGGTGACCAGAAGCTGTTCACAAGCACCTGCTTGCAGCGACCGAGTTCGGCGTTCCACACTCTTCCCCGGCTCTCTTTCGCCTCTCCGCACTCCCAGCGGCTGTACCGAAGACGCTGCTGGCTGTGGTGCCGCGAACCGCTGCTTTCTCGGCAAAAGGCACCTTCTCGCTCTTGACAGCTCTGCTATGCAGAAGCAGAGGAAAGCCGGCAGAGCTTCTCCTGTAGCTGCTCTATGCAGAAACAACTGTAAATCAGCTAGAAATTCATCCTGTAGTGGGAAAGGCAGAAGAGTTGCTGCAAAAGCGTTTTGGCTTGCTGGAAGCAGCAGCAAGCACGAGTGCTTCTCTGCGCATTGGAAACACAAAACAGAAGCACGCACACGGCAAGAGGAGACTGCCTGACACCTGCTGCACTCAGTACAGCTCTGGGCTGCTGCCAGGAAAGGTATTTCAAGGCACTAGCTTCAGGGACTCTCCACTGTCTTGGGGGTGATTCTACAAGGTGACCAGAAGCTGTTCACAAGCACCTGCTTGCAGCGACCGAGTTCGGCGTTCCACACTCTTCCCCGGCTCTCTTTCGCCTCTCCGCACTCCCAGCGGCTGTACCGAAGACGCTGCTGGCTGTGGTGCCGCGAACCGCTGCTTTCTCGGCAAAAGGCAGCTTCTCGCTCTTGACAGCTCTGCTATGCAGAAGCAGAGGAAAGCCGGCAGAGCTTCTCCTGTAGCTGCTCTATGCAGAAACAACTGTAAATCAGCTAGAAATTCATCCTGTAGTGGGAAAGGCAGAAGAGTTGCTGCAAAAGCGTTTTGGCTTGCTGGAAGCAGCAGCAAGCACGAGTGCTTCTCTGCGCATTGGAAACACAAAACAGAAGCACGCACACGGCAAGAGGAGACTGCCTGAAACCTGCTGCACTCAGTACAGCTCTGGGCTGCGGCCAGAGCATGTATTTCAAGGCACTAGCTTCGGGGACTCTCCACTGTCTTGGGGGAGTTTCTACAAGGTGACCAGAAGCTGTTCACAAGCACCTGCTTGCAGCGACCGAGTTCGGCGTTCCACACTCTTCCCCGGCTCTCTTTCGCCTCTCCGCACTCCCAGCGGCTGTACCGAAAACGCTGCTGGCTGTGGTGCCGCGAACCGCTGCTTTCTCGGCAAAAGGCAGCTTCTCGCTCTTGACAGCTCTGCTATGCAGAAGCAGAGGAAAGCCGGCAGAGCTTCTCCTCTAGCTGCTCTACGCAGAAACAACTGTAAATCAGCTAGAAATTCATCCTGTAGTGGGAAAGGCAGAAGAGTTGCTGCAAAAGCGTTTTGGCTTGCTGGAAGCAGCAGCAAGCACGAGTGCTTCTCTGCGCATTGGAAACACAAAACAGAAGCACGCACACGGCAAGAGGAGACTGCCTGACACCTGCTGCACTCAGTACAGCTCTGGGCTGCTGCCAGGAAAGGTATTTCAAGGAACTAGCCACGGGGACTCTGCACTGTGCTGGGAGAGATTCTACAAGGTGACCAGAAGCTGTTCACAAGCACCTGCTTGCAGCGACCGAGTTCGGCGTTCCACACTCTTTCCCGGCTCTCTTTTGCCTTTCCGCATTCCCAGCGGCTGTACCGAAGACGCTGCTGGCTGTGGTGCCGCGAACCGCTGCTTTCTCGGCAAAAGGCAGCTTCTCGCTCTTGACAGCTCTGCTATGCAGAAGCAGAGGAAAGCCGGCAGAGCTTCTCCTGTAGCTGCTCTACGCAGAAACAACTGTAAATCAGCTAGAAATTCATCCTGTAGTGGGAAAGGCAGAAGAGTTGCTGCAAAAGCGTTTTGGCTTGCTGGAAGCAGCAGCAAGCACGAGTGCTTCTCTGCGCATTGGAAACACAAAACAGAAGCACGCACACGGCAAGAGGAGACTGCCTGACACCTGCTGCACTCAGTACAGCTCTGGGCTGCTGCCAGGAAAGGTATTTCAAGGCACTAGCTTCAGGGACTCTCCACTGTCTTGGGGGTGATTCTACAAGGTGACCAGAAGCTGTTCACAAGCACCTGCTTGCAGCGACCGAGTTCGGCGTTCCACACTCTTCCCCGGCTCTCTTTCGCCTCTCCGCATTCCCAGCGGCTGTACCGAAGACGCTGCTGGCTGTGGTGCCGCGAACCGCTGCTTTCTCGGCAAAAGGCACCTTCTCGCTCTTGACAGCTCTGCTATGCAGAAGCAGAGGAAAGCCGGCAGAGCTTCTCCTGTAGCTGCTCTATGCAGAAACAACTGTAAATCACTAGAAATTGATCCTGTAGTGGGAAAGGCAGAAAAGTTGCTGCAAAAGCGTTTTGGCTTGCTGGAAGCAGCAGCAAGCACGAGTGCTTCTCTCCACACTGGAAACACAAAACAGAAGCACGCACACGGCAAGAGGAGACTGCCTGACACCTGCTGCACTCAGTACAGCTCTGGGCTGCTGCCAGGGCATGTATTTCAAGGCACTATCTTCGGGGACTCTCCACTGTCTTGGGGGAGTTTCTACAAGGTGACCAGAAGCTGTTCACAAGCACCTGCTTGCAGCGACCGAGTTCGGCGTTCCACACTCTTCCCCGGCTCTCTTTCGCCTCTCCGCACTCCCAGCGGCTGTACCGAAGACGCTGCTGGCTGTGGTGCCGCGAACCGCTGCTTTCTCGGCAAAAGGCACCTTCTCGCTCTTGACAGCTCTGCTATGCAGAAGCAGAGGAAAGCCGGCAGAGCTTCTCCTGTAGCTGGTCTACGCAGAAACAACTGTAAATCAGCTAGAAATTGATCCTGTAGTGGGAAAGGCAGAAAAGTTGCTGCAAAAGCGTTTTGGCTTGCTGGAAGCAGCAGCAAGCACAAGGGCTTCTCTGCACATTGGAAACACAAAACAGAAGCACGCACACGGCAAGAGGAGACTGCCTGAAACCTGCTGCACTCAGTACAGGTCTGGGCTGCGGCCAGAGCATGTATTTCAAGGCACTAGCTTCAGGGACTCTCCACTGTCTTGGGGGAGTTTCTACAAGGTGACCAGAAGCTGTTCACAAGCACCTGCTTGCAGCGACCGAGTTCGGCGTTCCACACTCTTCCCCGGCTCTCTTTCGCCTCTCCGCACTCCCAGCGGCTGTACCGAAAACGCTGCTGGCTGTGGTGCCGCGAACCGCTGCTTTCTCGGCAAAAGGCAGCTTCTCGCTCTTGACAGCTCTGCTATGCAGAAGCAGAGGAAAGCCGGCAGAGCTTCTCCTCTAGCTGCTCTACGCAGAAACAACTGTAAATCAGCTAGAAATTCATCCTGTAGTGGGAAAGGCAGAAGAGTTGCTGCAAAAGCGTTTTGGCTTGCTGGAAGCAGCAGCAAGCACGAGTGCTTCTCTGCGCATTGGAAACACAAAACAGAAGCACGCACACGGCAAGAGGAGACTGCCTGACACCTGCTGCACTCAGTACAGCTCTGGGCTGCTGCCAGGAAAGGTATTTCAAGGAACTAGCCACGGGGACTCTGCACTGTGCTGGGAGAGATTCTACAAGGTGACCAGAAGCTGTTCACAAGCACCTGCTTGCAGCGACCGAGTTCGGCGTTCCACACTCTTTCCCGGCTCTCTTTCGCCTCTCCGCACTCCCAGCGGCTGTACCGAAGACGCTACTGGCTGTGGTGCCGCGAACCGCTGCTTTCTCGGCAAAAGGCAGCTTCTCGCTCTTGACAGCTCTGCTATGCAGAAGCAGAGGAAAGCCGGCAGAGCTTCTCCTGTAGCTGCTCTATGCAGAAACAACTGTAAATCAGCTAGAAATTCATCCTGTAGTGGGAAAGGCAGAAGAGTTGCTGCAAAAGCGTTTTGGCTTGCTGGAAGCAGCAGCAAGCACGAGTGCTTCTCTGCGCATTGGAAACACAAAACAGAAGCACGCACACGGCAAGAGGAGACTGCCTGAAACCTGCTGCACTCAGTACAGCTCTGGGCTGCGGCCAGAGCATGTATTTCAAGGCACTAGCTTCGGGGACTCTCCACTGTCTTGGGGGAGTTTCTACAAGGTGACCAGAAGCTGTTCACAAGCACCTGCTTGCAGCGACCGAGTTCGGCGTTCCACACTCTTCCCCGGCTCTCTTTCGCCTCTCCGCACTCCCAGCGGCTGTACCGAAAACGCTGCTGGCTGTGGTGCCGCGAACCGCTGCTTTCTCGGCAAAAGGCAGCTTCTCGCTCTTGACAGCTCTGCTATGCAGAAGCAGAGGAAAGCCGGCAGAGCTTCTCCTCTAGCTGCTCTACGCAGAAACAACTGTAAATCAGCTAGAAATTCATCCTGTAGTGGGAAAGGCAGAAGAGTTGCTGCAAAAGCGTTTTGGCTTGCTGGAAGCAGCAGCAAGCACGAGTGCTTCTCTGCGCATTGGAAACACAAAACAGAAGCACGCACACGGCAAGAGGAGACTGCCTGACACCTGCTGCACTCAGTACAGCTCTGGGCTGCTGCCAGGAAAGGTATTTCAAGGAACTAGCCACGGGGACTCTGCACTGTGCTGGGAGAGATTCTACAAGGTGACCAGAAGCTGTTCACAAGCACCTGCTTGCAGCGACCGAGTTCGGCGTTCCACACTCTTTCCCGGCTCTCTTTTGCCTTTCCGCATTCCCAGCGGCTGTACCGAAGACGCTGCTGGCTGTGGTGCCGCGAACCGCTGCTTTCTCGGCAAAAGGCAGCTTCTCGCTCTTGACAGCTCTGCTATGCAGAAGCAGAGGAAAGCCGGCAGAGCTTCTCCTGTAGCTGCTCTACGCAGAAACAACTGTAAATCAGCTAGAAATTCATCCTGTAGTGGGAAAGGCAGAAGAGTTGCTGCAAAAGCGTTTTGGCTTGCTGGAAGCAGCAGCAAGCACGAGTGCTTCTCTGCGCATTGGAAACACAAAACAGAAGCACGCACACGGCAAGAGGAGACTGCCTGACACCTGCTGCACTCAGTACAGCTCTGGGCTGCTGCCAGGAAAGGTATTTCAAGGCACTAGCTTCAGGGACTCTCCACTGTCTTGGGGGTGATTCTACAAGGTGACCAGAAGCTGTTCACAAGCACCTGCTTGCAGCGACCGAGTTCGGCGTTCCACACTCTTCCCCGGCTCTCTTTCGCCTCTCCGCATTCCCAGCGGCTGTACCGAAGACGCTGCTGGCTGTGGTGCCGCGAACCGCTGCTTTCTCGGCAAAAGGCACCTTCTCGCTCTTGACAGCTCTGCTATGCAGAAGCAGAGGAAAGCCGGCAGAGCTTCTCCTGTAGCTGCTCTATGCAGAAACAACTGTAAATCACTAGAAATTGATCCTGTAGTGGGAAAGGCAGAAAAGTTGCTGCAAAAGCGTTTTGGCTTGCTGGAAGCAGCAGCAAGCACGAGTGCTTCTCTCCACACTGGAAACACAAAACAGAAGCACGCACACGGCAAGAGGAGACTGCCTGACACCTGCTGCACTCAGTACAGCTCTGGGCTGCTGCCAGGGCATGTATTTCAAGGCACTAGCTTCGGGGACTCTCCACTGTCTTGGGGGAGTTTCTACAAGGTGACCAGAAGCTGTTCACAAGCACCTGCTTGCAGCGACCGAGTTCGGCGTTCCACACTCTTCCCCGGCTCTCTTTCGCCTCTCCGCACTCCCAGCGGCTGTACCGAAGACGCTGCTGGCTGTGGTGCCGCGAACCGCTGCTTTCTCGGCAAAAGGCACCTTCTCGCTCTTGACAGCTCTGCTATGCAGAAGCAGAGGAAAGCCGGCAGAGCTTCTCCTGTAGCTGCTCTACGCAGAAACAACTGTAAATCAGCTAGAAATTGATCCTGTAGTGGGAAAGGCAGAAAAGTTGCTGCAAAAGCGTTTTGGCTTGCTGGAAGCAGCAGCAAGCACAAGGGCTTCTCTGCACATTGGAAACACAAAACAGAAGCACGCACACGGCAAGAGGAGACTGCCTGAAACCTGCTGCACTCAGTACAGGTCTGGGCTGCGGCCAGAGCATGTATTTCAAGGCACTAGCTTCGGGGACTCTCCACTGTCTTGGGGGAGTTTCTACAAGGTGACCAGAAGCGGTTCACAAGCACCTGCTTGCAGCGACCGAGTTCGGCGTTCCACACTCTTCCCCGGCTCTCTTTCGCCTCTCCGCACTCCCAGCGGCTGTACCGAAAACGCTGCTGGCTGTGGTGCCGCGAACCGCTGCTTTCTCGGCAAAAGGCAGCTTCTCGCTCTTGACAGCTCTGCTATGCAGAAGCAGAGGAAAGCCGGCAGAGCTTCTCCTCTAGCTGCTCTACGCAGAAACAACTGTAAATCAGCTAGAAATTCATCCTGTAGTGGGAAAGGCAGAAGAGTTGCTGCAAAAGCGTTTTGGCTTGCTGGAAGCAGCAGCAAGCACGAGTGCTTCTCTGCGCATTGGAAACACAAAACAGAAGCACGCACACGGCAAGAGGAGACTGCCTGACACCTGCTGCACTCAGTACAGCTCTGGGCTGCTGCCAGGAAAGGTATTTCAAGGAACTAGCCACGGGGACTCTGCACTGTGCTGGGAGAGATTCTACAAGGTGACCAGAAGCTGTTCACAAGCACCTGCTTGCAGCGACCGAGTTCGGCGTTCCACACTCTTTCCCGGCTCTCTTTTGCCTTTCCGCATTCCCAGCGGCTGTACCGAAGACGCTGCTGGCTGTGGTGCCGCGAACCGCTGCTTTCTCGGCAAAAGGCAGCTTCTCGCTCTTGACAGCTCTGCTATGCAGAAGCAGAGGAAAGCCGGCAGAGCTTCTCCTGTAGCTGCTCTATGCAGAAACAACTGTAAATCAGCTAGAAATTCATCCTGTAGTGGGAAAGGCAGAAGAGTTGCTGCAAAAGCGTTTTGGCTTGCTGGAAGCAGCAGCAAGCACGAGTGCTTCTCTGCGCATTGGAAACACAAAACAGAAGCACGCACACGGCAAGAGGAGACTGCCTGACACCTGCTGCACTCAGTACAGCTCTGGGCTGCTGCCAGGAAAGGTATTTCAAGGCACTAGCTTCAGGGACTCTCCACTGTCTTGGGGGTGATTCTACAAGGTGACCAGAAGCTGTTCACAAGCACCTGCTTGCAGCGACCGAGTTCGGCGTTCCACACTCTTCCCCGGCTCTCTTTCGCCTCTCCGCACTCCCAGCGGCTGTACCGAAGACGCTCCTGGCTGTGGTGCCGCGAACCGCTGCTTTCTCGGCAAAAGGCAGCTTCTCGCTCTTGACAGCTCTGCTATGCAGAAGCAGAGGAAAGCCGGCAGAGCTTCTCCTCTAGCTGCTCTATGCAGAAACAACTGTAAATCACTAGAAATTGATCCTGTAGTGGGAAAGGCAGAAAAGTTGCTGCAAAAGCGTTTTGGCTTGCTGGAAGCAGCAGCAAGCACGAGTGCTTCTCTCCACACTGGAAACACAAAACAGAAGCACGCACACGGCAAGAGGAGACTGCCTGACACCTGCTGCACTCAGTACAGCTCTGGGCTGCTGCCAGGGCATGTATTTCAAGGCACTAGCTTCGGGGACTCTCCACTGTCTTGGGGGAGTTTCTACAAGGTGACCAGAAGCTGTTCACAAGCACCTGCTTGCAGCGACCGAGTTCGGCGTTCCACACTCTTCCCCGGCTCTCTTTCGCCTCTCCGCACTCCCAGCGGCTGTACCGAAGACGCTGCTGGCTGTGGTGCCGCGAACCGCTGCTTTCTCGGCAAAAGGCACCTTCTCGCTCTTGACAGCTCTGCTATGCAGAAGCAGAGGAAAGCCGGCAGAGCTTCTCCTGTAGCTGCTCTATGCAGAAACAACTGTAAATCAGCTAGAAATTCATCCTGTAGTGGGAAAGGCAGAAGAGTTGCTGCAAAAGCGTTTTGGCTTGCTGGAAGCAGCAGCAAGCACGAGTGCTTCTCTGCGCATTGGAAACACAAAACAGAAGCACGCACACGGCAAGAGGAGACTGCCTGACACCTGCTGCACTCAGTACAGCTCTGGGCTGCTGCCAGGAAAGGTATTTCAAGGCACTAGCTTCAGGGACTCTCCACTGTCTTGGGGGTGATTCTACAAGGTGACCAGAAGCTGTTCACAAGCACCTGCTTGCAGCGACCGAGTTCGGCGTTCCACACTCTTCCCCGGCTCTCTTTCGCCTCTCCGCACTCCCAGCGGCTGTACCGAAGACGCTGCTGGCTGTGGTGCCGCGAACCGCTGCTTTCTCGGCAAAAGGCAGCTTCTCGCTCTTGACAGCTCTGCTTTGCAGAAGCAGAGGAAAGCCGGCAGAGCTTCTCCTGTAGCTGCTCTATGCAGAAACAACTGTAAATCAGCTAGAAATTCATCCTGTAGTGGGAAAGGCAGAAGAGTTGCTGCAAAAGCGTTTTGGCTTGCTGGAAGCAGCAGCAAGCACGAGTGCTTCTCTGCGCATTGGAAACACAAAACAGAAGCACGCACACGGCAAGAGGAGACTGCCTGACACCTGCTGCACTCAGTACAGCTCTGGGCTGCTGCCAGGAAAGGTATTTCAAGGAACTAGCCACGGGGACTCTGCACTGTGCTGGGAGAGATTCTACAAGGTGACCAGAAGCTGTTCACAAGCACCTGCTTGCAGCGACCGAGTTCGGCGTTCCACACTCTTTCCCGGCTCTCTTTTGCCTTTCCGCATTCCCAGCGGCTGTACCGAAGACGCTGCTGGCTGTGGTGCCGCGAACCGCTGCTTTCTCGGCAAAAGGCAGCTTCTCGCTCTTGACAGCTCTGCTATGCAGAAGCAGAGGAAAGCCGGCAGAGCTTCTCCTGTAGCTGCTCTATGCAGAAACAACTGTAAATCAGCTAGAAATTCATCCTGTAGTGGGAAAGGCAGAAGAGTTGCTGCAAAAGCGTTTTGGCTTGCTGGAAGCAGCAGCAAGCACGAGTGCTTCTCTGCGCATTGGAAACACAAAACAGAAGCACGCACACGGCAAGAGGAGACTGCCTGACACCTGCTGCACTCAGTACAGCTCTGGGCTGCTGCCAGGAAAGGTATTTCAAGGCACTAGCTTCAGGGACTCTCCACTGTCTTGGGGGTGATTCTACAAGGTGACCAGAAGCTGTTCACAAGCACCTGCTTGCAGCGACCGAGTTCGGCGTTCCACACTCTTCCCCGGCTCTCTTTCGCCTCTCCGCACTCCCAGCGGCTGTACCGAAGACGCTCCTGGCTGTGGTGCCGCGAACCGCTGCTTTCTCGGCAAAAGGCAGCTTCTCGCTCTTGACAGCTCTGCTATGCAGAAGCAGAGGAAAGCCGGCAGAGCTTCTCCTCTAGCTGCTCTATGCAGAAACAACTGTAAATCACTAGAAATTGATCCTGTAGTGGGAAAGGCAGAAAAGTTGCTGCAAAAGCGTTTTGGCTTGCTGGAAGCAGCAGCAAGCACGAGTGCTTCTCTGCGCATTGGAAACACAAAACAGAAGCACGCACACGGCAAGAGGAGACTGCCTGACACCTGCTGCACTCAGTACAGCTCTGGGCTGCTGCCAGGGCATGTATTTCAAGGCACTAGCTTCGGGGACTCTCCACTTTCTTGGGGGAGTTTCTACAAGGTGACCAGAAGCTGTTCACAAGCACCTGCTTGCAGCGACCGAGTTCGGCGTTCCACACTCTTCCCCGGCTCTCTTTCGCCTCTCCGCACTCCCAGCGGCTGTACCGAAGACGCTGCTGGCTGTGGTGCCGCGAACCGCTGCTTTCTCGGCAAAAGGCACCTTCTCGCTCTTGACAGCTCTGCTATGCAGAAGCAGAGGAAAGCCGGCAGAGCTTCTCCTGTAGCTGCTCTACGCAGAAACAACTGTAAATCAGCTAGAAATTGATCCTGTAGTGGGAAAGGCAGAAAAGTTGCTGCAAAAGCGTTTTGGCTTGCTGGAAGCAGCAGCAAGCACAAGGGCTTCTCTGCACATTGGAAACACAAAACAGAAGCACGCACACGGCAAGAGGAGACTGCCTGAAACCTGCTGCACTCAGTACAGGTCTGGGCTGCGGCCAGAGCATGTATTTCAAGGCACTAGCTTCGGGGACTCTCCACTGTCTTGGGGGTGATTCTACAAGGTGACCAGAAGCTGTTCACAAGCACCTGCTTGCAGCGACCGAGTTCGGCGTTCCACACTCTTCCCCGGCTCTCTTTCGCCTCTCCGCACTCCCAGCGGCTGTACCGAAGACGCTGCTGGCTGTGGTGCCGCGAACCGCTGCTTTCTCGGCAAAAGGCAGCTTCTCGCTCTTGACAGCTCTGCTATGCAGAAGCAGAGGAAAGCCGGCAGAGCTTCTCCTGTAGCTGCTCTATGCAGAAACAACTGTAAATCAGCTAGAAATTCATCCTGTAGTGGGAAAGGCAGAAGAGTTGCTGCAAAAGCGTTTTGGCTTGCTGGAAGCAGCAGCAAGCACGAGTGCTTCTCTGCGCATTGGAAACACAAAACAGAAGCACGCACACGGCAAGAGGAGACTGCCTGACACCTGCTGCACTCAGTACAGCTCTGGGCTGCTGCCAGGAAAGGTATTTCAAGGAACTAGCCACGGGGACTCTGCACTGTGCTGGGAGAGATTCTACAAGGTGACCAGAAGCTGTTCACAAGCACCTGCTTGCAGCGACCGAGTTCGGCGTTCCACACTCTTTCCCGGCTCTCTTTTGCCTTTCCGCATTCCCAGCGGCTGTACCGAAGACGCTGCTGGCTGTGGTGCCGCGAACCGCTGCTTTCTCGGCAAAAGGCAGCTTCTCGCTCTTGACAGCTCTGCTATGCAGAAGCAGAGGAAAGCCGGCAGAGCTTCTCCTGTAGCTGCTCTATGCAGAAACAACTGTAAATCAGCTAGAAATTCATCCTGTAGTGGGAAAGGCAGAAGAGTTGCTGCAAAAGCGTTTTGGCTTGCTGGAAGCAGCAGCAAGCACGAGTGCTTCTCTGCGCATTGGAAACACAAAACAGAAGCACGCACACGGCAAGAGGAGACTGCCTGACACCTGCTGCACTCAGTACAGCTCTGGGCTGCGGCCAGAGCATGTATTTCAAGGCACTAGCTTCGGGGACTCTCCACTGTCTTGGGGGTGATTCTACAAGGTGACCAGAAGCTGTTCACAAGCACCTGCTTGCAGCGACCGAGTTCGGCGTTCCACACTCTTCCCCGGCTCTCTTTCGCCTCTCCGCACTCCCAGCGGCTGTACCGAAGACGCTCCTGGCTGTGGTGCCGCGAACCGCTGCTTTCTCGGCAAAAGGCAGCTTCTCGCTCTTGACAGCTCTGCTATGCAGAAGCAGAGGAAAGCCGGCAGAGCTTCTCCTCTAGCTGCTCTATGCAGAAACAACTGTAAATCACTAGAAATTGATCCTGTAGTGGGAAAGGCAGAAAAGTTGCTGCAAAAGCGTTTTGGCTTGCTGGAAGCAGCAGCAAGCACGAGTGCTTCTCTCCACACTGGAAACACAAAACAGAAGCACGCACACGGCAAGAGGAGACTGCCTGACACCTGCTGCACTCAGTACAGCTCTGGGCTGCTGCCAGGGCATGTATTTCAAGGCACTAGCTTCGGGGACTCTCCACTGTCTTGGGGGAGTTTCTACAAGGTGACCAGAAGCTGTTCACAAGCACCTGCTTGCAGCGACCGAGTTCGGCGTTCCACACTCTTCCCCGGCTCTCTTTCGCCTCTCCGCACTCCCAGCGGCTGTACCGAAGACGCTGCTGGCTGTGGTGCCGCGAACCGCTGCTTTCTCGGCAAAAGGCACCTTCTCGCTCTTGACAGCTCTGCTATGCAGAAGCAGAGGAAAGCCGGCAGAGCTTCTCCTGTAGCTGCTCTATGCAGAAACAACTGTAAATCAGCTAGAAATTCATCCTGTAGTGGGAAAGGCAGAAGAGTTGCTGCAAAAGCGTTTTGGCTTGCTGGAAGCAGCAGCAAGCACGAGTGCTTCTCTGCGCATTGGAAACACAAAACAGAAGCACGCACACGGCAAGAGGAGACTGCCTGACACCTGCTGCACTCAGTACAGCTCTGGGCTGCTGCCAGGAAAGGTATTTCAAGGCACTAGCTTCAGGGACTCTCCACTGTCTTGGGGGTGATTCTACAAGGTGACCAGAAGCTGTTCACAAGCACCTGCTTGCAGCGACCGAGTTCGGCGTTCCACACTCTTCCCCGGCTCTCTTTCGCCTCTCCGCACTCCCAGCGGCTGTACCGAAGACGCTGCTGGCTGTGGTGCCGCGAACCGCTGCTTTCTCGGCAAAAGGCAGCTTCTCGCTCTTGACAGCTCTGCTATGCAGAAGCAGAGGAAAGCCGGCAGAGCTTCTCCTGTAGCTGCTCTATGCAGAAACAACTGTAAATCAGCTAGAAATTCATCCTGTAGTGGGAAAGGCAGAAGAGTTGCTGCAAAAGCGTTTTGGCTTGCTGGAAGCAGCAGCAAGCACGAGTGCTTCTCTGCGCATTGGAAACACAAAACAGAAGCACGCACACGGCAAGAGGAGACTGCCTGAAACCTGCTGCACTCAGTACAGCTCTGGGCTGCGGCCAGAGCATGTATTTCAAGGCACTAGCTTCGGGGACTCTCCACTGTCTTGGGGGAGTTTCTACAAGGTGACCAGAAGCTGTTCACAAGCACCTGCTTGCAGCGACCGAGTTCGGCGTTCCACACTCTTCCCCGGCTCTCTTTCGCCTCTCCGCACTCCCAGCGGCTGTACCGAAAACGCTGCTGGCTGTGGTGCCGCGAACCGCTGCTTTCTCGGCAAAAGGCAGCTTCTCGCTCTTGACAGCTCTGCTATGCAGAAGCAGAGGAAAGCCGGCAGAGCTTCTCCTCTAGCTGCTCTACGCAGAAACAACTGTAAATCAGCTAGAAATTCATCCTGTAGTGGGAAAGGCAGAAGAGTTGCTGCAAAAGCGTTTTGGCTTGCTGGAAGCAGCAGCAAGCACGAGTGCTTCTCTGCGCATTGGAAACACAAAACAGAAGCACGCACACGGCAAGAGGAGACTGCCTGACACCTGCTGCACTCAGTACAGCTCTGGGCTGCTGCCAGGAAAGGTATTTCAAGGAACTAGCCACGGGGACTCTGCACTGTGCTGGGAGAGATTCTACAAGGTGACCAGAAGCTGTTCACAAGCACCTGCTTGCAGCGACCGAGTTCGGCGTTCCACACTCTTTCCCGGCTCTCTTTTGCCTTTCCGCATTCCCAGCGGCTGTACCGAAGACGCTGCTGGCTGTGGTGCCGCGAACCGCTGCTTTCTCGGCAAAAGGCAGCTTCTCGCTCTTGACAGCTCTGCTATGCAGAAGCAGAGGAAAGCCGGCAGAGCTTCTCCTCTAGCTGCTCTACGCAGAAACAACTGTAAATCAGCTAGAAATTCATCCTGTAGTGGGAAAGGCAGAAGAGTTGCTGCAAAAGCGTTTTGGCTTGCTGGAAGCAGCAGCAAGCACGAGTGCTTCTCTGCGCATTGGAAACACAAAACAGAAGCACGCACACGGCAAGAGGAGACTGCCTGACACCTGCTGCACTCAGTACAGCTCTGGGCTGCTGCCAGGAAAGGTATTTCAAGGCACTAGCTTCAGGGACTCTCCACTGTCTTGGGGGTGATTCTACAAGGTGACCAGAAGCTGTTCACAAGCACCTGCTTGCAGCGACCGAGTTCGGCGTTCCACACTCTTCCCCGGCTCTCTTTCGCCTCTCCGCATTCCCAGCGGCTGTACCGAAGACGCTGCTGGCTGTGGTGCCGCGAACCGCTGCTTTCTCGGCAAAAGGCACCTTCTCGCTCTTGACAGCTCTGCTATGCAGAAGCAGAGGAAAGCCGGCAGAGCTTCTCCTGTAGCTGCTCTACGCAGAAACAACTGTAAATCAGCTAGAAATTGATCCTGTAGTGGGAAAGGCAGAAAAGTTGCTGCAAAAGCGTTTTGGCTTGCTGGAAGCAGCAGCAAGCACAAGGGCTTCTCTGCACATTGGAAACACAAAACAGAAGCACGCACACGGCAAGAGGAGACTGCCTGAAACCTGCTGCACTCAGTACAGCTCTGGGCTGCGGCCAGAGCATGTATTTCAAGGCACTAGCTTCGGGGACTCTCCACTGTCTTGGGGGAGTTTCTACAAGGTGACCAGAAGCTGTTCACAAGCACCTGCTTGCAGCGACCGAGTTCGGCGTTCCACACTCTTCCCCGGCTCTCTTTCGCCTCTCCGCACTCCCAGCGGCTGTACCGAAAACGCTGCTGGCTGTGGTGCCGCGAACCGCTGCTTTCTCGGCAAAAGGCAGCTTCTCGCTCTTGACAGCTCTGCTATGCAGAAGCAGAGGAAAGCCGGCAGAGCTTCTCCTCTAGCTGCTCTACGCAGAAACAACTGTAAATCAGCTAGAAATTCATCCTGTAGTGGGAAAGGCAGAAGAGTTGCTGCAAAAGCGTTTTGGCTTGCTGGAAGCAGCAGCAAGCACGAGTGCTTCTCTGCGCATTGGAAACACAAAACAGAAGCACGCACACGGCAAGAGGAGACTGCCTGACACCTGCTGCACTCAGTACAGCTCTGGGCTGCTGCCAGGAAAGGTATTTCAAGGAACTAGCCACGGGGACTCTGCACTGTGCTGGGAGAGATTCTACAAGGTGACCAGAAGCTGTTCACAAGCACCTGCTTGCAGCGACCGAGTTCGGCGTTCCACACTCTTTCCCGGCTCTCTTTTGCCTTTCCGCATTCCCAGCGGCTGTACCGAAGACGCTGCTGGCTGTGGTGCCGCGAACCGCTGCTTTCTCGGCAAAAGGCAGCTTCTCGCTCTTGACAGCTCTGCTATGCAGAAGCAGAGGAAAGCCGGCAGAGCTTCTCCTGTAGCTGCTCTATGCAGAAACAACTGTAAATCAGCTAGAAATTCATCCTGTAGTGGGAAAGGCAGAAGAGTTGCTGCAAAAGCGTTTTGGCTTGCTGGAAGCAGCAGCAAGCACGAGTGCTTCTCTGCGCATTGGAAACACAAAACAGAAGCACGCACACGGCAAGAGGAGACTGCCTGACACCTGCTGCACTCAGTACAGCTCTGGGCTGCTGCCAGGAAAGGTATTTCAAGGCACTAGCTTCAGGGACTCTCCACTGTCTTGGGGGAGTTTCTACAAGGTGACCAGAAGCTGTTCACAAGCACCTGCTTGCAGCGACCGAGTTCGGCGTTCCACACTCTTCCCCGGCTCTCTTTCGCCTCTCCGCACTCCCAGCGGCTGTACCGAAGACGCTGCTGGCTGTGGTGCCGCGAACCGCTGCTTTCTCGGCAAAAGGCACCTTCTCGCTCTTGACAGCTCTGCTATGCAGAAGCAGAGGAAAGCCGGCAGAGCTTCTCCTGTAGCTGCTCTACGCAGAAACAACTGTAAATCAGCTAGAAATTGATCCTGTAGTGGGAAAGGCAGAAAAGTTGCTGCAAAAGCGTTTTGGCTTGCTGGAAGCAGCAGCAAGCACAAGGGCTTCTCTGCACATTGGAAACACAAAACAGAAGCACGCACACGGCAAGAGGAGACTGCCTGAAACCTGCTGCACTCAGTACAGCTCTGGGCTGCGGCCAGAGCATGTATTTCAAGGCACTAGCTTCGGGGACTCTCCACTGTCTTGGGGGAGTTTCTACAAGGTGACCAGAAGCTGTTCACAAGCACCTGCTTGCAGCGACCGAGTTCGGCGTTCCACACTCTTCCCCGGCTCTCTTTCGCCTCTCCGCACTCCCAGCGGCTGTACCGAAAACGCTGCTGGCTGTGGTGCCGCGAACCGCTGCTTTCTCGGCAAAAGGCAGCTTCTCGCTCTTGACAGCTCTGCTATGCAGAAGCAGAGGAAAGCCGGCAGAGCTTCTCCTCTAGCTGCTCTACGCAGAAACAACTGTAAATCAGCTAGAAATTCATCCTGTAGTGGGAAAGGCAGAAGAGTTGCTGCAAAAGCGTTTTGGCTTGCTGGAAGCAGCAGCAAGCACGAGTGCTTCTCTGCGCATTGGAAACACAAAACAGAAGCACGCACACGGCAAGAGGAGACTGCCTGACACCTGCTGCACTCAGTACAGCTCTGGGCTGCTGCCAGGAAAGGTATTTCAAGGAACTAGCCACGGGGACTCTGCACTGTGCTGGGAGAGATTCTACAAGGTGACCAGAAGCTGTTCACAAGCACCTGCTTGCAGCGACCGAGTTCGGCGTTCCACACTCTTCCCCGGCTCTCTTTCGCCTCTCCGCACTCCCAGCGGCTGTACCGAAGACGCTGCTGGCTGTGGTGCCGCGAACCGCTGCTTTCTCGGCAAAAGGCAGCTTCTCGCTCTTGACAGCTCTGCTATGCAGAAGCAGAGGAAAGCCGGCAGAGCTTCTCCTGTAGCTGCTCTATGCAGAAACAACTGTAAATCAGCTAGAAATTCATCCTGTAGTGGGAAAGGCAGAAGAGTTGCTGCAAAAGCGTTTTGGCTTGCTGGAAGCAGCAGCAAGCACGAGTGCTTCTCTGCGCATTGGAAACACAAAACAGAAGCACGCACACGGCAAGAGGAGACTGCCTGAAACCTGCTGCACTCAGTACAGCTCTGGGCTGCGGCCAGAGCATGTATTTCAAGGCACTAGCTTCGGGGACTCTCCACTGTCTTGGGGGAGTTTCTACAAGGTGACCAGAAGCTGTTCACAAGCACCTGCTTGCAGCGACCGAGTTCGGCGTTCCACACTCTTCCCCGGCTCTCTTTCGCCTCTCCGCACTCCCAGCGGCTGTACCGAAAACGCTGCTGGCTGTGGTGCCGCGAACCGCTGCTTTCTCGGCAAAAGGCAGCTTCTCGCTCTTGACAGCTCTGCTATGCAGAAGCAGAGGAAAGCCGGCAGAGCTTCTCCTCTAGCTGCTCTACGCAGAAACAACTGTAAATCAGCTAGAAATTCATCCTGTAGTGGGAAAGGCAGAAGAGTTGCTGCAAAAGCGTTTTGGCTTGCTGGAAGCAGCAGCAAGCACGAGTGCTTCTCTGCGCATTGGAAACACAAAACAGAAGCACGCACACGGCAAGAGGAGACTGCCTGACACCTGCTGCACTCAGTACAGCTCTGGGCTGCTGCCAGGAAAGGTATTTCAAGGAACTAGCCACGGGGACTCTGCACTGTGCTGGGAGAGATTCTACAAGGTGACCAGAAGCTGTTCACAAGCACCTGCTTGCAGCGACCGAGTTCGGCGTTCCACACTCTTTCCCGGCTCTCTTTTGCCTTTCCGCATTCCCAGCGGCTGTACCGAAGACGCTGCTGGCTGTGGTGCCGCGAACCGCTGCTTTCTCGGCAAAAGGCAGCTTCTCGCTCTTGACAGCTCTGCTATGCAGAAGCAGAGGAAAGCCGGCAGAGCTTCTCCTGTAGCTGCTCTATGCAGAAACAACTGTAAATCAGCTAGAAATTCATCCTGTAGTGGGAAAGGCAGAAGAGTTGCTGCAAAAGCGTTTTGGCTTGCTGGAAGCAGCAGCAAGCACGAGTGCTTCTCTGCGCATTGGAAACACAAAACAGAAGCACGCACACGGCAAGAGGAGACTGCCTGACACCTGCTGCACTCAGTACAGCTCTGGGCTGCTGCCAGGAAAGGTATTTCAAGGCACTAGCTTCAGGGACTCTCCACTGTCTTGGGGGTGATTCTACAAGGTGACCAGAAGCTGTTCACAAGCACCTGCTTGCAGCGACCGAGTTCGGCGTTCCACACTCTTCCCCGGCTCTCTTTCGCCTCTCCGCACTCCCAGCGGCTGTACCGAAGACGCTCCTGGCTGTGGTGCCGCGAACCGCTGCTTTCTCGGCAAAAGGCAGCTTCTCGCTCTTGACAGCTCTGCTATGCAGAAGCAGAGGAAAGCCGGCAGAGCTTCTCCTCTAGCTGCTCTATGCAGAAACAACTGTAAATCACTAGAAATTGATCCTGTAGTGGGAAAGGCAGAAAAGTTGCTGCAAAAGCGTTTTGGCTTGCTGGAAGCAGCAGCAAGCACGAGTGCTTCTCTCCACACTGGAAACACAAAACAGAAGCACGCACACGGCAAGAGGAGACTGCCTGACACCTGCTGCACTCAGTACAGCTCTGGGCTGCTGCCAGGGCATGTATTTCAAGGCACTAGCTTCGGGGACTCTCCACTGTCTTGGGGGAGTTTCTACAAGGTGACCAGAAGCTGTTCACAAGCACCTGCTTGCAGCGACCGAGTTCGGCGTTCCACACTCTTCCCCGGCTCTCTTTCGCCTCTCCGCACTCCCAGCGGCTGTACCGAAGACGCTGCTGGCTGTGGTGCCGCGAACCGCTGCTTTCTCGGCAAAAGGCACCTTCTCGCTCTTGACAGCTCTGCTATGCAGAAGCAGAGGAAAGCCGGCAGAGCTTCTCCTGTAGCTGCTCTATGCAGAAACAACTGTAAATCAGCTAGAAATTCATCCTGTAGTGGGAAAGGCAGAAGAGTTGCTGCAAAAGCGTTTTGGCTTGCTGGAAGCAGCAGCAAGCACGAGTGCTTCTCTGCGCATTGGAAACACAAAACAGAAGCACGCACACGGCAAGAGGAGACTGCCTGACACCTGCTGCACTCAGTACAGCTCTGGGCTGCTGCCAGGAAAGGTATTTCAAGGCACTAGCTTCAGGGACTCTCCACTGTCTTGGGGGTGATTCTACAAGGTGACCAGAAGCTGTTCACAAGCACCTGCTTGCAGCGACCGAGTTCGGCGTTCCACACTCTTCCCCGGCTCTCTTTCGCCTCTCCGCACTCCCAGCGGCTGTACCGAAGACGCTGCTGGCTGTGGTGCCGCGAACCGCTGCTTTCTCGGCAAAAGGCAGCTTCTCGCTCTTGACAGCTCTGCTTTGCAGAAGCAGAGGAAAGCCGGCAGAGCTTCTCCTGTAGCTGCTCTATGCAGAAACAACTGTAAATCAGCTAGAAATTCATCCTGTAGTGGGAAAGGCAGAAGAGTTGCTGCAAAAGCGTTTTGGCTTGCTGGAAGCAGCAGCAAGCACGAGTGCTTCTCTGCGCATTGGAAACACAAAACAGAAGCACGCACACGGCAAGAGGAGACTGCCTGACACCTGCTGCACTCAGTACAGCTCTGGGCTGCTGCCAGGAAAGGTATTTCAAGGAACTAGCCACGGGGACTCTGCACTGTGCTGGGAGAGATTCTACAAGGTGACCAGAAGCTGTTCACAAGCACCTGCTTGCAGCGACCGAGTTCGGCGTTCCACACTCTTTCCCGGCTCTCTTTTGCCTTTCCGCATTCCCAGCGGCTGTACCGAAGACGCTGCTGGCTGTGGTGCCGCGAACCGCTGCTTTCTCGGCAAAAGGCAGCTTCTCGCTCTTGACAGCTCTGCTATGCAGAAGCAGAGGAAAGCCGGCAGAGCTTCTCCTGTAGCTGCTCTATGCAGAAACAACTGTAAATCAGCTAGAAATTCATCCTGTAGTGGGAAAGGCAGAAGAGTTGCTGCAAAAGCGTTTTGGCTTGCTGGAAGCAGCAGCAAGCACGAGTGCTTCTCTGCGCATTGGAAACACAAAACAGAAGCACGCACACGGCAAGAGGAGACTGCCTGACACCTGCTGCACTCAGTACAGCTCTGGGCTGCTGCCAGGAAAGGTATTTCAAGGCACTAGCTTCAGGGACTCTCCACTGTCTTGGGGGTGATTCTACAAGGTGACCAGAAGCTGTTCACAAGCACCTGCTTGCAGCGACCGAGTTCGGCGTTCCACACTCTTCCCCGGCTCTCTTTCGCCTCTCCGCACTCCCAGCGGCTGTACCGAAGACGCTCCTGGCTGTGGTGCCGCGAACCGCTGCTTTCTCGGCAAAAGGCAGCTTCTCGCTCTTGACAGCTCTGCTATGCAGAAGCAGAGGAAAGCCGGCAGAGCTTCTCCTCTAGCTGCTCTATGCAGAAACAACTGTAAATCACTAGAAATTGATCCTGTAGTGGGAAAGGCAGAAAAGTTGCTGCAAAAGCGTTTTGGCTTGCTGGAAGCAGCAGCAAGCACGAGTGCTTCTCTGCGCATTGGAAACACAAAACAGAAGCACGCACACGGCAAGAGGAGACTGCCTGACACCTGCTGCACTCAGTACAGCTCTGGGCTGCTGCCAGGGCATGTATTTCAAGGCACTAGCTTCGGGGACTCTCCACTTTCTTGGGGGAGTTTCTACAAGGTGACCAGAAGCTGTTCACAAGCACCTGCTTGCAGCGACCGAGTTCGGCGTTCCACACTCTTCCCCGGCTCTCTTTCGCCTCTCCGCACTCCCAGCGGCTGTACCGAAGACGCTGCTGGCTGTGGTGCCGCGAACCGCTGCTTTCTCGGCAAAAGGCACCTTCTCGCTCTTGACAGCTCTGCTATGCAGAAGCAGAGGAAAGCCGGCAGAGCTTCTCCTGTAGCTGCTCTACGCAGAAACAACTGTAAATCAGCTAGAAATTGATCCTGTAGTGGGAAAGGCAGAAAAGTTGCTGCAAAAGCGTTTTGGCTTGCTGGAAGCAGCAGCAAGCACAAGGGCTTCTCTGCACATTGGAAACACAAAACAGAAGCACGCACACGGCAAGAGGAGACTGCCTGAAACCTGCTGCACTCAGTACAGGTCTGGGCTGCGGCCAGAGCATGTATTTCAAGGCACTAGCTTCGGGGACTCTCCACTGTCTTGGGGGTGATTCTACAAGGTGACCAGAAGCTGTTCACAAGCACCTGCTTGCAGCGACCGAGTTCGGCGTTCCACACTCTTCCCCGGCTCTCTTTCGCCTCTCCGCACTCCCAGCGGCTGTACCGAAGACGCTGCTGGCTGTGGTGCCGCGAACCGCTGCTTTCTCGGCAAAAGGCAGCTTCTCGCTCTTGACAGCTCTGCTATGCAGAAGCAGAGGAAAGCCGGCAGAGCTTCTCCTGTAGCTGCTCTATGCAGAAACAACTGTAAATCAGCTAGAAATTCATCCTGTAGTGGGAAAGGCAGAAGAGTTGCTGCAAAAGCGTTTTGGCTTGCTGGAAGCAGCAGCAAGCACGAGTGCTTCTCTGCGCATTGGAAACACAAAACAGAAGCACGCACACGGCAAGAGGAGACTGCCTGACACCTGCTGCACTCAGTACAGCTCTGGGCTGCTGCCAGGAAAGGTATTTCAAGGAACTAGCCACGGGGACTCTGCACTGTGCTGGGAGAGATTCTACAAGGTGACCAGAAGCTGTTCACAAGCACCTGCTTGCAGCGACCGAGTTCGGCGTTCCACACTCTTTCCCGGCTCTCTTTTGCCTTTCCGCATTCCCAGCGGCTGTACCGAAGACGCTGCTGGCTGTGGTGCCGCGAACCGCTGCTTTCTCGGCAAAAGGCAGCTTCTCGCTCTTGACAGCTCTGCTATGCAGAAGCAGAGGAAAGCCGGCAGAGCTTCTCCTGTAGCTGCTCTATGCAGAAACAACTGTAAATCAGCTAGAAATTCATCCTGTAGTGGGAAAGGCAGAAGAGTTGCTGCAAAAGCGTTTTGGCTTGCTGGAAGCAGCAGCAAGCACGAGTGCTTCTCTGCGCATTGGAAACACAAAACAGAAGCACGCACACGGCAAGAGGAGACTGCCTGACACCTGCTGCACTCAGTACAGCTCTGGGCTGCGGCCAGAGCATGTATTTCAAGGCACTAGCTTCGGGGACTCTCCACTGTCTTGGGGGTGATTCTACAAGGTGACCAGAAGCTGTTCACAAGCACCTGCTTGCAGCGACCGAGTTCGGCGTTCCACACTCTTCCCCGGCTCTCTTTCGCCTCTCCGCACTCCCAGCGGCTGTACCGAAGACGCTCCTGGCTGTGGTGCCGCGAACCGCTGCTTTCTCGGCAAAAGGCAGCTTCTCGCTCTTGACAGCTCTGCTATGCAGAAGCAGAGGAAAGCCGGCAGAGCTTCTCCTCTAGCTGCTCTATGCAGAAACAACTGTAAATCACTAGAAATTGATCCTGTAGTGGGAAAGGCAGAAAAGTTGCTGCAAAAGCGTTTTGGCTTGCTGGAAGCAGCAGCAAGCACGAGTGCTTCTCTCCACACTGGAAACACAAAACAGAAGCACGCACACGGCAAGAGGAGACTGCCTGACACCTGCTGCACTCAGTACAGCTCTGGGCTGCTGCCAGGGCATGTATTTCAAGGCACTAGCTTCGGGGACTCTCCACTGTCTTGGGGGAGTTTCTACAAGGTGACCAGAAGCTGTTCACAAGCACCTGCTTGCAGCGACCGAGTTCGGCGTTCCACACTCTTCCCCGGCTCTCTTTCGCCTCTCCGCACTCCCAGCGGCTGTACCGAAGACGCTGCTGGCTGTGGTGCCGCGAACCGCTGCTTTCTCGGCAAAAGGCACCTTCTCGCTCTTGACAGCTCTGCTATGCAGAAGCAGAGGAAAGCCGGCAGAGCTTCTCCTGTAGCTGCTCTATGCAGAAACAACTGTAAATCAGCTAGAAATTGATCCTGTAGTGGGAAAGGCAGAAGAGTTGCTGCAAAAGCGTTTTGGCTTGCTGGAAGCAGCAGCAAGCACGAGTGCTTCTCTGCGCATTGGAAACACAAAACAGAAGCACGCACACGGCAAGAGGAGACTGCCTGACACCTGCTGCACTCAGTACAGCTCTGGGCTGCTGCCAGGAAAGGTATTTCAAGGCACTAGCTTCAGGGACTCTCCACTGTCTTGGGGGTGATTCTACAAGGTGACCAGAAGCTGTTCACAAGCACCTGCTTGCAGCGACCGAGTTCGGCGTTCCACACTCTTCCCCGGCTCTCTTTCGCCTCTCCGCACTCCCAGCGGCTGTACCGAAGACGCTGCTGGCTGTGGTGCCGCGAACCGCTGCTTTCTCGGCAAAAGGCAGCTTCTCGCTCTTGACAGCTCTGCTATGCAGAAGCAGAGGAAAGCCGGCAGAGCTTCTCCTGTAGCTGCTCTATGCAGAAACAACTGTAAATCAGCTAGAAATTCATCCTGTAGTGGGAAAGGCAGAAGAGTTGCTGCAAAAGCGTTTTGGCTTGCTGGAAGCAGCAGCAAGCACGAGTGCTTCTCTGCGCATTGGAAACACAAAACAGAAGCACGCACACGGCAAGAGGAGACTGCCTGAAACCTGCTGCACTCAGTACAGCTCTGGGCTGCGGCCAGAGCATGTATTTCAAGGCACTAGCTTCGGGGACTCTCCACTGTCTTGGGGGAGTTTCTACAAGGTGACCAGAAGCTGTTCACAAGCACCTGCTTGCAGCGACCGAGTTCGGCGTTCCACACTCTTCCCCGGCTCTCTTTCGCCTCTCCGCACTCCCAGCGGCTGTACCGAAAACGCTGCTGGCTGTGGTGCCGCGAACCGCTGCTTTCTCGGCAAAAGGCAGCTTCTCGCTCTTGACAGCTCTGCTATGCAGAAGCAGAGGAAAGCCGGCAGAGCTTCTCCTCTAGCTGCTCTACGCAGAAACAACTGTAAATCAGCTAGAAATTCATCCTGTAGTGGGAAAGGCAGAAGAGTTGCTGCAAAAGCGTTTTGGCTTGCTGGAAGCAGCAGCAAGCACGAGTGCTTCTCTGCGCATTGGAAACACAAAACAGAAGCACGCACACGGCAAGAGGAGACTGCCTGACACCTGCTGCACTCAGTACAGCTCTGGGCTGCTGCCAGGAAAGGTATTTCAAGGAACTAGCCACGGGGACTCTGCACTGTGCTGGGAGAGATTCTACAAGGTGACCAGAAGCTGTTCACAAGCACCTGCTTGCAGCGACCGAGTTCGGCGTTCCACACTCTTTCCCGGCTCTCTTTTGCCTTTCCGCATTCCCAGCGGCTGTACCGAAGACGCTGCTGGCTGTGGTGCCGCGAACCGCTGCTTTCTCGGCAAAAGGCAGCTTCTCGCTCTTGACAGCTCTGCTATGCAGAAGCAGAGGAAAGCCGGCAGAGCTTCTCCTCTAGCTGCTCTACGCAGAAACAACTGTAAATCAGCTAGAAATTCATCCTGTAGTGGGAAAGGCAGAAGAGTTGCTGCAAAAGCGTTTTGG
This sequence comes from Phylloscopus trochilus trochilus, assembly GCA_016584745.2. NCBI lineage: Eukaryota > Metazoa > Chordata > Aves > Passeriformes > Phylloscopidae > Phylloscopus > Phylloscopus trochilus. The sequence goes on from WQNJ02000094.1 coordinate 426,858, forward strand.
CTTGCTGGAAGCAGCAGCAAGCACGAGTGCTTCTCTGCGCATTGGAAACACAAAACAGAAGCACGCACACGGCAAGAGGAGACTGCCTGACACCTGCTGCACTCAGTACAGCTCTGGGCTGCTGCCAGGAAAGGTATTTCAAGGCACTAGCTTCAGGGACTCTCCACTGTCTTGGGGGTGATTCTACAAGGTGACCAGAAGCTGTTCACAAGCACCTGCTTGCAGCGACCGAGTTCGGCGTTCCACACTCTTCCCCGGCTCTCTTTCGCCTCTCCGCATTCCCAGCGGCTGTACCGAAGACGCTGCTGGCTGTGGTGCCGCGAACCGCTGCTTTCTCGGCAAAAGGCACCTTCTCGCTCTTGACAGCTCTGCTATGCAGAAGCAGAGGAAAGCCGGCAGAGCTTCTCCTGTAGCTGCTCTACGCAGAAACAACTGTAAATCAGCTAGAAATTGATCCTGTAGTGGGAAAGGCAGAAAAGTTGCTGCAAAAGCGTTTTGGCTTGCTGGAAGCAGCAGCAAGCACAAGGGCTTCTCTGCACATTGGAAACACAAAACAGAAGCACGCACACGGCAAGAGGAGACTGCCTGAAACCTGCTGCACTCAGTACAGCTCTGGGCTGCGGCCAGAGCATGTATTTCAAGGCACTAGCTTCGGGGACTCTCCACTGTCTTGGGGGAGTTTCTACAAGGTGACCAGAAGCTGTTCACAAGCACCTGCTTGCAGCGACCGAGTTCGGCGTTCCACACTCTTCCCCGGCTCTCTTTCGCCTCTCCGCACTCCCAGCGGCTGTACCGAAAACGCTGCTGGCTGTGGTGCCGCGAACCGCTGCTTTCTCGGCAAAAGGCAGCTTCTCGCTCTTGACAGCTCTGCTATGCAGAAGCAGAGGAAAGCCGGCAGAGCTTCTCCTCTAGCTGCTCTACGCAGAAACAACTGTAAATCAGCTAGAAATTCATCCTGTAGTGGGAAAGGCAGAAGAGTTGCTGCAAAAGCGTTTTGGCTTGCTGGAAGCAGCAGCAAGCACGAGTGCTTCTCTGCGCATTGGAAACACAAAACAGAAGCACGCACACGGCAAGAGGAGACTGCCTGACACCTGCTGCACTCAGTACAGCTCTGGGCTGCTGCCAGGAAAGGTATTTCAAGGAACTAGCCACGGGGACTCTGCACTGTGCTGGGAGAGATTCTACAAGGTGACCAGAAGCTGTTCACAAGCACCTGCTTGCAGCGACCGAGTTCGGCGTTCCACACTCTTTCCCGGCTCTCTTTTGCCTTTCCGCATTCCCAGCGGCTGTACCGAAGACGCTGCTGGCTGTGGTGCCGCGAACCGCTGCTTTCTCGGCAAAAGGCAGCTTCTCGCTCTTGACAGCTCTGCTATGCAGAAGCAGAGGAAAGCCGGCAGAGCTTCTCCTGTAGCTGCTCTATGCAGAAACAACTGTAAATCAGCTAGAAATTCATCCTGTAGTGGGAAAGGCAGAAGAGTTGCTGCAAAAGCGTTTTGGCTTGCTGGAAGCAGCAGCAAGCACGAGTGCTTCTCTGCGCATTGGAAACACAAAACAGAAGCACGCACACGGCAAGAGGAGACTGCCTGACACCTGCTGCACTCAGTACAGCTCTGGGCTGCTGCCAGGAAAGGTATTTCAAGGCACTAGCTTCAGGGACTCTCCACTGTCTTGGGGGAGTTTCTACAAGGTGACCAGAAGCTGTTCACAAGCACCTGCTTGCAGCGACCGAGTTCGGCGTTCCACACTCTTCCCCGGCTCTCTTTCGCCTCTCCGCACTCCCAGCGGCTGTACCGAAGACGCTGCTGGCTGTGGTGCCGCGAACCGCTGCTTTCTCGGCAAAAGGCACCTTCTCGCTCTTGACAGCTCTGCTATGCAGAAGCAGAGGAAAGCCGGCAGAGCTTCTCCTGTAGCTGCTCTACGCAGAAACAACTGTAAATCAGCTAGAAATTGATCCTGTAGTGGGAAAGGCAGAAAAGTTGCTGCAAAAGCGTTTTGGCTTGCTGGAAGCAGCAGCAAGCACAAGGGCTTCTCTGCACATTGGAAACACAAAACAGAAGCACGCACACGGCAAGAGGAGACTGCCTGAAACCTGCTGCACTCAGTACAGCTCTGGGCTGCGGCCAGAGCATGTATTTCAAGGCACTAGCTTCGGGGACTCTCCACTGTCTTGGGGGAGTTTCTACAAGGTGACCAGAAGCTGTTCACAAGCACCTGCTTGCAGCGACCGAGTTCGGCGTTCCACACTCTTCCCCGGCTCTCTTTCGCCTCTCCGCACTCCCAGCGGCTGTACCGAAAACGCTGCTGGCTGTGGTGCCGCGAACCGCTGCTTTCTCGGCAAAAGGCAGCTTCTCGCTCTTGACAGCTCTGCTATGCAGAAGCAGAGGAAAGCCGGCAGAGCTTCTCCTGTAGCTGCTCTATGCAGAAACAACTGTAAATCAGCTAGAAATTCATCCTGTAGTGGGAAAGGCAGAAGAGTTGCTGCAAAAGCGTTTTGGCTTGCTGGAAGCAGCAGCAAGCACGAGTGCTTCTCTGCGCATTGGAAACACAAAACAGAAGCACGCACACGGCAAGAGGAGACTGCCTGAAACCTGCTGCACTCAGTACAGCTCTGGGCTGCGGCCAGAGCATGTATTTCAAGGCACTAGCTTCGGGGACTCTCCACTGTCTTGGGGGAGTTTCTACAAGGTGACCAGAAGCTGTTCACAAGCACCTGCTTGCAGCGACCGAGTTCGGCGTTCCACACTCTTCCCCGGCTCTCTTTCGCCTCTCCGCACTCCCAGCGGCTGTACCGAAAACGCTGCTGGCTGTGGTGCCGCGAACCGCTGCTTTCTCGGCAAAAGGCAGCTTCTCGCTCTTGACAGCTCTGCTATGCAGAAGCAGAGGAAAGCCGGCAGAGCTTCTCCTCTAGCTGCTCTACGCAGAAACAACTGTAAATCAGCTAGAAATTCATCCTGTAGTGGGAAAGGCAGAAGAGTTGCTGCAAAAGCGTTTTGGCTTGCTGGAAGCAGCAGCAAGCACGAGTGCTTCTCTGCGCATTGGAAACACAAAACAGAAGCACGCACACGGCAAGAGGAGACTGCCTGACACCTGCTGCACTCAGTACAGCTCTGGGCTGCTGCCAGGAAAGGTATTTCAAGGAACTAGCCACGGGGACTCTGCACTGTGCTGGGAGAGATTCTACAAGGTGACCAGAAGCTGTTCACAAGCACCTGCTTGCAGCGACCGAGTTCGGCGTTCCACACTCTTTCCCGGCTCTCTTTTGCCTTTCCGCATTCCCAGCGGCTGTACCGAAGACGCTGCTGGCTGTGGTGCCGCGAACCGCTGCTTTCTCGGCAAAAGGCAGCTTCTCGCTCTTGACAGCTCTGCTATGCAGAAGCAGAGGAAAGCCGGCAGAGCTTCTCCTCTAGCTGCTCTACGCAGAAACAACTGTAAATCAGCTAGAAATTCATCCTGTAGTGGGAAAGGCAGAAGAGTTGCTGCAAAAGCGTTTTGGCTTGCTGGAAGCAGCAGCAAGCACGAGTGCTTCTCTGCGCATTGGAAACACAAAACAGAAGCACGCACACGGCAAGAGGAGACTGCCTGACACCTGCTGCACTCAGTACAGCTCTGGGCTGCTGCCAGGAAAGGTATTTCAAGGCACTAGCTTCAGGGACTCTCCACTGTCTTGGGGGTGATTCTACAAGGTGACCAGAAGCTGTTCACAAGCACCTGCTTGCAGCGACCGAGTTCGGCGTTCCACACTCTTCCCCGGCTCTCTTTCGCCTCTCCGCATTCCCAGCGGCTGTACCGAAGACGCTGCTGGCTGTGGTGCCGCGAACCGCTGCTTTCTCGGCAAAAGGCACCTTCTCGCTCTTGACAGCTCTGCTATGCAGAAGCAGAGGAAAGCCGGCAGAGCTTCTCCTGTAGCTGCTCTATGCAGAAACAACTGTAAATCACTAGAAATTGATCCTGTAGTGGGAAAGGCAGAAAAGTTGCTGCAAAAGCGTTTTGGCTTGCTGGAAGCAGCAGCAAGCACGAGTGCTTCTCTCCACACTGGAAACACAAAACAGAAGCACGCACACGGCAAGAGGAGACTGCCTGACACCTGCTGCACTCAGTACAGCTCTGGGCTGCTGCCAGGGCATGTATTTCAAGGCACTAGCTTCGGGGACTCTCCACTGTCTTGGGGGAGTTTCTACAAGGTGACCAGAAGCTGTTCACAAGCACCTGCTTGCAGCGACCGAGTTCGGCGTTCCACACTCTTCCCCGGCTCTCTTTCGCCTCTCCGCACTCCCAGCGGCTGTACCGAAGACGCTGCTGGCTGTGGTGCCGCGAACCGCTGCTTTCTCGGCAAAAGGCACCTTCTCGCTCTTGACAGCTCTGCTATGCAGAAGCAGAGGAAAGCCGGCAGAGCTTCTCCTGTAGCTGCTCTACGCAGAAACAACTGTAAATCAGCTAGAAATTGATCCTGTAGTGGGAAAGGCAGAAAAGTTGCTGCAAAAGCGTTTTGGCTTGCTGGAAGCAGCAGCAAGCACAAGGGCTTCTCTGCACATTGGAAACACAAAACAGAAGCACGCACACGGCAAGAGGAGACTGCCTGAAACCTGCTGCACTCAGTACAGCTCTGGGCTGCGGCCAGAGCATGTATTTCAAGGCACTAGCTTCGGGGACTCTCCACTGTCTTGGGGGAGTTTCTACAAGGTGACCAGAAGCTGTTCACAAGCACCTGCTTGCAGCGACCGAGTTCGGCGTTCCACACTCTTCCCCGGCTCTCTTTCGCCTCTCCGCACTCCCAGCGGCTGTACCGAAAACGCTGCTGGCTGTGGTGCCGCGAACCGCTGCTTTCTCGGCAAAAGGCAGCTTCTCGCTCTTGACAGCTCTGCTATGCAGAAGCAGAGGAAAGCCGGCAGAGCTTCTCCTCTAGCTGCTCTACGCAGAAACAACTGTAAATCAGCTAGAAATTCATCCTGTAGTGGGAAAGGCAGAAGAGTTGCTGCAAAAGCGTTTTGGCTTGCTGGAAGCAGCAGCAAGCACGAGTGCTTCTCTGCGCATTGGAAACACAAAACAGAAGCACGCACACGGCAAGAGGAGACTGCCTGACACCTGCTGCACTCAGTACAGCTCTGGGCTGCTGCCAGGAAAGGTATTTCAAGGAACTAGCCACGGGGACTCTGCACTGTGCTGGGAGAGATTCTACAAGGTGACCAGAAGCTGTTCACAAGCACCTGCTTGCAGCGACCGAGTTCGGCGTTCCACACTCTTTCCCGGCTCTCTTTTGCCTTTCCGCATTCCCAGCGGCTGTACCGAAGACGCTGCTGGCTGTGGTGCCGCGAACCGCTGCTTTCTCGGCAAAAGGCAGCTTCTCGCTCTTGACAGCTCTGCTATGCAGAAGCAGAGGAAAGCCGGCAGAGCTTCTCCTGTAGCTGCTCTATGCAGAAACAACTGTAAATCAGCTAGAAATTCATCCTGTAGTGGGAAAGGCAGAAGAGTTGCTGCAAAAGCGTTTTGGCTTGCTGGAAGCAGCAGCAAGCACGAGTGCTTCTCTGCGCATTGGAAACACAAAACAGAAGCACGCACACGGCAAGAGGAGACTGCCTGACACCTGCTGCACTCAGTACAGCTCTGGGCTGCTGCCAGGAAAGGTATTTCAAGGCACTAGCTTCAGGGACTCTCCACTGTCTTGGGGGTGATTCTACAAGGTGACCAGAAGCTGTTCACAAGCACCTGCTTGCAGCGACCGAGTTCGGCGTTCCACACTCTTCCCCGGCTCTCTTTCGCCTCTCCGCACTCCCAGCGGCTGTACCGAAGACGCTCCTGGCTGTGGTGCCGCGAACCGCTGCTTTCTCGGCAAAAGGCAGCTTCTCGCTCTTGACAGCTCTGCTATGCAGAAGCAGAGGAAAGCCGGCAGAGCTTCTCCTCTAGCTGCTCTATGCAGAAACAACTGTAAATCACTAGAAATTGATCCTGTAGTGGGAAAGGCAGAAAAGTTGCTGCAAAAGCGTTTTGGCTTGCTGGAAGCAGCAGCAAGCACGAGTGCTTCTCTCCACACTGGAAACACAAAACAGAAGCACGCACACGGCAAGAGGAGACTGCCTGACACCTGCTGCACTCAGTACAGCTCTGGGCTGCTGCCAGGGCATGTATTTCAAGGCACTAGCTTCGGGGACTCTCCACTGTCTTGGGGGAGTTTCTACAAGGTGACCAGAAGCTGTTCACAAGCACCTGCTTGCAGCGACCGAGTTCGGCGTTCCACACTCTTCCCCGGCTCTCTTTCGCCTCTCCGCACTCCCAGCGGCTGTACCGAAGACGCTGCTGGCTGTGGTGCCGCGAACCGCTGCTTTCTCGGCAAAAGGCACCTTCTCGCTCTTGACAGCTCTGCTATGCAGAAGCAGAGGAAAGCCGGCAGAGCTTCTCCTGTAGCTGCTCTATGCAGAAACAACTGTAAATCAGCTAGAAATTCATCCTGTAGTGGGAAAGGCAGAAGAGTTGCTGCAAAAGCGTTTTGGCTTGCTGGAAGCAGCAGCAAGCACGAGTGCTTCTCTGCGCATTGGAAACACAAAACAGAAGCACGCACACGGCAAGAGGAGACTGCCTGACACCTGCTGCACTCAGTACAGCTCTGGGCTGCTGCCAGGAAAGGTATTTCAAGGCACTAGCTTCAGGGACTCTCCACTGTCTTGGGGGTGATTCTACAAGGTGACCAGAAGCTGTTCACAAGCACCTGCTTGCAGCGACCGAGTTCGGCGTTCCACACTCTTCCCCGGCTCTCTTTCGCCTCTCCGCACTCCCAGCGGCTGTACCGAAGACGCTGCTGGCTGTGGTGCCGCGAACCGCTGCTTTCTCGGCAAAAGGCAGCTTCTCGCTCTTGACAGCTCTGCTTTGCAGAAGCAGAGGAAAGCCGGCAGAGCTTCTCCTGTAGCTGCTCTATGCAGAAACAACTGTAAATCAGCTAGAAATTCATCCTGTAGTGGGAAAGGCAGAAGAGTTGCTGCAAAAGCGTTTTGGCTTGCTGGAAGCAGCAGCAAGCACGAGTGCTTCTCTGCGCATTGGAAACACAAAACAGAAGCACGCACACGGCAAGAGGAGACTGCCTGACACCTGCTGCACTCAGTACAGCTCTGGGCTGCTGCCAGGAAAGGTATTTCAAGGAACTAGCCACGGGGACTCTGCACTGTGCTGGGAGAGATTCTACAAGGTGACCAGAAGCTGTTCACAAGCACCTGCTTGCAGCGACCGAGTTCGGCGTTCCACACTCTTTCCCGGCTCTCTTTTGCCTTTCCGCATTCCCAGCGGCTGTACCGAAGACGCTGCTGGCTGTGGTGCCGCGAACCGCTGCTTTCTCGGCAAAAGGCAGCTTCTCGCTCTTGACAGCTCTGCTATGCAGAAGCAGAGGAAAGCCGGCAGAGCTTCTCCTGTAGCTGCTCTATGCAGAAACAACTGTAAATCAGCTAGAAATTCATCCTGTAGTGGGAAAGGCAGAAGAGTTGCTGCAAAAGCGTTTTGGCTTGCTGGAAGCAGCAGCAAGCACGAGTGCTTCTCTGCGCATTGGAAACACAAAACAGAAGCACGCACACGGCAAGAGGAGACTGCCTGACACCTGCTGCACTCAGTACAGCTCTGGGCTGCTGCCAGGAAAGGTATTTCAAGGCACTAGCTTCAGGGACTCTCCACTGTCTTGGGGGTGATTCTACAAGGTGACCAGAAGCTGTTCACAAGCACCTGCTTGCAGCGACCGAGTTCGGCGTTCCAGACTCTTCCCCGGCTCTCTTTCGCCTCTCCGCACTCCCAGCGGCTGTACCGAAGACGCTCCTGGCTGTGGTGCCGCGAACCGCTGCTTTCTCGGCAAAAGGCAGCTTCTCGCTCTTGACAGCTCTGCTATGCAGAAGCAGAGGAAAGCCGGCAGAGCTTCTCCTCTAGCTGCTCTATGCAGAAGCAACTGTAAATCACTAGAAATTGATCCTGTAGTGGGAAAGGCAGAAAAGTTGCTGCAAAAGCGTTTTGGCTTGCTGGAAGCAGCAGCAAGCACGAGTGCTTCTCTCCACACTGGAAACACAAAACAGAAGCACGCACACGGCAAGAGGAGACTGCCTGACACCTGCTGCACTCAGTACAGCTCTGGGCTGCTGCCAGGGCATGTATTTCAAGGCACTAGCTTCGGGGACTCTCCACTGTCTTGGGGGAGTTTCTACAAGGTGACCAGAAGCTGTTCACAAGCACCTGCTTGCAGCGACCGAGTTCGGCGTTCCACACTCTTCCCCGGCTCTCTTTCGCCTCTCCGCACTCCCAGCGGCTGTACCGAAGACGCTGCTGGCTGTGGTGCCGCGAACCGCTGCTTTCTCGGCAAAAGGCACCTTCTCGCTCTTGACAGCTCTGCTATGCAGAAGCAGAGGAAAGCCGGCAGAGCTTCTCCTGTAGCTGCTCTATGCAGAAACAACTGTAAATCAGCTAGAAATTCATCCTGTAGTGGGAAAGGCAGAAGAGTTGCTGCAAAAGCGTTTTGGCTTGCTGGAAGCAGCAGCAAGCACGAGTGCTTCTCTGCGCATTGGAAACACAAAACAGAAGCACGCACACGGCAAGAGGAGACTGCCTGACACCTGCTGCACTCAGTACAGCTCTGGGCTGCTGCCAGGAAAGGTATTTCAAGGCACTAGCTTCAGGGACTCTCCACTGTCTTGGGGGTGATTCTACAAGGTGACCAGAAGCTGTTCACAAGCACCTGCTTGCAGCGACCGAGTTCGGCGTTCCACACTCTTCCCCGGCTCTCTTTCGCCTCTCCGCACTCCCAGCGGCTGTACCGAAGACGCTGCTGGCTGTGGTGCCGCGAACCGCTGCTTTCTCGGCAAAAGGCAGCTTCTCGCTCTTGACAGCTCTGCTATGCAGAAGCAGAGGAAAGCCGGCAGAGCTTCTCCTGTAGCTGCTCTATGCAGAAACAACTGTAAATCAGCTAGAAATTCATCCTGTAGTGGGAAAGGCAGAAGAGTTGCTGCAAAAGCGTTTTGGCTTGCTGGAAGCAGCAGCAAGCACGAGTGCTTCTCTGCGCATTGGAAACACAAAACAGAAGCACGCACACGGCAAGAGGAGACTGCCTGAAACCTGCTGCACTCAGTACAGCTCTGGGCTGCGGCCAGAGCATGTATTTCAAGGCACTAGCTTCGGGGACTCTCCACTGTCTTGGGGGAGTTTCTACAAGGTGACCAGAAGCTGTTCACAAGCACCTGCTTGCAGCGACCGAGTTCGGCGTTCCACACTCTTCCCCGGCTCTCTTTCGCCTCTCCGCACTCCCAGCGGCTGTACCGAAAACGCTGCTGGCTGTGGTGCCGCGAACCGCTGCTTTCTCGGCAAAAGGCAGCTTCTCGCTCTTGACAGCTCTGCTATGCAGAAGCAGAGGAAAGCCGGCAGAGCTTCTCCTCTAGCTGCTCTACGCAGAAACAACTGTAAATCAGCTAGAAATTCATCCTGTAGTGGGAAAGGCAGAAGAGTTGCTGCAAAAGCGTTTTGGCTTGCTGGAAGCAGCAGCAAGCACGAGTGCTTCTCTGCGCATTGGAAACACAAAACAGAAGCACGCACACGGCAAGAGGAGACTGCCTGACACCTGCTGCACTCAGTACAGCTCTGGGCTGCTGCCAGGAAAGGTATTTCAAGGAACTAGCCACGGGGACTCTGCACTGTGCTGGGAGAGATTCTACAAGGTGACCAGAAGCTGTTCACAAGCACCTGCTTGCAGCGACCGAGTTCGGCGTTCCACACTCTTCCCCGGCTCTCTTTCGCCTCTCCGCACTCCCAGCGGCTGTACCGAAGACGCTGCTGGCTGTGGTGCCGCGAACCGCTGCTTTCTCGGCAAAAGGCAGCTTCTCGCTCTTGACAGCTCTGCTATGCAGAAGCAGAGGAAAGCCGGCAGAGCTTCTCCTGTAGCTGCTCTATGCAGAAACAACTGTAAATCAGCTAGAAATTCATCCTGTAGTGGGAAAGGCAGAAGAGTTGCTGCAAAAGCGTTTTGGCTTGCTGGAAGCAGCAGCAAGCACGAGTGCTTCTCTGCGCATTGGAAACACAAAACAGAAGCACGCACACGGCAAGAGGAGACTGCCTGACACCTGCTGCACTCAGTACAGCTCTGGGCTGCTGCCAGGAAAGGTATTTCAAGGCACTAGCTTCAGGGACTCTCCACTGTCTTGGGGGTGATTCTACAAGGTGACCAGAAGCTGTTCACAAGCACCTGCTTGCAGCGACCGAGTTCGGCGTTCCACACTCTTCCCCGGCTCTCTTTTGCCTCTCCGCATTCCCAGCGGCTGTACCGAAGACGCTGCTGGCTGTGGTGCCGCGAACCGCTGCTTTCTCGGCAAAAGGCAGCTTCTCGCTCTTGACAGCTCTGCTATGCAGAAGCAGAGGAAAGCCGGCAGAGCTTCTCCTCTAGCTGCTCTATGCAGAAACAACTGTAAATCACTAGAAATTGATCCTGTAGTGGGAAAGGCAGAAAAGTTGCTGCAAAAGCGTTTTGGCTTGCTGGAAGCAGCAGCAAGCACGAGTGCTTCTCTGCGCATTGGAAACACAAAACAGAAGCACGCACACGGCAAGAGGAGACTGCCTGACACCTGCTGCACTCAGTACAGCTCTGGGCTGCTGCCAGGGCATGTATTTCAAGGCACTAGCTTCGGGGACTCTCCACTGTCTTGGGGGAGTTTCTACAAGGTGACCAGAAGCTGTTCACAAGCACCTGCTTGCAGCGACCGAGTTCGGCGTTCCACACTCTTCCCCGGCTCTCTTTCGCCTCTCCGCACTCCCAGCGGCTGTACCGAAGACGCTGCTGGCTGTGGTGCCGCGAACCGCTGCTTTCTCGGCAAAAGGCACCTTCTCGCTCTTGACAGCTCTGCTATGCAGAAGCAGAGGAAAGCCGGCAGAGCTTCTCCTGTAGCTGCTCTACGCAGAAACAACTGTAAATCAGCTAGAAATTGATCCTGTAGTGGGAAAGGCAGAAAAGTTGCTGCAAAAGCGTTTTGGCTTGCTGGAAGCAGCAGCAAGCACAAGGGCTTCTCTGCACATTGGAAACACAAAACAGAAGCACGCACACGGCAAGAGGAGACTGCCTGAAACCTGCTGCACTCAGTACAGGTCTGGGCTGCGGCCAGAGCATGTATTTCAAGGCACTAGCTTCGGGGACTCTCCACTGTCTTGGGGGAGTTTCTACAAGGTGACCAGAAGCTGTTCACAAGCACCTGCTTGCAGCGACCGAGTTCGGCGTTCCACACTCTTCCCCGGCTCTCTTTCGCCTCTCCGCACTCCCAGCGGCTGTACCGAAAACGCTGCTGGCTGTGGTGCCGCGAACCGCTGCTTTCTCGGCAAAAGGCAGCTTCTCGCTCTTGACAGCTCTGCTATGCAGAAGCAGAGGAAAGCCGGCAGAGCTTCTCCTCTAGCTGCTCTACGCAGAAACAACTGTAAATCAGCTAGAAATTCATCCTGTAGTGGGAAAGGCAGAAGAGTTGCTGCAAAAGCGTTTTGGCTTGCTGGAAGCAGCAGCAAGCACGAGTGCTTCTCTGCGCATTGGAAACACAAAACAGAAGCACGCACACGGCAAGAGGAGACTGCCTGACACCTGCTGCACTCAGTACAGCTCTGGGCTGCTGCCAGGAAAGGTATTTCAAGGAACTAGCCACGGGGACTCTGCACTGTGCTGGGAGAGATTCTACAAGGTGACCAGAAGCTGTTCACAAGCACCTGCTTGCAGCGACCGAGTTCGGCGTTCCACACTCTTTCCCGGCTCTCTTTTGCCTTTCCGCATTCCCAGCGGCTGTACCGAAGACGCTGCTGGCTGTGGTGCCGCAAACCGCTGCTTTCTCGGCAAAAGGTAGCTTCTCGCTCTTGACAGCTCTGCTATGCAGAAGCAGAGGAAAGCCGGCAGAGCTTCTCCTGTAGCTGCTCTATGCAGAAACAACTGTAAATCAGCTAGAAATTCATCCTCTAGTGGGAAAGGCAGAAGAGTTGCTGCAAAAGCGTTTTGGCTTGCTGGAAGCAGCAGCAAGCACGAGTGCTTCTCTGCACATTGGAAACACAAAACAGAAGCACGCAGACGGCAAGAGGAGACTGCCTGAAACCTGCTGCACTCAGTACAGGTCTGGGCTGCGGCCAGAGCATGTATTTCAAGGCACTAGCTTCGGGGACTCTCCACTGTCTTGGGGGAGTTTCTACAAGGTGACCAGAAGCTGTTCGAAAGCACCTGCTTGCAGCGACGGAGTTCGGCGTTCCACACTCTTCCCCGGCTCTCTTTCGCTTCTCCGCACAAGCTGCGGCTGTACCCAAGACGCCGATTGCTGCGGTTCCGCGAAGCGCTGCTTTCTCGGCAAAACACAGCTTCTCGTTCTTGACAGCTCTGCTATGCAGAAGCACTGGAAAGCCGGCAGAGCTGCTCCTCTAGCTGCTCTACGCACAGGCAACTGTAAATCAGCTACACATTGATCCTGTTGTGGAAAAGGCAGGAAAGTTGCTGAAAAAGCGTTTTGGCTTACTGGAAGCAGCAGCAAGCACAATGGCTTCTCTGCACGCTGCGAACACAAAACAGAAGCACCTACACGGCGAGAGGAGACTGCCTGACACCTGCTGCACTCAGTACAGCTCTGGGCTGCTGCCAGGGCATGTAATTCAAGGCACTAGCTTCAGGGACTCTCCACTGTCTTGGGGGTGATTCTACAAGGTGACCAGAAGCTGTTCACAAGCACCTGCTTGCAGCGACCGAGTTCGGCGTTCCACACTCTTCCCCGGCTCTCTTTCGCCTCTCCGCACTCCCAGCGGCTGTACCGAAAACGCTGCTGGCTGTCGTGCCGCGAACCGCTGCTTTCTCGGCAAAAGGTAGCTTCTCGCTCTTGACAGCTCTGCTATGCAGAAGCAGAGGAAAGCCGGCAGAGCTTCTCCTCTAGCTGCTCTATGCAGAAGCAACTGTAAATCACTAGAAATTGATCCTGTAGTGGGAAAGGCAGAAAAGTTGCTGCAAAAGCGTTTTGGCTTGCTGGAAGCAGCAGCAAGCACGAGTGCTTCTCTCCACACTGGAAACACAAAACAGAAGCACGCACACGGCAAGAGGAGACTGCCTGACACCTGCTGCACTCAGTACAGCTCTGGGCTGCTGCCAGGGCATGTATTTCAAGGCACTAGCTTCGGGGACTCTCCACTGTCTTGGGGGAGTTTCTACAAGGTGACCAGAAGCTGTTCACAAGCACCTGCTTGCAGCGACCGAGTTCGGCGTTCCACACTCTTCCCCGGCTCTCTTTCGCCTCTCCGCACTCCCAGCGGCTGTACCGAAGACGCTGCTGGCTGTGGTGCCGCGAACCGCTGCTTTCTCGGCAAAAGGCACCTTCTCGCTCTTGACAGCTCTGCTATGCAGAAGCAGAGGAAAGCCGGCAGAGCTTCTCCTGTAGCTGCTCTATGCAGAAACAACTGTAAATCAGCTAGAAATTCATCCTGTAGTGGGAAAGGCAGAAGAGTTGCTGCAAAAGCGTTTTGGCTTGCTGGAAGCAGCAGCAAGCACGAGTGCTTCTCTGCGCATTGGAAACACAAAACAGAAGCACGCACACGGCAAGAGGAGACTGCCTGACACCTGCTGCACTCAGTACAGCTCTGGGCTGCTGCCAGGGCATGTATTTCAAGGCACTAGCTTCAGGGACTCTCCACTGTCTTGGGGGTGATTCTACAAGGTGACCAGAAGCTGTTCACAAGCACCTGCTTGCAGCGACCGAGTTCGGCGTTCCACACTCTTCCCCGGCTCTCTTTCGCCTCTCCGCACTCCCAGCGGCTGTACCGAAGACGCTGCTGGCTGTGGTGCCGCGAACCGCTGCTTTCTCGGCAAAAGGCAGCTTCTCGCTCTTGACAGCTCTGCTATGCAGAAGCAGAGGAAAGCCGGCAGAGCTTCTCCTGTAGCTGCTCTATGCAGAAACAACTGTAAATCAGCTAGAAATTCATCCTGTAGTGGGAAAGGCAGAAGAGTTGCTGCAAAAGCGTTTTGGCTTGCTGGAAGCAGCAGCAAGCACGAGTGCTTCTCTGCGCATTGGAAACACAAAACAGAAGCACGCACACGGCAAGAGGAGACTGCCTGACACCTGCTGCACTCAGTACAGCTCTGGGCTGCTGCCAGGAAAGGTATTTCAAGGAACTAGCCACGGGGACTCTGCACTGTGCTGGGAGAGATTCTACAAGGTGACCAGAAGCTGTTCACAAGCACCTGCTTGCAGCGACCGAGTTCGGCGTTCCACACTCTTCCCCGGCTCTCTTTCGCCTCTCCGCACTCCCAGCGGCTGTACCGAAAACGCTGCTGGCTGTGGTGCCGCGAACCGCTGCTTTCTCGGCAAAAGGCAGCTTCTCGCTCTTGACAGCTCTGCTATGCAGAAGCAGAGGAAAGCCGGCAGAGCTTCTCCTCTAGCTGCTCTACGCAGAAACAACTGTAAATCAGCTAGAAATTCATCCTGTAGTGGGAAAGGCAGAAGAGTTGCTGCAAAAGCGTTTTGGCTTGCTGGAAGCAGCAGCAAGCACGAGTGCTTCTCTGCGCATTGGAAACACAAAACAGAAGCACGCACACGGCAAGAGGAGACTGCCTGACACCTGCTGCACTCAGTACAGCTCTGGGCTGCTGCCAGGGCATGTATTTCAAGGCACTAGCTTCAGGGACTCTCCACTGTCTTGGGGGTGATTCTACAAGGTGACCAGAAGCTGTTCACAAGCACCTGCTTGCAGCGACCGAGTTCGGCGTTCCACACTCTTCCCCGGCTCTCTTTCGCCTCTCCGCACTCCCAGCGGCTGTACCGAAGACGCTGCTGGCTGTGGTGCCGCGAACCGCTGCTTTCTCGGCAAAAGGCAGCTTCTCGCTCTTGACAGCTCTGCTATGCAGAAGCAGAGGAAAGCCGGCAGAGCTTCTCCTGTAGCTGCTCTATGCAGAAACAACTGTAAATCAGCTAGAAATTCATCCTGTAGTGGGAAAGGCAGAAGAGTTGCTGCAAAAGCGTTTTGGCTTGCTGGAAGCAGCAGCAAGCACGAGTGCTTCTCTGCGCATTGGAAACACAAAACAGAAGCACGCACACGGCAAGAGGAGACTGCCTGAAACCTGCTGCACTCAGTACAGGTCTGGGCTGCGGCCAGAGCATGTATTTCAAGGCACTAGCTTCGGGGACTCTCCACTGTCTTGGGGGAGTTTCTACAAGGTGACCAGAAGCTGTTCACAAGCACCTGCTTGCAGCGACCGAGTTCGGCGTTCCACACTCTTCCCCGGCTCTCTTTCGCCTCTCCGCACTCCCAGCGGCTGTACCGAAAACGCTGCTGGCTGTGGTGCCGCGAACCGCTGCTTTCTCGGCAAAAGGCAGCTTCTCGCTCTTGACAGCTCTGCTATGCAGAAGCAGAGGAAAGCCGGCAGAGCTTCTCCTCTAGCTGCTCTACGCAGAAACAACTGTAAATCAGCTAGAAATTCATCCTGTAGTGGGAAAGGCAGAAGAGTTGCTGCAAAAGCGTTTTGGCTTGCTGGAAGCAGCAGCAAGCACGAGTGCTTCTCTGCGCATTGGAAACACAAAACAGAAGCACGCACACGGCAAGAGGAGACTGCCTGACACCTGCTGCACTCAGTACAGCTCTGGGCTGCTGCCAGGGCATGTATTTCAAGGCACTAGCTTCAGGGACTCTCCACTGTCTTGGGGGTGATTCTACAAGGTGACCAGAAGCTGTTCACAAGCACCTGCTTGCAGCGACCGAGTTCGGCGTTCCACACTCTTCCCCGGCTCTCTTTCGCCTCTCCGCACTCCCAGCGGCTGTACCGAAGACGCTGCTGGCTGTGGTGCCGCGAACCGCTGCTTTCTCGGCAAAAGGCAGCTTCTCGCTCTTGACAGCTCTGCTATGCAGAAGCAGAGGAAAGCCGGCAGAGCTTCTCCTGTAGCTGCTCTATGCAGAAACAACTGTAAATCAGCTAGAAATTCATCCTGTAGTGGGAAAGGCAGAAGAGTTGCTGCAAAAGCGTTTTGGCTTGCTGGAAGCAGCAGCAAGCACGAGTGCTTCTCTGCGCATTGGAAACACAAAACAGAAGCACGCACACGGCAAGAGGAGACTGCCTGACACCTGCTGCACTCAGTACAGCTCTGGGCTGCTGCCAGGAAAGGTATTTCAAGGAACTAGCCACGGGGACTCTGCACTGTGCTGGGAGAGATTCTACAAGGTGACCAGAAGCTGTTCACAAGCACCTGCTTGCAGCGACCGAGTTCGGCGTTCCACACTCTTTCCCGGCTCTCTTTTGCCTCTCCGCACTCCCAGCGGCTGTACCGAAGACGCTGCTGGCTGTGGTGCCGCGAACCGCTGCTTTCTCGGCAAAAGGCAGCTTCTCGCTCTTGACAGCTCTGCTATGCAGAAGCAGAGGAAAGCCGGCAGAGCTTCTCCTGTAGCTGCTCTATGCAGAAACAACTGTAAATCAGCTAGAAATTCATCCTGTAGTGGGAAAGGCAGAAGAGTTGCTGCAAAAGCGTTTTGGCTTGCTGGAAGCAGCAGCAAGCACGAGTGCTTCTCTGCACATTGGAAACACAAAACAGAAGCACGCACACGGCAAGAGGAGACTGCCTGACACCTGCTGCACTCAGTACAGCTCTGGGCTGCTGCCAGGAAAGGTATTTCAAGGCACTAGCTTCAGGGACTCTCCACTGTCTTGGGGGTGATTCTACAAGGTGACCAGAAGCTGTTCACAAGCACCTGCTTGCAGCGACCGAGTTCGGCGTTCCACACTCTTCCCCGGCTCTCTTTCGCCTCTCCGCACTCCCAGCGGCTGTACCGAAGACGCTGCTGGCTGTGGTGCCGCGAACCGCTGCTTTCTCGGCAAAAGGCAGCTTCTCGCTCTTGACAGCTCTGCTATGCAGAAGCAGAGGAAAGCCGGCAGAGCTTCTCCTCTAGCTGCTCTATGCAGAAACAACTGTAAATCACTAGAAATTGATCCTGTAGTGGGAAAGGCAGAAAAGTTGCTGCAAAAGCGTTTTGGCTTGCTGGAAGCAGCAGCAAGCACGAGTGCTTCTCTCCACACTGGAAACACAAAACAGAAGCACGCACACGGCAAGAGGAGACTGCCTGACACCTGCTGCACTCAGTACAGCTCTGGGCTGCTGCCAGGGCATGTATTTCAAGGCACTAGCTTCGGGGACTCTCCACTGTCTTGGGGGAGTTTCTACAAGGTGACCAGAAGCTGTTCACAAGCACCTGCTTGCAGCGACCGAGTTCGGCGTTCCACACTCTTCCCCGGCTCTCTTTCGCCTCTCCGCACTCCCAGCGGCTGTACCGAAGACGCTGCTGGCTGTGGTGCCGCGAACCGCTGCTTTCTCGGCAAAAGGCACCTTCTCGCTCTTGACAGCTCTGCTATGCAGAAGCAGAGGAAAGCCGGCAGAGCTTCTCCTGTAGCTGCTCTATGCAGAAACAACTGTAAATCAGCTAGAAATTCATCCTGTAGTGGGAAAGGCAGAAGAGTTGCTGCAAAAGCGTTTTGGCTTGCTGGAAGCAGCAGCAAGCACGAGTGCTTCTCTGCGCATTGGAAACACAAAACAGAAGCACGCACACGGCAAGAGGAGACTGCCTGACACCTGCTGCACTCAGTACAGCTCTGGGCTGCTGCCAGGAAAGGTATTTCAAGGCACTAGCTTCAGGGACTCTCCACTGTCTTGGGGGTGATTCTACAAGGTGACCAGAAGCTGTTCACAAGCACCTGCTTGCAGCGACCGAGTTCGGCGTTCCACACTCTTCCCCGGCTCTCTTTCGCCTCTCCGCACTCCCAGCGGCTGTACCGAAGACGCTGCTGGCTGTGGTGCCGCGAACCGCTGCTTTCTCGGCAAAAGGCAGCTTCTCGCTCTTGACAGCTCTGCTATGCAGAAGCAGAGGAAAGCCGGCAGAGCTTCTCCTCTAGCTGCTCTATGCAGAAACAACTGTAAATCACTAGAAATTGATCCTGTAGTGGGAAAGGCAGAAAAGTTGCTGCAAAAGCGTTTTGGCTTGCTGGAAGCAGCAGCATGCACGAGTGCTTCTCTCCACACTGGAAACACAAAACAGAAGCACGCACACGGCAAGAGGAGACTGCCTGACACCTGCTGCACTCAGTACAGCTCTGGGCTGCTGCCAGGGCATGTATTTCAAGGCACTAGCTTCGGGGACTCTCCACTGTCTTGGGGGAGTTTCTACAAGGTGACCAGAAGCTGTTCACAAGCACCTGCTTGCAGCGACCGAGTTCGGCGTTCCACACTCTTCCCCGGCTCTCTTTCGCCTCTCCGCACTCCCAGCGGCTGTACCGAAAACGCTGCTGGCTGTGGTGCCGCGAACCGCTGCTTTCTCGGCAAAAGGCAGCTTCTCGCTCTTGACAGCTCTGCTATGCAGAAGCAGAGGAAAGCCGGCAGAGCTTCTCCTCTAGCTGCTCTACGCAGAAACAACTGTAAATCAGCTAGAAATTCATCCTGTAGTGGGAAAGGCAGAAGAGTTGCTGCAAAAGCGTTTTGGCTTGCTGGAAGCAGCAGCAAGCACGAGTGCTTCTCTGCGCATTGGAAACACAAAACAGAAGCACGCACACGGCAAGAGGAGACTGCCTGACACCTGCTGCACTCAGTACAGCTCTGGGCTGCTGCCAGGGCATGTATTTCAAGGCACTAGCTTCAGGGACTCTCCACTGTCTTGGGGGTGATTCTACAAGGTGACCAGAAGCTGTTCACAAGCACCTGCTTGCAGCGACCGAGTTCGGCGTTCCACACTCTTCCCCGGCTCTCTTTCGCCTCTCCGCACTCCCAGCGGCTGTACCGAAGACGCTGCTGGCTGTGGTGCCGCGAACCGCTGCTTTCTCGGCAAAAGGCAGCTTCTCGCTCTTGACAGCTCTGCTATGCAGAAGCAGAGGAAAGCCGGCAGAGCTTCTCCTGTAGCTGCTCTATGCAGAAACAACTGTAAATCAGCTAGAAATTCATCCTGTAGTGGGAAAGGCAGAAGAGTTGCTGCAAAAGCGTTTTGGCTTGCTGGAAGCAGCAGCAAGCACGAGTGCTTCTCTGCGCATTGGAAACACAAAACAGAAGCACGCACACGGCAAGAGGAGACTGCCTGACACCTGCTGCACTCAGTACAGCTCTGGGCTGCTGCCAGGAAAGGTATTTCAAGGAACTAGCCACGGGGACTCTGCACTGTGCTGGGAGAGATTCTACAAGGTGACCAGAAGCTGTTCACAAGCACCTGCTTGCAGCGACCGAGTTCGGCGTTCCACACTCTTTCCCGGCTCTCTTTTGCCTCTCCGCACTCCCAGCGGCTGTACCGAAGACGCTGCTGGCTGTGGTGCCGCGAACCGCTGCTTTCTCGGCAAAAGGCAGCTTCTCGCTCTTGACAGCTCTGCTATGCAGAAGCAGAGGAAAGCCGGCAGAGCTTCTCCTGTAGCTGCTCTATGCAGAAACAACTGTAAATCAGCTAGAAATTCATCCTGTAGTGGGAAAGGCAGAAGAGTTGCTGCAAAAGCGTTTTGGCTTGCTGGAAGCAGCAGCAAGCACGAGTGCTTCTCTGCACATTGGAAACACAAAACAGAAGCACGCACACGGCAAGAGGAGACTGCCTGACACCTGCTGCACTCAGTACAGCTCTGGGCTGCTGCCAGGAAAGGTATTTCAAGGCACTAGCTTCAGGGACTCTCCACTGTCTTGGGGGTGATTCTACAAGGTGACCAGAAGCTGTTCACAAGCACCTGCTTGCAGCGACCGAGTTCGGCGTTCCACACTCTTCCCCGGCTCTCTTTCGCCTCTCCGCACTCCCAGCGGCTGTACCGAAGACGCTGCTGGCTGTGGTGCCGCGAACCGCTGCTTTCTCGGCAAAAGGCAGCTTCTCGCTCTTGACAGCTCTGCTATGCAGAAGCAGAGGAAAGCCGGCAGAGCTTCTCCTCTAGCTGCTCTATGCAGAAACAACTGTAAATCACTAGAAATTGATCCTGTAGTGGGAAAGGCAGAAAAGTTGCTGCAAAAGCGTTTTGGCTTGCTGGAAGCAGCAGCAAGCACGAGTGCTTCTCTCCACACTGGAAACACAAAACAGAAGCACGCACACGGCAAGAGGAGACTGCCTGACACCTGCTGCACTCAGTACAGCTCTGGGCTGCTGCCAGGGCATGTATTTCAAGGCACTAGCTTCGGGGACTCTCCACTGTCTTGGGGGAGTTTCTACAAGGTGACCAGAAGCTGTTCACAAGCACCTGCTTGCAGCGACCGAGTTCGGCGTTCCACACTCTTCCCCGGCTCTCTTTCGCCTCTCCGCACTCCCAGCGGCTGTACCGAAGACGCTGCTGGCTGTGGTGCCGCGAACCGCTGCTTTCTCGGCAAAAGGCACCTTCTCGCTCTTGACAGCTCTGCTATGCAGAAGCAGAGGAAAGCCGGCAGAGCTTCTCCTGTAGCTGCTCTATGCAGAAACAACTGTAAATCAGCTAGAAATTCATCCTGTAGTGGGAAAGGCAGAAGAGTTGCTGCAAAAGCGTTTTGGCTTGCTGGAAGCAGCAGCAAGCACGAGTGCTTCTCTGCGCATTGGAAACACAAAACAGAAGCACGCACACGGCAAGAGGAGACTGCCTGACACCTGCTGCACTCAGTACAGCTCTGGGCTGCTGCCAGGAAAGGTATTTCAAGGCACTAGCTTCAGGGACTCTCCACTGTCTTGGGGGTGATTCTACAAGGTGACCAGAAGCTGTTCACAAGCACCTGCTTGCAGCGACCGAGTTCGGCGTTCCACACTCTTCCCCGGCTCTCTTTCGCCTCTCCGCACTCCCAGCGGCTGTACCGAAGACGCTGCTGGCTGTGGTGCCGCGAACCGCTGCTTTCTCGGCAAAAGGCAGCTTCTCGCTCTTGACAGCTCTGCTATGCAGAAGCAGAGGAAAGCCGGCAGAGCTTCTCCTCTAGCTGCTCTATGCAGAAACAACTGTAAATCACTAGAAATTGATCCTGTAGTGGGAAAGGCAGAAAAGTTGCTGCAAAAGCGTTTTGGCTTGCTGGAAGCAGCAGCATGCACGAGTGCTTCTCTCCACACTGGAAACACAAAACAGAAGCACGCACACGGCAAGAGGAGACTGCCTGACACCTGCTGCACTCAGTACAGCTCTGGGCTGCTGCCAGGGCATGTATTTCAAGGCACTAGCTTCGGGGACTCTCCACTGTCTTGGGGGAGTTTCTACAAGGTGACCAGAAGCTGTTCACAAGCACCTGCTTGCAGCGACCGAGTTCGGCGTTCCACACTCTTCCCCGGCTCTCTTTCGCCTCTCCGCACTCCCAGCGGCTGTACCGAAGACGCTGCTGGCTGTGGTGCCGCGAACCGCTGCTTTCTCGGCAAAAGGCACCTTCTCGCTCTTGACAGCTCTGCTATGCAGAAGCAGAGGAAAGCCGGCAGAGCTTCTCCTGTAGCTGCTCTATGCAGAAACAACTGTAAATCAGCTAGAAATTCATCCTGTAGTGGGAAAGGCAGAAGAGTTGCTGCAAAAGCGTTTTGGCTTGCTGGAAGCAGCAGCAAGCACGAGTGCTTCTCTGCGCATTGGAAACACAAAACAGAAGCACGCACACGGCAAGAGGAGACTGCCTGACACCTGCTGCACTCAGTACAGCTCTGGGCTGCTGCCAGGAAAGGTATTTCAAGGCACTAGCTTCAGGGACTCTCCACTGTCTTGGGGGTGATTCTACAAGGTGACCAGAAGCTGTTCACAAGCACCTGCTTGCAGCGACCGAGTTCGGCGTTCCACACTCTTCCCCGGCTCTCTTTCGCCTCTCCGCACTCCCAGCGGCTGTACCGAAGACGCTGCTGGCTGTGGTGCCGCGAACCGCTGCTTTCTCGGCAAAAGGCAGCTTCTCGCTCTTGACAGCTCTGCTATGCAGAAGCAGAGGAAAGCCGGCAGAGCTTCTCCTCTAGCTGCTCTACGCAGAAACAACTGTAAATCAGCTAGAAATTCATCCTGTAGTGGGAAAGGCAGAAGAGTTGCTGCAAAAGCGTTTTGGCTTGCTGGAAGCAGCAGCAAGCACGAGTGCTTCTCTGCGCATTGGAAACACAAAACAGAAGCACGCACACGGCAAGAGGAGACTGCCTGACACCTGCTGCACTCAGTACAGCTCTGGGCTGCTGCCAGGAAAGGTATTTCAAGGAACTAGCCACGGGGACTCTGCACTGTGCTGGGAGAGATTCTACAAGGTGACCAGAAGCTGTTCACAAGCACCTGCTTGCAGCGACCGAGTTCGGCGTTCCACACTCTTCCCCGGCTCTCTTTCGCCTCTCCGCACTCCCAGCGGCTGTACCGAAGACGCTGCTGGCTGTGGTGTCGCGAACCGCTGCTTTCTCGGCAAAACACAGCTTCTCGTTCTTGACAGCTCTGCTATGCAGAAGCACTGGAAAGCCGGCAGAGCTGCTCCTCTAGCTGCTCTACGCACAGGCAACTGTAAATCAGCTAGAAATTCATCCTGTAGTGGGAAAGGCAGAAGAGTTGCTGCAAAAGCGTTTTGGCTTGCTGGAAGCAGCAGCAAGCACAATGGCTTCTCTGCACGCTGCGAACACAAAACAGAAGCACCTACACGGCGAGAGGAGACTGCCTGACACCTGCTGCACTCAGTACAGCTCTGGGCTGCTGCCAGGGCATGTAATTCAAGGCACTAGCTTCAGGGACTCTCCACTGTCTTGGGGGTGATTCTACAAGGTGACCAGAAGCTGTTCACAAGCACCTGCTTGCAGCGACCGAGTTCGGCGTTCCACACTCTTCCCCGGCTCTCTTTCGCCTCTCCGCACTCCCAGCGGCTGTACCGAAGACGCTGCTGGCTGTGGTGCGGCGAACCGCTGCTTTCTCGGCAAAAGGCAGCTTCTCGCTCTTGACAGCTCTGCTATGCAGAAGCAGAGGAAAGCCGGCAGAGCTTCTCCTGTAGCTGCTCTATGCAGAAACAACTGTAAATCAGCTAGAAATTCATCCTGTAGTGGGAAAGGCAGAAGAGTTGCTGCAAAAGCGTTTTGGCTTGCTGGAAGCAGCAGCAAGCACGAGTGCTTCTCTGCGCATTGGAAACACAAAACAGAAGCACGCACACGGCAAGAGGAGACTGCCTGACACCTGCTGCACTCAGTACAGCTCTGGGCTGCTGCCAGGAAAGGTATTTCAAGGAACTAGCCACGAGGACTCTGCACTGTGCTGGGAGAGATTCTACAAGGTGACCAGAAGCTGTTCACAAGCACCTGCTTGCAGCGACCGAGTTCGGCGTTCCACACTCTTTCCCGGCTCTCTTTTGCCTTTCCGCATTCCCAGCGGCTGTACCGAAGACGCTGCTGGCTGTGGTGCCGCGAACCGCTGCTTTCTCGGCAAAAGGCACCTTCTCGCTCTTGACAGCTCTGCTATGCAGAAGCAGAGGAAAGCCGGCAGAGCTTCTCCTGTAGCTGCTCTATGCAGAAACAACTGTAAATCAGCTAGAAATTCATCCTGTAGTGGGAAAGGCAGAAGAGTTGCTGCAAAAGCGTTTTGGCTTGCTGGAAGCAGCAGCAAGCACGAGTGCTTCTCTGCGCATTGGAAACACAAAACAGAAGCACGCACACGGCAAGAGGAGACTGCCTGACACCTGCTGCACTCAGTACAGCTCTGGGCTGCTGCCAGGAAAGGTATTTCAAGGCACTAGCTTCAGGGACTCTCCACTGTCTTGGGGGTGATTCTACAAGGTGACCAGAAGCTGTTCACAAGCACCTGCTTGCAGCGACCGAGTTCGGCGTTCCACACTCTTCCCCGGCTCTCTTTCGCCTCTCCGCACTCCCAGCGGCTGTACCGAAGACGCTGCTGGCTGTGGTGCCGCGAACCGCTGCTTTCTCGGCAAAAGGCAGCTTCTCGCTCTTGACAGCTCTGCTATGCAGAAGCAGAGGAAAGCCGGCAGAGCTTCTCCTGTAGCTGCTCTATGCAGAAACAACTGTAAATCAGCTAGAAATTCATCCTGTAGTGGGAAAGGCAGAAGAGTTGCTGCAAAAGCGTTTTGGCTTGCTGGAAGCAGCAGCAAGCACGAGTGCTTCTCTGCGCATTGGAAACACAAAACAGAAGCACGCACACGGCAAGAGGAGACTGCCTGAAACCTGCTGCACTCAGTACAGCTCTGGGCTGCGGCCAGAGCATGTATTTCAAGGCACTAGCTTCGGGGACTCTCCACTGTCTTGGGGGAGTTTCTACAAGGTGACCAGAAGCTGTTCACAAGCACCTGCTTGCAGCGACCGAGTTCGGCGTTCCACACTCTTCCCCGGCTCTCTTTCGCCTCTCCGCACTCCCAGCGGCTGTACCGAAAACGCTGCTGGCTGTGGTGCCGCGAACCGCTGCTTTCTCGGCAAAAGGCAGCTTCTCGCTCTTGACAGCTCTGCTATGCAGAAGCAGAGGAAAGCCGGCAGAGCTTCTCCTCTAGCTGCTCTACGCAGAAACAACTGTAAATCAGCTAGAAATTCATCCTGTAGTGGGAAAGGCAGAAGAGTTGCTGCAAAAGCGTTTTGGCTTGCTGGAAGCAGCAGCAAGCACGAGTGCTTCTCTGCGCATTGGAAACACAAAACAGAAGCACGCACACGGCAAGAGGAGACTGCCTGACACCTGCTGCACTCAGTACAGCTCTGGGCTGCTGCCAGGAAAGGTATTTCAAGGAACTAGCCACGGGGACTCTGCACTGTGCTGGGAGAGATTCTACAAGGTGACCAGAAGCTGTTCACAAGCACCTGCTTGCAGCGACCGAGTTCGGCGTTCCACACTCTTTCCCGGCTCTCTTTTGCCTTTCCGCATTCCCAGCGGCTGTACCGAAGACGCTGCTGGCTGTGGTGCCGCGAACCGCTGCTTTCTCGGCAAAAGGCAGCTTCTCGCTCTTGACAGCTCTGCTATGCAGAAGCAGAGGAAAGCCGGCAGAGCTTCTCCTGTAGCTGCTCTACGCAGAAACAACTGTAAATCAGCTAGAAATTCATCCTGTAGTGGGAAAGGCAGAAGAGTTGCTGCAAAAGCGTTTTGGCTTGCTGGAAGCAGCAGCAAGCACGAGTGCTTCTCTGCGCATTGGAAACACAAAACAGAAGCACGCACACGGCAAGAGGAGACTGCCTGACACCTGCTGCACTCAGTACAGCTCTGGGCTGCTGCCAGGAAAGGTATTTCAAGGCACTAGCTTCAGGGACTCTCCACTGTCTTGGGGGTGATTCTACAAGGTGACCAGAAGCTGTTCACAAGCACCTGCTTGCAGCGACCGAGTTCGGCGTACCACACTCTTCCCCGGCTCTCTTTCGCCTCTCCGCATTCCCAGCGGCTGTACCGAAGACGCTGCTGGCTGTGGTGCCGCGAACCGCTGCTTTCTCGGCAAAAGGCAGCTTCTCGCTCTTGACAGCTCTGCTATGCAGAAGCAGAGGAAAGCCGGCAGAGCTTCTCCTCTAGCTGCTCTATGCAGAAACAACTGTAAATCACTAGAAATTGATCCTGTAGTGGGAAAGGCAGAAAAGTTGCTGCAAAAGCGTTTTGGCTTGCTGGAAGCAGCAGCAAGCACGAGTGCTTCTCTGCACATTGGAAACACAAAACAGAAGCACGCAGACGGCAAGAGGAGACTGCCTGAAACCTGCTGCACTCAGTACAGGTCTGGGCTGCGGCCAGAGCATGTATTTCAAGGCACTAGCTTCGGGGACTCTCCACTGTCTTGGGGGAGTTTCTACAAGGTGACCAGAAGCTGTTCGAAAGCACCTGCTTGCAGCGACGGAGTTCGGCGTTCCACACTCTTCCCCGGCTCTCTTTCGCTTCTCCGCACAAGCTGCGGCTGAACCCAAGACGCCGATTGCTGCGGTTCCGCGAAGCGCTGCTTTCTCGGCAAAACACAGCTTCTCGTTCTTGACAGCTCTGCTATGCAGAAGCACTGGAAAGCCGGCAGAGCTGCTCCTCTAGCTGCTCTACGCACAGGCAACTGTAAATCAGCTACACATTGATCCTGTTGTGGAAAAGGCAGGAAAGTTGCTGAAAAAGCGTTTTGGCTTACTGGAAGCAGCAGCAAGCACAATGGCTTCTCTGCACGCTGCGAACACAAAACAGAAGCACCTACACGGCGAGAGGAGACTGCCTGACACCTGCTGCACTCAGTACAGCTCTGGGCTGCTGCCAGGGCATGTAATTCAAGGCACTAGCTTCAGGGACTCTCCACTGTCTTGGGGGTGATTCTACAAGGTGACCAGAAGCTGTTCACAAGCACCTGCTTGCAGCGACCGAGTTCGGCGTTCCACACTCTTCCCCGGCTCTCTTTCGCCTCTCCGCACTCCCAGCGGCTGTACCGAAAACGCTGCTGGCTGTCGTGCCGCGAACCGCTGCTTTCTCGGCAAAAGGTAGCTTCTCGCTCTTGACAGCTCTGCTATGCAGAAGCAGAGGAAAGCCGGCAGAGCTTCTCCTGTAGCTGCTCTATGCAGAAGCAACTGTAAATCACTAGAAATTGATCCTGTAGTGGGAAAGGCAGAAAAGTTGCTGCAAAAGCGTTTTGGCTTGCTGGAAGCAGCAGCAAGCACGAGTGCTTCTCTCCACACTGGAAACACAAAACAGAAGCACGCACACGGCAAGAGGAGACTGCCTGACACCTGCTGCACTCAGTACAGCTCTGGGCTGCTGCCAGGGCATGTATTTCAAGGCACTAGCTTCGGGGACTCTCCACTGTCTTGGGGGAGTTTCTACAAGGTGACCAGAAGCTGTTCACAAGCACCTGCTTGCAGCGACCGAGTTCGGCGTTCCACACTCTTCCCCGGCTCTCTTTCGCCTCTCCGCACTCCCAGCGGCTGTACCGAAGACGCTGCTGGCTGTGGTGCCGCGAACCGCTGCTTTCTCGGCAAAAGGCAGCTTCTCGCTCTTGACAGCTCTGCTATGCAGAAGCAGAGGAAAGCCGGCAGAGCTTCTCCTGTAGCTGCTCTATGCAGAAACAACTGTAAATCAGCTAGAAATTCATCCTGTAGTGGGAAAGGCAGAAGAGTTGCTGCAAAAGCGTTTTGGCTTGCTGGAAGCAGCAGCAAGCACGAGTGCTTCTCTGCGCATTGGAAACACAAAACAGAAGCACGCACACGGCAAGAGGAGACTGCCTGACACCTGCTGCACTCAGTACAGCTCTGGGCTGCTGCCAGGGCATGTATTTCAAGGGCACTAGCTTCAGGGACTCTCCACTGTCTTGGGGGTGATTCTACAAGGTGACCAGAAGCTGTTCACAAGCACCTGCTTGCAGCGACCGAGTTCGGCGTTCCACACTCTTCCCCGGCTCTCTTTCGCCTCTCCGCACTCCCAGCGGCTGTACCGAAGACGCTGCTGGCTGTGGTGCCGCGAACCGCTGCTTTCTCGGCAAAAGGCAGCTTCTCGCTCTTGACAGCTCTGCTATGCAGAAGCAGAGGAAAGCCGGCAGAGCTTCTCCTGTAGCTGCTCTATGCAGAAACAACTGTAAATCAGCTAGAAATTCATCCTGTAGTGGGAAAGGCAGAAGAGTTGCTGCAAAAGCGTTTTGGCTTGCTGGAAGCAGCAGCAAGCACGAGTGCTTCTCTGCGCATTGGAAACACAAAACAGAAGCACGCACACGGCAAGAGGAGACTGCCTGACACCTGCTGCACTCAGTACAGCTCTGGGCTGCTGCCAGGAAAGGTATTTCAAGGAACTAGCCACGGGGACTCTGCACTGTGCTGGGAGAGATTCTACAAGGTGACCAGAAGCTGTTCACAAGCACCTGCTTGCAGCGACCGAGTTCGGCGTTCCACACTCTTTCCCGGCTCTCTTTTGCCTTTCCGCATTCCCAGCGGCTGTACCGAAGACGCTGCTGGCTGTGGTGCCGCGAACCGCTGCTTTCTCGGCAAAAGGCAGCTTCTCGCTCTTGACAGCTCTGCTATGCAGAAGCAGAGGAAAGCCGGCAGAGCTTCTCCTGTAGCTGCTCTACGCAGAAACAACTGTAAATCAGCTAGAAATTCATCCTGTAGTGGGAAAGGCAGAAGAGTTGCTGCAAAAGCGTTTTGGCTTGCTGGAAGCAGCAGCAAGCACGAGTGCTTCTCTGCGCATTGGAAACACAAAACAGAAGCACGCACACGGCAAGAGGAGACTGCCTGACACCTGCTGCACTCAGTACAGCTCTGGGCTGCTGCCAGGGCATGTATTTCAAGGCACTAGCTTCAGGGACTCTCCACTGTCTTGGGGGTGATTCTACAAGGTGACCAGAAGCTGTTCACAAGCACCTGCTTGCAGCGACCGAGTTCGGCGTTCCACACTCTTCCCCGGCTCTCTTTCGCCTCTCCGCATTCCCAGCGGCTGTACCGAAGACGCTGCTGGCTGTGGTGCCGCGAACCGCTGCTTTCTCGGCAAAAGGCAGCTTCTCGCTCTTGACAGCTCTGCTATGCAGAAGCAGAGGAAAGCCGGCAGAGCTTCTCCTCTAGCTGCTCTATGCAGAAACAACTGTAAATCAGCTAGAAATTCATCCTGTAGTGGGAAAGGCAGAAAAGTTGCTGCAAAAGCGTTTTGGCTTGCTGGAAGCAGCAGCAAGCACGAGTGCTTCTCTGCACATTGGAAACACAAAACAGAAGCACGCAGACGGCAAGAGGAGACTGCCTGAAACCTGCTGCACTCAGTACAGCTCTGGGCTGCGGCCAGAGCATGTATTTCAAGGCACTAGCTTCGGGGACTCTCCACTGTCTTGGGGGAGTTTCTACAAGGTGACCAGAAGCTGTTCGAAAGCACCTGCTTGCAGCGACGGAGTTCGGCGTTCCACACTCTTCCCCGGCTCTCTTTCGCTTCTCCGCACAAGCTGCGGCTGAACCCAAGACGCCGATTGCTGCGGTTCCGCGAAGCGCTGCTTTCTCGGCAAAACACAGCTTCTCGTTCTTGACAGCTCTGCTATGCAGAAGCACTGGAAAGCCGGCAGAGCTGCTCCTCTAGCTGCTCTACGCACAGGCAACTGTAAATCAGCTACACATTGATCCTGTTGTGGAAAAGGCAGGAAAGTTGCTGAAAAAGCGTTTTGGCTTACTGGAAGCAGCAGCAAGCACAATGGCTTCTCTGCACGCTGCGAACACAAAACAGAAGCACCTACACGGCGAGAGTAGACTGCCTGACACCTGCTGCACTCAGTACAGCTCTGGGCTGCTGCCAGGGCATGTAATTCAAGGCACTAGCTTCAGGGACTCTCCACTGTCTTGGGGGTGATTCTACAAGGTGACCAGAAGCTGTTCACAAGCACCTGCTTGCAGCGACCGAGTTCGGCGTTCCACACTCTTCCCCGGCTCTCTTTCGCCTCTCCGCACTCCCAGCGGCTGTACCGAAAACGCTGCTGGCTGTCGTGCCGCGAACCGCTGTTTTCTCGGCAAAAGGTAACTTCTCGCTCTTGACAGCTCTGCTATGCAGAAGCAGAGGAAAGCCGGCAGAGCTTCTCCTCTAGCTGCTCTATGCAGAAGCAACTGTAAATCACTAGAAATTGATCCTGTAGTGGGAAAGGCAGAAAAGTTGCTGCAAAAGCGTTTTGGCTTGCTGGAAGCAGCAGCAAGCACGAGTGCTTCTCTCCACACTGGAAACACAAAACAGAAGCACGCACACGGCAAGAGGAGACTGCCTGACACCTGCTGCACTCAGTACAGCTCTGGGCTGCTGCCAGGGCATGTATTTCAAGGCACTAGCTTCGGGGACTCTCCACTGTCTTGGGGGAGTTTCTACAAGGTGACCAGAAGCTGTTCACAAGCACCTGCTTGCAGCGACCGAGTTCGGCGTTCCACACTCTTCCCCGGCTCTCTTTCGCCTCTCCGCACTCCCAGCGGCTGTACCGAAGACGCTGCTGGCTGTGGTGCCGCGAACCGCTGCTTTCTCGGCAAAAGGCAGCTTCTCGCTCTTGACAGCTCTGCTATGCAGAAGCAGAGGAAAGCCGGCAGAGCTTCTCCTGTAGCTGCTCTATGCAGAAACAACTGTAAATCAGCTAGAAATTCATCCTGTAGTGGGAAAGGCAGAAGAGTTGCTGCAAAAGCGTTTTGGCTTGCTGGAAGCAGCAGCAAGCACGAGTGCTTCTCTGCGCATTGGAAACACAAAACAGAAGCACGCACACGGCAAGAGGAGACTGCCTGACACCTGCTGCACTCAGTACAGCTCTGGGCTGCTGCCAGGAAAGGTATTTCAAGGCACTAGCTTCAGGGACTCTCCACTGTCTTGGGGGTGATTCTACAAGGTGACCAGAAGCTGTTCACAAGCACCTGCTTGCAGCGACCGAGTTCGGCGTTCCACACTCTTCCCCGGCTCTCTTTCGCCTCTCCGCACTCCCAGCGGCTGTACCGAAGACGCTGCTGGCTGTGGTGCCGCGAACCGCTGCTTTCTCGGCAAAAGGCAGCTTCTCGCTCTTGACAGCTCTGCTATGCAGAAGCAGAGGAAAGCCGGCAGAGCTTCTCCTGTAGCTGCTCTATGCAGAAACAACTGTAAATCAGCTAGAAATTCATCCTGTAGTGGGAAAGGCAGAAGAGTTGCTGCAAAAGCGTTTTGGCTTGCTGGAAGCAGCAGCAAGCACGAGTGCTTCTCTGCGCATTGGAAACACAAAACAGAAGCACGCACACGGCAAGAGGAGACTGCCTGAAACCTGCTGCACTCAGTACAGGTCTGGGCTGCGGCCAGAGCATGTATTTCAAGGCACTAGCTTCGGGGACTCTCCACTGTCTTGGGGGAGTTTCTACAAGGTGACCAGAAGCTGTTCACAAGCACCTGCTTGCAGCGACCGAGTTCGGCGTTCCACACTCTTCCCCGGCTCTCTTTCGCCTCTCCGCACTCCCAGCGGCTGTACCGAAAACGCTGCTGGCTGTGGTGCCGCGAACCGCTGCTTTCTCGGCAAAAGGCAGCTTCTCGCTCTTGACAGCTCTGCTATGCAGAAGCAGAGGAAAGCCGGCAGAGCTTCTCCTCTAGCTGCTCTACGCAGAAACAACTGTAAATCAGCTAGAAATTCATCCTGTAGTGGGAAAGGCAGAAGAGTTGCTGCAAAAGCGTTTTGGCTTGCTGGAAGCCGCAGCAAGCACGAGTGCTTCTCTGCGCATTGGAAACACAAAACAGAAGCACGCACACGGCAAGAGGAGACTGCCTGACACCTGCTGCACTCAGTACAGCTCTGGGCTGCTGCCAGGAAAGGTATTTCAAGGAACTAGCCACGGGGACTCTGCACTGTGCTGGGAGAGATTCTACAAGGTGACCAGAAGCTGTTCACAAGCACCTGCTTGCAGCGACCGAGTTCGGCGTTCCACACTCTTCCCCGGCTCTCTTTCGCCTCTCCGCACTCCCAGCGGCTGTACCGAAGACGCTGCTGGCTGTGGTGTCGCGAACCGCTGCTTTCTCGGCAAAACACAGCTTCTCGTTCTTGACAGCTCTGCTATGCAGAAGCACTGGAAAGCCGGCAGAGCTGCTCCTCTAGCTGCTCTACGCACAGGCAACTGTAAATCAGCTAGAAATTCATCCTGTAGTGGGAAAGGCAGAAGAGTTGCTGCAAAAGCGTTTTGGCTTGCTGGAAGCAGCAGCAAGCACAATGGCTTCTCTGCACGCTGCGAACACAAAACAGAAGCACCTACACGGCGAGAGGAGACTGCCTGACACCTGCTGCACTCAGTACAGCTCTGGGCTGCTGCCAGGGCATGTAATTCAAGGCACTAGCTTCAGGGACTCTCCACTGTCTTGGGGGTGATTCTACAAGGTGACCAGAAGCTGTTCACAAGCACCTGCTTGCAGCGACCGAGTTCGGCGTTCCACACTCTTCCCCGGCTCTCTTTCGCCTCTCCGCACTCCCAGCGGCTGTACCGAAGACGCTGCTGGCTGTGGTGCGGCGAACCGCTGCTTTCTCGGCAAAAGGCAGCTTCTCGCTCTTGACAGCTCTGCTATGCAGAAGCAGAGGAAAGCCGGCAGAGCTTCTCCTGTAGCTGCTCTATGCAGAAACAACTGTAAATCAGCTAGAAATTCATCCTGTAGTGGGAAAGGCAGAAGAGTTGCTGCAAAAGCGTTTTGGCTTGCTGGAAGCAGCAGCAAGCACGAGTGCTTCTCTGCGCATTGGAAACACAAAACAGAAGCACGCACACGGCAAGAGGAGACTGCCTGACACCTGCTGCACTCAGTACAGCTCTGGGCTGCTGCCAGGAAAGGTATTTCAAGGAACTAGCCACGGGGACTCTGCACTGTGCTGGGAGAGATTCTACAAGGTGACCAGAAGCTGTTCACAAGCACCTGCTTGCAGCGACCGAGTTCGGCGTTCCACACTCTTTCCCGGCTCTCTTTTGCCTTTCCGCATTCCCAGCGGCTGTACCGAAGACGCTGCTGGCTGTGGTGCCGCGAACCGCTGCTTTCTCGGCAAAAGGCACCTTCTCGCTCTTGACAGCTCTGCTATGCAGAAGCAGAGGAAAGCCGGCAGAGCTTCTCCTGTAGCTGCTCTATGCAGAAACAACTGTAAATCAGCTAGAAATTCATCCTGTAGTGGGAAAGGCAGAAGAGTTGCTGCAAAAGCGTTTTGGCTTGCTGGAAGCAGCAGCAAGCACGAGTGCTTCTCTGCGCATTGGAAACACAAAACAGAAGCACGCACACGGCAAGAGGAGACTGCCTGACACCTGCTGCACTCAGTACAGCTCTGGGCTGCTGCCAGGAAAGGTATTTCAAGGAACTAGCCACGGGGACTCTGCACTGTGCTGGGAGAGATTCTACAAGGTGACCAGAAGCTGTTCACAAGCACCTGCTTGCAGCGACCGAGTTCGGCGTTCCACACTCTTTCCCGGCTCTCTTTTGCCTTTCCGCATTCCCAGCGGCTGTACCGAAGACGCTGCTGGCTGTGGTGCCGCGAACCGCTGCTTTCTCGGCAAAAGGCACCTTCTCGCTCTTGACAGCTCTGCTATGCAGAAGCAGAGGAAAGCCGGCAGAGCTTCTCCTGTAGCTGCTCTATGCAGAAACAACTGTAAATCAGCTAGAAATTCATCCTGTAGTGGGAAAGGCAGAAGAGTTGCTGCAAAAGCGTTTTGGCTTGCTGGAAGCAGCAGCAAGCACGAGTGCTTCTCTGCGCATTGGAAACACAAAACAGAAGCACGCACACGGCAAGAGGAGACTGCCTGACACCTGCTGCACTCAGTACAGCTCTGGGCTGCTGCCAGGAAAGGTATTTCAAGGCACTAGCTTCAGGGACTCTCCACTGTCTTGGGGGTGATTCTACAAGGTGACCAGAAGCTGTTCACAAGCACCTGCTTGCAGCGACCGAGTTCGGCGTTCCACACTCTTCCCCGGCTCTCTTTCGCCTCTCCGCACTCCCAGCGGCTGTACCGAAGACGCTGCTGGCTGTGGTGCCGCGAACCGCTGCTTTCTCGGCAAAAGGCAGCTTCTCGCTCTTGACAGCTCTGCTATGCAGAAGCAGAGGAAAGCCGGCAGAGCTTCTCCTGTAGCTGCTCTATGCAGAAACAACTGTAAATCAGCTAGAAATTCATCCTGTAGTGGGAAAGGCAGAAGAGTTGCTGCAAAAGCGTTTTGGCTTGCTGGAAGCAGCAGCAAGCACGAGTGCTTCTCTGCGCATTGGAAACACAAAACAGAAGCACGCACACGGCAAGAGGAGACTGCCTGAAACCTGCTGCACTCAGTACAGCTCTGGGCTGCGGCCAGAGCATGTATTTCAAGGCACTAGCTTCGGGGACTCTCCACTGTCTTGGGGGAGTTTCTACAAGGTGACCAGAAGCTGTTCGAAAGCACCTGCTTGCAGCGACGGAGTTCGGCGTTCCACACTCTTCCCCGGCTCTCTTTCGCTTCTCCGCACAAGCTGCGGCTGAACCCAAGACGCCGATTGCTGCGGTTCCGCGAAGCGCTGCTTTCTCGGCAAAACACAGCTTCTCGTTCTTGACAGCTCTGCTATGCAGAAGCACTGGAAAGCCGGCAGAGCTGCTCCTCTAGCTGCTCTACGCACAGGCAACTGTAAATCAGCTACACATTGATCCTGTTGTGGAAAAGGCAGGAAAGTTGCTGAAAAAGCGTTTTGGCTTACTGGAAGCAGCAGCAAGCACAATGGCTTCTCTGCACGCTGCGAACACAAAACAGAAGCACCTACACGGCGAGAGGAGACTGCCTGACACCTGCTGCACTCAGTACAGCTCTGGGCTGCTGCCAGGGCATGTAATTCAAGGCACTAGCTTCAGGGACTCTCCACTGTCTTGGGGGTGATTCTACAAGGTGACCAGAAGCTGTTCACAAGCACCTGCTTGCAGCGACCGAGTTCGGCGTTCCACACTCTTCCCCGGCTCTCTTTCGCCTCTCCGCACTCCCAGCGGCTGTACCGAAAACGCTGCTGGCTGTCGTGCCGCGAACCGCTGCTTTCTCGGCAAAAGGTAGCTTCTCGCTCTTGACAGCTCTGCTATGCAGAAGCAGAGGAAAGCCGGCAGAGCTTCTCCTCTAGCTGCTCTATGCAGAAGCAACTGTAAATCACTAGAAATTGATCCTGTAGTGGGAAAGGCAGAAAAGTTGCTGCAAAAGCGTTTTGGCTTGCTGGAAGCAGCAGCAAGCACGAGTGCTTCTCTCCACACTGGAAACACAAAACAGAAGCACGCACACGGCAAGAGGAGACTGCCTGACACCTGCTGCACTCAGTACAGCTCTGGGCTGCTGCCAGGGCATGTATTTCAAGGCACTAGCTTCGGGGACTCTCCACTGTCTTGGGGGAGTTTCTACAAGGTGACCAGAAGCTGTTCACAAGCACCTGCTTGCAGCGACCGAGTTCGGCGTTCCACACTCTTCCCCGGCTCTCTTTCGCCTCTCCGCACTCCCAGCGGCTGTACCGAAGACGCTGCTGGCTGTGGTGCCGCGAACCGCTGCTTTCTCGGCAAAAGGCAGCTTCTCGCTCTTGACAGCTCTGCTATGCAGAAGCAGAGGAAAGCCGGCAGAGCTTCTCCTGTAGCTGCTCTATGCAGAAACAACTGTAAATCAGCTAGAAATTCATCCTGTAGTGGGAAAGGCAGAAGAGTTGCTGCAAAAGCGTTTTGGCTTGCTGGAAGCAGCAGCAAGCACGAGTGCTTCTCTGCGCATTGGAAACACAAAACAGAAGCACGCACACGGCAAGAGGAGACTGCCTGACACCTGCTGCACTCAGTACAGCTCTGGGCTGCTGCCAGGGCATGTATTTCAAGGCACTAGCTTCAGGGACTCTCCACTGTCTTGGGGGTGATTCTACAAGGTGACCAGAAGCTGTTCACAAGCACCTGCTTGCAGCGACCGAGTTCGGCGTTCCACACTCTTCCCCGGCTCTCTTTCGCCTCTCCGCACTCCCAGCGGCTGTACCGAAGACGCTGCTGGCTGTGGTGCCGCGAACCGCTGCTTTCTCGGCAAAAGGCAGCTTCTCGCTCTTGACAGCTCTGCTATGCAGAAGCAGAGGAAAGCCGGCAGAGCTTCTCCTGTAGCTGCTCTATGCAGAAACAACTGTAAATCAGCTAGAAATTCATCCTGTAGTGGGAAAGGCAGAAGAGTTGCTGCAAAAGCGTTTTGGCTTGCTGGAAGCAGCAGCAAGCACGAGTGCTTCTCTGCGCATTGGAAACACAAAACAGAAGCACGCACACGGCAAGAGGAGACTGCCTGACACCTGCTGCACTCAGTACAGCTCTGGGCTGCTGCCAGGAAAGGTATTTCAAGGAACTAGCCACGGGGACTCTGCACTGTGCTGGGAGAGATTCTACAAGGGGACCAGAAGCTGTTCACAAGCACCTGCTTGCAGCGACCGAGTTCGGCGTTCCACACTCTTTCCCGGCTCTCTTTTGCCTTTCCGCATTCCCAGCGGCTGTACCGAAGACGCTGCTGGCTGTGGTGCCGCGAACCGCTGCTTTCTCGGCAAAAGGCAGCTTCTCGCTCTTGACAGCTCTGCTATGCAGAAGCAGAGGAAAGCCGGCAGAGCTTCTCCTGTAGCTGCTCTACGCAGAAACAACTGTAAATCAGCTAGAAATTCATCCTGTAGTGGGAAAGGCAGAAGAGTTGCTGCAAAAGCGTTTTGGCTTGCTGGAAGCAGCAGCAAGCACGAGTGCTTCTCTGCGCATTGGAAACACAAAACAGAAGCACGCACACGGCAAGAGGAGACTGCCTGACACCTGCTGCACTCAGTACAGCTCTGGGCTGCTGCCAGGGCATGTAATTCAAGGCACTAGCTTCAGGGACTCTCCACTGTCTTGGGGGTGATTCTACAAGGTGACCAGAAGCTGTTCACAAGCACCTGCTTGCAGCGACCGAGTTCGGCGTTCCACACTCTTCCCCGGCTCTCTTTCGCCTCTCCGCACTCCCAGCGGCTGTACCGAAAACGCTGCTGGCTGTCGTGCCGCGAACCGCTGTTTTCTCGGCAAAAGGTAACTTCTCGCTCTTGACAGCTCTGCTATGCAGAAGCAGAGGAAAGCCGGCAGAGCTTCTCCTCTAGCTGCTCTATGCAGAAGCAACTGTAAATCACTAGAAATTGATCCTGTAGTGGGAAAGGCAGAAAAGTTGCTGCAAAAGCGTTTTGGCTTGCTGGAAGCAGCAGCAAGCACGAGTGCTTCTCTCCACACTGGAAACACAAAACAGAAGCACGCACACGGCAAGAGGAGACTGCCTGACACCTGCTGCACTCAGTACAGCTCTGGGCTGCTGCCAGGGCATGTATTTCAAGGCACTAGCTTCGGGGACTCTCCACTGTCTTGGGGGAGTTTCTACAAGGTGACCAGAAGCTGTTCACAAGCACCTGCTTGCAGCGACCGAGTTCGGCGTTCCACACTCTTCCCCGGCTCTCTTTCGCCTCTCCGCACTCCCAGCGGCTGTACCGAAGACGCTGCTGGCTGTGGTGCCGCGAACCGCTGCTTTCTCGGCAAAAGGCACCTTCTCGCTCTTGACAGCTCTGCTATGCAGAAGCAGAGGAAAGCCGGCAGAGCTTCTCCTGTAGCTGCTCTATGCAGAAACAACTGTAAATCAGCTAGAAATTCATCCTGTAGTGGGAAAGGCAGAAGAGTTGCTGCAAAAGCGTTTTGGCTTGCTGGAAGCAGCAGCAAGCACGAGTGCTTCTCTGCGCATTGGAAACACAAAACAGAAGCACGCACACGGCAAGAGGAGACTGCCTGACACCTGCTGCACTCAGTACAGCTCTGGGCTGCTGCCAGGAAAGGTATTTCAAGGCACTAGCTTCAGGGACTCTCCACTGTCTTGGGGGTGATTCTACAAGGTGACCAGAAGCTGTTCACAAGCACCTGCTTGCAGCGACCGAGTTCGGCGTTCCACACTCTTCCCCGGCTCTCTTTCGCCTCTCCGCACTCCCAGCGGCTGTACCGAAGACGCTGCTGGCTGTGGTGCCGCGAACCGCTGCTTTCTCGGCAAAAGGCAGCTTCTCGCTCTTGACAGCTCTGCTATGCAGAAGCAGAGGAAAGCCGGCAGAGCTTCTCCTGTAGCTGCTCTATGCAGAAACAACTGTAAATCAGCTAGAAATTCATCCTGTAGTGGGAAAGGCAGAAGAGTTGCTGCAAAAGCGTTTTGGCTTGCTGGAAGCAGCAGCAAGCACGAGTGCTTCTCTGCGCAT
Source organism: Phylloscopus trochilus trochilus (assembly GCA_016584745.2). NCBI lineage: Eukaryota > Metazoa > Chordata > Aves > Passeriformes > Phylloscopidae > Phylloscopus > Phylloscopus trochilus. The sequence continues at coordinate 464,312 of WQNJ02000094.1, forward strand.
TGGAAACACAAAACAGAAGCACGCACACGGCAAGAGGAGACTGCCTGAAACCTGCTGCACTCAGTACAGGTCTGGGCTGCGGCCAGAGCATGTATTTCAAGGCACTAGCTTCGGGGACTCTCCACTGTCTTGGGGGAGTTTCTACAAGGTGACCAGAAGCTGTTCACAAGCACCTGCTTGCAGCGACCGAGTTCGGCGTTCCACACTCTTCCCCGGCTCTCTTTCGCCTCTCCGCACTCCCAGCGGCTGTACCGAAAACGCTGCTGGCTGTGGTGCCGCGAACCGCTGCTTTCTCGGCAAAAGGCAGCTTCTCGCTCTTGACAGCTCTGCTATGCAGAAGCAGAGGAAAGCCGGCAGAGCTTCTCCTCTAGCTGCTCTACGCAGAAACAACTGTAAATCAGCTAGAAATTCATCCTGTAGTGGGAAAGGCAGAAGAGTTGCTGCAAAAGCGTTTTGGCTTGCTGGAAGCAGCAGCAAGCACGAGTGCTTCTCTGCGCATTGGAAACACAAAACAGAAGCACGCACACGGCAAGAGGAGACTGCCTGACACCTGCTGCACTCAGTACAGCTCTGGGCTGCTGCCAGGAAAGGTATTTCAAGGAACTAGCCACGGGGACTCTGCACTGTGCTGGGAGAGATTCTACAAGGTGACCAGAAGCTGTTCACAAGCACCTGCTTGCAGCGACCGAGTTCGGCGTTCCACACTCTTCCCCGGCTCTCTTTCGCCTCTCCGCACTCCCAGCGGCTGTACCGAAGACGCTGCTGGCTGTGGTGTCGCGAACCGCTGCTTTCTCGGCAAAACACAGCTTCTCGTTCTTGACAGCTCTGCTATGCAGAAGCACTGGAAAGCCGGCAGAGCTGCTCCTCTAGCTGCTCTACGCACAGGCAACTGTAAATCAGCTAGAAATTCATCCTGTAGTGGGAAAGGCAGAAGAGTTGCTGCAAAAGCGTTTTGGCTTGCTGGAAGCAGCAGCAAGCACAATGGCTTCTCTGCACGCTGCGAACACAAAACAGAAGCACCTACACGGCGAGAGGAGACTGCCTGACACCTGCTGCACTCAGTACAGCTCTGGGCTGCTGCCAGGGCATGTAATTCAAGGCACTAGCTTCAGGGACTCTCCACTGTCTTGGGGGTGATTCTACAAGGTGACCAGAAGCTGTTCACAAGCACCTGCTTGCAGCGACCGAGTTCGGCGTTCCACACTCTTCCCCGGCTCTCTTTCGCCTCTCCGCACTCCCAGCGGCTGTACCGAAGACGCTGCTGGCTGTGGTGCGGCGAACCGCTGCTTTCTCGGCAAAAGGCAGCTTCTCGCTCTTGACAGCTCTGCTATGCAGAAGCAGAGGAAAGCCGGCAGAGCTTCTCCTGTAGCTGCTCTATGCAGAAACAACTGTAAATCAGCTAGAAATTCATCCTGTAGTGGGAAAGGCAGAAGAGTTGCTGCAAAAGCGTTTTGGCTTGCTGGAAGCAGCAGCAAGCACGAGTGCTTCTCTGCGCATTGGAAACACAAAACAGAAGCACGCACACGGCAAGAGGAGACTGCCTGACACCTGCTGCACTCAGTACAGCTCTGGGCTGCTGCCAGGAAAGGTATTTCAAGGAACTAGCCACGGGGACTCTGCACTGTGCTGGGAGAGATTCTACAAGGTGACCAGAAGCTGTTCACAAGCACCTGCTTGCAGCGACCGAGTTCGGCGTTCCACACTCTTTCCCGGCTCTCTTTTGCCTTTCCGCATTCCCAGCGGCTGTACCGAAGACGCTGCTGGCTGTGGTGCCGCGAACCGCTGCTTTCTCGGCAAAAGGCAGCTTCTCGCTCTTGACAGCTCTGCTATGCAGAAGCAGAGGAAAGCCGGCAGAGCTTCTCCTGTAGCTGCTCTATGCAGAAACAACTGTAAATCAGCTAGAAATTCATCCTGTAGTGGGAAAGGCAGAAGAGTTGCTGCAAAAGCGTTTTGGCTTGCTGGAAGCAGCAGCAAGCACGAGTGCTTCTCTGCGCATTGGAAACACAAAACAGAAGCACGCACACGGCAAGAGGAGACTGCCTGACACCTGCTGCACTCAGTACAGCTCTGGGCTGCTGCCAGGAAAGGTATTTCAAGGCACTAGCTTCAGGGACTCTCCACTGTCTTGGGGGTGATTCTACAAGGTGACCAGAAGCTGTTCACAAGCACCTGCTTGCAGCGACCGAGTTCGGCGTTCCACACTCTTCCCCGGCTCTCTTTCGCCTCTCCGCACTCCCAGCGGCTGTACCGAAGACGCTGCTGGCTGTGGTGCCGCGAACCGCTGCTTTCTCGGCAAAAGGCAGCTTCTCGCTCTTGACAGCTCTGCTATGCAGAAGCAGAGGAAAGCCGGCAGAGCTTCTCCTGTAGCTGCTCTATGCAGAAACAACTGTAAATCAGCTAGAAATTCATCCTGTAGTGGGAAAGGCAGAAGAGTTGCTGCAAAAGCGTTTTGGCTTGCTGGAAGCAGCAGCAAGCACGAGTGCTTCTCTGCGCATTGGAAACACAAAACAGAAGCACGCAGACGGCAAGAGGAGACTGCCTGAAACCTGCTGCACTCAGTACGGGTCTGGGCTGCGGCCAGAGCATGTATTTCAAGGCACTAGCTTCGGGGACTCTCCACTGTCTTGGGGGAGTTTCTACAAGGTGACCAGAAGCTGTTCGAAAGCACCTGCTTGCAGCGACGGAGTTCGGCGTTCCACACTCTTCCCCGGCTCTCTTTCGCTTCTCCGCACAAGCTGCGGCTGAACCCAAGACGCCGATTGCTGCGGTTCCGCGAAGCGCTGCTTTCTCGGCAAAACACAGCTTCTCGTTCTTGACAGCTCTGCTATGCAGAAGCACTGGAAAGCCGGCAGAGCTGCTCCTCTAGCTGCTCTACGCACAGGCAACTGTAAATCAGCTACACATTGATCCTGTTGTGGAAAAGGCAGGAAAGTTGCTGAAAAAGCGTTTTGGCTTACTGGAAGCAGCAGCAAGCACAATGGCTTCTCTGCACGCTGCGAACACAAAACAGAAGCACCTACACGGCGAGAGGAGACTGCCTGACACCTGCTGCACTCAGTACAGCTCTGGGCTGCTGCCAGGGCATGTAATTCAAGGCACTAGCTTCAGGGACTCTCCACTGTCTTGGGGGTGATTCTACAAGGTGACCAGAAGCTGTTCACAAGCACCTGCTTGCAGCGACCGAGTTCGGCGTTCCACACTCTTCCCCGGCTCTCTTTCGCCTCTCCGCACTCCCAGCGGCTGTACCGAAAACGCTGCTGGCTGTCGTGCCGCGAACCGCTGCTTTCTCGGCAAAAGGTAGCTTCTCGCTCTTGACAGCTCTGCTATGCAGAAGCAGAGGAAAGCCGGCAGAGCTTCTCCTCTAGCTGCTCTATGCAGAAGCAACTGTAAATCACTAGAAATTGATCCTGTAGTGGGAAAGGCAGAAAAGTTGCTGCAAAAGCGTTTTGGCTTGCTGGAAGCAGCAGCAAGCACGAGTGCTTCTCTCCACACTGGAAACACAAAACAGAAGCACGCACACGGCAAGAGGAGACTGCCTGACACCTGCTGCACTCAGTACAGCTCTGGGCTGCTGCCAGGGCATGTATTTCAAGGCACTAGCTTCGGGGACTCTCCACTGTCTTGGGGGAGTTTCTACAAGGTGACCAGAAGCTGTTCACAAGCACCTGCTTGCAGCGACCGAGTTCGGCGTTCCACACTCTTCCCCGGCTCTCTTTCGCCTCTCCGCACTCCCAGCGGCTGTACCGAAGACGCTGCTGGCTGTGGTGCCGCGAACCGCTGCTTTCTCGGCAAAAGGCAGCTTCTCGCTCTTGACAGCTCTGCTATGCAGAAGCAGAGGAAAGCCGGCAGAGCTTCTCCTGTAGCTGCTCTATGCAGAAACAACTGTAAATCAGCTAGAAATTCATCCTGTAGTGGGAAAGGCAGAAGAGTTGCTGCAAAAGCGTTTTGGCTTGCTGGAAGCAGCAGCAAGCACGAGTGCTTCTCTGCGCATTGGAAACACAAAACAGAAGCACGCACACGGCAAGAGGAGACTGCCTGACACCTGCTGCACTCAGTACAGCTCTGGGCTGCTGCCAGGGCATGTATTTCAAGGCACTAGCTTCAGGGACTCTCCACTGTCTTGGGGGTGATTCTACAAGGTGACCAGAAGCTGTTCACAAGCACCTGCTTGCAGCGACCGAGTTCGGCGTTCCACACTTTTCCCCGGCTCTCTTTCGCCTCTCCGCACTCCCAGCGGCTGTACCGAAGACGCTGCTGGCTGTGGTGCCGCGAACCGCTGCTTTCTCGGCAAAAGGCAGCTTCTCGCTCTTGACAGCTCTGCTATGCAGAAGCAGAGGAAAGCCGGCAGAGCTTCTCCTGTAGCTGCTCTATGCAGAAACAACTGTAAATCAGCTAGAAATTCATCCTGTAGTGGGAAAGGCAGAAGAGTTGCTGCAAAAGCGTTTTGGCTTGCTGGAAGCAGCAGCAAGCACGAGTGCTTCTCTGCGCATTGGAAACACAAAACAGAAGCACGCACACGGCAAGAGGAGACTGCCTGACACCTGCTGCACTCAGTACAGCTCTGGGCTGCTGCCAGGAAAGGTATTTCAAGGAACTAGCCACGGGGACTCTGCACTGTGCTGGGAGAGATTCTACAAGGTGACCAGAAGCTGTTCACAAGCACCTGCTTGCAGCGACCGAGTTCGGCGTTCCACACTCTTTCCCGGCTCTCTTTTGCCTTTCCGCATTCCCAGCGGCTGTACCGAAGACGCTGCTGGCTGTGGTGCCGCGAACCGCTGCTTTCTCGGCAAAAGGCAGCTTCTCGCTCTTGACAGCTCTGCTATGCAGAAGCAGAGGAAAGCCGGCAGAGCTTCTCCTGTAGCTGCTCTACGCAGAAACAACTGTAAATCAGCTAGAAATTCATCCTGTAGTGGGAAAGGCAGAAGAGTTGCTGCAAAAGCGTTTTGGCTTGCTGGAAGCAGCAGCAAGCACGAGTGCTTCTCTGCGCATTGGAAACACAAAACAGAAGCACGCACACGGCAAGAGGAGACTGCCTGACACCTGCTGCACTCAGTACAGCTCTGGGCTGCTGCCAGGGCATGTATTTCAAGGCACTAGCTTCAGGGACTCTCCACTGTCTTGGGGGTGATTCTACAAGGTGACCAGAAGCTGTTCACAAGCACCTGCTTGCAGCGACCGAGTTCGGCGTTCCACACTCTTCCCCGGCTCTCTTTCGCCTCTCCGCATTCCCAGCGGCTGTACCGAAGACGCTGCTGGCTGTGGTGCCGCGAACCGCTGCTTTCTCGGCAAAAGGCAGCTTCTCGCTCTTGACAGCTCTGCTATGCAGAAGCAGAGGAAAGCCGGCAGAGCTTCTCCTCTAGCTGCTCTATGCAGAAACAACTGTAAATCAGCTAGAAATTCATCCTGTAGTGGGAAAGGCAGAAAAGTTGCTGCAAAAGCGTTTTGGCTTGCTGGAAGCAGCAGCAAGCACGAGTGCTTCTCTGCACATTGGAAACACAAAACAGAAGCACGCAGACGGCAAGAGGAGACTGCCTGAAACCTGCTGCACTCAGTACAGGTCTGGGCTGCGGCCAGAGCATGTATTTCAAGGCACTAGCTTCGGGGACTCTCCACTGTCTTGGGGGAGTTTCTACAAGGTGACCAGAAGCTGTTCGAAAGCACCTGCTTGCAGCGACGGAGTTCGGCGTTCCACACTCTTCCCCGGCTCTCTTTCGCTTCTCCGCACAAGCTGCGGCTGAACCCAAGACGCCGATTGCTGCGGTTCCGCGAAGCGCTGCTTTCTCGGCAAAACACAGCTTCTCGTTCTTGACAGCTCTGCTATGCAGAAGCACTGGAAAGCCGGCAGAGCTGCTCCTCTAGCTGCTCTACGCACAGGCAACTGTAAATCAGCTACACATTGATCCTGTTGTGGAAAAGGCAGGAAAGTTGCTGAAAAAGCGTTTTGGCTTACTGGAAGCAGCAGCAAGCACAATGGCTTCTCTGCACGCTGCGAACACAAAACAGAAGCACCTACACGGCGAGAGGAGACTGCCTGACACCTGCTGCACTCAGTACAGCTCTGGGCTGCTGCCAGGGCATGTAATTCAAGGCACTAGCTTCAGGGACTCTCCACTGTCTTGGGGGTGATTCTACAAGGTGACCAGAAGCTGTTCACAAGCACCTGCTTGCAGCGACCGAGTTCGGCGTTCCACACTCTTCCCCGGCTCTCTTTCGCCTCTCCGCACTCCCAGCGGCTGTACCGAAAACGCTGCTGGCTGTCGTGCCGCGAACCGCTGTTTTCTCGGCAAAAGGTAACTTCTCGCTCTTGACAGCTCTGCTATGCAGAAGCAGAGGAAAGCCGGCAGAGCTTCTCCTCTAGCTGCTCTATGCAGAAGCAACTGTAAATCACTAGAAATTGATCCTGTAGTGGGAAAGGCAGAAAAGTTGCTGCAAAAGCGTTTTGGCTTGCTGGAAGCAGCAGCAAGCACGAGTGCTTCTCTGCGCATTGGAAACACAAAACAGAAGCACGCACACGGCAAGAGGAGACTGCCTGACACCTGCTGCACTCAGTACAGCTCTGGGCTGCTGCCAGGGCATGTATTTCAAGGCACTAGCTTCGGGGACTCTCCACTGTCTTGGGGGAGTTTCTACAAGGTGACCAGAAGCTGTTCACAAGCACCTGCTTGCAGCGACCGAGTTCGGCGTTCCACACTCTTCCCCGGCTCTCTTTCGCCTCTCCGCACTCCCAGCGGCTGTACCGAAGACGCTGCTGGCTGTGGTGCCGCGAACCGCTGCTTTCTCGGCAAAAGGCAGCTTCTCGCTCTTGACAGCTCTGCTATGCAGAAGCAGAGGAAAGCCGGCAGAGCTTCTCCTGTAGCTGCTCTATGCAGAAACAACTGTAAATCAGCTAGAAATTCATCCTGTAGTGGGAAAGGCAGGAAAGTTGCTGCAAAAGCGTTTTGGCTTGCTGGAAGCAGCAGCAAGCACGAGTGCTTCTCTGCGCATTGGAAACACAAAACAGAAGCACGCACACGGCAAGAGGAGACTGCCTGACACCTGCTGCACTCAGTACAGCTCTGGGCTGCTGCCAGGGCATGTATTTCAAGGCACTAGCTTCAGGGACTCTCCACTGTCTTGGGGGTGATTCTACAAGGTGACCAGAAGCTGTTCACAAGCACCTGCTTGCAGCGACCGAGTTCGGCGTTCCACACTCTTCCCCGGCTCTCTTTCGCCTCTCCGCACTCCCAGCGGCTGTACCGAAGACGCTGCTGGCTGTGGTGCCGCGAACCGCTGCTTTCTCGGCAAAAGGCAGCTTCTCGCTCTTGACAGCTCTGCTATGCAGAAGCAGAGGAAAGCCGGCAGAGCTTCTCCTGTAGCTGCTCTATGCAGAAACAACTGTAAATCAGCTAGAAATTCATCCTGTAGTGGGAAAGGCAGAAGAGTTGCTGCAAAAGCGTTTTGGCTTGCTGGAAGCAGCAGCAAGCACGAGTGCTTCTCTGCGCATTGGAAACACAAAACAGAAGCACGCACACGGCAAGAGGAGACTGCCTGACACCTGCTGCACTCAGTACAGCTCTGGGCTGCTGCCAGGAAAGGTATTTCAAGGAACTAGCCACGGGGACTCTGCACTGTGCTGGGAGAGATTCTACAAGGTGACCAGAAGCTGTTCACAAGCACCTGCTTGCAGCGACCGAGTTCGGCGTTCCACACTCTTTCCCGGCTCTCTTTTGCCTTTCCGCATTCCCAGCGGCTGTACCGAAGACGCTGCTGGCTGTGGTGCCGCGAACCGCTGCTTTCTCGGCAAAAGGCACCTTCTCGCTCTTGACAGCTCTGCTATGCAGAAGCAGAGGAAAGCCGGCAGAGCTTCTCCTGTAGCTGCTCTATGCAGAAACAACTGTAAATCAGCTAGAAATTCATCCTGTAGTGGGAAAGGCAGAAGAGTTGCTGCAAAAGCGTTTTGGCTTGCTGGAAGCAGCAGCAAGCACGAGTGCTTCTCTGCGCATTGGAAACACAAAACAGAAGCACGCACACGGCAAGAGGAGACTGCCTGACACCTGCTGCACTCAGTACAGCTCTGGGCTGCTGCCAGGAAAGGTATTTCAAGGAACTAGCCACGGGGACTCTGCACTGTGCTGGGAGAGATTCTACAAGGTGACCAGAAGCTGTTCACAAGCACCTGCTTGCAGCGACCGAGTTCGGCGTTCCACACTCTTTCCCGGCTCTCTTTTGCCTTTCCGCATTCCCAGCGGCTGTACCGAAGACGCTGCTGGCTGTGGTGCCGCGAACCGCTGCTTTCTCGGCAAAAGGCAGCTTCTCGCTCTTGACAGCTCTGCTATGCAGAAGCAGAGGAAAGCCGGCAGAGCTTCTCCTGTAGCTGCTCTACGCAGAAACAACTGTAAATCAGCTAGAAATTCATCCTGTAGTGGGAAAGGCAGAAGAGTTGCTGCAAAAGCGTTTTGGCTTGCTGGAAGCAGCAGCAAGCACGAGTGCTTCTCTGCGCATTGGAAACACAAAACAGAAGCACGCACACGGCAAGAGGAGACTGCCTGACACCTGCTGCACTCAGTACAGCTCTGGGCTGCTGCCAGGAAAGGTATTTCAAGGCACTAGCTTCAGGGACTCTCCACTGTCTTGGGGGTGATTCTACAAGGTGACCAGAAGCTGTTCACAAGCACCTGCTTGCAGCGACCGAGTTCGGCGTTCCACACTCTTCCCCGGCTCTCTTTCGCCTCTCCGCATTCCCAGCGGCTGTACCGAAGACGCTGCTGGCTGTGGTGCCGCGAACCGCTGCTTTCTCGGCAAAAGGCAGCTTCTCGCTCTTGACAGCTCTGCTATGCAGAAGCAGAGGAAAGCCGGCAGAGCTTCTCCTCTAGCTGCTCTATGCAGAAACAACTGTAAATCACTAGAAATTGATCCTGTAGTGGGAAAGGCAGAAAAGTTGCTGCAAAAGCGTTTTGGCTTGCTGGAAGCAGCAGCAAGCACGAGTGCTTCTCTGCACATTGGAAACACAAAACAGAAGCACGCAGACGGCAAGAGGAGACTGCCTGAAACCTGCTGCACTCAGTACAGGTCTGGGCTGCGGCCAGAGCATGTATTTCAAGGCACTAGCTTCGGGGACTCTCCACTGTCTTGGGGGAGTTTCTACAAGGTGACCAGAAGCTGTTCGAAAGCACCTGCTTGCAGCGACGGAGTTCGGCGTTCCACACTCTTCCCCGGCTCTCTTTCGCTTCTCCGCACAAGCTGCGGCTGAACCCAAGACGCCGATTGCTGCGGTTCCGCGAAGCGCTGCTTTCTCGGCAAAACACAGCTTCTCGTTCTTGACAGCTCTGCTATGCAGAAGCACTGGAAAGCCGGCAGAGCTGCTCCTCTAGCTGCTCTACGCACAGGCAACTGTAAATCAGCTACACATTGATCCTGTTGTGGAAAAGGCAGGAAAGTTGCTGAAAAAGCGTTTTGGCTTACTGGAAGCAGCAGCAAGCACAATGGCTTCTCTGCACGCTGCGAACACAAAACAGAAGCACCTACACGGCGAGAGGAGACTGCCTGACACCTGCTGCACTCAGTACAGCTCTGGGCTGCTGCCAGGGCATGTAATTCAAGGCACTAGCTTCAGGGACTCTCCACTGTCTTGGGGGTGATTCTACAAGGTGACCAGAAGCTGTTCACAAGCACCTGCTTGCAGCGACCGAGTTCGGCGTTCCACACTCTTCCCCGGCTCTCTTTCGCCTCTCCGCACTCCCAGCGGCTGTACCGAAAACGCTGCTGGCTGTCGTGCCGCGAACCGCTGCTTTCTCGGCAAAAGGTAGCTTCTCGCTCTTGACAGCTCTGCTATGCAGAAGCAGAGGAAAGCCGGCAGAGCTTCTCCTCTAGCTGCTCTATGCAGAAGCAACTGTAAATCACTAGAAATTGATCCTGTAGTGGGAAAGGCAGAAAAGTTGCTGCAAAAGCGTTTTGGCTTGCTGGAAGCAGCAGCAAGCACGAGTGCTTCTCTCCACACTGGAAACACAAAACAGAAGCACGCACACGGCAAGAGGAGACTGCCTGACACCTGCTGCACTCAGTACAGCTCTGGGCTGCTGCCAGGGCATGTATTTCAAGGCACTAGCTTCGGGGACTCTCCACTGTCTTGGGGGAGTTTCTACAAGGTGACCAGAAGCTGTTCACAAGCACCTGCTTGCAGCGACCGAGTTCGGCGTTCCACACTCTTCCCCGGCTCTCTTTCGCCTCTCCGCACTCCCAGCGGCTGTACCGAAGACGCTGCTGGCTGTGGTGCCGCGAACCGCTGCTTTCTCGGCAAAAGGCAGCTTCTCGCTCTTGACAGCTCTGCTATGCAGAAGCAGAGGAAAGCCGGCAGAGCTTCTCCTGTAGCTGCTCTATGCAGAAACAACTGTAAATCAGCTAGAAATTCATCCTGTAGTGGGAAAGGCAGAAGAGTTGCTGCAAAAGCGTTTTGGCTTGCTGGAAGCAGCAGCAAGCACGAGTGCTTCTCTGCGCATTGGAAACACAAAACAGAAGCACGCACACGGCAAGAGGAGACTGCCTGACACCTGCTGCACTCAGTACAGCTCTGGGCTGCTGCCAGGGCATGTATTTCAAGGCACTAGCTTCAGGGACTCTCCACTGTCTTGGGGGTGATTCTACAAGGTGACCAGAAGCTGTTCACAAGCACCTGCTTGCAGCGACCGAGTTCGGCGTTCCACACTCTTCCCCGGCTCTCTTTCGCCTCTCCGCACTCCCAGCGGCTGTACCGAAGACGCTGCTGGCTGTGGTGCCGCGAACCGCTGCTTTCTCGGCAAAAGGCAGCTTCTCGCTCTTGACAGCTCTGCTATGCAGAAGCAGAGGAAAGCCGGCAGAGCTTCTCCTGTAGCTGCTCTATGCAGAAACAACTGTAAATCAGCTAGAAATTCATCCTGTAGTGGGAAAGGCAGAAGAGTTGCTGCAAAAGCGTTTTGGCTTGCTGGAAGCAGCAGCAAGCACGAGTGCTTCTCTGCGCATTGGAAACACAAAACAGAAGCACGCACACGGCAAGAGGAGACTGCCTGACACCTGCTGCACTCAGTACAGCTCTGGGCTGCTGCCAGGAAAGGTATTTCAAGGAACTAGCCACGGGGACTCTGCACTGTGCTGGGAGAGATTCTACAAGGTGACCAGAAGCTGTTCACAAGCACCTGCTTGCAGCGACCGAGTTCGGCGTTCCACACTCTTTCCCGGCTCTCTTTTGCCTTTCCGCATTCCCAGCGGCTGTACCGAAGACGCTGCTGGCTGTGGTGCCGCGAACCGCTGCTTTCTCGGCAAAAGGCAGCTTCTCGCTCTTGACAGCTCTGCTATGCAGAAGCAGAGGAAAGCCGGCAGAGCTTCTCCTGTAGCTGCTCTATGCAGAAACAACTGTAAATCAGCTAGAAATTCATCCTGTAGTGGGAAAGGCAGAAGAGTTGCTGCAAAAGCGTTTTGGCTTGCTGGAAGCAGCAGCAAGCACGAGTGCTTCTCTGCGCATTGGAAACACAAAACAGAAGCACGCACACGGCAAGAGGAGACTGCCTGACACCTGCTGCACTCAGTACAGCTCTGGGCTGCTGCCAGGAAAGGTATTTCAAGGCACTAGCTTCAGGGAGTCTCCACTGTCTTGGGGGTGATTCTACAAGGTGACCAGAAGCTGTTCACAAGCACCTGCTTGCAGCGACCGAGTTCGGCGTTCCACACTCTTCCCCGGCTCTCTTTCGCCTCTCCGCACTCCCAGCGGCTGTACCGAAGACGCTGCTGGCTGTGGTGCCGCGAACCGCTGCTTTCTCGGCAAAAGGCAGCTTCTCGCTCTTGACAGCTCTGCTATGCAGAAGCAGAGGAAAGCCGGCAGAGCTTCTCCTCTAGCTGCTCTATGCAGAAACAACTGTAAATCACTAGAAATTGATCCTGTAGTGGGAAAGGCAGAAAAGTTGCTGCAAAAGCGTTTTGGCTTGCTGGAAGCAGCAGCAAGCACGAGTGCTTCTCTCCGCACTGGAAACACAAAACAGAAGCACGCACACGGCAAGAGGAGACTGCCTGACACCTGCTGCACTCAGTACAGCTCTGGGCTGCTGCCAGGGCATGTATTTCAAGGCACTAGCTTCGGGGACTCTCCACTGTCTTGGGGGAGTTTCTACAAGGTGACCAGAAGCTGTTCACAAGCACCTGCTTGCAGCGACCGAGTTCGGCGTTCCACACTCTTCCCCGGCTCTCTTTCGCCTCTCCGCACTCCCAGCGGCTGTACCGAAGACGCTGCTGGCTGTGGTGCTGCGAACCGCTGCTTTCTCGGCAAAAGGCACCTTCTCGCTCTTGACAGCTCTGCTATGCAGAAGCAGAGGAAAGCCGGCAGAGCTTCTCCTGTAGCTGCTCTATGCAGAAACAACTGTAAATCAGCTAGAAATTCATCCTGTAGTGGGAAAGGCAGAAGAGTTGCTGCAAAAGCGTTTTGGCTTGCTGGAAGCAGCAGCAAGCACGAGTGCTTCTCTGCGCATTGGAAACACAAAACAGAAGCACGCACACGGCAAGAGGAGACTGCCTGACACCTGCTGCACTCAGTACAGCTCTGGGCTGCTGCCAGGAAAGGTATTTCAAGGCACTAGCTTCAGGGACTCTCCACTGTCTTGGGGGTGATTCTACAAGGTGACCAGAAGCTGTTCACAAGCACCTGCTTGCAGCGACCGAGTTCGGCGTTCCACACTCTTCCCCGGCTCTCTTTCGCCTCTCCGCACTCCCAGCGGCTGTACCGAAGACGCTGCTGGCTGTGGTGCCGCGAACCGCTGCTTTCTCGGCAAAAGGCAGCTTCTCGCTCTTGACAGCTCTGCTATGCAGAAGCAGAGGAAAGCCGGCAGAGCTTCTCCTGTAGCTGCTCTATGCAGAAACAACTGTAAATCAGCTAGAAATTCATCCTGTAGTGGGAAAGGCAGAAGAGTTGCTGCAAAAGCGTTTTGGCTTGCTGGAAGCAGCAGCAAGCACGAGTGCTTCTCTGCGCATTGGAAACACAAAACAGAAGCACGCACACGGCAAGAGGAGACTGCCTGACACCTGCTGCACTCAGTACAGCTCTGGGCTGCTGCCAGGAAAGGTATTTCAAGGCACTAGCTTCAGGGACTCTCCACTGTCTTGGGGGTGATTCTACAAGGTGACCAGAAGCTGTTCACAAGCACCTGCTTGCAGCGACCGAGTTCGGCGTTCCACACTCTTCCCCGGCTCTCTTTCGCCTCTCCGCACTCCCAGCGGCTGTACCGAAGACGCTGCTGGCTGTGGTGCCGCGAACCGCTGCTTTCTCGGCAAAAGGCAGCTTCTCGCTCTTGACAGCTCTGCTATGCAGAAGCAGAGGAAAGCCGGCAGAGCTTCTCCTGTAGCTGCTCTATGCAGAAACAACTGTAAATCAGCTAGAAATTCATCCTGTAGTGGGAAAGGCAGAAGAGTTGCTGCAAAAGCGTTTTGGCTTGCTGGAAGCAGCAGCAAGCACGAGTGCTTCTCTGCGCATTGGAAACACAAAACAGAAGCACGCACACGGCAAGAGGAGACTGCCTGAAACCTGCTGCACTCAGTACAGGTCTGGGCTGCGGCCAGAGCATGTATTTCAAGGCACTAGCTTCGGGGACTCTCCACTGTCTTGGGGGAGTTTCTACAAGGTGACCAGAAGCTGTTCACAAGCACCTGCTTGCAGCGACCGAGTTCGGCGTTCCACACTCTTCCCCGGCTCTCTTTCGCCTCTCCGCACTCCCAGCGGCTGTACCGAAAACGCTGCTGGCTGTGGTGCCGCGAACCGCTGCTTTCTCGGCAAAAGGCAGCTTCTCGCTCTTGACAGCTCTGCTATGCAGAAGCAGAGGAAAGCCGGCAGAGCTTCTCCTCTAGCTGCTCTACGCAGAAACAACTGTAAATCAGCTAGAAATTCATCCTGTAGTGGGAAAGGCAGAAGAGTTGCTGCAAAAGCGTTTTGGCTTGCTGGAAGCAGCAGCAAGCACGAGTGCTTCTCTGCGCATTGGAAACACAAAACAGAAGCACGCACACGGCAAGAGGAGACTGCCTGACACCTGCTGCACTCAGTACAGCTCTGGGCTGCTGCCAGGAAAGGTATTTCAAGGAACTAGCCACGGGGACTCTGCACTGTGCTGGGAGAGATTCTACAAGGTGACCAGAAGCTGTTCACAAGCACCTGCTTGCAGCGACCGAGTTCGGCGTTCCACACTCTTTCCCGGCTCTCTTTTGCCTTTCCGCATTCCCAGCGGCTGTACCGAAGACGCTGCTGGCTGTGGTGCCGCAAACCGCTGCTTTCTCGGCAAAAGGTAGCTTCTCGCTCTTGACAGCTCTGCTATGCAGAAGCAGAGGAAAGCCGGCAGAGCTTCTCCTGTAGCTGCTCTATGCAGAAACAACTGTAAATCAGCTAGAAATTCATCCTGTAGTGGGAAAGGCAGAAGAGTTGCTGCAAAAGCGTTTTGGCTTGCTGGAAGCAGCAGCAAGCACGAGTGCTTCTCTGCACATTGGAAACACAAAACAGAAGCACGCAGACGGCAAGAGGAGACTGCCTGAAACCTGCTGCACTCAGTACAGGTCTGGGCTGCGGCCAGAGCATGTATTTCAAGGCACTAGCTTCGGGGACTCTCCACTGTCTTGGGGGAGTTTCTACAAGGTGACCAGAAGCTGTTCGAAAGCACCTGCTTGCAGCGACGGAGTTCGGCGTTCCACACTCTTCCCCGGCTCTCTTTCGCTTCTCCGCACAAGCTGCGGCTGAACCCAAGACGCCGATTGCTGCTGTTCCGCGAAGCGCTGCTTTCTCGGCAAAACACAGCTTCTCGTTCTTGACAGCTCTGCTATGCAGAAGCAGAGGAAAGCCGGCAGAGCTGCTCCTCTAGCTGCTCTACGCACAGGCAACTGTAAATCAGCTACACATTGATCCTGTTGTGGAAAAGGCAGGAAAGTTGCTGAAAAAGCGTTTTGGCTTACTGGAAGCAGCAGCAAGCACAATGGCTTCTCTGCACGCTGCGAACACAAAACAGAAGCACCTACACGGCGAGAGGAGACTGCCTGACACCTGCTGCACTCAGTACAGCTCTGGGCTGCTGCCAGGGCATGTAATTCAAGGCACTAGCTTCAGGGACTCTCCACTGTCTTGGGGGTGATTCTACAAGGTGACCAGAAGCTGTTCACAAGCACCTGCTTGCAGCGACCGAGTTCGGCGTTCCACACTCTTCCCCGGCTCTCTTTCGCCTCTCCGCACTCCCAGCGGCTGTACCGAAAACGCTGCTGGCTGTCGTGCCGCGAACCGCTGCTTTCTCGGCAAAAGGTAGCTTCTCGCTCTTGACAGCTCTGCTATGCAGAAGCAGAGGAAAGCCGGCAGAGCTTCTCCTCTAGCTGCTCTATGCAGAAGCAACTGTAAATCACTAGAAATTGATCCTGTAGTGGGAAAGGCAGAAAAGTTGCTGCAAAAGCGTTTTGGCTTGCTGGAAGCAGCAGCAAGCACGAGTGCTTCTCTCCACACTGGAAACACAAAACAGAAGCACGCACACGGCAAGAGGAGACTGCCTGACACCTGCTGCACTCAGTACAGCTCTGGGCTGCTGCCAGGGCATGTATTTCAAGGCACTAGCTTCGGGGACTCTCCACTGTCTTGGGGGAGTTTCTACAAGGTGACCAGAAGCTGTTCACAAGCACCTGCTTGCAGCGACCGAGTTCGGCGTTCCACACTCTTCCCCGGCTCTCTTTCGCCTCTCCGCACTCCCAGCGGCTGTACCGAAGACGCTGCTGGCTGTGGTGCCGCGAACCGCTGCTTTCTCGGCAAAAGGCAGCTTCTCGCTCTTGACAGCTCTGCTATGCAGAAGCAGAGGAAAGCCGGCAGAGCTTCTCCTGTAGCTGCTCTATGCAGAAACAACTGTAAATCAGCTAGAAATTCATCCTGTAGTGGGAAAGGCAGAAGAGTTGCTGCAAAAGCGTTTTGGCTTGCTGGAAGCAGCAGCAAGCACGAGTGCTTCTCTGCGCATTGGAAACACAAAACAGAAGCACGCACACGGCAAGAGGAGACTGCCTGACACCTGCTGCACTCAGTACAGCTCTGGGCTGCTGCCAGGGCATGTATTTCAAGGCACTAGCTTCAGGGACTCTCCACTGTCTTGGGGGTGATTCTACAAGGTGACCAGAAGCTGTTCACAAGCACCTGCTTGCAGCGACCGAGTTCGGCGTTCCACACTCTTCCCCGGCTCTCTTTCGCCTCTCCGCACTCCCAGCGGCTGTACCGAAGACGCTGCTGGCTGTGGTGCCGCGAACCGCTGCTTTCTCGGCAAAAGGCAGCTTCTCGCTCTTGACAGCTCTGCTATGCAGAAGCAGAGGAAAGCCGGCAGAGCTTCTCCTGTAGCTGCTCTATGCAGAAACAACTGTAAATCAGCTAGAAATTCATCCTGTAGTGGGAAAGGCAGAAGAGTTGCTGCAAAAGCGTTTTGGCTTGCTGGAAGCAGCAGCAAGCACGAGTGCTTCTCTGCGCATTGGAAACACAAAACAGAAGCACGCACACGGCAAGAGGAGACTGCCTGACACCTGCTGCACTCAGTACAGCTCTGGGCTGCTGCCAGGAAAGGTATTTCAAGGAACTAGCCACGGGGACTCTGCACTGTGCTGGGAGAGATTCTACAAGGTGACCAGAAGCTGTTCACAAGCACCTGCTTGCAGCGACCGAGTTCGGCGTTCCACACTCTTTCCCGGCTCTCTTTTGCCTTTCCGCATTCCCAGCGGCTGTACCGAAGACGCTGCTGGCTGTGGTGCCGCGAACCGCTGCTTTCTCGGCAAAAGGCAGCTTCTCGCTCTTGACAGCTCTGCTATGCAGAAGCAGAGGAAAGCCGGCAGAGCTTCTCCTGTAGCTGCTCTATGCAGAAACAACTGTAAATCAGCTAGAAATTCATCCTGTAGTGGGAAAGGCAGAAGAGTTGCTGCAAAAGCGTTTTGGCTTGCTGGAAGCAGCAGCAAGCACGAGTGCTTCTCTGCGCATTGGAAACACAAAACAGAAGCACGCACACGGCAAGAGGAGACTGCCTGACACCTGCTGCACTCAGTACAGCTCTGGGCTGCTGCCAGGAAAGGTATTTCAAGGCACTAGCTTCAGGGAGTCTCCACTGTCTTGGGGGTGATTCTACAAGGTGACCAGAAGCTGTTCACAAGCACCTGCTTGCAGCGACCGAGTTCGGCGTTCCACACTCTTCCCCGGCTCTCTTTCGCCTCTCCGCACTCCCAGCGGCTGTACCGAAGACGCTGCTGGCTGTGGTGCCGCGAACCGCTGCTTTCTCGGCAAAAGGCAGCTTCTCGCTCTTGACAGCTCTGCTATGCAGAAGCAGAGGAAAGCCGGCAGAGCTTCTCCTCTAGCTGCTCTATGCAGAAACAACTGTAAATCACTAGAAATTGATCCTGTAGTGGGAAAGGCAGAAAAGTTGCTGCAAAAGCGTTTTGGCTTGCTGGAAGCAGCAGCAAGCACGAGTGCTTCTCTCCGCACTGGAAACACAAAACAGAAGCACGCACACGGCAAGAGGAGACTGCCTGACACCTGCTGCACTCAGTACAGCTCTGGGCTGCTGCCAGGGCATGTATTTCAAGGCACTAGCTTCGGGGACTCTCCACTGTCTTGGGGGAGTTTCTACAAGGTGACCAGAAGCTGTTCACAAGCACCTGCTTGCAGCGACCGAGTTCGGCGTTCCACACTCTTCCCCGGCTCTCTTTCGCCTCTCCGCACTCCCAGCGGCTGTACCGAAGACGCTGCTGGCTGTGGTGCTGCGAACCGCTGCTTTCTCGGCAAAAGGCACCTTCTCGCTCTTGACAGCTCTGCTATGCAGAAGCAGAGGAAAGCCGGCAGAGCTTCTCCTGTAGCTGCTCTATGCAGAAACAACTGTAAATCAGCTAGAAATTCATCCTGTAGTGGGAAAGGCAGAAGAGTTGCTGCAAAAGCGTTTTGGCTTGCTGGAAGCAGCAGCAAGCACGAGTGCTTCTCTGCGCATTGGAAACACAAAACAGAAGCACGCACACGGCAAGAGGAGACTGCCTGACACCTGCTGCACTCAGTACAGCTCTGGGCTGCTGCCAGGAAAGGTATTTCAAGGCACTAGCTTCAGGGACTCTCCACTGTCTTGGGGGTGATTCTACAAGGTGACCAGAAGCTGTTCACAAGCACCTGCTTGCAGCGACCGAGTTCGGCGTTCCACACTCTTCCCCGGCTCTCTTTCGCCTCTCCGCACTCCCAGCGGCTGTACCGAAGACGCTGCTGGCTGTGGTGCCGCGAACCGCTGCTTTCTCGGCAAAAGGCAGCTTCTCGCTCTTGACAGCTCTGCTATGCAGAAGCAGAGGAAAGCCGGCAGAGCTTCTCCTGTAGCTGCTCTATGCAGAAACAACTGTAAATCAGCTAGAAATTCATCCTGTAGTGGGAAAGGCAGAAGAGTTGCTGCAAAAGCGTTTTGGCTTGCTGGAAGCAGCAGCAAGCACGAGTGCTTCTCTGCGCATTGGAAACACAAAACAGAAGCACGCACACGGCAAGAGGAGACTGCCTGACACCTGCTGCACTCAGTACAGCTCTGGGCTGCTGCCAGGAAAGGTATTTCAAGGCACTAGCTTCAGGGACTCTCCACTGTCTTGGGGGTGATTCTACAAGGTGACCAGAAGCTGTTCACAAGCACCTGCTTGCAGCGACCGAGTTCGGCGTTCCACACTCTTCCCCGGCTCTCTTTCGCCTCTCCGCACTCCCAGCGGCTGTACCGAAGACGCTGCTGGCTGTGGTGCCGCGAACCGCTGCTTTCTCGGCAAAAGGCAGCTTCTCGCTCTTGACAGCTCTGCTATGCAGAAGCAGAGGAAAGCCGGCAGAGCTTCTCCTGTAGCTGCTCTATGCAGAAACAACTGTAAATCAGCTAGAAATTCATCCTGTAGTGGGAAAGGCAGAAGAGTTGCTGCAAAAGCGTTTTGGCTTGCTGGAAGCAGCAGCAAGCACGAGTGCTTCTCTGCGCATTGGAAACACAAAACAGAAGCACGCACACGGCAAGAGGAGACTGCCTGAAACCTGCTGCACTCAGTACAGGTCTGGGCTGCGGCCAGAGCATGTATTTCAAGGCACTAGCTTCGGGGACTCTCCACTGTCTTGGGGGAGTTTCTACAAGGTGACCAGAAGCTGTTCACAAGCACCTGCTTGCAGCGACCGAGTTCGGCGTTCCACACTCTTCCCCGGCTCTCTTTCGCCTCTCCGCACTCCCAGCGGCTGTACCGAAAACGCTGCTGGCTGTGGTGCCGCGAACCGCTGCTTTCTCGGCAAAAGGCAGCTTCTCGCTCTTGACAGCTCTGCTATGCAGAAGCAGAGGAAAGCCGGCAGAGCTTCTCCTGTAGCTGCTCTACGCAGAAACAACTGTAAATCAGCTAGAAATTCATCCTGTAGTGGGAAAGGCAGAAGAGTTGCTGCAAAAGCGTTTTGGCTTGCTGGAAGCAGCAGCAAGCACGAGTGCTTCTCTGCGCATTGGAAACACAAAACAGAAGCACGCACACGGCAAGAGGAGACTGCCTGACACCTGCTGCACTCAGTACAGCTCTGGGCTGCTGCCAGGAAAGGTATTTCAAGGAACTAGCCACGGGGACTCTGCACTGTGCTGGGAGAGATTCTACAAGGTGACCAGAAGCTGTTCACAAGCACCTGCTTGCAGCGACCGAGTTCGGCGTTCCACACTCTTTCCCGGCTCTCTTTTGCCTTTCCGCATTCCCAGCGGCTGTACCGAAGACGCTGCTGGCTGTGGTGCCGCAAACCGCTGCTTTCTCGGCAAAAGGTAGCTTCTCGCTCTTGACAGCTCTGCTATGCAGAAGCAGAGGAAAGCCGGCAGAGCTTCTCCTGTAGCTGCTCTATGCAGAAACAACTGTAAATCAGCTAGAAATTCATCCTGTAGTGGGAAAGGCAGAAGAGTTGCTGCAAAAGCGTTTTGGCTTGCTGGAAGCAGCAGCAAGCACGAGTGCTTCTCTGCACATTGGAAACACAAAACAGAAGCACGCAGACGGCAAGAGGAGACTGCCTGAAACCTGCTGCACTCAGTACAGGTCTGGGCTGCGGCCAGAGCATGTATTTCAAGGCACTAGCTTCGGGGACTCTCCACTGTCTTGGGGGAGTTTCTACAAGGTGACCAGAAGCTGTTCGAAAGCACCTGCTTGCAGCGACGGAGTTCGGCGTTCCACACTCTTCCCCGGCTCTCTTTCGCTTCTCCGCACAAGCTGCGGCTGAACCCAAGACGCCGATTGCTGCTGTTCCGCGAAGCGCTGCTTTCTCGGCAAAACACAGCTTCTCGTTCTTGACAGCTCTGCTATGCAGAAGCAGAGGAAAGCCGGCAGAGCTGCTCCTCTAGCTGCTCTACGCACAGGCAACTGTAAATCAGCTACACATTGATCCTGTTGTGGAAAAGGCAGGAAAGTTGCTGAAAAAGCGTTTTGGCTTACTGGAAGCAGCAGCAAGCACAATGGCTTCTCTGCACGCTGCGAACACAAAACAGAAGCACCTACACGGCGAGAGGAGACTGCCTGACACCTGCTGCACTCAGTACAGCTCTGGGCTGCTGCCAGGGCATGTAATTCAAGGCACTAGCTTCAGGGACTCTCCACTGTCTTGGGGGTGATTCTACAAGGTGACCAGAAGCTGTTCACAAGCACCTGCTTGCAGCGACCGAGTTCGGCGTTCCACACTCTTCCCCGGCTCTCTTTCGCCTCTCCGCACTCCCAGCGGCTGTACCGAAAACGCTGCTGGCTGTCGTGCCGCGAACCGCTGCTTTCTCGGCAAAAGGTAGCTTCTCGCTCTTGACAGCTCTGCTATGCAGAAGCAGAGGAAAGCCGGCAGAGCTTCTCCTGTAGCTGCTCTATGCAGAAACAACTGTAAATCACTAGAAATTGATCCTGTAGTGGGAAAGGCAGAAAAGTTGCTGCAAAAGCGTTTTGGCTTGCTGGAAGCAGCAGCAAGCACGAGTGCTTCTCTCCACACTGGAAACACAAAACAGAAGCACGCACACGGCAAGAGGAGACTGCCTGACACCTGCTGCACTCAGTACAGCTCAGGGCTGCTGCCAGGGCATGTATTTCAAGGCACTAGCTTCGGGGACTCTCCACTGTCTTGGGGGAGTTTCTACAAGGTGACCAGAAGCTGTTCACAAGCACCTGCTTGCAGCGACCGAGTTCGGCGTTCCACACTCTTCCCCGGCTCTCTTTCGCCTCTCCGCACTCCCAGCGGCTGTACCGAAGACGCTGCTGGCTGTGGTGCCGCGAACCGCTGCTTTCTCGGCAAAAGGCAGCTTCTCGCTCTTGACAGCTCTGCTATGCAGAAGCAGAGGAAAGCCGGCAGAGCTTCTCCTGTAGCTGCTCTATGCAGAAACAACTGTAAATCAGCTAGAAATTCATCCTGTAGTGGGAAAGGCAGAAGAGTTGCTGCAAAAGCGTTTTGGCTTGCTGGAAGCAGCAGCAAGCACGAGTGCTTCTCTGCGCATTGGAAACACAAAACAGAAGCACGCACACGGCAAGAGGAGACTGCCTGACACCTGCTGCACTCAGTACAGCTCTGGGCTGCTGCCAGGGCATGTATTTCAAGGCACTAGCTTCAGGGACTCTCCACTGTCTTGGGGGTGATTCTACAAGGTGACCAGAAGCTGTTCACAAGCACCTGCTTGCAGCGACCGAGTTCGGCGTTCCACACTCTTCCCCGGCTCTCTTTCGCCTCTCCGCACTCCCAGCGGCTGTACCGAAGACGCTGCTGGCTGTGGTGCCGCGAACCGCTGCTTTCTCGGCAAAAGGCAGCTTCTCGCTCTTGACAGCTCTGCTATGCAGAAGCAGAGGAAAGCCGGCAGAGCTTCTCCTGTAGCTGCTCTATGCAGAAACAACTGTAAATCAGCTAGAAATTCATCCTGTAGTGGGAAAGGCAGAAGAGTTGCTGCAAAAGCGTTTTGGCTTGCTGGAAGCAGCAGCAAGCACGAGTGCTTCTCTGCGCATTGGAAACACAAAACAGAAGCACGCACACGGCAAGAGGAGACTGCCTGACACCTGCTGCACTCAGTACAGCTCTGGGCTGCTGCCAGGAAAGGTGTTTCAAGGAACTAGCCACGGGGACTCTGCACTGTGCTGGGAGAGATTCTACAAGGTGACCAGAAGCTGTTCACAAGCACCTGCTTGCAGCGACCGAGTTCGGCGTTCCACACTCTTTCCCGGCTCTCTTTTGCCTTTCCGCATTCCCAGCGGCTGTACCGAAGACGCTGCTGGCTGTGGTGCCGCGAACCGCTGCTTTCTCGGCAAAAGGCAGCTTCTCGCTCTTGACAGCTCTGCTATGCAGAAGCAGAGGAAAGCCGGCAGAGCTTCTCCTGTAGCTGCTCTATGCAGAAACAACTGTAAATCAGCTAGAAATTCATCCTGTAGTGGGAAAGGCAGAAGAGTTGCTGCAAAAGCGTTTTGGCTTGCTGGAAGCAGCAGCAAGCACGAGTGCTTCTCTGCGCATTGGAAACACAAAACAGAAGCACGCACACGGCAAGAGGAGACTGCCTGACACCTGCTGCACTCAGTACAGCTCTGGGCTGCTGCCAGGAAAGGTATTTCAAGGCACTAGCTTCAGGGACTCTCCACTGTCTTGGGGGTGATTCTACAAGGTGACCAGAAGCTGTTCACAAGCACCTGCTTGCAGCGACCGAGTTCGGCGTTCCACACTCTTCCCCGGCTCTCTTTCGCCTCTCCGCACTCCCAGCGGCTGTACCGAAGACGCTGCTGGCTGTGGTGCCGCGAACCGCTGCTTTCTCGGCAAAAGGCAGCTTCTCGCTCTTGACAGCTCTGCTATGCAGAAGCAGAGGAAAGCCGGCAGAGCTTCTCCTCTAGCTGCTCTATGCAGAAACAACTGTAAATCACTAGAAATTGATCCTGTAGTGGGAAAGGCAGAAAAGTTGCTGCAAAAGCGTTTTGGCTTGCTGGAAGCAGCAGCAAGCACGAGTGCTTCTCTCCGCACTGGAAACACAAAACAGAAGCACGCACACGGCAAGAGGAGACTGCCTGACACCTGCTGCACTCAGTACAGCTCTGGGCTGCTGCCAGGGCATGTATTTCAAGGCACTAGCTTCGGGGACTCTCCACTGTCTTGGGGGAGTTTCTACAAGGTGACCAGAAGCTGTTCACAAGCACCTGCTTGCAGCGACCGAGTTCGGCGTTCCACACTCTTCCCCGGCTCTCTTTCGCCTCTCCGCACTCCCAGCGGCTGTACCGAAGACGCTGCTGGCTGTGGTGCCGCGAACCGCTGCTTTCTCGGCAAAAGGCACCTTCTCGCTCTTGACAGCTCTGCTATGCAGAAGCAGAGGAAAGCCGGCAGAGCTTCTCCTGTAGCTGCTCTATGCAGAAACAACTGTAAATCAGCTAGAAATTCATCCTGTAGTGGGAAAGGCAGAAGAGTTGCTGCAAAAGCGTTTTGGCTTGCTGGAAGAAGCAGCAAGCACGAGTGCTTCTCTGCGCATTGGAAACACAAAACAGAAGCACGCACACGGCAAGAGGAGACTGCCTGACACCTGCTGCACTCAGTACAGCTCTGGGCTGCTGCCAGGAAAGGTATTTCAAGGCACTAGCTTCAGGGACTCTCCACTGTCTTGGGGGTGATTCTACAAGGTGACCAGAAGCTGTTCACAAGCACCTGCTTGCAGCGACCGAGTTCGGCGTTCCACACTCTTCCCCGGCTCTCTTTCGCCTCTCCGCACTCCCAGCGGCTGTACCGAAGACGCTGCTGGCTGTGGTGCCGCGAACCGCTGCTTTCTCGGCAAAAGGCAGCTTCTCGCTCTTGACAGCTCTGCTATGCAGAAGCAGAGGAAAGCCGGCAGAGCTTCTCCTGTAGCTGCTCTATGCAGAAACAACTGTAAATCAGCTAGAAATTCATCCTGTAGTGGGAAAGGCAGAAGAGTTGCTGCAAAAGCGTTTTGGCTTGCTGGAAGCAGCAGCAAGCACGAGTGCTTCTCTGCGCATTGGAAACACAAAACAGAAGCACGCACACGGCAAGAGGAGACTGCCTGAAACCTGCTGCACTCAGTACAGGTCTGGGCTGCGGCCAGAGCATGTATTTCAAGGCACTAGCTTCGGGGACTCTCCACTGTCTTGGGGGAGTTTCTACAAGGTGACCAGAAGCTGTTCACAAGCACCTGCTTGCAGCGACCGAGTTCGGCGTTCCACACTCTTCCCCGGCTCTCTTTCGCCTCTCCGCACTCCCAGCGGCTGTACCGAAAACGCTGCTGGCTGTGGTGCCGCGAACCGCTGCTTTCTCGGCAAAAGGCAGCTTCTCGCTCTTGACAGCTCTGCTATGCAGAAGCAGAGGAAAGCCGGCAGAGCTTCTCCTCTAGCTGCTCTACGCAGAAACAACTGTAAATCAGCTAGAAATTCATCCTGTAGTGGGAAAGGCAGAAGAGTTGCTGCAAAAGCGTTTTGGCTTGCTGGAAGCAGCAGCAAGCACAATGGCTTCTCTGCACGCTGCGAACACAAAACAGAAGCACCTACACGGCGAGAGGAGACTGCCTGACACCTGCTGCACTCAGTACAGCTCTGGGCTGCTGCCAGGGCATGTAATTCAAGGCACTAGCTTCAGGGACTCTCCACTGTCTTGGGGGTGATTCTACAAGGTGACCAGAAGCTGTTCACAAGCACCTGCTTGCAGCGACCGAGTTCGGCGTTCCACACTCTTCCCCGGCTCTCTTTCGCCTCTCCGCACTCCCAGCGGCTGTACCGAAAACGCTGCTGGCTGTGGTGCCGCGAACCGCTGCTTTCTCGGCAAAAGGCAGCTTCTCGCTCTTGACAGCTCTGCTATGCAGAAGCAGAGGAAAGCCGGCAGAGCTTCTCCTCTAGCTGCTCTACGCAGAAACAACTGTAAATCAGCTAGAAATTCATCCTGTAGTGGGAAAGGCAGAAGAGTTGCTGCAAAAGCGTTTTGGCTTGCTGGAAGCAGCAGCAAGCACGAGTGCTTCTCTGCGCATTGGAAACACAAAACAGAAGCACGCACACGGCAAGAGGAGACTGCCTGACACCTGCTGCACTCAGTACAGCTCTGGGCTGCTGCCAGGAAAGGTATTTCAAGGAACTAGCCACGGGGACTCTGCACTGTGCTGGGAGAGATTCTACAAGGTGACCAGAAGCTGTTCACAAGCACCTGCTTGCAGCGACCGAGTTCGGCGTTCCACACTCTTTCCCGGCTCTCTTTTGCCTTTCCGCATTCCCAGCGGCTGTACCGAAGACGCTGCTGGCTGTGGTGCCGCGAACCGCTGCTTTCTCGGCAAAAGGCAGCTTCTCGCTCTTGACAGCTCTGCTATGCAGAAGCAGAGGAAAGCCGGCAGAGCTTCTCCTGTAGCTGCTCTACGCAGAAACAACTGTAAATCAGCTAGAAATTCATCCTGTAGTGGGAAAGGCAGAAGAGTTGCTGCAAAAGCGTTTTGGCTTGCTGGAAGCAGCAGCAAGCACGAGTGCTTCTCTGCGCATTGGAAACACAAAACAGAAGCACGCACACGGCAAGAGGAGACTGCCTGACACCTGCTGCACTCAGTACAGCTCTGGGCTGCTGCCAGGAAAGGTATTTCAAGGCACTAGCTTCAGGGACTCTCCACTGTCTTGGGGGTGATTCTACAAGGTGACCAGAAGCTATTCACAAGCACCTGCTTGCAGCGACCGAGTTCGGCGTTCCACACTCTTCCCCGGCTCTCTTTCGCCTCTCCGCATTCCCAGCGGCTGTACCGAAGACGCTGCTGGCTGTGGTGCCGCGAACCGCTGCTTTCTCGGCAAAAGGCAGCTTCTCGCTCTTGACAGCTCTGCTATGCAGAAGCAGAGGAAAGCCGGCAGAGCTTCTCCTCTAGCTGCTCTATGCAGAAACAACTGTAAATCACTAGAAATTGATCCTGTAGTGGGAAAGGCAGAAAAGTTGCTGCAAAAGCGTTTTGGCTTGCTGGAAGCAGCAGCAAGCACGAGTGCTTCTCTCCACACTGGAAACACAAAACAGAAGCACGCACACGGCAAGAGGAGACTGCCTGACACCTGCTGCACTCAGTACAGCTCTGGGCTGCTGCCAGGGCATGTATTTCAAGGCACTAGCTTCGGGGACTCTCCACTGTCTTGGGGGAGTTTCTACAAGGTGACCAGAAGCTGTTCACAAGCACCTGCTTGCAGCGACCGAGTTCGGCGTTCCACACTCTTCCCCGGCTCTCTTTCGCCTCTCCGCACTCCCAGCGGCTGTACCGAAGACGCTGCTGGCTGTGGTGCCGCGAACCGCTGCTTTCTCGGCAAAAGGCAGCTTCTCGCTCTTGACAGCTCTGCTATGCAGAAGCAGAGGAAAGCCGGCAGAGCTTCTCCTGTAGCTGCTCTATGCAGAAACAACTGTAAATCAGCTAGAAATTCATCCTGTAGTGGGAAAGGCAGAAGAGTTGCTGCAAAAGCGTTTTGGCTTGCTGGAAGCAGCAGCAAGCACGAGTGCTTCTCTGCGCATTGGAAACACAAAACAGAAGCACGCACACGGCAAGAGGAGACTGCCTGACACCTGCTGCACTCAGTACAGCTCTGGGCTGCTGCCAGGGCATGTATTTCAAGGCACTAGCTTCAGGGACTCTCCACTGTCTTGGGGGTGATTCTACAAGGTGACCAGAAGCTGTTCACAAGCACCTGCTTGCAGCGACCGAGTTCGGCGTTCCACACTCTTCCCCGGCTCTCTTTCGCCTCTCCGCACTCCCAGCGGCTGTACCGAAGACGCTGCTGGCTGTGGTGCCGCGAACCGCTGCTTTCTCGGCAAAAGGCAGCTTCTCGCTCTTGACAGCTCTGCTATGCAGAAGCAGAGGAAAGCCGGCAGAGCTTCTCCTGTAGCTGCTCTACGCAGAAACAACTGTAAATCAGCTAGAAATTGATCCTGTAGTGGGAAAGGCAGAAAAGTTGCTGCAAAAGCGTTTTGGCTTGCTGGAAGCAGCAGCAAGCACAAGGGCTTCTCTGCACATTGGAAACACAAAACAGAAGCACGCACACGGCAAGAGGAGACTGCCTGAAACCTGCTGCACTCAGTACAGCTCTGGGCTGCGGCCAGAGCATGTATTTCAAGGCACTAGCTTCGGGGACTCTCCACTGTCTTGGGGGAGTTTCTACAAGGTGACCAGAAGCTGTTCACAAGCACCTGCTTGCAGCGACCGAGTTCGGCGTTCCACACTCTTCCCCGGCTCTCTTTCGCCTCTCCGCACTCCCAGCGGCTGTACCGAAAACGCTGCTGGCTGTGGTGCCGCGAACCGCTGCTTTCTCGGCAAAAGGCAGCTTCTCGCTCTTGACAGCTCTGCTATGCAGAAGCAGAGGAAAGCCGGCAGAGCTTCTCCTCTAGCTGCTCTACGCAGAAACAACTGTAAATCAGCTAGAAATTCATCCTGTAGTGGGAAAGGCAGAAGAGTTGCTGCAAAAGCGTTTTGGCTTGCTGGAAGCAGCAGCAAGCACGAGTGCTTCTCTGCGCATTGGAAACACAAAACAGAAGCACGCACACGGCAAGAGGAGACTGCCTGACACCTGCTGCACTCAGTACAGCTCTGGGCTGCTGCCAGGAAAGGTATTTCAAGGAACTAGCCACGGGGACTCTGCACTGTGCTGGGAGAGATTCTACAAGGTGACCAGAAGCTGTTCACAAGCACCTGCTTGCAGCGACCGAGTTCGGCGTTCCACACTCTTTCCCGGCTCTCTTTTGCCTTTCCGCATTCCCAGCGGCTGTACCGAAGACGCTGCTGGCTGTGGTGCCGCAAACCGCTGCTTTCTCGGCAAAAGGTAGCTTCTCGCTCTTGACAGCTCTGCTATGCAGAAGCAGAGGAAAGCCGGCAGAGCTTCTCCTGTAGCTGCTCTATGCAGAAACAACTGTAAATCAGCTAGAAATTCATCCTGTAGTGGGAAAGGCAGAAGAGTTGCTGCAAAAGCGTTTTGGCTTGCTGGAAGCAGCAGCAAGCACGAGTGCTTCTCTGCACATTGGAAACACAAAACAGAAGCACGCAGACGGCAAGAGGAGACTGCCTGAAACCTGCTGCACTCAGTACAGGTCTGGGCTGCGGCCAGAGCATGTATTTCAAGGCACTAGCTTCGGGGACTCTCCACTGTCTTGGGGGAGTTTCTACAAGGTGACCAGAAGCTGTTCACAAGCACCTGCTTGCAGCGACCGAGTTCGGCGTTCCACACTCTTCCCCGGCTCTCTTTCGCCTCTCCGCACTCCCAGCGG
Organism: Phylloscopus trochilus trochilus; assembly: GCA_016584745.2. Classification (NCBI taxonomy): domain Eukaryota; kingdom Metazoa; phylum Chordata; class Aves; order Passeriformes; family Phylloscopidae; genus Phylloscopus; species Phylloscopus trochilus. The sequence goes on from WQNJ02000094.1 coordinate 492,492, forward strand.
CTGTACCGAAGACGCTGCTGGCTGTGGTGCCGCGAACCGCTGCTTTCTCGGCAAAAGGCAGCTTCTCGCTCTTGACAGCTCTGCTATGCAGAAGCAGAGGAAAGCCGGCAGAGCTTCTCCTGTAGCTGCTCTATGCAGAAACAACTGTAAATCAGCTAGAAATTCATCCTGTAGTGGGAAAGGCAGAAGAGTTGCTGCAAAAGCGTTTTGGCTTGCTGGAAGCAGCAGCAAGCACGAGTGCTTCTCTGCGCATTGGAAACACAAAACAGAAGCACGCACACGGCAAGAGGAGACTGCCTGACACCTGCTGCACTCAGTACAGCTCTGGGCTGCTGCCAGGGCATGTATTTCAAGGCACTAGCTTCAGGGACTCTCCACTGTCTTGGGGGTGATTCTACAAGGTGACCAGAAGCTGTTCACAAGCACCTGCTTGCAGCGACCGAGTTCGGCGTTCCACACTCTTCCCCGGCTCTCTTTCGCCTCTCCGCACTCCCAGCGGCTGTACCGAAGACGCTGCTGGCTGTGGTGCCGCGAACCGCTGCTTTCTCGGCAAAAGGCAGCTTCTCGCTCTTGACAGCTCTGCTATGCAGAAGCAGAGGAAAGCCGGCAGAGCTTCTCCTGTAGCTGCTCTATGCAGAAACAACTGTAAATCAGCTAGAAATTCATCCTGTAGTGGGAAAGGCAGAAGAGTTGCTGCAAAAGCGTTTTGGCTTGCTGGAAGCAGCAGCAAGCACGAGTGCTTCTCTGCGCATTGGAAACACAAAACAGAAGCACGCACACGGCAAGAGGAGACTGCCTGACACCTGCTGCACTCAGTACAGCTCTGGGCTGCTGCCAGGAAAGGTATTTCAAGGCACTAGCTTCAGGGACTCTCCACTGTCTTGGGGGTGATTCTACAAGGTGACCAGAAGCTGTTCACAAGCACCTGCTTGCAGCGACCGAGTTCGGCGTTCCACACTCTTCCCCGGCTCTCTTTCGCCTCTCCGCACTCCCAGCGGCTGTACCGAAGACGCTCCTGGCTGTGGTGCCGCGAACCGCTGCTTTCTCGGCAAAAGGCAGCTTCTCGCTCTTGACAGCTCTGCTATGCAGAAGCAGAGGAAAGCCGGCAGAGCTTCTCCTCTAGCTGCTCTATGCAGAAACAACTGTAAATCACTAGAAATTGATCCTGTAGTGGGAAAGGCAGAAAAGTTGCTGCAAAAGCGTTTTGGCTTGCTGGAAGCAGCAGCAAGCACGAGTGCTTCTCTCCACACTGGAAACACAAAACAGAAGCACGCACACGGCAAGAGGAGACTGCCTGACACCTGCTGCACTCAGTACAGCTCTGGGCTGCTGCCAGGGCATGTATTTCAAGGCACTAGCTTCGGGGACTCTCCACTGTCTTGGGGGAGTTTCTACAAGGTGACCAGAAGCTGTTCACAAGCACCTGCTTGCAGCGACCGAGTTCGGCGTTCCACACTCTTCCCCGGCTCTCTTTCGCCTCTCCGCACTCCCAGCGGCTGTACCGAAGACGCTGCTGGCTGTGGTGCCGCGAACCGCTGCTTTCTCGGCAAAAGGCACCTTCTCGCTCTTGACAGCTCTGCTATGCAGAAGCAGAGGAAAGCCGGCAGAGCTTCTCCTGTAGCTGCTCTATGCAGAAACAACTGTAAATCAGCTAGAAATTCATCCTGTAGTGGGAAAGGCAGAAGAGTTGCTGCAAAAGCGTTTTGGCTTGCTGGAAGCAGCAGCAAGCACGAGTGCTTCTCTGCGCATTGGAAACACAAAACAGAAGCACGCACACGGCAAGAGGAGACTGCCTGACACCTGCTGCACTCAGTACAGCTCTGGGCTGCTGCCAGGGCATGTATTTCAAGGCACTAGCTTCAGGGACTCTCCACTGTCTTGGGGGTGATTCTACAAGGTGACCAGAAGCTGTTCACAAGCACCTGCTTGCAGCGACCGAGTTCGGCGTTCCACACTCTTCCCCGGCTCTCTTTCGCCTCTCCGCACTCCCAGCGGCTGTACCGAAGACGCTGCTGGCTGTGGTGCCGCGAACCGCTGCTTTCTCGGCAAAAGGCAGCTTCTCGCTCTTGACAGCTCTGCTATGCAGAAGCAGAGGAAAGCCGGCAGAGCTTCTCCTGTAGCTGCTCTACGCAGAAACAACTGTAAATCAGCTAGAAATTGATCCTGTAGTGGGAAAGGCAGAAGAGTTGCTGCAAAAGCGTTTTGGCTTGCTGGAAGCAGCAGCAAGCACAAGGGCTTCTCTGCACATTGGAAACACAAAACAGAAGCACGCACACGGCAAGAGGAGACTGCCTGAAACCTGCTGCACTCAGTACAGGTCTGGGCTGCGGCCAGAGCATGTATTTCAAGGCACTAGCTTCGGGGACTCTCCACTGTCTTGGGGGAGTTTCTACAAGGTGACCAGAAGCTGTTCACAAGCACCTGCTTGCAGCGACCGAGTTCGGCGTTCCACACTCTTCCCCGGCTCTCTTTCGCCTCTCCGCACTCCCAGCGGCTGTACCGAAAACGCTGCTGGCTGTGGTGCCGCGAACCGCTGCTTTCTCGGCAAAAGGCAGCTTCTCGCTCTTGACAGCTCTGCTATGCAGAAGCAGAGGAAAGCCGGCAGAGCTTCTCCTCTAGCTGCTCTACGCAGAAACAACTGTAAATCAGCTAGAAATTCATCCTGTAGTGGGAAAGGCAGAAGAGTTGCTGCAAAAGCGTTTTGGCTTGCTGGAAGCAGCAGCAAGCACGAGTGCTTCTCTGCGCATTGGAAACACAAAACAGAAGCACGCACACGGCAAGAGGAGACTGCCTGACACCTGCTGCACTCAGTACAGCTCTGGGCTGCTGCCAGGAAAGGTATTTCAAGGCACTAGCTTCAGGGACTCTCCACTGTCTTGGGGGTGATTCTACAAGGTGACCAGAAGCTGTTCACAAGCACCTGCTTGCAGCGACCGAGTTCGGCGTTCCACACTCTTCCCCGGCTCTCTTTCGCCTCTCCGCACTCCCAGCGGCTGTACCGAAGACGCTCCTGGCTGTGGTGCCGCGAACCGCTGCTTTCTCGGCAAAAGGCAGCTTCTCGCTCTTGACAGCTCTGCTATGCAGAAGCAGAGGAAAGCCGGCAGAGCTTCTCCTCTAGCTGCTCTATGCAGAAACAACTGTAAATCACTAGAAATTGATCCTGTAGTGGGAAAGGCAGAAAAGTTGCTGCAAAAGCGTTTTGGCTTGCTGGAAGCAGCAGCAAGCACGAGTACTTCTCTCCACACTGGAAACACAAAACAGAAGCACGCACACGGCAAGAGGAGACTGCCTGACACCTGCTGCACTCAGTACAGCTCTGGGCTGCTGCCAGGGCATGTATTTCAAGGCACTAGCTTCGGGGACTCTCCACTGTCTTGGGGGAGTTTCTACAAGGTGACCAGAAGCTGTTCACAAGCACCTGCTTGCAGCGACCGAGTTCGGCGTTCCACACTCTTCCCCGGCTCTCTTTCGCCTCTCCGCACTCCCAGCGGCTGTACCGAAGACGCTGCTGGCTGTGGTGCCGCGAACCGCTGCTTTCTCGGCAAAAGGCACCTTCTCGCTCTTGACAGCTCTGCTATGCAGAAGCAGAGGAAAGCCGGCAGAGCTTCTCCTGTAGCTGCTCTATGCAGAAACAACTGTAAATCAGCTAGAAATTCATCCTGTAGTGGGAAAGGCAGAAGAGTTGCTGCAAAAGCGTTTTGGCTTGCTGGAAGCAGCAGCAAGCACGAGTGCTTCTCTGCGCATTGGAAACACAAAACAGAAGCACGCACACGGCAAGAGGAGACTGCCTGACACCTGCTGCACTCAGTACAGCTCTGGGCTGCTGCCAGGGCATGTATTTCAAGGCACTAGCTTCAGGGACTCTCCACTGTCTTGGGGGTGATTCTACAAGGTGACCAGAAGCTGTTCACAAGCACCTGCTTGCAGCGACCGAGTTCGGCGTTCCACACTCTTCCCCGGCTCTCTTTCGCCTCTCCGCACTCCCAGCGGCTGTACCGAAGACGCTGCTGGCTGTGGTGCCGCGAACCGCTGCTTTCTCGGCAAAAGGCAGCTTCTCGCTCTTGACAGCTCTGCTATGCAGAAGCAGAGGAAAGCCGGCAGAGCTTCTCCTGTAGCTGCTCTACGCAGAAACAACTGTAAATCAGCTAGAAATTGATCCTGTAGTGGGAAAGGCAGAAGAGTTGCTGCAAAAGCGTTTTGGCTTGCTGGAAGCAGCAGCAAGCACAAGGGCTTCTCTGCACATTGGAAACACAAAACAGAAGCACGCACACGGCAAGAGGAGACTGCCTGAAACCTGCTGCACTCAGTACAGGTCTGGGCTGCGGCCAGAGCATGTATTTCAAGGCACTAGCTTCGGGGACTCTCCACTGTCTTGGGGGAGTTTCTACAAGGTGACCAGAAGCTGTTCACAAGCACCTGCTTGCAGCGACCGAGTTCGGCGTTCCACACTCTTCCCCGGCTCTCTTTCGCCTCTCCGCACTCCCAGCGGCTGTACCGAACACGCTGCTGGCTGTGGTGCCGCGAACCGCTGCTTTCTCGGCAAAAGGCAGCTTCTCGCTCTTGACAGCTCTGCTATGCAGAAGCAGAGGAAAGCCGGCAGAGCTTCTCCTCTAGCTGCTCTACGCAGAAACAACTGTAAATCAGCTAGAAATTCATCCTGTAGTGGGAAAGGCAGAAGAGTTGCTGCAAAAGCGTTTTGGCTTGCTGGAAGCAGCAGCAAGCACGAGTGCTTCTCTGCGCATTGGAAACACAAAACAGAAGCACGCACACGGCAAGAGGAGACTGCCTGACACCTGCTGCACTCAGTACAGCTCTGGGCTGCTGCCAGGAAAGGTATTTCAAGGAACTAGCCACGGGGACTCTGCACTGTGCTGGGAGAGATTCTACAAGGTGACCAGAAGCTGTTCACAAGCACCTGCTTGCAGCGACCGAGTTCGGCGTTCCACACTCTTTCCCGGCTCTCTTTTGCCTTTCCGCATTCCCAGCGGCTGTACCGAAGACGCTGCTGGCTGTGGTGCCGCAAACCGCTGCTTTCTCGGCAAAAGGTAGCTTCTCGCTCTTGACAGCTCTGCTATGCAGAAGCAGAGGAAAGCCGGCAGAGCTTCTCCTGTAGCTGCTCTATGCAGAAACAACTGTAAATCAGCTAGAAATTCATCCTGTAGTGGGAAAGGCAGAAGAGTTGCTGCAAAAGCGTTTTGGCTTGCTGGAAGCAGCAGCAAGCACGAGTGCTTCTCTGCACATTGGAAACACAAAACAGAAGCACGCAGACGGCAAGAGGAGACTGCCTGAAACCTGCTGCACTCAGTACAGGTCTGGGCTGCGGCCAGAGCATGTATTTCAAGGCACTAGCTTCGGGGACTCTCCACTGTCTTGGGGGAGTTTCTACAAGGTGACCAGAAGCTGTTCGAAAGCACCTGCTTGCAGCGACGGAGTTCGGCGTTCCACACTCTTCCCCGGCTCTCTTTCGCTTCTCCGCACAAGCTGCGGCTGAACCCAAGACGCCGATTGCTGCGGTTCCGCGAAGCGCTGCTTTCTCGGCAAAACACAGCTTCTCGTTCTTGACAGCTCTGCTATGCAGAAGCACTGGAAAGCCGGCAGAGCTGCTCCTCTAGCTGCTCTACGCACAGGCAACTGTAAATCAGCTACACATTGATCCTGTTGTGGAAAAGGCAGGAAAGTTGCTGAAAAAGCGTTTTGGCTTACTGGAAGCAGCAGCAAGCACAATGGCTTCTCTGCACGCTGCGAACACAAAACAGAAGCACCTACACGGCGAGAGGAGACTGCCTGACACCTGCTGCACTCAGTACAGCTCTGGGCTGCTGCCAGGGCATGTAATTCAAGGCACTAGCTTCAGGGACTCTCCACTGTCTTGGGGGTGATTCTACAAGGTGACCAGAAGCTGTTCACAAGCACCTGCTTGCAGCGACCGAGTTCGGCGTTCCACACTCTTCCCCGGCTCTCTTTCGCCTCTCCGCACTCCCAGCGGCTGTACCGAAAACGCTGCTGGCTGTCGTGCCGCGAACCGCTGCTTTCTCGGCAAAAGGTAGCTTCTCGCTCTTGACAGCTCTGCTATGCAGAAGCAGAGGAAAGCCGGCAGAGCTTCTCCTCTAGCTGCTCTATGCAGAAGCAACTGTAAATCACTAGAAATTGATCCTGTAGTGGGAAAGGCAGAAAAGTTGCTGCAAAAGCGTTTTGGCTTGCTGGAAGCAGCAGCAAGCACGAGTGCTTCTCTGCGCATTGGAAACACAAAACAGAAGCACGCACACGGCAAGAGGAGACTGCCTGACACCTGCTGCACTCAGTACAGCTCTGGGCTGCTGCCAGGGCATGTATTTCAAGGCACTAGCTTCAGGGACTCTCCACTGTCTTGGGGGTGATTCTACAAGGTGACCAGAAGCTGTTCACAAGCACCTGCTTGCAGCGACCGAGTTCGGCGTTCCACACTCTTCCCCGGCTCTCTTTCGCCTCTCCGCACTCCCAGCGGCTGTACCGAAGACGCTGCTGGCTGTGGTGCCGCGAACCGCTGCTTTCTCGGCAAAAGGCACCTTCTCGCTCTTGACAGCTCTGCTATGCAGAAGCAGAGGAAAGCCGGCAGAGCTTCTCCTCTAGCTGCTCTACGCAGAAACAACTGTAAATCAGCTAGAAATTCATCCTGTAGTGGGAAAGGCAGAAGAGTTGCTGCAAAAGCGTTTTGGCTTGCTGGAAGCAGCAGCAAGCACGAGTGCTTCTCTGCGCATTGGAAACACAAAACAGAAGCACGCACACGGCAAGAGGAGACTGCCTGACACCTGCTGCACTCAGTACAGCTCTGGGCTGCTGCCAGGAAAGGTATTTCAAGGCACTAGCTTCAGGGACTCTCCACTGTCTTGGGGGTGATTCTACAAGGTGACCAGAAGCTGTTCACAAGCACCTGCTTGCAGCGACCGAGTTCGGCGTTCCACACTCTTCCCCGGCTCTCTTTCGCCTCTCCGCACTCCCAGCGGCTGTACCGAAGACGCTCCTGGCTGTGGTGCCGCGAACCGCTGCTTTCTCGGCAAAAGGCAGCTTCTCGCTCTTGACAGCTCTGCTATGCAGAAGCAGAGGAAAGCCGGCAGAGCTTCTCCTCTAGCTGCTCTATGCAGAAACAACTGTAAATCACTAGAAATTGATCCTGTAGTGGGAAAGGCAGAAAAGTTGCTGCAAAAGCGTTTTGGCTTGCTGGAAGCAGCAGCAAGCACGAGTGCTTCTCTCCACACTGGAAACACAAAACAGAAGCACGCACACGGCAAGAGGAGACTGCCTGACACCTGCTGCACTCAGTACAGCTCTGGGCTGCTGCCAGGGCATGTATTTCAAGGCACTAGCTTCGAAGACTCTCCACTGTCTTGGGGGAGTTTCTACAAGGTGACCAGAAGCTGTTCACAAGCACCTGCTTGCAGCGACCGAGTTCGGCGTTCCACACTCTTCCCCGGCTCTCTTTCGCCTCTCCGCACTCCCAGCGGCTGTACCGAAGACGCTGCTGGCTGTGGTGCCGCGAACCGCTGCTTTCTCGGCAAAAGGCACCTTCTCGCTCTTGACAGCTCTGCTATGCAGAAGCAGAGGAAAGCCGGCAGAGCTTCTCCTGTAGCTGCTCTATGCAGAAACAACTGTAAATCAGCTAGAAATTCATCCTGTAGTGGGAAAGGCAGAAGAGTTGCTGCAAAAGCGTTTTGGCTTGCTGGAAGCAGCAGCAAGCACGAGTGCTTCTCTGCGCATTGGAAACACAAAACAGAAGCACGCACACGGCAAGAGGAGACTGCCTGACACCTGCTGCACTCAGTACAGCTCTGGGCTGCTGCCAGGAAAGGTATTTCAAGGCACTAGCTTCAGGGACTCTCCACTGTCTTGGGGGTGATTCTACAAGGTGACCAGAAGCTGTTCACAAGCACCTGCTTGCAGCGACCGAGTTCGGCGTTCCACACTCTTCCCCGGCTCTCTTTCGCCTCTCCGCACTCCCAGCGGCTGTACCGAAGACGCTGCTGGCTGTGGTGCCGCGAACCGCTGCTTTCTCGGCAAAAGGCAGCTTCTCGCTCTTGACAGCTCTGCTATGCAGAAGCAGAGGAAAGCCGGCAGAGCTTCTCCTGTAGCGGCTCTATGCAGAAACAACTGTAAATCAGCTAGAAATTCATCCTGTAGTGGGAAAGGCAGAAGAGTTGCTGCAAAAGCGTTTTGGCTTGCTGGAAGCAGCAGCAAGCACGAGTGCTTCTCTGCGCATTGGAAACACAAAACAGAAGCACGCACACGGCAAGAGGAGACTGCCTGAAACCTGCTGCACTCAGTACAGGTCTGGGCTGCGGCCAGAGCATGTATTTCAAGGCACTAGCTTCGGGGACTCTCCACTGTCTTGGGGGAGTTTCTACAAGGTGACCAGAAGCTGTTCACAAGCACCTGCTTGCAGCGACCGAGTTCGGCGTTCCACACTCTTCCCCGGCTCTCTTTCGCCTCTCCGCACTCCCAGCGGCTGTACCGAAAACGCTGCTGGCTGTGGTGCCGCGAACCGCTGCTTTCTCGGCAAAAGGCAGCTTCTCGCTCTTGACAGCTCTGCTATGCAGAAGCAGAGGAAAGCCGGCAGAGCTTCTCCTCTAGCTGCTCTACGCAGAAACAACTGTAAATCAGCTAGAAATTCATCCTGTAGTGGGAAAGGCAGAAGAGTTGCTGCAAAAGCGTTTTGGCTTGCTGGAAGCAGCAGCAAGCACGAGTGCTTCTCTGCGCATTGGAAACACAAAACAGAAGCACGCACACGGCAAGAGGAGACTGCCTGACACCTGCTGCACTCAGTACAGCTCTGGGCTGCTGCCAGGAAAGGTATTTCAAGGAACTAGCCACGGGGACTCTGCACTGTGCTGGGAGAGATTCTACAAGGTGACCAGAAGCTGTTCACAAGCACCTGCTTGCAGCGACCGAGTTCGGCGTTCCACACTCTTTCCCGGCTCTCTTTTGCCTTTCCGCATTCCCAGCGGCTGTACCGAAGACGCTGCTGGCTGTGGTGCCGCGAACCGCTGCTTTCTCGGCAAAAGGCAGCTTCTCGCTCTTGACAGCTCTGCTATGCAGAAGCAGAGGAAAGCCGGCAGAGCTTCTCCTGTAGCTGCTCTATGCAGAAACAACTGTAAATCAGCTAGAAATTCATCCTGTAGTGGGAAAGGCAGAAGAGTTGCTGCAAAAGCGTTTTGGCTTGCTGGAAGCAGCAGCAAGCACGAGTGCTTCTCTGCGCATTGGAAACACAAAACAGAAGCACGCACACGGCAAGAGGAGACTGCCTGACACCTGCTGCACTCAGTACAGCTCTGGGCTGCTGCCAGGGCATGTATTTCAAGGCACTAGCTTCAGGGACTCTCCACTGTCTTGGGGGTGATTCTACAAGGTGACCAGAAGCTGTTCACAAGCACCTGCTTGCAGCGACCGAGTTCGGCGTTCCACACTCTTTCCCGGCTCTCTTTTGCCTCTCCGCATTCCCAGCGGCTGTACCGAAGACGCTGCTGGCTGTGGTGCCGCGAACCGCTGCTTTCTCGGCAAAAGGCAGCTTCTCGCTCTTGACAGCTCTGCTATGCAGAAGCAGAGGAAAGCCGGCAGAGCTTCTCCTGTAGCTGCTCTATGCAGAAACAACTGTAAATCACTAGAAATTGATCCTGTAGTGGGAAAGGCAGAAAAGTTGCTGCAAAAGCGTTTTGGCTTGCTGGAAGCAGCAGCAAGCACGAGTGCTTCTCTCCACACTGGAAACACAAAACAGAAGCACGCACACGGCAAGAGGAGACTGCCTGACACCTGCTGCACTCAGTACAGCTCTGGGCTGCTGCCAGGAAAGGTATTTCAAGGCACTAGCTTCAGGGACTCTCCACTGTCTTGGGGGTGATTCTACAAGGTGACCAGAAGCTGTTCACAAGCACCTGCTTGCAGCGACCGAGTTCGGCGTTCCACACTCTTCCCCGGCTCTCTTTCGCCTCTCCGCACTCCCAGCGGCTGTACCGAAGACGCTCCTGGCTGTGGTGCCGCGAACCGCTGCTTTCTCGGCAAAAGGCAGCTTCTCGCTCTTGACAGCTCTGCTATGCAGAAGCAGAGGAAAGCCGGCAGAGCTTCTCCTCTAGCTGCTCTATGCAGAAACAACTGTAAATCACTAGAAATTGATCCTGTAGTGGGAAAGGCAGAAAAGTTGCTGCAAAAGCGTTTTGGCTTGCTGGAAGCAGCAGCAAGCACGAGTGCTTCTCTCCACACTGGAAACACAAAACAGAAGCACGCACACGGCAAGAGGAGACTGCCTGACACCTGCTGCACTCAGTACAGCTCTGGGCTGCTGCCAGGGCATGTATTTCAAGGCACTAGCTTCGAAGACTCTCCACTGTCTTGGGGGAGTTTCTACAAGGTGACCAGAAGCTGTTCACAAGCACCTGCTTGCAGCGACCGAGTTCGGCGTTCCACACTCTTCCCCGGCTCTCTTTCGCCTCTCCGCACTCCCAGCGGCTGTACCGAAGACGCTGCTGGCTGTGGTGCCGCGAACCGCTGCTTTCTCGGCAAAAGGCACCTTCTCGCTCTTGACAGCTCTGCTATGCAGAAGCAGAGGAAAGCCGGCAGAGCTTCTCCTGTAGCTGCTCTATGCAGAAACAACTGTAAATCAGCTAGAAATTCATCCTGTAGTGGGAAAGGCAGAAGAGTTGCTGCAAAAGCGTTTTGGCTTGCTGGAAGCAGCAGCAAGCACGAGTGCTTCTCTGCGCATTGGAAACACAAAACAGAAGCACGCACACGGCAAGAGGAGACTGCCTGACACCTGCTGCACTCAGTACAGCTCTGGGCTGCTGCCAGGAAAGGTATTTCAAGGCACTAGCTTCAGGGACTCTCCACTGTCTTGGGGGTGATTCTACAAGGTGACCAGAAGCTGTTCACAAGCACCTGCTTGCAGCGACCGAGTTCGGCGTTCCACACTCTTCCCCGGCTCTCTTTCGCCTCTCCGCACTCCCAGCGGCTGTACCGAAGACGCTGCTGGCTGTGGTGCCGCGAACCGCTGCTTTCTCGGCAAAAGGCAGCTTCTCGCTCTTGACAGCTCTGCTATGCAGAAGCAGAGGAAAGCCGGCAGAGCTTCTCCTGTAGCGGCTCTATGCAGAAACAACTGTAAATCAGCTAGAAATTCATCCTGTAGTGGGAAAGGCAGAAGAGTTGCTGCAAAAGCGTTTTGGCTTGCTGGAAGCAGCAGCAAGCACGAGTGCTTCTCTGCGCATTGGAAACACAAAACAGAAGCACGCACACGGCAAGAGGAGACTGCCTGAAACCTGCTGCACTCAGTACAGGTCTGGGCTGCGGCCAGAGCATGTATTTCAAGGCACTAGCTTCGGGGACTCTCCACTGTCTTGGGGGAGTTTCTACAAGGTGACCAGAAGCTGTTCACAAGCACCTGCTTGCAGCGACCGAGTTCGGCGTTCCACACTCTTCCCCGGCTCTCTTTCGCCTCTCCGCACTCCCAGCGGCTGTACCGAAAACGCTGCTGGCTGTGGTGCCGCGAACCGCTGCTTTCTCGGCAAAAGGCAGCTTCTCGCTCTTGACAGCTCTGCTATGCAGAAGCAGAGGAAAGCCGGCAGAGCTTCTCCTCTAGCTGCTCTACGCAGAAACAACTGTAAATCAGCTAGAAATTCATCCTGTAGTGGGAAAGGCAGAAGAGTTGCTGCAAAAGCGTTTTGGCTTGCTGGAAGCAGCAGCAAGCACGAGTGCTTCTCTGCGCATTGGAAACACAAAACAGAAGCACGCACACGGCAAGAGGAGACTGCCTGACACCTGCTGCACTCAGTACAGCTCTGGGCTGCTGCCAGGAAAGGTATTTCAAGGAACTAGCCACGGGGACTCTGCACTGTGCTGGGAGAGATTCTACAAGGTGACCAGAAGCTGTTCACAAGCACCTGCTTGCAGCGACCGAGTTCGGCGTTCCACACTCTTTCCCGGCTCTCTTTTGCCTTTCCGCATTCCCAGCGGCTGTACCGAAGACGCTGCTGGCTGTGGTGCCGCGAACCGCTGCTTTCTCGGCAAAAGGCAGCTTCTCGCTCTTGACAGCTCTGCTATGCAGAAGCAGAGGAAAGCCGGCAGAGCTTCTCCTGTAGCTGCTCTATGCAGAAACAACTGTAAATCAGCTAGAAATTCATCCTGTAGTGGGAAAGGCAGAAGAGTTGCTGCAAAAGCGTTTTGGCTTGCTGGAAGCAGCAGCAAGCACGAGTGCTTCTCTGCGCATTGGAAACACAAAACAGAAGCACGCACACGGCAAGAGGAGACTGCCTGACACCTGCTGCACTCAGTACAGCTCTGGGCTGCTGCCAGGGCATGTATTTCAAGGCACTAGCTTCAGGGACTCTCCACTGTCTTGGGGGTGATTCTACAAGGTGACCAGAAGCTGTTCACAAGCACCTGCTTGCAGCGACCGAGTTCGGCGTTCCACACTCTTTCCCGGCTCTCTTTTGCCTCTCCGCATTCCCAGCGGCTGTACCGAAGACGCTGCTGGCTGTGGTGCCGCGAACCGCTGCTTTCTCGGCAAAAGGCAGCTTCTCGCTCTTGACAGCTCTGCTATGCAGAAGCAGAGGAAAGCCGGCAGAGCTTCTCCTGTAGCTGCTCTATGCAGAAACAACTGTAAATCACTAGAAATTGATCCTGTAGTGGGAAAGGCAGAAAAGTTGCTGCAAAAGCGTTTTGGCTTGCTGGAAGCAGCAGCAAGCACGAGTGCTTCTCTCCACACTGGAAACACAAAACAGAAGCACGCACACGGCAAGAGGAGACTGCCTGACACCTGCTGCACTCAGTACAGCTCTGGGCTGCTGCCAGGGCATGTATTTCAAGGCACTAGCTTCAGGGACTCTCCACTGTCTTGGGGGTGATTCTACAAGGTGACCAGAAGCTGTTCACAAGCACCTGCTTGCAGCGACCGAGTTCGGCGTTCCACACTCTTCCCCGGCTCTCTTTCGCCTCTCCGCACTCCCAGCGGCTGTACCGAAAACGCTGCTGGCTGTGGTGCCGCGAACCGCTGCTTTCTCGGCAAAAGGCAGCTTCTCGCTCTTGACAGCTCTGCTATGCAGAAGCAGAGGAAAGCCGGCAGAGCTTCTCCTCTAGCTGCTCTACGCAGAAACAACTGTAAATCAGCTAGAAATTCATCCTGTAGTGGGAAAGGCAGAAGAGTTGCTGCAAAAGCGTTTTGGCTTGCTGGAAGCAGCAGCAAGCACGAGTGCTTCTCTGCGCATTGGAAACACAAAACAGAAGCACGCACACGGCAAGAGGAGACTGCCTGACACCTGCTGCACTCAGTACAGCTCTGGGCTGCTGCCAGGAAAGGTATTTCAAGGAACTAGCCACGGGGACTCTGCACTGTGCTGGGAGAGATTCTACAAGGTGACCAGAAGCTGTTCACAAGCACCTGCTTGCAGCGACCGAGTTCGGCGTTCCACACTCTTTCCCGGCTCTCTTTTGCCTTTCCGCATTCCCAGCGGCTGTACCGAAGACGCTGCTGGCTGTGGTGCCGCAAACCGCTGCTTTCTCGGCAAAAGGCAGCTTCTCGCTCTTGACAGCTCTGCTATGCAGAAGCAGAGGAAAGCCGGCAGAGCTTCTCCTGTAGCTGCTCTATGCAGAAACAACTGTAAATCAGCTAGAAATTCATCCTGTAGTGGGAAAGGCAGAAGAGTTGCTGCAAAAGCGTTTTGGCTTGCTGGAAGCAGCAGCAAGCACGAGTGCTTCTCTGCGCATTGGAAACACAAAACAGAAGCACGCAGACGGCAAGAGGAGACTGCCTGAAACCTGCTGCACTCAGTACGGGTCTGGGCTGCGGCCAGAGCATGTATTTCAAGGCACTAGCTTCGGGGACTCTCCACTGTCTTGGGGGAGTTTCTACAAGGTGACCAGAAGCTGTTCGAAAGCACCTGCTTGCAGCGACGGAGTTCGGCGTTCCACACTCTTCCCCGGCTCTCTTTCGCTTCTCCGCACAAGCTGCGGCTGAACCCAAGACGCCGATTGCTGCGGTTCCGCGAAGCGCTGCTTTCTCGGCAAAACACAGCTTCTCGTTCTTGACAGCTCTGCTATGCAGAAGCACTGGAAAGCCGGCAGAGCTGCTCCTCTAGCTGCTCTACGCACAGGCAACTGTAAATCAGCTACACATTGATCCTGTTGTGGAAAAGGCAGGAAAGTTGCTGAAAAAGCGTTTTGGCTTACTGGAAGCAGCAGCAAGCACAATGGCTTCTCTGCACGCTGCGAACACAAAACAGAAGCACCTACACGGCGAGAGGAGACTGCCTGACACCTGCTGCACTCAGTACAGCTCTGGGCTGCTGCCAGGGCATGTAATTCAAGGCACTAGCTTCAGGGACTCTCCACTGTCTTGGGGGTGATTCTACAAGGTGACCAGAAGCTGTTCACAAGCACCTGCTTGCAGCGACCGAGTTCGGCGTTCCACACTCTTCCCCGGCTCTCTTTCGCCTCTCCGCACTCCCAGCGGCTGTACCGAAAACGCTGCTGGCTGTCGTGCCGCGAACCGCTGCTTTCTCGGCAAAAGGTAGCTTCTCGCTCTTGACAGCTCTGCTATGCAGAAGCAGAGGAAAGCCGGCAGAGCTTCTCCTCTAGCTGCTCTATGCAGAAACAACTGTAAATCACTAGAAATTGATCCTGTAGTGGGAAAGGCAGAAAAGTTGCTGCAAAAGCGTTTTGGCTTGCTGGAAGCAGCAGCAAGCACGAGTGCTTCTCTCCACACTGGAAACACAAAACAGAAGCACGCACACGGCAAGAGGAGACTGCCTGACACCTGCTGCACTCAGTACAGCTCTGGGCTGCTGCCAGGGCATGTATTTCAAGGCACTAGCTTCGGGGACTCTCCACTGTCTTTGGGGAGTTTCTACAAGGTGACCAGAAGCTGTTCACAAGCACCTGCTTGCAGCGACCGAGTTCGGCGTTCCACACTCTTCCCCGGCTCTCTTTCGCCTCTCCGCACTCCCAGCGGCTGTACCGAAGACGCTGCTGGCTGTGGTGCCGCGAACCGCTGCTTTCTCGGCAAAAGGCAGCTTCTCGCTCTTGACAGCTCTGCTATGCAGAAGCAGAGGAAAGCCGGCAGAGCTTCTCCTGTAGCTGCTCTATGCAGAAACAACTGTAAATCAGCTAGAAATTCATCCTGTAGTGGGAAAGGCAGAAGAGTTGCTGCAAAAGCGTTTTGGCTTGCTGGAAGCAGCAGCAAGCACGAGTGCTTCTCTGCGCATTGGAAACACAAAACAGAAGCACGCACACGGCAAGAGGAGACTGCCTGAAACCTGCTGCACTCAGTACAGCTCTGGGCTGCTGCCAGGAAAGGTATTTCAAGGAACTAGCCACGGGGACTCTGCACTGTGCTGGGAGAGATTCTACAAGGTGACCAGAAGCTGTTCACAAGCACCTGCTTGCAGCGACCGAGTTCGGCGTTCCACACTCTTTCCCGGCTCTCTTTTGCCTTTCCGCATTCCCAGCGGCTGTACCGAAGACGCTGCTGGCTGTGGTGCCGCGAACCGCTGCTTTCTCGGCAAAAGGCAGCTTCTCGCTCTTGACAGCTCTGCTATGCAGAAGCAGAGGAAAGCCGGCAGAGCTTCTCCTGTAGCTGCTCTATGCAGAAACAACTGTAAATCAGCTAGAAATTCATCCTGTAGTGGGAAAGGCAGAAGAGTTGCTGCAAAAGCGTTTTGGCTTGCTGGAAGCAGCAGCAAGCACGAGTGCTTCTCTGCGCATTGGAAACACAAAACAGAAGTACGCACACGGCAAGAGGAGACTGCCTGACACCTGCTGCACTCAGTACAGCTCTGGGCTGCTGCCAGGAAAGGTATTTCAAGGCACTAGCTTCAGGGACTCTCCACTGTCTTGGGGGTGATTCTACAAGGTGACCAGAAGCTGTTCACAAGCACCTGCTTGCAGCGACCGAGTTCGGCGTTCCACACTCTTCCCCGGCTCTCTTTCGCCTCTCCGCACTCCCAGCGGCTGTACCGAAGACGCTGCTGGCTGTGGTGCCGCGAACCGCTGCTTTCTCGGCAAAAGGCAGCTTCTCGCTCTTGACAGCTCTGCTATGCAGAAGCAGAGGAAAGCCGGCAGAGCTTCTCCTGTAGCTGCTCTATGCAGAAACAACTGTAAATCAGCTAGAAATTCATCCTGTAGTGGGAAAGGCAGAAGAGTTGCTGCAAAAGCGTTTTGGCTTGCTGGAAGCAGCAGCAAGCACGAGTGCTTCTCTGCGCATTGGAAACACAAAACAGAAGCACGCACACGGCAAGAGGAGACTGCCTGAAACCTGCTGCACTCAGTACAGGTCTGGGCTGCGGCCAGAGCATGTATTTCAAGGCACTAGCTTCGGGGACTCTCCACTGTCTTGGGGGAGTTTCTACAAGGTGACCAGAAGCTGTTCACAAGCACCTGCTTGCAGCGACCGAGTTCGGCGTTCCACACTCTTCCCCGGCTCTCTTTCGCCTCTCCGCACTCCCAGCGGCTGTACCGAAAACGCTGCTGGCTGTGGTGCCGCGAACCGCTGCTTTCTCGGCAAAAGGCAGCTTCTCGCTCTTGACAGCTCTGCTATGCAGAAGCAGAGGAAAGCCGGCAGAGCTTCTCCTCTAGCTGCTCTACGCAGAAACAACTGTAAATCAGCTAGAAATTCATCCTGTAGTGGGAAAGGCAGAAGAGTTGCTGCAAAAGCGTTTTGGCTTGCTGGAAGCAGCAGCAAGCACGAGTGCTTCTCTGCGCATTGGAAACACAAAACAGAAGCACGCACACGGCAAGAGGAGACTGCCTGACACCTGCTGCACTCAGTACAGCTCTGGGCTGCTGCCAGGAAAGGTATTTCAAGGAACTAGCCACGGGGACTCTGCACTGTGCTGGGAGAGATTCTACAAGGTGACCAGAAGCTGTTCACAAGCACCTGCTTGCAGCGACCGAGTTCGGCGTTCCACACTCTTTCCCGGCTCTCTTTTGCCTTTCCGCATTCCCAGCGGCTGTACCGAAGACGCTGCTGGCTGTGGTGCCGCAAACCGCTGCTTTCTCGGCAAAAGGTAGCTTCTCGCTCTTGACAGCTCTGCTATGCAGAAGCAGAGGAAAGCCGGCAGAGCTTCTCCTGTAGCTGCTCTATGCAGAAACAACTGTAAATCAGCTAGAAATTCATCCTGTAGTGGGAAAGGCAGAAGAGTTGCTGCAAAAGCGTTTTGGCTTGCTGGAAGCAGCAGCAAGCACGAGTGCTTCTCTGCACATTGGAAACACAAAACAGAAGCACGCAGACGGCAAGAGGAGACTGCCTGAAACCTGCTGCACTCAGTACAGGTCTGGGCTGTGGCCAGAGCATGTATTTCAAGGCACTAGCTTCGGGGACTCTCCACTGTCTTGGGGGAGTTTCTACAAGGTGACCAGAAGCTGTTCGAAAGCACCTGCTTTGCAGCGACGGAGTTCGGCGTTCCACACTCTTCCCCGGCTCTCTTTCGCTTCTCCGCACAAGCTGCGGCTGAACCCAAGAAGCCGATTGCTGCGGTTCCGCGAAGCGCTGCTTTCTCGGCAAAACACAGCTTCTCGTTCTTGACAGCTCTGCTATGCAGAAGCACTGGAAAGCCGGCAGAGCTGCTCCTCTAGCTGCTCTACGCACAGGCAACTGTAAATCAGCTACACATTGATCCTGTTGTGGAAAAGGCAGGAAAGTTGCTGAAAAAGCGTTTTGGCTTACTGGAAGCAGCAGCAAGCACAATGGCTTCTCTGCACGCTGCGAACACAAAACAGAAGCACCTACACGGCGAGAGGAGACTGCCTGACACCTGCTGCACTCAGTACAGCTCTGGGCTGCTGCCAGGGCATGTAATTCAAGGCACTATCTTCAGGGACTCTCCACTGTCTTGGGGGTGATTCTACAAGGTGACCAGAAGCTGTTCACAAGCACCTGCTTGCAGCGACCGAGTTCGGCGTTCCACACTCTTCCCCGGCTCTCTTTCGCCTCTCCGCACTCCCAGCGGCTGTACCGAAAACGCTGCTGGCTGTCGTGCCGCGAACCGCTGCTTTCTCGGCAAAAGGCAGCTTCTCGCTCTTGACAGCTCTGCTATGCAGAAGCAGAGGAAAGCCGGCAGAGCTTCTCCTGTAGCTGCTCTATGCAGAAACAACTGTAAATCAGCTAGAAATTCATCCTGTAGTGGGAAAGGCAGAAGAGTTGCTGCAAAAGCGTTTTGGCTTGCTGGAAGCAGCAGCAAGCACGAGTGCTTCTCTGCGCATTGGAAACACAAAACAGAAGCACGCACACGGCAAGAGGAGACTGCCTGACACCTGCTGCACTCAGTACAGCTCTGGGCTGCTGCCAGGAAAGGTATTTCAAGGAACTAGCCACGGGGACTCTGCACTGTGCTGGGAGAGATTCTACAAGGTGACCAGAAGCTGTTCACAAGCACCTGCTTGCAGCGACCGAGTTCGGCGTTCCACACTCTTCCCCGGCTCTCTTTTGCCTTTCCGCATTCCCAGCGGCTGTACCGAAGACGCTGCTGGCTGTGGTGCCGCGAACCGCTGCTTTCTCGGCAAAAGGCAGCTTCTCGCTCTTGACAGCTCTGCTATGCAGAAGCAGAGGAAAGCCGGCAGAGCTTCTCCTGTAGCTGCTCTATGCAGAAACAACTGTAAATCAGCTAGAAATTCATCCTGTAGTGGGAAAGGCAGAAGAGTTGCTGCAAAAGCGTTTTGGCTTGCTGGAAGCAGCAGCAAGCACGAGTGCTTCTCTGCGCATTGGAAACACAAAACAGAAGCACGCACACGGCAAGAGGAGACTGCCTGACACCTGCTGCACTCAGTACAGCTCTGGGCTGCTGCCAGGAAAGGTATTTCAAGGCACTAGCTTCAGGGACTCTCCACTGTCTTGGGGGTGATTCTACAAGGTGACCAGAAGCTGTTCACAAGCACCTGCTTGCAGCGACCGAGTTCGGCGTTCCACACTCTTCCCCGGCTCTCTTTCGCCTCTCCGCACTCCCAGCGGCTGTACCGAAGACGCTGCTGGCTGTGGTGCCGCGAACCGCTGCTTTCTCGGCAAAAGGCAGCTTCTCGCTCTTGACAGCTCTGCTATGCAGAAGCAGAGGAAAGCCGGCAGAGCTTCTCCTCTAGCTGCTCTATGCAGAAACAACTGTAAATCAGCTAGAAATTGATCCTGTAGTGGGAAAGGCAGAAAAGTTGCTGCAAAAGCGTTTTGGCTTGCTGGAAGCAGCAGCAAGCACGAGTGCTTCTCTCCACACTGGAAACACAAAACAGAAGCACGCACACGGCAAGAGGAGACTGCCTGACACCTGCTGCACTCAGTACAGCTCTGGGCTGCTGCCAGGGCATGTATTTCAAGGCACTAGCTTCGGGGACTCTCCACTGTCTTGGGGGAGTTTCTACAAGGTGACCAGAAGCTGTTCACAAGCACCTGCTTGCAGCGACCGAGTTCGGCGTTCCACACTCTTTCCCGGCTCTCTTTCGCCTCTCCGCACTCCCAGCGGCTGTACCGAAGACGCTGCTGGCTGTGGTGCCGCGAACCGCTGCTTTCTCGGCAAAAGGCAGCTTCTCGCTCTTGACAGCTCTGCTATGCAGAAGCAGAGGAAAGCCGGCAGAGCTTCTCCTGTAGCTGCTCTATGCAGAAACAACTGTAAATCAGCTAGAAATTCATCCTGTAGTGGGAAAGGCAGAAGAGTTGCTGCAAAAGCGTTTTGGCTTGCTGGAAGCAGCAGCAAGCACGAGTGCTTCTCTGCGCATTGGAAACACAAAACAGAAGCACGCACACGGCAAGAGGAGACTGCCTGACACCTGCTGCACTCAGTACAGCTCTGGGCTGCTGCCAGGGCATGTATTTCAAGGCACTAGCTTCAGGGACTCTCCACTGTCTTGGGGGTGATTCTACAAGGTGACCAGAAGCTGTTCACAAGCACCTGCTTGCAGCGACCGAGTTCGGCGTTCCACACTCTTCCCCGGCTCTCTTTCGCCTCTCCGCACTCCCAGCGGCTGTACCGAAAACGCTGCTGGCTGTCGTGCCGCGAACCGCTGCTTTCTCGGCAAAAGGTAGCTTCTCGCTCTTGACAGCTCTGCTATGCAGAAGCAGAGGAAAGCCGGCAGAGCTTCTCCTCTAGCTGCTCTATGCAGAAGCAACTGTAAATCACTAGAAATTGATCCTGTAGTGGGAAAGGCAGAAAAGTTGCTGCAAAAGCGTTTTGGCTTGCTGGAAGCAGCAGCAAGCACGAGTGCTTCTCTCCACACTGGAAACACAAAACAGAAGCACGCACACGGCAAGAGGAGACTGCCTGACACCTGCTGCACTCAGTACAGCTCTGGGCTGCTGCCAGGGCATGTATTTCAAGGCACTAGCTTCGGGGACTCTCCACTGTCTTGGGGGAGTTTCTACAAGGTGACCAGAAGCTGTTCACAAGCACCTGCTTGCAGCGACCGAGTTCGGCGTTCCACACTCTTCCCCGGCTCTCTTTCGCCTCTCCGCACTCCCAGCGGCTGTACCGAAGACGCTGCTGGCTGTGGTGCCGCGAACCGCTGCTTTCTCGGCAAAAGGCAGCTTCTCGCTCTTGACAGCTCTGCTATGCAGAAGCAGAGGAAAGCCGGCAGAGCTTCTCCTGTAGCTGCTCTATGCAGAAACAACTGTAAATCAGCTAGAAATTCATCCTGTAGTGGGAAAGGCAGAAGAGTTGCTGCAAAAGCGTTTTGGCTTGCTGGAAGCAGCAGCAAGCACGAGTGCTTCTCTGCGCATTGGAAACACAAAACAGAAGCACGCACACGGCAAGAGGAGACTGCCTGAAACCTGCTGCACTCAGTACAGCTCTGGGCTGCTGCCAGGAAAGGTATTTCAAGGAACTAGCCACGGGGACTCTGCACTGTGCTGGGAGAGATTCTACAAGGTGACCAGAAGCTGTTCACAAGCACCTGCTTGCAGCGACCGAGTTCGGCGTTCCACACTCTTTCCCGGCTCTCTTTTGCCTTTCCGCATTCCCAGCGGCTGTACCGAAGACGCTGCTGGCTGTGGTGCCGCGAACCGCTGCTTTCTCGGCAAAAGGCAGCTTCTCGCTCTTGACAGCTCTGCTATGCAGAAGCAGAGGAAAGCCGGCAGAGCTTCTCCTGTAGCTGCTCTATGCAGAAACAACTGTAAATCAGCTAGAAATTCATCCTGTAGTGGGAAAGGCAGAAGAGTTGCTGCAAAAGCGTTTTGGCTTGCTGGAAGCAGCAGCAAGCACGAGTGCTTCTCTGCGCATTGGAAACACAAAACAGAAGCACGCACACGGCAAGAGGAGACTGCCTGACACCTGCTGCACTCAGTACAGCTCTGGGCTGCTGCCAGGAAAGGTATTTCAAGGAACTAGCCACGGGGACTCTGCACTGTGCTGGGAGAGATTCTACAAGGTGACCAGAAGCTGTTCACAAGCACCTGCTTGCAGCGACCGAGTTCGGCGTTCCACACTCTTTCCCGGCTCTCTTTTGCCTTTCCGCATTCCCAGCGGCTGTACCGAAGACGCTGCTGGCTGTGGTGCCGCAAACCGCTGCTTTCTCGGCAAAAGGTAGCTTCTCGCTCTTGACAGCTCTGCTATGCAGAAGCAGAGGAAAGCCGGCAGAGCTTCTCCTGTAGCTGCTCTATGCAGAAACAACTGTAAATCAGCTAGAAATTCATCCTGTAGTGGGAAAGGCAGAAGAGTTGCTGCAAAAGCGTTTTGGCTTGCTGGAAGCAGCAGCAAGCACGAGTGCTTCTCTGCACATTGGAAACACAAAACAGAAGCACGCAGACGGCAAGAGGAGACTGCCTGAAACCTGCTGCACTCAGTACAGGTCTGGGCTGTGGCCAGAGCATGTATTTCAAGGCACTAGCTTCGGGGACTCCCCACTGTCTTGGGGGAGTTTCTACAAGGTGACCAGAAGCTGTTCGAAAGCACCTGCTTGCAGCGACGGAGTTCGGCGTTCCACACTCTTCCCCGGCTCTCTTTCGCTTCTCCGCACAAGCTGCGGCTGAACCCAAGACGCCGATTGCTGCGGTTCCGCGAAGCGCTGCTTTCTCGGCAAAACACAGCTTCTCGTTCTTGACAGCTCTGCTATGCAGAAGCACTGGAAAGCCGGCAGAGCTGCTCCTCTAGCTGCTCTACGCACAGGCAACTGTAAATCAGCTACACATTGATCCTGTTGTGGAAAAGGCAGGAAAGTTGCTGAAAAAGCGTTTTGGCTTACTGGAAGCAGCAGCAAGCACAATGGCTTCTCTGCACGCTGCGAACACAAAACAGAAGCACCTACACGGCGAGAGGAGACTGCCTGACACCTGCTGCACTCAGTACAGCTCTGGGCTGCTGCCAGGGCATGTAATTCAAGGCACTAGCTTCAGGGACTCTCCACTGTCTTGGGGGTGATTCTACAAGGTGACCAGAAGCTGTTCACAAGCACCTGCTTGCAGCGACCGAGTTCGGCGTTCCACACTCTTCCCCGGCTCTCTTTCGCCTCTCCGCACTCCCAGCGGCTGTACCGAAAACGCTGCTGGCTGTCGTGCCGCGAACCGCTGCTTTCTCGGCAAAAGGTAGCTTCTCGCTCTTGACAGCTCTGCTATGCAGAAGCAGAGGAAAGCCGGCAGAGCTTCTCCTCTAGCTGCTCTATGCAGAAACAACTGTAAATCACTAGAAATTGATCCTGTAGTGGGAAAGGCAGAAAAGTTGCTGCAAAAGCGTTTTGGCTTGCTGGAAGCAGCAGCAAGCACGAGTGCTTCTCTCCACACTGGAAACACAAAACAGAAGCACGCACACGGCAAGAGGAGACTGCCTGACACCTGCTGCACTCAGTACAGCTCTGGGCTGCTGCCAGGGCATGTATTTCAAGGCACTAGCTTCGGGGACTCTCCACTGTCTTGGGGGAGTTTCTACAAGGTGACCAGAAGCTGTTCACAAGCACCTGCTTGCAGCGACCGAGTTCGGCGTTCCACACTCTTCCCCGGCTCTCTTTCGCCTCTCCGCACTCCCAGCGGCTGTACCGAAGACGCTGCTGGCTGTGGTGCCGCGAACCGCTGCTTTCTCGGCAAAAGGCAGCTTCTCGCTCTTGACAGCTCTGCTATGCAGAAGCAGAGGAAAGCCGGCAGAGCTTCTCCTGTAGCTGCTCTATGCAGAAACAACTGTAAATCAGCTAGAAATTCATCCTGTAGTGGGAAAGGCAGAAGAGTTGCTGCAAAAGCGTTTTGGCTTGCTGGAAGCAGCAGCAAGCACGAGTGCTTCTCTGCGCATTGGAAACACAAAACAGAAGCACGCACACGGCAAGAGGAGACTGCCTGACACCTGCTGCACTCAGTACAGCTCTGGGCTGCTGCCAGGAAAGGTATTTCAAGGAACTAGCCACGGGGACTCTGCACTGTGCTGGGAGAGATTCTACAAGGTGACCAGAAGCTGTTCACAAGCACCTGCTTGCAGCGACCGAGTTCGGCGTTCCACACTCTTTCCCGGCTCTCTTTTGCCTTTCCGCATTCCCAGCGGCTGTACCGAAGACGCTGCTGGCTGTGGTGCCGCGAACCGCTGCTTTCTCGGCAAAAGGCAGCTTCTCGCTCTTGACAGCTCTGCTATGCAGAAGCAGAGGAAAGCCGGCAGAGCTTCTCCTGTAGCTGCTCTATGCAGAAACAACTGTAAATCAGCTAGAAATTCATCCTGTAGTG
Source organism: Phylloscopus trochilus trochilus (assembly GCA_016584745.2). Taxonomy (NCBI): domain Eukaryota; kingdom Metazoa; phylum Chordata; class Aves; order Passeriformes; family Phylloscopidae; genus Phylloscopus; species Phylloscopus trochilus. The sequence continues at coordinate 516,112 of WQNJ02000094.1, forward strand.
GGAAAGGCAGAAGAGTTGCTGCAAAAGCGTATTGGCTTGCTGGAAGCAGCAGCAAGCACGAGTGCTTCTCTGCGCATTGGAAACACAAAACAGAAGCACGCACACGGCAAGAGGAGACTGCCTGACAGCTGCTGCACTCAGTACAGCTCTGGGCTGCTGCCAGGAAAGGTATTTCAAGGCACTAGCTTCAGGGACTCTCCACTGTCTTGGGGGTGATTCTACAAGGTGACCAGAAGCTGTTCACAAGCACCTGCTTGCAGCGACCGAGTTCGGCGTTCCACACTCTTCCCCGGCTCTCTTTCGCCTCTCTGCACTCCCAGCGGCTGTACCGAAGACGCTGCTGGCTGTGGTGCCGCGAACCGCTGCTTTCTCGGCAAAAGGCAGCTTCTCGCTCTTGACAGCTCTGCTATGCAGAAGCAGAGGAAAGCCGGCAGAGCTTCTCCTCTAGCTGCTCTATGCAGAAACAACTGTAAATCACTAGAAATTGATCCTGTAGTGGGAAAGGCAGAAAAGTTGCTGCAAAAGCGTTTTGGCTTGCTGGAAGCAGCAGCAAGCACGAGTGCTTCTCTCCACACTGGAAACACAAAACAGAAGCACGCACACGGCAAGAGGAGACTGCCTGACACCTGCTGCACTCAGTACAGCTCTGGGCTGCTGCCAGGGCATGTATTTCAAGGCACTAGCTTCGGGGACTCTCCACTGTCTTGGGGGAGTTTCTACAAGGTGACCAGAAGCTGTTCACAAGCACCTGCTTGCAGCGACCGAGTTCGGCGTTCCACACTCTTCCCCGGCTCTCTTTCGCCTCTCCGCACTCCCAGCGGCTGTACCGAAGACGCTGCTGGCTGTGGTGCCGCGAACCGCTGCTTTCTCGGCAAAAGGCACCTTCTCGCTCTTGACAGCTCTGCTATGCAGAAGCAGAGGAAAGCCGGCAGAGCTTCTCCTGTAGCTGCTCTATGCAGAAACAACTGTAAATCAGCTAGAAATTCATCCTGTAGTGGGAAAGGCAGAAGAGTTGCTGCAAAAGCGTTTTGGCTTGCTGGAAGCAGCAGCAAGCACGAGTGCTTCTCTGCGCATTGGAAACACAAAACAGAAGCACGCACACGGCAAGAGGAGACTGCCTGACACCTGCTGCACTCAGTACAGCTCTGGGCTGCTGCCAGGAAAGGTATTTCAAGGCACTAGCTTCAGGGACTCTCCACTGTCTTGGGGGTGATTCTACAAGGTGACCAGAAGCTGTTCACAAGCACCTGCTTGCAGCGACCGAGTTCGGCGTTCCACACTCTTCCCCGGCTCTCTTTCGCCTCTCCGCACTCCCAGCGGCTGTACCGAAGACGCTGCTGGCTGTGGTGCCGCGAACCGCTGCTTTCTCGGCAAAAGGCAGCTTCTCGCTCTTGACAGCTCTGCTATGCAGAAGCAGAGGAAAGCCGGCAGAGCTTCTCCTCTAGCTGCTCTATGCAGAAACAACTGTAAATCACTAGAAATTGATCCTGTAGTGGGAAAGGCAGAAAAGTTGCTGCAAAAGCGTTTTGGCTTGCTGGAAGCAGCAGCAAGCACGAGTGCTTCTCTCCACACTGGAAACACAAAACAGAAGCACGCACACGGCAAGAGGAGACTGCCTGACACCTGCTGCACTCAGTACAGCTCTGGGCTGCTGCCAGGGCATGTATTTCAAGGCACTAGCTTCGGGGACTCTCCACTGTCTTGGGGGAGTTTCTACAAGGTGACCAGAAGCTGTTCACAAGCACCTGCTTGCAGCGACCGAGTTCGGCGTTCCACACTCTTCCCCGGCTCTCTTTCGCCTCTCCGCACTCCCAGCGGCTGTACCGAAGACGCTGCTGGCTGTGGTGCCGCGAACCGCTGCTTTCTCGGCAAAAGGCAGCTTCTCGCTCTTGACAGCTCTGCTATGCAGAAGCAGAGGAAAGCCGGCAGAGCTTCTCCTGTAGCTGCTCTATGCAGAAACAACTGTAAATCAGCTAGAAATTCATCCTGTAGTGGGAAAGGCAGAAGAGTTGCTGCAAAAGCGTTTTGGCTTGCTGGAAGCAGCAGCAAGCACGAGTGCTTCTCTGCGCATTGGAAACACAAAACAGAAGCACGCACACGGCAAGAGGAGACTGCCTGACACCTGCTGCACTCAGTACAGCTCTGGGCTGCTGCCAGGGCATGTATTTCAAGGCACTAGCTTCAGGGACTCTCCACTGTCTTGGGGGTGATTCTACAAGGTGACCAGAAGCTGTTCACAAGCACCTGCTTGCAGCGACCGAGTTCGGCGTTCCACACTCTTCCCCGGCTCTCTTTCGCCTCTCCGCACTCCCAGCGGCTGTACCGAAGACGCTGCTGGCTGTGGTGCCGCGAACCGCTGCTTTCTCGGCAAAAGGCAGCTTCTCGCTCTTGACAGCTCTGCTATGCAGAAGCAGAGGAAAGCCGGCAGAGCTTCTCCTCTAGCTGCTCTATGCAGAAACAACTGTAAATCACTAGAAATTGATCCTGTAGTGGGAAAGGCAGAAAAGTTGCTGCAAAAGCGTTTTGGCTTGCTGGAAGCAGCAGCAAGCACGAGTGCTTCTCTCCACACTGGAAACACAAAACAGAAGCACGCACACGGCAAGAGGAGACTGCCTGACACCTGCTGCACTCAGTACAGGTCTGGGCTGCGGCCAGAGCATGTATTTCAAGGCACTAGCTTCGGGGACTCTCCACTGTCTTGGGGGAGTTTCTACAAGGTGACCAGAAGCTGTTCACAAGCACCTGCTTGCAGCGACCGAGTTCGGCGTTCCACACTCTTCCCCGGCTCTCTTTCGCCTCTCTGCACTCCCAGCGGCTGTACCGAAGACGCTGCTGGCTGTGGTGCCGCGAACCGCTGCTTTCTCGGCAAAAGGCACCTTCTCGCTCTTGACAGCTCTGCTATGCAGAAGCAGAGGAAAGCCGGCAGAGCTTCTCCTGTAGCTGCTCTACGCAGAAACAACTGTAAATCAGCTAGAAATTCATCCTGTAGTGGGAAAGGCAGAAGAGTTGCTGCAAAAGCGTTTTGGCTTGCTGGAAGCAGCAGCAAGCACGAGTGCTTCTCTGCGCATTGGAAACACAAAACAGAAGCACGCACACGGCAAGAGGAGACTGCCTGACACCTGCTGCACTCAGTACAGCTCTGGGCTGCTGCCAGGAAAGGTATTTCAAGGAACTAGCCACGGGGACTCTGCACTGTGCTGGGAGAGATTCTACAAGGTGACCAGAAGCTGTTCACAAGCACCTGCTTGCAGCGACCGAGTTCGGCGTTCCACACTCTTTCCCGGCTCTCTTTTGCCTTTCCGCATTCCCAGCGGCTGTACCGAAGACGCTGCTGGCTGTGGTGCCGCGAACCGCTGCTTTCTCGGCAAAAGGCAGCTTCTCGCTCTTGACAGCTCTGCTATGCAGAAGCAGAGGAAAGCCGGCAGAGCTTCTCCTGTAGCTGCTCTATGCAGAAACAACTGTAAATCAGCTAGAAATTCATCCTGTAGTGGGAAAGGCAGAAGAGTTGCTGCAAAAGCGTTTTGGCTTGCTGGAAGCAGCAGCAAGCACGAGTGCTTCTCTGCGCATTGGAAACACAAAACAGAAGCACGCACACGGCAAGAGGAGACTGCCTGACACCTGCTGCACTCAGTACAGCTCTGGGCTGCTGCCAGGAAAGGTATTTCAAGGAACTAGCCACGGGGACTCTGCACTGTGCTGGGAGAGATTCTACAAGGTGACCAGAAGCTGTTCACAAGCACCTGCTTGCAGCGACCGAGTTCGGCGTTCCACACTCTTTCCCGGCTCTCTTTTGCCTTTCCGCATTCCCAGCGGCTGTACCGAAGACGCTGCTGGCTGTGGTGCCGCGAACCGCTGCTTTCTCGGCAAAAGGCAGCTTCTCGCTCTTGACAGCTCTGCTATGCAGAAGCAGAGGAAAGCCGGCAGAGCTTCTCCTGTAGCTGCTCTATGCAGAAACAACTGTAAATCAGCTAGAAATTCATCCTGTAGTGGGAAAGGCAGAAGAGTTGCTGCAAAAGCATTTTGGCTTGCTGGAAGCAGCAGCAAGCACGAGTGCTTCTCTGCGCATTGGAAACACAAAACAGAAGCACGCACACGGCAAGAGGAGACTGCCTGACACCTGCTGCACTCAGTACAGCTCTGGGCTGCTGCCAGGAAAGGTATTTCAAGGCACTAGCTTCAGGGACTCTCCACTGTCTTGGGGGTGATTCTACAAGGTGACCAGAAGCTGTTCACAAGCACCTGCTTGCAGCGACCGAGTTCGGCGTTCCACACTCTTCCCCGGCTCTCTTTCGCCTCTCCGCACTCCCAGCGGCTGTACCGAAGACGCTGCTGGCTGTGGTGCCGCGAACCGCTGCTTTCTCGGCAAAAGGCAGCTTCTCGCTCTTGACAGCTCTGCTATGCAGAAGCAGAGGAAAGCCGGCAGAGCTTCTCCTCTAGCTGCTCTATGCAGAAACAACTGTAAATCACTAGAAATTGATCCTGTAGTGGAAAAGGCAGGAAAGTTGCTGCAAAAGCGTTTTGGCTTGCTGGAAGCAGCAGCAAGCACGAGTGCTTCTCTCCACACTGGAAACACAAAACAGAAGCACGCACACGGCAAGAGGAGACTGCCTGACACCTGCTGCACTCAGTACAGCTCTGGGCTGCTGCCAGGGCATGTATTTCAAGGCACTAGCTTCGGGGACTCTCCACTGTCTTGGGGGAGTTTCTACAAGGTGACCAGAAGCTGTTCACAAGCACCTGCTTGCAGCGACCGAGTTCGGCGTTCCACACTCTTCCCCGGCTCTCTTTCGCCTCTCCGCACTCCCAGCGGCTGTACCGAAGACGCTGCTGGCTGTGGTGCCGCGAACCGCTGCTTTCTCGGCAAAAGGCACCTTCTCGCTCTTGACAGCTCTGCTATGCAGAAGCAGAGGAAAGCCGGCAGAGCTTCTCCTGTAGCTGCTCTATGCAGAAACAACTGTAAATCAGCTAGAAATTCATCCTGTAGTGGGAAAGGCAGAAGAGTTGCTGCAAAAGCGTTTTGGCTTGCTGGAAGCAGCAGCAAGCACGAGTGCTTCTCTGCGCATTGGAAACACAAAACAGAAGCACGCACACGGCAAGAGGAGACTGCCTGAAACCTGCTGCACTCAGTACAGCTCTGGGCTGCTGCCAGGAAAGGTATTTCAAGGCACTAGCTTCAGGGACTCTCCACTGTCTTGGGGGTGATTCTACAAGGTGACCAGAAGCTGTTCACAAGCACCTGCTTGCAGCGACCGAGTTCGGCGTTCCACACTCTTCCCCGGCTCTCTTTCGCCTCTCCGCACTCCCAGCGGCTGTACCGAAAACGCTGCTGGCTGTGGTGCCGCGAACCGCTGCTTTCTCGGCAAAAGGCAGCTTCTCGCTCTTGACAGCTCTGCTATGCAGAAGCAGAGGAAAGCCGGCAGAGCTTCTCCTGTAGCTGCTCTATGCAGAAACAACTGTAAATCAGCTAGAAATTCATCCTGTAGTGGGAAAGGCAGAAGAGTTGCTGCAAAAGCGTTTTGGCTTGCTGGAAGCAGCAGCAAGCACGAGTGCTTCTCTGCGCATTGGAAACACAAAACAGAAGCACGCACACGGCAAGAGGAGACTGCCTGACACCTGCTGCACTCAGTACAGCTCTGGGCTGCTGCCAGGAAAGGTATTTCAAGGCACTAGCTTCAGGGACTCTCCACTGTCTTGGGGGAGTTTCTACAAGGTGACCAGAAGCTGTTCACAAGCACCTGCTTGCAGCGACCGAGTTCGGCGTTCCACACTCTTTCCCGGCTCTCTTTCGCCTCTCCGCACTCCCAGCGGCTGTACCGAAAACGCTGCTGGCTGTGGTGCCGCGAACCGCTGCTTTCTCGGCAAAAGGCAGCTTCTCGCTCTTGACAGCTCTGCTATGCAGAAGCAGAGGAAAGCCAGCAGAGCTTCTCCTCTAGCTGCTCTACGCAGAAACAACTGTAAATCAGCTAGAAATTCATCCTGTAGTGGGAAAGGCAGAAGAGTTGCTGCAAAAGCGTTTTGGCTTGCTGGAAGCAGCAGCAAGCACGAGTGCTTCTCTGCGCATTGGAAACACAAAACAGAAGCACGCACACGGCAAGAGGAGACTGCCTGACACCTGCTGCACTCAGTACAGCTCTGGGCTGCTGCCAGGAAAGGTATTTCAAGGAACTAGCCACGGGGACTCTGCACTGTGCTGGGAGAGATTCTACAAGGTGACCAGAAGCTGTTCACAAGCACCTGCTTGCAGCGACCGAGTTCGGCGTTCCACACTCTTCCCCGGCTCTCTTTCGCCTCTCCGCACTCCCAGCGGCTGTACCGAAGACGCTGCTGGCTGTGGTGCCGCGAACCGCTGCTTTCTCGGCAAAAGGCAGCTTCTCGCTCTTGACAGCTCTGCTATGCAGAAGCAGAGGAAAGCCGGCAGAGCTTCTCCTCTAGCTGCTCTATGCAGAAACAACTGTAAATCACTAGAAATTGATCCTGTAGTGGGAAAGGCAGAAAAGTTGCTGCAAAAGCGTTTTGGCTTGCTGGAAGCAGCAGCAAGCACGAGTGCTTCTCTCCACATTGGAAACACAAAACAGAAGCACGCACACGGCAAGAGGAGACTGCCTGACACCTGCTGCACTCAGTACAGCTCTGGGCTGCTGCCAGGAAAGGTATTTCAAGGCACTAGCTTCGGGGACTCTCCACTGTCTTGGGGGAGTTTCTACAAGGTGACCAGAAGCTGTTCACAAGCACCTGCTTGCAGCGACCGAGTTCGGCGTTCCACACTCTTCCCCGGCTCTCTTTCGCCTCTCCGCACTCCCAGCGGCTGTACCGAAGACGCTGCTGGCTGTGGTGCCGCGAACCGCTGCTTTCTCGGCAAAAGGCACCTTCTCGCTCTTGACAGCTCTGCTATGCAGAAGCAGAGGAAAGCCGGCAGAGCTTCTCCTGTAGCTGCTCTATGCAGAAACAACTGTAAATCAGCTAGAAATTCATCCTGTAGTGGGAAAGGCAGAAGAGTTGCTGCAAAAGCGTTTTGGCTTGCTGGAAGCAGCAGCAAGCACGAGTGCTTCTCTGCGCATTGGAAACACAAAACAGAAGCACGCACACGGCAAGAGGAGACTGCCTGACACCTGCTGCACTCAGTACAGCTCTGGGCTGCTGCCAGGAAAGGTATTTCAAGGCACTAGCTTCAGGGACTCTCCACTGTCTTGGGGGTGATTCTACAAGGTGACCAGAAGCTGTTCACAAGCACCTGCTTGCAGCGACCGAGTTCGGCGTTCCACACTCTTCCCCGGCTCTCTTTCGCCTCTCCGCACTCCCAGCGGCTGTACCGAAAACGCTGCTGGCTGTGGTGCCGCGAACCGCTGCTTTCTCGGCAAAAGGCAGCTTCTCGCTCTTGACAGCTCTGCTATGCAGAAGCAGAGGAAAGCCGGCAGAGCTTCTCCTGTAGCTGCTCTATGCAGAAACAACTGTAAATCAGCTAGAAATTCATCCTGTAGTGGGAAAGGCAGAAGAGTTGCTGCAAAAGCGTTTTGGCTTGCTGGAAGCAGCAGCAAGCACGAGTGCTTCTCTGCGCATTGGAAACACAAAACAGAAGCACGCACACGGCAAGAGGAGACTGCCTGACACCTGCTGCACTCAGTACAGCTCTGGGCTGCTGCCAGGAAAGGTATTTCAAGGCACTAGCTTCAGGGACTCTCCACTGTCTTGGGGGAGTTTCTACAAGGTGACCAGAAGCTGTTCACAAGCACCTGCTTGCAGCGACCGAGTTCGGCGTTCCACACTCTTCCCCGGCTCTCTTTCGCCTCTCCGCACTCCCAGCGGCTGTACCGAAAACGCTGCTGGCTGTGGTGCCGCGAACCGCTGCTTTCTCGGCAAAAGGCAGCTTCTCGCTCTTGACAGCTCTGCTATGCAGAAGCAGAGGAAAGCCGGCAGAGCTTCTCCTCTAGCTGCTCTACGCAGAAACAACTGTAAATCAGCTAGAAATTCATCCTGTAGTGGGAAAGGCAGAAGAGTTGCTGCAAAAGCGTTTTGGCTTGCTGGAAGCAGCAGCAAGCACGAGTGCTTCTCTGCGCATTGGAAACACAAAACAGAAGCACGCACACGGCAAGAGGAGACTGCCTGACACCTGCTGCACTCAGTACAGCTCTGGGCTGCTGCCAGGAAAGGTATTTCAAGGAACTAGCCACGGGGACTCTGCACTGTGCTGGGAGAGATTCTACAAGGTGACCAGAAGCTGTTCACAAGCACCTGCTTGCAGCGACCGAGTTCGGCGTTCCACACTCTTCCCCGGCTCTCTTTCGCCTCTCCGCACTCCCAGCGGCTGTACCGAAGACGCTGCTGGCTGTGGTGCCGCGAACCGCTGCTTTCTCGGCAAAAGGCAGCTTCTCGCTCTTGACAGCTCTGCTATGCAGAAGCAGAGGAAAGCCGGCAGAGCTTCTCCTCTAGCTGCTCTATGCAGAAACAACTGTAAATCACTAGAAATTGATCCTGTAGTGGGAAAGGCAGAAAAGTTGCTGCAAAAGCGTTTTGGCTTGCTGGAAGCAGCAGCAAGCACGAGTGCTTCTCTCCACACTGGAAACACAAAACAGAAGCACGCACACGGCAAGAGGAGACTGCCTGACACCTGCTGCACTCAGTACAGCTCTGGGCTGCTGCCAGGGCATGTATTTCAAGGCACTAGCTTCGGGGACTCTCCACTGTCTTGGGGGAGTTTCTACAAGGTGACCAGAAGCTGTTCACAAGCACCTGCTTGCAGCGACCGAGTTCGGCGTTCCACACTCTTCCCCGGCTCTCTTTCGCCTCTCCGCACTCCCAGCGGCTGTACCGAAGACGCTGCTGGCTGTGGTGCCGCGAACCGCTGCTTTCTCGGCAAAAGGCACCTTCTCGCTCTTGACAGCTCTGCTATGCAGAAGCAGAGGAAAGCCGGCAGAGCTTCTCCTGTAGCTGCTCTATGCAGAAACAACTGTAAATCAGCTAGAAATTCATCCTGTAGTGGGAAAGGCAGAAGAGTTGCTGCAAAAGCGTTTTGGCTTGCTGGAAGCAGCAGCAAGCACGAGTGCTTCTCTGCGCATTGGAAACACAAAACAGAAGCACGCACACGGCAAGAGGAGACTGCCTGACACCTGCTGCACTCAGTACAGCTCTGGGCTGCTGCCAGGAAAGGTATTTCAAGGCACTAGCTTCAGGGACTCTCCACTGTCTTGGGGGTGATTCTACAAGGTGACCAGAAGCTGTTCACAAGCACCTGCTTGCAGCGACCGAGTTCGGCGTTCCACACTCTTCCCCGGCTCTCTTTCGCCTCTCCGCACTCCCAGCGGCTGTACCGAAGACGCTGCTGGCTGTGGTGCCGCGAACCGCTGCTTTCTCGGCAAAAGGCAGCTTCTCGCTCTTGACAGCTCTGCTATGCAGAAGCAGAGGAAAGCCGGCAGAGCTTCTCCTCTAGCTGCTCTATGCAGAAACAACTGTAAATCACTAGAAATTGATCCTGTAGTGGGAAAGGCAGAAAAGTTGCTGCAAAAGCGTTTTGGCTTGCTGGAAGCAGCAGCAAGCACGAGTGCTTCTCTCCACACTGGAAACACAAAACAGAAGCACGCACACGGCAAGAGGAGACTGCCTGACACCTGCTGCACTCAGTACAGGTCTGGGCTGCGGCCAGAGCATGTATTTCAAGGCACTAGCTTCGGGGACTCTCCACTGTCTTGGGGGAGTTTCTACAAGGTGACCAGAAGCTGTTCACAAGCACCTGCTTGCAGCGACCGAGTTCGGCGTTCCACACTCTTCCCCGGCTCTCTTTCGCCTCTCCGCACTCCCAGCGGCTGTACCGAAAACGCTGCTGGCTGTGGTGCCGCGAACCGCTGCTTTCTCGGCAAAAGGCAGCTTCTCGCTCTTGACAGCTCTGCTATGCAGAAGCAGAGGAAAGCCGGCAGAGCTTCTCCTCTAGCTGCTCTACGCAGAAACAACTGTAAATCAGCTAGAAATTCATCCTGTAGTGGGAAAGGCAGAAGAGTTGCTGCAAAAGCGTTTTGGCTTGCTGGAAGCAGCAGCAAGCACGAGTGCTTCTCTGCGCATTGGAAACACAAAACAGAAGCACGCACACGGCAAGAGGAGACTGCCTGACACCTGCTGCACTCAGTACAGCTCTGGGCTGCTGCCAGGAAAGGTATTTCAAGGAACTAGCCACGGGGACTCTGCACTGTGCTGGGAGAGATTCTACAAGGTGACCAGAAGCTGTTCACAAGCACCTGCTTGCAGCGACCGAGTTCGGCGTTCCACACTCTTTCCCGGCTCTCTTTTGCCTTTCCGCATTCCCAGCGGCTGTACCGAAGACGCTGCTGGCTGTGGTGCCGCGAACCGCTGCTTTCTCGGCAAAAGGCAGCTTCTCGCTCTTGACAGCTCTGCTATGCAGAAGCAGAGGAAAGCCGGCAGAGCTTCTCCTCTAGCTGCTCTACGCAGAAACAACTGTAAATCAGCTAGAAATTCATCCTGTAGTGGGAAAGGCAGAAGAGTTGCTGCAAAAGCGTTTTGGCTTGCTGGAAGCAGCAGCAAGCACGAGTGCTTCTCTGCGCATTGGAAACACAAAACAGAAGCACGCACACGGCAAGAGGAGACTGCCTGACACCTGCTGCACTCAGTACAGCTCTGGGCTGCTGCCAGGAAAGGTATTTCAAGGAACTAGCCACGGGGACTCTGCACTGTGCTGGGAGAGATTCTACAAGGTGACCAGAAGCTGTTCACAAGCACCTGCTTGCAGCGACCGAGTTCGGCGTTCCACACTCTTTCCCGGCTCTCTTTTGCCTTTCCGCATTCCCAGCGGCTGTACCGAAGACGCTGCTGGCTGTGGTGCCGCGAACCGCTGCTTTCTCGGCAAAAGGCAGCTTCTCGCTCTTGACAGCTCTGCTATGCAGAAGCAGAGGAAAGCCGGCAGAGCTTCTCCTGTAGCTGCTCTATGCAGAAACAACTGTAAATCAGCTAGAAATTCATCCTGTAGTGGGAAAGGCAGAAGAGTTGCTGCAAAAGCGTTTTGGCTTGCTGGAAGCAGCAGCAAGCACGAGTGCTTCTCTGCGCATTGGAAACACAAAACAGAAGCACGCACACGGCAAGAGGAGACTGCCTGACACCTGCTGCACTCAGTACAGCTCTGGGCTGCTGCCAGGAAAGGTATTTCAAGGAACTAGCCACGGGTACTCTGCACTGTGCTGGGAGAGATTCTACAAGGTGACCAGAAGCTGTTCACAAGCACCTGCTTGCAGCGACCGAGTTCGGCGTTCCACACTCTTTCCCGGCTCTCTTTTGCCTTTCCGCATTCCCAGCGGCTGTACCGAAGACGCTGCTGGCTGTGGTGCCGCGAACCGCTGCTTTCTCGGCAAAAGGCAGCTTCTCGCTCTTGACAGCTCTGCTATGCAGAAGCAGAGGAAAGCCGGCAGAGCTTCTCCTGTAGCTGCTCTATGCAGAAACAACTGTAAATCAGCTAGAAATTCATCCTGTAGTGGGAAAGGCAGAAGAGTTGCTGCAAAAGCGTTTTGGCTTGCTGGAAGCAGCAGCAAGCACGAGTGCTTCTCTCCACACTGGAAACACAAAACAGAAGCACGCACACGGCAAGAGGAGACTGCCTGACACCTGCTGCACTCAGTACAGCTCTGGGCTGCTGCCAGGGCATGTATTTCAAGGCACTAGCTTCGGGGACTCTCCACTGTCTTGGGGGAGTTTCTACAAGGTGACCAGAAGCTGTTCACAAGCACCTGCTTGCAGCGACCGAGTTCGGCGTTCCACACTCTTCCCCGGCTCTCTTTCGCCTCTCCGCACTCCCAGCGGCTGTACCGAAGACGCTGCTGGCTGTGGTGCCGCGAACCGCTGCTTTCTCGGCAAAAGGCACCTTCTCGCTCTTGACAGCTCTGCTATGCAGAAGCAGAGGAAAGCCGGCAGAGCTTCTCCTGTAGCTGCTCTATGCAGAAACAACTGTAAATCAGCTAGAAATTCATCCTGTAGTGGGAAAGGCAGAAGAGTTGCTGCAAAAGCGTTTTGGCTTGCTGGAAGCAGCAGCAAGCACGAGTGCTTCTCTGCGCATTGGAAACACAAAACAGAAGCACGCACACGGCAAGAGGAGACTGCCTGACACCTGCTGCACTCAGTACAGCTCTGGGCTGCTGCCAGGAAAGGTATTTCAAGGCACTAGCTTCAGGGACTCTCCACTGTCTTGGGGGTGATTCTACAAGGTGACCAGAAGCTGTTCACAAGCACCTGCTTGCAGCGACCGAGTTCGGCGTTCCACACTCTTCCCCGGCTCTCTTTCGCCTCTCCGCACTCCCAGCGGCTGTACCGAAGACGCTGCTGGCTGTGGTGCCGCGAACCGCTGCTTTCTCGGCAAAAGGCAGCTTCTCGCTCTTGACAGCTCTGCTATGCAGAAGCAGAGGAAAGCCGGCAGAGCTTCTCCTGTAGCTGCTCTATGCAGAAACAACTGTAAATCAGCTAGAAATTCATCCTGTAGTGGGAAAGGCAGAAGAGTTGCTGCAAAAGCGTTTTGGCTTGCTGGAAGCAGCAGCAAGCACGAGTGCTTCTCTGCGCATTGGAAACACAAAACAGAAGCACGCACACGGCAAGAGGAGACTGCCTGACACCTGCTGCACTCAGTACAGCTCTGGGCTGCTGCCAGGGCATGTATTTCAAGGCACTAGCTTCAGGGACTCTCCACTGTCTTGGGGGTGATTCTACAAGGTGACCAGAAGCTGTTCACAAGCACCTGCTTGCAGCGACCGAGTTCGGCGTTCCACACTCTTCCCCGGCTCTCTTTCGCCTCTCCGCACTCCCAGCGGCTGTACCGAAGACGCTGCTGGCTGTGGTGCCGCGAACCGCTGCTTTCTCGGGAAAAGGCAGCTTCTCGCTCTTGACAGCTCTGCTATGCAGAAGCAGAGGAAAGCCGGCAGAGCTTCTCCTGTAGCTGCTCTATGCAGAAACAACTGTAAATCAGCTAGAAATTCATCCTGTAGTGGGAAAGGCAGAAGAGTTGCTGCAAAAGCGTTTTGGCTTGCTGGAAGCAGCAGCAAGCACGAGTGCTTCTCTGCGCATTGGAAACACAAAACAGAAGCACGCACACGGCAAGAGGAGACTGCCTGACACCTGCTGCACTCAGTACAGCTCTGGGCTGCTGCCAGGAAAGGTATTTCAAGGCACTAGCTTCAGGGACTCTCCACTGTCTTGGGGGAGTTTCTACAAGGTGACCAGAAGCTGTTCACAAGCACCTGCTTGCAGCGACCGAGTTCGGCGTTCCACACTCTTCCCCGGCTCTCTTTCGCCTCTCCGCACTCCCAGCGGCTGTACCGAAAACGCTGCTGGCTGTGGTGCCGCGAACCGCTGCTTTCTCGGCAAAAGGCAGCTTCTCGCTCTTGACAGCTCTGCTATGCAGAAGCAGAGGAAAGCCGGCAGAGCTTCTCCTCTAGCTGCTCTACGCAGAAACAACTGTAAATCAGCTAGAAATTCATCCTGTAGTGGGAAAGGCAGAAGAGTTGCTGCAAAAGCGTTTTGGCTTGCTGGAAGCAGCAGCAAGCACGAGTGCTTCTCTGCGCATTGGAAACACAAAACAGAAGCACGCACACGGCAAGAGGAGACTGCCTGACACCTGCTGCACTCAGTACAGCTCTGGGCTGCTGCCAGGAAAGGTATTTCAAGGAACTAGCCACGGGGACTCTGCACTGTGCTGGGAGAGATTCTACAAGGTGACCAGAAGCTGTTCACAAGCACCTGCTTGCAGCGACCGAGTTCGGCGTTCCACACTCTTTCCCGGCTCTCTTTTGCCTTTCCGCATTCCCAGCGGCTGTACCGAAGACGCTGCTGGCTGTGGTGCCGCGAACCGCTGCTTTCTCGGCAAAAGGCAGCTTCTCGCTCTTGACAGCTCTGCTATGCAGAAGCAGAGGAAAGCCGGCAGAGCTTCTCCTGTAGCTGCTCTATGCAGAAACAACTGTAAATCAGCTAGAAATTCATCCTGTAGTGGGAAAGGCAGAAGAGTTGCTGCAAAAGCGTTTTGGCTTGCTGGAAGCAGCAGCAAGCACGAGTGCTTCTCTGCGCATTGGAAACACAAAACAGAAGCACGCACACGGCAAGAGGAGACTGCCTGACACCTGCTGCACTCAGTACAGCTCTGGGCTGCTGCCAGGAAAGGTATTTCAAGGCACTAGCTTCAGGGACTCTCCTCTGTCTTGGGGGTGATTCTACAAGGTGACCAGAAGCTGTTCACAAGCACCTGCTTGCAGCGACCGAGTTCGGCGTTCCACACTCTTCCCCGGCTCTCTTTCGCCTCTCCGCACTCCCAGCGGCTGTACCGAAGACGCTGCTGGCTGTGGTGCCGCGAACCGCTGCTTTCTCGGCAAAAGGCAGCTTCTCGCTCTTGACAGCTCTGCTATGCAGAAGCAGAGGAAAGCCGGCAGAGCTTCTCCTCTAGCTGCTCTATGCAGAAACAACTGTAAATCACTAGAAATTGATCCTGTAGTGGGAAAGGCAGAAAAGTTGCTGCAAAAGCGTTTTGGCTTGCTGGAAGCAGCAGCAAGCACGAGTGCTTCTCTCCACACTGGAAACACAAAACAGAAGCACGCACACGGCAAGAGGAGACTTCCTGACACCTGCTGCACTCAGTACAGCTCTGGGCTGCTGCCAGGGCATGTATTTCAAGGCACTAGCTTCGGGGACTCTCCACTGTCTTGGGGGAGTTTCTACAAGGTGACCAGAAGCTGTTCACAAGCACCTGCTTGCAGCGACCGAGTTCGGCGTTCCACACTCTTCCCCGGCTCTCTTTCGCCTCTCCGCACTCCCAGCGGCTGTACCGAAGACGCTGCTGGCTGTGGTGCCGCGAACCGCTGCTTTCTCGGCAAAAGGCAGCTTCTCGCTCTTGACAGCTCTGCTATGCAGAAGCAGAGGAAAGCCGGCAGAGCTTCTCCTGTAGCTGCTCTATGCAGAAACAACTGTAAATCAGCTAGAAATTCATCCTGTAGTGGGAAAGGCAGAAGAGTTGCTGCAAAAGCGTTTTGGCTTGCTGGAAGCAGCAGCAAGCACGAGTGCTTCTCTGCGCATTGGAAACACAAAACAGAAGCACGCACACGGCAAGAGGAGACTGCCTGACACCTGCTGCACTCAGTACAGCTCTGGGCTGCTGCCAGGGCATGTATTTCAAGGCACTAGCTTCAGGGACTCTCCACTGTCTTGGGGGTGATTCTACAAGGTGACCAGAAGCTGTTCACAAGCACCTGCTTGCAGCGACCGAGTTCGGCGTTCCACACTCTTCCCCGGCTCTCTTTCGCCTCTCCGCACTCCCAGCGGCTGTACCGAAGACGCTGCTGGCTGTGGTGCCGCGAACCGCTGCTTTCTCGGCAAAAGGCAGCTTCTCGCTCTTGACAGCTCTGCTATGCAGAAGCAGAGGAAAGCCGGCAGAGCTTCTCCTGTAGCTGCTCTATGCAGAAACAACTGTAAATCAGCTAGAAATTCATCCTGTAGTGGGAAAGGCAGAAGAGTTGCTGCAAAAGCGTTTTGGCTTGCTGGAAGCAGCAGCAAGCACGAGTGCTTCTCTGCGCATTGGAAACACAAAACAGAAGCACGCACACGGCAAGAGGAGACTGCCTGACACCTGCTGCACTCAGTACAGCTCTGGGCTGCTGCCAGGAAAGGTATTTCAAGGCACTAGCTTCAGGGACTCTCCACTGTCTTGGGGGAGTTTCTACAAGGTGACCAGAAGCTGTTCACAAGCACCTGCTTGCAGCGACCGAGTTCGGCGTTCCACACTCTTCCCCGGCTCTCTTTCGCCTCTCCGCACTCCCAGCGGCTGTACCGAAAACGCTGCTGGCTGTGGTGCCGCGAACCGCTGCTTTCTCGGCAAAAGGCAGCTTCTCGCTCTTGACAGCTCTGCTATGCAGAAGCAGAGGAAAGCCGGCAGAGCTTCTCCTCTAGCTGCTCTACGCAGAAACAACTGTAAATCAGCTAGAAATTCATCCTGTAGTGGGAAAGGCAGAAGAGTTGCTGCAAAAGCGTTTTGGCTTGCTGGAAGCAGCAGCAAGCACGAGTGCTTCTCTGCGCATTGGAAACACAAAACAGAAGCACGCACACGGCAAGAGGAGACTGCCTGACACCTGCTGCACTCAGTACAGCTCTGGGCTGCTGCCAGGAAAGGTATTTCAAGGAACTAGCCACGGGGACTCTGCACTGTGCTGGGAGAGATTCTACAAGGTGACCAGAAGCTGTTCACAAGCACCTGCTTGCAGCGACCGAGTTCGGCGTTCCACACTCTTTCCCGGCTCTCTTTTGCCTTTCCGCATTCCCAGCGGCTGTACCGAAGACGCTGCTGGCTGTGGTGCCGCGAACCGCTGCTTTCTCGGCAAAAGGCAGCTTCTCGCTCTTGACAGCTCTGCTATGCAGAAGCAGAGGAAAGCCGGCAGAGCTTCTCCTGTAGCTGCTCTATGCAGAAACAACTGTAAATCACTAGAAATTGATCCTGTAGTGGGAAAGGCAGAAAAGTTGCTGCAAAAGCGTTTTGGCTTGCTGGAAGCAGCAGCAAGCACGAGTGCTTCTCTGCGCATTGGAAACACAAAACAGAAGCACGCACACGGCAAGAGGAGACTGCCTGACACCTGCTGCACTCAGTACAGCTCTGGGCTGCTGCCAGGAAAGGTATTTCAAGGCACTAGCTTCAGGGACTCTCCACTGTCTTGGGGGTGATTCTACAAGGTGACCAGAAGCTGTTCACAAGCACCTGCTTGCAGCGACCGAGTTCGGCGTTCCACACTCTTCCCCGGCTCTCTTTCGCCTCTCCGCACTCCCAGCGGCTGTACCGAAGACGCTGCTGGCTGTGGTGCCGCGAACCGCTGCTTTCTCGGCAAAAGGCAGCTTCTCGCTCTTGACAGCTCTGCTATGCAGAAGCAGAGGAAAGCCGGCAGAGCTTCTCCTCTAGCTGCTCTATGCAGAAACAACTGTAAATCACTAGAAATTGATCCTGTAGTGGGAAAGGCAGAAAAGTTGCTGCAAAAGCGTTTTGGCTTGCTGGAAGCAGCAGCAAGCACGAGTGCTTCTCTCCACACTGGAAACACAAAACAGAAGCACGCACACGGCAAGAGGAGACTTCCTGACACCTGCTGCACTCAGTACAGCTCTGGGCTGCTGCCAGGGCATGTATTTCAAGGCACTAGCTTCGGGGACTCTCCACTGTCTTGGGGGAGTTTCTACAAGGTGACCAGAAGCTGTTCACAAGCACCTGCTTGCAGCGACCGAGTTCGGCGTTCCACACTCTTCCCCGGCTCTCTTTCGCCTCTCCGCACTCCCAGCGGCTGTACCGAAGACGCTGCTGGCTGTGGTGCCGCGAACCGCTGCTTTCTCGGCAAAAGGCAGCTTCTCGCTCTTGACAGCTCTGCTATGCAGAAGCAGAGGAAAGCCGGCAGAGCTTCTCCTGTAGCTGCTCTATGCAGAAACAACTGTAAATCAGCTAGAAATTCATCCTGTAGTGGGAAAGGCAGAAGAGTTGCTGCAAAAGCGTTTTGGCTTGCTGGAAGCAGCAGCAAGCACGAGTGCTTCTCTGCGCATTGGAAACACAAAACAGAAGCACGCACACGGCAAGAGGAGACTGCCTGACACCTGCTGCACTCAGTACAGCTCTGGGCTGCTGCCAGGGCATGTATTTCAAGGCACTAGCTTCAGGGACTCTCCACTGTCTTGGGGGTGATTCTACAAGGTGACCAGAAGCTGTTCACAAGCACCTGCTTGCAGCGACCGAGTTCGGCGTTCCACACTCTTCCCCGGCTCTCTTTCGCCTCTCCGCACTCCCAGCGGCTGTACCGAAGACGCTGCTGGCTGTGGTGCCGCGAACCGCTGCTTTCTCGGCAAAAGGCAGCTTCTCGCTCTTGACAGCTCTGCTATGCAGAAGCAGAGGAAAGCCGGCAGAGCTTCTCCTGTAGCTGCTCTATGCAGAAACAACTGTAAATCAGCTAGAAATTCATCCTGTAGTGGGAAAGGCAGAAGAGTTGCTGCAAAAGCGTTTTGGCTTGCTGGAAGCAGCAGCAAGCACGAGTGCTTCTCTGCGCATTGGAAACACAAAACAGAAGCACGCACACGGCAAGAGGAGACTGCCTGACACCTGCTGCACTCAGTACAGCTCTGGGCTGCTGCCAGGAAAGGTATTTCAAGGCACTAGCTTCAGGGACTCTCCACTGTCTTGGGGGAGTTTCTACAAGGTGACCAGAAGCTGTTCACAAGCACCTGCTTGCAGCGACCGAGTTCGGCGTTCCACACTCTTCCCCGGCTCTCTTTCGCCTCTCCGCACTCCCAGCGGCTGTACCGAAAACGCTGCTGGCTGTGGTGCCGCGAACCGCTGCTTTCTCGGCAAAAGGCAGCTTCTCGCTCTTGACAGCTCTGCTATGCAGAAGCAGAGGAAAGCCGGCAGAGCTTCTCCTCTAGCTGCTCTACGCAGAAACAACTGTAAATCAGCTAGAAATTCATCCTGTAGTGGGAAAGGCAGAAGAGTTGCTGCAAAAGCGTTTTGGCTTGCTGGAAGCAGCAGCAAGCACGAGTGCTTCTCTGCGCATTGGAAACACAAAACAGAAGCACGCACACGGCAAGAGGAGACTGCCTGACACCTGCTGCACTCAGTACAGCTCTGGGCTGCTGCCAGGAAAGGTATTTCAAGGAACTAGCCACGGGGACTCTGCACTGTGCTGGGAGAGATTCTACAAGGTGACCAGAAGCTGTTCACAAGCACCTGCTTGCAGCGACCGAGTTCGGCGTTCCACACTCTTTCCCGGCTCTCTTTTGCCTTTCCGCATTCCCAGCGGCTGTACCGAAGACGCTGCTGGCTGTGGTGCCGCGAACCGCTGCTTTCTCGGCAAAAGGCAGCTTCTCGCTCTTGACAGCTCTGCTATGCAGAAGCAGAGGAAAGCCGGCAGAGCTTCTCCTGTAGCTGCTCTATGCAGAAACAACTGTAAATCACTAGAAATTGATCCTGTAGTGGGAAAGGCAGAAAAGTTGCTGCAAAAGCGTTTTGGCTTGCTGGAAGCAGCAGCAAGCACGAGTGCTTCTCTGCGCATTGGAAACACAAAACAGAAGCACGCACACGGCAAGAGGAGACTGCCTGACACCTGCTGCACTCAGTACAGCTCTGGGCTGCTGCCAGGAAAGGTATTTCAAGGCACTAGCTTCAGGGACTCTCCACTGTCTTGGGGGTGATTCTACAAGGTGACCAGAAGCTGTTCACAAGCACCTGCTTGCAGCGACCGAGTTCGGCGTTCCACACTCTTCCCCGGCTCTCTTTCGCCTCTCCGCACTCCCAGCGGCTGTACCGAAGACGCTGCTGGCTGTGGTGCCGCGAACCGCTGCTTTCTCGGCAAAAGGCAGCTTCTCGCTCTTGACAGCTCTGCTATGCAGAAGCAGAGGAAAGCCGGCAGAGCTTCTCCTCTAGCTGCTCTATGCAGAAACAACTGTAAATCACTAGAAATTGATCCTGTAGTGGGAAAGGCAGAAGAGTTGCTGCAAAAGCGTTTTGGCTTGCTGGAAGCAGCAGCAAGCACGAGTGCTTCTCTCCACACTGGAAACACAAAACAGAAGCACGCACACGGCAAGAGGAGACTTCCTGACACCTGCTGCACTCAGTACAGCTCTGGGCTGCTGCCAGGGCATGTATTTCAAGGCACTAGCTTCGGGGACTCTCCACTGTCTTGGGGGAGTTTCTACAAGGTGACCAGAAGCTGTTCACAAGCACCTGCTTGCAGCGACCGAGTTCGGCGTTCCACACTCTTCCCCGGCTCTCTTTCGCCTCTCCGCACTCCCAGCGGCTGTACCGAAGACGCTGCTGGCTGTGGTGCCGCGAACCGCTGCTTTCTCGGCAAAAGGCACCTTCTCGCTCTTGACAGCTCTGCTATGCAGAAGCAGAGGAAAGCCGGCAGAGCTTCTCCTGTAGCTGCTCTATGCAGAAACAACTGTAAATCAGCTAGAAATTCATCCTGTAGTGGGAAAGGCAGAAGAGTTGCTGCAAAAGCGTTTTGGCTTGCTGGAAGCAGCAGCAAGCACGAGTGCTTCTCTGCGCATTGGAAACACAAAACAGAAGCACGCACACGGCAAGAGGAGACTGCCTGACACCTGCTGCACTCAGTACAGCTCTGGGCTGCTGCCAGGGCATGTATTTCAAGGCACTAGCTTCAGGGACTCTCCACTGTCTTGGGGGTGATTCTACAAGGTGACCAGAAGCTGTTCACAAGCACCTGCTTGCAGCGACCGAGTTCGGCGTTCCACACTCTTCCCCGGCTCTCTTTCGCCTCTCCGCACTCCCAGCGGCTGTACCGAAGACGCTGCTGGCTGTGGTGCCGCGAACCGCTGCTTTCTCGGCAAAAGGCAGCTTCTCGCTCTTGACAGCTCTGCTATGCAGAAGCAGAGGAAAGCCGGCAGAGCTTCTCCTGTAGCTGCTCTATGCAGAAACAACTGTAAATCAGCTAGAAATTCATCCTGTAGTGGGAAAGGCAGAAGAGTTGCTGCAAAAGCGTTTTGGCTTGCTGGAAGCAGCAGCAAGCACGAGTGCTTCTCTGCGCATTGGAAACACAAAACAGAAGCACGCACACGGCAAGAGGAGACTGCCTGACACCTGCTGCACTCAGTACAGCTCTGGGCTGCTGCCAGGAAAG
Source organism: Phylloscopus trochilus trochilus (assembly GCA_016584745.2). Classification (NCBI taxonomy): domain Eukaryota; kingdom Metazoa; phylum Chordata; class Aves; order Passeriformes; family Phylloscopidae; genus Phylloscopus; species Phylloscopus trochilus. The sequence goes on from WQNJ02000094.1 coordinate 536,727, forward strand.
GTATTTCAAGGCACTAGCTTCAGGGACTCTCCACTGTCTTGGGGGAGTTTCTACAAGGTGACCAGAAGCTGTTCACAAGCACCTGCTTGCAGCGACCGAGTTCGGCGTTCCACACTCTTCCCCGGCTCTCTTTCGCCTCTCCGCACTCCCAGCGGCTGTACCGAAAACGCTGCTGGCTGTGGTGCCGCGAACCGCTGCTTTCTCGGCAAAAGGCAGCTTCTCGCTCTTGACAGCTCTGCTATGCAGAAGCAGAGGAAAGCCGGCAGAGCTTCTCCTCTAGCTGCTCTACGCAGAAACAACTGTAAATCAGCTAGAAATTCATCCTGTAGTGGGAAAGGCAGAAGAGTTGCTGCAAAAGCGTTTTGGCTTGCTGGAAGCAGCAGCAAGCACGAGTGCTTCTCTGCGCATTGGAAACACAAAACAGAAGCACGCACACGGCAAGAGGAGACTGCCTGACACCTGCTGCACTCAGTACAGCTCTGGGCTGCTGCCAGGAAAGGTATTTCAAGGAACTAGCCACGGGGACTCTGCACTGTGCTGGGAGAGATTCTACAAGGTGACCAGAAGCTGTTCACAAGCACCTGCTTGCAGCGACCGAGTTCGGCGTTCCACACTCTTTCCCGGCTCTCTTTTGCCTTTCCGCATTCCCAGCGGCTGTACCGAAGACGCTGCTGGCTGTGGTGCCGCGAACCGCTGCTTTCTCGGCAAAAGGCAGCTTCTCGCTCTTGACAGCTCTGCTATGCAGAAGCAGAGGAAAGCCGGCAGAGCTTCTCCTGTAGCTGCTCTATGCAGAAACAACTGTAAATCACTAGAAATTGATCCTGTAGTGGGAAAGGCAGAAAAGTTGCTGCAAAAGCGTTTTGGCTTGCTGGAAGCAGCAGCAAGCACGAGTGCTTCTCTCCACACTGGAAACACAAAACAGAAGCACGCACACGGCAAGAGGAGACTGCCTGACACCTGCTGCACTCAGTACAGCTCTGGGCTGCTGCCAGGGCATGTATTTCAAGGCACTAGCTTCGGGGACTCTCCACTGTCTTGGGGGAGTTTCTACAAGGTGACCAGAAGCTGTTCACAAGCACCTGCTTGCAGCGACCGAGTTCGGCGTTCCACACTCTTCCCCGGCTCTCTTTCGCCTCTCCGCACTCCCAGCGGCTGTACCGAAGACGCTGCTGGCTGTGGTGCCGCGAACCGCTGCTTTCTCGGGAAAAGGCAGCTTCTCGCTCTTGACAGCTCTGCTATGCAGAAGCAGAGGAAAGCCGGCAGAGCTTCTCCTGTAGCTGCTCTATGCAGAAACAACTGTAAATCAGCTAGAAATTCATCCTGTAGTGGGAAAGGCAGAAGAGTTGCTGCAAAAGCGTTTTGGCTTGCTGGAAGCAGCAGCAAGCACGAGTGCTTCTCTGCGCATTGGAAACACAAAACAGAAGCACGCACACGGCAAGAGGAGACTGCCTGACACCTGCTGCACTCAGTACAGCTCTGGGCTGCTGCCAGGAAAGGTATTTCAAGGCACTAGCTTCAGGGACTCTCCACTGTCTTGGGGGTGATTCTACAAGGTGACCAGAAGCTGTTCACAAGCACCTGCTTGCAGCGACCGAGTTCGGCGTTCCACACTCTTCCCCGGCTCTCTTTCGCCTCTCCGCACTCCCAGCGGCTGTACCGAAGACGCTGCTGGCTGTGGTGCCGCGAACCGCTGCTTTCTCGGCAAAAGGCAGCTTCTCGCTCTTGACAGCTCTGCTATGCAGAAGCAGAGGAAAGCCGGCAGAGCTTCTCCTGTAGCTGCTCTATGCAGAAACAACTGTAAATCAGCTAGAAATTCATCCTGTAGTGGGAAAGGCAGAAGAGTTGCTGCAAAAGCGTTTTGGCTTGCTGGAAGCAGCAGCAAGCACGAGTGCTTCTCTGCGCATTGGAAACACAAAACAGAAGCACGCACACGGCAAGAGGAGACTGCCTGACACCTGCTGCACTCAGTACAGCTCTGGGCTGCTGCCAGGAAAGGTATTTCAAGGCACTAGCTTCAGGGACTCTCCACTGTCTTGAGGGTGATTCTACAAGGTGACCAGAAGCTGTTCACAAGCACCTGCTTGCAGCGACCGAGTTCGGCGTTCCACACTCTTCCCCGGCTCTCTTTCGCCTCTCCGCACACCCAGCGGCTGTACCAAAGACGCTGCTGGCTGTGGTGCGGCGAACCGCTGCTTACTCGGCAAAAGGCAGCTTCTCGCTCTTGACAGCTCTGCTATGCAGAAGCAGAGGAAAGCTGGCAGAGCTTCTCCTCTAGCTGCTCTACGCAGAAACAACTGTAAATCAGCTAGAAATTCATCCTGTAGTGGGAAAGGCAGAAGAGTTGCTGCAAAAGCGTTTTGGCTTGCTGGAAGCAGCAGCAAGCACGAGTGCTTCTCTGCGCATTGGAAACACAAAACAGAAGCACGCACACGGCAAGAGGAGACTGCCTGACACCTGCTGCACTCAGTACAGCTCTGGGCTGCTGCCAGGAAAGGTATTTCAAGGAACTAGCCACGGGGACTCTGCACTGTGCTGGGAGAGATTCTACAAGGTGACCAGAAGCTGTTCACAAGCACCTGCTTGCAGCGACCGAGTTCGGCGTTCCACACTCTTTCCCGGCTCTCTTTTGCCTTTCCGCATTCCCAGCGGCTGTACCGAAGACGCTGCTGGCTGTGGTGCCGCGAACCGCTGCTTTCTCGGCAAAAGGCACCTTCTCGCTCTTGACAGCTCTGCTATGCAGAAGCAGAGGAAAGCCGGCAGAGCTTCTCCTGTAGCTGCTCTATGCAGAAACAACTGTAAATCAGCTAGAAATTCATCCTGTAGTGGGAAAGGCAGAAGAGTTGCTGCAAAAGCGTTTTGGCTTGCTGGAAGCAGCAGCAAGCACGAGTGCTTCTCTGCGCATTGGAAACACAAAACAGAAGCACGCACACGGCAAGAGGAGACTGCCTGAAACCTGCTGCACTCAGTACAGCTCTGGGCTGCTGCCAGGAAAGGTATTTCAAGGCACTAGCTTCAGGGACTCTCCACTGTCTTGGGGGTGATTCTACAAGGTGACCAGAAGCTGTTCACAAGCACCTGCTTGCAGCGACCGAGTTCGGCGTTCCACACTCTTCCCCGGCTCTCTTTCGCCTCTCCGCACTCCCAGCGGCTGTACCGAAAACGCTGCTGGCTGTGGTGCCGCGAACCGCTGCTTTCTCGGCAAAAGGCAGCTTCTCGCTCTTGACAGCTCTGCTATGCAGAAGCAGAGGAAAGCCGGCAGAGCTTCTCCTGTAGCTGCTCTATGCAGAAACAACTGTAAATCAGCTAGAAATTCATCCTGTAGTGGGAAAGGCAGAAGAGTTGCTGCAAAAGCGTTTTGGCTTGCTGGAAGCAGCAGCAAGCACGAGTGCTTCTCTGCGCATTGGAAACACAAAACAGAAGCACGCACACGGCAAGAGGAGACTGCCTGACACCTGCTGCACTCAGTACAGCTCTGGGCTGCTGCCAGGAAAGGTATTTCAAGGCACTAGCTTCAGGGACTCTCCACTGTCTTGGGGGAGTTTCTACAAGGTGACCAGAAGCTGTTCACAAGCACCTGCTTGCAGCGACCGAGTTCGGCGTTCCACACTCTTCCCCGGCTCTCTTTCGCCTCTCCGCACTCCCAGCGGCTGTACCGAAAACGCTGCTGGCTGTGGTGCCGCGAACCGCTGCTTTCTCGGCAAAAGGCAGCTTCTCGCTCTTGACAGCTCTGCTATGCAGAAGCAGAGGAAAGCCGGCAGAGCTTCTCCTCTAGCTGCTCTACGCAGAAACAACTGTAAATCAGCTAGAAATTCATCCTGTAGTGGGAAAGGCAGAAGAGTTGCTGCAAAAGCGTTTTGGCTTGCTGGAAGCAGCAGCAAGCACGAGTGCTTCTCTGCGCATTGGAAACACAAAACAGAAGCACGCACACGGCAAGAGGAGACTGCCTGACACCTGCTGCACTCAGTACAGCTCTGGGCTGCTGCCAGGAAAGGTATTTCAAGGAACTAGCCACGGGGACTCTGCACTGTGCTGGGAGAGATTCTACAAGGTGACCAGAAGCTGTTCACAAGCACCTGCTTGCAGCGACCGAGTTCGGCGTTCCACACTCTTCCCCGGCTCTCTTTCGCCTCTCCGCACTCCCAGCGGCTGTACCGAAGACGCTGCTGGCTGTGGTGCCGCGAACCGCTGCTTTCTCGGCAAAAGGCAGCTTCTCGCTCTTGACAGCTCTGCTATGCAGAAGCAGAGGAAAGCCGGCAGAGCTTCTCCTCTAGCTGCTCTATGCAGAAACAACTGTAAATCACTAGAAATTGATCCTGTAGTGGGAAAGGCAGAAAAGTTGCTGCAAAAGCGTTTTGGCTTGCTGGAAGCAGCAGCAAGCACGAGTGCTTCTCTCCACACTGGAAACACAAAACAGAAGCACGCACACGGCAAGAGGAGACTGCCTGACACCTGCTGCACTCAGTACAGCTCTGGGCTGCTGCCAGGGCATGTATTTCAAGGCACTAGCTTCGGGGACTCTCCACTGTCTTGGGGGAGTTTCTACAAGGTGACCAGAAGCTGTTCACAAGCACCTGCTTGCAGCGACCGAGTTCGGCGTTCCACACTCTTCCCCGGCTCTCTTTCGCCTCTCCGCACTCCCAGCGGCTGTACCGAAGACGCTGCTGGCTGTGGTGCCGCGAACCGCTGCTTTCTCGGCAAAAGGCACCTTCTCGCTCTTGACAGCTCTGCTATGCAGAAGCAGAGGAAAGCCGGCAGAGCTTCTCCTGTAGCTGCTCTATGCAGAAACAACTGTAAATCAGCTAGAAATTGATCCTGTAGTGGGAAAGGCAGAAGAGTTGCTGCAAAAGCGTTTTGGCTTGCTGGAAGCAGCAGCAAGCACGAGTGCTTCTCTCCACACTGGAAACACAAAACAGAAGCACGCACACGGCAAGAGGAGACTGCCTGACACCTGCTGCACTCAGTACAGCTCTGGGCTGCTGCCAGGGCATGTATTTCAAGGCACTAGCTTCGGGGACTCTCCACTGTCTTGGGGGAGTTTCTACAAGGTGACCAGAAGCTGTTCACAAGCACCTGCTTGCAGCGACCGAGTTCGGCGTTCCACACTCTTCCCCGGCTCTCTTTCGCCTCTCCGCACTCCCAGCGGCTGTACCGAAGACGCTGCTGGCTGTGGTGCCGCGAACCGCTGCTTTCTCGGCAAAAGGCACCTTCTCGCTCTTGACAGCTCTGCTATGCAGAAGCAGAGGAAAGCCGGCAGAGCTTCTCCTGTAGCTGCTCTATGCAGAAACAACTGTAAATCAGCTAGAAATTCATCCTGTAGTGGGAAAGGCAGAAGAGTTGCTGCAAAAGCGTTTTGGCTTGCTGGAAGCAGCAGCAAGCACGAGTGCTTCTCTGCGCATTGGAAACACAAAACAGAAGCACGCACACGGCAAGAGGAGACTGCCTGACACCTGCTGCACTCAGTACAGCTCTGGGCTGCTGCCAGGAAAGGTATTTCAAGGCACTAGCTTCAGGGACTCTCCACTGTCTTGGGGGTGATTCTACAAGGTGACCAGAAGCTGTTCACAAGCACCTGCTTGCAGCGACCGAGTTCGGCGTTCCACACTCTTCCCCGGCTCTCTTTCGCCTCTCCGCACTCCCAGCGGCTGTACCGAAGACGCTGCTGGCTGTGGTGCCGCGAACCGCTGCTTTCTCAGCAAAAGGCAGCTTCTCGCTCTTGACAGCTCTGCTATGCAGAAGCAGAGGAAAGCCGGCAGAGCTTCTCCTCTAGCTGCTCTATGCAGAAACAACTGTAAATCACTAGAAATTGATCCTGTAGTGGGAAAGGCAGAAAAGTTGCTGCAAAAGCGTTTTGGCTTGCTGGAAGCAGCAGCAAGCACGAGTGCTTCTCTCCACACTGGAAACACAAAACAGAAGCACGCACACGGCAAGAGGAGACTGCCTGACACCTGCTGCACTCAGTACAGCTCTGGGCTGCTGCCAGGGCATGTATTTCAAGGCACTAGCTTCGGGGACTCTCCACTGTCTTGGGGGAGTTTCTACAAGGTGACCAGAAGCTGTTCACAAGCACCTGCTTGCAGCGACCGAGTTCGGCGTTCCACACTCTTCCCCGGCTCTCTTTCGCCTCTCCGCACTCCCAGCGGCTGTACCGAAGACGCTGCTGGCTGTGGTGCCGCGAACCGCTGCTTTCTCGGCAAAAGGCACCTTCTCGCTCTTGACAGCTCTGCTATGCAGAAGCAGAGGAAAGCCGGCAGAGCTTCTCCTGTAGCTGCTCTATGCAGAAACAACTGTAAATCAGCTAGAAATTCATCCTGTAGTGGGAAAGGCAGAAGAGTTGCTGCAAAAGCGTTTTGGCTTGCTGGAAGCAGCAGCAAGCACGAGTGCTTCTCTGCGCATTGGAAACACAAAACAGAAGCACGCACACGGCAAGAGGAGACTGCCTGACACCTGCTGCACTCAGTACAGCTCTGGGCTGCTGCCAGGAAAGGTATTTCAAGGCACTAGCTTCAGGGACTCTCCACTGTCTTGGGGGTGATTCTACAAGGTGACCAGAAGCTGTTCACAAGCACCTGCTTGCAGCGACCGAGTTCGGCGTTCCACACTCTTCCCCGGCTCTCTTTCGCCTCTCCGCACTCCCAGCGGCTGTACCGAAGACGCTGCTGGCTGTGGTGCCGCGAACCGCTGCTTTCTCGGCAAAAGGCAGCTTCTCGCTCTTGACAGCTCTGCTATGCAGAAGCAGAGGAAAGCCGGCAGAGCTTCTCCTCTAGCTGCTCTATGCAGAAACAACTGTAAATCACTAGAAATTGATCCTGTAGTGGGAAAGGCAGAAAAGTTGCTGCAAAAGCGTTTTGGCTTGCTGGAAGCAGCAGCAAGCACGAGTGCTTCTCTCCACACTGGAAACACAAAACAGAAGCACGCACACGGCAAGAGGAGACTGCCTGACACCTGCTGCACTCAGTACAGGTCTGGGCTGCGGCCAGAGCATGTATTTCAAGGCACTAGCTTCGGGGACTCTCCACTGTCTTGGGGGAGTTTCTACAAGGTGACCAGAAGCTGTTCACAAGCACCTGCTTGCAGCGACCGAGTTCGGCGTTCCACACTCTTCCCCGGCTCTCTTTCGCCTCTCCGCACTCCCAGCGGCTGTACCGAAAACGCTGCTGGCTGTGGTGCCGCGAACCGCTGCTTTCTCGGCAAAAGGCAGCTTCTCGCTCTTGACAGCTCTGCTATGCAGAAGCAGAGGAAAGCCGGCAGAGCTTCTCCTCTAGCTGCTCTACGCAGAAACAACTGTAAATCAGCTAGAAATTCATCCTGTAGTGGGAAAGGCAGAAGAGTTGCTGCAAAAGCGTTTTGGCTTGCTGGAAGCAGCAGCAAGCACGAGTGCTTCTCTGCGCATTGGAAACACAAAACAGAAGCACGCACACGGCAAGAGGAGACTGCCTGACACCTGCTGCACTCAGTACAGCTCTGGGCTGCTGCCAGGAAAGGTATTTCAAGGAACTAGCCACGGGGACTCTGCACTGTGCTGGGAGAGATTCTACAAGGTGACCAGAAGCTGTTCACAAGCACCTGCTTGCAGCGACCGAGTTCGGCGTTCCACACTCTTTCCCGGCTCTCTTTTGCCTTTCCGCATTCCCAGCGGCTGTACCGAAGACGCTGCTGGCTGTGGTGCCGCGAACCGCTGCTTTCTCGGCAAAAGGCAGCTTCTCGCTCTTGACAGCTCTGCTATGCAGAAGCAGAGGAAAGCCGGCAGAGCTTCTCCTCTAGCTGCTCTACGCAGAAACAACTGTAAATCAGCTAGAAATTCATCCTGTAGTGGGAAAGGCAGAAGAGTTGCTGCAAAAGCGTTTTGGCTTGCTGGAAGCAGCAGCAAGCACGAGTGCTTCTCTGCGCATTGGAAACACAAAACAGAAGCACGCACACGGCAAGAGGAGACTGCCTGACACCTGCTGCACTCAGTACAGCTCTGGGCTGCTGCCAGGAAAGGTATTTCAAGGAACTAGCCACGGGGACTCTGCACTGTGCTGGGAGAGATTCTACAAGGTGACCAGAAGCTGTTCACAAGCACCTGCTTGCAGCGACCGAGTTCGGCGTTCCACACTCTTTCCCGGCTCTCTTTTGCCTTTCCGCATTCCCAGCGGCTGTACCGAAGACGCTGCTGGCTGTGGTGCCGCGAACCGCTGCTTTCTCGGCAAAAGGCAGCTTCTCGCTCTTGACAGCTCTGCTATGCAGAAGCAGAGGAAAGCCGGCAGAGCTTCTCCTGTAGCTGCTCTATGCAGAAACAACTGTAAATCAGCTAGAAATTCATCCTGTAGTGGGAAAGGCAGAAGAGTTGCTGCAAAAGCGTTTTGGCTTGCTGGAAGCAGCAGCAAGCACGAGTGCTTCTCTGCGCATTGGAAACACAAAACAGAAGCACGCACACGGCAAGAGGAGACTGCCTGACACCTGCTGCACTCAGTACAGCTCTGGGCTGCTGCCAGGAAAGGTATTTCAAGGAACTAGCCACGGGTACTCTGCACTGTGCTGGGAGAGATTCTACAAGGTGACCAGAAGCTGTTCACAAGCACCTGCTTGCAGCGACCGAGTTCGGCGTTCCACACTCTTTCCCGGCTCTCTTTTGCCTTTCCGCATTCCCAGCGGCTGTACCGAAGACGCTGCTGGCTGTGGTGCCGCGAACCGCTGCTTTCTCGGCAAAAGGCAGCTTCTCGCTCTTGACAGCTCTGCTATGCAGAAGCAGAGGAAAGCCGGCAGAGCTTCTCCTGTAGCTGCTCTATGCAGAAACAACTGTAAATCAGCTAGAAATTCATCCTGTAGTGGGAAAGGCAGAAGAGTTGCTGCAAAAGCGTTTTGGCTTGCTGGAAGCAGCAGCAAGCACGAGTGCTTCTCTCCACACTGGAAACACAAAACAGAAGCACGCACACGGCAAGAGGAGACTGCCTGACACCTGCTGCACTCAGTACAGCTCTGGGCTGCTGCCAGGGCATGTATTTCAAGGCACTAGCTTCGGGGACTCTCCACTGTCTTGGGGGAGTTTCTACAAGGTGACCAGAAGCTGTTCACAAGCACCTGCTTGCAGCGACCGAGTTCGGCGTTCCACACTCTTCCCCGGCTCTCTTTCGCCTCTCCGCACTCCCAGCGGCTGTACCGAAGACGCTGCTGGCTGTGGTGCCGCGAACCGCTGCTTTCTCGGCAAAAGGCACCTTCTCGCTCTTGACAGCTCTGCTATGCAGAAGCAGAGGAAAGCCGGCAGAGCTTCTCCTGTAGCTGCTCTATGCAGAAACAACTGTAAATCAGCTAGAAATTCATCCTGTAGTGGGAAAGGCAGAAGAGTTGCTGCAAAAGCGTTTTGGCTTGCTGGAAGCAGCAGCAAGCACGAGTGCTTCTCTGCGCATTGGAAACACAAAACAGAAGCACGCACACGGCAAGAGGAGACTGCCTGACACCTGCTGCACTCAGTACAGCTCTGGGCTGCTGCCAGGAAAGGTATTTCAAGGCACTAGCTTCAGGGACTCTCCACTGTCTTGGGGGTGATTCTACAAGGTGACCAGAAGCTGTTCACAAGCACCTGCTTGCAGCGACCGAGTTCGGCGTTCCACACTCTTCCCCGGCTCTCTTTCGCCTCTCCGCACTCCCAGCGGCTGTACCGAAGACGCTGCTGGCTGTGGTGCCGCGAACCGCTGCTTTCTCGGCAAAAGGCAGCTTCTCGCTCTTGACAGCTCTGCTATGCAGAAGCAGAGGAAAGCCGGCAGAGCTTCTCCTGTAGCTGCTCTATGCAGAAACAACTGTAAATCAGCTAGAAATTCATCCTGTAGTGGGAAAGGCAGAAGAGTTGCTGCAAAAGCGTTTTGGCTTGCTGGAAGCAGCAGCAAGCACGAGTGCTTCTCTGCGCATTGGAAACACAAAACAGAAGCACGCACACGGCAAGAGGAGACTGCCTGACACCTGCTGCACTCAGTACAGCTCTGGGCTGCTGCCAGGGCATGTATTTCAAGGCACTAGCTTCAGGGACTCTCCACTGTCTTGGGGGTGATTCTACAAGGTGACCAGAAGCTGTTCACAAGCACCTGCTTGCAGCGACCGAGTTCGGCGTTCCACACTCTTCCCCGGCTCTCTTTCGCCTCTCCGCACTCCCAGCGGCTGTACCGAAGACGCTGCTGGCTGTGGTGCCGCGAACCGCTGCTTTCTCGGGAAAAGGCAGCTTCTCGCTCTTGACAGCTCTGCTATGCAGAAGCAGAGGAAAGCCGGCAGAGCTTCTCCTGTAGCTGCTCTATGCAGAAACAACTGTAAATCAGCTAGAAATTCATCCTGTAGTGGGAAAGGCAGAAGAGTTGCTGCAAAAGCGTTTTGGCTTGCTGGAAGCAGCAGCAAGCACGAGTGCTTCTCTGCGCATTGGAAACACAAAACAGAAGCACGCACACGGCAAGAGGAGACTGCCTGACACCTGCTGCACTCAGTACAGCTCTGGGCTGCTGCCAGGAAAGGTATTTCAAGGCACTAGCTTCAGGGACTCTCCACTGTCTTGGGGGAGTTTCTACAAGGTGACCAGAAGCTGTTCACAAGCACCTGCTTGCAGCGACCGAGTTCGGCGTTCCACACTCTTCCCCGGCTCTCTTTCGCCTCTCCGCACTCCCAGCGGCTGTACCGAAAACGCTGCTGGCTGTGGTGCCGCGAACCGCTGCTTTCTCGGCAAAAGGCAGCTTCTCGCTCTTGACAGCTCTGCTATGCAGAAGCAGAGGAAAGCCGGCAGAGCTTCTCCTCTAGCTGCTCTACGCAGAAACAACTGTAAATCAGCTAGAAATTCATCCTGTAGTGGGAAAGGCAGAAGAGTTGCTGCAAAAGCGTTTTGGCTTGCTGGAAGCAGCAGCAAGCACGAGTGCTTCTCTGCGCATTGGAAACACAAAACAGAAGCACGCACACGGCAAGAGGAGACTGCCTGACACCTGCTGCACTCAGTACAGCTCTGGGCTGCTGCCAGGAAAGGTATTTCAAGGAACTAGCCACGGGGACTCTGCACTGTGCTGGGAGAGATTCTACAAGGTGACCAGAAGCTGTTCACAAGCACCTGCTTGCAGCGACCGAGTTCGGCGTTCCACACTCTTTCCCGGCTCTCTTTTGCCTTTCCGCATTCCCAGCGGCTGTACCGAAGACGCTGCTGGCTGTGGTGCCGCGAACCGCTGCTTTCTCGGCAAAAGGCAGCTTCTCGCTCTTGACAGCTCTGCTATGCAGAAGCAGAGGAAAGCCGGCAGAGCTTCTCCTGTAGCTGCTCTATGCAGAAACAACTGTAAATCAGCTAGAAATTCATCCTGTAGTGGGAAAGGCAGAAGAGTTGCTGCAAAAGCGTTTTGGCTTGCTGGAAGCAGCAGCAAGCACGAGTGCTTCTCTGCGCATTGGAAACACAAAACAGAAGCACGCACACGGCAAGAGGAGACTGCCTGACACCTGCTGCACTCAGTACAGCTCTGGGCTGCTGCCAGGAAAGGTATTTCAAGGCACTAGCTTCAGGGACTCTCCTCTGTCTTGGGGGTGATTCTACAAGGTGACCAGAAGCTGTTCACAAGCACCTGCTTGCAGCGACCGAGTTCGGCGTTCCACACTCTTCCCCGGCTCTCTTTCGCCTCTCCGCACTCCCAGCGGCTGTACCGAAGACGCTGCTGGCTGTGGTGCCGCGAACCGCTGCTTTCTCGGCAAAAGGCAGCTTCTCGCTCTTGACAGCTCTGCTATGCAGAAGCAGAGGAAAGCCGGCAGAGCTTCTCCTCTAGCTGCTCTATGCAGAAACAACTGTAAATCACTAGAAATTGATCCTGTAGTGGGAAAGGCAGAAAAGTTGCTGCAAAAGCGTTTTGGCTTGCTGGAAGCAGCAGCAAGCACGAGTGCTTCTCTCCACACTGGAAACACAAAACAGAAGCACGCACACGGCAAGAGGAGACTTCCTGACACCTGCTGCACTCAGTACAGCTCTGGGCTGCTGCCAGGGCATGTATTTCAAGGCACTAGCTTCGGGGACTCTCCACTGTCTTGGGGGAGTTTCTACAAGGTGACCAGAAGCTGTTCACAAGCACCTGCTTGCAGCGACCGAGTTCGGCGTTCCACACTCTTCCCCGGCTCTCTTTCGCCTCTCCGCACTCCCAGCGGCTGTACCGAAGACGCTGCTGGCTGTGGTGCCGCGAACCGCTGCTTTCTCGGCAAAAGGCAGCTTCTCGCTCTTGACAGCTCTGCTATGCAGAAGCAGAGGAAAGCCGGCAGAGCTTCTCCTGTAGCTGCTCTATGCAGAAACAACTGTAAATCAGCTAGAAATTCATCCTGTAGTGGGAAAGGCAGAAGAGTTGCTGCAAAAGCGTTTTGGCTTGCTGGAAGCAGCAGCAAGCACGAGTGCTTCTCTGCGCATTGGAAACACAAAACAGAAGCACGCACACGGCAAGAGGAGACTGCCTGACACCTGCTGCACTCAGTACAGCTCTGGGCTGCTGCCAGGGCATGTATTTCAAGGCACTAGCTTCAGGGACTCTCCACTGTCTTGGGGGTGATTCTACAAGGTGACCAGAAGCTGTTCACAAGCACCTGCTTGCAGCGACCGAGTTCGGCGTTCCACACTCTTCCCCGGCTCTCTTTCGCCTCTCCGCACTCCCAGCGGCTGTACCGAAGACGCTGCTGGCTGTGGTGCCGCGAACCGCTGCTTTCTCGGCAAAAGGCAGCTTCTCGCTCTTGACAGCTCTGCTATGCAGAAGCAGAGGAAAGCCGGCAGAGCTTCTCCTGTAGCTGCTCTATGCAGAAACAACTGTAAATCAGCTAGGAAATTCATCCTGTAGTGGGAAAGGCAGAAGAGTTGCTGCAAAAGCGTTTTGGGCTTGCTGGAAGCAGCAGCAAGCACGAGTGCCTTCTCTGCGCATTGGAAACACAAAACAGAAGCACGCACACGGCAAGAGGAGACTGCCTGACACCTGCTGCACTCAGTACAGCTCTGGGCTGCTGCCAGGAAAGGTATTTCAAGGCACTAGCTTCAGGGACTCTCCACTGTCTTGGGGGAGTTTCTACAAGGTGACCAGAAGCTGTTCACAAGCACCTGCTTGCAGCGGACCGAGTTCGGCGTTCCCACACTCTTCCCCGGCTCTCTTTCGCCTCTCCGCACTCCCAGCGGCTGTACCGAAAACGCTGCTGGCTGTGGTGCCGCGAACCGCTGCTTTCTCGGCAAAAGGCAGCTTCTCGCTCTTGACAGCTCTGCTATGCAGAAGCAGAGGAAAGCCGGCAGAGCTTCTCCTCTAGCTGCCTCTACGCAGAAACAACTGTAAATCAGCTAGAAATTCATCCTGTAGTGGGAAATGCCAGAAGAGTTTGCTGCAAAAGCGTTTTGGCTTGCTGGAAGCAGCAGCAAGCACGAGTGCTTCTCTGCGCATTGGAAACACAAAACAGAAGCACGCACACGGCAAGAGGAGACTGCCTGACACCTGCTGCACTCAGTACAGCCTCTGGGCTGCTGCAGGAAAGGTATTTCAAGGAACTAGCCACGGGGACTCTGCACTGTGCTGGGAGAGATTCTACCAGAAGCTGTTCACAAGCACCTGCTTGCAGCGACCGAGTTCGGCGTTCCACACTCTTTCCCGGCTCTCTTTTGCCTTTCCGCATTCCCAGCGGCTGTACCGAAGACGCTGCTGGCTGTGGTGCCGCGAACCGCTGCTTTCTCGGCAAAAGGCAGCTTCTCGCTCTTGACAGCTCTGCTATGCAGAAGCAGAGGAAAGCCGGCAGAGCTTCTCCTGTAGCTGCTCTATGCAGAAACAACTGTAAATCACTAGAAATTGATCCTGTAGTGGGAAAGGCAGAAAAGTTGCTGCAAAAGCGTTTTGGCTTGCTGGAAGCAGCAGCAAGCACGAGTGCTTCTCTGCGCATTGGAAACACAAAACAGAAGCACGCACACGGCAAGAGGAGACTGCCTGACACCTGCTGCACTCAGTACAGCTCTGGGCTGCTGCCAGGAAAGGTATTTCAAGGCACTAGCTTCAGGGACTCTCCACTGTCTTGGGGGTGATTCTACAAGGTGACCAGAAGCTGTTCACAAGCACCTGCTTGCAGCGACCGAGTTCGGCGTTCCACACTCTTCCCCGGCTCTCTTTCGCCTCTCCGCACTCCCAGCGGCTGTACCGAAGACGCTGCTGGCTGTGGTGCCGCGAACCGCTGCTTTCTCGGCAAAAGGCAGCTTCTCGCTCTTGACAGCTCTGCTATGCAGAAGCAGAGGAAAGCCGGCAGAGCTTCTCCTCTAGCTGCTCTATGCAGAAACAACTGTAAATCACTAGAAATTGATCCTGTAGTGGGAAAGGCAGAAAAGTTGCTGCAAAAGCGTTTTGGCTTGCTGGAAGCAGCAGCAAGCACGAGTGCTTCTCTCCACACTGGAAACACAAAACAGAAGCACGCACACGGCAAGAGGAGACTTCCTGACACCTGCTGCACTCAGTACAGCTCTGGGCTGCTGCCAGGGCATGTATTTCAAGGCACTAGCTTCGGGGACTCTCCACTGTCTTGGGGGAGTTTCTACAAGGTGACCAGAAGCTGTTCACAAGCACCTGCTTGCAGCGACCGAGTTCGGCGTTCCACACTCTTCCCCGGCTCTCTTTCGCCTCTCCGCACTCCCAGCGGCTGTACCGAAGACGCTGCTGGCTGTGGTGCCGCGAACCGCTGCTTTCTCGGCAAAAGGCAGCTTCTCGCTCTTGACAGCTCTGCTATGCAGAAGCAGAGGAAAGCCGGCAGAGCTTCTCCTGTAGCTGCTCTATGCAGAAACAACTGTAAATCAGCTAGAAATTCATCCTGTAGTGGGAAAGGCAGAAGAGTTGCTGCAAAAGCGTTTTGGCTTGCTGGAAGCAGCAGCAAGCACGAGTGCTTCTCTGCGCATTGGAAACACAAAACAGAAGCACGCACACGGCAAGAGGAGACTGCCTGACACCTGCTGCACTCAGTACAGCTCTGGGCTGCTGCCAGGGCATGTATTTCAAGGCACTAGCTTCAGGGACTCTCCACTGTCTTGGGGGTGATTCTACAAGGTGACCAGAAGCTGTTCACAAGCACCTGCTTGCAGCGACCGAGTTCGGCGTTCCACACTCTTCCCCGGCTCTCTTTCGCCTCTCCGCACTCCCAGCGGCTGTACCGAAGACGCTGCTGGCTGTGGTGCCGCGAACCGCTGCTTTCTCGGCAAAAGGCAGCTTCTCGCTCTTGACAGCTCTGCTATGCAGAAGCAGAGGAAAGCCGGCAGAGCTTCTCCTGTAGCTGCTCTATGCAGAAACAACTGTAAATCAGCTAGAAATTCATCCTGTAGTGGGAAAGGCAGAAGAGTTGCTGCAAAAGCGTTTTGGCTTGCTGGAAGCAGCAGCAAGCACGAGTGCTTCTCTGCGCATTGGAAACACAAAACAGAAGCACGCACACGGCAAGAGGAGACTGCCTGACACCTGCTGCACTCAGTACAGCTCTGGGCTGCTGCCAGGAAAGGTATTTCAAGGCACTAGCTTCAGGGACTCTCCACTGTCTTGGGGGAGTTTCTACAAGGTGACCAGAAGCTGTTCACAAGCACCTGCTTGCAGCGACCGAGTTCGGCGTTCCACACTCTTCCCCGGCTCTCTTTCGCCTCTCCGCACTCCCAGCGGCTGTACCGAAAACGCTGCTGGCTGTGGTGCCGCGAACCGCTGCTTTCTCGGCAAAAGGCAGCTTCTCGCTCTTGACAGCTCTGCTATGCAGAAGCAGAGGAAAGCCGGCAGAGCTTCTCCTCTAGCTGCTCTACGCAGAAACAACTGTAAATCAGCTAGAAATTCATCCTGTAGTGGGAAAGGCAGAAGAGTTGCTGCAAAAGCGTTTTGGCTTGCTGGAAGCAGCAGCAAGCACGAGTGCTTCTCTGCGCATTGGAAACACAAAACAGAAGCACGCACACGGCAAGAGGAGACTGCCTGACACCTGCTGCACTCAGTACAGCTCTGGGCTGCTGCCAGGAAAGGTATTTCAAGGAACTAGCCACGGGGACTCTGCACTGTGCTGGGAGAGATTCTACAAGGTGACCAGAAGCTGTTCACAAGCACCTGCTTGCAGCGACCGAGTTCGGCGTTCCACACTCTTTCCCGGCTCTCTTTTGCCTTTCCGCATTCCCAGCGGCTGTACCGAAGACGCTGCTGGCTGTGGTGCCGCGAACCGCTGCTTTCTCGGCAAAAGGCAGCTTCTCGCTCTTGACAGCTCTGCTATGCAGAAGCAGAGGAAAGCCGGCAGAGCTTCTCCTGTAGCTGCTCTATGCAGAAACAACTGTAAATCACTAGAAATTGATCCTGTAGTGGGAAAGGCAGAAAAGTTGCTGCAAAAGCGTTTTGGCTTGCTGGAAGCAGCAGCAAGCACGAGTGCTTCTCTGCGCATTGGAAACACAAAACAGAAGCACGCACACGGCAAGAGGAGACTGCCTGACACCTGCTGCACTCAGTACAGCTCTGGGCTGCTGCCAGGAAAGGTATTTCAAGGCACTAGCTTCAGGGACTCTCCACTGTCTTGGGGGTGATTCTACAAGGTGACCAGAAGCTGTTCACAAGCACCTGCTTGCAGCGACCGAGTTCGGCGTTCCACACTCTTCCCCGGCTCTCTTTCGCCTCTCCGCACTCCCAGCGGCTGTACCGAAGACGCTGCTGGCTGTGGTGCCGCGAACCGCTGCTTTCTCGGCAAAAGGCAGCTTCTCGCTCTTGACAGCTCTGCTATGCAGAAGCAGAGGAAAGCCGGCAGAGCTTCTCCTCTAGCTGCTCTATGCAGAAACAACTGTAAATCACTAGAAATTGATCCTGTAGTGGGAAAGGCAGAAGAGTTGCTGCAAAAGCGTTTTGGCTTGCTGGAAGCAGCAGCAAGCACGAGTGCTTCTCTCCACACTGGAAACACAAAACAGAAGCACGCACACGGCAAGAGGAGACTTCCTGACACCTGCTGCACTCAGTACAGCTCTGGGCTGCTGCCAGGGCATGTATTTCAAGGCACTAGCTTCGGGGACTCTCCACTGTCTTGGGGGAGTTTCTACAAGGTGACCAGAAGCTGTTCACAAGCACCTGCTTGCAGCGACCGAGTTCGGCGTTCCACACTCTTCCCCGGCTCTCTTTCGCCTCTCCGCACTCCCAGCGGCTGTACCGAAGACGCTGCTGGCTGTGGTGCCGCGAACCGCTGCTTTCTCGGCAAAAGGCAGCTTCTCGCTCTTGACAGCTCTGCTATGCAGAAGCAGAGGAAAGCCGGCAGAGCTTCTCCTGTAGCTGCTCTATGCAGAAACAACTGTAAATCAGCTAGAAATTCATCCTGTAGTGGGAAAGGCAGAAGAGTTGCTGCAAAAGCGTTTTGGCTTGCTGGAAGCAGCAGCAAGCACGAGTGCTTCTCTGCGCATTGGAAACACAAAACAGAAGCACGCACACGGCAAGAGGAGACTGCCTGACACCTGCTGCACTCAGTACAGCTCTGGGCTGCTGCCAGGGCATGTATTTCAAGGCACTAGCTTCAGGGACTCTCCACTGTCTTGGGGGTGATTCTACAAGGTGACCAGAAGCTGTTCACAAGCACCTGCTTGCAGCGACCGAGTTCGGCGTTCCACACTCTTCCCCGGCTCTCTTTCGCCTCTCCGCACTCCCAGCGGCTGTACCGAAGACGCTGCTGGCTGTGGTGCCGCGAACCGCTGCTTTCTCGGCAAAAGGCAGCTTCTCGCTCTTGACAGCTCTGCTATGCAGAAGCAGAGGAAAGCCGGCAGAGCTTCTCCTGTAGCTGCTCTATGCAGAAACAACTGTAAATCAGCTAGAAATTCATCCTGTAGTGGGAAAGGCAGAAGAGTTGCTGCAAAAGCGTTTTGGCTTGCTGGAAGCAGCAGCAAGCACGAGTGCTTCTCTGCGCATTGGAAACACAAAACAGAAGCACGCACACGGCAAGAGGAGACTGCCTGACACCTGCTGCACTCAGTACAGCTCTGGGCTGCTGCCAGGAAAGGTATTTCAAGGCACTAGCTTCAGGGACTCTCCACTGTCTTGGGGGAGTTTCTACAAGGTGACCAGAAGCTGTTCACAAGCACCTGCTTGCAGCGACCGAGTTCGGCGTTCCACACTCTTCCCCGGCTCTCTTTCGCCTCTCCGCACTCCCAGCGGCTGTACCGAAAACGCTGCTGGCTGTGGTGCCGCGAACCGCTGCTTTCTCGGCAAAAGGCAGCTTCTCGCTCTTGACAGCTCTGCTATGCAGAAGCAGAGGAAAGCCGGCAGAGCTTCTCCTCTAGCTGCTCTACGCAGAAACAACTGTAAATCAGCTAGAAATTCATCCTGTAGTGGGAAAGGCAGAAGAGTTGCTGCAAAAGCGTTTTGGCTTGCTGGAAGCAGCAGCAAGCACGAGTGCTTCTCTGCGCATTGGAAACACAAAACAGAAGCACGCACACGGCAAGAGGAGACTGCCTGACACCTGCTGCACTCAGTACAGCTCTGGGCTGCTGCCAGGAAAGGTATTTCAAGGAACTAGCCACGGGGACTCTGCACTGTGCTGGGAGAGATTCTACAAGGTGACCAGAAGCTGTTCACAAGCACCTGCTTGCAGCGACCGAGTTCGGCGTTCCACACTCTTTCCCGGCTCTCTTTTGCCTTTCCGCATTCCCAGCGGCTGTACCGAAGACGCTGCTGGCTGTGGTGCCGCGAACCGCTGCTTTCTCGGCAAAAGGCAGCTTCTCGCTCTTGACAGCTCTGCTATGCAGAAGCAGAGGAAAGCCGGCAGAGCTTCTCCTCTAGCTGCTCTATGCAGAAACAACTGTAAATCACTAGAAATTGATCCTGTAGTGGGAAAGGCAGAAAAGTTGCTGCAAAAGCGTTTTGGCTTGCTGGAAGCAGCAGCAAGCACGAGTGCTTCTCTCCACACTGGAAACACAAAACAGAAGCACGCACACGGCAAGAGGAGACTTCCTGACACCTGCTGCACTCAGTACAGCTCTGGGCTGCTGCCAGGGCATGTATTTCAAGGCACTAGCTTCGGGGACTCTCCACTGTCTTGGGGGAGTTTCTACAAGGTGACCAGAAGCTGTTCACAAGCACCTGCTTGCAGCGACCGAGTTCGGCGTTCCACACTCTTCCCCGGCTCTCTTTCGCCTCTCCGCACTCCCAGCGGCTGTACCGAAGACGCTGCTGGCTGTGGTGCCGCGAACCGCTGCTTTCTCGGCAAAAGGCACCTTCTCGCTCTTGACAGCTCTGCTATGCAGAAGCAGAGGAAAGCCGGCAGAGCTTCTCCTGTAGCTGCTCTATGCAGAAACAACTGTAAATCAGCTAGAAATTCATCCTGTAGTGGGAAAGGCAGAAGAGTTGCTGCAAAAGCGTTTTGGCTTGCTGGAAGCAGCAGCAAGCACGAGTGCTTCTCTGCGCATTGGAAACACAAAACAGAAGCACGCACACGGCAAGAGGAGACTGCCTGACACCTGCTGCACTCAGTACAGCTCTGGGCTGCTGCCAGGAAAGGTATTTCAAGGCACTAGCTTCAGGGACTCTCCACTGTCTTGGGGGTGATTCTACAAGGTGACCAGAAGCTGTTCACAAGCACCTGCTTGCAGCGACCGAGTTCGGCGTTCCACACTCTTCCCCGGCTCTCTTTCGCCTCTCCGCACTCCCAGCGGCTGTACCGAAGACGCTGCTGGCTGTGGTGCCGCGAACCGCTGCTTTCTCGGCAAAAGGCAGCTTCTCGCTCTTGACAGCTCTGCTATGCAGAAGCAGAGGAAAGCCGGCAGAGCTTCTCCTGTAGCTGCTCTATGCAGAAACAACTGTAAATCAGCTAGAAATTCATCCTGTAGTGGGAAAGGCAGAAGAGTTGCTGCAAAAGCGTTTTGGCTTGCTGGAAGCAGCAGCAAGCACGAGTGCTTCTCTGCGCATTGGAAACACAAAACAGAAGCACGCACACGGCAAGAGGAGACTGCCTGACACCTGCTGCACTCAGTACAGCTCTGGGCTGCTGCCAGGAAAGGTATTTCAAGGCACTAGCTTCAGGGACTCTCCACTGTCTTGAGGGTGATTCTACAAGGTGACCAGAAGCTGTTCACAAGCACCTGCTTGCAGCGACCGAGTTCGGCGTTCCACACTCTTCCCCGGCTCTCTTTCGCCTCTCCGCACACCCAGCGGCTGTACCAAAGACGCTGCTGGCTGTGGTGCGGCGAACCGCTGCTTACTCGGCAAAAGGCAGCTTCTCGCTCTTGACAGCTCTGCTATGCAGAAGCAGAGGAAAGCTGGCAGAGCTTCTCCTCTAGCTGCTCTACGCAGAAACAACTGTAAATCAGCTAGAAATTCATCCTGTAGTGGGAAAGGCAGAAGAGTTGCTGCAAAAGCGTTTTGGCTTGCTGGAAGCAGCAGCAAGCACGAGTGCTTCTCTGCGCATTGGAAACACAAAACAGAAGCACGCACACGGCAAGAGGAGACTGCCTGACACCTGCTGCACTCAGTACAGCTCTGGGCTGCTGCCAGGAAAGGTATTTCAAGGAACTAGCCACGGGGACTCTGCACTGTGCTGGGAGAGATTCTACAAGGTGACCAGAAGCTGTTCACAAGCACCTGCTTGCAGCGACCGAGTTCGGCGTTCCACACTCTTTCCCGGCTCTCTTTTGCCTTTCCGCATTCCCAGCGGCTGTACCGAAGACGCTGCTGGCTGTGGTGCCGCGAACCGCTGCTTTCTCGGCAAAAGGCACCTTCTCGCTCTTGACAGCTCTGCTATGCAGAAGCAGAGGAAAGCCGGCAGAGCTTCTCCTGTAGCTGCTCTATGCAGAAACAACTGTAAATCAGCTAGAAATTCATCCTGTAGTGGGAAAGGCAGAAGAGTTGCTGCAAAAGCGTTTTGGCTTGCTGGAAGCAGCAGCAAGCACGAGTGCTTCTCTGCGCATTGGAAACACAAAACAGAAGCACGCACACGGCAAGAGGAGACTGCCTGAAACCTGCTGCACTCAGTACAGCTCTGGGCTGCTGCCAGGAAAGGTATTTCAAGGCACTAGCTTCAGGGACTCTCCACTGTCTTGGGGGTGATTCTACAAGGTGACCAGAAGCTGTTCACAAGCACCTGCTTGCAGCGACCGAGTTCGGCGTTCCACACTCTTCCCCGGCTCTCTTTCGCCTCTCCGCACTCCCAGCGGCTGTACCGAAGACGCTGCTGGCTGTGGTGCCGCGAACCGCTGCTTTCTCGGCAAAAGGCAGCTTCTCGCTCTTGACAGCTCTGCTATGCAGAAGCAGAGGAAAGCCGGCAGAGCTTCTCCTCTAGCTGCTCTATGCAGAAACAACTGTAAATCACTAGAAATTGATCCTGTAGTGGGAAAGGCAGAAAAGTTGCTGCAAAAGCGTTTTGGCTTGCTGGAAGCAGCAGCAAGCACGAGTGCTTCTCTCCACACTGGAAACACAAAACAGAAGCACGCACACGGCAAGAGGAGACTGCCTGACACCTGCTGCACTCAGTACAGCTCTGGGCTGCTGCCAGGGCATGTATTTCAAGGCACTAGCTTCGGGGACTCTCCACTGTCTTGGGGGAGTTTCTACAAGGTGACCAGAAGCTGTTCACAAGCACCTGCTTGCAGCGACCGAGTTCGGCGTTCCATACTCTTCCCCGGCTCTCTTTCGCCTCTCTGCACTCCCAGCGGCTGTACCGAAGACGCTGCTGGCTGTGGTGCCGCGAACCGCTGCTTTCTCGGCAAAAGGCACCTTCTCGCTCTTGACAGCTCTGCTATGCAGAAGCAGAGGAAAGCCGGCAGAGCTTCTCCTGTAGCTGCTCTATGCAGAAACAACTGTAAATCAGCTAGAAATTCATCCTGTAGTGGGAAAGGCAGAAGAGTTGCTGCAAAAGCGTTTTGGCTTGCTGGAAGCAGCAGCAAGCACGAGTGCTTCTCTGCGCATTGGAAACACAAAACAGAAGCACGCACACGGCAAGAGGAGACTGCCTGACACCTGCTGCACTCAGTACAGCTCTGGGCTGCTGCCAGGGCATGTATTTCAAGGCACTAGCTTCGGGGACTCTCCACTGTCTTGGGGGTGATTCTACAAGGTGACCAGAAGCTGTTCACAAGCACCTGCTTGCAGCGACCGAGTTCGGCGTTCCACACTCTTCCCCGGCTCTCTTTCGCCTCTCCGCACTCCCAGCGGCTGTACCGAAGACG
Organism: Phylloscopus trochilus trochilus; assembly: GCA_016584745.2. Lineage (NCBI taxonomy): Eukaryota > Metazoa > Chordata > Aves > Passeriformes > Phylloscopidae > Phylloscopus > Phylloscopus trochilus. The sequence continues at coordinate 558,841 of WQNJ02000094.1, forward strand.
CTGCTGGCTGTGGTGCCGCGAACCGCTGCTTTCTCGGCAAAAGGCAGCTTCTCGCTCTTGACAGCTCTGCTATGCAGAAGCAGAGGAAAGCCGGCAGAGCTTCTCCTGTAGCTGCTCTATGCAGAAACAACTGTAAATCAGCTAGAAATTCATCCTGTAGTGGGAAAGGCAGAAGAGTTGCTGCAAAAGCGTTTTGGCTTGCTGGAAGCAGCAGCAAGCACGAGTGCTTCTCTGCGCATTGGAAACACAAAACAGAAGCACGCACACGGCAAGAGGAGACTGCCTGACACCTGCTGCACTCAGTACAGCTCTGGGCTGCTGCCAGGAAAGGTATTTCAAGGCACTAGCTTCAGGGACTCTCCACTGTCTTGAGGGTGATTCTACAAGGTGACCAGAAGCTGTTCACAAGCACCTGCTTGCAGCGACCGAGTTCGGCGTTCCACACTCTTCCCCGGCTCTCTTTCGCCTCTCCGCACACCCAGCGGCTGTACCAAAGACGCTGCTGGCTGTGGTGCGGCGAACCGCTGCTTACTCGGCAAAAGGCAGCTTCTCGCTCTTGACAGCTCTGCTATGCAGAAGCAGAGGAAAGCTGGCAGAGCTTCTCCTCTAGCTGCTCTACGCAGAAACAACTGTACATCAGCTAGAAATTGATCCTGTAGTGGGAAAGGCAGGAAAGTTGCTGCAAAAGCGTTTTGGCTTGCTGGAAGCAGCAGCAAGCACGAGTGCTTCTCTGCACATTGGAAACACAAAACAGAAGCACGCACACGGCAAGAGGAGACTGCCTGACACCTGCTGCACTCAGTACAGCTCTGGGCTGCTGCCAGGAAAGGTATTTCAAGGCACTAGCTTCGGGGACTCTCCACTGTCTTGGGGGAGTTTCTACAAGGTGACCAGAAGCTGTTCACAAGCACCTGCTTGCAGCGACCGAGTTCGGCGTTCCACACTCTTCCCCGGCTCTCTTTCGCCTCTCCGCACTCCCAGCGGCTGTACCGAAAACGCTGCTGGCTGTGGTGCCGCGAACCGCTGCTTTCTCGGCAAAAGGCAGCTTCTCGCTCTTGACAGCTCTGCTATGCAGAAGCAGAGGAAAGCCGGCAGAGCTTCTCCTCTAGCTGCTCTACGCAGAAACAACTGTAAATCAGCTAGAAATTCATCCTGTAGTGGGAAAGGCAGAAGAGTTGCTGCAAAAGCGTTTTGGCTTGCTGGAAGCAGCAGCAAGCACGAGTGCTTCTCTGCGCATTGGAAACACAAAACAGAAGCACGCACACGGCAAGAGGAGACTGCCTGACACCTGCTGCACTCAGTACAGCTCTGGGCTGCTGCCAGGAAAGGTATTTCAAGGAACTAGCCACGGGGACTCTGCACTGTGCTGGGAGAGATTCTACAAGGTGACCAGAAGCTGTTCACAAGCACCTGCTTGCAGCGACCGAGTTCGGCGTTCCACACTCTTTCCCGGCTCTCTTTTGCCTTTCCGCATTCCCAGCGGCTGTACCGAAGACGCTGCTGGCTGTGGTGCCGCGAACCGCTGCTTTCTCGGCAAAAGGCAGCTTCTCGCTCTTGACAGCTCTGCTATGCAGAAGCAGAGGAAAGCCGGCAGAGCTTCTCCTCTAGCTGCTCTATGCAGAAACAACTGTAAATCACTAGAAATTGATCCTGTAGTGGGAAAGGCAGAAAAGTTGCTGCAAAAGCGTTTTGGCTTGCTGGAAGCAGCAGCAAGCACGAGTGCTTCTCTCCACACTGGAAACACAAAACAGAAGCACGCACACGGCAAGAGGAGACTTCCTGACACCTGCTGCACTCAGTACAGCTCTGGGCTGCTGCCAGGGCATGTATTTCAAGGCACTAGCTTCGGGGACTCTCCACTGTCTTGGGGGAGTTTCTACAAGGTGACCAGAAGCTGTTCACAAGCACCTGCTTGCAGCGACCGAGTTCGGCGTTCCACACTCTTCCCCGGCTCTCTTTCGCCTCTCCGCACTCCCAGCGGCTGTACCGAAGACGCTGCTGGCTGTGGTGCCGCGAACCGCTGCTTTCTCGGCAAAAGGCAGCTTCTCGCTCTTGACAGCTCTGCTATGCAGAAGCAGAGGAAAGCCGGCAGAGCTTCTCCTGTAGCTGCTCTATGCAGAAACAACTGTAAATCAGCTAGAAATTCATCCTGTAGTGGGAAAGGCAGAAGAGTTGCTGCAAAAGCGTTTTGGCTTGCTGGAAGCAGCAGCAAGCACGAGTGCTTCTCTGCGCATTGGAAACACAAAACAGAAGCACGCACACGGCAAGAGGAGACTGCCTGACACCTGCTGCACTCAGTACAGCTCTGGGCTGCTGCCAGGGCATGTATTTCAAGGCACTAGCTTCAGGGACTCTCCACTGTCTTGGGGGTGATTCTACAAGGTGACCAGAAGCTGTTCACAAGCACCTGCTTGCAGCGACCGAGTTCGGCGTTCCACACTCTTCCCCGGCTCTCTTTCGCCTCTCCGCACTCCCAGCGGCTGTACCGAAGACGCTGCTGGCTGTGGTGCCGCGAACCGCTGCTTTCTCGGCAAAAGGCAGCTTCTCGCTCTTGACAGCTCTGCTATGCAGAAGCAGAGGAAAGCCGGCAGAGCTTCTCCTGTAGCTGCTCTATGCAGAAACAACTGTAAATCAGCTAGAAATTCATCCTGTAGTGGGAAAGGCAGAAGAGTTGCTGCAAAAGCGTTTTGGCTTGCTGGAAGCAGCAGCAAGCACGAGTGCTTCTCTGCGCATTGGAAACACAAAACAGAAGCACGCACACGGCAAGAGGAGACTGCCTGACACCTGCTGCACTCAGTACAGCTCTGGGCTGCTGCCAGGAAAGGTATTTCAAGGCACTAGCTTCAGGGACTCTCCACTGTCTTGAGGGTGATTCTACAAGGTGACCAGAAGCTGTTCACAAGCACCTGCTTGCAGCGACCGAGTTCGGCGTTCCACACTCTTCCCCGGCTCTCTTTCGCCTCTCCGCACACCCAGCGGCTGTACCAAAGACGCTGCTGGCTGTGGTGCGGCGAACCGCTGCTTACTCGGCAAAAGGCAGCTTCTCGCTCTTGACAGCTCTGCTATGCAGAAGCAGAGGAAAGCTGGCAGAGCTTCTCCTCTAGCTGCTCTACGCAGAAACAACTGTAAATCAGCTAGAAATTCATCCTGTAGTGGGAAAGGCAGAAGAGTTGCTGCAAAAGCGTTTTGGCTTGCTGGAAGCAGCAGCAAGCACGAGTGCTTCTCTGCGCATTGGAAACACAAAACAGAAGCACGCACACGGCAAGAGGAGACTGCCTGACACCTGCTGCACTCAGTACAGCTCTGGGCTGCTGCCAGGAAAGGTATTTCAAGGAACTAGCCACGGGGACTCTGCACTGTGCTGGGAGAGATTCTACAAGGTGACCAGAAGCTGTTCACAAGCACCTGCTTGCAGCGACCGAGTTCGGCGTTCCACACTCTTTCCCGGCTCTCTTTTGCCTTTCCGCATTCCCAGCGGCTGTACCGAAGACGCTGCTGGCTGTGGTGCCGCGAACCGCTGCTTTCTCGGCAAAAGGCACCTTCTCGCTCTTGACAGCTCTGCTATGCAGAAGCAGAGGAAAGCCGGCAGAGCTTCTCCTGTAGCTGCTCTATGCAGAAACAACTGTAAATCAGCTAGAAATTCATCCTGTAGTGGGAAAGGCAGAAGAGTTGCTGCAAAAGCGTTTTGGCTTGCTGGAAGCAGCAGCAAGCACGAGTGCTTCTCTGCGCATTGGAAACACAAAACAGAAGCACGCACACGGCAAGAGGAGACTGCCTGAAACCTGCTGCACTCAGTACAGCTCTGGGCTGCTGCCAGGAAAGGTATTTCAAGGCACTAGCTTCAGGGACTCTCCACTGTCTTGGGGGTGATTCTACAAGGTGACCAGAAGCTGTTCACAAGCACCTGCTTGCAGCGACCGAGTTCGGCGTTCCACACTCTTCCCCGGCTCTCTTTCGCCTCTCCGCACTCCCAGCGGCTGTACCGAAGACGCTGCTGGCTGTGGTGCCGCGAACCGCTGCTTTCTCGGCAAAAGGCAGCTTCTCGCTCTTGACAGCTCTGCTATGCAGAAGCAGAGGAAAGCCGGCAGAGCTTCTCCTCTAGCTGCTCTATGCAGAAACAACTGTAAATCACTAGAAATTGATCCTGTAGTGGGAAAGGCAGAAAAGTTGCTGCAAAAGCGTTTTGGCTTGCTGGAAGCAGCAGCAAGCACGAGTGCTTCTCTCCACACTGGAAACACAAAACAGAAGCACGCACACGGCAAGAGGAGACTGCCTGACACCTGCTGCACTCAGTACAGCTCTGGGCTGCTGCCAGGGCATGTATTTCAAGGCACTAGCTTCGGGGACTCTCCACTGTCTTGGGGGAGTTTCTACAAGGTGACCAGAAGCTGTTCACAAGCACCTGCTTGCAGCGACCGAGTTCGGCGTTCCATACTCTTCCCCGGCTCTCTTTCGCCTCTCTGCACTCCCAGCGGCTGTACCGAAGACGCTGCTGGCTGTGGTGCCGCGAACCGCTGCTTTCTCGGCAAAAGGCACCTTCTCGCTCTTGACAGCTCTGCTATGCAGAAGCAGAGGAAAGCCGGCAGAGCTTCTCCTGTAGCTGCTCTATGCAGAAACAACTGTAAATCAGCTAGAAATTCATCCTGTAGTGGGAAAGGCAGAAGAGTTGCTGCAAAAGCGTTTTGGCTTGCTGGAAGCAGCAGCAAGCACGAGTGCTTCTCTGCGCATTGGAAACACAAAACAGAAGCACGCACACGGCAAGAGGAGACTGCCTGACACCTGCTGCACTCAGTACAGCTCTGGGCTGCTGCCAGGGCATGTATTTCAAGGCACTAGCTTCGGGGACTCTCCACTGTCTTGGGGGTGATTCTACAAGGTGACCAGAAGCTGTTCACAAGCACCTGCTTGCAGCGACCGAGTTCGGCGTTCCACACTCTTCCCCGGCTCTCTTTCGCCTCTCCGCACTCCCAGCGGCTGTACCGAAGACGCTGCTGGCTGTGGTGCCGCGAACCGCTGCTTTCTCGGCAAAAGGCAGCTTCTCGCTCTTGACAGCTCTGCTATGCAGAAGCAGAGGAAAGCCGGCAGAGCTTCTCCTGTAGCTGCTCTATGCAGAAACAACTGTAAATCAGCTAGAAATTCATCCTGTAGTGGGAAAGGCAGAAGAGTTGCTGCAAAAGCGTTTTGGCTTGCTGGAAGCAGCAGCAAGCACGAGTGCTTCTCTGCGCATTGGAAACACAAAACAGAAGCACGCACACGGCAAGAGGAGACTGCCTGACACCTGCTGCACTCAGTACAGCTCTGGGCTGCTGCCAGGAAAGGTATTTCAAGGCACTAGCTTCAGGGACTCTCCACTGTCTTGAGGGTGATTCTACAAGGTGACCAGAAGCTGTTCACAAGCACCTGCTTGCAGCGACCGAGTTCGGCGTTCCACACTCTTCCCCGGCTCTCTTTCGCCTCTCCGCACACCCAGCGGCTGTACCAAAGACGCTGCTGGCTGTGGTGCGGCGAACCGCTGCTTACTCGGCAAAAGGCAGCTTCTCGCTCTTGACAGCTCTGCTATGCAGAAGCAGAGGAAAGCTGGCAGAGCTTCTCCTCTAGCTGCTCTACGCAGAAACAACTGTACATCAGCTAGAAATTGATCCTGTAGTGGGAAAGGCAGGAAAGTTGCTGCAAAAGCGTTTTGGCTTGCTGGAAGCAGCAGCAAGCACGAGTGCTTCTCTGCACATTGGAAACACAAAACAGAAGCACGCACACGGCAAGAGGAGACTGCCTGACACCTGCTGCACTCAGTACAGCTCTGGGCTGCTGCCAGGAAAGGTATTTCAAGGCACTAGCTTCGGGGACTCTCCACTGTCTTGGGGGAGTTTCTACAAGGTGACCAGAAGCTGTTCACAAGCACCTGCTTGCAGCGACCGAGTTCGGCGTTCCACACTCTTCCCCGGCTCTCTTTCGCCTCTCCGCACTCCCAGCGGCTGTACCGAAAACGCTGCTGGCTGTGGTGCCGCGAACCGCTGCTTTCTCGGCAAAAGGCAGCTTCTCGCTCTTGACAGCTCTGCTATGCAGAAGCAGAGGAAAGCCGGCAGAGCTTCTCCTCTAGCTGCTCTACGCAGAAACAACTGTAAATCAGCTAGAAATTCATCCTGTAGTGGGAAAGGCAGAAGAGTTGCTGCAAAAGCGTTTTGGCTTGCTGGAAGCAGCAGCAAGCACGAGTGCTTCTCTGCGCATTGGAAACACAAAACAGAAGCACGCACACGGCAAGAGGAGACTGCCTGACACCTGCTGCACTCAGTACAGCTCTGGGCTGCTGCCAGGAAAGGTATTTCAAGGAACTAGCCACGGGGACTCTGCACTGTGCTGGGAGAGATTCTACAAGGTGACCAGAAGCTGTTCACAAGCACCTGCTTGCAGCGACCGAGTTCGGCGTTCCACACTCTTTCCCGGCTCTCTTTTGCCTTTCCGCATTCCCAGCGGCTGTACCGAAGACGCTGCTGGCTGTGGTGCCGCGAACCGCTGCTTTCTCGGCAAAAGGCAGCTTCTCGCTCTTGACAGCTCTGCTATGCAGAAGCAGAGGAAAGCCGGCAGAGCTTCTCCTCTAGCTGCTCTATGCAGAAACAACTGTAAATCACTAGAAATTGATCCTGTAGTGGGAAAGGCAGAAAAGTTGCTGCAAAAGCGTTTTGGCTTGCTGGAAGCAGCAGCAAGCACGAGTGCTTCTCTCCACACTGGAAACACAAAACAGAAGCACGCACACGGCAAGAGGAGACTTCCTGACACCTGCTGCACTCAGTACAGCTCTGGGCTGCTGCCAGGGCATGTATTTCAAGGCACTAGCTTCGGGGACTCTCCACTGTCTTGGGGGAGTTTCTACAAGGTGACCAGAAGCTGTTCACAAGCACCTGCTTGCAGCGACCGAGTTCGGCGTTCCACACTCTTCCCCGGCTCTCTTTCGCCTCTCCGCACTCCCAGCGGCTGTACCGAAGACGCTGCTGGCTGTGGTGCCGCGAACCGCTGCTTTCTCGGCAAAAGGCAGCTTCTCGCTCTTGACAGCTCTGCTATGCAGAAGCAGAGGAAAGCCGGCAGAGCTTCTCCTGTAGCTGCTCTATGCAGAAACAACTGTAAATCAGCTAGAAATTCATCCTGTAGTGGGAAAGGCAGAAGAGTTGCTGCAAAAGCGTTTTGGCTTGCTGGAAGCAGCAGCAAGCACGAGTGCTTCTCTGCGCATTGGAAACACAAAACAGAAGCACGCACACGGCAAGAGGAGACTGCCTGACACCTGCTGCACTCAGTACAGCTCTGGGCTGCTGCCAGGGCATGTATTTCAAGGCACTAGCTTCAGGGACTCTCCACTGTCTTGGGGGTGATTCTACAAGGTGACCAGAAGCTGTTCACAAGCACCTGCTTGCAGCGACCGAGTTCGGCGTTCCACACTCTTCCCCGGCTCTCTTTCGCCTCTCCGCACTCCCAGCGGCTGTACCGAAGACGCTGCTGGCTGTGGTGCCGCGAACCGCTGCTTTCTCGGCAAAAGGCAGCTTCTCGCTCTTGACAGCTCTGCTATGCAGAAGCAGAGGAAAGCCGGCAGAGCTTCTCCTGTAGCTGCTCTATGCAGAAACAACTGTAAATCAGCTAGAAATTCATCCTGTAGTGGGAAAGGCAGAAGAGTTGCTGCAAAAGCGTTTTGGCTTGCTGGAAGCAGCAGCAAGCACGAGTGCTTCTCTGCGCATTGGAAACACAAAACAGAAGCACGCACACGGCAAGAGGAGACTGCCTGACACCTGCTGCACTCAGTACAGCTCTGGGCTGCTGCCAGGAAAGGTATTTCAAGGCACTAGCTTCAGGGACTCTCCACTGTCTTGGGGGAGTTTCTACAAGGTGACCAGAAGCTGTTCACAAGCACCTGCTTGCAGCGACCGAGTTCGGCGTTCCACACTCTTCCCCGGCTCTCTTTCGCCTCTCCGCACTCCCAGCGGCTGTACCGAAAACGCTGCTGGCTGTGGTGCCGCGAACCGCTGCTTTCTCGGCAAAAGGCAGCTTCTCGCTCTTGACAGCTCTGCTATGCAGAAGCAGAGGAAAGCCGGCAGAGCTTCTCCTCTAGCTGCTCTACGCAGAAACAACTGTAAATCAGCTAGAAATTCATCCTGTAGTGGGAAAGGCAGAAGAGTTGCTGCAAAAGCGTTTTGGCTTGCTGGAAGCAGCAGCAAGCACGAGTGCTTCTCTGCGCATTGGAAACACAAAACAGAAGCACGCACACGGCAAGAGGAGACTGCCTGACACCTGCTGCACTCAGTACAGCTCTGGGCTGCTGCCAGGAAAGGTATTTCAAGGAACTAGCCACGGGGACTCTGCACTGTGCTGGGAGAGATTCTACAAGGTGACCAGAAGCTGTTCACAAGCACCTGCTTGCAGCGACCGAGTTCGGCGTTCCACACTCTTTCCCGGCTCTCTTTTGCCTTTCCGCATTCCCAGCGGCTGTACCGAAGACGCTGCTGGCTGTGGTGCCGCGAACCGCTGCTTTCTCGGCAAAAGGCAGCTTCTCGCTCTTGACAGCTCTGCTATGCAGAAGCAGAGGAAAGCCGGCAGAGCTTCTCCTGTAGCTGCTCTATGCAGAAACAACTGTAAATCACTAGAAATTGATCCTGTAGTGGGAAAGGCAGAAAAGTTGCTGCAAAAGCGTTTTGGCTTGCTGGAAGCAGCAGCAAGCACGAGTGCTTCTCTCCACACTGGAAACACAAAACAGAAGCACGCACACGGCAAGAGGAGACTGCCTGACACCTGCTGCACTCAGTACAGCTCTGGGCTGCTGCCAGGGCATGTATTTCAAGGCACTAGCTTCGGGGACTCTCCACTGTCTTGGGGGAGTTTCTACAAGGTGACCAGAAGCTGTTCACAAGCACCTGCTTGCAGCGACCGAGTTCGGCGTTCCACACTCTTCCCCGGCTCTCTTTCGCCTCTCCGCACTCCCAGCGGCTGTACCGAAGACGCTGCTGGCTGTGGTGCCGCGAACCGCTGCTTTCTCGGCAAAAGGCAGCTTCTCGCTCTTGACAGCTCTGCTATGCAGAAGCAGAGGAAAGCCGGCAGAGCTTCTCCTGTAGCTGCTCTATGCAGAAACAACTGTAAATCAGCTAGAAATTCATCCTGTAGTGGGAAAGGCAGAAGAGTTGCTGCAAAAGCGTTTTGGCTTGCTGGAAGCAGCAGCAAGCACGAGTGCTTCTCTGCGCATTGGAAACACAAAACAGAAGCACGCACACGGCAAGAGGAGACTGCCTGACACCTGCTGCACTCAGTACAGCTCTGGGCTGCTGCCAGGAAAGGTATTTCAAGGCACTAGCTTCAGGGACTCTCCACTGTCTTGGGGGTGATTCTACAAGGTGACCAGAAGCTGTTCACAAGCACCTGCTTGCAGCGACCGAGTTCGGCGTTCCACACTCTTCCCCGGCTCTCTTTCGCCTCTCCGCACTCCCAGCGGCTGTACCGAAGACGCTGCTGGCTGTGGTGCCGCGAACCGCTGCTTTCTCGGCAAAAGGCAGCTTCTCGCTCTTGACAGCTCTGCTATGCAGAAGCAGAGGAAAGCCGGCAGAGCTTCTCCTGTAGCTGCTCTATGCAGAAACAACTGTAAATCAGCTAGAAATTCATCCTGTAGTGGGAAAGGCAGAAGAGTTGCTGCAAAAGCGTTTTGGCTTGCTGGAAGCAGCAGCAAGCACGAGTGCTTCTCTGCGCATTGGAAACACAAAACAGAAGCACGCACACGGCAAGAGGAGACTGCCTGAAACCTGCTGCACTCAGTACAGGTCTGGGCTGCGGCCAGAGCATGTATTTCAAGGCACTAGCTTCGGGGACTCTCCACTGTCTTGGGGGAGTTTCTACAAGGTGACCAGAAGCTGTTCACAAGCACCTGCTTGCAGCGACCGAGTTCGGCGTTCCACACTCTTCCCCGGCTCTCTTTCGCCTCTCCGCACTCCCAGCGGCTGTACCGAAAACGCTGCTGGCTGTGGTGCCGCGAACCGCTGCTTTCTCGGCAAAAGGCACCTTCTCGCTCTTGACAGCTCTGCTATGCAGAAGCAGAGGAAAGCCGGCAGAGCTTCTCCTGTAGCTGCTCTATGCAGAAACAACTGTAAATCAGCTAGAAATTCATCCTGTAGTGGGAAAGGCAGAAGAGTTGCTGCAAAAGCGTTTTGGCTTGCTGGAAGCAGCAGCAAGCACGAGTGCTTCTCTGCGCATTGGAAACACAAAACAGAAGCACGCACACGGCAAGAGGAGACTGCCTGACACCTGCTGCACTCAGTACAGCTCTGGGCTGCTGCCAGGAAAGGTATTTCAAGGAACTAGCCACGGGGACTCTGCACTGTGCTGGGAGAGATTCTACAAGGTGACCAGAAGCTGTTCACAAGCACCTGCTTGCAGCGACCGAGTTCGGCGTTCCACACTCTTTCCCGGCTCTCTTTTGCCTTTCCGCATTCCCAGCGGCTGTACCGAAGACGCTGCTGGCTGTGGTGCCGCAAACCGCTGCTTTCTCGGCAAAAGGTAGCTTCTCGCTCTTGACAGCTCTGCTATGCAGAAGCAGAGGAAAGCCGGCAGAGCTTCTCCTGTAGCTGCTCTATGCAGAAACAACTGTAAATCAGCTAGAAATTCATCCTGTAGTGGGAAAGGCAGAAGAGTTGCTGCAAAAGCGTTTTGGCTTGCTGGAAGCAGCAGCAAGCACGAGTGCTTCTCTGCACATTGGAAACACAAAACAGAAGCACGCAGACGGCAAGAGGAGACTGCCTGAAACCTGCTGCACTCAGTACAGGTCTGGGCTGCGGCCAGAGCATGTATTTCAAGGCACTAGCTTCGGGGACTCTCCACTGTCTTGGGGGAGTTTCTACAAGGTGACCAGAAGCTGTTCGAAAGCACCTGCTTGCAGCGACGGAGTTCGGCGTTCCACACTCTTCCCCGGCTCTCTTTCGCTTCTCCGCACAAGCTGCGGCTGAACCCAAGACGCCGATTGCTGCGGTTCCGCGAAGCGCTGCTTTCTCGGCAAAACACAGCTTCTCGTTCTTGACAGCTCTGCTATGCAGAAGCACTGGAAAGCCGGCAGAGCTGCTCCTCTAGCTGCTCTACGCACAGGCAACTGTAAATCAGCTACACATTGATCCTGTTGTGGAAAAGGCAGGAAAGTTGCTGAAAAAGCGTTTTGGCTTGCTGGAAGCAGCAGCAAGCACAATGGCTTCTCTGCACGCTGCGAACACAAAACAGAAGCACCTACACGGCGAGAGGAGACTGCCTGACACCTGCTGCACTCAGTACAGCTCTGGGCTGCTGCCAGGGCATGTAATTCAAGGCACTAGCTTCAGGGACTCTCCACTGTCTTGGGGGTGATTCTACAAGGTGACCAGAAGCTGTTCACAAGCACCTGCTTGCAGCGACCGAGTTCGGCGTTCCACACTCTTCCCCGGCTCTCTTTCGCCTCTCCGCACTCCCAGCAGCTGTACCGAAAACGCTGCTGGCTGTCGTGCCGCGAACCGCTGCTTTCTCGGCAAAAGGTAGCTTCTCGCTCTTGACAGCTCTGCTATGCAGAAGCAGAGGAAAGCCGGCAGAGCTTCTCCTCTAGCTGCTCTATGCAGAAACAACTGTAAATCACTAGAAATTGATCCTGTAGTGGGAAAGGCAGAAAAGTTGCTGCAAAAGCGTTTTGGCTTGCTGGAAGCAGCAGCAAGCACGAGTGCTTCTCTCCACACTGGAAACACAAAACAGAAGCACGCACACGGCAAGAGGAGACTGCCTGACACCTGCTGCACTCAGTACAGCTCTGGGCTGCTGCCAGGGCATGTATTTCAAGGCACTAGCTTCGGGGACTCTCCACTGTCTTGGGGGAGTTTCTACAAGGTGACCAGAAGCTGTTCACAAGCACCTGCTTGCAGCGACCGAGTTCGGCGTTCCACACTCTTCCCCGGCTCTCTTTCGCCTCTCCGCACTCCCAGCGGCTGTACCGAAGACGCTGCTGGCTGTGGTGCCGCGAACCGCTGCTTTCTCGGCAAAAGGCAGCTTCTCGCTCTTGACAGCTCTGCTATGCAGAAGCAGAGGAAAGCCGGCAGAGCTTCTCCTGTAGCTGCTCTATGCAGAAACAACTGTAAATCAGCTAGAAATTCATCCTGTAGTGGGAAAGGCAGAAGAGTTGCTGCAAAAGCGTTTTGGCTTGCTGGAAGCAGCAGCAAGCACGAGTGCTTCTCTGCGCATTGGAAACACAAAACAGAAGCACGCACACGGCAAGAGGAGACTGCCTGACACCTGCTGCACTCAGTACAGCTCTGGGCTGCTGCCAGGAAAGGTATTTCAAGGCACTAGCTTCAGGGACTCTCCACTGTCTTGAGGGTGATTCTACAAGGTGACCAGAAGCTGTTCACAAGCACCTGCTTGCAGCGACCGAGTTCGGCGTTCCACACTCTTCCCCGGCTCTCTTTCGCCTCTCCGCACACCCAGCGGCTGTACCAAAGACGCTGCTGGCTGTGGTGCGGCGAACCGCTGCTTACTCGGCAAAAGGCAGCTTCTCGCTCTTGACAGCTCTGCTATGCAGAAGCAGAGGAAAGCTGGCAGAGCTTCTCCTCTAGCTGCTCTACGCAGAAACAACTGTAAATCAGCTAGAAATTCATCCTGTAGTGGGAAAGGCAGAAGAGTTGCTGCAAAAGCGTTTTGGCTTGCTGGAAGCAGCAGCAAGCACGAGTGCTTCTCTGCGCATTGGAAACACAAAACAGAAGCACGCACACGGCAAGAGGAGACTGCCTGACACCTGCTGCACTCAGTACAGCTCTGGGCTGCTGCCAGGAAAGGTATTTCAAGGAACTAGCCACGGGGACTCTGCACTGTGCTGGGAGAGATTCTACAAGGTGACCAGAAGCTGTTCACAAGCACCTGCTTGCAGCGACCGAGTTCGGCGTTCCACACTCTTTCCCGGCTCTCTTTTGCCTTTCCGCATTCCCAGCGGCTGTACCGAAGACGCTGCTGGCTGTGGTGCCGCGAACCGCTGCTTTCTCGGCAAAAGGCACCTTCTCGCTCTTGACAGCTCTGCTATGCAGAAGCAGAGGAAAGCCGGCAGAGCTTCTCCTGTAGCTGCTCTATGCAGAAACAACTGTAAATCAGCTAGAAATTCATCCTGTAGTGGGAAAGGCAGAAGAGTTGCTGCAAAAGCGTTTTGGCTTGCTGGAAGCAGCAGCAAGCACGAGTGCTTCTCTGCGCATTGGAAACACAAAACAGAAGCACGCACACGGCAAGAGGAGACTGCCTGACACCTGCTGCACTCAGTACAGCTCTGGGCTGCTGCCAGGAAAGGTATTTCAAGGCACTAGCTTCAGGGACTCTCCACTGTCTTGGGGGTGATTCTACAAGGTGACCAGAAGCTGTTCACAAGCACCTGCTTGCAGCGACCGAGTTCGGCGTTCCACACTCTTCCCCGGCTCTCTTTCGCCTCTCCGCACTCCCAGCGGCTGTACCGAAGACGCTGCTGGCTGTGGTGCCGCGAACCGCTGCTTTCTCGGCAAAAGGCAGCTTCTCGCTCTTGACAGCTCTGCTATGCAGAAGCAGAGGAAAGCCGGCAGAGCTTCTCCTCTAGCTGCTCTATGCAGAAACAACTGTAAATCACTAGAAATTGATCCTGTAGTGGGAAAGGCAGAAAAGTTGCTGCAAAAGCGTTTTGGCTTGCTGGAAGCAGCAGCAAGCACGAGTGCTTCTCTCCACACTGGAAACACAAAACAGAAGCACGCACACGGCAAGAGGAGACTGCCTGACACCTGCTGCACTCAGTACAGCTCTGGGCTGCTGCCAGGGCATGTATTTCAAGGCACTAGCTTCGGGGACTCTCCACTGTCTTGGGGGAGTTTCTACAAGGTGACCAGAAGCTGTTCACAAGCACCTGCTTGCAGCGACCGAGTTCGGCGTTCCATACTCTTCCCCGGCTCTCTTTCGCCTCTCTGCACTCCCAGCGGCTGTACCGAAGACGCTGCTGGCTGTGGTGCCGCGAACCGCTGCTTTCTCGGCAAAAGGCACCTTCTCGCTCTTGACAGCTCTGCTATGCAGAAGCAGAGGAAAGCCGGCAGAGCTTCTCCTGTAGCTGCTCTATGCAGAAACAACTGTAAATCAGCTAGAAATTCATCCTGTAGTGGGAAAGGCAGAAGAGTTGCTGCAAAAGCGTTTTGGCTTGCTGGAAGCAGCAGCAAGCACGAGTGCTTCTCTGCGCATTGGAAACACAAAACAGAAGCACGCACACGGCAAGAGGAGACTGCCTGACACCTGCTGCACTCAGTACAGCTCTGGGCTGCTGCCAGGAAAGGTATTTCAAGGCACTAGCTTCGGGGACTCTCCACTGTCTTGGGGGAGTTTCTACAAGGTGACCAGAAGCTGTTCACAAGCACCTGCTTGCAGCGACCGAGTTCGGCGTTCCACACTCTTCCCCGGCTCTCTTTCGCCTCTCCGCACTCCCAGCGGCTGTACCGAAAACGCTGCTGGCTGTGGTGCCGCGAACCGCTGCTTTCTCGGCAAAAGGCAGCTTCTCGCTCTTGACAGCTCTGCTATGCAGAAGCAGAGGAAAGCCGGCAGAGCTTCTCCTGTAGCTGCTCTATGCAGAAACAACTGTAAATCAGCTAGAAATTCATCCTGTAGTGGGAAAGGCAGAAGAGTTGCTGCAAAAGCGTTTTGGCTTGCTGGAAGCAGCAGCAAGCACGAGTGCTTCTCTGCGCATTGGAAACACAAAACAGAAGCACGCACACGGCAAGAGGAGACTGCCTGACACCTGCTGCACTCAGTACAGCTCTGGGCTGCTGCCAGGAAAGGTATTTCAAGGAACTAGCCACGGGGACTCTGCACTGTGCTGGGAGAGATTCTACAAGGTGACCAGAAGCTGTTCACAAGCACCTGCTTGCAGCGACCGAGTTCGGCGTTCCACACTCTTTCCCGGCTCTCTTTTGCCTTTCCGCATTCCCAGCGGCTGTACCGAAGACGCTGCTGGCTGTGGTGCCGCGAACCGCTGCTTTCTCGGCAAAAGGCAGCTTCTCGCTCTTGACAGCTCTGCTATGCAGAAGCAGAGGAAAGCCGGCAGAGCTTCTCCTGTAGCTGCTCTATGCAGAAACAACTGTAAATCAGCTAGAAATTCATCCTGTAGTGGGAAAGGCAGAA
The DNA here is from genome assembly GCA_016584745.2 of Phylloscopus trochilus trochilus. Lineage (NCBI taxonomy): Eukaryota > Metazoa > Chordata > Aves > Passeriformes > Phylloscopidae > Phylloscopus > Phylloscopus trochilus. The sequence continues at coordinate 573,979 of WQNJ02000094.1, forward strand.
GAGTTGCTGCAAAAGCGTTTTGGCTTGCTGGAAGCAGCAGCAAGCACGAGTGCTTCTCTGCGCATTGGAAACACAAAACAGAAGCACGCACACGGCAAGAGGAGACTGCCTGACACCTGCTGCACTCAGTACAGCTCTGGGCTGCTGCCAGGAAAGGTATTTCAAGGCACTAGCTTCAGGGACTCTCCACTGTCTTGGGGGTGATTCTACAAGGTGACCAGAAGCTGTTCACAAGCACCTGCTTGCAGCGACCGAGTTCGGCGTTCCACACTCTTCCCCGGCTCTCTTTCGCCTCTCCGCACTCCCAGCGGCTGTACCGAAGACGCTGCTGGCTGTGGTGCCGCGAACCGCTGCTTTCTCGGCAAAAGGCAGCTTCTCGCTCTTGACAGCTCTGCTATGCAGAAGCAGAGGAAAGCCGGCAGAGCTTCTCCTCTAGCTGCTCTATGCAGAAACAACTGTAAATCACTAGAAATTGATCCTGTAGTGGGAAAGGCAGAAAAGTTGCTGCAAAAGCGTTTTGGCTTGCTGGAAGCAGCAGCAAGCACGAGTGCTTCTCTCCACACTGGAAACACAAAACAGAAGCACGCACACGGCAAGAGGAGACTGCCTGACACCTGCTGCACTCAGTACAGCTCTGGGCTGCTGCCAGGGCATGTATTTCAAGGCACTAGCTTCGGGGACTCTCCACTGTCTTGGGGGAGTTTCTACAAGGTGACCAGAAGCTGTTCACAAGCACCTGCTTGCAGCGACCGAGTTCGGCGTTCCACACTCTTCCCCGGCTCTCTTTCGCCTCTCCGCACTCCCAGCGGCTGTACCGAAGACGCTGCTGGCTGTGGTGCCGCGAACCGCTGCTTTCTCGGCAAAAGGCAGCTTCTCGCTCTTGACAGCTCTGCTATGCAGAAGCAGAGGAAAGCCGGCAGAGCTTCTCCTGTAGCTGCTCTATGCAGAAACAACTGTAAATCAGCTAGAAATTCATCCTGTAGTGGGAAAGGCAGAAGAGTTGCTGCAAAAGCGTTTTGGCTTGCTGGAAGCAGCAGCAAGCACGAGTGCTTCTCTGCGCATTGGAAACACAAAACAGAAGCACGCACACGGCAAGAGGAGACTGCCTGACACCTGCTGCACTCAGTACAGCTCTGGGCTGCTGCCAGGAAAGGTATTTCAAGGCACTAGCTTCAGGGACTCTCCACTGTCTTGAGGGTGATTCTACAAGGTGACCAGAAGCTGTTCACAAGCACCTGCTTGCAGCGACCGAGTTCGGCGTTCCACACTCTTCCCCGGCTCTCTTTCGCCTCTCCGCACACCCAGCGGCTGTACCAAAGACGCTGCTGGCTGTGGTGCGGCGAACCGCTGCTTACTCGGCAAAAGGCAGCTTCTCGCTCTTGACAGCTCTGCTATGCAGAAGCAGAGGAAAGCTGGCAGAGCTTCTCCTCTAGCTGCTCTACGCAGAAACAACTGTAAATCAGCTAGAAATTGATCCTGTAGTGGGAAAGGCAGGAAAGTTGCTGCAAAAGCGTTTTGGCTTGCTGGAAGCAGCAGCAAGCACGAGTGCTTCTCTGCACATTGGAAACACAAAACAGAAGCACGCACACGGCAAGAGGAGACTGCCTGACACCTGCTGCACTCAGTACAGCTCTGGGCTGCTGCCAGGAAAGGTATTTCAAGGCACTAGCTTCGGGGACTCTCCACTGTCTTGGGGGAGTTTCTACAAGGTGACCAGAAGCTGTTCACAAGCACCTGCTTGCAGCGACCGAGTTCGGCGTTCCACACTCTTCCCCGGCTCTCTTTCGCCTCTCCGCACTCCCAGCGGCTGTACCGAAAACGCTGCTGGCTGTGGTGCCGCGAACCGCTGCTTTCTCGGCAAAAGGCAGCTTCTCGCTCTTGACAGCTCTGCTATGCAGAAGCAGAGGAAAGCCGGCAGAGCTTCTCCTGTAGCTGCTCTATGCAGAAACAACTGTAAATCAGCTAGAAATTCATCCTGTAGTGGGAAAGGCAGAAGAGTTGCTGCAAAAGCGTTTTGGCTTGCTGGAAGCAGCAGCAAGCACGAGTGCTTCTCTGCGCATTGGAAACACAAAACAGAAGCACGCACACGGCAAGAGGAGACTGCCTGACACCTGCTGCACTCAGTACAGCTCTGGGCTGCTGCCAGGAAAGGTATTTCAAGGAACTAGCCACGGGGACTCTGCACTGTGCTGGGAGAGATTCTACAAGGTGACCAGAAGCTGTTCACAAGCACCTGCTTGCAGCGACCGAGTTCGGCGTTCCACACTCTTTCCCGGCTCTCTTTTGCCTTTCCGCATTCCCAGCGGCTGTACCGAAGACGCTGCTGGCTGTGGTGCCGCGAACCGCTGCTTTCTCGGCAAAAGGCAGCTTCTCGCTCTTGACAGCTCTGCTATGCAGAAGCAGAGGAAAGCCGGCAGAGCTTCTCCTGTAGCTGCTCTATGCAGAAACAACTGTAAATCAGCTAGAAATTCATCCTGTAGTGGGAAAGGCAGAAGAGTTGCTGCAAAAGCGTTTTGGCTTGCTGGAAGCAGCAGCAAGCACGAGTGCTTCTCTGCGCATTGGAAACACAAAACAGAAGCACGCACACGGCAAGAGGAGACTGCCTGACACCTGCTGCACTCAGTACAGCTCTGGGCTGCTGCCAGGAAAGGTATTTCAAGGCACTAGCTTCAGGGACTCTCCACTGTCTTGGGGGTGATTCTACAAGGTGACCAGAAGCTGTTCACAAGCACCTGCTTGCAGCGACCGAGTTCGGCGTTCCACACTCTTCCCCGGCTCTCTTTCGCCTCTCCGCACTCCCAGCGGCTGTACCGAAGACGCTGCTGGCTGTGGTGCCGCGAACCGCTGCTTTCTCGGCAAAAGGCAGCTTCTCGCTCTTGACAGCTCTGCTATGCAGAAGCAGAGGAAAGCCGGCAGAGCTTCTCCTCTAGCTGCTCTATGCAGAAACAACTGTAAATCACTAGAAATTGATCCTGTAGTGGGAAAGGCAGAAAAGTTGCTGCAAAAGCGTTTTGGCTTGCTGGAAGCAGCAGCAAGCACGAGTGCTTCTCTCCACACTGGAAACACAAAACAGAAGCACGCACACGGCAAGAGGAGACTGCCTGACACCTGCTGCACTCAGTACAGCTCTGGGCTGCTGCCAGGGCATGTATTTCAAGGCACTAGCTTCGGGGACTCTCCACTGTCTTGGGGGAGTTTCTACAAGGTGACCAGAAGCTGTTCACAAGCACCTGCTTGCAGCGACCGAGTTCGGCGTTCCACACTCTTCCCCGGCTCTCTTTCGCCTCTCCGCACTCCCAGCGGCTGTACCGAAGACGCTGCTGGCTGTGGTGCCGCGAACCGCTGCTTTCTCGGCAAAAGGCACCTTCTCGCTCTTGACAGCTCTGCTATGCAGAAGCAGAGGAAAGCCGGCAGAGCTTCTCCTGTAGCTGCTCTATGCAGAAACAACTGTAAATCAGCTAGAAATTCATCCTGTAGTGGGAAAGGCAGAAGAGTTGCTGCAAAAGCGTTTTGGCTTGCTGGAAGCAGCAGCAAGCACGAGTGCTTCTCTGCGCATTGGAAACACAAAACAGAAGCACGCACACGGCAAGAGGAGACTGCCTGACACCTGCTGCACTCAGTACAGCTCTGGGCTGCTGCCAGGGCATGTATTTCAAGGCACTAGCTTCAGGGACTCTCCACTGTCTTGGGGGTGATTCTACAAGGTGACCAGAAGCTGTTCACAAGCACCTGCTTGCAGCGACCGAGTTCGGCGTTCCACACTCTTCCCCGGCTCTCTTTCGCCTCTCCGCACTCCCAGCGGCTGTACCGAAGACGCTGCTGGCTGTGGTGCCGCGAACCGCTGCTTTCTCGGCAAAAGGCAGCTTCTCGCTCTTGACAGCTCTGCTATGCAGAAGCAGAGGAAAGCCGGCAGAGCTTCTCCTGTAGCTGCTCTATGCAGAAACAACTGTAAATCAGCTAGAAATTCATCCTGTAGTGGGAAAGGCAGAAGAGTTGCTGCAAAAGCGTTTTGGCTTGCTGGAAGCAGCAGCAAGCACGAGTGCTTCTCTGCGCATTGGAAACACAAAACAGAAGCACGCACACGGCAAGAGGAGACTGCCTGAAACCTGCTGCACTCAGTACAGGTCTGGGCTGCGGCCAGAGCATGTATTTCAAGGCACTAGCTTCGGGGACTCTCCACTGTCTTGGGGGAGTTTCTACAAGGTGACCAGAAGCTGTTCACAAGCACCTGCTTGCAGCGACCGAGTTCGGCGTTCCACACTCTTCCCCGGCTCTCTTTCGCCTCTCCGCACTCCCAGCGGCTGTACCGAAAACGCTGCTGGCTGTGGTGCCGCGAACCGCTGCTTTCTCGGCAAAAGGCAGCTTCTCGCTCTTGACAGCTCTGCTATGCAGAAGCAGAGGAAAGCCGGCAGAGCTTCTCCTCTAGCTGCTCTACGCAGAAACAACTGTAAATCAGCTAGAAATTCATCCTGTAGTGGGAAAGGCAGAAGAGTTGCTGCAAAAGCGTTTTGGCTTGCTGGAAGCAGCAGCAAGCACGAGTGCTTCTCTGCGCATTGGAAACACAAAACAGAAGCACGCACACGGCAAGAGGAGACTGCCTGACACCTGCTGCACTCAGTACAGCTCTGGGCTGCTGCCAGGAAAGGTATTTCAAGGAACTAGCCACGGGGACTCTGCACTGTGCTGGGAGAGATTCTACAAGGTGACCAGAAGCTGTTCACAAGCACCTGCTTGCAGCGACCGAGTTCGGCGTTCCACACTCTTTCCCGGCTCTCTTTTGCCTTTCCGCATTCCCAGCGGCTGTACCGAAGACGCTGCTGGCTGTGGTGCCGCAAACCGCTGCTTTCTCGGCAAAAGGTAGCTTCTCGCTCTTGACAGCTCTGCTATGCAGAAGCAGAGGAAAGCCGGCAGAGCTTCTCCTCTAGCTGCTCTATGCAGAAACAACTGTAAATCACTAGAAATTGATCCTGTAGTGGGAAAGGCAGAAAAGTTGCTGCAAAAGCGTTTTGGCTTGCTGGAAGCAGCAGCAAGCACGAGTGCTTCTCTGCGCATTGGAAACACAAAACAGAAGCACGCACACGGCAAGAGGAGACTGCCTGACACCTGCTGCACTCAGTACAGCTCTGGGCTGCTGCCAGGAAAGGTATTTCAAGGAACTAGCCACGGGGACTCTGCACTGTGCTGGGAGAGATTCTACAAGGTGACCAGAAGCTGTTCACAAGCACCTGCTTGCAGCGACCGAGTTCGGCGTTCCACACTCTTTCCCGGCTCTCTTTTGCCTTTCCGCATTCCCAGCGGCTGTACCGAAGACGCTGCTGGCTGTGGTGCCGCAAACCGCTGCTTTCTCGGCAAAAGGCACCTTCTCGCTCTTGACAGCTCTGCTATGCAGAAGCAGAGGAAAGCCGGCAGAGCTTCTCCTGTAGCTGCTCTATGCAGAAACAACTGTAAATCAGCTAGAAATTCATCCTGTAGTGGGAAAGGCAGAAGAGTTGCTGCAAAAGCGTTTTGGCTTGCTGGAAGCAGCAGCAAGCACGAGTGCTTCTCTGCGCATTGGAAACACAAAACAGAAGCACGCACACGGCAAGAGGAGACTGCCTGACACCTGCTGCACTCAGTACAGCTCTGGGCTGCTGCCAGGAAAGGTATTTCAAGGCACTAGCTTCAGGGACTCTCCACTGTCTTGGGGGTGATTCTACAAGGTGACCAGAAGCTGTTCACAAGCACCTGCTTGCAGCGACCGAGTTCGGCGTTCCACACTCTTCCCCGGCTCTCTTTCGCCTCTCCGCACTCCCAGCGGCTGTACCGAAGACGCTGCTGGCTGTGGTGCCGCGAACCGCTGCTTTCTCGGCAAAAGGCAGCTTCTCGCTCTTGACAGCTCTGCTATGCAGAAGCAGAGGAAAGCCGGCAGAGCTTCTCCTGTAGCTGCTCTATGCAGAAACAACTGTAAATCAGCTAGAAATTCATCCTGTAGTGGGAAAGGCAGAAGAGTTGCTGCAAAAGCGTTTTGGCTTGCTGGAAGCAGCAGCAAGCACGAGTGCTTCTCTGCGCATTGGAAACACAAAACAGAAGCACGCACACGGCAAGAGGAGACTGCCTGAAACCTGCTGCACTCAGTACAGGTCTGGGCTGCGGCCAGAGCATGTATTTCAAGGCACTAGCTTCGGGGACTCTCCACTGTCTTGGGGGAGTTTCTACAAGGTGACCAGAAGCTGTTCACAAGCACCTGCTTGCAGCGACCGAGTTCGGCGTTCCACACTCTTCCCCGGCTCTCTTTCGCCTCTCCGCACTCCCAGCGGCTGTACCGAAAACGCTGCTGGCTGTGGTGCCGCGAACCGCTGCTTTCTCGGCAAAAGGCAGCTTCTCGCTCTTGACAGCTCTGCTATGCAGAAGCAGAGGAAAGCCGGCAGAGCTTCTCCTCTAGCTGCTCTACGCAGAAACAACTGTAAATCAGCTAGAAATTCATCCTGTAGTGGGAAAGGCAGAAGAGTTGCTGCAAAAGCGTTTTGGCTTGCTGGAAGCAGCAGCAAGCACGAGTGCTTCTCTGCGCATTGGAAACACAAAACAGAAGCACGCACACGGCAAGAGGAGACTGCCTGACACCTGCTGCACTCAGTACAGCTCTGGGCTGCTGCCAGGAAAGGTATTTCAAGGAACTAGCCACGGGGACTCTGCACTGTGCTGGGAGAGATTCTACAAGGTGACCAGAAGCTGTTCACAAGCACCTGCTTGCAGCGACCGAGTTCGGCGTTCCACACTCTTTCCCGGCTCTCTTTTGCCTTTCCGCATTCCCAGCGGCTGTACCGAAGACGCTGCTGGCTGTGGTGCCGCAAACCGCTGCTTTCTCGGCAAAAGGTAGCTTCTCGCTCTTGACAGCTCTGCTATGCAGAAGCAGAGGAAAGCCGGCAGAGCTTCTCCTGTAGCTGCTCTATGCAGAAACAACTGTAAATCAGCTAGAAATTCATCCTGTAGTGGGAAAGGCAGAAGAGTTGCTGCAAAAGCGTTTTGGCTTGCTGGAAGCAGCAGCAAGCACGAGTGTTTCTCTGCACATTGGAAACACAAAACAGAAGCACGCAGACGGCAAGAGGAGACTGCCTGAAACCTGCTGCACTCAGTACAGGTCTGGGCTGCGGCCAGAGCATGTATTTCAAGGCACTAGCTTCGGGGACTCTCCACTGTCTTGGGGGAGTTTCTACAAGGTGACCAGAAGCTGTTCGAAAGCACCTGCTTGCAGCGACGGAGTTCGGCGTTCCACACTCTTCCCCGGCTCTCTTTCGCTTCTCCGCACAAGCTGCGGCTGAACCCAAGACGCCGATTGCTGCGGTTCCGCGAAGCGCTGCTTTCTCGGCAAAACACAGCTTCTCGTTCTTGACAGCTCTGCTATGCAGAAGCACTGGAAAGCCGGCAGAGCTGCTCCTCTAGCTGCTCTACGCACAGGCAACTGTAAATCAGCTACACATTGATCCTGTTGTGGAAAAGGCAGGAAAGTTGCTGAAAAAGCGTTTTGGCTTACTGGAAGCAGCAGCAAGCACAATGGCTTCTCTGCACGCTGCGAACACAAAACAGAAGCACCTACACGGCGAGAGGAGACTGCCTGACACCTGCTGCACTCAGTACAGCTCTGGGCTGCTGCCAGGGCATGTAATTCAAGGCACTAGCTTCAGGGACTCTCCACTGTCTTGGGGGTGATTCTACAAGGTGACCAGAAGCTGTTCACAAGCACCTGCTTGCAGCGACCGAGTTCGGCGTTCCACACTCTTCCCCGGCTCTCTTTCGCCTCTCCGCACTCCCAGCGGCTGTACCGAAGACGCTGCTGGCTGTGGTGCCGCGAACCGCTGCTTTCTCGGCAAAAGGTAGCTTCTCGCTCTTGACAGCTCTGCTATGCAGAAGCAGAGGAAAGCCGGCAGAGCTTCTCCTCTAGCTGCTCTATGCAGAAACAACTGTAAATCAGCTAGAAATTGATCCTGTAGTGGGAAAGGCAGAAAAGTTGCTGCAAAAGCGTTTTGGCTTGCTGGAAGCAGCAGCAAGCACGAGTGCTTCTCTCCACACTGGAAACACAAAACAGAAGCACGCACACGGCAAGAGGAGACTGCCTGACACCTGCTGCACTCAGTACAGCTCTGGGCTGCTGCCAGGGCATGTATTTCAAGGCACTAGCTTCGGGGACTCTCCACTGTCTTGGGGGAGTTTCTACAAGGTGACCAGAAGCTGTTCACAAGCACCTGCTTGCAGCGACCGAGTTCGGCGTTCCACACTCTTCCCCGGCTCTCTTTCGCCTCTCCGCACTCCCAGCGGCTGTACCGAAGACGCTGCTGGCTGTGGTGCCGCGAACCGCTGCTTTCTCGGCAAAAGGCAGCTTCTCGCTCTTGACAGCTCTGCTATGCAGAAGCAGAGGAAAGCCGGCAGAGCTTCTCCTGTAGCTGCTCTATGCAGAAACAACTGTAAATCAGCTAGAAATTCATCCTGTAGTGGGAAAGGCAGAAGAGTTGCTGCAAAAGCGTTTTGGCTTGCTGGAAGCAGCAGCAAGCACGAGTGCTTCTCTGCGCATTGGAAACACAAAACAGAAGCACGCACACGGCGAGAGGAGACTGCCTGACACCTGCTGCACTCAGTACAGCTCTGGGCTGCTGCCAGGAAAGGTATTTCAAGGCACTAGCTTCAGGGACTCTCCACTGTCTTGAGGGTGATTCTACAAGGTGACCAGAAGCTGTTCACAAGCACCTGCTTGCAGCGACCGAGTTCGGCGTTCCACACTCTTCCCCGGCTCTCTTTCGCCTCTCCGCACTCCCAGCGGCTGTACCGAAGACGCTGCTGGCTGTGGTGCCGCGAACCGCTGCTTTCTCGGCAAAAGGTAGCTTCTCGCTCTTGACAGCTCTGCTATGCAGAAGCAGAGGAAAGCCGGCAGAGCTTCTCCTCTAGCTGCTCTACGCAGAAACAACTGTAAATCACTAGAAATTGATCCAGTAGTGGGAAAGGCAGAAGAGTTGCTGCAAAAGCGTTTTGGCTTGCTGGAAGCAGCAGCAAGCACGAGTGCTTCTCTGCACATTGGAAACACAAAACAGAAGCACGCACACGGCAAGAGGAGACTGCCTGACACCTGCTGCACTCAGTACAGGTCTGGGCTGCTGCCAGGGCATGTATTTCAAGGCACTAGCTTCAGGGACTCTCCACTGTCTTGGGGGTGATTCTACAAGGTGACCAGAAGCTGTTCACAAGCACCTGCTTGCAGCGACCGAGTTCGGCGTTCCACACTCTTCCCCGGCTCTCTTTCGCTTCTCCGCACAAGCTGCGGCTGAACCCAAGACGCCGATTGCTGCGGTTCCGCGAAGCGCTGCTTTCTCGGCAAAACACAGCTTCTCGTTCTTGACAGCTCTGCTATGCAGAAGCACTGGAAAGCCGGCAGAGCTGCTCCTCTAGCTGCTCTACGCACAGGCAACTGTAAATCAGCTACACAAAGATCCTGTTGTGGAAAAGGCAGGAAAGTTGCTGAAAAAGCGTTTTGGCTTACTGGAAGCAGCAGCAAGCACAAGGGCTTCTCTGCACGCTGCGAACACAAAACAGAAGCACCTACACGGCGAGAGGAGACTGCCTGACACCTGCTGCACTCAGTACAGCTCTGGGCTGCTGCCAGAGCATGTATTTCAAGGCACTAGCTTCGGGGACTCTCCACTGTCTTGGGGGAGTTTCTACAAGGTGACCAGAAGCTGTTCACAAGCACCTGCTTGCAGCGACCGAGTTCGGCGTTCCACACTCTTCCCCGGCTCTCTTTCGCCTCTCCGCACTCCCAGCGGCGGTACCGAAAACGATGCTGGCTGTCGTGCCGCGAACCGCTGCTTTCTCGGCAAAAGGTAGCTTCTCGCTCTTGACAGCTCTGCTATGCAGAAGCAGAGGAAAGCCGGCAGAGCTTCTCCTCTAGCTGCTCTATGCAGAAACAACTGTAAATCACTAGAAATTGATCCTGTAGTGGGAAAGGCAGAAAAGTTGCTGCAAAAGCGTTTTGGCTTGCTGGAAGCAGCAGCAAGCATGAGTGCTTCTCTGCACACTGGAAACCCAAAACAGAAGCACGCAGACGGCAAGAGGAGACTGCCTGACACCTGCTGCACTCAGTACAGCTCTGGGCTGCTGCCAGGGCATGTATTTCAAGGCACTAGCTTCGGGGACTCTCCACTGTCTTGGGGGAGTTTCTACAAGGTGACCAGAAGCTGTTCACAAGCACCTGCTTGCAGCGACCGAGTTCGGCGTTCCATACTCTTCCCCGGCTCTCTTTCGCCTCTCTGCACTCCCAGCGGCTGTACCGAAGACGCTGCTGGCTGTGGTGCCGCGAACCGCTGCTTTCTCGGCAAAAGGCAGCTTCTCGCTCTTGACAGCTCTGCTATGCAGAAGCAGAGGAAAGCCGGCAGAGCTTCTCCTGTAGCTGCTCTATGCAGAAACAACTGTAAATCAGCTAGAAATTCATCCTGTAGTGGGAAAGGCAGAAGAGTTGCTGCAAAAGCGTTTTGGCTTGCTGGAAGCAGCAGCAAGCACGAGTGCTTCTCTGCGCATTGGAAACACAAAACAGAAGCACGCACACGGCAAGAGGAGACTGCCTGACACCTGCTGCACTCAGTACAGCTCTGGGCTGCTGCCAGGGCATGTATTTCAAGGCACTAGCTTCAGGGACTCTCCACTGTCTTGGGGGTGATTCTACAAGGTGACCAGAAGCTGTTCACAAGCACCTGCTTGCAGCGACCGAGTTCGGCGTTCCACACTCTTCCCCGGCTCTCTTTCGCCTCTCCGCATACCCAGCGGCTGTACCAAAGACGCTGCTGGCTGTGGTGCGGCGAACCGCTGCTTTCTCGGCAAAAGGCACCTTCTCGCTCTTGACAGCTCTGCTATGCAGAAGCAGAGGAAAGCTGGCAGAGCTTCTCCTCTAGCTGCTCTACGCAGAAACAACTGTAAATCAGCTAGAAATTCATCCTGTAGTGGGAAAGGCAGGAAAGTTGCTGCAAAAGCGTTTTGGCTTGCTGGAAGCAGCAGCAAGCACGAGTGCTTCTCTGCACATTGGAAACACAAAACAGAAGCACGCAGACGGCACGAGGAGACTGCCTGACACCTGCTGCACTCAGTACAGGTCTGGGCTGCTGCCAGGGCATGTATTTCAAGGCACTAGCTTCGGGGACTCTCCACTGTCTTGGGGGAGTTTCTACAAGGTGACCAGAAGCTGTTCACAAGCACCTGCTTGCAGCGACCGAGTTCGGCGTTCCACACTCTTCCCCGGCTCTCTTTCGCCTCTCCGCACTCCCAGCGGCTGTACCGAAGACGCTGCTGGCTGTGGTGCCGCAAACCGCTGCTTTCTCGGCAAAAGGCACCTTCTCGCTCTTGACAGCTCTGCTATGCAGAAGCAGAGGAAAGCCGGCGGAGCTTCTCCTGTAGCTGCTCTATGCAGAAACAACTGTAAATCAGCTAGAAATTCATCCTGTAGTGGGAAAGGCAGAAGAGTTGCTGCAAAAGCGTTTTGGCTTGCTGGAAGCAGCAGCAAGCACGAGTGCTTCTCTGCGCATTGGAAACACAAAACAGAAGCACGCACACGGCAAGAGGAGACTGCCTGACACCTGCTGCACTCAGTACAGCTCTGGGCTGCTGCCAGGGCATGTATTTCAAGGCACTAGCTTCAGGGACTCTCCACTGTCTTGGGGGTGATTCTACAAGGTGACCAGAAGCTGTTCACAAGCACCTGCTTGCAGCGACCGAGTTCGGCGTTCCACACTCTTCCCCGGCTCTCTTTCGCCTCTCCGCACTCCCAGCGGCTGTACCGAAGACGCTGCTGGCTGTGGTGCCGCGAACCGCTGCTTTCTCGGCAAAAGGCAGCTTCTCGCTCTTGACAGCTCTGCTATGCAGAAGCAGAGGAAAGCCGGCAGAGCTTCTCCTGTAGCTGCTCTATGCAGAAACAACTGTAAATCAGCTAGAAATTCATCCTGTAGTGGGAAAGGCAGAAGAGTTGCTGCAAAAGCGTTTTGGCTTGCTGGAAGCAGCAGCAAGCACGAGTGCTTCTCTGCGCATTGGAAACACAAAACAGAAGCACGCACACGGCAAGAGGAGACTGCCTGACACCTGCTGCACTCAGTACAGCTCTGGGCTGCTGCCAGGAAAGGTATTTCAAGGCACTAGCTTCAGGGACTCTCCACTGTCTTGGGGGTGATTCTACAAGGTGACCAGAAGCTGTTCACAAGCACCTGCTTGCAGCGACCGAGTTCGGCGTTCCACACTCTTCCCCGGCTCTCTTTCGCCTCTCCGCACACCCAGCGGCTGTACCAAAGACGCTGCTGGCTGTGGTGCCGCGAACCGCTGCTTTCTCGGCAAAAGGTAGCTTCTCGCTCTTGACAGCTCTGCTATGCAGAAGCAGAGGAAAGCCGGCAGAGCTTCTTCTCTAGCTGCTCTACGCAGAAACAACTGTAAATCAGCTAGAAATTGATCCTGTAGTGGGAAAGGCAGAAAAGTTGCTGCAAAAGCGTTTTGGCCTGCTGGAAGCAGCAGCAAGCACAAGGGCTTCTCTGCACATTGGAAACACAAAACAGAAGCACGCAGACGGCAAGAGGAGACTGCCTGAAACCTGCTGCACTCAGTACAGGTCTGGGCTGCGGCCAGAGCATGTATTTCAAGGCACTAGCTTCGGGGACTCTCCACTGTCTTGGGGGAGTTTCTACAAGGTGACCAGAAGCTGTTCACAAGCACCTGCTTGCAGCGACCGAGTTCGGCGTTCCACACTCTTCCCCGGCTCTCTTTCGCCTCTCCGCACTCCCAGCGGCTGTACCGAAAACGCTGCTGGCTGTGGTGCCGCGAACCGCTGCTTTCTCGGCAAAAGGCTGCTTCTCGCTCTTGACAGCGTTGCTATGCAGAAGCAGAGGAAAGCCGGCAGAGCTTCTCCTCTAGCTGCTCTATGCAGAAACAACTGTAAATCAGCTAGAAATTCATCCTGTAGTGGGAAAGGCAGAAGAGTTGCTGCAAAAGCGTTTTGGCTTGCTGGAAGCAGCAGCAAGCACGAGTGCTTCTCTCCACACTGGAAACACAAAACAGAAGCACGCACACGGCAAGAGGAGACTGCCTGACACCTGCTGCACTCAGTACAGCTCTGGGCTGCTGCCAGGGCATGTATTTCAAGGCACTAGCTTCGGGGACTCTCCACTGTCTTGGGGGAGTTTCTACAAGGTGACCAGAAGCTGTTCACAAGCACCTGCTTGCAGCGACCGAGTTCGGCGTTCCACACTCTTCCCCGGCTCTCTTTCGCCTCTCCGCACTCCCAGCGGCTGTACCGAAGACGCTGCTGGCTGTGGTGCCGCGAACCGCTGCTTTCTCGGCAAAAGGCACCTTCTCGCTCTTGACAGCTCTGCTATGCAGAAGCAGAGGAAAGCCGGCAGAGCTTCTCCTGTAGCTGCTCTATGCAGAAACAACTGTAAATCAGCTAGAAATTCATCCTGTAGTGGGAAAGGCAGAAGAGTTGCTGCAAAAGCGTTTTGGCTTGCTGGAAGCAGCAGCAAGCACGAGTGCTTCTCTGCGCATTGGAAACACAAAACAGAAGCACGCACACGGCAAGAGGAGACTGCCTGACACCTGCTGCACTCAGTACAGCTCTGGGCTGCTGCCAGGAAAGGTATTTCAAGGAACTAGCTTCAGGGACTCTCCACTGTCTTGGGGGTGATTCTACAAGGTGACCAGAAGCTGTTCACAAGCACCTGCTTGCAGCGACCGAGTTCGGCGTTCCACACTCTTCCCCGGCTCTCTTTCGCCTCTCCGCACTCCCAGCGGCTGTACCGAAGACGCTGCTGGCTGTGGTGCCGCGAACCGCTGCTTTCTCGGCAAAAGGCAGCTTCTCGCTCTTGACAGCTCTGCTATGCAGAAGCAGAGGAAAGCCGGCAGAGCTTCTCCTGTAGCTGCTCTATGCAGAAACAACTGTAAATCAGCTAGAAATTCATCCTGTAGTGGGAAAGGCAGAAGAGTTGCTGCAAAAGCGTTTTGGCTTGCTGGAAGCAGCAGCAAGCACGAGTGCTTCTCTGCGCATTGGAAACACAAAACAGAAGCACGCACACGGCGAGAGGAGACTGCCTGACACCTGCTGCACTCAGTACAGCTCTGGGCTGCTGCCAGGGCATGTAATTCAAGGCACTAGCTTCAGGGACTCTCCACTGTCTTGAGGGTGATTCTACAAGGTGACCAGAAGCTGTTCACAAGCACCTGCTTGCAGCGACCGAGTTCGGCGTTCCACACTCTTCCCCGGCTCTCTTTCGCCTCTCCGCACTCCCAGCGGCTGTACCGAAGACGCTGCTGGCTGTGGTGCCGCGAACCGCTGCTTTCTCGGCAAAAGGTAGCTTCTCGCTCTTGACAGCTCTGCTATGCAGAAGCAGAGGAAAGCCGGCAGAGCTTCTCCTCTAGCTGCTCTACGCAGAAACAACTGTAAATCACTAGAAATTGATCCAGTAGTGGGAAAGGCAGAAGAGTTGCTGCAAAAGCGTTTTGGCTTGCTGGAAGCAGCAGCAAGCACGAGTGCTTCTCTGCACATTGGAAACACAAAACAGAAGCACGCACACGGCAAGAGGAGACTGCCTGACACCTGCTGCACTCAGTACAGGTCTGGGCTGCTGCCAGGGCATGTATTTCAAGGCACTAGCTTCAGGGACTCTCCACTGTCTTGGGGGTGATTCTACAAGGTGACCAGAAGCTGTTCACAAGCACCTGCTTGCAGCGACCGAGTTCGGCGTTCCACACTCTTCCCCGGCTCTCTTTCGCTTCTCCGCACAAGCTGCGGCTGAACCCAAGACGCCGATTGCTGCGGTTCCGCGAAGCGCTGCTTTCTCGGCAAAACACAGCTTCTCGTTCTTGACAGCTCTGCTATGCAGAAGCACTGGAAAGCCGGCAGAGCTGCTCCTCTAGCTGCTCTACGCACAGGCAACTGTAAATCAGCTACACAAAGATCCTGTTGTGGAAAAGGCAGGAAAGTTGCTGAAAAAGCGTTTTGGCTTACTGGAAGCAGCAGCAAGCACAAGGGCTTCTCTGCACGCTGCGAACACAAAACAGAAGCACCTACACGGCGAGAGGAGACTGCCTGACACCTGCTGCACTCAGTACAGCTCTGGGCTGCTGCCAGAGCATGTATTTCAAGGCACTAGCTTCGGGGACTCTCCACTGTCTTGGGGGAGTTTCTACAAGGTGACCAGAAGCTGTTCGAAAGCACCTGCTTGCAGCGACCGAGTTCGGCGTTCCACACTCTTCCCCGGCTCTCTTTCGCCTCTCCGCACTCCCAGCGGCGGTACCGAAAACGATGCTGGCTGTGGTGCGGCGAACCGCTGCTTTCTCGGCAAAAGGTAGCTTCTCGCTCTTGACAGCTCTGCTATGCAGAAGCAGAGGAAAGCCGGCAGAGCTTCTCCTCTAGCTGCTCTATGCAGAAACAACTGTAAATCACTAGAAATTGATCCTGTAGTGGGAAAGGCAGAAAAGTTGCTGCAAAAGCGTTTTGGCTTGCTGGAAGCAGCAGCAAGCATGAGTGCTTCTCTGCACACTGGAAACCCAAAACAGAAGCACGCAGACGGCAAGAGGAGACTGCCTGACACCTGCTGCACTCAGTACAGCTCTGGGCTGCTGCCAGGAAAGGTATTTCAAGGCACTAGCTTCGGGGACTCTCCACTGTCTTGGGGGAGTTTCTACAAGGTGACCAGAAGCTGTTCACAAGCACCTGCTTGCAGCGACCGAGTTCGGCGTTCCATACTCTTCCCCGGCTCTCTTTCGCCTCTCTGCACTCCCAGCGGCTGTACCGAAGACGCTGCTGGCTGTGGTGCCGCGAACCGCTGCTTTCTCGGCAAAAGGCAGCTTCTCGCTCTTGACAGCTCTGCTATGCAGAAGCAGAGGAAAGCCGGCAGAGCTTCTCCTGTAGCTGCTCTATGCAGAAACAACTGTAAATCAGCTAGAAATTCATCCTGTAGTGGGAAAGGCAGAAGAGTTGCTGCAAAAGCGTTTTGGCTTGCTGGAAGCAGCAGCAAGCACGAGTGCTTCTCTGCGCATTGGAAACACAAAACAGAAGCACGCACACGGCAAGAGGAGACTGCCTGACACCTGCTGCACTCAGTACAGCTCTGGGCTGCTGCCAGGGCATGTATTTCAAGGCACTAGCTTCAGGGACTCTCCACTGTCTTGGGGGTGATTCTACAAGGTGACCAGAAGCTGTTCACAAGCACCTGCTTGCAGCGACCGAGTTCGGCGTTCCACACTCTTCCCCGGCTCTCTTTCGCCTCTCCGCATACCCAGCGGCTGTACCAAAGACGCTGCTGGCTGTGGTGCGGCGAACCGCTGCTTTCTCGGCAAAAGGCACCTTCTCGCTCTTGACAGCTCTGCTATGCAGAAGCAGAGGAAAGCTGGCAGAGCTTCTCCTCTAGCTGCTCTACGCAGAAACAACTGTAAATCACTAGAAATTGATCCTGTAGTGGGAAAGGCAGGAAAGTTGCTGCAAAAGCGTTTTGGCTTGCTGGAAGCAGCAGCAAGCACGAGTGCTTCTCTGCACATTGGAAACACAAAACAGAAGCACGCAGACGGCACGAGGAGACTGCCTGACACCTGCTGCACTCAGTACAGGTCTGGGCTGCTGCCAGGGCATGTATTTCAAGGCACTAGCTTCGGGGACTCTCCACTGTCTTGGGGGAGTTTCTACAAGGTGACCAGAAGCTGTTCACAAGCACCTGCTTGCAGCGACCGAGTTCGGCGTTCCACACTCTTCCCCGGCTCTCTTTCGCCTCTCCGCACTCCCAGCGGCTGTACCGAAGACGCTGCTGGCTGTGGTGCCGCAAACCGCTGCTTTCTCGGCAAAAGGCACCTTCTCGCTCTTGACAGCTCTGCTATGCAGAAGCAGAGGAAAGCCGGCAGAGCTTCTCCTGTAGCTGCTCTATGCAGAAACAACTGTAAATCAGCTAGAAATTCATCCTGTAGTGGGAAAGGCAGAAGAGTTGCTGCAAAAGCGTTTTGGCTTGCTGGAAGCAGCAGCAAGCACGAGTGCTTCTCTGCGCATTGGAAACACAAAACAGAAGCACGCACACGGCAAGAGGAGACTGCCTGACACCTGCTGCACTCAGTACAGCTCTGGGCTGCTGCCAGGGCATGTATTTCAAGGCACTAGCTTCAGGGACTCTCCACTGTCTTGGGGGTGATTCTACAAGGTGACCAGAAGCTGTTCACAAGCACCTGCTTGCAGCGACCGAGTTCGGCGTTCCACACTCTTCCCCGGCTCTCTTTCGCCTCTCCGCACTCCCAGCGGCTGTACCGAAGACGCTGCTGGCTGTGGTGCCGCGAACCGCTGCTTTCTCGGCAAAAGGCAGCTTCTCGCTCTTGACAGCTCTGCTATGCAGAAGCAGAGGAAAGCCGGCAGAGCTTCTCCTGTAGCTGCTCTATGCAGAAACAACTGTAAATCAGCTAGAAATTCATCCTGTAGTGGGAAAGGCAGAAGAGTTGCTGCAAAAGCGTTTTGGCTTGCTGGAAGCAGCAGCAAGCACGAGTGCTTCTCTGCGCATTGGAAACACAAAACAGAAGCACGCACACGGCAAGAGGAGACTGCCTGACACCTGCTGCACTCAGTACAGCTCTGGGCTGCTGCCAGGAAAGGTATTTCAAGGCACTAGCTTCAGGGACTCTCCACTGTCTTGGGGGTGATTCTACAAGGTGACCAGAAGCTGTTCACAAGCACCTGCTTGCAGCGACCGAGTTCGGCGTTCCACACTCTTCCCCGGCTCTCTTTCGCCTCTCCGCACACCCAGCGGCTGTACCAAAGACGCTGCTGGCTGTGGTGCCGCGAACCGCTGCTTTCTCGGCAAAAGGTAGCTTCTCGCTCTTGACAGCTCTGCTATGCAGAAGCAGAGGAAAGCCGGCAGAGCTTCTTCTCTAGCTGCTCTACGCAGAAACAACTGTAAATCAGCTAGAAATTGATCCTGTAGTGGGAAAGGCAGAAAAGTTGCTGCAAAAGCGTTTTGGCTTGCTGGAAGCAGCAGCAAGCACAAGGGCTTCTCTGCACATTGGAAACACAAAACAGAAGCACGCAGACGGCAAGAGGAGACTGCCTGAAACCTGCTGCACTCAGTACAGGTCTGGGCTGCGGCCAGAGCATGTATTTCAAGGCACTAGCTTCGGGGACTCTCCACTGTCTTGGGGGAGTTTCTACAAGGTGACCAGAAGCTGTTCACAAGCACCTGCTTGCAGCGACCGAGTTCGGCGTTCCACACTCTTCCCCGGCTCTCTTTCGCCTCTCCGCACTCCCAGCGGCTGTACCGAAAACGCTGCTGGCTGTGGTGCCGCGAACCGCTGCTTTCTCGGCAAAAGGCTGCTTCTCGCTCTTGACAGCGTTGCTATGCAGAAGCAGAGGAAAGCCGGCAGAGCTTCTCCTCTAGCTGCTCTATGCAGAAACAACTGTAAATCAGCTAGAAATTCATCCTGTAGTGGGAAAGGCAGAAGAGTTGCTGCAAAAGCGTTTTGGCTTGCTGGAAGCAGCAGCAAGCACGAGTGCTTCTCTGCGCATTGGAAACACAAAACAGAAGCACGCACACGGCAAGAGGAGACTGCCTGACACCTGCTGCACTCAGTACAGCTCTGGGCTGCTGCCAGGGCATGTATTTCAAGGCACTAGCTTCGGGGACTCTCCACTGTCTTGGGGGAGTTTCTACAAGGTGACCAGAAGCTGTTCACAAGCACCTGCTTGCAGCGACCGAGTTCGGCGTTCCACACTCTTCCCCGGCTCTCTTTCGCCTCTCCGCACTCCCAGCGGCTGTACCGAAGACGCTGCTGGCTGTGGTGCCGCGAACCGCTGCTTTCTCGGCAAAAGGCAGCTTCTCGCTCTTGACAGCTCTGCTATGCAGAAGCAGAGGAAAGCCGGCAGAGCTTCTCCTGTAGCTGCTCTATGCAGAAACAACTGTAAATCAGCTAGAAATTCATCCTGTAGTGGGAAAGGCAGAAGAGTTGCTGCAAAAGCGTTTTGGCTTGCTGGAAGCAGCAGCAAGCACGAGTGCTTCTCTGCGCATTGGAAACACAAAACAGAAGCACGCACACGGCAAGAGGAGACTGCCTGAAACCTGCTGCACTCAGTACAGGTCTGGGCTGCGGCCAGAGCATGTATTTCAAGGCACTAGCTTCGGGGACTCTCCACTGTCTTGGGGGAGTTTCTACAAGGTGACCAGAAGCTGTTCACAAGCACCTGCTTGCAGCGACCGAGTTCGGCGTTCCACACTCTTCCCCGGCTCTCTTTCGCCTCTCCGCACTCCCAGCGGCTGTACCGAAAACGCTGCTGGCTGTGGTGCCGCGAACCGCTGCTTTCTCGGCAAAAGGCAGCTTCTCGCTCTTGACAGCTCTGCTATGCAGAAGCAGAGGAAAGCCGGCAGAGCTTCTCCTCTAGCTGCTCTACGCAGAAACAACTGTAAATCAGCTAGAAATTCATCCTGTAGTGGGAAAGGCAGAAGAGTTGCTGCAAAAGCGTTTTGGCTTGCTGGAAGCAGCAGCAAGCACGAGTGCTTCTCTGCGCATTGGAAACACAAAACAGAAGCACGCACACGGCAAGAGGAGACTGCCTGACACCTGCTGCACTCAGTACAGCTCTGGGCTGCTGCCAGGAAAGGTATTTCAAGGAACTAGCCACGGGGACTCTGCACTGTGCTGGGAGAGATTCTACAAGGTGACCAGAAGCTGTTCACAAGCACCTGCTTGCAGCGACCGAGTTCGGCGTTCCACACTCTTTCCCGGCTCTCTTTTGCCTTTCCGCATTCCCAGCGGCTGTACCGAAGACGCTGCTGGCTGTGGTGCCGCGAACCGCTGCTTTCTCGGCAAAAGGCAGCTTCTCGCTCTTGACAGCTCTGCTATGCAGAAGCAGAGGAAAGCCGGCAGAGCTTCTCCTCTAGCTGCTCTATGCAGAAACAACTGTAAATCACTAGAAATTGATCCTGTAGTGGGAAAGGCAGAAAAGTTGCTGCAAAAGCGTTTTGGCTTGCTGGAAGCAGCAGCAAGCATGAGTGCTTCTCTGCACACTGGAAACCCAAAACAGAAGCACGCAGACGGCAAGAGGAGACTGCCTGACACCTGCTGCACTCAGTACAGCTCTGGGCTGCTGCCAGGAAAGGTATTTCAAGGCACTAGCTTCGGGGACTCTCCACTGTCTTGGGGGAGTTTCTACAAGGTGACCAGAAGCTGTTCACAAGCACCTGCTTGCAGCGACCGAGTTCGGCGTTCCATACTCTTCCCCGGCTCTCTTTCGCCTCTCTGCACTCCCAGCGGCTGTACCGAAGACGCTGCTGGCTGTGGTGCCGCGAACCGCTGCTTTCTCGGCAAAAGGCAGCTTCTCGCTCTTGACAGCTCTGCTATGCAGAAGCAGAGGAAAGCCGGCAGAGCTTCTCCTCTAGCTGCTCTATGCAGAAACAACTGTAAATCAGCTAGAAATTCATCCTGTAGTGGGAAAGGCAGAAGAGTTGCTGCAAAAGCGTTTTGGCTTGCTGGAAGCAGCAGCAAGCACGAGTGCTTCTCTGCGCATTGGAAACACAAAACAGAAGCACGCACACGGCAAGAGGAGACTGCCTGACACCTGCTGCACTCAGTACAGCTCTGGGCTGCTGCCAGGGCATGTATTTCAAGGCACTAGCTTCAGGGACTCTCCACTGTCTTGGGGGTGATTCTACAAGGTGACCAGAAGCTGTTCACAAGCACCTGCTTGCAGCGACCGAGTTCGGCGTTCCACACTCTTCCCCGGCTCTCTTTCGCCTCTCCGCATACCCAGCGGCTGTACCAAAGACGCTGCTGGCTGTGGTGCGGCGAACCGCTGCTTTCTCGGCAAAAGGCACCTTCTCGCTCTTGACAGCTCTGCTATGCAGAAGCAGAGGAAAGCTGGCAGAGCTTCTCCTCTAGCTGCTCTACGCAGAAACAACTGTAAATCACTAGAAATTGATCCTGTAGTGGGAAAGGCAGGAAAGTTGCTGCAAAAGCGTTTTGGCTTGCTGGAAGCAGCAGCAAGCACGAGTGCTTCTCTGCACATTGGAAACACAAAACAGAAGCACGCAGACGGCACGAGGAGACTGCCTGACACCTGCTGCACTCAGTACAGCTCTGGGCTGCTGCCAGGGCATGTATTTCAAGGCACTAGCTTCGGGGACTCTCCACTGTCTTGGGGGAGTTTCTACAAGGTGACCAGAAGCTGTTCACAAGCACCTGCTTGCAGCGACCGAGTTCGGCGTTCCACACTCTTCCCCGGCTCTCTTTCGCCTCTCCGCACTCCCAGCGGCTGTACCGAAGACGCTGCTGGCTGTGGTGCCGCAAACCGCTGCTTTCTCGGCAAAAGGCACCTTCTCGCTCTTGACAGCTCTGCTATGCAGAAGCAGAGGAAAGCCGGCAGAGCTTCTCCTGTAGCTGCTCTATGCAGAAACAACTGTAAATCAGCTAGAAATTCATCCTGTAGTGGGAAAGGCAGAAGAGTTGCTGCAAAAGCGTTTTGGCTTGCTGGAAGCAGCAGCAAGCACGAGTGCTTCTCTGCGCATTGGAAACACAAAACAGAAGCACGCACACGGCAAGAGGAGACTGCCTGACACCTGCTGCACTCAGTACAGCTCTGGGCTGCTGCCAGGAAAGGTATTTCAAGGCACTAGCTTCAGGGACTCTCCACTGTCTTGGGGGTGATTCTACAAGGTGACCAGAAGCTGTTCACAAGCACCTGCTTGCAGCGACCGAGTTCGGCGTTCCACACTCTTCCCCGGCTCTCTTTCGCCTCTCCGCACACCCAGCGGCTGTACCAAAGACGCTGCTGGCTGTGGTGCCGCGAACCGCTGCTTTCTCGGCAAAAGGTAGCTTCTCGCTCTTGACAGCTCTGCTATGCAGAAGCAGAGGAAAGCCGGCAGAGCTTCTTCTCTAGCTGCTCTACGCAGAAACAACTGTAAATCAGCTAGAAATTGATCCTGTAGTGGGAAAGGCAGAAAAGTTGCTGCAAAAGCGTTTTGGCTTGCTGGAAGCAGCAGCAAGCACAAGGGCTTCTCTGCACATTGGAAACAAAAAACAGAAGCACGCAGACGGCAAGAGGAGACTGCCTGAAACCTGCTGCACTCAGTACAGGTCTGGGCTGCGGCCAGAGCATGTATTTCAAGGCACTAGCTTCGGGGACTCTCCACTGTCTTGGGGGAGTTTCTACAAGGTGACCAGAAGCTGTTCACAAGCACCTGCTTGCAGCGACCGAGTTCGGCGTTCCACACTCTTCCCCGGCTCTCTTTCGCCTCTCCGCACTCCCAGCGGCTGTACCGAAAACGCTGCTGGCTGTGGTGCCGCGAACCGCTGCTTTCTCGGCAAAAGGCTGCTTCTCGCTCTTGACAGCGTTGCTATGCAGAAGCAGAGGAAAGCCGGCAGAGCTTCTCCTCTAGCTGCTCTATGCAGAAACAACTGTAAATCAGCTAGAAATTCATCCTGTAGTGGGAAAGGCAGAAGAGTTGCTGCAAAAGCGTTTTGGCTTGCTGGAAGCAGCAGCAAGCACGAGTGCTTCTCTCCACACTGGAAACACAAAACAGAAGCACGCACACGGCAAGAGGAGACTGCCTGACACCTGCTGCACTCAGTACAGCTCTGGGCTGCTGCCAGGGCATGTATTTCAAGGCACTAGCTTCGGGGACTCTCCACTGTCTTGGGGGAGTTTCTACAAGGTGACCAGAAGCTGTTCACAAGCACCTGCTTGCAGCGACCGAGTTCGGCGTTCCACACTCTTCCCCGGCTCTCTTTCGCCTCTCCGCACTCCCAGCGGCTGTACCGAAGACGCTGCTGGCTGTGGTGCCGCGAACCGCTGCTTACTCGGCAAAAGGCAGCTTCTCGCTCTTGACAGCTCTGCTATGCAGAAGCAGAGGAAAGCCGGCAGAGCTTCTCCTGTAGCTGCTCTATGCAGAAACAACTGTAAATCAGCTAGAAATTCATCCTGTAGTGGGAAAGGCAGAAGAGTTGCTGCAAAAGCGTTTTGGCTTGCTGGAAGCAGCAGCAAGCACGAGTGCTTCTCTGCGCATTGGAAACACAAAACAGAAGCACGCACACGGCAAGAGGAGACTGCCTGACACCTGCTGCACTCAGTACAGCTCTGGGCTGCTGCCAGGGCATGTATTTCAAGGCACTAGCTTCAGGGACTCTCCACTGTCTTGGGGGTGATTCTACAAGGTGACCAGAAGCTGTTCACAAGCACCTGCTTGCAGCGACCGAGTTCGGCGTTCCACACTCTTCCCCGGCTCTCTTTCGCCTCTCCGCACTCCCAGCGGCTGTACCGAAGACGCTGCTGGCTGTGGTGCCGCGAACCGCTGCTTTCTCGGCAAAAGGCAGCTTCTCGCTCTTGACAGCTCTGCTATGCAGAAGCAGAGGAAAGCCGGCAGAGCTTCTCCTCTAGCTGCTCTATGCAGAAACAACTGTAAATCAGCTAGAAATTCATCCTGTAGTGGGAAAGGCAGAAGAGTTGCTGCAAAAGCGTTTTGGCTTGCTGGAAGCAGCAGCAAGCACGAGTGCTTCTCTGCGCATTGGAAACACAAAACAGAAGCACGCACACGGCAAGAGGAGACTGCCTGAAACCTGCTGCACTCAGTACAGGTCTGGGCTGCGGCCAGAGCATGTATTTCAAGGCACTAGCTTCGGGGACTCTCCACTGTCTTGGGGGAGTTTCTACAAGGTGACCAGAAGCTGTTCACAAGCACCTGCTTGCAGCGACCGAGTTCGGCGTTCCACACTCTTCCCCGGCTCTCTTTCGCCTCTCCGCACTCCCAGCGGCTGTACCGAAAACGCTGCTGGCTGTGGTGCCGCGAACCGCTGCTTTCTCGGCAAAAGGCAGCTTCTCGCTCTTGACAGCTCTGCTATGCAGAAGCAGAGGAAAGCCGGCAGAGCTTCTCCTCTAGCTGCTCTACGCAGAAACAACTGTAAATCAGCTAGAAATTCATCCTGTAGTGGGAAAGGCAGAAGAGTTGCTGCAAAAGCGTTTTGGCTTGCTGGAAGCAGCAGCAAGCACGAGTGCTTCTCTGCGCATTGGAAACACAAAACAGAAGCACGCACACGGCAAGAGGAGACTGCCTGACACCTGCTGCACTCAGTACAGCTCTGGGCTGCTGCCAGGAAAGGTATTTCAAGGAACTAGCCACGGGGACTCTGCACTGTGCTGGGAGAGATTCTACAAGGTGACCAGAAGCTGTTCACAAGCACCTGCTTGCAGCGACCGAGTTCGGCGTTCCACACTCTTTCCCGGCTCTCTTTTGCCTTTCCGCATTCCCAGCGGCTGTACCGAAGACGCTGCTGGCTGTGGTGCCGCAAACCGCTGCTTTCTCGGCAAAAGGTAGCTTCTCGCTCTTGACAGCTCTGCTATGCAGAAGCAGAGGAAAGCCGGCAGAGCTTCTCCTCTAGCTGCTCTATGCAGAAACAACTGTAAATCACTAGAAATTGATCCTGTAGTGGGAAAGGCAGAAAAGTTGCTGCAAAAGCGTTTTGGCTTGCTGGAAGCAGCAGCAAGCACGAGTGCTTCTCTCCACACTGGAAACACAAAACAGAAGCACGCACACGGCAAGAGGAGACTGCCTGACACCTGCTGCACTCAGTACAGCTCTGGGCTGCTGCCAGGGCATGTATTTCAAGGCACTAGCTTCGGGGACTCTCCACTGTCTTGGGGGAGTTTCTACAAGGTGACCAGAAGCTGTTCACAAGCACCTGCTTGCAGCGACCGAGTTCGGCGTTCCACACTCTTCCCCGGCTCTCTTTCGCCTCTCCGCACTCCCAGCGGCTGTACCGAAGACGCTGCTGGCTGTGGTGCCGCGAACCGCTGCTTTCTCGGCAAAAGGCAGCTTCTCGCTCTTGACAGCTCTGCTATGCAGAAGCAGAGGAAAGCCGGCAGAGCTTCTCCTGTAGCTGCTCTATGCAGAAACAACTGTAAATCAGCTAGAAATTCATCCTGTAGTGGGAAAGGCAGAAGAGTTGCTGCAAAAGCGTTTTGGCTTGCTGGAAGCAGCAGCAAGCACGAGTGCTTCTCTGCGCATTGGAAACACAAAACAGAAGCACGCACACGGCAAGAGGAGACTGCCTGACACCTGCTGCACTCAGTACAGCTCTGGGCTGCTGCCAGGAAAGGTATTTCAAGGCACTAGCTTCAGGGACTCTCCACTGTCTTGAGGGTGATTCTACAAGGTGACCAGAAGCTGTTCACAAGCACCTGCTTGCAGCGACCGAGTTCGGCGTTCCACACTCTTCCCCGGCTCTCTTTCGCCTCTCCGCACACCCAGCGGCTGTACCAAAGACGCTGCTGGCTGTGGTGCGGCGAACCGCTGCTTACTCGGCAAAAGGCAGCTTCTCGCTCTTGACAGCTCTGCTATGCAGAAGCAGAGGAAAGCTGGCAGAGCTTCTCCTCTAGCTGCTCTACGCAGAAACAACTGTAAATCAGCTAGAAATTGATCCTGTAGTGGGAAAGGCAGGAAAGTTGCTGCAAAAGCGTTTTGGCTTGCTGGAAGCAGCAGCAAGCACGAGTGCTTCTCTGCACATTGGAAACACAAAACAGAAGCACGCACACGGCAAGAGGAGACTGCCTGAAACCTGCTGCACTCAGTACAGCTCTGGGCTGCTGCCAGGGCATGTATTTCAAGGCACTAGCTTCGGGGACTCTCCACTGTCTTGGGGGAGTTTCTACAAGGTGACCAGAAGCTGTTCACAAGCACCTGCTTGCAGCGACCGAGTTCGGCGTTCCACACTCTTCCCCGGCTCTCTTTCGCCTCTCCGCACTCCCAGCGGCTGTACCGAAGACGCTGCTGGCTGTGGTGCCGCGAACCGCTGCTTTCTCGGCAAAAGGTAGCTTCTCGCTCTTGACAGCTCTGCTATGCAGAAGCAGAGGAAAGCCGGCAGAGCTTCTCCTCTAGCTGCTCTACGCAGAAACAACTGTAAATCACTAGAAATTGATCCAGTAGTGGGAAAGGCAGAAGAGTTGCTGCAAAAGCGTTTTGGCTTGCTGGAAGCAGCAGCAAGCACGAGTGCTTCTCTGCACATTGGAAACACAAAACAGAAGCACGCACACGGCAAGAGGAGACTGCCTGACACCTGCTGCACTCAGTACAGGTCTGGGCTGCTGCCAGGGCATGTATTTCAAGGCACTAGCTTCAGGGACTCTCCACTGTCTTGGGGGTGATTCTACAAGGTGACCAGAAGCTGTTCACAAGCACCTGCTTGCAGCGACCGAGTTCGGCGTTCCACACTCTTCCCCGGCTCTCTTTCGCTTCTCCGCACAAGCTGCGGCTGAACCCAAGACGCCGATTGCTGCGGTTCCGCGAAGCGCTGCTTTCTCGGCAAAACACAGCTTCTCGTTCTTGACAGCTCTGCTATGCAGAAGCACTGGAAAGCCGGCAGAGCTGCTCCTCTAGCTGCTCTACGCACAGGCAACTGTAAATCAGCTACACAAAGATCCTGTTGTGGAAAAGGCAGGAAAGTTGCTGCAAAAGCGTTTTGGCTTACTGGAAGCAGCAGCAAGCACAAGGGCTTCTCTGCACGCTGCGAACACAAAACAGAAGCACCTACACGGCGAGAGGAGACTGCCTGACACCTGCTGCACTCAGTACAGCTCTGGGCTGCTGCCAGAGCATGTATTTCAAGGCACTAGCTTCGGGGACTCTCCACTGTCTTGGGGGAGTTTCTACAAGGTGACCAGAAGCTGTTCGAAAGCACCTGCTTGCAGCGACCGAGTTCGGCGTTCCACACTCTTCCCCGGCTCTCTTTCGCCTCTCCGCACTCCCAGCGGCTGTACCGAAAACGCTGCTGGCTGTGGTGCCGCGAACCGCTGCTTTCTCGGCAAAAGGCTGCTTCTCGCTCTTGACAGCGTTGCTATGCA
Source organism: Phylloscopus trochilus trochilus (assembly GCA_016584745.2). NCBI lineage: Eukaryota > Metazoa > Chordata > Aves > Passeriformes > Phylloscopidae > Phylloscopus > Phylloscopus trochilus. Next base: position 600,815 of record WQNJ02000094.1, read on the forward strand.
GAAGCAGAGGAAAGCCGGCAGAGCTTCTCCTCTAGCTGCTCTATGCAGAAACAACTGTAAATCAGCTAGAAATTCATCCTGTAGTGGGAAAGGCAGAAGAGTTGCTGCAAAAGCGTTTTGGCTTGCTGGAAGCAGCAGCAAGCACGAGTGCTTCTCTCCACACTGGAAACACAAAACAGAAGCACGCACACGGCAAGAGGAGACTGCCTGACACCTGCTGCACTCAGTACAGCTCTGGGCTGCTGCCAGGGCATGTATTTCAAGGCACTAGCTTCGGGGACTCTCCACTGTCTTGGGGGAGTTTCTACAAGGTGACCAGAAGCTGTTCACAAGCACCTGCTTGCAGCGACCGAGTTCGGCGTTCCACACTCTTCCCCGGCTCTCTTTCGCCTCTCCGCACTCCCAGCGGCTGTACCGAAGACGCTGCTGGCTGTGGTGCCGCGAACCGCTGCTTACTCGGCAAAAGGCAGCTTCTCGCTCTTGACAGCTCTGCTATGCAGAAGCAGAGGAAAGCCGGCAGAGCTTCTCCTCTAGCTGCTCTATGCAGAAACAACTGTAAATCAGCTAGAAATTCATCCTGTAGTGGGAAAGGCAGAAGAGTTGCTGCAAAAGCGTTTTGGCTTGCTGGAAGCAGCAGCAAGCACGAGTGCTTCTCTGCGCATTGGAAACACAAAACAGAAGCACGCACACGGCAAGAGGAGACTGCCTGACACCTGCTGCACTCAGTACAGCTCTGGGCTGCTGCCAGGGCATGTATTTCAAGGCACTAGCTTCAGGGACTCTCCACTGTCTTGGGGGTGATTCTACAAGGTGACCAGAAGCTGTTCACAAGCACCTGCTTGCAGCGACCGAGTTCGGCGTTCCACACTCTTCCCCGGCTCTCTTTCGCCTCTCCGCACTCCCAGCGGCTGTACCGAAGACGCTGCTGGCTGTGGTGCCGCGAACCGCTGCTTTCTCGGCAAAAGGCAGCTTCTCGCTCTTGACAGCTCTGCTATGCAGAAGCAGAGGAAAGCCGGCAGAGCTTCTCCTCTAGCTGCTCTATGCAGAAACAACTGTAAATCAGCTAGAAATTCATCCTGTAGTGGGAAAGGCAGAAGAGTTGCTGCAAAAGCGTTTTGGCTTGCTGGAAGCAGCAGCAAGCACGAGTGCTTCTCTGCGCATTGGAAACACAAAACAGAAGCACGCACACGGCAAGAGGAGACTGCCTGAAACCTGCTGCACTCAGTACAGGTCTGGGCTGCGGCCAGAGCATGTATTTCAAGGCACTAGCTTCGGGGACTCTCCACTGTCTTGGGGGAGTTTCTACAAGGTGACCAGAAGCTGTTCACAAGCACCTGCTTGCAGCGACCGAGTTCGGCGTTCCACACTCTTCCCCGGCTCTCTTTCGCCTCTCCGCACTCCCAGCGGCTGTACCGAAAACGCTGCTGGCTGTGGTGCCGCGAACCGCTGCTTTCTCGGCAAAAGGCAGCTTCTCGCTCTTGACAGCTCTGCTATGCAGAAGCAGAGGAAAGCCGGCAGAGCTTCTCCTCTAGCTGCTCTACGCAGAAACAACTGTAAATCAGCTAGAAATTCATCCTGTAGTGGGAAAGGCAGAAGAGTTGCTGCAAAAGCGTTTTGGCTTGCTGGAAGCAGCAGCAAGCACGAGTGCTTCTCTGCGCATTGGAAACACAAAACAGAAGCACGCACACGGCAAGAGGAGACTGCCTGACACCTGCTGCACTCAGTACAGCTCTGGGCTGCTGCCAGGAAAGGTATTTCAAGGAACTAGCCACGGGGACTCTGCACTGTGCTGGGAGAGATTCTACAAGGTGACCAGAAGCTGTTCACAAGCACCTGCTTGCAGCGACCGAGTTCGGCGTTCCACACTCTTTCCCGGCTCTCTTTTGCCTTTCCGCATTCCCAGCGGCTGTACCGAAGACGCTGCTGGCTGTGGTGCCGCAAACCGCTGCTTTCTCGGCAAAAGGTAGCTTCTCGCTCTTGACAGCTCTGCTATGCAGAAGCAGAGGAAAGCCGGCAGAGCTTCTCCTCTAGCTGCTCTATGCAGAAACAACTGTAAATCACTAGAAATTGATCCTGTAGTGGGAAAGGCAGAAAAGTTGCTGCAAAAGCGTTTTGGCTTGCTGGAAGCAGCAGCAAGCACGAGTGCTTCTCTCCACACTGGAAACACAAAACAGAAGCACGCACACGGCAAGAGGAGACTGCCTGACACCTGCTGCACTCAGTACAGCTCTGGGCTGCTGCCAGGGCATGTATTTCAAGGCACTAGCTTCGGGGACTCTCCACTGTCTTGGGGGAGTTTCTACAAGGTGACCAGAAGCTGTTCACAAGCACCTGCTTGCAGCGACCGAGTTCGGCGTTCCACACTCTTCCCCGGCTCTCTTTCGCCTCTCCGCACTCCCAGCGGCTGTACCGAAGACGCTGCTGGCTGTGGTGCCGCGAACCGCTGCTTTCTCGGCAAAAGGCAGCTTCTCGCTCTTGACAGCTCTGCTATGCAGAAGCAGAGGAAAGCCGGCAGAGCTTCTCCTGTAGCTGCTCTATGCAGAAACAACTGTAAATCAGCTAGAAATTCATCCTGTAGTGGGAAAGGCAGAAGAGTTGCTGCAAAAGCGTTTTGGCTTGCTGGAAGCAGCAGCAAGCACGAGTGCTTCTCTGCGCATTGGAAACACAAAACAGAAGCACGCACACGGCAAGAGGAGACTGCCTGACACCTGCTGCACTCAGTACAGCTCTGGGCTGCTGCCAGGAAAGGTATTTCAAGGCACTAGCTTCAGGGACTCTCCACTGTCTTGAGGGTGATTCTACAAGGTGACCAGAAGCTGTTCACAAGCACCTGCTTGCAGCGACCGAGTTCGGCGTTCCACACTCTTCCCCGGCTCTCTTTCGCCTCTCCGCACACCCAGCGGCTGTACCAAAGACGCTGCTGGCTGTGGTGCGGCGAACCGCTGCTTACTCGGCAAAAGGCAGCTTCTCGCTCTTGACAGCTCTGCTATGCAGAAGCAGAGGAAAGCTGGCAGAGCTTCTCCTCTAGCTGCTCTACGCAGAAACAACTGTAAATCAGCTAGAAATTGATCCTGTAGTGGGAAAGGCAGGAAAGTTGCTGCAAAAGCGTTTTGGCTTGCTGGAAGCAGCAGCAAGCACGAGTGCTTCTCTGCACATTGGAAACACAAAACAGAAGCACGCACACGGCAAGAGGAGACTGCCTGAAACCTGCTGCACTCAGTACAGCTCTGGGCTGCTGCCAGGGCATGTATTTCAAGGCACTAGCTTCGGGGACTCTCCACTGTCTTGGGGGAGTTTCTACAAGGTGACCAGAAGCTGTTCACAAGCACCTGCTTGCAGCGACCGAGTTCGGCGTTCCACACTCTTCCCCGGCTCTCTTTCGCCTCTCCGCACTCCCAGCGGCTGTACCGAAGACGCTGCTGGCTGTGGTGCCGCGAACCGCTGCTTTCTCGGCAAAAGGTAGCTTCTCGCTCTTGACAGCTCTGCTATGCAGAAGCAGAGGAAAGCCGGCAGAGCTTCTCCTCTAGCTGCTCTACGCAGAAACAACTGTAAATCACTAGAAATTGATCCAGTAGTGGGAAAGGCAGAAGAGTTGCTGCAAAAGCGTTTTGGCTTGCTGGAAGCAGCAGCAAGCACGAGTGCTTCTCTGCACATTGGAAACACAAAACAGAAGCACGCACACGGCAAGAGGAGACTGCCTGACACCTGCTGCACTCAGTACAGGTCTGGGCTGCTGCCAGGGCATGTATTTCAAGGCACTAGCTTCAGGGACTCTCCACTGTCTTGGGGGTGATTCTACAAGGTGACCAGAAGCTGTTCACAAGCACCTGCTTGCAGCGACCGAGTTCGGCGTTCCACACTCTTCCCCGGCTCTCTTTCGCTTCTCCGCACAAGCTGCGGCTGAACCCAAGACGCCGATTGCTGCGGTTCCGCGAAGCGCTGCTTTCTCGGCAAAACACAGCTTCTCGTTCTTGACAGCTCTGCTATGCAGAAGCACTGGAAAGCCGGCAGAGCTGCTCCTCTAGCTGCTCTACGCACAGGCAACTGTAAATCAGCTACACAAAGATCCTGTTGTGGAAAAGGCAGGAAAGTTGCTGAAAAAGCGTTTTGGCTTACTGGAAGCAGCAGCAAGCACAAGGGCTTCTCTGCACGCTGCGAACACAAAACAGAAGCACCTACACGGCGAGAGGAGACTGCCTGACACCTGCTGCACTCAGTACAGCTCTGGGCTGCTGCCAGAGCATGTATTTCAAGGCACTAGCTTCGGGGACTCTCCACTGTCTTGGGGGAGTTTCTACAAGGTGACCAGAAGCTGTTCGAAAGCACCTGCTTGCAGCGACCGAGTTCGGCGTTCCACACTCTTCCCCGGCTCTCTTTCGCCTCTCCGCACTCCCAGCGGCTGTACCGAAGACGCTGCTGGCTGTCGTGCCGCGAACCGCTGCTTTCTCGGCAAAAGGTAGCTTCTCGCTCTTGACAGCTCTGCTATGCAGAAGCAGAGGAAAGCCGGCAGAGCTTCTCCTCTAGCTGCTCTATGCAGAAACAACTGTAAATCACTAGAAATTGATCCTGTAGTGGGAAAGGCAGAAAAGTTGCTGCAAAAGCGTTTTGGCTTGCTGGAAGCAGCAGCAAGCATGAGTGCTTCTCTGCACACTGGAAACCCAAAACAGAAGCACGCAGACGGCAAGAGGAGACTGCCTGACACCTGCTGCACTCAGTACAGCTCTGGGCTGCTGCCAGGAAAGGTATTTCAAGGCACTAGCTTCGGGGACTCTCCACTGTCTTGGGGGAGTTTCTACAAGGTGACCAGAAGCTGTTCACAAGCACCTGCTTGCAGCGACCGAGTTCGGCGTTCCATACTCTTCCCCGGCTCTCTTTCGCCTCTCTGCACTCCCAGCGGCTGTACCGAAGACGCTGCTGGCTGTGGTGCCGCGAACCGCTGCTTTCTCGGCAAAAGGCTGCTTCTCGCTCTTGACAGCGTTGCTATGCAGAAGCAGAGGAAAGCCGGCAGAGCTTCTCCTCTAGCTGCTCTATGCAGAAACAACTGTAAATCAGCTAGAAATTCATCCTGTAGTGGGAAAGGCAGAAGAGTTGCTGCAAAAGCGTTTTGGCTTGCTGGAAGCAGCAGCAAGCACGAGTGCTTCTCTGCGCATTGGAAACACAAAACAGAAGCACGCACACGGCAAGAGGAGACTGCCTGACACCTGCTGCACTCAGTACAGCTCTGGGCTGCTGCCAGGAAAGGTATTTCAAGGCACTAGCTTCAGGGACTCTCCACTGTCTTGGGGGTGATTCTACAAGGTGACCAGAAGCTGTTCACAAGCACCTGCTTGCAGCGACCGAGTTCGGCGTTCCACACTCTTCCCCGGCTCTCTTTCGCCTCTCCGCACACCCAGCGGCTGTACCAAAGACGCTGCTGGCTGTGGTGCCGCGAACCGCTGCTTTCTCGGCAAAAGGTAGCTTCTCGCTCTTGACAGCTCTGCTATGCAGAAGCAGAGGAAAGCCGGCAGAGCTTCTTCTCTAGCTGCTCTACGCAGAAACAACTGTAAATCACTAGAAATTGATCCTGTAGTGGGAAAGGCAGGAAAGTTGCTGCAAAAGCGTTTTGGCTTGCTGGAAGCAGCAGCAAGCACAAGGGCTTCTCTGCACATTGGAAACACAAAACAGAAGCACGCACACGGCAAGAGGAGACTGCCTGAAACCTGCTGCACTCAGTACAGCTTTGGGCTGCGGCCAGAGCATGTATTTCAAGGCACTAGCTTCGGGGACTCTCCACTGTCTTGGGGGAGTTTCTACAAGGTGACCAGAAGCTGTTCACAAGCACCTGCTTGCAGCGACCGAGTTCGGCGTTCCACACTCTTCCCCGGCTCTCTTTCGCCTCTCCGCACACCCAGCGGCTGTACCAAAGACGCTGCTGGCTGTGGTGCGGCGAACCGCTGCTTACTCGGCAAAAGGCAGCTTCTCGCTCTTGACAGCTCTGCTATGCAGAAACAGAGGAAAGCTGGCAGAGCTTCTCCTGTAGCTGCTCTATGCAGAAACAACTGTAAATCACTAGAAATTGATCCTGTAGTGGGAAAGGCAGGAAAGTTGCTGCAAAAGCGTTTTGGCTTGCTGGAAGCAGCAGCAAGCACGAGTGCTTCTCTGCACATTGGAAACACAAAACAGAAGCACGCACACGGCAAGAGGAGACTGCCTGAAACCTGCTGCACTCAGTACAGGTCTGGGCTGCGGCCAGAGCATGTATTTCAAGGCACTAGCTTCGGGGACTCTCCACTGTCTTGGGGGAGTTTCTACAAGGTGACCAGAAGCTGTTCGAAAGCACCTGCTTGCAGCGACGGAGTTCGGCGTTCCACACTCTTCCCCGGCTCTCTTTCGCTTCTCCGCACAAGCTGCGGCTGAACCCAAGACGCCGATTGCTGCGGTTCCGCGAAGCGCTGCTTTCTCGGCAAAACACAGCTTCTCGTTCTTGACAGCTCTGCTATGCAGAAGCACTGGAAAGCCGGCAGAGCTGCTCCTCTAGCTGCTCTACGCACAGGCAACTGTAAATCAGCTACACATTGATCCTGTTGTGGAAAAGGCAGGAAAGTTGCTGAAAAAGCGTTTTGGCTTACTGGAAGCAGCAGCAAGCACAATGGCTTCTCTGCACGCTGCGAACACAAAACAGAAGCACCTACACGGCGAGAGGAGACTGCCTGACACCTGCTGCACTCAGTACAGCTCTGGGCTGCTGCCAGGGCATGTAATTCAAGGCACTAGCTTCAGGGACTCTCCACTGTCTTGGGGGTGATTCTACAAGGTGACCAGAAGCTGTTCACAAGCACCTGCTTGCAGCGACCGAGTTCGGCGTTCCACACTCTTCCCCGGCTCTCTTTCGCTTCTCCGCACTCCCAGCGGCTGTACCGAAAACGCTGCTGGCTGTCGTGCCGCGAACCGCTGCTTTCTCGGCAAAAGGTAGCTTCTCGCTCTTGACAGCTCTGCTATGCAGAAGCAGAGGAAAGCCGGCAGAGCTTCTCCTCTAGCTGCTCTATGCAGAAACAACTGTAAATCACTAGAAATTGATCCTGTAGTGGGAAAGGCAGAAAAGTTGCTGCAAAAGCGTTTTGGCTTGCTGGAAGCAGCAGCAAGCACGAGTGCTTCTCTCCACACTGGAAACACAAAACAGAAGCACGCACACGGCAAGAGGAGACTGCCTGACACCTGCTGCACTCAGTACAGCTCTGGGCTGCTGCCAGGGCATGTATTTCAAGGCACTAGCTTCGGGGACTCTCCACTGTCTTGGGGGAGTTTCTACAAGGTGACCAGAAGCTGTTCACAAGCACCTGCTTGCAGCGACCGAGTTCGGCGTTCCACACTCTTCCCCGGCTCTCTTTCGCCTCTCCGCACTCCCAGCGGCTGTACCGAAGACGCTGCTGGCTGTGGTGCCGCGAACCGCTGCTTTCTCGGCAAAAGGCACCTTCTCGCTCTTGACAGCTCTGCTATGCAGAAGCAGAGGAAAGCCGGCAGAGCTTCTCCTCTAGCTGCTCTATGCAGAAACAACTGTAAATCAGCTAGAAATTCATCCTGTAGTGGGAAAGGCAGAAGAGTTGCTGCAAAAGCGTTTTGGCTTGCTGGAAGCAGCAGCAAGCACGAGTGCTTCTCTGCGCATTGGAAACACAAAACAGAAGCACGCACACGGCAAGAGGAGACTGCCTGACACCTGCTGCACTCAGTACAGCTCTGGGCTGCTGCCAGGAAAGGTATTTCAAGGCACTAGCTTCAGGGACTCTCCACTGTCTTGGGGGTGATTCTACAAGGTGACCAGAAGCTGTTCACAAGCACCTGCTTGCAGCGACCGAGTTCGGCGTTCCACACTCTTCCCCGGCTCTCTTTCGCCTCTCCGCACTCCCAGCGGCTGTACCGAAGACGCTGCTGGCTGTGGTGCCGCGAACCGCTGCTTTCTCGGCAAAAGGCAGCTTCTCGCTCTTGACAGCTCTGCTATGCAGAAGCAGAGGAAAGCCGGCAGAGCTTCTCCTCTAGCTGCTCTATGCAGAAACAACTGTAAATCACTAGAAATTGATCCTGTAGTGGGAAAGGCAGAAAAGTTGCTGCAAAAGCGTTTTGGCTTGCTGGAAGCAGCAGCAAGCACGAGTGCTTCTCTCCACACTGGAAACACAAAACAGAAGCACGCACACGGCAAGAGGAGACTGCCTGACACCTGCTGCACTCAGTACAGCTCTGGGCTGCTGCCAGGGCATGTATTTCAAGGCACTAGCTTCGGGGACTCTCCACTGTCTTGGGGGAGTTTCTACAAGGTGACCAGAAGCTGTTCACAAGCACCTGCTTGCAGCGACCGAGTTCGGCGTTCCACACTCTTCCCCGGCTCTCTTTCGCCTCTCCGCACTCCCAGCGGCTGTACCGAAGACGCTGCTGGCTGTGGTGCCGCGAACCGCTGCTTTCTCGGCAAAAGGCACCTTCTCGCTCTTGACAGCTCTGCTATGCAGAAGCAGAGGAAAGCCGGCAGAGCTTCTCCTGTAGCTGCTCTATGCAGAAACAACTGTAAATCAGCTAGAAATTCATCCTGTAGTGGGAAAGGCAGAAGAGTTGCTGCAAAAGCGTTTTGGCTTGCTGGAAGCAGCAGCAAGCACGAGTGCTTCTCTGCGCATTGGAAACACAAAACAGAAGCACGCACACGGCAAGAGGAGACTGCCTGAAACCTGCTGCACTCAGTACAGGTCTGGGCTGCGGCCAGAGCATGTATTTCAAGGCACTAGCTTCGGGGACTCTCCACTGTCTTGGGGGAGTTTCTACAAGGTGACCAGAAGCTGTTCACAAGCACCTGCTTGCAGCGACCGAGTTCGGCGTTCCACACTCTTCCCCGGCTCTCTTTCGCCTCTCCGCACTCCCAGCGGCTGTACCGAAAACGCTGCTGGCTGTGGTGCCGCGAACCGCTGCTTTCTCGGCAAAAGGCAGCTTCTCGCTCTTGACAGCTCTGCTATGCAGAAGCAGAGGAAAGCCGGCAGAGCTTCTCCTCTAGCTGCTCTACGCAGAAACAACTGTAAATCAGCTAGAAATTCATCCTGTAGTGGGAAAGGCAGAAGAGTTGCTGCAAAAGCGTTTTGGCTTGCTGGAAGCAGCAGCAAGCACGAGTGCTTCTCTGCGCATTGGAAACACAAAACAGAAGCACGCACACGGCAAGAGGAGACTGCCTGACACCTGCTGCACTCAGTACAGCTCTGGGCTGCTGCCAGGAAAGGTATTTCAAGGAACTAGCCACGGGGACTCTGCACTGTGCTGGGAGAGATTCTACAAGGTGACCAGAAGCTGTTCACAAGCACCTGCTTGCAGCGACCGAGTTCGGCGTTCCACACTCTTTCCCGGCTCTCTTTTGCCTTTCCGCATTCCCAGCGGCTGTACCGAAGACGCTGCTGGCTGTGGTGCCGCAAACCGCTGCTTTCTCGGCAAAAGGTAGCTTCTCGCTCTTGACAGCTCTGCTATGCAGAAGCAGAGGAAAGCTGGCAGAGCTTCTCCTGTAGCTGCTCTATGCAGAAACAACTGTAAATCAGCTAGAAATTCATCCTGTAGTGGGAAAGGCAGAAGAGTTGCTGCAAAAGCGTTTTGGCTTGCTGGAAGCAGCAGCAAGCACGAGTGCTTCTCTGCACATTGGAAACACAAAACAGAAGCACGCAGACGGCAAGAGGAGACTGCCTGAAACCTGCTGCACTCAGTACAGGTCTGGGCTGCGGCCAGAGCATGTATTTCAAGGCACTAGCTTCGGGGACTCTCCACTGTCTTGGGGGAGTTTCTACAAGGTGACCAGAAGCTGTTCGAAAGCACCTGCTTGCAGCGACGGAGTTCGGCGTTCCACACTCTTCCCCGGCTCTCTTTCGCTTCTCCGCACAAGCTGCGGCTGAACCCAAGACGCCGATTGCTGCGGTTCCGCGAAGCGCTGCTTTCTCGGCAAAACACAGCTTCTCGTTCTTGACAGCTCTGCTATGCAGAAGCACTGGAAAGCCGGCAGAGCTGCTCCTCTAGCTGCTCTACGCACAGGCAACTGTAAATCAGCTACACATTGATCCTGTTGTGGAAAAGGCAGGAAAGTTGCTGAAAAAGCGTTTTGGCTTACTGGAAGCAGCAGCAAGCACAATGGCTTCTCTGCACGCTGCGAACACAAAACAGAAGCACCTACACGGCGAGAGGAGACTGCCTGACACCTGCTGCACTCAGTACAGCTCTGGGCTGCTGCCAGGGCATGTAATTCAAGGCACTAGCTTCAGGGACTCTCCACTGTCTTGGGGGTGATTCTACAAGGTGACCAGAAGCTGTTCACAAGCACCTGCTTGCAGCGACCGAGTTCGGCGTTCCACACTCTTCCCCGGCTCTCTTTCGCCTCTCCGCACTCCCAGCGGCTGTACCGAAAACGCTGCTGGCTGTCGTGCCGCGAACCGCTGCTTTCTCGGCAAAAGGTAGCTTCTCGCTCTTGACAGCTCTGCTATGCAGAAGCAGAGGAAAGCCGGCAGAGCTTCTCCTCTAGCTGCTCTATGCAGAAACAACTGTAAATCACTAGAAATTGATCCTGTAGTGGGAAAGGCAGAAAAGTTGCTGCAAAAGCGTTTTGGCTTGCTGGAAGCAGCAGCAAGCACGAGTGCTTCTCTCCACACTGGAAACACAAAACAGAAGCACGCACACGGCGAGAGGAGACTGCCTGACACCTGCTGCACTCAGTACAGCTCTGGGCTGCTGCCAGGGCATGTATTTCAAGGCACTAGCTTCGGGGACTCTCCACTGTCTTGGGGGAGTTTCTACAAGGTGACCAGAAGCTGTTCACAAGCACCTGCTTGCAGCGACCGAGTTCGGCGTTCCACACTCTTCCCCGGCTCTCTTTCGCCTCTCCGCACTCCCAGCGGCTGTACCGAAGACGCTGCTGGCTGTGGTGCCGCGAACCGCTGCTTTCTCGGCAAAAGGTAGCTTCTCGCTCTTGACAGCTCTGCTATGCAGAAGCAGAGGAAAGCCGGCAGAGCTTCTCCTCTAGCTGCTCTACGCAGAAACAACTGTAAATCAGCTAGAAATTGATCCTGTAGTGGGAAAGGCAGAAAAGTTGCTGCAAAAGCGTTTTGGCTTGCTGGAAGCAGCAGCAAGCACGAGTGCTTCTCTCCACACTGGAAACACAAAACAGAAGCACGCACACGGCAAGAGGAGACTGCCTGACACCTGCTGCACTCAGTACAGCTCTGGGCTGCTGCCAGGGCATGTATTTCAAGGCACTAGCTTCAGGGACTCTCCACTGTCTTGGGGGTGATTCTACAAGGTGACCAGAAGCTGTTCACAAGCACCTGCTTGCAGCGACCGAGTTCGGCGTTCCACACTCTTCCCCGGCTCTCTTTCGCTTCTCCGCACAAGCTGCGGCTGAACCCAAGACGCCGATTGCTGCGGTTCCGCGAAGCGCTGCTTTCTCGGCAAAACACAGCTTCTCGTTCTTGACAGCTCTGCTATGCAGAAGCACTGGAAAGCCGGCAGAGCTGCTCCTCTAGCTGCTCTACGCACAGGCAACTGTAAATCAGCTACACAAAGATCCTGTTGTGGAAAAGGCAGGAAAGTTGCTGCAAAAGCGTTTTGGCTTACTGGAAGCAGCAGCAAGCACAAGGGCTTCTCTGCACGCTGCGAACACAAAACAGAAGCACCTACACGGCGAGAGGAGACTGCCTGACACCTGCTGCACTCAGTACAGCTCTGGGCTGCTGCCAGAGCATGTATTTCAAGGCACTAGCTTCGGGGACTCTCCACTGTCTTGGGGGAGTTTCTACAAGGTGACCAGAAGCTGTTCGAAAGCACCTGCTTGCAGCGACCGAGTTCGGCGTTCCACACTCTTCCCCGGCTCTCTTTCGCCTCTCCGCACTCCCAGCGGCGGTACCGAAAACGATGCTGGCTGTCGTGCCGCGAACCGCTGCTTTCTCGGCAAAAGGTAGCTTCTCGCTCTTGACAGCTCTGCTATGCAGAAGCAGAGGAAAGCCGGCAGAGCTTCTCCTCTAGCTGCTCTATGCAGAAACAACTGTAAATCACTAGAAATTGATCCTGTAGTGGGAAAGGCAGAAAAGTTGCTGCAAAAGCGTTTTGGCTTGCTGGAAGCAGCAGCAAGCATGAGTGCTTCTCTGCACACTGGAAACCCAAAACAGAAGCACGCAGACGGCAAGAGGAGACTGCCTGACACCTGCTGCACTCAGTACAGCTCTGGGCTGCTGCCAGGAAAGGTATTTCAAGGCACTAGCTTCGGGGACTCTCCACTGTCTTGGGGGAGTTTCTACAAGGTGACCAGAAGCTGTTCACAAGCACCTGCTTGCAGCGACCGAGTTCGGCGTTCCATACTCTTCCCCGGCTCTCTTTCGCCTCTCTGCACTCCCAGCGGCTGTACCGAAGACGCTGCTGGCTGTGGTGCCGCGAACCGCTGCTTTCTCGGCAAAAGGCAGCTTCTCGCTCTTGACAGCTCTGCTATGCAGAAGCAGAGGAAAGCCGGCAGAGCTTCTCCTGTAGCTGCTCTATGCAGAAACAACTGTAAATCAGCTAGAAATTCATCCTGTAGTGGGAAAGGCAGAAGAGTTGCTGCAAAAGCGTTTTGGCTTGCTGGAAGCAGCAGCAAGCACGAGTGCTTCTCTGCGCATTGGAAACACAAAACAGAAGCACGCACACGGCAAGAGGAGACTGCCTGACACCTGCTGCACTCAGTACAGCTCTGGGCTGCTGCCAGGGCATGTATTTCAAGGCACTAGCTTCAGGGACTCTCCACTGTCTTGGGGGTGATTCTACAAGGTGACCAGAAGCTGTTCACAAGCACCTGCTTGCAGCGACCGAGTTCGGCGTTCCACACTCTTCCCCGGCTCTCTTTCGCCTCTTTGTATACCCAGCGGCTGTACCAAAGACGCTGCTGGCTGTGGTGCGGCGAACCGCTGCTTACTCGGCAAAAGGCACCTTCTCGCTCTTGACAGCTCTGCTATGCAGAAGCAGAGGAAAGCTGGCAGAGCTTCTCCTCTAGCTGCTCTACGCATAAACAACTGTAAATCACTAGAAATTGATCCTGTAGTGGGAAAGGCAGGAAAGTTGCTGCAAAAGCGTTTTGGCTTGCTGGAAGCAGCAGCAAGCACGAGTGCTTCTCTGCACATTGGAAACACAAAACAGAAGCACGCAGACGGCACGAGGAGACTGCCTGACACCTGCTGCACTCAGTACAGGTCTGGGCTGCTGCCAGGGCATGTATTTCAAGGCACTAGCTTCGGGGACTCTCCACTGTCTTGGGGGAGTTTCTACAAGGTGACCAGAAGCTGTTCACAAGCACCTGCTTGCAGCGACCGAGTTCGGCGTTCCACACTCTTCCCCGGCTCTCTTTCGCCTCTCCGCACTCCCAGCGGCTGTACCGAAGACGCTGCTGGCTGTGGTGCCGCGAACCGCTGCTTTCTCGGCAAAAGGCACCTTCTCGCTCTTGACAGCTCTGCTATGCAGAAGCAGAGGAAAGCCGGCAGAGCTTTTCCTGTAGCTGCTCTATGCAGAAACAACTGTAAATCAGCTAGAAATTCATCCTGTAGTGGGAAAGGCAGAAGAGTTGCTGCAAAAGCGTTTTGGCTTGCTGGAAGCAGCAGCAAGCACGAGTGCTTCTCTGCGCATTGGAAACACAAAACAGAAGCACGCACACGGCAAGAGGAGACTGCCTGACACCTGCTGCACTCAGTACAGCTCTGGGCTGCTGCCAGGGCATGTATTTCAAGGCACTAGCTTCAGGGACTCTCCACTGTCTTGGGGGTGATTCTACAAGGTGACCAGAAGCTGTTCACAAGCACCTGCTTGCAGCGACCGAGTTCGGCGTTCCACACTCTTCCCCGGCTCTCTTTCGCCTCTCCGCACTCCCAGCGGCTGTACCGAAGACGCTGCTGGCTGTGGTGCCGCGAACCGCTGCTTTCTCGGCAAAAGGCAGCTTCTCGCTCTTGACAGCTCTGCTATGCAGAAGCAGAGGAAAGCCGGCAGAGCTTCTCCTGTAGCTGCTCTATGCAGAAACAACTGTAAATCAGCTAGAAATTCATCCTGTAGTGGGAAAGGCAGAAGAGTTGCTGCAAAAGCGTTTTGGCTTGCTGGAAGCAGCAGCAAGCACGAGTGCTTCTCTGCGCATTGGAAACACAAAACAGAAGCACGCACACGGCAAGAGGAGACTGCCTGACACCTGCTGCACTCAGTACAGCTCTGGGCTGCTGCCAGGAAAGGTATTTCAAGGCACTAGCTTCAGGGACTCTCCACTGTCTTGGGGGTGATTCTACAAGGTGACCAGAAGCTGTTCACAAGCACCTGCTTGCAGCGACCGAGTTCGGCGTTCCACACTCTTCCCCGGCTCTCTTTCGCCTCTCCGCACACCCAGCGGCTGTACCAAAGACGCTGCTGGCTGTGGTGCCGCGAACCGCTGCTTTCTCGGCAAAAGGTAGCTTCTCGCTCTTGACAGCTCTGCTATGCAGAAGCAGAGGAAAGCCGGCAGAGCTTCTTCTCTAGCTGCTCTACGCAGAAACAACTGTAAATCAGCTAGAAATTGATCCTGTAGTGGGAAAGGCAGAAAAGTTGCTGCAAAAGCGTTTTGGCTTGCTGGAAGCAGCAGCAAGCACAAGGGCTTCTCTGCACATTGGAAACACAAAACAGAAGCACGCAGACGGCAAGAGGAGACTGCCTGAAACCTGCTGCACTCAGTACAGGTCTGGGCTGCGGCCAGAGCATGTATTTCAAGGCACTAGCTTCGGGGACTCTCCACTGTCTTGGGGGAGTTTCTACAAGGTGACCAGAAGCTGTTCACAAGCACCTGCTTGCAGCGACCGAGTTCGGCGTTCCACACTCTTCCCCGGCTCTCTTTCGCCTCTCCGCACTCCCAGCGGCTGTACCGAAAACGCTGCTGGCTGTGGTGCCGCGAACCGCTGCTTTCTCGGCAAAAGGCAGCTTCTCGCTCTTGACAGCTCTGCTATGCAGAAGCAGAGGAAAGCCGGCAGAGCTTCTCCTCTAGCTGCTCTACGCAGAAACAACTGTAAATCAGCTAGAAATTCATCCTGTAGTGGGAAAGGCAGAAGAGTTGCTGCAAAAGCGTTTTGGCTTGCTGGAAGCAGCAGCAAGCACGAGTGCTTCTCTGCGCATTGGAAACACAAAACAGAAGCACGCACACGGCAAGAGGAGACTGCCTGACACCTGCTGCACTCAGTACAGCTCTGGGCTGCTGCCAGGAAAGGTATTTCAAGGAACTAGCCACGGGGACTCTGCACTGTGCTGGGAGAGATTCTACAAGGTGACCAGAAGCTGTTCACAAGCACCTGCTTGCAGCGACCGAGTTCGGCGTTCCACACTCTTTCCCGGCTCTCTTTTGCCTTTCCGCATTCCCAGCGGCTGTACCGAAGACGCTGCTGGCTGTGGTGCCGCAAACCGCTGCTTTCTCGGCAAAAGGTAGCTTCTCGCTCTTGACAGCTCTGCTATGCAGAAGCAGAGGAAAGCTGGCAGAGCTTCTCCTGTAGCTGCTCTATGCAGAAACAACTGTAAATCAGCTAGAAATTCATCCTGTAGTGGGAAAGGAAGAAGAGTTGCTGCAAAAGCGTTTTGGCTTGCTGGAAGCAGCAGCAAGCACGAGTGCTTCTCTGCACATTGGAAACACAAAACAGAAGCACGCAGACGGCAAGAGGAGACTGCCTGAAACCTGCTGCACTCAGTACAGGTCTGGGCTGCGGCCAGAGCATGTATTTCAAGGCACTAGCTTCGGGGACTCTCCACTGTCTTGGGGGAGTTTCTACAAGGTGACCAGAAGCTGTTCGAAAGCACCTGCTTGCAGCGACGGAGTTCGGCGTTCCACACTCTTCCCCGGCTCTCTTTCGCTTCTCCGCACAAGCTGCGGCTGAACCCAAGACGCCGATTGCTGCGGTTCCGCGAAGCGCTGCTTTCTCGGCAAAACACAGCTTCTCGTTCTTGACAGCTCTGCTATGCAGAAGCACTGGAAAGCCGGCAGAGCTGCTCCTCTAGCTGCTCTACGCACAGGCAACTGTAAATCAGCTACACATTGATCCTGTTGTGGAAAAGGCAGGAAAGTTGCTGAAAAAGCGTTTTGGCTTACTGGAAGCAGCAGCAAGCACAATGGCTTCTCTGCACGCTGCGAACACAAAACAGAAGCACCTACACGGCGAGAGGAGACTGCCTGACACCTGCTGCACTCAGTACAGCTCTGGGCTGCTGCCAGGGCATGTAATTCAAGGCACTAGCTTCAGGGACTCTCCACTGTCTTGGGGGTGATTCTACAAGGTGACCAGAAGCTGTTCACAAGCACCTGCTTGCAGCGACCGAGTTCGGCGTTCCACACTCTTCCCCGGCTCTCTTTCGCCTCTCCGCACTCCCAGCGGCTGTACCGAAAACGCTGCTGGCTGTCGTGCCGCGAACCGCTGCTTTCTCGGCAAAAGGTAGCTTCTCGCTCTTGACAGCTCTGCTATGCAGAAGCAGAGGAAAGCCGGCAGAGCTTCTCCTCTAGCTGCTCTATGCAGAAACAACTGTAAATCACTAGAAATTGATCCTGTAGTGGGAAAGGCAGAAAAGTTGCTGCAAAAGCGTTTTGGCTTGCTGGAAGCAGCAGCAAGCACGAGTGCTTCTCTCCACACTGGAAACACAAAACAGAAGCACGCACACGGCGAGAGGAGACTGCCTGACACCTGCTGCACTCAGTACAGCTCTGGGCTGCTGCCAGGGCATGTATTTCAAGGCACTAGCTTCGGGGACTCTCCACTGTCTTGGGGGAGTTTCTACAAGGTGACCAGAAGCTGTTCACAAGCACCTGCTTGCAGCGACCGAGTTCGGCGTTCCACACTCTTCCCCGGCTCTCTTTCGCCTCTCCGCACTCCCAGCGGCTGTACCAAAGACGCTGCTGGCTGTGGTGCCGCGAACCGCTGCTTTCTCGGCAAAAGGTAGCTTCTCGCTCTTGACAGCTCTGCTATGCAGAAGCAGAGGAAAGCCGGCAGAGCTTCTCCTCTAGCTGCTCTACGCAGAAACAACTGTAAATCAGCTAGAAATTGATCCTGTAGTGGGAAAGGCAGAAAAGTTGCTGCAAAAGCGTTTTGGCTTGCTGGAAGCAGCAGCAAGCACGAGTGCTTCTCTCCACACTGGAAACACAAAACAGAAGCACGCACACGGCAAGAGGAGACTGCCTGACACCTGCTGCACTCAGTACAGCTCTGGGCTGCTGCCAGGGCATGTATTTCAAGGCACTAGCTTCAGGGACTCTCCACTGTCTTGGGGGTGATTCTACAAGGTGACCAGAAGCTGTTCACAAGCACCTGCTTGCAGCGACCGAGTTCGGCGTTCCACACTCTTCCCCGGCTCTCTTTCGCTTCTCCGCACAAGCTGCGGCTGAACCCAAGACGCCGATTGCTGCGGTTCCGCGAAGCGCTGCTTTCTCGGCAAAACACAGCTTCTCGTTCTTGACAGCTCTGCTATGCAGAAGCACTGGAAAGCCGGCAGAGCTGCTCCTCTAGCTGCTCTACGCACAGGCAACTGTAAATCAGCTACACAAAGATCCTGTTGTGGAAAAGGCAGGAAAGTTGCTGCAAAAGCGTTTTGGCTTACTGGAAGCAGCAGCAAGCACAAGGGCTTCTCTGCACGCTGCGAACACAAAACAGAAGCACCTACACGGCGAGAGGAGACTGCCTGACACCTGCTGCACTCAGTACAGCTCTGGGCTGCTGCCAGAGCATGTATTTCAAGGCACTAGCTTCGGGGACTCTCCACTGTCTTGGGGGAGTTTCTACAAGGTGACCAGAAGCTGTTCGAAAGCACCTGCTTGCAGCGACCGAGTTCGGCGTTCCACACTCTTCCCCGGCTCTCTTTCGCCTCTCCGCACTCCCAGCGGCGGTACCGAAAACGATGCTGGCTGTCGTGCCGCGAACCGCTGCTTTCTCGGCAAAAGGTAGCTTCTCGCTCTTGACAGCTCTGCTATGCAGAAGCAGAGGAAAGCCGGCAGAGCTTCTCCTCTAGCTGCTCTATGCAGAAACAACTGTAAATCACTAGAAATTGATCCTGTAGTGGGAAAGGCAGAAAAGTTGCTGCAAAAGCGTTTTGGCTTGCTGGAAGCAGCAGCAAGCATGAGTGCTTCTCTGCACACTGGAAACCCAAAACAGAAGCACGCAGACGGCAAGAGGAGACTGCCTGACACCTGCTGCACTCAGTACAGCTCTGGGCTGCTGCCAGGAAAGGTATTTCAAGGCACTAGCTTCGGGGACTCTCCACTGTCTTGGGGGAGTTTCTACAAGGTGACCAGAAGCTGTTCACAAGCACCTGCTTGCAGCGACCGAGTTCGGCGTTCCATACTCTTCCCCGGCTCTCTTTCGCCTCTCTGCACTCCCAGCGGCTGTACCGAAGACGCTGCTGGCTGTGGTGCCGCGAACCGCTGCTTTCTCGGCAAAAGGCACCTTCTCGCTCTTGACAGCTCTGCTATGCAGAAGCAGAGGAAAGCCGGCAGAGCTTCTCCTGTAGCTGCTCTATGCAGAAACAACTGTAAATCAGCTAGAAATTCATCCTGTAGTGGGAAAGGCAGAAGAGTTGCTGCAAAAGCGTTTTGGCTTGCTGGAAGCAGCAGCAAGCACGAGTGCTTCTCTGCGCATTGGAAACACAAAACAGAAGCACGCACACGGCAAGAGGAGACTGCCTGACACCTGCTGCACTCAGTACAGCTCTGGGCTGCTGCCAGGGCATGTATTTCAAGGCACTAGCTTCAGGGACTCTCCACTGTCTTGGGGGTGATTCTACAAGGTGACCAGAAGCTGTTCACAAGCACCTGCTTGCAGCGACCGAGTTCGGCGTTCCACACTCTTCCCCGGCTCTCTTTCGCCTCTTTGTATACCCAGCGGCTGTACCAAAGACGCTGCTGGCTGTGGTGCGGCGAACCGCTGCTTACTCGGCAAAAGGCACCTTCTCGCTCTTGACAGCTCTGCTATGCAGAAGCAGAGGAAAGCTGGCAGAGCTTCTCCTCTAGCTGCTCTACGCAGAAACAACTGTAAATCACTAGAAATTGATCCTGTAGTGGGAAAGGCAGGAAAGTTGCTGCAAAAGCGTTTTGGCTTGCTGGAAGCAGCAGCAAGCACGAGTGCTTCTCTGCACATTGGAAACACAAAACAGAAGCACGCAGACGGCACGAGGAGACTGCCTGACACCTGCTGCACTCAGTACAGGTCTGGGCTGCTGCCAGGGCATGTATTTCAAGGCACTAGCTTCGGGGACTCTCCACTGTCTTGGGGGAGTTTCTACAAGGTGACCAGAAGCTGTTCACAAGCACCTGCTTGCAGCGACCGAGTTCGGCGTTCCACACTCTTCCCCGGCTCTCTTTCGCCTCTCCGCACTCCCAGCGGCTGTACCGAAGACGCTGCTGGCTGTGGTGCCGCGAACCGCTGCTTTCTCGGCAAAAGGCACCTTCTCGCTCTTGACAGCTCTGCTATGCAGAAGCAGAGGAAAGCCGGCAGAGCTTTTCCTGTAGCTGCTCTATGCAGAAACAACTGTAAATCAGCTAGAAATTCATCCTGTAGTGGGAAAGGCAGAAGAGTTGCTGCAAAAGCGTTTTGGCTTGCTGGAAGCAGCAGCAAGCACGAGTGCTTCTCTGCGCATTGGAAACACAAAACAGAAGCACGCACACGGCAAGAGGAGACTGCCTGACACCTGCTGCACTCAGTACAGCTCTGGGCTGCTGCCAGGAAAGGTATTTCAAGGCACTAGCTTCAGGGACTCTCCACTGTCTTGGGGGTGATTCTACAAGGTGACCAGAAGCTGTTCACAAGCACCTGCTTGCAGCGACCGAGTTCGGCGTTCCACACTCTTCCCCGGCTCTCTTTCGCCTCTCCGCACACCCAGCGGCTGTACCAAAGACGCTGCTGGCTGTGGTGCCGCGAACCGCTGCTTTCTCGGCAAAAGGTAGCTTCTCGCTCTTGACAGCTCTGCTATGCAGAAGCAGAGGAAAGCCGGCAGAGCTTCTTCTCTAGCTGCTCTACGCAGAAACAACTGTAAATCAGCTAGAAATTGATCCTGTAGTGGGAAAGGCAGAAAAGTTGCTGCAAAAGCGTTTTGGCTTGCTGGAAGCAGCAGCAAGCACAAGGGCTTCTCTGCACATTGGAAACACAAAACAGAAGCACGCAGACGGCAAGAGGAGACTGCCTGAAACCTGCTGCACTCAGTATAGGTCTGGGCTGCGGCCAGAGCATGTATTTCAAGGCACTAGCTTCGGGGACTCTCCACTGTCTTGGGGGAGTTTCTACAAGGTGACCAGAAGCTGTTCACAAGCACCTGCTTGCAGCGACCGAGTTCGGCGTTCCACACTCTTCCCCGGCTCTCTTTCGCCTCTCCGCACTCCCAGCGGCTGTACCGAAAACGCTGCTGGCTGTGGTGCCGCGAACCGCTGCTTTCTCGGCAAAAGGCTGCTTCTCGCTCTTGACAGCGTTGCTATGCAGAAGCAGAGGAAAGCCGGCAGAGCTTCTCCTCTAGCTGCTCTATGCAGAAACAACTGTAAATCAGCTAGAAATTCATCCTGTAGTGGGAAAGGCAGAAGAGTTGCTGCAAAAGCGTTTTGGCTTGCTGGAAGCAGCAGCAAGCACGAGTGCTTCTCTGCGCATTGGAAACACAAAACAGAAGCACGCACACGGCAAGAGGAGACTGCCTGACACCTGCTGCACTCAGTACAGCTCTGGGCTGCTGCCAGGAAAGGTATTTCAAGGCACTAGCTTCAGGGACTCTCCACTGTCTTGGGGGTGATTCTACAAGGTGACCAGAAGCTGTTCACAAGCACCTGCTTGCAGCGACCGAGTTCGGCGTTCCACACTCTTCCCCGGCTCTCTTTCGCCTCTCCGCACACCCAGCGGCTGTACCAAAGACGCTGCTGGCTGTGGTGCCGCGAACCGCTGCTTTCTCGGCAAAAGGTAGCTTCTCGCTCTTGACAGCTCTGCTATGCAGAAGCAGAGGAAAGCCGGCAGAGCTTCTTCTCTAGCTGCTCTACGCAGAAACAACTGTAAATCAGCTAGAAATTGATCCTGTAGTGGGAAAGGCAGAAAAGTTGCTGCAAAAGCGTTTTGGCTTGCTGGAAGCAGCAGCAAGCACAAGGGCTTCTCTGCACATTGGAAACACAAAACAGAAGCACGCAGACGGCAAGAGGAGACTGCCTGAAACCTGCTGCACTCAGTACAGGTCTGGGCTGCGGCCAGAGCATGTATTTCAAGGCACTAGCTTCGGGGACTCTCCACTGTCTTGGGGGAGTTTCTACAAGGTGACCAGAAGCTGTTCACAAGCACCTGCTTGCAGCGACCGAGTTCGGCGTTCCACACTCTTCCCCGGCTCTCTTTCGCCTCTCCGCACTCCCAGCGGCTGTACCGAAAACGCTGCTGGCTGTCGTGCCGCGAACCGCTGCTTTCTCGGCAAAAGGTAGCTTCTCGCTCTTGACAGCTCTGCTATGCAGAAGCAGAGGAAAGCCGGCAGAGCTTCTCCTCTAGCTGCTCAACGCAGAAACAACTGTAAATCACTAGAAATTGATCCTGTAGTGGGAAAGGCAGGAAAGTTGCTGCAAAAGCATTTTGGCTTGCTGGAAGCAGCAGCAAGCACAAGGGCTTCTCTGCACATTGGAAACACAAAACAGAAGCACGCACACGGCAAGAGGAGACTGCCTGAAACCTGCTGCACTCAGTACAGCTCTGGGCTGCGGCCAGAGCATGTATTTCAAGGCACTAGCTTCGGGGACTCTCCACTGTCTTGGGGGAGTTTCTACAAGGTGACCAGAAGCTGTTCACAAGCACCTGCTTGCAGCGACCGAGTTCGGCGTTCCACACTCTTCCCCGGCTCTCTTTCGCCTCTCCGCACACCCAGCGGCTGTACCAAAGACGCTGCTGGCTGTGGTGCGGCGAACCGCTGCTTACTCGGCAAAAGGCAGCTTCTCGCTCTTGACAGCTCTGCTATGCAGAAGCAGAGGAAAGCTGGCAGAGCTTCTCCTCTAGCTGCTCTACGCAGAAACAACTGTAAATCACTAGAAATTGATCCTGTAGTGGGAAAGGCAGGAAAGTTGCTGCAAAAGCGTTTTGGCTTGCTGGAAGCAGCAGCAAGCACGAGTGCTTCTCTGCACATTGGAAACACAAAACAGAAGCACGCACACGGCAAGAGGAGACTGCCTGAAACCTGCTGCACTCAGTACAGGTCTGGGCTGCGGCCAGAGCATGTATTTCAAGGCACTAGCTTCGGGGACTCTCCACTGTCTTGGGGGAGTTTCTACAAGGTGACCAGAAGCTGTTCGAAAGCACCTGCTTGCAGCGACGGAGTTCGGCGTTCCACACTCTTCCCCGGCTCTCTTTCGCTTCTCCGCACAAGCTGCGGCTGAACCCAAGACGCCGATTGCTGCGGTTCCGCGAAGCGCTGCTTTCTCGGCAAAACACAGCTTCTCGTTCTTGACAGCTCTGCTATGCAGAAGCACTGGAAAGCCGGCAGAGCTGCTCCTCTAGCTGCTCTACGCACAGGCAACTGTAAATCAGCTACACATTGATCCTGTTGTGGAAAAGGCAGGAAAGTTGCTGAAAAAGCGTTTTGGCTTACTGGAAGCAGCAGCAAGCACAATGGCTTCTCTGCACGCTGCGAACACAAAACAGAAGCACCTACACGGCGAGAGGAGACTGCCTGACACCTGCTGCACTCAGTACAGCTCTGGGCTGCTGCCAGGGCATGTAATTCAAGGCACTAGCTTCAGGGACTCTCCACTGTCTTGGGGGTGATTCTACAAGGTGACCAGAAGCTGTTCACAAGCACCTGCTTGCAGCGACCGAGTTCGGCGTTCCACACTCTTCCCCGGCTCTCTTTCGCTTCTCCGCACTCCCAGCGGCTGTACCGAAAACGCTGCTGGCTGTCGTGCCGCGAACCGCTGCTTTCTCGGCAAAAGGTAGCTTCTCGCTCTTGACAGCTCTGCTATGCAGAAGCAGAGGAAAGCCGGCAGAGCTTCTCCTCTAGCTGCTCTATGCAGAAACAACTGTAAATCACTAGAAATTGATCCTGTAGTGGGAAAGGCAGAAAAGTTGCTGCAAAAGCGTTTTGGCTTGCTGGAAGCAGCAGCAAGCACGAGTGCTTCTCTCCACACTGGAAACACAAAACAGAAGCACGCAGACGGCAAGAGGAGACTGCCTGAAACCTGCTGCACTCAGTACAGGTCTGGGCTGCGGCCAGAGCATGTATTTCAAGGCACTAGCTTCGGGGACTCTCCACTGTCTTGGGGGAGTTTCTACAAGGTGACCAGAAGCTGTTCACAAGCACCTGCTTGCAGCGACCGAGTTCGGCGTTCCACACTCTTCCCCGGCTCTCTTTCGCCTCTCCGCACTCCCAGCGGCTGTACCGAAAACGCTGCTGGCTGTGGTGCCGCGAACCGCTGCTTTCTCGGCAAAAGGCTGCTTCTCGCTCTTGACAGCGTTGCTATGCAGAAGCAGAGGAAAGCCGGCAGAGCTTCTCCTCTAGCTGCTCTATGCAGAAACAACTGTAAATCAGCTAGAAATTCATCCTGTAGTGGGAAAGGCAGAAGAGTTGCTGCAAAAGCGTTTTGGCTTGCTGGAAGCAGCAGCAAGCACGAGTGCTTCTCTGCGCATTGGAAACACAAAACAGAAGCACGCACACGGCAAGAGGAGACTGCCTGACACCTGCTGCACTCAGTACAGCTCTGGGCTGCTGCCAGGAAAGGTATTTCAAGGCACTAGCTTCAGGGACTCTCCACTGTCTTGGGGGTGATTCTACAAGGTGACCAGAAGCTGTTCACAAGCACCTGCTTGCAGCGACCGAGTTCGGCGTTCCACACTCTTCCCCGGCTCTCTTTCGCCTCTCCGCACACCCAGCGGCTGTACCAAAGACGCTGCTGGCTGTGGTGCCGCGAACCGCTGCTTTCTCGGCAAAAGGTAGCTTCTCGCTCTTGACAGCTCTGCTATGCAGAAGCAGAGGAAAGCCGGCAGAGCTTCTTCTCTAGCTGCTCTACGCAGAAACAACTGTAAATCAGCTAGAAATTGATCCTGTAGTGGGAAAGGCAGAAAAGTTGCTGCAAAAGCGTTTTGGCTTGCTGGAAGCAGCAGCAAGCACAAGGGCTTCTCTGCACATTGGAAACACAAAACAGAAGGACGCAGACGGCAAGAGGAGACTGCCTGAAACCTGCTGCACTCAGTACAGCTCTGGGCTGCGGCCAGAGCATGTATTTCAAGGCACTAGCTTCGGGGACTCTCCACTGTCTTGGGGGAGTTTCTACAAGGTGACCAGAAGCTGTTCACAAGCACCTGCTTGCAGCGACCGAGTTCGGCGTTCCACACTCTTCCCCGGCTCTCTTTCGCCTCTCCGCACACCCAGCGGCTGTACCAAAGACGCTGCTGGCTGTGGTGCGGCGAACCGCTGCTTACTCGGCAAAAGGCAGCTTCTCGCTCTTGACAGCTCTGCTATGCAGAAGCAGAGGAAAGCTGGCAGAGCTTCTCCTCTAGCTGCTCTACGCAGAAACAACTGTAAATCACTAGAAATTGATCCTGTAGTGGGAAAGGCAGGAAAGTTGCTGCAAAAGCGTTTTGGCTTGCTGGAAGCAGCAGCAAGCACGAGTGCTTCTCTGCACATTGGAAACACAAAACAGAAGCACGCACACGGCAAGAGGAGACTGCCTGAAACCTGCTGCACTCAGTACAGGTCTGGGCTGCGGCCAGAGCATGTATTTCAAGGCACTAGCTTCGGGGACTCTCCACTGTCTTGGGGGAGTTTCTACAAGGTGACCAGAAGCTGTTCGAAAGCACCTGCTTGCAGCGACGGAGTTCGGCGTTCCACACTCTTCCCCGGCTCTCTTTCGCTTCTCCGCACAAGCTGCGGCTGAACCCAAGACGCCGATTGCTGCGGTTCCGCGAAGCGCTGCTTTCTCGGCAAAACACAGCTTCTCGTTCTTGACAGCTCTGCTATGCAGAAGCACTGGAAAGCCGGCAGAGCTGCTCCTCTAGCTGCTCTACGCACAGGCAACTGTAAATCAGCTACACATTGATCCTGTTGTGGAAAAGGCAGGAAAGTTGCTGAAAAAGCGTTTTGGCTTACTGGAAGCAGCAGCAAGCACAATGGCTTCTCTGCACGCTGCGAACACAAAACAGAAGCACCTACACGGCGAGAGGAGACTGCCTGACACCTGCTGCACTCAGTACAGCTCTGGGCTGCTGCCAGGGCATGTAATTCAAGGCACTAGCTTCAGGGACTCTCCACTGTCTTGGGGGTGATTCTACAAGGTGACCAGAAGCTGTTCACAAGCACCTGCTTGCAGCGACCGAGTTCGGCGTTCCACACTCTTCCCCGGCTCTCTTTCGCTTCTCCGCACTCCCAGCGGCTGTACCGAAAACGCTGCTGGCTGTCGTGCCGCGAACCGCTGCTTTCTCGGCAAAAGGTAGCTTCTCGCTCTTGACAGCTCTGCTATGCAGAAGCAGAGGAAAGCCGGCAGAGCTTCTCCTCTAGCTGCTCTATGCAGAAACAACTGTAAATCACTAGAAATTGATCCTGTAGTGGGAAAGGCAGAAAAGTTGCTGCAAAAGCGTTTTGGCTTGCTGGAAGCAGCAGCAAGCACGAGTGCTTCTCTCCACACTGGAAACACAAAACAGAAGCACGCACACGGCAAGAGGAGACTGCCTGACACCTGCTGCACTCAGTACAGCTCTGGGCTGCTGCCAGGGCATGTATTTCAAGGCACTAGCTTCGGGGACTCTCCACTGTCTTGGGGGAGTTTCTACAAGGTGACCAGAAGCTGTTCACAAGCACCTGCTTGCAGCGACCGAGTTCGGCGTTCCACACTCTTCCCCGGCTCTCTTTCGCCTCTCTGCACTCCCAGCGGCTGTACCGAAGACGCTGCTGGCTGTGGTGCCGCGAACCGCTGCTTTCTCGGCAAAAGGCAGCTTCTCGCTCTTGACAGCTCTGCTATGCAGAAGCAGAGGAAAGCCGGCAGAGCTTCTCCTCTAGCTGCTCTATGCAGAAACAACTGTAAATCAGCTAGAAATTCATCCTGTAGTGGGAAAGGCAGAAGAGTTGCTGCAAAAGCGTTTTGGCTTGCTGGAAGCAGCAGCAAGCACGAGTGCTTCTCTGCGCATTGGAAACACAAAACAGAAGCACGCACACGGCAAGAGGAGACTGCCTGACACCTGCTGCACTCAGTACAGCTCTGGGCTGCTGCCAGGAAAGGTATTTCAAGGCACTAGCTTCAGGGACTCTCCACTGTCTTGGGGGTGATTCTACAAGGTGACCAGAAGCTGTTCACAAGCACCTGCTTGCAGCGACCGAGTTCGGCGTTCCACACTCTTCCCCGGCTCTCTTTCGCCTCTCCGCACTCCCAGCGGCTGTACCGAAGACGCTGCTGGCTGTGGTGCCGCGAACCGCTGCTTTCTCGGCAAAAGGCAGCTTCTCGCTCTTGACAGCTCTGCTATGCAGAAGCAGAGGAAAGCCGGCAGAGCTTCTCCTCTAGCTGCTCTATGCAGAAACAACTGTAAATCACTAGAAATTGATCCTGTAGTGGGAAAGGCAGAAAAGTTGCTGCAAAAGCGTTTTGGCTTGCTGGAAGCAGCAGCAAGCACGAGTGCTTCTCTCCACACTGGAAACACAAAACAGAAGCACGCACACGGCAAGAGGAGACTGCCTGACACCTGCTGCACTCAGTACAGCTCTGGGCTGCTGCCAGGGCATGTATTTCAAGGCACTAGCTTCGGGGACTCTCCACTGTCTTGGGGGAGTTTCTACAAGGTGACCAGAAGCTGTTCACAAGCACCTGCTTGCAGCGACCGAGTTCGGCGTTCCACACTCTTCCCCGGCTCTCTTTCGCCTCTCCGCACTCCCAGCGGCTGTACCGAAAACGCTGCTGGCTGTGGTGCCGCGAACCGCTGCTTTCTCGGCAAAAGGCAGCTTCTCGCTCTTGACAGCTCTGCTATGCAGAAGCAGAGGAAAGCCGGCAGAGCTTCTCCTCTAGCTGCTCTACGCAGAAACAACTGTAAATCAGCTAGAAATTCATCCTGTAGTGGGAAAGGCAGAAGAGTTGCTGCAAAAGCGTTTTGGCTTGCTGGAAGCAGCAGCAAGCACGAGTGCTTCTCTGCGCATTGGAAACACAAAACAGAAGCACGCACACGGCAAGAGGAGACTGCCTGACACCTGCTGCACTCAGTACAGCTCTGGGCTGCTGCCAGGAAAGGTATTTCAAGGAACTAGCCACGGGGACTCTGCACTGTGCTGGGAGAGATTCTACAAGGTGACCAGAAGCTGTTCACAAGCACCTGCTTGCAGCGACCGAGTTCGGCGTTCCACACTCTTTCCCGGCTCTCTTTTGCCTTTCCGCATTCCCAGCGGCTGTACCGAAGACGCTGCTGGCTGTGGTGCCGCAAACCGCTGCTTTCTCGGCAAAAGGTAGCTTCTCGCTCTTGACAGCTCTGCTATGCAGAAGCAGAGGAAAGCCGGCAGAGCTTCTCCTGTAGCTGCTCTATGCAGAAACAACTGTAAATCAGCTAGAAATTCATCCTGTAGTGGGAAAGGCAGAAGAGTTGCTGCAAAAGCGTTTTGGCTTGCTGAAAGCAGCAGCAAGCACGAGTGCTTCTCTGCGCATTGGAAACACAAAACAGAAGCACGCACACGGCAAGAGGAGACTGCCTGACACCTGCTGCACTCAGTACAGCTCTGGGCTGCTGCCAGGGCATGTATTTCAAGGCACTAGCTTCGGGGACTCTCCACTGTCTTGGGGGAGTTTCTACAAGGTGACCAGAAGCTGTTCGAAAGCACCTGCTTGCAGCGACGGAGTTCGGCGTTCCACACTCTTCCCCGGCTCTCTTTCGCTTCTCCGCACAAGCTGCGGCTGAACCCAAGACGCCGATTGCTGCGGTTCCGCGAAGCGCTGCTTTCTCGGCAAAACACAGCTTCTCGTTCTTGACAGCTCTGCTATGCAGAAGCACTGGAAAGCCGGCAGAGCTGCTCCTCTAGCTTCTCTACGCACAGGCAACTGTAAATCAGCTACACATTGATCCTGTTGTGGAAAAGGCAGGAAAGTTGCTGAAAAAGCGTTTTGGCTTACTGGAAGCAGCAGCAAGCACAATGGCTTCTCTGCACGCTGCGAACACAAAACAGAAGCACCTACACGGCGAGAGGAGACTGCCTGACACCTGCTGCACTCAGTACAGCTCTGGGCTGCTGCCAGGGCATGTAATTCAAGGCACTAGCTTCAGGGACTCTCCACTGTCTTGGGGGTGATTCTACAAGGTGACCAGAAGCTGTTCACAAGCACCTGCTTGCAGCGACCGAGTTCGGCGTTCCACACTCTTCCCCGGCTCTCTTTCGCCTCTCCGCACTCCCAGCGGCTGTACCGAAAACGCTGCTGGCTGTCGTGCCGCGAACCGCTGCTTTCTCGGCAAAAGGTAGCTTCTCGCTCTTGACAGCTCTGCTATGCAGAAGCAGAGGAAAGCCGGCAGAGCTTCTCCTGTAGCTGCTCTATGCAGAAACAACTGTAAATCACTAGAAATTGATCCTGTAGTGGGAAAGGCAGAAAAGTTGCTGCAAAAGCGTTTTGGCTTGCTGGAAGCAGCAGCAAGCACGAGTGCTTCTCTCCACACTGGAAACACAAAACAGAAGCACGCACACGGCAAGAGGAGACTGCCTGACACCTGCTGCACTCAGTACAGCTCTGGGCTGCTGCCAGGGCATGTATTTCAAGGCACTAGCTTCGGGGACTCTCCACTGTCTTGGGGGAGTTTCTACAAGGTGACCAGAAGCTGTTCACAAGCACCTGCTTGCAGCGACCGAGTTCGGCGTTCCACACTCTTCCCCGGCTCTCTTTCGCCTCTCCGCACTCCCAGCGGCTGTACCGAAGACGCTGCTGGCTGTGGTGCCGCGAACCGCTGCTTTCTCGGCAAAAGGTAGCTTCTCGCTCTTGACAGCTCTGCTATGCAGAAGCAGAGGAAAGCCGGCAGAGCTTCTCCTCTAGCTGCTCTACGCAGAAACAACTGTAAATCAGCTAGAAATTGATCCTGTAGTGGGAAAGGCAGAAAAGTTGCTGCAAAAGCGTTTTGGCTTGCTGGAAGCAGCAGCAAGCACGAGTGCTTCTCTCCACACTGGAAACACAAAACAGAAGCACGCACACGGCAAGAGGAGACTGCCTGACACCTGCTGCACTCAGTACAGCTCTGGGCTGCTGCCAGGGCATGTATTTCAAGGCACTAGCTTCAGGGACTCTCCACTGTCTTGGGGGTGATTCTACAAGGTGACCAGAAGCTGTTCACAAGCACCTGCTTGCAGCGACCGAGTTCGGCGTTCCACACTCTTCCCCGGCTCTCTTTCGCTTCTCCGCACAAGCTGCGGCTGAACTAAAGACGCCGATTGCTGCGGTTCCGCGAAGCGCTGCTTTCTCGGCAAAACACAGCTTCTCGTTCTTGACAGCTCTGCTATGCAGAAGCACTGGAAAGCCGGCAGAGCTGCTCCTCTAGCTGCTCTACGCACAGGCAACTGTAAATCAGCTACACAAAGATCCTGTAGTGGGAAAGGCAGAAAAGTTGCTGCAAAAGCGTTTTGGCTTACTGGAAGCAGCAGCAAGCACAAGGGCTTCTCTGCACGCTGCGAACACAAAACAGAAGCACCTACACGGCGAGAGGAGACTGCCTGACACCTGCTGCACTCAGTACAGCTCTGGGCTGCTGCCAGAGCATGTATTTCAAGGCACTAGCTTCGGGGACTCTCCACTGTCTTGGGGGAGTTTCTACAAGGTGACCAGAAGCTGTTCGAAAGCACCTGCTTGCAGCGACCGAGTTCGGCGTTCCACACTCTTCCCCGGCTCTCTTTCGCCTCTCCGCACTCCCAGCGGCGGTACCGAAAACGATGCTGGCTGTCGTGCCGCGAACCGCTGCTTTCTCGGCAAAAGGTAGCTTCTCGCTCTTGACAGCTCTGCTATGCAGAAGCAGAGGAAAGCCGGCAGAGCTTCTCCTCTAGCTGCTCTATGCAGAAACAACTGTAAATCACTAGAAATTGATCCTGTAGTGGGAAAGGCAGAAAAGTTGCTGCAAAAGCGTTTTGGCTTGCTGGAAGCAGCAGCAAGCAGGAGTGCTTCTCTGCACACTGGAAACCCAAAACAGAAGCACGCAGACGGCAAGAGGAGACTGCCTGACACCTGCTGCACTCAGTACAGCTCTGGGCTGCTGCCAGGAAAGGTATTTCAAGGCACTAGCTTCGGGGACTCTCCACTGTCTTGGGGGAGTTTCTACAAGGTGACCAGAAGCTGTTCACAAGCACCTGCTTGCAGCGACCGAGTTCGGCGTTCCACACTCTTCCCCGGCTCTCTTTCGCCTCTCCGCATACCCAGCGGCTGTACCAAAGACGCTGCTGGCTGTGGTGCGGCGAACCGCTGCTTACTCGGCAAAAGGCACCTTCTCGCTCTTGACAGCTCTGCTATGCAGAAGCAGAGGAAAGCTGGCAGAGCTTCTCCTCTAGCTGCTCTACGCAGAAACAACTGTAAATCACTAGAAATTGATCCTGTAGTGGGAAAGGCAGGAAAGTTGCTGCAAAAGCGTTTTGGCTTGCTGGAAGCAGCAGCAAGCACGAGTGCTTCTCTGCACATTGGAAACACAAAACAGAAGCACGCAGACGGCACGAGGAGACTGCCTGACACCTGCTGCACTCAATACAGGTCTGGGCTGCTGCCAGGGCATGTATTTCAAGGCACTAGCTTCGGGGACTCTCCACTGTCTTGGGGGAGTTTCTACAAGGTGACCAGAAGCTGTTCACAAGCACCTGCTTGCAGCGACCGAGTTCGGCGTTCCACACTCTTCCCCGGCTCTCTTTCGCCTCTCCGCACTCCCAGCGGCTGTACCGAAGACGCTGCTGGCTGTGGTGCCGCGAACCGCTGCTTTCTCGGCAAAAGGCACCTTCTCGCTCTTGACAGCTCTGCTATGCAGAAGCAGAGGAAAGCCGGCAGAGCTTCTCCTCTAGCTGCTCTATGCAGAAACAACTGTAAATCAGCTAGAAATTCATCCTGTAGTGGGAAAGGCAGAAGAGTTGCTGCAAAAGCGTTTTGGCTTGCTGGAAGCAGCAGCAAGCACGAGTGCTTCTCTGCGCATTGGAAACACAAAACAGAAGCACGCACACGGCAAGAGGAGACTGCCTGACACCTGCTGCACTCAGTACAGCTCTGGGCTGCTGCCAGGGCATGTATTTCAAGGCACTAGCTTCAGGGACTCTCCACTGTCTTGGGGGTGATTCTACAAGGTGACCAGAAGCTGTTCACAAGCACCTGCTTGCAGCGACCGAGTTCGGCGTTCCACACTCTTCCCCGGCTCTCTTTCGCCTCTCCGCACTCCCAGCGGCTGTACCGAAGACGCTGCTGGCTGTGGTGCCGCGAACCGCTGCTTTCTCGGCAAAAGGCAGCTTCTCGCTCTTGACAGCTCTGCTATGCAGAAGCAGAGGAAAGCCGGCAGAGCTTCTCCTGTAGCTGCTCTATGCAGAAACAACTGTAAATCAGCTAGAAATTCATCCTGTAGTGGGAAAGGCAGAAGAGTTGCTGCAAAAGCGTTTTGGCTTGCTGGAAGCAGCAGCAAGCACGAGTGCTTCTCTGCGCATTGGAAACACAAAACAGAAGCACGCACACGGCAAGAGGAGACTGCCTGACACCTGCTGCACTCAGTACAGCTCTGGGCTGCTGCCAGGAAAGGTATTTCAAGGCACTAGCTTCAGGGACTCTCCACTGTCTTGGGGGTGATTCTACAAGGTGACCAGAAGCTGTTCACAAGCACCTGCTTGCAGCGACCGAGTTCGGCGTTCCACACTCTTCCCCGGCTCTCTTTCGCCTCTCCGCACACCCAGCGGCTGTACCAAAGACGCTGCTGGCTGTGGTGCCGCGAACCGCTGCTTTCTCGGCAAAAGGTAGCTTCTCGCTCTTGACAGCTCTGCTATGCAGAAGCAGAGGAAAGCCGGCAGAGCTTCTTCTCTAGCTGCTCTACGCAGAAACAACTGTAAATCAGCTAGAAATTGATCCTGTAGTGGGAAAGGCAGAAAAGTTGCTGCAAAAGCGTTTTGGCTTGCTGGAAGCAGCAGCAAGCACAAGGGCTTCTCTGCACATTGGAAACACAAAACAGAAGCACGCAGACGGCAAGAGGAGACTGCCTGAAACCTGCTGCACTCAGTACAGGTCTGGGCTGCGGCCAGAGCATGTATTTCAAGGCACTAGCTTCGGGGACTCTCCACTGTCTTGGGGGAGTTTCTACAAGGTGACCAGAAGCTGTTCACAAGCACCTGCTTGCAGCGACCGAGTTCGGCGTTCCACACTCTTCCCCGGCTCTCTTTCGCCTCTCCGCACTCCCAGCGGCTGTACCGAAAACGCTGCTGGCTTTGGTGCGGCGAACCGCTGCTTACTCGGCAAAAGGCTGCTTCTCGCTCTTGACAGCGTTGCTATGCAGAAGCAGAGGAAAGCCGGCAGAGCTTCTCCTCTAGCTGCTCTATGCAGAAACAACTGTAAATCAACTAGAAATTCATCCTGTAGTGGGAAAGGCAGAAGAGTTGCTGCAAAAGCGTTTTGGCTTGCTGGAAGCAGCAGCAAGCACGAGTGCTTCTCTGCGCATTGGAAACACAAAACAGAAGCACGCACACGGCAAGAGGAGACTGCCTGACACCTGCTGCACTCAGTACAGCTCTGGGCTGCGGCCAGAGCATGTATTTCAAGGCACTAGCTTCGGGGACTCTCCACTGTCTTGGGGGAGTTTCTACAAGGTGACCAGAAGCTGTTCACAAGCACCTGCTTGCAGCGACCGAGTTCGGCGTTCCACACTCTTCCCCGGCTCTCTTTCGCCTCTCCGCACTCCCAGCGGCTGTACCGAAAACGCTGCTGGCTGTCGTGCCGCGAACCGCTGCTTTCTCGGCAAAAGGTAGCTTCTCGCTCTTGACAGCTCTGCTATGCAGAAGCAGAGGAAAGCCGGCAGAGCTTCTCCTCTAGCTGCTCTATGCAGAAACAACTGTAAATCACTAGAAATTGATCCTGTAGTGGGAAAGGCAGGAAAGTTGCTGCAAAAGCGTTTTGGCTTGCTGGAAGCAGCAGCAAGCACGAGTGCTTCTCTGCACATTGGAAACACAAAACAGAAGCACGCACACGGCAAGAGGAGACTGCCTGAAACCTGCTGCACTCAGTACAGGTCTGGGCTGCGGCCAGAGCATGTATTTCAAGGCACTAGCTTCGGGGACTCTCCACTGTCTTGGGGGAGTTTCTACAAGGTGACCAGAAGCTGTTCGAAAGCACCTGCTTGCAGCGACGGAGTTCGGCGTTCCACACTCTTCCCCGGCTCTCTTTCGCTTCTCCGCACAAGCTGCGGCTGAACCCAAGACGCCGATTGCTGCGGTTCCGCGAAGCGCTGCTTTCTCGGCAAAACACAGCTTCTCGTTCTTGACAGCTCTGCTATGCAGAAGCACTGGAAAGCCGGCAGAGCTGCTCCTCTAGCTGCTCTACGCACAGGCAACTGTAAATCAGCTACACATTGATCCTGTTGTGGAAAAGGCAGGAAAGTTGCTGAAAAAGCGTTTTGGCTTACTGGAAGCAGCAGCAAGCACAATGGCTTCTCTGCACGCTGCGAACACAAAACAGAAGCACCTACACGGCGAGAGGAGACTGCCTGACACCTGCTGCACTCAGTACAGCTCTGGGCTGCTGCCAGGGCATGTATTTCAAGGCACTAGCTTCAGGGACTCTCCACTGTCTTGGGGGTGATTCTACAAGGTGACCAGAAGCTGTTCACAAGCACCTGCTTGCAGCGACCGAGTTCGGCGTTCCACACTCTTCCCCGGCTCTCTTTCGCCTCTCCGCACTCCCAGCGGCTGTACCGAAAACGCTGCTGGCTGTCGTGCCGCGAACCGCTGCTTTCTCGGCAAAAGGTAGCTTCTCGCTCTTGACAGCTCTGCTATGCAGAAGCAGAGGAAAGCCGGCAGAGCTTCTCCTCTAGCTGCTCTATGCAGAAACAACTGTAAATCACTAGAAATTGATCCTGTAGTGGGAAAGGCAGAAAAGTTGCTGCAAAAGCGTTTTGGCCTGCTGGAAGCAGCAGCAAGCACGAGTGCTTCTCTCCACACTGGAAACACAAAACAGAAGCACGCACACGGCAAGAGGAGACTGCCTGACACCTGCTGCACTCAGTACAGCTCTGGGCTGCTGCCAGGGCATGTATTTCAAGGCACTAGCTTCGGGGACTCTCCACTGTCTTGGGGGAGTTTCTACAAGGTGACCAGAAGCTGTTCACAAGCACCTGCTTGCAGCGACCGAGTTCGGCGTTCCACACTCTTCCCCGGCTCTCTTTCGCCTCTCCGCACTCCCAGCGGCTGTACCGAAGACGCTGCTGGCTGTGGTGCCGCGAACCGCTGCTTTCTCGGCAAAAGGCAGCTTCTCGCTCTTGACAGCTCTGCTATGCAGAAGCAGAGGAAAGCCGGCAGAGCTTCTCCTCTAGCTGCTCTATGCAGAAACAACTGTAAATCAGCTAGAAATTCATCCTGTAGTGGGAAAGGCAGAAGAGTTGCTGCAAAAGCGTTTTGGCTTGCTGGAAGCAGCAGCAAGCACGAGTGCTTCTCTGCGCATTGGAAACACAAAACAGAAGCACGCACACGGCAAGAGGAGACTGCCTGACACCTGCTGCACTCAGTACAGCTCTGGGCTGCTGCCAGGAAAGGTATTTCAAGGCACTAGCTTCAGGGACTCTCCACTGTCTTGGGGGAGTTTCTACAAGGTGACCAGAAGCTGTTCACAAGCACCTGCTTGCAGCGACCGAGTTCGGCGTTCCACACTCTTCCCCGGCTCTCTTTCGCCTCTCCGCACTCCCAGCGGCTGTACCGAAGACGCTGCTGGCTGTGGTGCCGCGAACCGCTGCTTTCTCGGCAAAAGGCAGCTTCTCGCTCTTGACAGCTCTGCTATGCAGAAGCAGAGGAAAGCCGGCAGAGCTTCTCCTGTAGCTGCTCTATGCAGAAACAACTGTAAATCACTAGAAATTGATCCTGTAGTGGGAAAGGCAGAAAAGTTGCTGCAAAAGCGTTTTGGCTTGCTGGAAGCAGCAGCAAGCACGAGTGCTTCTCTCCACACTGGAAACACAAAACAGAAGCACGCAGACGGCAAGAGGAGACTGCCTGACACCTGCTGCACTCAGTACAGCTCTGGGCTGCTGCCAGGGCATGTATTTCAAGGCACTAGCTTCGGGGACTCTCCACTGTCTTGGGGGAGTTTCTACAAGGTGACCAGAAGCTGTTCACAAGCACCTGCTTGCAGCGACCGAGTTCGGCGTTCCACACTCTTCCCCGGCTCTCTTTCGCCTCTCCGCACTCCCAGCGGCTGTACCGAAGACGCTGCTGGCTGTGGTGCCGCGAACCGCTGCTTTCTCGGCAAAAGGCAGCTTCTCGCTCTTGACAGCTCTGCTATGCAGAAGCAGAGGAAAGCCGGCAGAGCTTCTCCTGTAGCTGCTCAACGCAGAAACAACTGTAAATCACTAGAAATTGATCCTGTAGTGGGAAAGGCAGGAAAGTTGCTGCAAAAGCATTTTGGCTTGCTGGAAGCAGCAGCAAGCACAAGGGCTTCTCTGCACATTGGAAACACAAAACAGAAGCACGCACACGGCAAGAGGAGACTGCCTGAAACCTGCTGCACTCAGTACAGCTCTGGGCTGCGGCCAGAGCATGTATTTCAAGGCACTAGCTTCGGGGACTCTCCACTGTCTTGGGGGAGTTTCTACAAGGTGACCAGAAGCTGTTCACAAGCACCTGCTTGCAGCGACCGAGTTCGGCGTTCCACACTCTTCCCCGGCTCTCTTTCGCCTCTCCGCACACCCAGCGGCTGTACCAAAGACGCTGCTGGCTGTGGTGCGGCGAACCGCTGCTTACTCGGCAAAAGGCAGCTTCTCGCTCTTGACAGCTCTGCTATGCAGAAGCAGAGGAAAGCTGGCAGAGCTTCTCCTCTAGCTGCTCTACGCAGAAACAACTGTAAATCACTAGAAATTGATCCTGTAGTGGGAAAGGCAGGAAAGTTGCTGCAAAAGCGTTTTGGCTTGCTGGAAGCAGCAGCAAGCACGAGTGCTTCTCTGCACATTGGAAACACAAAACAGAAGCACGCACACGGCAAGAGGAGACTGCCTGAAACCTGCTGCACTCAGTACAGGTCTGGGCTGCGGCCAGAGCATGTATTTCAAGGCACTAGCTTCGGGGACTCTCCACTGTCTTGGGGGAGTTTCTACAAGGTGACCAGAAGCTGTTCGAAAGCACCTGCTTGCAGCGACGGAGTTCGGCGTTCCACACTCTTCCCCGGCTCTCTTTCGCTTCTCCGCACAAGCTGCGGCTGAACCCAAGACGCCGATTGCTGCGGTTCCGCGAAGCGCTGCTTTCTCGGCAAAACACAGCTTCTCGTTCTTGACAGCTCTGCTATGCAGAAGCACTGGAAAGCCGGCAGAGCTGCTCCTCTAGCTGCTCTACGCACAGGCAACTGTAAATCAGCTACACATTGATCCTGTTGTGGAAAAGGCAGGAAAGTTGCTGAAAAAGCGTTTTGGCTTACTGGAAGCAGCAGCAAGCACAATGGCTTCTCTGCACGCTGCGAACACAAAACAGAAGCACCTACACGGCGAGAGGAGACTGCCTGACACCTGCTGCACTCAGTACAGCTCTGGGCTGCTGCCAGGGCATGTAATTCAAGGCACTAGCTTCAGGGACTCTCCACTGTCTTGGGGGTGATTCTACAAGGTGACCAGAAGCTGTTCACAAGCACCTGCTTGCAGCGACCGAGTTCGGCGTTCCACACTCTTCCCCGGCTCTCTTTCGCTTCTCCGCACTCCCAGCGGCTGTACCGAAAACGCTGCTGGCTGTCGTGCCGCGAACCGCTGCTTTCTCGGCAAAAGGTAGCTTCTCGCTCTTGACAGCTCTGCTATGCAGAAGCAGAGGAAAGCCGGCAGAGCTTCTCCTCTAGCTGCTCTATGCAGAAACAACTGTAAATCACTAGAAATTGATCCTGTAGTGGGAAAGGCAGAAAAGTTGCTGCAAAAGCGTTTTGGCTTGCTGGAAGCAGCAGCAAGCACGAGTGCTTCTCTCCACACTGGAAACACAAAACAGAAGCACGCAGACGGCAAGAGGAGACTGCCTGAAACCTGCTGCACTCAGTACAGGTCTGGGCTGCGGCCAGAGCATGTATTTCAAGGCACTAGCTTCGGGGACTCTCCACTGTCTTGGGGGAGTTTCTACAAGGTGACCAGAAGCTGTTCACAAGCACCTGCTTGCAGCGACCGAGTTCGGCGTTCCACACTCTTCCCCGGCTCTCTTTCGCCTCTCCGCACTCCCAGCGGCTGTACCGAAAACGCTGCTGGCTGTGGTGCCGCGAACCGCTGCTTTCTCGGCAAAAGGCTGCTTCTCGCTCTTGACAGCGTTGCTATGCAGAAGCAGAGGAAAGCCGGCAGAGCTTCTCCTCTAGCTGCTCTATGCAGAAACAACTGTAAATCAGCTAGAAATTCATCCTGTAGTGGGAAAGGCAGAAGAGTTGCTGCAAAAGCGTTTTGGCTTGCTGGAAGCAGCAGCAAGCACGAGTGCTTCTCTGCGCATTGGAAACACAAAACAGAAGCACGCACACGGCAAGAGGAGACTGCCTGACACCTGCTGCACTCAGTACAGCTCTGGGCTGCTGCCAGGAAAGGTATTTCAAGGCACTAGCTTCAGGGACTCTCCACTGTCTTGGGGGTGATTCTACAAGGTGACCAGAAGCTGTTCACAAGCACCTGCTTGCAGCGACCGAGTTCGGCGTTCCACACTCTTCCCCGGCTCTCTTTCGCCTCTCCGCACACCCAGCGGCTGTACCAAAGACGCTGCTGGCTGTGGTGCCGCGAACCGCTGCTTTCTCGGCAAAAGGTAGCTTCTCGCTCTTGACAGCTCTGCTATGCAGAAGCAGAGGAAAGCCGGCAGAGCTTCTTCTCTAGCTGCTCTACGCAGAAACAACTGTAAATCAGCTAGAAATTGATCCTGTAGTGGGAAAGGCAGAAAAGTTGCTGCAAAAGCGTTTTGGCTTGCTGGAAGCAGCAGCAAGCACAAGGGCTTCTCTGCACATTGGAAACACAAAACAGAAGGACGCAGACGGCAAGAGGAGACTGCCTGAAACCTGCTGCACTCAGTACAGCTCTGGGCTGCGGCCAGAGCATGTATTTCAAGGCACTAGCTTCGGGGACTCTCCACTGTCTTGGGGGAGTTTCTACAAGGTGACCAGAAGCTGTTCACAAGCACCTGCTTGCAGCGACCGAGTTCGGCGTTCCACACTCTTCCCCGGCTCTCTTTCGCCTCTCCGCACACCCAGCGGCTGTACCAAAGACGCTGCTGGCTGTGGTGCGGCGAACCGCTGCTTACTCGGCAAAAGGCAGCTTCTCGCTCTTGACAGCTCTGCTATGCAGAAGCAGAGGAAAGCTGGCAGAGCTTCTCCTCTAGCTGCTCTACGCAGAAACAACTGTAAATCACTAGAAATTGATCCTGTAGTGGGAAAGGCAGGAAAGTTGCTGCAAAAGCGTTTTGGCTTGCTGGAAGCAGCAGCAAGCACGAGTGCTTCTCTGCACATTGGAAACACAAAACAGAAGCACGCACACGGCAAGAGGAGACTGCCTGAAACCTGCTGCACTCAGTACAGGTCTGGGCTGCGGCCAGAGCATGTATTTCAAGGCACTAGCTTCGGGGACTCTCCACTGTCTTGGGGGAGTTTCTACAAGGTGACCAGAAGCTGTTCGAAAGCACCTGCTTGCAGCGACGGAGTTCGGCGTTCCACACTCTTCCCCGGCTCTCTTTCGCTTCTCCGCACAAGCTGCGGCTGAACCCAAGACGCCGATTGCTGCGGTTCCGCGAAGCGCTGCTTTCTCGGCAAAACACAGCTTCTCGTTCTTGACAGCTCTGCTATGCAGAAGCACTGGAAAGCCGGCAGAGCTGCTCCTCTAGCTGCTCTACGCACAGGCAACTGTAAATCAGCTACACATTGATCCTGTTGTGGAAAAGGCAGGAAAGTTGCTGAAAAAGCGTTTTGGCTTACTGGAAGCAGCAGCAAGCACAATGGCTTCTCTGCACGCTGCGAACACAAAACAGAAGCACCTACACGGCGAGAGGAGACTGCCTGACACCTGCTGCACTCAGTACAGCTCTGGGCTGCTGCCAGGGCATGTAATTCAAGGCACTAGCTTCAGGGACTCTCCACTGTCTTGGGGGTGATTCTACAAGGTGACCAGAAGCTGTTCACAAGCACCTGCTTGCAGCGACCGAGTTCGGCGTTCCACACTCTTCCCCGGCTCTCTTTCGCTTCTCCGCACTCCCAGCGGCTGTACCGAAAACGCTGCTGGCTGTCGTGCCGCGAACCGCTGCTTTCTCGGCAAAAGGTAGCTTCTCGCTCTTGACAGCTCTGCTATGCAGAAGCAGAGGAAAGCCGGCAGAGCTTCTCCTCTAGCTGCTCTATGCAGAAACAACTGTAAATCACTAGAAATTGATCCTGTAGTGGGAAAGGCAGAAAAGTTGCTGCAAAAGCGTTTTGGCTTGCTGGAAGCAGCAGCAAGCACGAGTGCTTCTCTCCACACTGGAAACACAAAACAGAAGCACGCACACGGCAAGAGGAGACTGCCTGACACCTGCTGCACTCAGTACAGCTCTGGGCTGCTGCCAGGGCATGTATTTCAAGGCACTAGCTTCGGGGACTCTCCACTGTCTTGGGGGAGTTTCTACAAGGTGACCAGAAGCTGTTCACAAGCACCTGCTTGCAGCGACCGAGTTCGGCGTTCCACACTCTTCCCCGGCTCTCTTTCGCCTCTCCGCACTCCCAGCGGCTGTACCGAAGACGCTGCTGGCTGTGGTGCCGCGAACCGCTGCTTTCTCGGCAAAAGGCAGCTTCTCGCTCTTGACAGCTCTGCTATGCAGAAGCAGAGGAAAGCCGGCAGAGCTTCTCCTGTAGCTGCTCTATGCAGAAACAACTGTAAATCAGCTAGAAATTGATCCTGTAGTGGGAAAGGCAGAAGAGTTGCTGCAAAAGCGTTTTGGCTTGCTGGAAGCAGCAGCAAGCACGAGTGCTTCTCTGCGCATTGGAAACACAAAACAGAAGCACGCACACGGCAAGAGGAGACTGCCTGACACCTGCTGCACTCAGTACAGCTCTGGGCTGCTGCCAGGAAAGGTATTTCAAGGCACTAGCTTCAGGGACTCTCCACTGTCTTGGGGGTGATTCTACAAGGTGACCAGAAGCTGTTCACAAGCACCTGCTTGCAGCGACCGAGTTCGGCGTTCCACACTCTTCCCCGGCTCTCTTTCGCCTCTCCGCACACCCAGCGGCTGTACCAAAGACGCTGCTGGCTGTGGTGCCGCGAACCGCTGCTTTCTCGGCAAAAGGCAGCTTCTCGCTCTTGACAGCTCTGCTATGCAGAAGCAGAGGAAAGCCGGCAGAGCTTCTCCTCTAGCTGCTCTATGCAGAAACAACTGTAAATCACTAGAAATTGATCCTGTAGTGGGAAAGGCAGAAAAGTTGCTGCAAAAGCGTTTTGGCTTGCTGGAAGCAGCAGCAAGCACGAGTGCTTCTCTCCACACTGGAAACACAAAACAGAAGCACGCAGACGGCAAGAGGAGACTGCCTGACACCTGCTGCACTCAGTACAGCTCTGGGCTGCTGCCAGGGCATGTATTTCAAGGCACTAGCTTCGGGGACTCTCCACTGTCTTGGGGGAGTTTCTACAAGGTGACCAGAAGCTGTTCACAAGCACCTGCTTGCAGCGACCGAGTTCGGCGTTCCACACTCTTCCCCGGCTCTCTTTCGCCTCTCCGCACTCCCAGCGGCTGTACCGAAAACGCTGCTGGCTGTGGTGCCGCGAACCGCTGCTTTCTCGGCAAAAGGCAGCTTCTCGCTCTTGACAGCTCTGCTATGCAGAAGCAGAGGAAAGCCGGCAGAGCTTCTCCTCTAGCTGCTCTACGCAGAAACAACTGTAAATCAGCTAGAAATTCATCCTGTAGTGGGAAAGGCAGAAGAGTTGCTGCAAAAGCGTTTTGGCTTGCTGGAAGCAGCAGCAAGCACGAG
Source organism: Phylloscopus trochilus trochilus (assembly GCA_016584745.2). Taxonomy (NCBI): domain Eukaryota; kingdom Metazoa; phylum Chordata; class Aves; order Passeriformes; family Phylloscopidae; genus Phylloscopus; species Phylloscopus trochilus. The sequence continues at coordinate 641,850 of WQNJ02000094.1, forward strand.
TGCTTCTCTGCGCATTGGAAACACAAAACAGAAGCACGCACACGGCAAGAGGAGACTGCCTGACACCTGCTGCACTCAGTACAGCTCTGGGCTGCTGCCAGGAAAGGTATTTCAAGGAACTAGCCACGGGGACTCTGCACTGTGCTGGGAGAGATTCTACAAGGTGACCAGAAGCTGTTCACAAGCACCTGCTTGCAGCGACCGAGTTCGGCGTTCCACACTCTTTCCCGGCTCTCTTTTGCCTTTCCGCATTCCCAGCGGCTGTACCGAAGACGCTGCTGGCTGTGGTGCCGCAAACCGCTGCTTTCTCGGCAAAAGGTAGCTTCTCGCTCTTGACAGCTCTGCTATGCAGAAGCAGAGGAAAGCCGGCAGAGCTTCTCCTGTAGCTGCTCTATGCAGAAACAACTGTAAATCAGCTAGAAATTCATCCTGTAGTGGGAAAGGCAGAAGAGTTGCTGCAAAAGCGTTTTGGCTTGCTGAAAGCAGCAGCAAGCACGAGTGCTTCTCTGCGCATTGGAAACACAAAACAGAAGCACGCACACGGCAAGAGGAGACTGCCTGACACCTGCTGCACTCAGTACAGCTCTGGGCTGCTGCCAGGGCATGTATTTCAAGGCACTAGCTTCGGGGACTCTCCACTGTCTTGGGGGAGTTTCTACAAGGTGACCAGAAGCTGTTCGAAAGCACCTGCTTGCAGCGACGGAGTTCGGCGTTCCACACTCTTCCCCGGCTCTCTTTCGCTTCTCCGCACAAGCTGCGGCTGAACCCAAGACGCCGATTGCTGCGGTTCCGCGAAGCGCTGCTTTCTCGGCAAAACACAGCTTCTCGTTCTTGACAGCTCTGCTATGCAGAAGCACTGGAAAGCCGGCAGAGCTGCTCCTCTAGCTTCTCTACGCACAGGCAACTGTAAATCAGCTACACATTGATCCTGTTGTGGAAAAGGCAGGAAAGTTGCTGAAAAAGCGTTTTGGCTTACTGGAAGCAGCAGCAAGCACAATGGCTTCTCTGCACGCTGCGAACACAAAACAGAAGCACCTACACGGCGAGAGGAGACTGCCTGACACCTGCTGCACTCAGTACAGCTCTGGGCTGCTGCCAGGGCATGTAATTCAAGGCACTAGCTTCAGGGACTCTCCACTGTCTTGGGGGTGATTCTACAAGGTGACCAGAAGCTGTTCACAAGCACCTGCTTGCAGCGACCGAGTTCGGCGTTCCACACTCTTCCCCGGCTCTCTTTCGCCTCTCCGCACTCCCAGCGGCTGTACCGAAAACGCTGCTGGCTGTCGTGCCGCGAACCGCTGCTTTCTCGGCAAAAGGTAGCTTCTCGCTCTTGACAGCTCTGCTATGCAGAAGCAGAGGAAAGCCGGCAGAGCTTCTCCTGTAGCTGCTCTATGCAGAAACAACTGTAAATCACTAGAAATTGATCCTGTAGTGGGAAAGGCAGAAAAGTTGCTGCAAAAGCGTTTTGGCTTGCTGGAAGCAGCAGCAAGCACGAGTGCTTCTCTCCACACTGGAAACACAAAACAGAAGCACGCACACGGCAAGAGGAGACTGCCTGACACCTGCTGCACTCAGTACAGCTCTGGGCTGCTGCCAGGGCATGTATTTCAAGGCACTAGCTTCGGGGACTCTCCACTGTCTTGGGGGAGTTTCTACAAGGTGACCAGAAGCTGTTCACAAGCACCTGCTTGCAGCGACCGAGTTCGGCGTTCCACACTCTTCCCCGGCTCTCTTTCGCCTCTCCGCACTCCCAGCGGCTGTACCGAAGACGCTGCTGGCTGTGGTGCCGCGAACCGCTGCTTTCTCGGCAAAAGGTAGCTTCTCGCTCTTGACAGCTCTGCTATGCAGAAGCAGAGGAAAGCCGGCAGAGCTTCTCCTCTAGCTGCTCTACGCAGAAACAACTGTAAATCAGCTAGAAATTGATCCTGTAGTGGGAAAGGCAGAAAAGTTGCTGCAAAAGCGTTTTGGCTTGCTGGAAGCAGCAGCAAGCACGAGTGCTTCTCTCCACACTGGAAACACAAAACAGAAGCACGCACACGGCAAGAGGAGACTGCCTGACACCTGCTGCACTCAGTACAGCTCTGGGCTGCTGCCAGGGCATGTATTTCAAGGCACTAGCTTCAGGGACTCTCCACTGTCTTGGGGGTGATTCTACAAGGTGACCAGAAGCTGTTCACAAGCACCTGCTTGCAGCGACCGAGTTCGGCGTTCCACACTCTTCCCCGGCTCTCTTTCGCTTCTCCGCACAAGCTGCGGCTGAACTAAAGACGCCGATTGCTGCGGTTCCGCGAAGCGCTGCTTTCTCGGCAAAACACAGCTTCTCGTTCTTGACAGCTCTGCTATGCAGAAGCACTGGAAAGCCGGCAGAGCTGCTCCTCTAGCTGCTCTACGCACAGGCAACTGTAAATCAGCTACACAAAGATCCTGTAGTGGGAAAGGCAGAAAAGTTGCTGCAAAAGCGTTTTGGCTTACTGGAAGCAGCAGCAAGCACAAGGGCTTCTCTGCACGCTGCGAACACAAAACAGAAGAACCTACACGGCGAGAGGAGACTGCCTGACACCTGCTGCACTCAGTACAGCTCTGGGCTGCTGCCAGAGCATGTATTTCAAGGCACTAGCTTCGGGGACTCTCCACTGTCTTGGGGGAGTTTCTACAAGGTGACCAGAAGCTGTTCGAAAGCACCTGCTTGCAGCGACCGAGTTCGGCGTTCCACACTCTTCCCCGGCTCTCTTTCGCCTCTCCGCACTCCCAGCGGCGGTACCGAAAACGATGCTGGCTGTCGTGCCGCGAACCGCTGCTTTCTCGGCAAAAGGTAGCTTCTCGCTCTTGACAGCTCTGCTATGCAGAAGCAGAGGAAAGCCGGCAGAGCTTCTCCTCTAGCTGCTCTATGCAGAAACAACTGTAAATCACTAGAAATTGATCCTGTAGTGGGAAAGGCAGAAAAGTTGCTGCAAAAGCGTTTTGGCTTGCTGGAAGCAGCAGCAAGCAGGAGTGCTTCTCTGCACACTGGAAACCCAAAACAGAAGCACGCAGACGGCAAGAGGAGACTGCCTGACACCTGCTGCACTCAGTACAGCTCTGGGCTGCTGCCAGGAAAGGTATTTCAAGGCACTAGCTTCGGGGACTCTCCACTGTCTTGGGGGAGTTTCTACAAGGTGACCAGAAGCTGTTCACAAGCACCTGCTTGCAGCGACCGAGTTCGGCGTTCCACACTCTTCCCCGGCTCTCTTTCGCCTCTCCGCATACCCAGCGGCTGTACCAAAGACGCTGCTGGCTGTGGTGCGGCGAACCGCTGCTTACTCGGCAAAAGGCACCTTCTCGCTCTTGACAGCTCTGCTATGCAGAAGCAGAGGAAAGCTGGCAGAGCTTCTCCTCTAGCTGCTCTACGCAGAAACAACTGTAAATCACTAGAAATTGATCCTGTAGTGGGAAAGGCAGGAAAGTTGCTGCAAAAGCGTTTTGGCTTGCTGGAAGCAGCAGCAAGCACGAGTGCTTCTCTGCACATTGGAAACACAAAACAGAAGCACGCAGACGGCACGAGGAGACTGCCTGACACCTGCTGCACTCAATACAGGTCTGGGCTGCTGCCAGGGCATGTATTTCAAGGCACTAGCTTCGGGGACTCTCCACTGTCTTGGGGGAGTTTCTACAAGGTGACCAGAAGCTGTTCACAAGCACCTGCTTGCAGCGACCGAGTTCGGCGTTCCACACTCTTCCCCGGCTCTCTTTCGCCTCTCCGCACTCCCAGCGGCTGTACCGAAGACGCTGCTGGCTGTGGTGCCGCGAACCGCTGCTTTCTCGGCAAAAGGCACCTTCTCGCTCTTGACAGCTCTGCTATGCAGAAGCAGAGGAAAGCCGGCAGAGCTTCTCCTGTAGCTGCTCTATGCAGAAACAACTGTAAATCAGCTAGAAATTCATCCTGTAGTGGGAAAGGCAGAAGAGTTGCTGCAAAAGCGTTTTGGCTTGCTGGAAGCAGCAGCAAGCACGAGTGCTTCTCTGCGCATTGGAAACACAAAACAGAAGCACGCACACGGCAAGAGGAGACTGCCTGACACCTGCTGCACTCAGTACAGCTCTGGGCTGCTGCCAGGGCATGTATTTCAAGGCACTAGCTTCAGGGACTCTCCACTGTCTTGGGGGTGATTCTACAAGGTGACCAGAAGCTGTTCACAAGCACCTGCTTGCAGCGACCGAGTTCGGCGTTCCACACTCTTCCCCGGCTCTCTTTCGCCTCTCCGCACTCCCAGCGGCTGTACCGAAGACGCTGCTGGCTGTGGTGCCGCGAACCGCTGCTTTCTCGGCAAAAGGCAGCTTCTCGCTCTTGACAGCTCTGCTATGCAGAAGCAGAGGAAAGCCGGCAGAGCTTCTCCTGTAGCTGCTCTATGCAGAAACAACTGTAAATCAGCTAGAAATTCATCCTGTAGTGGGAAAGGCAGAAGAGTTGCTGCAAAAGCGTTTTGGCTTGCTGGAAGCAGCAGCAAGCACGAGTGCTTCTCTGCGCATTGGAAACACAAAACAGAAGCACGCACACGGCAAGAGGAGACTGCCTGACACCTGCTGCACTCAGTACAGCTCTGGGCTGCTGCCAGGAAAGGTATTTCAAGGCACTAGCTTCAGGGACTCTCCACTGTCTTGGGGGTGATTCTACAAGGTGACCAGAAGCTGTTCACAAGCACCTGCTTGCAGCGACCGAGTTCGGCGTTCCACACTCTTCCCCGGCTCTCTTTCGCCTCTCCGCACACCCAGCGGCTGTACCAAAGACGCTGCTGGCTGTGGTGCCGCGAACCGCTGCTTTCTCGGCAAAAGGTAGCTTCTCGCTCTTGACAGCTCTGCTATGCAGAAGCAGAGGAAAGCCGGCAGAGCTTCTTCTCTAGCTGCTCTACGCAGAAACAACTGTAAATCAGCTAGAAATTGATCCTGTAGTGGGAAAGGCAGAAAAGTTGCTGCAAAAGCGTTTTGGCTTGCTGGAAGCAGCAGCAAGCACAAGGGCTTCTCTGCACATTGGAAACACAAAACAGAAGCACGCAGACGGCAAGAGGAGACTGCCTGAAACCTGCTGCACTCAGTACAGGTCTGGGCTGCGGCCAGAGCATGTATTTCAAGGCACTAGCTTCGGGGACTCTCCACTGTCTTGGGGGAGTTTCTACAAGGTGACCAGAAGCTGTTCACAAGCACCTGCTTGCAGCGACCGAGTTCGGCGTTCCACACTCTTCCCCGGCTCTCTTTCGCCTCTCCGCACTCCCAGCGGCTGTACCGAAAACGCTGCTGGCTTTGGTGCGGCGAACCGCTGCTTACTCGGCAAAAGGCTGCTTCTCGCTCTTGACAGCGTTGCTATGCAGAAGCAGAGGAAAGCCGGCAGAGCTTCTCCTCTAGCTGCTCTATGCAGAAACAACTGTAAATCAGCTAGAAATTCATCCTGTAGTGGGAAAGGCAGAAGAGTTGCTGCAAAAGCGTTTTGGCTTGCTGGAAGCAGCAGCAAGCACGAGTGCTTCTCTGCGCATTGGAAACACAAAACAGAAGCACGCACACGGCAAGAGGAGACTGCCTGACACCTGCTGCACTCAGTACAGCTCTGGGCTGCGGCCAGAGCATGTATTTCAAGGCACTAGCTTCGGGGACTCTCCACTGTCTTGGGGGAGTTTCTACAAGGTGACCAGAAGCTGTTCACAAGCACCTGCTTGCAGCGACCGAGTTCGGCGTTCCACACTCTTCCCCGGCTCTCTTTCGCCTCTCCGCACTCCCAGCGGCTGTACCGAAAACGCTGCTGGCTGTCGTGCCGCGAACCGCTGCTTTCTCGGCAAAAGGTAGCTTCTCGCTCTTGACAGCTCTGCTATGCAGAAGCAGAGGAAAGCCGGCAGAGCTTCTCCTCTAGCTGCTCTATGCAGAAACAACTGTAAATCACTAGAAATTGATCCTGTAGTGGGAAAGGCAGGAAAGTTGCTGCAAAAGCGTTTTGGCTTGCTGGAAGCAGCAGCAAGCACAAGGGCTTCTCTGCACATTGGAAACACAAAACAGAAGCACGCACACGGCAAGAGGAGACTGCCTGAAACCTGCTGCACTCAGTACAGCTCTGGGCTGCGGCCAGAGCATGTATTTCAAGGCACTAGCTTCGGGGACTCTCCACTGTCTTGGGGGAGTTTCTACAAGGTGACCAGAAGCTGTTCACAAGCACCTGCTTGCAGCGACCGAGTTCGGCGTTCCACACTCTTCCCCGGCTCTCTTTCGCCTCTCCGCACACCCAGCGGCTGTACCAAAGACGCTGCTGGCTGTGGTGCGGCGAACCGCTGCTTACTCGGCAAAAGGCAGCTTCTCGCTCTTGACAGCTCTGCTATGCAGAAGCAGAGGAAAGCTGGCAGAGCTTCTCCTCTAGCTGCTCTACGCAGAAACAACTGTAAATCACTAGAAATTGATCCTGTAGTGGGAAAGGCAGGAAAGTTGCTGCAAAAGCGTTTTGGCTTGCTGGAAGCAGCAGCAAGCACGAGTGCTTCTCTGCACATTGGAAACACAAAACAGAAGCACGCACACGGCAAGAGGAGACTGCCTGAAACCTGCTGCACTCAGTACAGGTCTGGGCTGCGGCCAGAGCATGTATTTCAAGGCACTAGCTTCGGGGACTCTCCACTGTCTTGGGGGAGTTTCTACAAGGTGACCAGAAGCTGTTCGAAAGCACCTGCTTGCAGCGACGGAGTTCGGCGTTCCACACTCTTCCCCGGCTCTCTTTCGCTTCTCCGCACAAGCTGCGGCTGAACCCAAGACGCCGATTGCTGCGGTTCCGCGAAGCGCTGCTTTCTCGGCAAAACACAGCTTCTCGTTCTTGACAGCTCTGCTATGCAGAAGCACTGGAAAGCCGGCAGAGCTGCTCCTCTAGCTGCTCTACGCACAGGCAACTGTAAATCAGCTACACATTGATCCTGTTGTGGAAAAGGCAGGAAAGTTGCTGAAAAAGCGTTTTGGCTTACTGGAAGCAGCAGCAAGCACAATGGCTTCTCTGCACGCTGCGAACACAAAACAGAAGCACCAACACGGCGAGAGGAGACTGCCTGACACCTGCTGCACTCAGTACAGCTCTGGGCTGCTGCCAGGGCATGTATTTCAAGGCACTAGCTTCAGGGACTCTCCACTGTCTTGGGGGTGATTCTACAAGGTGACCAGAAGCTGTTCACAAGCACCTGCTTGCAGCGACCGAGTTCGGCGTTCCACACTCTTCCCCGGCTCTCTTTCGCCTCTCCGCACTCCCAGCGGCTGTACCGAAAACGCTGCTGGCTGTCGTGCCGCGAACCGCTGCTTTCTCGGCAAAAGGTAGCTTCTCGCTCTTGACAGCTCTGCTATGCAGAAGCAGAGGAAAGCCGGCAGAGCTTCTCCTCTAGCTGCTCTATGCAGAAACAACTGTAAATCACTAGAAATTGATCCTGTAGTGGGAAAGGCAGAAAAGTTGCTGCAAAAGCGTTTTGGCCTGCTGGAAGCAGCAGCAAGCACGAGTGCTTCTCTCCACACTGGAAACACAAAACAGAAGCACGCACACGGCAAGAGGAGACTGCCTGACACCTGCTGCACTCAGTACAGCTCTGGGCTGCTGCCAGGGCATGTATTTCAAGGCACTAGCTTCGGGGACTCTCCACTGTCTTGGGGGAGTTTCTACAAGGTGACCAGAAGCTGTTCACAAGCACCTGCTTGCAGCGACCGAGTTCGGCGTTCCACACTCTTCCCCGGCTCTCTTTCGCCTCTCCGCACTCCCAGCGGCTGTACCGAAGACGCTGCTGGCTGTGGTGCCGCGAACCGCTGCTTTCTCGGCAAAAGGCAGCTTCTCGCTCTTGACAGCTCTGCTATGCAGAAGCAGAGGAAAGCCGGCAGAGCTTCTCCTCTAGCTGCTCTATGCAGAAACAACTGTAAATCAGCTAGAAATTCATCCTGTAGTGGGAAAGGCAGAAGAGTTGCTGCAAAAGCGTTTTGGCTTGCTGGAAGCAGCAGCAAGCACGAGTGCTTCTCTGCGCATTGGAAACACAAAACAGAAGCACGCACACGGCAAGAGGAGACTGCCTGACACCTGCTGCACTCAGTACAGCTCTGGGCTGCTGCCAGGAAAGGTATTTCAAGGCACTAGCTTCAGGGACTCTCCACTGTCTTGGGGGAGTTTCTACAAGGTGACCAGAAGCTGTTCACAAGCACCTGCTTGCAGCGACCGAGTTCGGCGTTCCACACTCTTCCCCGGCTCTCTTTCGCCTCTCCGCACTCCCAGCGGCTGTACCGAAGACGCTGCTGGCTGTGGTGCCGCGAACCGCTGCTTTCTCGGCAAAAGGCAGCTTCTCGCTCTTGACAGCTCTGCTATGCAGAAGCAGAGGAAAGCCGGCAGAGCTTCTCCTCTAGCTGCTCTATGCAGAAACAACTGTAAATCACTAGAAATTGATCCTGTAGTGGGAAAGGCAGAAAAGTTGCTGCAAAAGCGTTTTGGCTTGCTGGAAGCAGCAGCAAGCACGAGTGCTTCTCTCCACACTGGAAACACAAAACAGAAGCACGCAGACGGCAAGAGGAGACTGCCTGACACCTGCTGCACTCAGTACAGCTCTGGGCTGCTGCCAGGGCATGTATTTCAAGGCACTAGCTTCGGGGACTCTCCACTGTCTTGGGGGAGTTTCTACAAGGTGACCAGAAGCTGTTCACAAGCACCTGCTTGCAGCGACCGAGTTCGGCGTTCCACACTCTTCCCCGGCTCTCTTTCGCCTCTCCGCACTCCCAGCGGCTGTACCGAAGACGCTGCTGGCTGTGGTGCCGCGAACCGCTGCTTTCTCGGCAAAAGGCAGCTTCTCGCTCTTGACAGCTCTGCTATGCAGAAGCAGAGGAAAGCCGGCAGAGCTTCTCCTGTAGCTGCTCTATGCAGAAACAACTGTAAATCAGCTAGAAATTCATCCTGTAGTGGGAAAGGCAGAAGAGTTGCTGCAAAAGCGTTTTGGCTTGCTGGAAGCAGCAGCAAGCACGAGTGCTTCTCTGCGCATTGGAAACACAAAACAGAAGCACGCACACGGCAAGAGGAGACTGCCTGACACCTGCTGCACTCAGTACAGCTCTGGGCTGCTGCCAGGAAAGGTATTTCAAGGCACTAGCTTCAGGGACTCTCCACTGTCTTGGGGGTGATTCTACAAGGTGACCAGAAGCTGTTCACAAGCACCTGCTTGCAGCGACCGAGTTCGGCGTTCCACACTCTTCCCCGGCTCTCTTTCGCCTCTCCGCACTCCCAGCGGCTGTACCGAAGACGCTGCTGGCTGTGGTGCCGCGAACCGCTGCTTTCTCGGCAAAAGGCAGCTTCTCGCTCTTGACAGCTCTGCTATGCAGAAGCAGAGGAAAGCCGGCAGAGCTTCTCCTCTAGCTGCTCTATGCAGAAACAACTGTAAATCACTAGAAATTGATCCTGTAGTGGGAAAGGCAGAAAAGTTGCTGCAAAAGCGTTTTGGCTTGCTGGAAGCAGCAGCAAGCACGAGTGCTTCTCTCCACACTGGAAACACAAAACAGAAGCACGCACACGGCAAGAGGAGACTGCCTGACACCTGCTGCACTCAGTACAGCTCTGGGCTGCTGCCAGGGCATGTATTTCAAGGCACTAGCTTCGGGGACTCTCCACTGTCTTGGGGGAGTTTCTACAAGGTGACCAGAAGCTGTTCACAAGCACCTGCTTGCAGCGACCGAGTTCGGCGTTCCACACTCTTCCCCGGCTCTCTTTCGCCTCTCCGCACTCCCAGCGGCTGTACCGAAGACGCTGCTGGCTGTGGTGCCGCGAACCGCTGCTTTCTCGGCAAAAGGCAGCTTCTCGCTCTTGACAGCTCTGCTATGCAGAAGCAGAGGAAAGCCGGCAGAGCTTCTCCTGTAGCTGCTCTATGCAGAAACAACTGTAAATCAGCTAGAAATTCATCCTGTAGTGGGAAAGGCAGAAGAGTTGCTGCAAAAGCGTTTTGGCTTGCTGGAAGCAGCAGCAAGCACGAGTGCTTCTCTGCGCATTGGAAACACAAAACAGAAGCACGCACACGGCAAGAGGAGACTGCCTGACACCTGCTGCACTCAGTACAGCTCTGGGCTGCTGCCAGGAAAGGTATTTCAAGGCACTAGCTTCAGGGACTCTCCACTGTCTTGGGGGTGATTCTACAAGGTGACCAGAAGCTGTTCACAAGCACCTGCTTGCAGCGACCGAGTTCGGCGTTCCACACTCTTCCCCGGCTCTCTTTCGCCTCTCCGCACACCCAGCGGCTGTACCAAAGACGCTGCTGGCTGTGGTGCCGCGAACCGCTGCTTTCTCGGCAAAAGGTAGCTTCTCGCTCTTGACAGCTCTGCTATGCAGAAGCAGAGGAAAGCCGGCAGAGCTTCTTCTCTAGCTGCTCTACGCAGAAACAACTGTAAATCAGCTAGAAATTGATCCTGTAGTGGGAAAGGCAGAAAAGTTGCTGCAAAAGCGTTTTGGCTTGCTGGAAGCAGCAGCAAGCACAAGGGCTTCTCTGCACATTGGAAACACAAAACAGAAGCACGCAGACGGCAAGAGGAGACTGCCTGAAACCTGCTGCACTCAGTACAGGTCTGGGCTGCGGCCAGAGCATGTATTTCAAGGCACTAGCTTCGGGGACTCTCCACTGTCTTGGGGGAGTTTCTACAAGGTGACCAGAAGCTGTTCACAAGCACCTGCTTGCAGCGACCGAGTTCGGCGTTCCACACTCTTCCCCGGCTCTCTTTCGCCTCTCCGCACTCCCAGCGGCTGTACCGAAAACGCTGCTGGCTTTGGTGCCGCGAACCGCTGCTTTCTCGGCAAAAGGCTGCTTCTCGCTCTTGACAGCGTTGCTATGCAGAAGCAGAGGAAAGCCGGCAGAGCTTCTCCTCTAGCTGCTCTATGCAGAAACAACTGTAAATCAGCTAGAAATTCATCCTGTAGTGGGAAAGGCAGAAGAGTTGCTGCAAAAGCGTTTTGGCTTGCTGGAAGCAGCAGCAAGCACGAGTGCTTCTCTGCGCATTGGAAACACAAAACAGAAGCACGCACACGGCAAGAGGAGACTGCCTGACACCTGCTGCACTCAGTACAGCTCTGGGCTGCGGCCAGAGCATGTATTTCAAGGCACTAGCTTCGGGGACTCTCCACTGTCTTGGGGGAGTTTCTACAAGGTGACCAGAAGCTGTTCACAAGCACCTGCTTGCAGCGACCGAGTTCGGCGTTCCACACTCTTCCCCGGCTCTCTTTCGCCTCTCCGCACTCCCAGCGGCTGTACCGAAAACGCTGCTGGCTGTCGTGCCGCGAACCGCTGCTTTCTCGGCAAAAGGTAGCTTCTCGCTCTTGACAGCTCTGCTATGCAGAAGCAGAGGAAAGCCGGCAGAGCTTCTCCTCTAGCTGCTCTATGCAGAAACAACTGTAAATCACTAGAAATTGATCCTGTAGTGGGAAAGGCAGGAAAGTTGCTGCAAAAGCGTTTTGGCTTGCTGGAAGCAGCAGCAAGCACAAGGGCTTCTCTGCACATTGGAAACACAAAACAGAAGCACGCACACGGCAAGAGGAGACTGCCTGAAACCTGCTGCACTCAGTACAGCTCTGGGCTGCGGCCAGAGCATGTATTTCAAGGCACTAGCTTCGGGGACTCTCCACTGTCTTGGGGGAGTTTCTACAAGGTGACCAGAAGCTGTTCACAAGCACCTGCTTGCAGCGACCGAGTTCGGCGTTCCACACTCTTCCCCGGCTCTCTTTCGCCTCTCCGCACACCCAGCGGCTGTACCAAAGACGCTGCTGGCTGTGGTGCGGCGAACCGCTGCTTACTCGGCAAAAGGCAGCTTCTCGCTCTTGACAGCTCTGCTATGCAGAAGCAGAGGAAAGCTGGCAGAGCTTCTCCTCTAGCTGCTCTACGCAGAAACAACTGTAAATCACTAGAAATTGATCCTGTAGTGGGAAAGGCAGGAAAGTTGCTGCAAAAGCGTTTTGGCTTGCTGGAAGCAGCAGCAAGCACGAGTGCTTCTCTGCACATTGGAAACACAAAACAGAAGCACGCACACGGCAAGAGGAGACTGCCTGAAACCTGCTGCACTCAGTACAGGTCTGGGCTGCGGCCAGAGCATGTATTTCAAGGCACTAGCTTCGGGGACTCTCCACTGTCTTGGGGGAGTTTCTACAAGGTGACCAGAAGCTGTTCGAAAGCACCTGCTTGCAGCGACGGAGTTCGGCGTTCCACACTCTTCCCCGGCTCTCTTTCGCTTCTCCGCACAAGCTGCGGCTGAACCCAAGACGCCGATTGCTGCGGTTCCGCGAAGCGCTGCTTTCTCGGCAAAACACAGCTTCTCGTTCTTGACAGCTCTGCTATGCAGAAGCACTGGAAAGCCGGCAGAGCTGCTCCTCTAGCTGCTCTACGCACAGGCAACTGTAAATCAGCTACACATTGATCCTGTTGTGGAAAAGGCAGGAAAGTTGCTGAAAAAGCGTTTTGGCTTACTGGAAGCAGCAGCAAGCACAATGGCTTCTCTGCACGCTGCGAACACAAAACAGAAGCACCTACACGGCGAGAGGAGACTGCCTGACACCTGCTGCACTCAGTACAGCTCTGGGCTGCTGCCAGGGCATGTATTTCAAGGCACTAGCTTCAGGGACTCTCCACTGTCTTGGGGGTGATTCTACAAGGTGACCAGAAGCTGTTCACAAGCACCTGCTTGCAGCGACCGAGTTCGGCGTTCCACACTCTTCCCCGGCTCTCTTTCGCCTCTCCGCACTCCCAGCGGCTGTACCGAAAACGCTGCTGGCTGTCGTGCCGCGAACCGCTGCTTTCTCGGCAAAAGGTAGCTTCTCGCTCTTGACAGCTCTGCTATGCAGAAGCAGAGGAAAGCCGGCAGAGCTTCTCCTCTAGCTGCTCTATGCAGAAACAACTGTAAATCACTAGAAATTGATCCTGTAGTGGGAAAGGCAGAAAAGTTGCTGCAAAAGCGTTTTGGCCTGCTGGAAGCAGCAGCAAGCACGAGTGCTTCTCTCCACACTGGAAACACAAAACAGAAGCACGCACACGGCAAGAGGAGACTGCCTGACACCTGCTGCACTCAGTACAGCTCTGGGCTGCTGCCAGGGCATGTATTTCAAGGCACTAGCTTCGGGGACTCTCCACTGTCTTGGGGGAGTTTCTACAAGGTGACCAGAAGCTGTTCACAAGCACCTGCTTGCAGCGACCGAGTTCGGCGTTCCACACTCTTCCCCGGCTCTCTTTCGCCTCTCCGCACTCCCAGCGGCTGTACCGAAGACGCTGCTGGCTGTGGTGCCGCGAACCGCTGCTTTCTCGGCAAAAGGCAGCTTCTCGCTCTTGACAGCTCTGCTATGCAGAAGCAGAGGAAAGCCGGCAGAGCTTCTCCTCTAGCTGCTCTATGCAGAAACAACTGTAAATCAGCTAGAAATTCATCCTGTAGTGGGAAAGGCAGAAGAGTTGCTGCAAAAGCGTTTTGGCTTGCTGGAAGCAGCAGCAAGCACGAGTGCTTCTCTGCGCATTGGAAACACAAAACAGAAGCACGCACACGGCAAGAGGAGACTGCCTGACACCTGCTGCACTCAGTACAGCTCTGGGCTGCTGCCAGGAAAGGTATTTCAAGGCACTAGCTTCAGGGACTCTCCACTGTCTTGGGGGAGTTTCTACAAGGTGACCAGAAGCTGTTCACAAGCACCTGCTTGCAGCGACCGAGTTCGGCGTTCCACACTCTTCCCCGGCTCTCTTTCGCCTCTCCGCACTCCCAGCGGCTGTACCGAAGACGCTGCTGGCTGTGGTGCCGCGAACCGCTGCTTTCTCGGCAAAAGGCAGCTTCTCGCTCTTGACAGCTCTGCTATGCAGAAGCAGAGGAAAGCCGGCAGAGCTTCTCCTGTAGCTGCTCTATGCAGAAACAACTGTAAATCACTAGAAATTGATCCTGTAGTGGGAAAGGCAGAAAAGTTGCTGCAAAAGCGTTTTGGCTTGCTGGAAGCAGCAGCAAGCACGAGTGCTTCTCTCCACACTGGAAACACAAAACAGAAGCACGCAGACGGCAAGAGGAGACTGCCTGACACCTGCTGCACTCAGTACAGCTCTGGGCTGCTGCCAGGGCATGTATTTCAAGGCACTAGCTTCGGGGACTCTCCACTGTCTTGGGGGAGTTTCTACAAGGTGACCAGAAGCTGTTCACAAGCACCTGCTTGCAGCGACCGAGTTCGGCGTTCCACACTCTTCCCCGGCTCTCTTTCGCCTCTCCGCACTCCCAGCGGCTGTACCGAAGACGCTGCTGGCTGTGGTGCCGCGAACCGCTGCTTTCTCGGCAAAAGGCAGCTTCTCGCTCTTGACAGCTCTGCTATGCAGAAGCAGAGGAAAGCCGGCAGAGCTTCTCCTGTAGCTGCTCTATGCAGAAACAACTGTAAATCAGCTAGAAATTCATCCTGTAGTGGGAAAGGCAGAAGAGTTGCTGCAAAAGCGTTTTGGCTTGCTGGAAGCAGCAGCAAGCACGAGTGCTTCTCTGCGCATTGGAAACACAAAACAGAAGCACGCACACGGCAAGAGGAGACTGCCTGACACCTGCTGCACTCAGTACAGCTCTGGGCTGCTGCCAGGAAAGGTATTTCAAGGCACTAGCTTCAGGGACTCTCCACTGTCTTGGGGGTGATTCTACAAGGTGACCAGAAGCTGTTCACAAGCACCTGCTTGCAGCGACCGAGTTCGGCGTTCCACACTCTTCCCCGGCTCTCTTTCGCCTCTCCGCACTCCCAGCGGCTGTACCGAAGACGCTGCTGGCTGTGGTGCCGCGAACCGCTGCTTTCTCGGCAAAAGGTAGCTTCTCGCTCTTGACAGCTCTGCTATGCAGAAGCAGAGGAAAGCCGGCAGAGCTTCTTCTCTAGCTGCTCTACGCAGAAACAACTGTAAATCAGCTAGAAATTGATCCTGTAGTGGGAAAGGCAGAAAAGTTGCTGCAAAAGCGTTTTGGCTTGCTGGAAGCAGCAGCAAGCACAAGGGCTTCTCTGCACATTGGAAACACAAAACAGAAGCACGCAGACGGCAAGAGGAGACTGCCTGAAACCTGCTGCACTCAGTACAGGTCTGGGCTGCGGCCAGAGCATGTATTTCAAGGCACTAGCTTCGGGGACTCTCCACTGTCTTGGGGGAGTTTCTACAAGGTGACCAGAAGCTGTTCACAAGCACCTGCTTGCAGCGACCGAGTTCGGCGTTCCACACTCTTCCCCGGCTCTCTTTCGCCTCTCCGCACTCCCAGCGGCTGTACCGAAAACGCTGCTGGCTTTGGTGCGGCGAACCGCTGCTTACTCGGCAAAAGGCTGCTTCTCGCTCTTGACAGCGTTGCTATGCAGAAGCAGAGGAAAGCCGGCAGAGCTTCTCCTCTAGCTGCTCTATGCAGAAACAACTGTAAATCAGCTAGAAATTCATCCTGTAGTGGGAAAGGCAGAAGAGTTGCTGCAAAAGCGTTTTGGCTTGCTGGAAGCAGCAGCAAGCACGAGTGCTTCTCTGCGCATTGGAAACACAAAACAGAAGCACGCACACGGCAAGAGGAGACTGCCTGACACCTGCTGCACTCAGTACAGCTCTGGGCTGCGGCCAGAGCATGTATTTCAAGGCACTAGCTTCGGGGACTCTCCACTGTCTTGGGGGAGTTTCTACAAGGTGACCAGAAGCTGTTCACAAGCACCTGCTTGCAGCGACCGAGTTCGGCGTTCCACACTCTTCCCCGGCTCTCTTTCGCCTCTCCGCACTCCCAGCGGCTGTACCGAAAACGCTGCTGGCTGTCGTGCCGCGAACCGCTGCTTTCTCGGCAAAAGGTAGCTTCTCGCTCTTGACAGCTCTGCTATGCAGAAGCAGAGGAAAGCCGGCAGAGCTTCTCCTCTAGCTGCTCTATGCAGAAACAACTGTAAATCACTAGAAATTGATCCTGTAGTGGGAAAGGCAGGAAAGTTGCTGCAAAAGCGTTTTGGCTTGCTGGAAGCAGCAGCAAGCACAAGGGCTTCTCTGCACATTGGAAACACAAAACAGAAGCACGCACACGGCAAGAGGAGACTGCCTGAAACCTGCTGCACTCAGTACAGCTCTGGGCTGCGGCCAGAGCATGTATTTCAAGGCACTAGCTTCGGGGACTCTCCACTGTCTTGGGGGAGTTTCTACAAGGTGACCAGAAGCTGTTCACAAGCACCTGCTTGCAGCGACCGAGTTCGGCGTTCCACACTCTTCCCCGGCTCTCTTTCGCCTCTCCGCACACCCAGCGGCTGTACCAAAGACGCTGCTGGCTGTGGTGCGGCGAACCGCTGCTTACTCGGCAAAAGGCAGCTTCTCGCTCTTGACAGCTCTGCTATGCAGAAGCAGAGGAAAGCTGGCAGAGCTTCTCCTCTAGCTGCTCTACGCAGAAACAACTGTAAATCACTAGAAATTGATCCTGTAGTGGGAAAGGCAGGAAAGTTGCTGCAAAAGCGTTTTGGCTTGCTGGAAGCAGCAGCAAGCACGAGTGCTTCTCTGCACATTGGAAACACAAAACAGAAGCACGCACACGGCAAGAGGAGACTGCCTGAAACCTGCTGCACTCAGTACAGGTCTGGGCTGCGGCCAGAGCATGTATTTCAAGGCACTAGCTTCGGGGACTCTCCACTGTCTTGGGGGAGTTTCTACAAGGTGACCAGAAGCTGTTCGAAAGCACCTGCTTGCAGCGACGGAGTTCGGCGTTCCACACTCTTCCCCGGCTCTCTTTCGCTTCTCCGCACAAGCTGCGGCTGAACCCAAGACGCCGATTGCTGCGGTTCCGCGAAGCGCTGCTTTCTCGGCAAAACACAGCTTCTCGTTCTTGACAGCTCTGCTATGCAGAAGCACTGGAAAGCCGGCAGAGCTGCTCCTCTAGCTGCTCTACGCACAGGCAACTGTAAATCAGCTACACATTGATCCTGTTGTGGAAAAGGCAGGAAAGTTGCTGAAAAAGCGTTTTGGCTTACTGGAAGCAGCAGCAAGCACAATGGCTTCTCTGCACGCTGCGAACACAAAACAGAAGCACCTACACGGCGAGAGGAGACTGCCTGACACCTGCTGCACTCAGTACAGCTCTGGGCTGCTGCCAGGGCATGTATTTCAAGGCACTAGCTTCAGGGACTCTCCACTGTCTTGGGGGTGATTCTACAAGGTGACCAGAAGCTGTTCACAAGCACCTGCTTGCAGCGACCGAGTTCGGCGTTCCACACTCTTCCCCGGCTCTCTTTCGCCTCTCCGCACTCCCAGCGGCTGTACCGAAAACGCTGCTGGCTGTCGTGCCGCGAACCGCTGCTTTCTCGGCAAAAGGTAGCTTCTCGCTCTTGACAGCTCTGCTATGCAGAAGCAGAGGAAAGCCGGCAGAGCTTCTCCTCTAGCTGCTCTATGCAGAAACAACTGTAAATCACTAGAAATTGATCCTGTAGTGGGAAAGGCAGAAAAGTTGCTGCAAAAGCGTTTTGGCCTGCTGGAAGCAGCAGCAAGCACGAGTGCTTCTCTCCACACTGGAAACACAAAACAGAAGCACGCACACGGCAAGAGGAGACTGCCTGACACCTGCTGCACTCAGTACAGCTCTGGGCTGCTGCCAGGGCATGTATTTCAAGGCACTAGCTTCGGGGACTCTCCACTGTCTTGGGGGAGTTTCTACAAGGTGACCAGAAGCTGTTCACAAGCACCTGCTTGCAGCGACCGAGTTCGGCGTTCCACACTCTTCCCCGGCTCTCTTTCGCCTCTCCGCACTCCCAGCGGCTGTACCGAAGACGCTGCTGGCTGTGGTGCCGCGAACCGCTGCTTTCTCGGCAAAAGGCAGCTTCTCGCTCTTGACAGCTCTGCTATGCAGAAGCAGAGGAAAGCCGGCAGAGCTTCTCCTCTAGCTGCTCTATGCAGAAACAACTGTAAATCAGCTAGAAATTCATCCTGTAGTGGGAAAGGCAGAAGAGTTGCTGCAAAAGCGTTTTGGCTTGCTGGAAGCAGCAGCAAGCACGAGTGCTTCTCTGCGCATTGGAAACACAAAACAGAAGCACGCACACGGCAAGAGGAGACTGCCTGACACCTGCTGCACTCAGTACAGCTCTGGGCTGCTGCCAGGAAAGGTATTTCAAGGCACTAGCTTCAGGGACTCTCCACTGTCTTGGGGGAGTTTCTACAAGGTGACCAGAAGCTGTTCACAAGCACCTGCTTGCAGCGACCGAGTTCGGCGTTCCACACTCTTCCCCGGCTCTCTTTCGCCTCTCCGCACTCCCAGCGGCTGTACCGAAGACGCTGCTGGCTGTGGTGCCGCGAACCGCTGCTTTCTCGGCAAAAGGCAGCTTCTCGCTCTTGACAGCTCTGCTATGCAGAAGCAGAGGAAAGCCGGCAGAGCTTCTCCTGTAGCTGCTCTATGCAGAAACAACTGTAAATCACTAGAAATTGATCCTGTAGTGGGAAAGGCAGAAAAGTTGCTGCAAAAGCGTTTTGGCTTGCTGGAAGCAGCAGCAAGCACGAGTGCTTCTCTCCACACTGGAAACACAAAACAGAAGCACGCAGACGGCAAGAGGAGACTGCCTGACACCTGCTGCACTCAGTACAGCTCTGGGCTGCTGCCAGGGCATGTATTTCAAGGCACTAGCTTCGGGGACTCTCCACTGTCTTGGGGGAGTTTCTACAAGGTGACCAGAAGCTGTTCACAAGCACCTGCTTGCAGCGACCGAGTTCGGCGTTCCACACTCTTCCCCGGCTCTCTTTCGCCTCTCCGCACTCCCAGCGGCTGTACCGAAGACGCTGCTGGCTGTGGTGCCGCGAACCGCTGCTTTCTCGGCAAAAGGCAGCTTCTCGCTCTTGACAGCTCTGCTATGCAGAAGCAGAGGAAAGCCGGCAGAGCTTCTCCTGTAGCTGCTCTATGCAGAAACAACTGTAAATCAGCTAGAAATTCATCCTGTAGTGGGAAAGGCAGAAGAGTTGCTGCAAAAGCGTTTTGGCTTGCTGGAAGCAGCAGCAAGCACGAGTGCTTCTCTGCGCATTGGAAACACAAAACAGAAGCACGCACACGGCAAGAGGAGACTGCCTGACACCTGCTGCACTCAGTACAGCTCTGGGCTGCTGCCAGGAAAGGTATTTCAAGGCACTAGCTTCAGGGACTCTCCACTGTCTTGGGGGTGATTCTACAAGGTGACCAGAAGCTGTTCACAAGCACCTGCTTGCAGCGACCGAGTTCGGCGTTCCACACTCTTCCCCGGCTCTCTTTCGCCTCTCCGCACTCCCAGCGGCTGTACCGAAGACGCTGCTGGCTGTGGTGCCGCGAACCGCTGCTTTCTCGGCAAAAGGCAGCTTCTCGCTCTTGACAGCTCTGCTATGCAGAAGCAGAGGAAAGCCGGCAGAGCTTCTCCTCTAGCTGCTCTATGCAGAAACAACTGTAAATCACTAGAAATTGATCCTGTAGTGGGAAAGGCAGAAAAGTTGCTGCAAAAGCGTTTTGGCTTGCTGGAAGCAGCAGCAAGCACGAGTGCTTCTCTCCACACTGGAAACACAAAACAGAAGCACGCACACGGCAAGAGGAGACTGCCTGACACCTGCTGCACTCAGTACAGCTCTGGGCTGCTGCCAGGGCATGTATTTCAAGGCACTAGCTTCGGGGACTCTCCACTGTCTTGGGGGAGTTTCTACAAGGTGACCAGAAGCTGTTCACAAGCACCTGCTTGCAGCGACCGAGTTCGGCGTTCCACACTCTTCCCCGGCTCTCTTTCGCCTCTCCGCACTCCCAGCGGCTGTACCGAAGACGCTGCTGGCTGTGGTGCCGCGAACCGCTGCTTTCTCGGCAAAAGGCAGCTTCTCGCTCTTGACAGCTCTGCTATGCAGAAGCAGAGGAAAGCCGGCAGAGCTTCTCCTGTAGCTGCTCTATGCAGAAACAACTGTAAATCAGCTAGAAATTGATCCTGTAGTGGGAAAGGCAGAAGAGTTGCTGCAAAAGCGTTTTGGCTTGCTGGAAGCAGCAGCAAGCACGAGTGCTTCTCTGCGCATTGGAAACACAAAACAGAAGCACGCACACGGCAAGAGGAGACTGCCTGACACCTGCTGCACTCAGTACAGCTCTGGGCTGCTGCCAGGAAAGGTATTTCAAGGCACTAGCTTCAGGGACTCTCCACTGTCTTGGGGGTGATTCTACAAGGTGACCAGAAGCTGTTCACAAGCACCTGCTTGCAGCGACCGAGTTCGGCGTTCCACACTCTTCCCCGGCTCTCTTTCGCCTCTCCGCACACCCAGCGGCTGTACCAAAGACGCTGCTGGCTGTGGTGCCGCGAACCGCTGCTTTCTCGGCAAAAGGTAGCTTCTCGCTCTTGACAGCTCTGCTATGCAGAAGCAGAGGAAAGCCGGCAGAGCTTCTTCTCTAGCTGCTCTACGCAGAAACAACTGTAAATCAGCTAGAAATTGATCCTGTAGTGGGAAAGGCAGAAAAGTTGCTGCAAAAGCGTTTTGGCTTGCTGGAAGCAGCAGCAAGCACAAGGGCTTCTCTGCACATTGGAAACACAAAACAGAAGCACGCAGACGGCAAGAGGAGACTGCCTGAAACCTGCTGCACTCAGTACAGGTCTGGGCTGCGGCCAGAGCATGTATTTCAAGGCACTAGCTTCGGGGACTCTCCACTGTCTTGGGGGAGTTTCTACAAGGTGACCAGAAGCTGTTCACAAGCACCTGCTTGCAGCGACCGAGTTCGGCGTTCCACACTCTTCCCCGGCTCTCTTTCGCCTCTCCGCACTCCCAGCGGCTGTACCGAAAACGCTGCTGGCTTTGGTGCCGCGAACCGCTGCTTTCTCGGCAAAAGGCTGCTTCTCGCTCTTGACAGCGTTGCTATGCAGAAGCAGAGGAAAGCCGGCAGAGCTTCTCCTCTAGCTGCTCTATGCAGAAACAACTGTAAATCAGCTAGAAATTCATCCTGTAGTGGGAAAGGCAGAAGAGTTGCTGCAAAAGCGTTTTGGCTTGCTGGAAGCAGCAGCAAGCACGAGTGCTTCTCTGCGCATTGGAAACACAAAACAGAAGCACGCACACGGCAAGAGGAGACTGCCTGACACCTGCTGCACTCAGTACAGCTCTGGGCTGCGGCCAGAGCATGTATTTCAAGGCACTAGCTTCGGGGACTCTCCACTGTCTTGGGGGAGTTTCTACAAGGTGACCAGAAGCTGTTCACAAGCACCTGCTTGCAGCGACCGAGTTCGGCGTTCCACACTCTTCCCCGGCTCTCTTTCGCCTCTCCGCACTCCCAGCGGCTGTACCGAAAACGCTGCTGGCTGTCGTGCCGCGAACCGCTGCTTTCTCGGCAAAAGGTAGCTTCTCGCTCTTGACAGCTCTGCTATGCAGAAGCAGAGGAAAGCCGGCAGAGCTTCTCCTCTAGCTGCTCTATGCAGAAACAACTGTAAATCACTAGAAATTGATCCTGTAGTGGGAAAGGCAGGAAAGTTGCTGCAAAAGCGTTTTGGCTTGCTGGAAGCAGCAGCAAGCACAAGGGCTTCTCTGCACATTGGAAACACAAAACAGAAGCACGCACACGGCAAGAGGAGACTGCCTGAAACCTGCTGCACTCAGTACAGCTCTGGGCTGCGGCCAGAGCATGTATTTCAAGGCACTAGCTTCGGGGACTCTCCACTGTCTTGGGGGAGTTTCTACAAGGTGACCAGAAGCTGTTCACAAGCACCTGCTTGCAGCGACCGAGTTCGGCGTTCCACACTCTTCCCCGGCTCTCTTTCGCCTCTCCGCACACCCAGCGGCTGTACCAAAGACGCTGCTGGCTGTGGTGCGGCGAACCGCTGCTTACTCGGCAAAAGGCAGCTTCTCGCTCTTGACAGCTCTGCTATGCAGAAGCAGAGGAAAGCTGGCAGAGCTTCTCCTCTAGCTGCTCTACGCAGAAACAACTGTAAATCACTAGAAATTGATCCTGTAGTGGGAAAGGCAGGAAAGTTGCTGCAAAAGCGTTTTGGCTTGCTGGAAGCAGCAGCAAGCACGAGTGCTTCTCTGCACATTGGAAACACAAAACAGAAGCACGCACACGGCAAGAGGAGACTGCCTGAAACCTGCTGCACTCAGTACAGGTCTGGGCTGCGGCCAGAGCATGTATTTCAAGGCACTAGCTTCGGGGACTCTCCACTGTCTTGGGGGAGTTTCTACAAGGTGACCAGAAGCTGTTCGAAAGCACCTGCTTGCAGCGACGGAGTTCGGCGTTCCACACTCTTCCCCGGCTCTCTTTCGCTTCTCCGCACAAGCTGCGGCTGAACCCAAGACGCCGATTGCTGCGGTTCCGCGAAGCGCTGCTTTCTCGGCAAAACACAGCTTCTCGTTCTTGACAGCTCTGCTATGCAGAAGCACTGGAAAGCCGGCAGAGCTGCTCCTCTAGCTGCTCTACGCACAGGCAACTGTAAATCAGCTACACATTGATCCTGTTGTGGAAAAGGCAGGAAAGTTGCTGAAAAAGCGTTTTGGCTTACTGGAAGCAGCAGCAAGCACAATGGCTTCTCTGCACGCTGCGAACACAAAACAGAAGCACCTACACGGCGAGAGGAGACTGCCTGACACCTGCTGCACTCAGTACAGCTCTGGGCTGCTGCCAGGGCATGTATTTCAAGGCACTAGCTTCAGGGACTCTCCACTGTCTTGGGGGTGATTCTACAAGGTGACCAGAAGCTGTTCACAAGCACCTGCTTGCAGCGACCGAGTTCGGCGTTCCACACTCTTCCCCGGCTCTCTTTCGCCTCTCCGCACTCCCAGCGGCTGTACCGAAAACGCTGCTGGCTGTCGTGCCGCGAACCGCTGCTTTCTCGGCAAAAGGTAGCTTCTCGCTCTTGACAGCTCTGCTATGCAGAAGCAGAGGAAAGCCGGCAGAGCTTCTCCTCTAGCTGCTCTATGCAGAAACAACTGTAAATCACTAGAAATTGATCCTGTAGTGGGAAAGGCAGAAAAGTTGCTGCAAAAGCGTTTTGGCCTGCTGGAAGCAGCAGCAAGCACGAGTGCTTCTCTCCACACTGGAAACACAAAACAGAAGCACGCACACGGCAAGAGGAGACTGCCTGACACCTGCTGCACTCAGTACAGCTCTGGGCTGCTGCCAGGGCATGTATTTCAAGGCACTAGCTTCGGGGACTCTCCACTGTCTTGGGGGAGTTTCTACAAGGTGACCAGAAGCTGTTCACAAGCACCTGCTTGCAGCGACCGAGTTCGGCGTTCCACACTCTTCCCCGGCTCTCTTTCGCCTCTCCGCACTCCCAGCGGCTGTACCGAAGACGCTGCTGGCTGTGGTGCCGCGAACCGCTGCTTTCTCGGCAAAAGGCAGCTTCTCGCTCTTGACAGCTCTGCTATGCAGAAGCAGAGGAAAGCCGGCAGAGCTTCTCCTCTAGCTGCTCTATGCAGAAACAACTGTAAATCAGCTAGAAATTCATCCTGTAGTGGGAAAGGCAGAAGAGTTGCTGCAAAAGCGTTTTGGCTTGCTGGAAGCAGCAGCAAGCACGAGTGCTTCTCTGCGCATTGGAAACACAAAACAGAAGCACGCACACGGCAAGAGGAGACTGCCTGACACCTGCTGCACTCAGTACAGCTCTGGGCTGCTGCCAGGAAAGGTATTTCAAGGCACTAGCTTCAGGGACTCTCCACTGTCTTGGGGGAGTTTCTACAAGGTGACCAGAAGCTGTTCACAAGCACCTGCTTGCAGCGACCGAGTTCGGCGTTCCACACTCTTCCCCGGCTCTCTTTCGCCTCTCCGCACTCCCAGCGGCTGTACCGAAGACGCTGCTGGCTGTGGTGCCGCGAACCGCTGCTTTCTCGGCAAAAGGCAGCTTCTCGCTCTTGACAGCTCTGCTATGCAGAAGCAGAGGAAAGCCGGCAGAGCTTCTCCTGTAGCTGCTCTATGCAGAAACAACTGTAAATCACTAGAAATTGATCCTGTAGTGGGAAAGGCAGAAAAGTTGCTGCAAAAGCGTTTTGGCTTGCTGGAAGCAGCAGCAAGCACGAGTGCTTCTCTCCACACTGGAAACACAAAACAGAAGCACGCAGACGGCAAGAGGAGACTGCCTGACACCTGCTGCACTCAGTACAGCTCTGGGCTGCTGCCAGGGCATGTATTTCAAGGCACTAGCTTCGGGGACTCTCCACTGTCTTGGGGGAGTTTCTACAAGGTGACCAGAAGCTGTTCACAAGCACCTGCTTGCAGCGACCGAGTTCGGCGTTCCACACTCTTCCCCGGCTCTCTTTCGCCTCTCCGCACTCCCAGCGGCTGTACCGAAGACGCTGCTGGCTGTGGTGCCGCGAACCGCTGCTTTCTCGGCAAAAGGCAGCTTCTCGCTCTTGACAGCTCTGCTATGCAGAAGCAGAGGAAAGCCGGCAGAGCTTCTCCTGTAGCTGCTCTATGCAGAAACAACTGTAAATCAGCTAGAAATTCATCCTGTAGTGGGAAAGGCAGAAGAGTTGCTGCAAAAGCGTTTTGGCTTGCTGGAAGCAGCAGCAAGCACGAGTGCTTCTCTGCACATTGGAAACACAAAACAGAAGCACGCACACGGCAAGAGGAGACTGCCTGACACCTGCTGCACTCAGTACAGCTCTGGGCTGCTGCCAGGAAAGGTATTTCAAGGCACTAGCTTCAGGGACTCTCCACTGTCTTGGGGGTGATTCTACAAGGTGACCAGAAGCTGTTCACAAGCACCTGCTTGCAGCGACCGAGTTCGGCGTTCCACACTCTTCCCCGGCTCTCTTTCGCCTCTCCGCACTCCCAGCGGCTGTACCGAAGACGCTGCTGGCTGTGGTGCCGCGAACCGCTGCTTTCTCGGCAAAAGGCAGCTTCTCGCTCTTGACAGCTCTGCTATGCAGAAGCAGAGGAAAGCCGGCAGAGCTTCTCCTCTAGCTGCTCTATGCAGAAACAACTGTAAATCACTAGAAATTGATCCTGTAGTGGGAAAGGCAGAAAAGTTGCTGCAAAAGCGTTTTGGCTTGCTGGAAGCAGCAGCAAGCACGAGTGCTTCTCTCCACACTGGAAACACAAAACAGAAGCACGCACACGGCAAGAGGAGACTGCCTGACACCTGCTGCACTCAGTACAGCTCTGGGCTGCTGCCAGGGCATGTATTTCAAGGCACTAGCTTCGGGGACTCTCCACTGTCTTGGGGGAGTTTCTACAAGGTGACCAGAAGCTGTTCACAAGCACCTGCTTGCAGCGACCGAGTTCGGCGTTCCACACTCTTCCCCGGCTCTCTTTCGCCTCTCCGCACTCCCAGCGGCTGTACCGAAGACGCTGCTGGCTGTGGTGCCGCGAACCGCTGCTTTCTCGGCAAAAGGCAGCTTCTCGCTCTTGACAGCTCTGCTATGCAGAAGCAGAGGAAAGCCGGCAGAGCTTCTCCTGTAGCTGCTCTATGCAGAAACAACTGTAAATCAGCTAGAAATTGATCCTGTAGTGGGAAAGGCAGAAGAGTTGCTGCAAAAGCGTTTTGGCTTGCTGGAAGCAGCAGCAAGCACGAGTGCTTCTCTGCGCATTGGAAACACAAAACAGAAGCACGCACACGGCAAGAGGAGACTGCCTGACACCTGCTGCACTCAGTACAGCTCTGGGCTGCTGCCAGGGCATGTATTTCAAGGCACTAGCTTCAGGGACTCTCCACTGTCTTGGGGGTGATTCTACAAGGTGACCAGAAGCTGTTCACAAGCACCTGCTTGCAGCGACCGAGTTCGGCGTTCCACACTCTTCCCCGGCTCTCTTTCGCCTCTCCGCACACCCAGCGGCTGTACCAAAGACGCTGCTGGCTGTGGTGCCGCGAACCGCTGCTTTCTCGGCAAAAGGCAGCTTCTCGCTCTTGACAGCTCTGCTATGCAGAAGCAGAGGAAAGCCGGCAGAGCTTCTTCTCTAGCTGCTCTACGCAGAAACAACTGTAAATCAGCTAGAAATTGATCCTGTAGTGGGAAAGGCAGAAAAG
Organism: Phylloscopus trochilus trochilus; assembly: GCA_016584745.2. Classification (NCBI taxonomy): domain Eukaryota; kingdom Metazoa; phylum Chordata; class Aves; order Passeriformes; family Phylloscopidae; genus Phylloscopus; species Phylloscopus trochilus. The sequence continues at coordinate 667,729 of WQNJ02000094.1, forward strand.
TTGCTGCAAAAGCGTTTTGGCTTGCTGGAAGCAGCAGCAAGCACAAGGGCTTCTCTGCACATTGGAAACACAAAACAGAAGCACGCAGACGGCAAGAGGAGACTGCCTGAAACCTGCTGCACTCAGTACAGGTCTGGGCTGCTGCCAGGGCATGTAATTCAAGGCACTAGCTTCGGGGACTCTCCACTGTCATGGGGGAGATTCTACAAGGTGACCAGAAGCTGTTCGAAAGCACCTGCTTGCAGCGACCGAGTTCGGCGTTCCACACTCTTCCCCGGGTCTCTTTGGCCTCTCCGCACTCCCAGCGGCTGTACCAAAGACGCCGCTGGCTGTGGTGCGGCGAAGCGCTGCTTACTCGGCAAAAGGCAGCTTCTCGCTCTTGACAGCTCTGCTATGCAGGAGCAGAGGAAAGCCGGCAGAGCTTCTCCTCTACCTGCTCTACGCAGAAACAACTGTAAATCAGCTAGAAATTGATCCTGTAGTGGGAAAGGCAGGAAAGTTGCTGCAAAAGCGTTTTGGCTTGCTGGAAGCAGCAGCAAGCACGAGTGCTTCTCTGCGCATTGGAAACACAAAACAGAAGCACGCACACGGCAAGAGGAGACTGCCTGACACCTGCTGCACTCAGTACAGCTCTGGGCTGCTGCCAGGAAAGGTATTTCAAGGAACTAGCCACGGGGACTCTGCACTGTGCTGGGAGAGATTCTACAAGGTGACCAGAAGCTGTTCACAAGCACCTGCTTGCAGCGACCGAGTTCGGCGTTCCACACTCTTTCCCGGCTCTCTTTTACCTTTCCGCATTCCCAGCGGCTGTACCGAAGACGCTGCTGGCTGTGGTGCCGCGAACCGCTGCTTTCTCGGCAAAAGGTAGCTTCTCGCTCTTGACAGCTCTGCTATGCAGAAGCAGAGGAAAGCCGGCAGAGCTTCTCCTGTAGCTGCTCTATGCAGAAACAACTGTAAATCAGCTAGAAATTCATCCTGTAGTGGGAAAGGCAGAAGAGTTGCTGCAAAAGCGTTTTGGCTTGCTGGAAGCAGCAGCAAGCACGAGTGCTTCTCTGCACATTGGAAACACAAAACAGAAGCACGCAGACGGCAAGAGGAGACTGTCTGACACCTGCTGCACTCAGTACAGCTCTGGGCTGCTGCCAGAGCATGTATTTCAAGGCACTAGCTTCGGGGACTCTCCACTGTCTTGGGGGAGTTTCTACAATGTGACCAGAAGCTGTTCACAAGCACCTGCTTGCAGCGACCGAGTTCGGCGTTCCACACTCTTCCCCGGCTCTCTTTCGCCTCTCCGCTCTCCCAGAGGCGGTACCGAAGACGCTGTTGGCTGTGGTGCGGCGAACCGCTGCTTTCTCGGCAAAAGCCTGCTTCTCGCTCTTGACAGCTCTGCTATGCAGAAGCAGAGGAAAGCCGGCAGAGCTTCTCCTCTAGCTGCTCTACGCAGAAACAACTGTAAATCAGCTAGAAAATGATCCTGTAGTGGGAAAGGCAGAAAAGTTGCTGCAAAAGCGTTTTAGCTTGCTTGAAGCAGCAGCAAGCACGAGTGCTTCTCTGCACATTGGAAACACAAAACAGAAGCACGCACACGGCAAGAGGAGACTGCCTGACACCTGCTGCACTCAGTACAGCTCTGGGCTGCTGCCAGGGCATGTAATTCAAGGCACTAGCTTCGGGGACTCTCCACTGTCATGGGGGAGATTCTACAAGGTGACCAGAAGCTGTTCGAAAGCACCTGCTTGCAGCGACCGAGTTCGGCGTTCCACACTCTTCCCCGGGTCTCTTTGGCCTCTCCGCACTCCCAGCGGCTGTACCAAAGACGCTGCTGGCTGTGGTGCGGCGAAGCGCTGCTTACTCGGCAAAAGGCAGCTTCTCGCTCTTGACAGCTCTGCTATGCAGGAGCAGAGGAAAGCTGGCAGAGCTTCTCCTCTACCTGCTCTACGCAGAAACAACTGTAAATCAGCTAGAAATTGATCCTGTAGTGGGAAAGGCAGGAAAGTTGCTGCAAAACGTTTTGGCTTGCTGGAAGCAGCAGCAAGCACAAGGGCTTCTCTGCACATTGGAAACACAAAACAGAAGCACGCACACGGCAAGAGGAGACTGCCTGACACCTGCTGCACTCAGTACAGGTCTGGGCTGCGGCCAGAGCATGTATTTCAAGGCACTAGCTTCGGGGACTCTCCACTGTCTTGGGGGTGATTCTACAAGGTGACCAGAAGCTGTTCACAAGCACCTGCTTGCAGCGACCGAGTTCGGCGTTCCACACTCTTCCCCGGCTCTCTTTCGCCTCTCCGCACACCCAGCGGCTGTACCGAAGACGCTGCTGGCTGTGGTGCCGCGAACCGCTGCTTTCTCGGCAAAAGGCAGCTTCTCGCTCTTGACAGCTCTGCTATGCAGAAGCAGAGGAAAGCCGGCAGAGCTTCTTCTCTAGCTGCTCTACGCAGAAACAACTGTAAATCAGCTAGAAATTGATCCTGTAGTGGGAAAGGCAGGAAAGTTGCTGCAAAAGCGTTTTGGCTTGCTGGAAGCAGCAGCAAGCACAAGGGCTTCTCTGCACATTGGAAACACAAAACAGAAGCACGCAGACGGCAAGAGGAGACTGCCTGAAACCTGCTGCACTCAGTACAGGTCTGGGCTGCTGCCAGGGCATGTAATTCAAGGCACTAGCTTCGGGGACTCTCCACTGTCATGGGGGAGATTCTACAAGGTGACCAGAAGCTGTTCGAAAGCACCTGCTTGCAGCGACCGAGTTCGGCGTTCCACACTCTTCCCCGGGTCTCTTTGGCCTCTCCGCACTCCCAGCGGCTGTACCAAAGACGCTGCTGGCTGTGGTGCGGCGAAGCGCTGCTTACTCGGCAAAAGGCAGCTTCTCGCTCTTGACAGCTCTGCTATGCAGGAGCAGAGGAAAGCTGGCAGAGCTTCTCCTCTACCTGCTCTACGCAGAAACAACTGTAAATCAGCTAGAAATTGATCCTGTAGTGGGAAAGGCAGGAAAGTTGCTGCAAAAGCGTTTTGGCTTGCTGGAAGCAGCAGCAAGCACAAGGGCTTCTCTGCACATTGGAAACACAAAACAGAAGGACGCAGACGGCAAGAGGAGACTGCCTGAAACCTGCTGCACTCAGTACAGGTCTGGGCTGCGGCCAGAGCATGTATTTCAAGGCACTAGCTTCGGGGACTCTCCACTGTCTTGGGGGAGTTTCTACAAGGTGACCAGAAGCTGTTCACAAGCACCTGCTTGCAGCGACCGAGTTCGGCGTTCCACACTCTTCCCCGGCTCTCTTTCGCCTCTCCGCACTCCCAGCGGCTGTACCGAAAACGCTGCTGGCTGTCGTGCCGCGAACCGCTGCTTTCTCGGCAAAAGGCTGCTTCTCGCTCTTGACAGCTCTGCTATGCAGAAGCAGAGGAAAGCCGGCAGAGCTTCTCCTCTAGCTGCTCTACGCAGAAACAACTGTAAATCAGCTAGAAATTCATCCTGTAGTGGGAAAGGCAGAAGAGTTGCTGCAAAAGCGTTTTGGCTTGCTGGAAGCAGCAGCAAGCACGAGTGCTTCTCTGCGCATTGGAAACACAAAACAGAAGCACGCACACGGCAAGAGGAGACTGCCTGACACCTGCTGCACTCAGTACAGCTCTGGGCTGCTGCCAGGAAAGGTATTTCAAGGAACTAGCCACGGGGACTCTGCACTGTGCTGGGAGAGATTCTACAAGGTGACCAGAAGCTGTTCACAAGCACCTGCTTGCAGCGACCGAGTTCGGCGTTCCACACTCTTTCCCGGCTCTCTTTTGCCTTTCCGCATTCCCAGCGGCTGTACCGAAGACGCTGCTGGCTGTGGTGCCGCGAACCGCTGCTTTCTCGGCAAAAGGTAGCTTCTCGCTCTTGACAGCTCTGCTATGCAGAAGCAGAGGAAAGCCGGCAGAGCTTCTCCTGTAGCTGCTCTATGCAGAAACAACTGTAAATCAGCTAGAAATTCATCCTGTAGTGGGAAAGGCAGAAGAGTTGCTGCAAAAGCGTTTTGGCTTGCTGGAAGCAGCAGCAAGCACGAGTGCTTCTCTGCACATTGGAAACACAAAACAGAAGCACGCAGACGGCAAGAGGAGACTGTCTGACACCTGCTGCACTCAGTACAGCTCTGGGCTGCTGCCAGAGCATGTATTTCAAGGCACTAGCTTCGGGGACTCTCCACTGTCTTGGGGGAGTTTCTACAATGTGACCAGAAGCTGTTCACAAGCACCTGCTTGCAGCGACCGAGTTCGGCGTTCCACACTCTTCCCCGGCTCTCTTTCGCCTCTCCGCTCTCCCAGTGGCGGTACCGAAGACGCTGTTGGCTGTGGTGCGGCGAACCGCTGCTTTCTCGGCAAAAGCCTGCTTCTCGCTCTTGACAGCTCTGCTATGCAGAAGCAGAGGAAAGCCGGCAGAGCTTCTCCTCTAGCTGCTCTACGCAGAAACAACTGTAAATCAGCTAGAAAATGATCCTGTAGTGGGAAAGGCAGAAAAGTTGCTGCAAAACGTTTTGGCTTGCTGGAAGCAGCAGCAAGCACAAGGGCTTCTCTGCACATTGGAAACACAAAACAGAAGCACGCACACGGCAAGAGGAGACTGCCTGACACCTGCTGCACTCAGTACAGCTCTGGGCTGCTGCCAGGGCATGTAATTCAAGGCACTAGCTTCGGGGACTCTCCACTGTCATGGGGGAGATTCTACAAGGTGACCAGAAGCTGTTCGAAAGCACCTGCTTGCAGCGACCGAGTTCGGCGTTCCACACTCTTCCCCGGGTCTCTTTGGCCTCTCCGCACTCCCAGCGGCTGTACCAAAGACGCTGCTGGCTGTGGTGCAGCGAAGCGCTGCTTACTCGGCAAAAGGCAGCTTCTCGCTCTTGACAGCTCTGCTATGCAGGAGCAGAGGAAAGCTGGCAGAGCTTCTCCTCTACCTGCTCTACGCAGAAACAACTGTAAATCAGCTAGAAATTGATCCTGTAGTGGGAAAGGCAGGAAAGTTGCTGCAAAACGTTTTGGCTTGCTGGAAGCAGCAGCAAGCACAAGGGCTTCTCTGCACATTGGAAACACAAAACAGAAGCACGCACACGGCAAGAGGAGACTGCCTGACACCTGCTGCACTCAGTACAGGTCTGGGCTGCGGCCAGAGCATGTATTTCAAGGCACTAGCTTCGGGGACTCTCCACTGTCTTGGGGGTGATTCTACAAGGTGACCAGAAGCTGTTCACAAGCACCTGCTTGCAGCGACCGAGTTCGGCGTTCCACACTCTTCCCCGGCTCTCTTTCGCCTCTCCGCACACCCAGCGGCTGTACCGAAGACGCTGCTGGCTGTGGTGCGGCGAACCGCTGCTTACTCGGCAAAAGGCAGCTTCTCGCTCTTGACAGCTCTGCTATGCAGAAGCAGAGGAAAGCCGGCAGAGCTTCTCCTCTAGCTGCTCTATGCAGAAACAACTGTAAATCACTAGAAATTGATCCTGTAGTGGGAAAGGCAGGAAAGTTGCTGCAAAAGCGTTTTGGCTTGCTGGAAGCAGCAGCAAGCACAAGGGCTTCTCTGCACATTGGAAACACAAAACAGAAGCACGCACACGGCAAGAGGAGACTGCCTGAAACCTGCTGCACTCAGTACAGCTCTGGGCTGCGGCCAGAGCATGTATTTCAAGGCACTAGCTTCGGGGACTCTCCACTGTCTTGGGGGAGTTTCTACAAGGTGACCAGAAGCTGTTCGAAAGCACCTGCTTGCAGCGACGGAGTTCGGCGTTCCACACTCTTCCCCGGCTCTCTTTCGCTTCTCCGCACAAGCTGCGGCTGAACCCAAGACGCCGATTGCTGCGGTTCCGCGAAGCGCTGCTTTCTCGGCAAAACACAGCTTCTCGTTCTTGACAGCTCTGCTATGCAGAAGCACTGGAAAGCCGGCAGAGCTGCTCCTCTAGCTGCTCTACGCACAGGCAACTGTAAATCAGCTACACATTGATCCTGTTGTGGAAAAGGCAGGAAAGTTGCTGAAAAAGCGTTTTGGCTTACTGGAAGCAGCAGCAAGCACAATGGCTTCTCTGCACGCTGCGAACACAAAACAGAAGCACCTACACGGCGAGAGGAGACTGCCTGACACCTGCTGCACTCAGTACAGCTCTGGGCTGCTGCCAGGGCATGTAATTCAAGGCACTAGCTTCAGGGACTCTCCACTGTCTTGGGGGTGATTCTACAAGGTGACCAGAAGCTGTTCACAAGCACCTGCTTGCAGCGACCGAGTTCGGCGTTCCACACTCTTCCCCGGCTCTCTTTCGCCTCTCCGCACTCCCAGCGGCTGTACCGAAAACGCTGCTGGCTGTCGTGCCGCGAACCGCTGCTTTCTCGGCAAAAGGTAGCTTCTCGCTCTTGACAGCTCTGCTATGCAGAAGCAGAGGAAAGCCGGCAGAGCTTCTCCTCTAGCTGCTCTATGCAGAAACAACTGTAAATCACTAGAAATTGATCCTGTAGTGGGAAAGGCAGAAAAGTTGCTGCAAAAGCGTTTTGGCCTGCTGGAAGCAGCAGCAAGCACGAGTGCTTCTCTCCACACTGGAAACACAAAACAGAAGCACGCACACGGCAAGAGGAGACTGCCTGACACCTGCTGCACTCAGTACAGCTCTGGGCTGCTGCCAGGGCATGTATTTCAAGGCACTAGCTTCGGGGACTCTCCACTGTCTTGGGGGAGTTTCTACAAGGTGACCAGAAGCTGTTCACAAGCACCTGCTTGCAGCGACCGAGTTCGGCGTTCCACACTCTTCCCCGGCTCTCTTTCGCCTCTCCGCACTCCCAGCGGCTGTACCGAAGACGCTGCTGGCTGTGGTGCCGCGAACCGCTGCTTTCTCGGCAAAAGGCAGCTTCTCGCTCTTGACAGCTCTGCTATGCAGAAGCAGAGGAAAGCCGGCAGAGCTTCTCCTCTAGCTGCTCTATGCAGAAACAACTGTAAATCAGCTAGAAATTCATCCTGTAGTGGGAAAGGCAGAAGAGTTGCTGCAAAAGCGTTTTGGCTTGCTGGAAGCAGCAGCAAGCACGAGTGCTTCTCTGCGCATTGGAAACACAAAACAGAAGCACGCACACGGCAAGAGGAGACTGCCTGACACCTGCTGCACTCAGTACAGCTCTGGGCTGCTGCCAGGGCATGTATTTCAAGGCACTAGCTTCAGGGACTCTCCACTGTCTTGGGGGAGTTTCTACAAGGTGACCAGAAGCTGTTCACAAGCACCTGCTTGCAGCGACCGAGTTCGGCGTTCCACACTCTTCCCCGGCTCTCTTTCGCCTCTCCGCACACCCAGCGGCTGTACCGAAGACGCTGCTGGCTGTGGTGCCGCGAACCGCTGCTTTCTCGGCAAAAGGCAGCTTCTCGCTCTTGACAGCTCTGCTATGCAGAAGCAGAGGAAAGCCGGCAGAGCTTCTCCTATAGCTGCTCTATGCAGAAACAACTGTAAATCACTAGAAATTGATCCTGTAGTGGGAAAGGCAGAAAAGTTGCTGCAAAAGCGTTTTGGCTTGCTGGAAGCAGCAGCAAGCACGAGTGCTTCTCTCCACACTGGAAACACAAAACAGAAGCACGCAGACGGCAAGAGGAGACTGCCTGACACCTGCTGCACTCAGTACAGCTCTGGGCTGCTGCCAGGGCATGTATTTCAAGGCACTAGCTTCGGGGACTCTCCACTGTCTTGGGGGAGTTTCTACAAGGTGACCAGAAGCTGTTCACAAGCACCTGCTTGCAGCGACCGAGTTCGGCGTTCCACACTCTTCCCCGGCTCTCTTTCGCCTCTCCGCACTCCCAGCGGCTGTACCGAAGACGCTGCTGGCTGTGGTGCCGCGAACCGCTGCTTTCTCGGCAAAAGGCACCTTCTCGCTCTTGACAGCTCTGCTATGCAGAAGCAGAGGAAAGCCGGCAGAGCTTCTCCTGTAGCTGCTCTATGCAGAAACAACTGTAAATCAGCTAGAAATTGATCCTGTAGTGGGAAAGGCAGAAGAGTTGCTGCAAAAGCGTTTTGGCTTGCTGGAAGCAGCAGCAAGCACGAGTGCTTCTCTGCGCATTGGAAACACAAAACAGAAGCACGCACACGGCAAGAGGAGACTGCCTGACACCTGCTGCACTCAGTACAGCTCTGGGCTGCTGCCAGGAAAGGTATTTCAAGGCACTAGCTTCAGGGACTCTCCACTGTCTTGGGGGTGATTCTACAAGGTGACCAGAAGCTGTTCACAAGCACCTGCTTGCAGCGACCGAGTTCGGCGTTCCACACTCTTCCCCGGCTCTCTTTCGCCTCTCCGCACACCCAGCGGCTGTACCAAAGACGCTGCTGGCTGTGGTGCCGCGAACCGCTGCTTTCTCGGCAAAAGGCAGCTTCTCGCTCTTGACAGCTCTGCTATGCAGAAGCAGAGGAAAGCCGGCAGAGCTTCTTCTCTAGCTGCTCTACGCCGAAACAACTGTAAATCAGCTAGAAATTGATCCTGTAGTGGGAAAGGCAGGAAAGTTGCTGCAAAAGCGTTTTGGCTTGCTGGAAGCAGCAGCAAGCACAAGGGCTTCTCTGCACATTGGAAACACAAAACAGAAGCACGCAGACGGCAAGAGGAGACTGCCTGAAACCTGCTGCACTCAGTACAGGTCTGGGCTGCGGCCAGGAAAGGTATTTCAAGGCACTAGCTTCAGGGACTCTCCACTGTCTTGGGGGAGTTTCTACAAGGTGACCAGAAGCTGTTCACAAGCACCTGCTTGCAGCGACCGAGTTCGGCGTTCCACACTCTTCCCCGGCTCTCTTTCGCCTCTCCGCACTCCCAGCGGCTGTACCGAAGACGCTGCTGGCTGTGGTGCGGCGAACCGCTGCTTACTCGGCAAAAGGCAGCTTCTCGCTCTTGACAGCTCTGCTATGCAGAAGCAGAGGAAAGCTGGCAGAGCTTCTCCTCTAGCTGCTCTACGCAGAAACAACTGTAAATCAGCTAGAAATTGATCCTGTAGTGGGAAAGGCAGAAAAGTTGCTGCAAAAGCGTTTTGGCTTGCTGGAAGCAGCAGCAAGCACAAGGGCTTCTCTGCACATTGGAAACACAAAACAGAAGCACGCAGACGGCAAGAGGAGACTGCCTGAAACCTGCTGCACTCAGTACAGGTCTGGGCTGCGGCCAGAGCATGTATTTCAAGGCACTAGCTTCGGGGACTCTCCACTGTCTTGGGGGAGTTTCTACAAGGTGACCAGAAGCTGTTCACAAGCACCTGCTTGCAGCGACCGAGTTCGGCGTTCCACACTCTTCCCCGGCTCTCTTTCGCCTCTCCGCACTCCCAGCGGCTGTACCGAAGACGCTGCTGGCTGTGGTGCCGCGAACCGCTGCTTTCTCGGCAAAAGGCTGCTTCTCGCTCTTGACAGCTCTGCTATGCAGAAGCAGAGGAAATCCGGCAGAGCTTCTCCTCTAGCTGCTCTACGCAGAAACAACTGTAAATCAGCTAGAAATTCATCCTGTAGTGGGAAAGGCAGAAGAGTTGCTGCAAAAGCGTTTTGGCTTGCTGGAAGCAGCAGCAAGCACGAGTGCTTCTCTGCGCATTGGAAACACAAAACAGAAGCACGCACACGGCAAGAGGAGACTGCCTGACACCTGCTGCACTCAGTACAGCTCTGGGCTGCTGCCAGGAAAGGTATTTCAAGGAACTAGCCACGGGGACTCTGCACTGTGCTGGGAGAGATTCTACAAGGTGACCAGAAGCTGTTCACAAGCACCTGCTTGCAGCGACCGAGTTCGGCGTTCCACACTCTTCCCCGGCTCTCTTTCGCCTCTCCGCTCTCCCAGTGGCGGTACCGAAGACGCTGTTGGCTGTGGTGCGGCGAACCGCTGCTTTCTCGGCAAAAGGCTGCTTCTCGCTCTTGACAGCTCTGCTATGCAGAAGCAGAGGAAAGCCGGCAGAGCTTCTCCTCTAGCTGCTCTACGCAGAAACAACTGTAAATCAGCTAGAAAATGATCCTGTAGTGGGAAAGGCAGAAAAGTTGCTGCAAAAGCGTTTTGGCTTGCTTGAAGCAGCAGCAAGCACGAGTGCTTCTCTGCACATTGGAAACACAAAACAGAAGCACGCACACGGCAAGAGGAGACTGCCTGACACCTGCTGCACTCAGTACAGCTCTGGGCTGCTGCCAGGGCATGTAATTCAAGGCACTAGCTTCGGGGACTCTCCACTGTCATGGGGGAGATTCTACAAGGTGACCAGAAGCTGTTCGAAAGCACCTGCTTGCAGCGACCGAGTTCGGCGTTCCACACTCTTCCCCGGGTCTCTTTGGCCTCTCCGCACTCCCAGCGGCTGTACCAAAGACGCTGCTGGCTGTGGTGCGGCGAAGCGCTGCTTACTCGGCAAAAGGCAGCTTCTCGCTCTTGACAGCTCTGCTATGCAGGAGCAGAGGAAAGCTGGCAGAGCTTCTCCTCTACCTGCTCTACGCAGAAACAACTGTAAATCAGCTAGAAATTGATCCTGTAGTGGGAAAGGCAGGAAAGTTGCTGCAAAAGCGTTTTGGCTTGCTGGAAGCAGCAGCAAGCACAAGGGCTTCTCTGCACATTGGAAACACAAAACAGAAGCACGCACACGGCAAGAGGAGACTGCCTGACACCTGCTGCACTCAGTACAGGTCTGGGCTGCGGCCAGAGCATGTATTTCAAGGCACTACCTTCGGGGACTCTCCACTGTCTTGGGGGTGATTCTACAAGGTGACCAGAAGCTGTTCACAAGCACCTGCTTGCAGCGACCGAGTTCGGCGTTCCACACTCTTCCCCGGCTCTCTTTCGCCTCTCCGCACACCCAGCGGCTGTACCGAAGACGCTGCTGGCTGTGGTGCCGCGAACCGCTGCTTTCTCGGCAAAAGGCAGCTTCTCGCTCTTGACAGCTCTGCTATGCAGAAGCAGAGGAAAGCCGGCAGAGCTTCTTCTCTAGCTGCTCTACGCAGAAACAACTGTAAATCAGCTAGAAATTGATCCTGTAGTGGGAAAGGCAGGAAAGTTGCTGCAAAAGCGTTTTGGCTTGCTGGAAGCAGCAGCAAGCATGAGTGCTTCTCTGCACACTGGAAACCCAAAACAGAAGCACGCAGACGGCACGAGGAGACTGCCTGACACCTGCTGCACTCAGTACAGCTCTGGGCTGCTGCCAGGGCATGTATTTCAAGGCACTAGCTTCGGGGACTCTCCACTGTCTTGGGGGAGTTTCTACAAGGTGACCAGAAGCTGTTCACAAGCACCTGCTTGCAGCGACCGAGTTCGGCGTTCCACACTCTTCCCCGGCTCTCTTTCGCCTCTCCGCACTCCCAGCGGCTGTACCGAAGACGCTGCTGGCTGTGGTGCGGCGAACCGCTGCTTACTCGGCAAAAGGCAGCTTCTCGCTCTTGACAGCTCTGCTATGCAGAAGCAGAGGAAAGCCGGCAGAGCTTCTCCTCTAGCTGCTCTATGCAGATACAACTGTAAATCACTAGAAATTGATCCTGTAGTGGGAAAGGCAGGAAAGTTGCTGCAAAAGCGTTTTGGCTTGCTGGAAGCAGCAGCAAGCACAAGGGCTTCTCTGCACATTGGAAACACAAAACAGAAGCACGCACACGGCAAGAGGAGACTGCCTGAAACCTGCTGCACTCAGTACAGCTCTGGGCTGCGGCCAGAGCATGTATTTCAAGGCACTAGCTTCGGGGACTCTCCACTGTCTTGGGGGAGTTTCTACAAGGTGACCAGAAGCTGTTCACAAGCACCTGCTTGCAGCGACCGAGTTCGGCGTTCCACACTCTTCCCCGGCTCTCTTTCGCCTCTCCGCACACCCAGCGGCTGTACCAAAGACGCTGCTGGCTGTGGTGCGGCGAACCGCTGCTTACTCGGCAAAAGGCAGCTTCTCGCTCTTGACAGCTCTGCTATGCAGAAGCAGAGGAAAGCTGGCAGAGCTTCTCCTCTAGCTGCTCTACGCAGAAACAACTGTAAATCACTAGAAATTGATCCTGTAGTGGGAAAGGCAGGAAAGTTGCTGCAAAAGCGTTTTGGCTTGCTGGAAGCAGCAGCAAGCACGAGTGCTTCTCTGCACATTGGAAACACAAAACAGAAGCACGCAGACGGCAAGAGGAGACTGCCTGACACCTGCTGCACTCAGTACAGGTCTGGGCTGCGGCCAGAGCATGTATTTCAAGGCACTAGCTTCGGGGACTCTCCACTGTCTTGGGGGAGTTTCTACAAGGTGACCAGAAGCTGTTCGAAAGCACCTGCTTGCAGCGACGGAGTTCGGCGTTCCACACTCTTCCCCGGCTCTCTTTCGCTTCTCCGCACAAGCTGCGGCTGAACCCAAGACGCCGATTGCTGCGGTTCCGCGAAGCGCTGCTTTCTCGGCAAAACACAGCTTCTCGTTCTTGACAGCTCTGCTATGCAGAAGCACTGGAAAGCCGGCAGAGCTGCTCCTCTAGCTGCTCTACGCACAGGCAACTGTAAATCAGCTACACATTGATCCTGTTGTGGAAAAGGCAGGAAAGTTGCTGAAAAAGCGTTTTGGCTTACTGGAAGCAGCAGCAAGCACAATGGCTTCTCTGCACGCTGCGAACACAAAACAGAAGCACCTACACGGCGAGAGGAGACTGCCTGACACCTGCTGCACTCAGTACAGCTCTGGGCTGCTGCCAGGGCATGTAATTCAAGGCACTAGCTTCAGGGACTCTCCACTGTCTTGGGGGTGATTCTACAAGGTGACCAGAAGCTGTTCACAAGCACCTGCTTGCAGCGACCGAGTTCGGCGTTCCACACTCTTCCCCGGCTCTCTTTCGCCTCTCCGCACTCCCAGCGGCTGTACCGAAAACGCTGCTGGCTGTCGTGCCGCGAACCGCTGCTTTCTCGGCAAAAGGTAGCTTCTCGCTCTTGACAGCTCTGCTATGCAGAAGCAGAGGAAAGCCGGCAGAGCTTCTCCTCTAGCTGCTCTATGCAGAAACAACTGTAAATCACTAGAAATTGATCCTGTAGTGGGAAAGGCAGAAAAGTTGCTGCAAAAGCGTTTTGGCTTGCTGGAAGCAGCAGCAAGCACGAGTGCTTCTCTCCACACTGGAAACACAAAACAGAAGCACGCACACGGCAAGAGGAGACTGCCTGACACCTGCTGCACTCAGTACAGCTCTGGGCTGCTGCCAGGGCATGTATTTCAAGGCACTAGCTTCGGGGACTCTCCACTGTCTTGGGGGAGTTTCTACAAGGTGACCAGAAGCTGTTCACAAGCACCTGCTTGCAGCGACCGAGTTCGGCGTTCCACACTCTTCCCCGGCTCTCTTTCGCCTCTCCGCACTCCCAGCGGCTGTACCGAAGACGCTGCTGGCTGTGGTGCCGCGAACCGCTGCTTTCTCGGCAAAAGGCAGCTTCTCGCTCTTGACAGCTCTGCTATGCAGAAGCAGAGGAAAGCCGGCAGAGCTTCTCCTCTAGCTGCTCTATGCAGAAACAACTGTAAATCAGCTAGAAATTCATCCTGTAGTGGGAAAGGCAGAAGAGTTGCTGCAAAAGCGTTTTGGCTTGCTGGAAGCAGCAGCAAGCACGAGTGCTTCTCTGCGCATTGGAAACACAAAACAGAAGCACGCACACGGCAAGAGGAGACTGCCTGACACCTGCTGCACTCAGTACAGCTCTGGGCTGCTGCCAGGGCATGTATTTCAAGGCACTAGCTTCAGGGACTCTCCACTGTCTTGGGGGTGATTCTACAAGGTGACCAGAAGCTGTTCACAAGCACCTGCTTGCAGCGACCGAGTTCGGCGTTCCACACTCTTCCCCGGCTCTCTTTCGCCTCTCCGCACTCCCAGCGGCTGTACCGAAGACGCTGCTGGCTGTGGTGCCGCGAACCGCTGCTTTCTCGGCAAAAGGCAGCTTCTCGCTCTTGACAGCTCTGCTATGCAGAAGCAGAGGAAAGCCGGCAGAGCTTCTCCTCTAGCTGCTCTATGCAGATACAACTGTAAATCACTAGAAATTGATCCTGTAGTGGGAAAGACAGAAAAGTTGCTGCAAAAGCGTTTTGGCTTGCTGGAAGCAGCAGCAAGCACGAGTGCTTCTCTCCACACTGGAAACACAAAACAGAAGCACGCACACGGCAAGAGGAGACTGCCTGACACCTGCTGCACTCAGTACAGCTCTGGGCTGCTGCCAGGGCATGTATTTCAAGGCACTAGCTTCGGGGACTCTCCACTGTCTTGGGGGAGTTTCTACAAGGTGACCAGAAGCTGTTCACAAGCACCTGCTTGCAGCGACCGAGTTCGGCGTTCCACACTCTTCCCCGGCTCTCTTTCGCCTCTCCGCACTCCCAGCGGCTGTACCGAAGACGCTGCTGGCTGTGGTGCCGCGAACCGCTGCTTTCTCGGCAAAAGGCACCTTCTCGCTCTTGACAGCTCTGCTATGCAGAAGCAGAGGAAAGCCGGCAGAGCTTCTCCTGTAGCTGCTCTATGCAGAAACAACTGTAAATCACTAGAAATTGATCCTGTAGTGGGAAAGGCAGAAAAGTTGCTGCAAAAGCGTTTTGGCTTGCTGGAAGCAGCAGCAAGCACGAGTGCTTCTCTGCGCATTGGAAACACAAAACAGAAGCACGCACACGGCAAGAGGAGACTGCCTGACACCTGCTGCACTCAGTACAGCTCTGGGCTGCTGCCAGGAAAGGTATTTCAAGGCACTAGCTTCAGGGACTCTCCACTGTCTTGGGGGAGTTTCTACAAGGTGACCAGAAGCTGTTCACAAGCACCTGCTTGCAGCGACCGAGTTCGGCGTTCCACACTCTTCCCCGGCTCTCTTTCGCCTCTCCGCACTCCCAGCGGCTGTACCGAAGACGCTGCTGGCTGTGGTGCGGCGAACCGCTGCTTACTCGGCAAAAGGCAGCTTCTCGCTCTTGACAGCTCTGCTATGCAGAAGCAGAGGAAAGCTGGCAGAGCTTCTCCTCTAGCTGCTCTACGCAGAAACAACTGTAAATCAGCTAGAAATTGATCCTGTAGTGGGAAAGGCAGAAAAGTTGCTGCAAAAGCGTTTTGGCTTGCTGGAAGCAGCAGCAAGCACAAGGGCTTCTCTGCACATTGGAAACACAAAACAGAAGCACGCAGACGGCAAGAGGAGACTGCCTGACACCTGCTGCACTCAGTACAGGTCTGGGCTGCGGCCAGAGCATGTATTTCAAGGCACTAGCTTCGGGGACTCTCCACTGTCTTGGGGGAGTTTCTACAAGGTGACCAGAAGCTGTTCACAAGCACCTGCTTGCAGCGACCGAGTTCGGCGTTCCACACTCTTCCCCGGCTCTCTTTCGCCTCTCCGCACTCCCAGCGGCTGTACCGAAGACGCTGCTGGCTGTGGTGCCGCGAACCGCTGCTTTCTCGGCAAAAGGCTGCTTCTCGCTCTTGACAGCTCTGCTATGCAGAAGCAGAGGAAAGCCGGCAGAGCTTCTCCTCTAGCTGCTCTACGCAGAAACAACTGTAAATCAGCTAGAAATTCATCCTGTAGTGGGAAAGGCAGAAGAGTTGCTGCAAAAGCGTTTTGGCTTGCTGGAAGCAGCAGCAAGCACGAGTGCTTCTCTGCGCATTGGAAACACAAAACAGAAGCACGCACACGGCAAGAGGAGACTGCCTGACACCTGCTGCACTCAGTACAGCTCTGGGCTGCTGCCAGGAAAGGTATTTCAAGGAACTAGCCACGGGGACTCTGCACTGTGCTGGGAGAGATTCTACAAGGTGACCAGAAGCTGTTCACAAGCACCTGCTTGCAGCGACCGAGTTCGGCGTTCCACACTCTTTCCCGGCTCTCTTTTGCCTTTCCGCATTCCCAGCGGCTGTACCGAAGACGCTGCTGGCTGTGGTGCCGCGAACCGCTGCTTTCTCGGCAAAAGGTAGCTTCTCGCTCTTGACAGCTCTGCTATGCAGAAGCAGAGGAAAGCCGGCAGAGCTTCTCCTGTAGCTGCTCTATGCAGAAACAACTGTAAATCAGCTAGAAATTCATCCTGTAGTGGGAAAGGCAGAAGAGTTGCTGCAAAAGCGTTTTGGCTTGCTGGAAGCAGCAGCAAGCACGAGTGCTTCTCTGCACATTGGAAACACAAAACAGAAGCACGCAGACGGCAAGAGGAGACTGTCTGACACCTGCTGCACTCAGTACAGCTCTGGGCTGCTGCCAGAGCATGTATTTCAAGGCACTAGCTTCGGGGACTCTCCACTGTCTTGGGGGAGTTTCTACAATGTGACCAGAAGCTGTTCACAAGCACCTGCTTGCAGCGACCGAGTTCGGCGTTCCACACTCTTCCCCGGCTCTCTTTCGCCTCTCCGCTCTCCCAGTGGCGGTACCGAAGACGCTGTTGGCTGTGGTGCGGCGAACCGCTGCTTTCTCGGCAAAAGGCTGCTTCTCGCTCTTGACAGCTCTGCTATGCAGAAGCAGAGGAAAGCCGGCAGAGCTTCTCCTCTAGCTGCTCTACGCAGAAACAACTGTAAATCAGCTAGAAAATGATCCTGTAGTGGGAAAGGCAGAAAAGTTGCTGCAAAAGCGTTTTGGCTTGCTTGAAGCAGCAGCAAGCACGAGTGCTTCTCTGCACATTGGAAACACAAAACAGAAGCACGCACACGGCAAGAGGAGACTGCCTGACACCTGCTGCACTCAGTACAGCTCTGGGCTGCTGCCAGGGCATGTAATTCAAGGCACTAGCTTCGGGGACTCTCCACTGTCATGGGGGAGATTCTACAAGGTGACCAGAAGCTGTTCGAAAGCACCTGCTTGCAGCGACCGAGTTCGGCGTTCCACACTCTTCCCCGGGACTCTTTGGCCTCTCCGCACTCCCAGCGGCTGTACCAAAGACGCTGCTGGCTGTGGTGCGGCGAAGCGCTGCTTACTCGGCAAAAGGCAGCTTCTCGCTCTTGACAGCTCTGCTATGCAGAAGCAGAGGAAAGCCGGTAGAGCTTCTCCTCTAGCTGCTCTACGCAGAAACAACTGTAAATCAGCTAGAAATTGATCCTGTAGTGGGAAAGGCAGGAAAGTTGCTGCAAAAGCGTTTTGGCTTGCTGGAAGCAGCAGCAAGCACGAGTGCTTCTCTGCACATTGGAAACACAAAACAGAAGCACGCACACGGCAAGAGGAGACTGCCTGAAACCTGCTGCACTCAGTACAGCTCTGGGCTGCTGCCAGGGCATGTATTTCAAGGCACTAGCTTCGGGGACTCTCCACTGTCTTGGGGGAGTTTCTACAAGGTGACCAGAAGCTGTTCACAAGCACCTGCTTGCAGCGACCGAGTTCGGCGTTCCACACTCTTCCCCGGCTCTCTTTCGCTTCTCCGCACAAGCTGCGGCTGAACCCAAGACGCCGATTGCTGCGGTTCCGCGAAGCGCTGCTTTCTCGGCAAAACACAGCTTCTCGTTCTTGACAGCTCTGCTATGCAGAAGCACTGGAAAGCCGGCAGAGCTGCTCCTCTAGCTGCTCTACGCACAGGCAACTGTAAATCAGCTACACATTGATCCTGTTGTGGAAAAGGCAGGAAAGTTGCTGCAAAAGCGTTTTGGCTTACTGGAAGCAGCAGCAAGCACAAGGGCTTCTCTGCACGCTGCGAACACAAAACAGAAGCACCTACACGGCGAGAGGAGACTGCCTGACACCTGCTGCACTCAGTACAGCTCTGGGCTGCTGCCAGAGCATGTATTTCAAGGCACTAGCTTCGGGGACTCTCCACTGTCTTGGGGGAGTTTCTACAAGGTGACCAGAAGCTGTTCGAAAGCACCTGCTTGCAGCGACCGAGTTCGGCGTTCCACACTCTTCCCCGGCTCTCTTTCGCCTCTCCGCACTCCCAGCGGCGGTACCGAAAACGATGCTGGCTGTCGTGCCGCGAACCGCTGCTTTCTCGGCAAAAGGTAGCTTCTCGCTCTTGACAGCTCTGCTATGCAGAAGCAGAGGAAAGCCGGCAGAGCTTCTCCTCTAGCTGCTCTATGCAGAAACAACTGTAAATCACTAGAAATTGATCCTGTAGTGGGAAAGGCAGGAAAGTTGCTGCAAAAGCGTTTTGGCTTGCTGGAAGCAGCAGCAAGCATGAGTGCTTCTCTGCACACTGGAAACCCAAAACAGAAGCACGCAGACGGCAAGAGGAGACTGCCTGACACCTGCTGCACTCAGTACAGCTCTGGGCTGCTGCCAGGAAAGGTATTTCAAGGCACTAGCTTCGGGGACTCTCCACTGTCTTGGGGGAGTTTCTACAAGGTGACCAGAAGCTGTTCACAAGCACCTGCTTGCAGCGACCGAGTTCGGCGTTCCACACTCTTCCCCGGCTCTCTTTCGCCTCTCTGCATACCCAGCGGCTGTACCAAAGACGCTGCTGGCTGTGGTGCGGCGAACCGCTGCTTACTCGGCAAAAGGCAGCTTCTCGCTCTTGACAGCTCTGCTATGCAGAAGCAGAGGAAAGCTGGCAGAGCTTCTCCTCTAGCTGCTCTACGCAGAAACAACTGTAAATCACTAGAAATTGATCCTGTAGTGGGAAAGGCAGGAAAGTTGCTGCAAAAGCGTTTTGGCTTGCTGGAAGCAGCAGCAAGCACGAGTGCTTCTCTGCACATTGGAAACACAAAACAGAAGCACGCAGACTGCACGAGGAGACTGCCTGACACCTGCTGCACTCAGTACAGCTCTGGGCTGCTGCCAGGGCATGTATTTTAAGGCACTAGCTTCGGGGACTCTCCACTGTCTTGGGGGAGTTTCTACAAGGTGACCAGAAGCTGTTCACAAGCACCTGCTTGCAGCGACCGAGTTCGGCGTTCCACACTCTTCCCCGGCTCTCTTTTGCCTCTCCGCACTCCCAGCGGCTGTACCGAAGACGCTGCTGGCTGTGGTGCCGCGAACCGCTGCTTTCTCGGCAAAAGGCAGCTTCTCGCTCTTGACAGCTCTGCTATGCAGAAGCAGAGGAAAGCCGGCAGAGCTTCTCCTCTAGCTGCTCTATGCAGAAACAACTGTAAATCAGCTAGAAATTCATCCTGTAGTGGGAAAGGCAGAAGAGTTGCTGCAAAAGCGTTTTGGCTTGCTGGAAGCAGCAGCAAGCACGAGTGCTTCTCTGCGCATTGGAAACACAAAACAGAAGCACGCACACGGCAAGAGGAGACTGCCTGACACCTGCTGCACTCAGTACAGCTCTGGGCTGCTGCCAGGAAAGGTATTTCAAGGCACTAGCTTCAGGGACTCTCCACTGTCTTGAGGGTGATTCTACAAGGTGACCAGAAGCTGTTCACAAGCACCTGCTTGCAGCGAACGAGTTCGGCGTTCCACACTCTTCCCCGGCTCTCTTTCGCCTCTCCGCACACCCAGCGGCTGTACCAAAGACGCTGCTGGCTGTGGTGCGGCGAAGCGCTGCTTACTCGGCAAAAGGCAGCTTCTCGCTCTTGACAGCTCTGCTATGCAGAAGCAGAGGAAAGCTGGCAGAGCTTCTCCTCTAGCTGCTCTACGCAGAAACAACTGTAAATCAGCTAGAAATTGATCCTGTAGTGGGAAAGGCAGGAAAGTTGCTGCAAAAGCGTTTTGGCTTGCTGGAAGCAGCAGCAAGCACGAGTGCTTCTCTGCACATTGGAAACACAAAACAGAAGCACGCACACGGCAAGAGGAGACTGCCTGAAACCTGCTGCACTCAGTACAGCTCTGGGCTGCTGCCAGGGCATGTATTTCAAGGCACTAGCTTCGGGGACTCTCCACTGTCTTGGGGGAGTTTCTACAAGGTGACCAGAAGCTGTTCACAAGCACCTGCTTGCAGCGACCGAGTTCGGCGTTCCACACTCTTCCCCGGCTCTCTTTCGCCTCTCCGCACTCCCAGCGGCTGTACCGAAGACGCTGCTGGCTGTGGTGCCGCGAACCGCTGCTTTCTCGGCAAAAGGTAGCTTCTCGCTCTTGACAGCTCTGCTATGCAGAAGCAGAGGAAAGCCGGCAGAGCTTCTCCTCTAGCTGCTCTACGCAGAAACAACTGTAAATCACTAGAAATTGATCCAGTAGTGGGAAAGGCAGAAGAGTTGCTGCAAAAGCGTTTTGGCTTGCTGGAAGCAGCAGCAAGCACGAGTGCTTCTCTGCACATTGGAAACACAAAACAGAAGCACGCACACGGCAAGAGGAGACTGCCTGACACCTGCTGCACTCAGTACAGCTCTGGGCTGCTGCCAGGGCATGTATTTCAAGGCACTAGCTTCAGGGACTCTCCACTGTCTTGGGGGTGATTCTACAAGGTGACCAGAAGCTGTTCACAAGCACCTGCTTGCAGCGACCGAGTTCGGCGTTCCACACTCTTCCCCGGCTCTCTTTCGCTTCTCCGCACAAGCTGCGGCTGAACCCAAGACGCCGATTGCTGCGGTTCCGCGAAGCGCTGCTTTCTCGGCAAAACACAGCTTCTCGTTCTTGACAGCTCTGCTATGCAGAAGCACTGGAAAGCCGGCAGAGCTGCTCCTCTAGCTGCTCTACGCACAGGCAACTGTAAATCAGCTACACAAAGATCCTGTTGTGGAAAAGGCAGGAAAGTTGCTGCAAAAGCGTTTTGGCTTACTGGAAGCAGCAGCAAGCACAAGGGCTTCTCTGCACGCTGCGAACACAAAACAGAAGCACCTACACGGCGAGAGGAGACTGCCTGACACCTGCTGCACTCAGTACAGCTCTGGGCTGCTGCCAGAGCATGTATTTCAAGGCACTAGCTTCGGGGACTCTCCACTGTCTTGGGGGAGTTTCTACAAGGTGACCAGAAGCTGTTCGAAAGCACCTGCTTGCAGCGACCGAGTTCGGCGTTCCACACTCTTCCCCGGCTCTCTTTCGCCTCTCCGCACTCCCAGCGGCGGTACCGAAAACGATGCTGGCTGTCGTGCCGCGAACCGCTGCTTTCTCGGCAAAAGGTAGCTTCTCGCTCTTGACAGCTCTGCTATGCAGAAGCAGAAGAAAGCCGGCAGAGCTTCTCCTCTAGCTGCTCTATGCAGAAACAACTGTAAATCACTAGAAATTGATCCTGTAGTGGGAAAGGCAGAAAAGTTGTGCAAAAGCGTTTTGGCTTGCTGGAAGCAGCAGCAAGCATGAGTGCTTCTCTGCACACTGGAAACCCAAAACAGAAGCACGCAGACGGCAAGAGGAGACTGCCTGACACCTGCTGCACTCAGTACAGCTCTGGGCTGCTGCCAGGAAAGGTATTTCAAGGAACTAGCCACGGGGACTCTGCACTGTGCTGGGAGAGATTCTACAAGGTGACCAGAAGCTGTTCACAAGCACCTGCTTGCAGCGACCGAGTTCGGCGTTCCACACTCTTCCCTGGCTCTCTTTTGCCTTTCCGCATTCCCAGCGGCTGTACCAAAGACGCTGCTGGCTGTGGTGCAGCGAAGCGCTGCTTACTCGGCAAAAGGCAGCTTCTCGCTCTTGACAGCTCTGCTATGCAGAAGCAGAGGAAAGCTGGCAGAGCTTCTCCTCTAGCTGCTCTACGCAGAAACAACTGTAAATCAGCTAGAAATTGATCCTGTAGTGGGAAAGGCAGGAAAGTTGCTGCAAAATCGTTTTGGCTTGCTGGAAGCAGCAGCAAGCATGAGTGCTTCTCTGCACACTGGAAACCCAAAACAGAAGCACGCAGACGGCAAGAGGAGACTGCCTGACACCTGCTGCACTCAGTACAGCTCTGGGCTGCTGCCAGGGCATGTATTTTAAGGCACTAGCTTCGGGGACTCTCCACTGTCTTGGGGGAGTTTCTACAAGGTGACCAGAAGCTGTTCACAAGCACCTGCTTGCAGCGACCGAGTTCGGCGTTCCACACTCTTCCCCGGCTCTCTTTCGCCTCTCCGCACTCCCAGCGGCTGTACCGAAGACGCTGCTGGCTGTGGTGCCGCGAACCGCTGCTTTCTCGGGAAAAGGCAGCTTCTCGCTCTTGACAGCTCTGCTATGCAGAAGCAGAGGAAAGCCGGCAGAGCTTCTCCTGTAGCTGCTCTACGCAGAAACAACTGTAAATCAGCTAGAAATTCATCCTGTAGTGGGAAAGGCAGAAGAGTTGCTGCAAAAGCGTTTTGGCTTGCTGGAAGCAGCAGCAAGCACGAGTGCTTCTCTGCGCATTGGAAACACAAAACAGAAGCACGCACACGGCAAGAGGAGACTGCCTGACACCTGCTGCACTCAGTACAGCTCTGGGCTGCTGCCAGGGCATGTATTTCAAGGCACTAGCTTTAGGGACTCTCCACTGTCTTGGGGGTGATTCTACAAGGTGACCAGAAGCTGTTCACAAGCACCTGCTTGCAGCGACCGAGTTCGGCGTTCCACACTCTTCCCCGGCTCTCTTTCGCCTCTCCGCACACCCAGCGGCTGTACCAAAGACGCTGCTGGCTGTGGTGCGGCGAAGCGCTGCTTACTCGGCAAAAGGCAGCTTCTCGCTCTTGACAGCTCTGCTATGCAGAAGCAGAGGAAAGCTGGCAGAGCTTCTCCTCTAGCTACTCTACACAGAAACAACTGTAAATCACTAGAAATTGATCCTGTAGTGGGAAAGGCAGGAAAGTTGCTGCAAAAGCGTTTTGGCTTGCTGGAAGCAGCAGCAAGCACGAGTGCTTCTCTGCACATTGGAAACACAAAACAGAAGCACGCACACGGCAAGAGGAGACTGCCTGAAACCTGCTGCACTCAGTACAGGTCTGGGCTGCGGCCAGAGCATGTATTTCAAGGCACTAGCTTCGGGGACTCACCACTGTCTTGGGGGAGTTTCTACAAGGTGACCAGAAGCTGTTCGAAAGCACCTGCTTGCAGCGACCGAGTTCGGCGTTCCACACTCTTCCCCGGCTCTCTTTCGCTTCTCCGCACAAGCTGCGGCTGAACCCAAGACGCCGATTGCTGCTGTTCCGCGAAGCGCTGCTTTCTCGGCAAAACACAGCTTCTCGTTCTTGACAGCTCTGCTATGCAGAAGCACTGGAAAGCCGGCAGAGCTGCTCCTCTAGCTGCTCTACGCACAGGCAACTGTAAAACAGCTACACATTGATCCTGTTGTGGAAAAGGCAGGAAAGTTGCTGAAAAAGCGTTTTGGCTTACTGGAAGCAGCAGCAAGCACAAGGGCTTCTCTGCACGCTGCGAACACAAAACAGAAGCACCTACACGGCGAGAGGAGACTGCCTGACACCTGCTGCACTCAGTACAGCTCTGGGCTGCTGCCAGAGCATGTATTTCAAGGCACTAGCTTCGGGGACTCTCCACTGTCTTGGGGGAGTTTCTACAAGGTGACCAGAAGCTGTTCGAAAGCACCTGCTTGCAGCGACCGAGTTCGGCGTTCCACACTCTTCCCCGGCTCTCTTTCGCCTCTCCGCACTCCCAGCGGCGGTACCGAAAACGATGCTGGCTGTCGTGCCGCGAACCGCTGCTTTCTCGGCAAAAGGTAGCTTCTCGCTCTTGACAGCTCTGCTATGCAGAAGCAGAAGAAAGCCGGCAGAGCTTCTCCTCTAGCTGCTCTATGCAGAAACAACTGTAAATCACTAGAAATTGATCCTGTAGTGGGAAAGGCAGAAAAGTTGTGCAAAAGCGTTTTGGCTTGCTGGAAGCAGCAGCAAGCATGAGTGCTTCTCTGCACACTGGAAACCCAAAACAGAAGCACGCAGACGGCAAGAGGAGACTGCCTGACACCTGCTGCACTCAGTACAGCTCTGGGCTGCTGCCAGGAAAGGTATTTCAAGGAACTAGCCACGGGGACTCTGCACTGTGCTGGGAGAGATTCTACAAGGTGACCAGAAGCTGTTCACAAGCACCTGCTTGCAGCGACCGAGTTCGGCGTTCCACACTCTTCCCTGGCTCTCTTTTGCCTTTCCGCATTCCCAGCGGCTGTACCAAAGACGCTGCTGGCTGTGGTGCGGCGAAGCGCTGCTTACTCGGCAAAAGGCAGCTTCTCGCTCTTGACAGCTCTGCTATGCAGAAGCAGAGGAAAGCTGGCAGAGCTTCTCCTCTAGCTGCTCTACGCAGAAACAACTGTAAATCAGCTAGAAATTGATCCTGTAGTGGGAAAGGCAGGAAAGTTGCTGCAAAATCGTTTTGGCTTGCTGGAAGCAGCAGCAAGCATGAGTGCTTCTCTGCACACTGGAAACCCAAAACAGAAGCACGCAGACGGCAAGAGGAGACTGCCTGACACCTGCTGCACTCAGTACAGCTCTGGGCTGCTGCCAGGGCATGTATTTTAAGGCACTAGCTTCGGGGACTCTCCACTGTCTTGGGGGAGTTTCTACAAGGTGACCAGAAGCTGTTCACAAGCACCTGCTTGCAGCGACCGAGTTCGGCGTTCCACACTCTTCCCCGGCTCTCTTTCGCCTCTCCGCACTCCCAGCGGCTGTACCGAAGACGCTGCTGGCTGTGGTGCCGCGAACCGCTGCTTTCTCGGGAAAAGGCAGCTTCTCGCTCTTGACAGCTCTGCTATGCAGAAGCAGAGGAAAGCCGGCAGAGCTTCTCCTGTAGCTGCTCTACGCAGAAACAACTGTAAATCAGCTAGAAATTCATCCTGTAGTGGGAAAGGCAGAAGAGTTGCTGCAAAAGCGTTTTGGCTTGCTGGAAGCAGCAGCAAGCACGAGTGCTTCTCTGCGCATTGGAAACACAAAACAGAAGCACGCACACGGCAAGAGGAGACTGCCTGACACCTGCTGCACTCAGTACAGCTCTGGGCTGCTGCCAGGGCATGTATTTCAAGGCACTAGCTTTAGGGACTCTCCACTGTCTTGGGGGTGATTCTACAAGGTGACCAGAAGCTGTTCACAAGCACCTGCTTGCAGCGACCGAGTTCGGCGTTCCACACTCTTCCCCGGCTCTCTTTCGCCTCTCCGCACACCCAGCGGCTGTACCAAAGACGCTGCTGGCTGTGGTGCGGCGAAGCGCTGCTTACTCGGCAAAAGGCAGCTTCTCGCTCTTGACAGCTCTGCTATGCAGAAGCAGAGGAAAGCTGGCAGAGCTTCTCCTCTAGCTACTCTACACAGAAACAACTGTAAATCACTAGAAATTGATCCTGTAGTGGGAAAGGCAGGAAAGTTGCTGCAAAAGCGTTTTGGCTTGCTGGAAGCAGCAGCAAGCACGAGTGCTTCTCTGCACATTGGAAACACAAAACAGAAGCACGCACACGGCAAGAGGAGACTGCCTGAAACCTGCTGCACTCAGTACAGGTCTGGGCTGCGGCCAGAGCATGTATTTCAAGGCACTAGCTTCGGGGACTCACCACTGTCTTGGGGGAGTTTCTACAAGGTGACCAGAAGCTGTTCGAAAGCACCTGCTTGCAGCGACCGAGTTCGGCGTTCCACACTCTTCCCCGGCTCTCTTTCGCTTCTCCGCACAAGCTGCGGCTGAACCCAAGACGCCGATTGCTGCTGTTCCGCGAAGCGCTGCTTTCTCGGCAAAACACAGCTTCTCGTTCTTGACAGCTCTGCTATGCAGAAGCACTGGAAAGCCGGCAGAGCTGCTCCTCTAGCTGCTCTACGCACAGGCAACTGTAAAACAGCTACACATTGATCCTGTTGTGGAAAAGGCAGGAAAGTTGCTGAAAAAGCGTTTTGGCTTACTGGAAGCAGCAGCAAGCACAAGGGCTTCTCTGCACGCTGCGAACACAAAACAGAAGCACCTACACGGCGAGAGGAGACTGCCTGACACCTGCTGCACTCAGTACAGCTCTGGGCTGCTGCCAGGGCATGTAATTCAAGGCACTAGCTTCAGGGACTCTCCACTGTCTTGGGGGTGATTCTACAAGGTGACCAGAAGCTGTTCACAAGCACCTGCTTGCAGCGACCGAGTTCGGCGTTCCACACTCTTCCCCGGCTCTCTTTCGCCTCTCCGCACTCCCAGCGGCTGTCCCGAAAACGCTGCTGGCTGTCGTGCGGCGAACCGCTGCTTTCTCGGCAAAAGGTAGCTTCTCGCTCTTGACAGCTCTGCTATGCAGAAGCAGAGGAAAGCCGGCAGAGCTTCTCCTCTAGCTGCTCTATGCAGAAACAACTGTAAATCACTAGAAATTGATCCTGTAGTGGGAAAGGCAGAAAAGTTGCTGCAAAAGCGTTTTGGCTTGCTGGAAGCAGCAGCAAGCACGAGTGCTTCTCTCCACACTGGAAACACAAAACAGAAGCACGCACACGGCAAGAGGAGACTGCCTGACACCTGCTGCACTCAGTACAGCTCTGGGCTGCTGCCAGGGCATGTATTTCAAGGCACTAGCTTCGGGGACTCTCCACTGTCTTGGGGGAGTTTCTACAAGGTGACCAGAAGCTGTTCACAAGCACCTGCTTGCAGCGACCGAGTTCGGCGTTCCACACTCATCCCCGGCTCTCTTTCGCCTCTCCGCACTCCCAGCGGCTGTACCGAAGACGCTGCTGGCTGTGGTGCCGCGAACCGCTGCTTTCTCGGCAAAAGGCAGCTTCTCGCTCTTGACAGCTCTGCTATGCAGAAGCAGAGGAAAGCCGGCAGAGCTTCTCCTGTAGCTGCTCTATGCAGAAGCAACTGTAAATCAGCTAGAAATTCATCCTGTAGTGGGAAAGGCAGAAGAGTTGCTGCAAAAGCGTTTTGGCTTGCTGGAAGCAGCAGCAAGCACGAGTGCTTCTCTGCGCATTGGAAACACAAAACAGAAGCACGCACACGGCAAGAGGAGACTGCCTGACACCTGCTGCACTCAGTACAGCTCTGGGCTGCTGCCAGGGCATGTATTTCAAGGCACTAGCTTCAGGGACTCTCCACTGTCTTGGGGGTGATTCTACAAGGTGACCAGAAGCTGTTCACAAGCACCTGCTTGCAGCGACCGAGTTCGGCGTTCCACACTCTTCCCCGGCTCTCTTTCGCCTCTCCGCACTCCCAGCGGCTGTACCGAAGACGCTGCTGGCTGTGGTGCCGCGAACCGCTGCTTTCTCGGCAAAAGGCAGCTTCTCGCTCTTGACAGCTCTGCTATGCAGAAGCAGAGGAAAGCCGGCAGAGCTTCTCCTCTAGCTGCTCTATGCAGATACAACTGTAAATCACTAGAAATTGATCCTGTAGTGGGAAAGACAGAAAAGTTGCTGCAAAAGCGTTTTGGCTTGCTGGAAGCAGCAGCAAGCACGAGTGCTTCTCTGCGCATTGGAAACACAAAACAGAAGCACGCACACGACAAGAGGAGACTGCCTGACACCTGCTGCACTCAGTACAGCTCTGGGCTGCTGCCAGGGCATGTATTTCAAGGCACTAGCTTCAGGGACTCTCCACTGTCTTGGGGGTGATTCTACAAGGTGACCAGAAGCTGTTCACAAGCACCTGCTTGCAGCGACCGAGTTCGGCGTTCCACACTCTTCCCCGGCTCTCTTTCGCCTCTCCGCACTCCCAGCGGCTGTACCGAAGACGCTGCTGGCTGTGGTGCCGCGAACCGCTGCTTTCTCGGCAAAAGGCAGCTTCTCGCTCTTGACAGCTCTGCTATGCAGAAGCAGAGGAAAGCCGGCAGAGCTTCTCCTCTAGCTGCTCTATGCAGAAACAACTGTAAATCACTAGAAATTGATCCTGTAGTGGGAAAGACAGAAAAGTTGCTGCAAAAGCGTTTTGGCTTGCTGGAAGCAGCAGCAAGCACGAGTGCTTCTCTCCACACTGGAAACACAAAACAGAAGCACGCAGACGGCAAGAGGAGACTGCCTGACACCTGCTGCACTCAGTACAGCTCTGGGCTGCTGCCAGGGCATGTATTTCAAGGCACTAGCTTCGGGGACTCTCCACTGTCTTGGGGGAGTTTCTACAAGGTGACCAGAAGCTGTTCACAAGCACCTGCTTGCAGCGACCGAGTTCGGCGTTCCACACTCTTCCCCGGCTCTCTTTCGCCTCTCCGCACTCCCAGCGGCTGTACCGAAGACGCTGCTGGCTGTGGTGCCGCGAACCGCTGCTTTCTCGGCAAAAGGCACCTTCTCGCTCTTGACAGCTCTGCTATGCAGAAGCAGAGGAAAGCCGGCAGAGCTTCTCCTGTAGCTGCTCTATGCAGAAACAACTGTAAATCAGCTAGAAATTCATCCTGTAGTGGGAAAGGCAGAAGAGTTGCTGCAAAAGCGTTTTGGCTTGCTGGAAGCAGCAGCAAGCACGAGTGCTTCTCTGCGCATTGGAAACACAAAACAGAAGCACGCACACGGCAAGAGGAGACTGCCTGACACCTGCTGCACTCAGTACAGCTCTGGGCTGCTGCCAGGGCATGTATTTCAAGGCACTAGCTTCAGGGACTCTCCACTGTCTTGGGGGTGATTCTACAAGGTGACCAGAAGCTGTTCACAAGCACCTGCTTGCAGCGACCGAGTTCGGCGTTCCACACTCTTCCCCGGCTCTCTTTCGCCTCTCCGCACTCCCAGCGGCTGTACCGAAGACGCTGCTGGCTGTGGTGCCGCGAACCGCTGCTTTCTCGGCAAAAGGCAGCTTCTCGCTCTTGACAGCTCTGCTATGCAGAAGCAGAGGAAAGCCATCAGAGCTTCTCCTGTAGCTGCTCTATGCAGAAACAACTGTAAATCAGCTAGAAATTGATCCAGTAGTGGGAAAGGCAGAAGAGTTGCTGCAAAAGCGTTTTGGCTTGCTGGAAGCAGCAGCAAGCACGAGTGCTTCTCTGCGCATTGGAAACACAAAACAGAAGCACGCACACGGCAAGAGGAGACTGCCTGACACCTGCTGCACTCAGTACAGCTCTGGGCTGCTGCCAGGAAAGGTATTTCAAGGCACTAGCTTCAGGGACTCTCCACTGTCTTGGGGGAGTTTCTACAAGGTGACCAGAAGCTGTTCACAAGCACCTGCTTGCAGCGACCGAGTTCGGCGTTCCACACTCTTCCCCGGCTCTCTTTCGCCTCTCCGCACTCCCAGCGGCTGTACCGAAGACGCTGCTGGCTGTGGTGCGGCGAACCGCTGCTTACTCGGCAAAAGGCAGCTTCTCGCTCTTGACAGCTCTGCTATGCAGAAGCAGAGGAAAGCTGGCAGAGCTTCTCCTCTAGCTGCTCTACGCAGAAACAACTGTAAATCAGCTAGAAATTGATCCTGTAGTGGGAAAGGCAGAAAAGTTGCTGCAAAAGCGTTTTGGCTTGCTGGAAGCAGCAGCAAGCACAAGGGCTTCTCTGCACATTGGAAACACAAAACAGAAGCACGCAGACGGCAAGAGGAGACTGCCTGAAACCTGCTGCACTCAGTACAGGTCTGGGCTGCGGCCAGAGCATGTATTTCAAGGCACTAGCTTCGGGGACTCTCCACTGTCTTGGGGGAGTTTCTACAAGGTGACCAGAAGCTGTTCACAAGCACCTGCTTGCAGCGACCGAGTTCGGCGTTCCACACTCTTCCCCGGCTCTCTTTCGCCTCTCCGCACTCCCAGCGGCTGTACCGAAGACGCTGCTGGCTGTGGTGCCGCGAACCGCTGCTTTCTCGGCAAAAGGCTGCTTCTCGCTCTTGACAGCTCTGCTATGCAGAAGCAGAGGAAAGCCGGCAGAGCTTCTCCTCTAGCTGCTCTACGCAGAAACAACTGTAAATCAGCTAGAAATTCATCCTGTAGTGGGAAAGGCAGAAGAGTTGCTGCAAAAGCGTTTTGGCTTGCTGGAAGCAGCAGCAAGCACGAGTGCTTCTCTGCGCATTGGAAACACAAAACAGAAGCACGCACACGGCAAGAGGAGACTGCCTGACACCTGCTGCACTCAGTACAGCTCTGGGCTGCTGCCAGGAAAGGTATTTCAAGGAACTAGCCACGGGGACTCTGCACTGTGCTGGGAGAGATTCTACAAGGTGACCAGAAGCTGTTCACAAGCACCTGCTTGCAGCGACCGAGTTCGGCGTTCCACACTCTTTCCCGGCTCTCTTTTGCCTTTCCGCATTCCCAGCGGCTGTACCGAAGACGCTGCTGGCTGTGGTGCCGCGAACCGCTGCTTTCTCGGCAAAAGGCAGCTTCTCGCTCTTGACAGCTCTGCTATGCAGAAGCAGAGGAAAGCCGGCAGAGCTTCTCCTGTAGCTGCTCTATGCAGAAACAACTGTAAATCAGCTAGAAATTCATCCTGTAGTGGGAAAGGCAGAAGAGTTGCTGCAAAAGCGTTTTGGCTTGCTGGAAGCAGCAGCAAGCACGAGTGCTTCTCTGCACATTGGAAACACAAAACAGAAGCACGCAGACGGCAAGAGGAGACTGTCTGACACCTGCTGCACTCAGTACAGCTCTGGGCTGCTGCCAGAGCATGTATTTCAAGGCACTAGCTTCGGGGACTCTCCACTGTCTTGGGGGAGTTTCTACAATGTGACCAGAAGCTGTTCACAAGCACCTGCTTGCAGCGACCGAGTTCGGCGTTCCACACTCTTCCCCGGCTCTCTTTCGCCTCTCCGCTCTCCCAGTGGCGGTACCGAAGACGCTGTTGGCTGTGGTGCGGCGAACCGCTGCTTTCTCGGCAAAAGGCTGCTTCTCGCTCTTGACAGCTCTGCTATGCAGAAGCAGAGGAAAGCCGGCAGAGCTTCTCCTCTAGCTGCTCTACGCAGAAACAACTGTAAATCAGCTAGAAAATGATCCTGTAGTGGGAAAGGCAGAAAAGTTGCTGCAAAAGCGTTTTGGCTTGCTTGAAGCAGCAGCAAGCACGAGTGCTTCTCTGCACATTGGAAACACAAAACAGAAGCACGCACACGGCAAGAGGAGACTGCCTGACACCTGCTGCACTCAGTACAGCTCTGGGCTGCTGCCAGGGCATGTAATTCAAGGCACTAGCTTCGGGGACTCTCCACTGTCATGGGGGAGATTCTACAAGGTGACCAGAAGCTGTTCGAAAGCACCTGCTTGCAGCGACCGAGTTCGGCGTTCCACACTCTTCCCCGGGTCTCTTTGGCCTCTCCGCACTCCCAGCGGCTGTACCAAAGACGCTGCTGGCTGTGGTGCGGCGAAGCGCTGCTTACTCGGCAAAAGGCAGCTTCTCGCTCTTGACAGCTCTGCTATGCAGAAGCAGAGGAAAGCTGGCAGAGCTTCTCCTCTAGCTGCTCTACGCAGAAACAACTGTAAATCAGCTAGAAATTGATCCTGTAGTGGGAAAGGCAGGAAAGTTGCTGCAAAAGCGTTTTGGCTTGCTGGAAGCAGCAGCAAGCACGAGTGCTTCTCTGCACATTGGAAACACAAAACAGAAGCACGCACACGGCAAGAGGAGACTGCCTGAAACCTGCTGCACTCAGTACAGCTCTGGGCTGCTGCCAGGGCATGTATTTCAAGGCACTAGCTTCGGGGACTCTCCACTGTCTTGGGGGAGTTTCTACAAGGTGACCAGAAGCTGTTCACAAGCACCTGCTTGCAGCGACCGAGTTCGGCGTTCCACACTCTTCCCCGGCTCTCTTTCGCCTCTCCGCACTCCCAGCGGCTGTACCGAAGACGCTGCTGGCTGTGGTGCCGCGAACCGCTGCTTTCTCGGCAAAAGGTAGCTTCTCGCTCTTGACAGCTCTGCTATGCAGAAGCAGAGGAAAGCCGGCAGAGCTTCTCCTCTAGCTGCTCTACGCAGAAACAACTGTAAATCACTAGAAATTGATCCAGTAGTGGGAAAGGCAGAAGAGTTGCTGCAAAAGCGTTTTGGCTTGCTGGAAGCAGCAGCAAGCACGAGTGCTTCTCTGCACATTGGAAACCCAAAACAGAAGCACGCAGACGGCAAGAGGAGACTGCCTGACACCTGCTGCACTCAGTACAGCTCTGGGCTGCTGCCAGGGCATGTATTTCAAGGCACTACCTTCGGGGACTCTCCACTGTCTTGGGGGTGATTCTACAAGGTGACCAGAAGCTGTTCACAAGCACCTGCTTGCAGCGACCGAGTTCGGCGTTCCACACTCTTCCCCGGCTCTCTTTCGCTTCTCCGCACAAGCTGCGGCTGAACCCAAGACGCCGATTGCTGCGGTTCCGCGAAGCGCTGCTTTCTCGGCAAAACACAGCTTCTCGTTCTTGACAGCTCTGCTATGCAGAAGCACTGGAAAGCCGGCAGAGCTGCTCCTCTAGCTGCTCTACGCACAGGCAACTGTAAATCAGCTACACATTGATCCTGTTGTGGAAAAGGCAGGAAAGTTGCTGCAAAAGCGTTTTGGCTTACTGGAAGCAGCAGCAAGCACAAGGGCTTCTCTGCACGCTGCGAACACAAAACAGAAGCACCTACACGGCGAGAGGAGACTGCCTGACACCTGCTGCACTCAGTACAGCTCTGGGCTGCTGCCAGGAAAGGTATTTCAAGGCACTAGCTTCGGGGACTCTCCACTGTCTTGGGGGAGTTTCTACAAGGTGACCAGAAGCTGTTCACAAGCACCTGCTTGCAGCGACCGAGTTCGGCGTTCCACACTCTTCCCCGGCTCTCTTTCGCCTCTCCGCATACCCAGCGGCTGTACCAAAGACGCTGCTGGCTGTGGTGCGGCGAACCGCTGCTTACTCGGCAAAAGGCAGCTTCTCGCTCTTGACAGCTCTGCTATGCAGAAGCAGAGGAAAGCTGGCAGAGCTTCTCCTCTAGCTGCTCTACGCAGAAACAACTGTAAATCACTAGAAATTGATCCTGTAGTGGGAAAGGCAGGAAAGTTGCTGCAAAAGCGTTTTGGCTTGCTGGAAGCAGCAGCAAGCACGAGTGCTTCTCTGCACATTGGAAACACAAAACAGAAGCACGCACACGGCAAGAGGAGACTGCCTGACACCTGCTGCACTCAGTACAGCTCTGGGCTGCTGCCAGGGCATGTATTTCAAGGCACTAGCTTCGGGGACTCTCCACTGTCTTGGGGGTGATTCTACAAGGTGACCAGAAGCTGTTCACAAGCACCTGCTTGCAGCGACCGAGTTCGGCGTTCCACACTCTTCCCCGGCTCTCTTTCGCCTCTCCGCACTCCCAGCGGCTGTACCGAAGACGCTGCTGGCTGTGGTGCCGCGAACCGCTGCTTTCTCGGCAAAAGGCAGCTTCTCGCTCTTGACAGCTCTGCTATGCAGAAGCAGAGGAAAGCCGGCAGAGCTTCTCCTCTAGCTGCTCTATGCAGAAACAACTGTAAATCAGCTAGAAATTCATCCTGTAGTGGGAAAGGCAGAAGAGTTGCTGCAAAAGCGTTTTGGCTTGCTGGAAGCAGCAGCAAGTACGAGTGCTTCTCTGCGCATTGGAAACACAAAACAGAAGCACGCACACGGCAAGAGGAGACTGCCTGACACCTGCTGCACTCAGTACAGCTCTGGGCTGCTGCCAGGAAAGGTATTTCAAGGCACTAGCTTCAGGGACTCTCCACTGTCTTGAGGGTGATTCTACAAGGTGACCAGAAGCTGTTCACAAGCACCTGCTTGCAGCGACCGAGTTCGGCGTTCCACACTCTTCCCCGGCTCTCTTTCGCCTCTCCGCACACCCAGCGGCTGTACCAAAGACGCTGCTGGCTGTGGTGCGGCGAAGCGCTGCTTACTCGGCAAAAGGCAGCTTCTCGCTCTTGACAGCTCTGCTATGCAGAAGCAGAGGAAAGCTGGCAGAGCTTCTCCTCTAGCTGCTCTACGCAGAAACAACTGTAAATCAGCTAGAAATTGATCCTGTAGTGGGAAAGGCAGGAAAGTTGCTGCAAAAGCGTTTTGGCTTGCTGGAAGCAGCAGCAAGCACGAGTGCTTCTCTGCACATTGGAAACACAAAACAGAAGCACGCACACGGCAAGAGGAGACTGCCTGAAACCTGCTGCACTCAGTACAGCTCTGGGCTGCTGCCAGGGCATGTATTTCAAGGCACTAGCTTCGGGGACTCTCCACTGTCTTGGGGGAGTTTCTACAAGGTGACCAGAAGCTGTTCACAAGCACCTGCTTGCAGCGACCGAGTTCGGCGTTCCACACTCTTCCCCGGCTCTCTTTCGCCTCTCCGCACTCCCAGCGGCTGTACCGAAGACGCTGCTGGCTGTGGTGCCGCGAACCGCTGCTTTCTCGGCAAAAGGTAGCTCCTCGCTCTTGACAGCTCTGCTATGCAGAAGCAGAGGAAAGCCGGCAGAGCTTCTCCTCTAGCTGCTCTACGCAGAAACAACTGTAAATCACTAGAAATTGATCCAGTAGTGGGAAAGGCAGAAGAGTTGCTGCAAAAGCGTTTTGGCTTGCTGGAAGCAGCAGCAAGCACGAGTGCTTCTCTGCACATTGGAAACACAAAACAGAAGCACGCACACGGCAAGAGGAGACTGCCTGACACCTGCTGCACTCAGTACAGCTCTGGGCTGCTGCCAGGGCATGTATTTCAAGGCACTAGCTTCAGGGACTCTCCACTGTCTTGGGGGTGATTCTACAAGGTGACCAGAAGCTGTTCACAAGCACCTGCTTGCAGCGACCGAGTTCGGCGTTCCACACTCTTCCCCGGCTCTCTTTCGCTTCTCCGCACAAGCTGCGGCTGAACCCAAGACGCCGATTGCTGCGGTTCCGCGAAGCGCTGCTTTCTCGGCAAAACACAGCTTCTCGTTCTTGACAGCTCTGCTATGCAGAAGCACTGGAAAGCCGGCAGAGCTGCTCCTCTAGCTGCTCTACGCACAGGCAACTGTAAATCAGCTACACAAAGATCCTGTTGTGGAAAAGGCAGGAAAGTTGCTGCAAAAGCGTTTTGGCTTACTGGAAGCAGCAGCAAGCACAAGGGCTTCTCTGCACGCTGCGAACACAAAACAGAAGCACCTACACGGCGAGAGGAGACTGCCTGACACCTGCTGCACTCAGTACAGCTCTGGGCTGCTGCCAGAGCATGTATTTCAAGGCACTAGCTTCGGGGACTCTCCACTGTCTTGGGGGAGTTTCTACAAGGTGACCAGAAGCTGTTCGAAAGCACCTGCTTGCAGCGACCGAGTTCGGCGTTCCACACTCTTCCCCGGCTCTCTTTCGCCTCTCCGCACTCCCAGCGGCGGTACCGAAAACGATGCTGGCTGTCGTGCCGCGAACCGCTGCTTTCTCGGCAAAAGGTAGCTTCTCGCTCTTGACAGCTCTGCTATGCAGAAGCAGAAGAAAGCCGGCAGAGCTTCTCCTCTAGCTGCTCTATGCAGAAACAACTGTAAATCACTAGAAATTGATCCTGTAGTGGGAAAGGCAGAAAAGTTGTGCAAAAGCGTTTTGGCTTGCTGGAAGCAGCAGCAAGCATGAGTGCTTCTCTGCACACTGGAAACCCAAAACAGAAGCACGCAGACGGCAAGAGGAGACTGCCTGACACCTGCTGCACTCAGTACAGCTCTGGGCTGCTGCCAGGAAAGGTATTTCAAGGA
This sequence comes from Phylloscopus trochilus trochilus, assembly GCA_016584745.2. NCBI lineage: Eukaryota > Metazoa > Chordata > Aves > Passeriformes > Phylloscopidae > Phylloscopus > Phylloscopus trochilus. Next base: position 702,796 of record WQNJ02000094.1, read on the forward strand.
ACTAGCCACGGGGACTCTGCACTGTGCTGGGAGAGATTCTACAAGGTGACCAGAAGCTGTTCACAAGCACCTGCTTGCAGCGACCGAGTTCGGCGTTCCACACTCTTCCCCGGCTCTCTTTCGCCTCTCCGCACTCCCAGCGGCTGTACCGAAAACGCTGCTGGCTGTCGTGCCGCGAACCGCTGCTTTCTCGGCAAAAGGTAGCTTCTCGCTCTTGACAGCTCTGCTATGCAGAAGCAGAGGAAAGCCGGCAGAGCTTCTCCTCTAGCTGCCCTATGCAGAAACAACTGTAAATCACTAGAAATTGATCCTGTAGTGGGAAAGGCAGAAAAGTTGCTGCAAAAGCGTTTTGGCTTGCTGGAAGCAGCAGCAAGCACGAGTGCTTCTCTCCACACTGGAAACACAAAACAGAAGCACGCACACGGCAAGAGGAGACTGCCTGACACCTGCTGCACTCAGTACAGCTCTGGGCTGCTGCCAGGGCATGTATTTCAAGGCACTAGCTTCGGGGACTCTCCACTGTCTTGGGGGAGTTTCTACAAGGTGACCAGAAACTGTTCACAAGCACCTGCTTGCAGCGACGGAGTTCGGCGTTCCACACTCTTCCCCGGCTCTCTTTCGCCTCTCCGCACTCCCAGCGGCTGTACCGAAGACGCTGCTGGCTGTGGTGCGGCGAACCGCTGCTTTCTCGGCAAAAGGCAGCTTCTCGCTCTTGACAGCTCTGCTATGCAGAAGCAGAGGAAAGCCGGCAGAGCTTCTCCTGTAGCTGCTCTATGCAGAAACAACTGTAAATCAGCTAGAAATTCATCCTGTAGTGGGAAAGGCAGAAGAGTTGCTGCAAAAGCGTTTTGGCTTGCTGGAAGCAGCAGCAAGCACGAGTGCTTCTCTCCACACTGGAAACACAAAACAGAAGCACGCACACGGCAAGAGGAGACTGCCTGACACCTGCTGCACTCAGTACAGCTCTGGGCTGCTGCCAGGAAAGGTATTTCAAGGCACTAGCTTCGGGGACTCTCCACTGTCTTGGGGGTGATTCTACAAGGTGACCAGAAGCTGTTCACAAGCACCTGCTTGCAGCGACCGAGTTCGGCGTTCCACACTCTTCTCCGGCTCTCTTTCGCCTCTCCGCACACCCTGCGGCTGTACCAAATTCGCTGCTGGCTGTGGTGCCGCGAACCGCTGCTTTCTCGGCAAAAGGCAGCTTCTCGCTCTTGACAGCTCTGCTATGCAGAAGCAGAGGAAAGCCGGCAGAGCTTCTTCTCTAGCTGCTCTACGCAGAAACAACTGTAAATCACTAGAAATTGATCCTGTAGTGGGAAAGGCAGAAAAGTTGCTGCAAAAGCGTTTTGGCTTGCTGGAAGCAGCAGCAAGCACGAGTGCTTCTCTGCACATTGGAAACACAAAACAGAAGCACGCACACGGCAAGAGGAGACTCTCTGACACCTGCTGCACTCAGTACAGCTCTGGGCTGCTGCCAGAGCATGTATTTCAAGGCACTAGCTTCGGGGACTCTCCACTGTCTTGGGGGAGTTTCTACAAGGTGACCAGAAGCTGTTCACAAGCACCTGCTTGCAGCGACCGAGTTCGGCGTTCCACACTCTTCCCCGGCTCTCTTTCGCCTCTCCGCACTCCCAGCGGCTGTACCGAAGACGCTGCTGGCTGTGGTGCCGCGAACCGCTGCTTTCTCGGCAAAAGGTAGCTTCTCGCTCTTGACAGCTCTGCTATGCAGAAGCAGAGGAAAGCCGGCAGAGCTTCTCCTCTAGCTGCTCTACGCAGAAACAACTGTAAATCACTAGAAATTGATCCAGTAGTGGGAAAGGCAGGAAAGTTGATGAAAAAGCGTTTTGGCTTGCTGTAGTCAGCAGCAAGCACGAGTGCTTCTCTCCACACTGGAAACACAAAACAGAAGCACGAACACGGATAGAGGAGACTGCCTGACACCTGCTGCACTCAGTACAGCTCTGGGCTGCTGCCGGGGCATGTATTTCAAGGCACTAGCTTCGAGGACTCTCCACTGTCTTGGGGGAGTTTCTACAAGGTGACCAGAAGCTGTTCGAAAGCACCTGCTTGCAGCGACCGAGTTCGGCGTTTCACACTCTTCTCCGGCTCTCTTTCGCCGCTCCGCACACCCAGCGGCTGTACCAAAGACGCTGCTGGCTGTGGTGCGGCGAACCGCTGCTTACTCGGCAAAAGGCAGATTCTCGCTCTTGACAGCTCTGCTATGCAGAAGCAGAGGAAAGCCGGCAGAGCTTCTCCTCTAGCTGCTCTATTCAGAAACAACTGTAAATCACTAGAAATTGATCCTGTAGTGGGAAAGGCAGAAAAGTTGCTGCAAAAGCGTTTTGGCTTACTGGAAGCAGCAGCAAGCACGAGTGCTTCTCTGCACATTGGAAACACAAAACAGAAGCACGCACACGGCAAGAGGAGACTCCCTGACACCTGCTGCACTCAGTACAGCTCTGGGCTGCTGCCAGGGCATGTATTTCAAGGCACTAGCTTCAGGGACTCTCCACTGTCTTGGGGGTGATTCTACAAGGTGACCAGAAGCTGTTCACAAGCACCTGCTTGCAGCGACCGAGTTCGCCGTTCCACACTCTTCCCCGGCTCTCTTTCGCCTCTCCGCTCTCCCAGTGGCGGTACCGAAGACGCTGCTGGCTGTGGTGCGGCGAACCGCTGCTTTCTCGGCAAAAGGCAGCTTCTCGCTCTTGACAGCTCTGCTATGCAGAAGCAGAGGAAAGCTGGCAGAGCTTCTCCTCTAGCTGCTCTACGCAGAAACAACTGTAAATCAGCTAAAATTGATCCTGTAGTGGGAAAGGCAGGAAAGTTGCTGCAAAAGCGTTTTGGCTTGCTGGAAGCAGCAGCAAGCACAAGGGCTTCTCTGCACATTGGAAACACAAAACAGAAGCACGCAGATGGCAAGAGGAGACTGCCTGACACCTGCTGCACTTAGTACAGGTCTGGGCTGCGGCCAGAGCATGTATTTCAAGGCACTAGCTTCGGGGACTCTCCACTGTCTTGGGGGAGTTTCTACAAGGTGACCAGAAGCTGCTCACAAGCACCTGCTTGCAGCGACTGAGTTCGGCGTTCCACACTCTTCCCCGGCTCTCTTTCGCTTCTCCGCACTCCCAGCGGCTGTACCGAAAACGCTGCTGGCTGTCGTGCCGCGAACCGCTGCTTTCTCGGCAAAAGGTAGCTTCTCGCTCTTGACAGCTCTGCTATGCAGAAGCAGAGGAAAGCCGGCAGAGCTTCTCCTCTAGCTGCTCGATGCAGAAACAACTGTAAATCACTAGAAATTGATCCTGTAGTGGGAAAGGCAGAAAAGTTGCTGCAAAAGCGTTTTGGCTTGCTGGAAGCAGCAGCAAGCATGAGTGCTTCTCTGCACACTGGAAACCCAAAACAGAAGCACGCAGACGGCACGAGGAGACTGCCTGACCCCTGCTGCACTCAGTACAGGTCTGGGCTGCTGCCAGGGCATGTATTTCAAGGCACTAGCTTCGGGGACTCTCCACTGTCTTGAGGGTGATTCTACAAGGTGACCAGAAGCTGTTCACAAGCACCTGCTTGCAGCGACCGAGTTCGGCGTTCCACACTCTTCCCCGGCTCTCTTTCGCCTCTCCGCACACCCAGCGGCTGTACCAAAGACGCTGCTGGCTGTGGTGCGGCGAACCGCTGCTTACTCGGCAAAAGGCAGCTTCTCGCTCTTGACAGCTCTGCTATGCAGAAGCAGAGGAAAGCTGGCAGAGCTTCTCCTGTAGCTGCTCTACGCAGAAACAACTGTAAATCAGCTAGAAATTGATCCTGTAGTGGAAAAGGCAGGAAAGTTGCTGAAAAAGCGTTTTGGCTTACTGGAAGCAGCAGCAAGCACAAGGGCTTCTCTGCACGCTGCGAACACAAAACAGAAGCACCTACACGGCGAGAGGAGACTGCCTGACACCTGCTGCACTCAGTACAGCTCTGGGCTGCTGCCAGGGCATGTAATTCAAGGCACTAGCTTCAGGGACTCTCCACTGTCTTGGGGGAGTTTCTACAAGGTGACCAGAAGCTGTTCACAAGCACCTGCTTGCAGCGACCGAGTTCGGCGTTCCACACTCTTCCCCGGCTCTCTTTCGCCTCTCCGCACTCCCAGCGACTGTACCGAAAACGCTGCTGGGTGTCGTGCCGCGATCCGCTGCTTTCTCGGCAAAAGGTAGCTTCTCGCTCTTGACAGCTCTGCTATGCAGAAGCAGAGGAAAGCCGGCAGAGCTTCTCCTCTAGCTGCTCTATGCAGAAACAACTGTAAATCACTAGAAATTGATCCTGTAGTGGGAAAGGCAGAAAAGTTGCTGCAAAAGCGTTTTGGCTTGCTGGAAGCAGCAGCAAGCACGAGTGCTTCTCTCCACACTGGAAACACAAAACAGAAGCACGCAGACGGCAAGAGGAGACTGCCTGACACCTGCTGCACTCAGTACAGCTCTGGGCTGCTGCCAGGGCATGTATTTCAAGGCACTAGCTTCGGGGACTCTCCACTGTCTTGGGGGAGTTTCTACAAGGTGACCAGAAGCTGTTCACAAGCACCTGCTTGCAGCGACCGAGTTCGGCGTTCCACACTCTTCCCCGGCTCTCTTTCGCCTCTCCGCACTCCCAGCGGCTGTACCGAAGACGCTGCTGGCTGTGGTGCCGCGAACCGCTGCTTTCTCGGCAAAAGGCAGCTTCTCGCTCTTGACAGCTCTGCTATGCAGAAGCAGAGGAAAGCCGGCAGAGCTTCTCCTGTAGCTGCTCTATGCAGAAACAACTGTAAATCAGCTAGAAATTCATCCTGTAGTGGGAAAGGCAGAAGAGTTGCTGCAAAAGCGTTTTGGCTTGCTGGAAGCAGCAGCAAGCACGAGTGCTTCTCTGCGCATTGGAAACACAAAACAGAAGCACGCACACGGCAAGAGGAGACTGCCTGACACCTGCTGCACTCAGTACAGCTCTGGGCTGCTGCCAGGGCATGTATTTCAAGGCACTAGCTTCAGGGACTCTCCACTGTCTTGGGGGTGATTCTACAATGTGACCAGAAGCTGTTCACAAGCACCTGCTTGCAGCGACCGAGTTCGGCGTTCCACACTCTTCCCCGGCTCTCTTTCGCCTCTCCGCATACCCAGCGGCTGTACCGAAGACGCTGCTGGCTGTGGTGCCGCGAACCGCTGCTTTCTCGGCAAAAGGCAGCTTCTCGCTCTTGACAGCTCTGCTATGCAGAAGCAGAGGAAAGCCGGCAGAGCTTCTCCTGTAGCTGCTCTATGCAGAAACAACTGTAAATCAGCTAGGAATTCATTCTGTAGTGGGAAAGGCAGAAGAGTTGCTGCAAAAGCGTTTTGGCTTGCTGGAAGCAGCAGCAAGCACGAGTGCTTCTCTGCGCATTGGAAACACAAAACAGAAGCACGCACACGGCAAGAGGAGACTGCCTGACACCTGCTGCACTCAGTACAGCTCTGGGCTGCTGCCAGGAAAGGTATTTCAAGGCACTAGCTTCAGGGACTCTCCACTGTCTTGGGGGTGATTCTACAAGGTGACCAGAAGCTGTTAACAAGCACCTGCTTGCAGCGACCGAGTTCGGCGTTCCACACTCTTCCCCGGCTCTCTTTCGCCTCTCCGCACACCCAGCGGCTGTACCAAAGACGCTGCTGGCTGTGGTGCCGCGAACCGCTGCTTTCTCGGCAAAAGGCAGCTTCTCGCTCTTGACAGCTCTGCTATGCAGAAGCAGAGGAAAGCCGGCAGAGCTTCTTCTCTAGCTGCTCTACGCAGAAACAACTGTAAATCAGCTAGAAATTGATCCTGTAGTGGGAAAGGCAGAAAAGTTGCTGCAAAAGCGTTTTGGCTTGCTGGAAGCAGCAGCAAGCACGAGTGCTTCTCTGCACATTGGAAACACAAAACAGAAGCACGCACACGGCAAGAGGAGACTGTCTGACACCTGCTGCACTCAGTACAGCTCTGGGCTGCTGCCAGAGCATGTATTTCAAGGCACTAGCTTCGGGGACTCTCCACTGTCTTGGGGGAGTTTCTACAAGGTGACCAGAAGCTGTTCGAAAGCACCTGCTTGCAGCGACCGAGTTCGGCGTTCCACACTCTTCCCCGGCTCTCTTTCGCCTCTCCGCACTCCCAGCGGCTGTACCGAAGACGCTGCTGGCTGTGGTGCCGCGAACCGCTGCTTTCTCGGCAAAAGGTAGCTTCTCGCTCTTGACAGCTCTGCTATGCAGAAGCAGAGGAAAGCCGGCAGAGCTTCTCCTCTAGCTGCTCTACGCAGAAACAACTGTAAATCACTAGAAATTGATCCAGTAGTGGGAAAGGCAGGAAAGTTGATGAAAAAGCGTTTTGGCTTGCTGTAGTCAGCAGCAAGCACGAGTGCTTCTCTCCACACTGGAAACACAAAACAGAAGCACGAACACGGATAGAGGAGACTGCCTGACACCTGCTGCACTAAGTACAGCTCTGGGCTGCTGCCAGAGCATGTATTTCAAGGCACTAGCTTCGGGGACTCTCCACTGTCTTGGGGGAGTTTCTACAAGGTGACCAGAAGCTGTTCGAAAGCACCTGCTTGCAGCGACCGAGTTCGGCGTTTCACACTCTTCTCCGGCTCTCTTTCGCCGCTCCGCACACCCAGCGGCTGTACCAAAGACGCTGCTGGCTGTGGTGCGGCGAACCGCTGCTTACTCGGCAAAAGGCAGATTCTCGCTCTTGACAGCTCTGCTATGCAGAAGCAGAGGAAAGCCGGCAGAGCTTCTCCTCTAGCTGCTCTATGCAGAAACAACTGTAAATCACTAGAAATTGATCCTGTAGTGGGAAAGGCAGAAAAGTTGCTGCAAAAGCGTTTTGGCTTGCTGGAAGCAGCAGCAAGCATGAGTGCTTCTCTGCACATTGGAAACACAAAACAGAAGCACGCACACGGCAAGAGGAGACTGCCTGACACCTGCTGCACTCAGTACAGCTCTGGGCTGCTGCCAGGGCATGTATTTCAAGGCACTAGCTTCAGGGACTCTCCACTGTCTTGGGGGTGATTCTACAATGTGACCAGAAGCTGTTCACAAGCACCTGCTTGCAGCGACCGAGTTCGGCGTTCCACACTCTTCCCCGGCTCTCTTTCGCCTCTCCGCACTCCCAGCGGCTGTACCGAAGACGCTGCTGGCTGTGGTGCCGCGAACCGCTGCTTTCTCGGCAAAAGGCACCTTCTCGCTCTTGACAGCTCTGCTATGCAGAAGCAGAGGAAAGCCGGCAGAGCTTCTTCTCTAGCTGCTCTACGCAGAAACAACTGTAAATCAGCTAGAAATTGATCCTGTAGTGGGAAAGGCAGAAAAGTTCTGCAAAAGCGTTTTGGCTTGCTGGAAGCAGCAGCAAGCACGAGTGCTTCTCTGCACATTGGAAACACAAAACAGAAACACGCAGACGGCGAGAGGAGACTGCCTGACACCTGCTGCACTCAGTACAGCTCTGGGCTGCTGCCAGAGCATGTATTTCAAGGCACTAGCTTCGGGGACTCTCCACTGTCTTGGGGGAGTTTCTACAATGTGACCAGAAGCTGTTCACAAGCACCTGCTTGCAGCGACCGAGTTCGGCGTTCCACACTCTTCCCCGGCTCTCTTTCGCCTCTCCGCTCTCATAGTGGCGGTACCGAAGACGCTGCTGGCTGTCGTGCCGGGAACCGCTGCTTTCTCGGCAAAAGGTAGCTTCTCGCTCTTGACAGCTCTGCTATGCAGAAGCAGAGGAAAGCCGGCAGAGCTTCTCCTCTAGCTGCTCTATGCAGAAACAACTGTAAATCACTAGAAATTGATCCTGTAGTGGGAAAGGCAGAAAAGTTGCTGCAAAAGCGTTTTGGCTTGCTGGAAGCAGCAGCAAGCATGAGTGCTTCTCTGCACACTGGAAACCCAAAACAGAAGCACGCAGACGGCACGAGGAGACTGCCTGACACCTGCTGCACTCAGTACAGCTCTGGGCTGCTGCCAGGGCATGTATTTCAAGGCACTAGCTTCGGGGACTCTCCACTGTCTTGGGGGAGTTTCTACAAGGTGACCAGAAGCTGTTCACAAGCACCTGCTTGCAGCGACCGAGTTCGGCGTTCCACACTCTTCCCCGGCTCTCTTTCGCCTCTCCGCACTCCCAGCGGCTGTACCGAAGACGCTGCTGGCTGTGGTGCCGCGAACCGCTGCTTTCTCGGCAAAAGGCAGCTTCTCGCTCTTGACAGCTCTGCTATGCAGAAGCAGAGGAAAGCCGGCAGAGCTTCTCCTGTAGCTGCTCTATGCAGAAACAACTGTAAATCAGCTAGAAATTGATCCAGTAGTGGGAAAGGCAGAAGAGTTGCTGCAAAAGCGTTTTGGCTTGCTGGAAGCAGCAGCAAGCACGAGTGCTTCTCTGCACATTGGAAACACAAAACAGAAGCACGCACACGGCAAGAGGAGACTGCCTGACACCTGCTGCACTCAGTACAGCTCTGGGCTGCTGCCAGGGCATGTATTTCAAGGCACTAGCTTCAGGGACTCTCCACTGTCTTGGGGGTGATTCTACAAGGTGACCAGAAGCTGTTCACAAGCACCTGCTTGCAGCGACCGAGTTCGGCGTTCCACACTCTTCCCCGGCTCTCTTTCGCTTCTCCGCACAAGCTGCGGCTGAACCCAAGACGCCGATTGCTGCGGTTCCGCGAAGCGCTGCTTTCTCGGCAAAACACAGCTTCTCGTTCTTGACAGCTCTGCTATGCAGAAGCACTGGAAAGCCGGCAGAGCTGCTCCTCTAGCTGCTCTACGCACAGGCAACTGTAAATCAGCTACACATTGATCCTCTTGTGGAAAAGGCAGGAAAGTTGCTGCAAAAGCGTTTCGGCTTACTGGAAGCAGCAGCAAGCACAAGGGCTTCTCTGCACGCTGCGAACACAAAACAGAAGCACCTACACGGCGAGAGGAGACTGCCTGACACCTGCTGCACTCAGTACAGCTCTGGGCTGCTGCCAGAGCATGTATTTCAAGGCACTAGCTTCGGGGACTCTCCACTGTCTTGGGGGAGTTTCTACAAGGTGACCAGAAGCTGTTCGAAAGCACCTGCTTGCAGCGACCGAGTTCGGCGTTCCACACTCTTCCCCGGCTCTCTTTCGCCTCTCCGCACTCCCAGCGGCGGTACCGAAAACGATGCTGGCTGTCGTGCCGCGAACCGCTGCTTACTCGGCAAAAGGTAGCTTCTCGCTCTTGACAGCTCTGCTATGCAGAAGCAGAGGAAAGCCGGCAGAGCTTCTCCTCTAGCTGCTCTCTGCAGAAACAACTGTAAATCACTAGAAATTGATCCTGTAGTGGGAAAGGCAGAAAAGTTGCTGCAAAAGCGTTTTGGCTTGCTGGAAGCAGCAGCAAGCATGAGTGCTTCTCTGCACACTGGAAACCCAAAACAGAAGCACGCAGACGGCAAGAGGAGACTGCCTGACACCTGCTGCACTCAGTACAGCTCTGGGCTGCTGCCAGGAAAGGTATTTCAAGGAACTAGCCACGGGGACTCTGCACTGTGCTGGGAGAGATTCTACAAGGTGACCAGAAGCTGTTCACAAGCACCTGCTTGCAGCGACCGAGTTCGGCGTTCCACACTCTTTCCCGGCTCTCTTTTGCCTGTCTGCATTCCCAGCGGCTGTACCAAAGACGCCGCTGGCTGTGGTGCCGCGAAGCGCTGCTTACTCGGCAAAAGGCAGCTTCTCGCTCTTGACAGCTTTGCTACGCAGAAGCACAGGAAAGCTGGCAGAGGTTCTCATCTAGCTGCTCAACGCAGAAACAACTGTAAATCAGCTAGAAATTCATCCTGTAGTGGGAAAGGCAGGAAAGTTGCTGCAAAAGCGTTTTGGCTTGCTGGAAGCAGCAGCAAGCACAAGGGCTTCTCTGCACATTGGAAACACAAAACAGAAGCACCTACACGGCGAGAGGAGACTGCCTGACACCTGCTGCACTCAGTACAGGTCTGGGCTGCTGCCAGGGCATGTAATTCAAGGCACTAGCTTCAGGGACTCTCCACTGTCTTGGGGGTGATTCTACAAGGTGACCAGAAGCTGTTCACAAGCACCTGCTTGCAGCGACCGAGTTCGGCGTTCCACACTCTTCCCCGGCTCTCTTTCGCCTCTCCGCACTCCCAGCGGCTGTACCGAAGACGCTGCTGGCTGTGGTGCCGCGAACCGCTGCTTTCTCGGCAAAAGGCAGCTTCTCGCTCTTGACAGCTCTGCTATGCAGAAGCAGAGGAAAGCCGGCAGAGCTTCTCCTCTAGCTGCTCTATGCAGAAACAACTGTAAATCAGCTAGAAATTCATCCTGTAGTGGGAAAGGCAGAAGAGTTGCTGCAAAAGCGTTTTGGCTTGCTGGAAGCAGCAGCAAGCACGAGTGCTTCTCTGCGCATTGGAAACACAAAACAGAAGCACGCACACGGCAAGAGGAGACTGCCTGACACCTGCTGCACTCAGTACAGCTCTGGGCTGCTGCCAGGGCATGTAATTCAAGGCACTAGCTTCAGGGACTCTCCACTGTCTTGGGGGTGATTCTACAAGGTGACCAGAAGCTGTTCACAAGCACCTGCTTGCAGCGACCGAGTTCTGCGTTCCACACTCTTCCCCGGCTCTCTCTCGCCTCTCCGCACACCCAGCGGCTGTACCAAATTCGCTGCTGGTTATGGTGCCGCGAACCGCTGCTTTCTCGGCAAAAGGCAGCTTCTCGCTCTTGACAGCTCTGCTATGCAGAAGCAGAGGAAAGCCGGCAGATCTTCTCCTCTAGCTGCTCTATGCAGAAACAACTGAAAATCACTAGAAATTGATCCTGTAGTGGGAAAGGCAGGAAAGTTGCTGAAAAAGCGTTTTGGCTTGCTGGAAGCAGCAGCAAGCACAAGGGCTTCTCTGCACGCTGCGAACACAAAACAGAAGCACCTACACGGCGAGAGGAGACTGCCTGACACCTGCTGCACTCAGTACAGCTCTGGGCTGCTGCCAGGGCATGTAATTCAAGGCACTAGCTTCAGGGACTCTCCACTGTCTTGGGGGAGTTTCTACAAGGTGACCAGAAGCTGTTCACAAGCACCTGCTTGCAGCGACCGAGTTCGGCGTTCCACACTCTTCCCCGGCTCTCTTTCGCCTCTCCGCACTCCCAGCGGCTGTACCGAAGACGCTGCTGGCTGTGGTGCCGCGAACCGCTGCTTTCTCGGCAAAAGGCAGCTTCTCGCTCTTGACAGCTCTGCTATGCAGAAGCAGAGGAAAGCCGGCAGAGCTTCTCCTGTAGCTGCTCTATGCAGAAACAACTGTAAATCAGCTAGAAATTCATCCTGTAGTGGGAAAGGCAGAAGAGTTGCTGCAAAAGCGTTTTGGCTTGCTGTAGTCAGCAGCAAGCACGAGTGCTTCTCTCCACACTGGAAACACAAAACAGAAGCACGAACACGGATAGAGGAGACTGCCTGACACCTGCTGCACTAAGTACAGCTCTGGGCTGCTGCCAGAGCATGTATTTCAAGGCACTAGCTTCGGGGACTCTCCACTGTCTTGGGGGTGATTCTACAAGGTGACCAGAAGCTGTTCACAAGCACCTGCTTGCAGCGACCGAGTTCGGCGTTCCACACTCTTCCCCGGCTCTCTTTCGCCTCTCCGCACTCCCAGCGGCTGTACCGAAGACGCTGCTGGCTGTGGTGCCACGAACCGCTGCTTTCTCGGCAAAAGGCAGCTTCTCGCTCTTGACAGCTCTGCTATGCAGAAGCAGAGGAAAGCCGGCAGAGCTTCTCCTCTAGCTGCTCTACGCAGAAACAACTGTAAATCACTAGAAATTGATCCAGTAGTGGGAAAGGCAGGAAAGTTGATGAAAAAGCGTTTTGGCTTGCTGTAGTCAGCAGCAAGCACGAGTGCTTCTCTCCACACTGGAAACACAAAACAGAAGCACGAACACGGATAGAGGAGACTGCCTGACACCTGCTGCACTCAGTACAGCTCTGGGCTGCTGCCAGGGCATGTATTTCAAGGCACTAGCTTCGAGGACTCTCCACTGTCTTGGGGGAGTTTCTACAAGGTGACCAGAAGCTGTTCGAAAGCACCTGCTTGCAGCGACCGAGTTCGGCGTTTCACACTCTTCTCCGGCTCTCTTTCGCCGCTTCGCACACCCAGCGGCTGTACCAAAGACGCTGCTGGCTGTGGTGCGGCGAACCGCTGCTTTCTCGGCAAAAGGCAGATTCTCGCTCTTGACAGCTCTGCTATGCAGAAGCAGAGGAAAGCCGGCAGAGCTTCTCCTCTAGCTGTTCTATTCAGAAACAACTGTAAATCACTAGAAATTGATCCTGTAGTGGGAAAGGCAGAAAAGTTGCTGCAAAAGCGTTTTGGCTTACTGGAAGCAGCAGCAAGCACGAGTGCTTCTCTGCACATTGGAAACACAAAACAGAAGCACGCACACGGCAAGAGGAGACTGCCTGACACCTGCTGCACTCAGTACAGCTCTGGGCTGCTGCCAGGGCATGTATTTCAAGGCACTAGCTTCAGGGACTCTCCACTGTCTTGGGGGTGATTCTACAAGGTGACCAGAAGCTGTTCACAAGCACCTGCTTGCAGCGACCGAGTTCGGCGTTCCACACTCTTCCCCGGCTCTCTTTCGCCTCTCCGCTCTCCCAGTGGCGGTACCGAAGACGCTGCTGGCTGTGGTGCGGCGAACCGCTGCTTTCTCGGCAAAAGGCAGCTTCTCGCTCTTGACAGCTCTGCTATGCAGAAGCAGAGGAAAGCTGGCAGAGCTTCTCCTCTAGCTGCTCTACGCAGAAACAACTGTAAATCACTAGAAATTGATCCTGTAGTGGGAAAGGCAGGAAAGTTGCTGCAAAAGCGTTTTGGCTTGCTGGAAGCAGCAGCAAGCACAAGGGCTTCTCTGCACATTGGAAACACAAAACAGAAGCACGCAGACGGCAAGAGGAGACTGCCTGACACCTGCTGCACTTAGTACAGGTCTGGGCTGCGGCCAGAGCATGTATTTCAAGGCACTAGCTTCGGGGACTCTCCACTGTCTTGGGGGAGTTTCTACAAGGTGACCAGAAGCTGCTCACAAGCACCTGCTTGCAGCGACTGAGTTCGGCGTTCCACACTCTTCCCCGGCTCTCTTTCGCTTCTCCGCACTCCCAGCGGCTGTACCGAAAACGCTGCTGGCTGTCGTGCCGCGAACCGCTGCTTTCTCGGCAAATGGTAGCTTCTCGCTCTTGACAGCTCTGCTATGCAGAAGCAGAGGAAAGCCGGCAGAGCTTCTCCTCTAGCTGCTCTATGCAGAAACAACTGTAAATCACTAGAAATTGATCCTGTAGTGGGAAAGGCAGAAAAGTTGCTGCAAAAGCGTTTTGGCTTGCTGGAAGCAGCAGCAAGCATGAGTGCTTCTCTGCACACTGGAAACCCAAAACAGAAGCACGCAGACGGCACGAGGAGACTGCCTGACCCCTGCTGCACTCAGTACAGCTCTGGGCTGCTGCCAGGGCATGTATTTCAAGGCACTAGCTTCGGGGACTCTCCACTGTCTTGAGGGTGATTCTACAAGGTGACCAGAAGCTGTTCACAAGCACCTGCTTGCAGCGACCGAGTTCGGCGTTCCACACTCTTCCCCGGCTCTCTTTCGCCTCTTCGCACACCCAGCGGCTGTACCAAAGACGCTGCTGGCTGTGGTGCGGCGAACCGCTGCTTACTCGGCAAAAGGCAGCTTCTCGCTCTTGACAGCTCTGCTATGCAGAAGCAGAGGAAAGCTGGCAGAGCTTCTCCTGTAGCTGCTCTACGCAGAAACAACTGTAAATCAGCTAGAAATTGATCCTGTAGTGGAAAAGGCAGGAAAGTTGCTGAAAAAGCGTTTTGGCTTACTGGAAGCAGCAGCAAGCACAAGGGCTTCTCTGCACTCTGCGAACACAAAACAGAAGCACCTACACGGCGAGAGGAGACTGCCTGACACCTGCTGCACTCAGTACAGCTCTGGGCTGCTGCCAGGGCATGTAATTCAAGGCACTAGCTTCAGGGACTCTCCACTGTCTTGGGGGAGTTTCTACAAGGTGACCAGAAGCTGTTCACAAGCACCTGCTTGCAGCGACCGAGTTCGGCGTTCCACACTCTTCCCCGGCTCTCTTTCGCCTCTCCGCACTCCCAGCGGCTGTACCGAAAACGCTGCTGGCTGTCGTGCCGCGATCCGCTGCTTTCTCGGCAAAAGGTAGCTTCTCGCTCTTGACAGCTCTGCTATGCAGAAGCAGAGGAAAGCCGGCAGAGCTTCTCCTCTAGCTGCTCTATGCAGAAACAACTGTAAATCACTAGAAATTGATCCTGTAGTGGGAAAGGCAGAAAAGTTGCTGCAAAAGCGTTTTGGCTTGCTGGAAGCAGCAGCAAGCACGAGTGCTTCTCTGCACATTGGAAACACAAAACAGAAGCACGCACACGGCAAGAGGAGACTGTCTGACACCTGCTGCACTCAGTACAGCTCTGGGCTGCTGCCAGAGCATGTATTTCAAGGCACTAGCTTCGGGGACTCTCCACTGTCTTGGGGGAGTTTCTACAAGGTGACCAGAAGCTGTTCGAAAGCACCTGCTTGCAGCGACCGAGTTCGGCGTTCCACACTCTTCCCCAGCTCTCTTTCGCCTCTCCGCACTCCCAGCGGCTGTACCGAAGACGCTGCTGGCTGTGGTGCCGTGAACCGCTGCTTTCTCGGCAAAAGGTAGCTTCTCGCTCTTGACAGCTCTGCTATGCAGAAGCAGAGGAAAGCCGGCAGAGCTTCTCCTCTAGCTGCTCTACGCAGAAACAACTGTAAATCACTAGAAATTGATCCAGTAGTGGGAAAGGCAGGAAAGTTGATGAAAAAGCATTTTGGCTTGCTGTAGTCAGCAGCAAGCACGAGTGCTTCTCTCCACACTGGAAACACAAAACAGAAGCACGAACACGGATAGAGGAGACTGCCTGACACCTGCTGCACTAAGTACAGCTCTGGGCTGCTGCCAGAGCATGTATTTCAAGGCACTAGCTTCGGGGACTCTCCACTGTCTTGGGGGAGTTTCTACAAGGTGACCAGAAGCTGTTCGAAAGCACCTGCTTGCAGCGACCGAGTTCGGCGTTTCACACTCTTCTCCGGCTCTCTTTCGCCGCTCCGCACACCCAGCGGCTGTACCAAAGACGCTGCTGGCTGTGGTGCGGCGAACCGCTGCTTACTCGGCAAAAGGCAGATTCTCGCTCTTGACAGCTCTGCTATGCAGAAGCAGAGGAAAGCCGGCAGAGCTTCTCCTCTAGCTGCTCTATGCAGAAACAACTGTAAATCACTAGAAATTGATCCTGTAGTGGGAAAGGCAGAAAAGTTGCTGCAAAAGCGTTTTGGCTTGCTGGAAGCAGCAGCAAGCATGAGTGCTTCTCTGCACATTGGAAACACAAAACAGAAGCACGCACACGGCAAGAGGAGACTGCCTGACACCTGCTGCACTCAGTACAGCTCTGGGCTGCTGCCAGGGCATGTATTTCAAGGCACTAGCTTCAGGGACTCTCCACTGTCTTGGGGGTGATTCTACAATGTGACCAGAAGCTGTTCACAAGCACCTGCTTGCAGCGACCGAGTTCGGCGTTCCACACTCTTCCCCGGCTCTCTTTCGCCTCTCCGCACTCCCAGCGGCTGTACCGAAGACGCTGCTGGCTGTGGTGCCGCGAACCGCTGCTTTCTCGGCAAAAGGCACCTTCTCGCTCTTGACAGCTCTGCTATGCAGAAGCAGAGGAAAGCCGGCAGAGCTTCTTCTCTAGCTGCTCTACGCAGAAACAACTGTAAATCAGCTAGAAATTGATCCTGTAGTGGGAAAGGCAGAAAAGTTCTGCAAAAGCGTTTTGGCTTGCTGGAAGCAGCAGCAAGCACGAGTGCTTCTCTGCACATTGGAAACACAAAACAGAAACACGCAGACGGCGAGAGGAGACTGCCTGACACCTGCTGCACTCAGTACAGCTCTGGGCTGCTGCCAGAGCATGTATTTCAAGGCACTAGCTTCGGGGACTCTCCACTGTCTTGGGGGAGTTTCTACAATGTGACCAGAAGCTGTTCACAAGCACCTGCTTGCAGCGACCGAGTTCGGCGTTCCACACTCTTCCCCGGCTCTCTTTCGCCTCTCCGCTCTCCCAGTGGCGGTACCGAAGACGCTGCTGGCTGTCGTGCCGGGAACCGCTGCTTTCTCGGCAAAAGGTAGCTTCTCGCTCTTGACAGCTCTGCTATGCAGAAGCAGAGGAAAGCCGGCAGAGCTTCTCCTCTAGCTGCTCTCTGCAGAAACAACTGTAAATCACTAGAAATTGATCCTGTAGTGGGAAAGGCAGAAAAGTTGCTGCAAAAGCGTTTTGGCTTGCTGGAAGCAGCAGCAAGCATGAGTGCTTCTCTGCACACTGGAAACCCAAAACAGAAGCACGCAGACGGCACGAGGAGACTGCCTAAAACCTGCTGCACTCAGTACAGCTCTGGGCTGCTGCCAGGGCATGTATTTCAAGGCACTAGCTTCGGGGACTCTCCACTGTCTTGGGGGAGTTTCTACAAGGTGACCAGAAGCTGTTCACAAGCACCTGCTTGCAGCGACCGAGTTCGGCGTTCCACACTCTTCCCCGGCTCTCTTTCGCCTCTCCGCACTCCCAGCGGCTGTACCGAAGACGCTGCTGGCTGTGGTGCCGCGAACCGCTGCTTTCTCGGCAAAAGGCAGCTTCTCGCTCTTGACAGCTCTGCTATGCAGAAGCAGAGGAAAGCCGGCAGAGCTTCTCCTCTAGCTGCTCTATGCAGAAACAACTGTAAATCAGCTAGAAATTGATCCAGTAGTGGGAAAGGCAGAAGAGTTGCTGCAAAAGCGTTTTGGCTTGCTGGAAGCAGCAGCAAGCACGAGTGCTTCTCTGCACATTGGAAACACAAAACAGAAGCACGCACACGGCAAGAGGAGACTGCCTGACACCTGCTGCACTCAGTACAGCTCTGGGCTGCTGCCAGGGCATGTATTTCAAGGCACTAGCTTCAGGGACTCTCCACTGTCTTGGGGGTGATTCTACAAGGTGACCAGAAGCTGTTCACAAGCACCTGCTTGCAGCGACCGAGTTCGGCGTTCCACACTCTTCCCCGGCTCTCTTTCGCTTCTCCGCACAAGCTGCGGCTGAACCCAAGACGCCGATTGCTGCGGTTCCGCGAAGCGCTGCTTTCTCGGCAAAACACAGCTTCTCGTTCTTGACAGCTCTGCTATGCAGAAGCACAGGAAAGCCGGCAGAGCTGCTCCTCTAGCTGCTCTACGCACAGGCAACTGTAAATCAGCTACACATTGATCCTCTTGTGGAAAAGGCAGGAAAGTTGCTGCAAAAGCGTTTTGGCTTACTGGAAGCAGCAGCAAGCACAAGGGCTTCTCTGCACGCTGCGAACACAAAACAGAAGCACCTACACGGCGAGAGGAGACTGCCTGACACCTGCTGCACTCAGTACAGCTCTGGGCTGCTGCCAGAGCATGTATTTCAAGGCACTAGCTTCGGGGACTCTCCACTGTCTTGGGGGAGTTTCTACAAGGTGACCAGAAGCTGTTCGAAAGCACCTGCTTGCAGCGACCGAGTTCGGCGTTCCACACTCTTCCCCGGCTCTCTTTCGCCTCTCCGCACTCCCAGCGGCGGTACCGAAAACGATGCTGGCTGTCGTGCCGCGAACCGCTGCTTTCTCGGCAAAAGGTAGCTTCTCGCTCTTGACAGCTCTGCTATGCAGAAGCAGAGGAAAGCCGGCAGAGCTTCTCCTCTAGCTGCTCTCTGCAGAAACAACTGTAAATCACTAGAAATTGATCCTGTAGTGGGAAAGGCAGAAAAGTTGCTGCAAAAGCGTTTTGGCTTGCTGGAAGCAGCAGCAAGCATGAGTGCTTCTCTGCACACTGGAAACCCAAAACAGAAGCACGCAGACGGCAAGAGGAGACTGCCTGACACCTGCTGCACTCAGTACAGCTCTGGGCTGCTGCCAGGAAAGGTATTTCAAGGAACTAGCCACGGGGACTCTGCACTGTGCTGGGAGAGATTCTACAAGGTGACCAGAAGCTGTTCACAAGCACCTGCTTGCAGCGACCGAGTTCGGCGTTCCACACTCTTTCCCGGCTCTCTTTTGCCTGTCTGCATTCCCAGCGGCTGTACCAAAGACGCCGCTGGCTGTGGTGCCGCGAAGCGCTGCTTTCTCGGCAAAAGGCAGCTTCTCGCTCTTGACAGCTTTGCTACGCAGAAGCACAGGAAAGCTGGCAGAGGTTCTCATCTAGCTGCTCAACGCAGAAACAACTGTAAATCAGCTAGAAATTCATCCTGTAGTGGGAAAGGCAGGAAAGTTGCTGCAAAAGCGTTTTGGCTTGCTGGAAGCAGCAGCAAGCACAAGGGCTTCTCTGCACATTGGAAACACAAAACAGAAGCACCTACACGGCGAGAGGAGACTGCCTGACACCTGCTGCACTCAGTACAGGTCTGGGCTGCTGCCAGGGCATGTAATTCAAGGCACTAGCTTCAGGGACTCTCCACTGTCTTGGGGGTGATTCTACAAGGTGACCAGAAGCTGTTCACAAGCACCTGCTTGCAGCGACCGAGTTCGGCGTTCCACACTCTTCCCCGGCTCTCTTTCGCCTCTCCGCACTCCCAGCGGCTGTACCGAAAACGCTGCTGGCTGTCGTGCCGCGAACCGCTGCTTTCTCGGCAAAAGGCAGCTTCTCGCTCTTGACAGCTCTGCTATGCAGAAGCAGAGGAAAGCCGGCAGAGCTTCTCCTGTAGCTGCTCTATGCAGAAACAACTGTAAATCAGCTAGAAATTCATCCTGTAGTGGGAAAGGCAGAAGAGTTGCTGCAAAAGCGTTTTGGCTTGCTGGAAGCAGCAGCAAGCACGAGTGCTTCTCTGCGCATTGGAAACACAAAACAGAAGCACGCACACGGCAAGAGGAGACTGCCTGACACCTGCTGCACTCAGTACAGCTCTGGGCTGCTGCCTGGGCATGTAATTCAAGGCACTAGCTTCAGGGACTCCCCACTGTCTTGGGGGTGATTCTACAAGGTGACCAGAAGCTGTTCACAAGCACCTGCTTGCAGCGACCGAGTTCGGCGTTCCACACTCTTCCCCGGCTCTCTTTCGCCTCTCCGCACTCCCAGCGGCTGTACCGAAGACGCTGCTGGCTGTGGTGCCGCGAACCGCTGCTTTCTCGGCAAAAGGCAGCTTCTCGCTCTTGACAGCTCTGCTATGCAGAAGCAGAGGAAAGCCGGCAGAGCTTCTCCTCTAGCTGCTCTACGCAGAAACAACTGTAAATCACTAGAAATTGATCCAGTAGTGGGAAAGGCAGGAAAGTTGATGAAAAAGCGTTTTGGCTTGCTGTAGTCAGCAGCAAGCACGAGTGCTTCTCTCCACACTGGAAACACAAAACAGAAGCACGAACACGGATAGAGGAGACTGCCTGACACCTGCTGCACTCAGTACAGCTCTGGGCTGCTGCCAGAGCATGTATTTCAAGGCACTAGCTTCGGGGACTCTCCACTGTCTTGGGGGAGTTTCTACAAGGTGACCAGAAGCTGTTCGAAAGCACCTGCTTGCAGCGACCGAGTTCGGCGTTTCACACTCTTCTCCGGCTCTCTTTCGCCGCTCCGCACACCCAGCGGCTGTACCAAAGACGCTGCTGGCTGTGGTGCGGCGAACCGCTGCTTACTCGGCAAAAGGCAGATTCTCGCTCTTGACAGCTCTGCTATGCAGAAGCAGAGGAAAGCCGGCAGAGCTTCTCCTCTAGCTGCTCTATGCAGAAACAACTGTAAATCACTAGAAATTGATCCTGTAGTGGGAAAGGCAGAAAAGTTGCTGCAAAAGCGTTTTGGCTTGCTGGAAGCAGCAGCAAGCATGAGTGCTTCTCTGCACATTGGAAACACAAAACAGAAGCACGCACACGGCAAGAGGAGACTGCCTGACACCTGCTGCACTCAGTACAGCTCTGGGCTGCTGCCAGGGCATGTATTTCAAGGCACTAGCTTCAGGGACTCTCCACTGTCTTGGGGGTGATTCTACAATGTGACCAGAAGCTGTTCACAAGCACCTGCTTGCAGCGACCGAGTTCGGCGTTCCACACTCTTCCCCGGCTCTCTTTCGCCTCTCCGCACTCCCAGCGGCTGTACCGAAGACGCTGCTGGCTGTGGTGCCGCGAACCGCTGCTTTCTCGGCAAAAGGCACCTTCTCGCTCTTGACAGCTCTGCTATGCAGAAGCAGAGGAAAGCCGGCAGAGCTTCTTCTCTAGCTGCTCTACGCAGAAACAACTGTAAATCAGCTAGAAATTGATCCTGTAGTGGGAAAGGCAGAAAAGTTCTGCAAAAGCGTTTTGGCTTGCTGGAAGCAGCAGCAAGCACGAGTGCTTCTCTGCACATTGGAAACACAAAACAGAAACACGCAGACGGCGAGAGGAGACTGCCTGACACCTGCTGCACTCAGTACAGCTCTGGGCTGCTGCCAGAGCATGTATTTCAAGGCACTAGCTTCGGGGACTCTCCACTGTCTTGGGGGAGTTTCTACAATGTGACCAGAAGCTGTTCACAAGCACCTGCTTGCAGCGACCGAGTTCGGCGTTCCACACTCTTCCCCGGCTCTCTTTCGCCTCTCCGCTCTCCCAGTGGCGGTACCGAAGACGCTGCTGGCTGTCGTGCCGGGAACCGCTGCTTTCTCGGCAAAAGGTAGCTTCTCGCTCTTGACAGCTCTGCTATGCAGAAGCAGAGGAAAGCCGGCAGAGCTTCTCCTCTAGCTGCTCTATGCAGAAACAACTGTAAATCACTAGAAATTGATCCTGTAGTGGGAAAGGCAGAAAAGTTGCTGCAAAAGCGTTTTGGCTTGCTGGAAGCAGCAGCAAGCATGAGTGCTTCTCTGCACACTGGAAACCCAAAACAGAAGCACGCAGACGGCACGAGGAGACTGCCTAAAACCTGCTGCACTCAGTACAGCTCTGGGCTGCTGCCAGGGCATGTATTTCAAGGCACTAGCTTCGGGGACTCTCCACTGTCTTGGGGGAGTTTCTACAAGGTGACCAGAAGCTGTTCACAAGCACCTGCTTGCAGCGACCGAGTTCGGCGTTCCACACTCTTCCCCGGCTCTCTTTCGCCTCTCCGCACTCCCAGCGGCTGTACCGAAGACGCTGCTGGCTGTGGTGCCGCGAACCGCTGCTTTCTCGGCAAAAGGCAGCTTCTCGCTCTTGACAGCTCTGCTATGCAGAAGCAGAGGAAAGCCGGCAGAGCTTCTCCTGTAGCTGCTCTATGCAGAAACAACTGTAAATCAGCTAGAAATTCATCCTGTAGTGGGAAAGGCAGAAGAGTTGCTGCAAAAGCGTTTTGGCTTGCTGGAAGCAGCAGCAAGCACGAGTGCTTCTCTGCACATTGGAAACACAAAACAGAAGCACGCACACGGCAAGAGGAGACTGCCTGACACCTGCTGCACTCAGTACAGCTCTGGGCTGCTGCCAGGGCATGTATTTCAAGGCACTAGCTTCAGGGACTCTCCACTGTCTTGAGGGTGATTCTACAAGGTGACCAGAAGCTGTTCACAAGCACCTGCTTGCAGCGACCGAGTTCGGCGTTCCACACTCTTCCCCGGCTCTCTTTCGCTTCTCCGCACAAGCTGCGGCTGAACCCAAGACGCCGATTGCTGCAGTTCCGCGAAGCGCTGCTTGCTCGGCAAAACGCAGCTTCTCGTTCTTGACAGCTCTGCTATGCAGAAGCACAGGAAAGCCGGCAGAGCTGCTCCTCTAGCTGATCTATGCAGAGGCAACTGTAAATCAGCTAGACATTGATCCTGTTGTGGAAAAGGCAGGAAAGTTGCTGCAAAAGCGTTTTGGCTTGCTGGAAGCAGCAGCAAGCACGAGAGCTTCTCTCTACGCTGCAAACACAAAACAGAAGCACATACACTGCGAGAAGAGACTGCCTGACACCTGCTGCACTCAGTACAGCTCTGGGCTGCTGCCCGGAAAGGGATTTCAAGAAACTAGCCACGGGGACTCTGCACTGTGCTGGGAGAGTTTCTACAAGGTGACCAGAAGCTGTTCGCCAGCACCCGCTTGCAGCGACCGAGTTCGGCTTTCCACATTCTTCCCCGGCTCTCTTTCGCTTCTCCGCACAAGCTGCGGCTGTACCCAAGACGCCGCTGGTTCTGGTTCCGCGAAGCGCTGCTTGCTCGGCAAAACGCAGCTTCTCGTTCTTGACAGCTCTGCTATGCAGAAGCACAGGAAAGCCGGCAGAGCTGCTCCTCTAGCTGCTCTACGCAGAGGCAACTGTAAATCAGCTAGACATTGATCCTGTTGTGAAAAAGGCAGAAAAGTTGCTGCAAAAGCGTTTTGGCTTGCTGGAAGCAGCAGCAAGCACGAGGGCTTCTCTGTACGCTGCAAACACAAAACAGAAGCACCTACACGGCGGGAGGAGACTGCCTGACACCTGCTGCACTCAGTACAGCTCTGGGCTGCTGCCCGGAAAGGGATATCAAGAAACTAGCCACGGGGACTCTGCACTGTGCTGGGAGCGTTTCTACAAGGTGACCAGAAGCTGTTCGCCAGCACCCGCTTGCAGCGACCGAGTTCGGCTTTCCACATTCTTCCCCGGCTCTCTTTCGCTTCTCCGCACAAGCTGCGGCTGTACCCAAGACGCCGCTGGCTGTGGTTCCGCGAAGCGCTGCTTGCTCGGCTAAACGCAGCTTCTCGTTCTTGACAGCTCTGCTATGCAGAAGCACAGGAAAGCCGGCAGAGCTTCTCCTCTAGCTGCTCTACGCAGAGGCAACTGTAAATCAGCTAGACATTGATCCTGTTGTGGAAAAGGCAGGAAAGTTGCTGCAAAAGCGTTTTGGCTTGCTGGAAGCAGCAGCAAGCACGAGAGCTTCTCTCTACGCTGCAAACACAAAACAGAAGCACATACACTGCGAGAAGAGACTGCCTGACACCTGCTGCACTCAGTACAGCTCAGGGCTGCTGCCAGGAAAGGTATTTCAAGGAACTAGCCACGGGGACTCTGCACTGTGCTGGGAGAGTTTCTACAAGGTGACCAGAAGCTGTTCGGCAGCACCCGCTTGCAGCGACCGAGTTCGGCTTTCCACATTCTTCCCCGGCTCTCTTTCGCTTCTCCGCACAAGCTGCGGCTGTACCCAAGACGCCGCTGGCTGTGGTTCCGCGAAGCGCTGCTTGCTCGGCAAAACGCAGCTTCTCGTTCTTGACAGCTCTTCTATGCAGAAGCACAGGAAAACCGGCAGAGCTGCTCCTCTAGCTGCTCTACGCAGAGGCAACTGTAAATCAGCTAGACATTGATCCTGTTGTGGAAAAGGCAGGAAAGTTGCTGCAAAAGCGTTTTGGCTTGCTGGAAGCAGCAGCAAGCACCAGGTCTTCTCTCTACGCTGCAAACACAAAACAGAAGCACCTACGCGGCGAGAGGAGACTGCCTGACACCTGCTGCACTCAGTACAGCTCTGGGCTGATGCCCGGAAAGGGATTTCAAGAAACTAGCCACGAGGACTCTGCACTGTGTTGGGAGAGTTTCTACAAGGTGACCAGAAGCTGTTCGCCAGCACCCGCTTGCAGCGACCGAGTTCGGCTTTCCACATTCTTCCCCGGCTCTCTTTCGCTTCTCCGCACAAGCTGCGGCTGTACCCAAGACGCCGCTGGCTGTGGTTCCGCGAAGCGCTGCTTGCTCGGCAAAACGCAGCTTCTCGTTCTTGACGGCTCTGCTATGCAGAAGCACAGGAAAGCCGGCAGAGCTGCTCCTCTAGCTTCTCTACGCAGAGGCAACTGTAAATCAGCTAGACATTGATCCTGTTGTGGAAAAGGCAGGAAAGTTGCTGCAAAAGCGTTTTGGCTTGCTGGAAGCAGCAGCAAGCACCAGGGCTTCTCTGTACGCTGCAAACACAAAACAGAAGCACCTACACGGCGAGAGGAGACTGCCTGACACCTGCTGCACTCAGTACAGCTCTGGGCTGCTGCCCGGAAAGGGATTTCAAGAAACTAGCCACGGGGACTCTGCACTGTGCTGGGAGAGTTTCTACAAGGTGACCAGAAGCTGTTCGCCAGCACCCGCTTGCAGCGACCGAGTTCGGCTTTCCACATTCTTCCCCGGCTCTCTTTCGCTTCTCCGCACAAGCTGCTGCTGTACCCAAGACGCCGCTGGCTGTGGTTCCGCGAAGCGCTGCTTGCTCGGCAAAACGCAGCTTCTTGTTCTTGACAGCTCTGCTATGCAGAAGCACAGGAAAGCCGGCAGAGCTGCTCCTCTAGCTGCTCTACGCAGAGGCAACTGTAAATCAGCTAGACATTGATCCTGTTGTGAAAAAGGCAGGAAAGTTGCTGCAAAAGCGTTTTGGCTTGCTGGAAGCAGCAGCAAGCACGAGGGCTTCTCTCTACGCTGCAAACACAAAACAGAAGCACATACACTGCGAGAAGAGACTGCCTGACACCTGCTGCACTCAGTACAGCTCTGGGCTGCTGCCAGGAAAGGTATTTCAAGGAACTAGCCACGGGGACTCTGCACTGTGCTGGGAGAGTTTCTACAAGGTGACCAGAAGCTGTTCGCCAGCACCCGCTTGCAGCGACCGAGTTCGGCTTTCCACATTCTTCCCCGGCTCTCTTTCGCTTCTCCGCACAAGCTGCGGCTGTACCCAAGACGCCGCTGGCTGTGGTTCTGCGAAGCGCTGCTTGCTCGGCAAAACGCAGCTTCTCGTTCTTGACGGCTCTGCTATGCAGAAGCACAGGAAAGCCGGCAGAGCTGCTCCTCTAGCTTCTCTACGCAGAGGCAACTGTAAATCAGCTAGACATTGATCCTGTTGTGGAAAAGGCAGGAAAGTTGCTGCAAAAGCGTTTTGGCTTGCTGGAAGCAGCAGCAAGCACCAGGGCTTCTCTGTACGCTGCAAACACAAAACAGAAGCACCTACACGGCGAGAGGAGACTGCCTGACACCTGCTGCACTCAGTACAGCTCTGGGCTGCTGCCCGGAAAGGGATATCAAGAAACTAGCCACGGGGACTCTGCACTGTGCTGGGAGCGTTTCTACAAGGTGACCAGAAGCTGTTCGCCAGCACCCGCTTGCAGCGACCGAGTTCGGCTTTCCACATTCTTCCCCGGCTCTCTTTCGCTTCTCCGCACAAGCTGCGGCTGTACCCAAGACGCCGCTGGCTGTGGTTCCGCGAAGCGCTGCTTGCTCGGCTAAACGCAGCTTCTCGTTCTTGACAGCTCTGCTATGCAGAAGCAGAGGAAAGCCGGCAGAGCTTCTCCTCTAGCTGCTCTACGCAGAGGCAACTGTAAATCAGCTAGACATTGATCCTGTTGTGGAAAAGGCAGGAAAGTTGCTGCAAAAGCGTTTTGGCTTGCTGGAAGCAGCAGCAAGCACGAGAGCTTCTCTCTACGCTGCAAACACAAAACAGAAGCACATACACTGCGAGAAGAGACTGCCTGACACCTGCTGCACTCAGTACAGCTCAGGGCTGCTGCCAGGAAAGGTATTTCAAGGAACTAGCCACGGGGACTCTGCACTGTGCTGGGAGAGTTTCTACAAGGTGACCAGAAGCTGTTCGGCAGCACCCGCTTGCAGCGACCGAGTTCGGCTTTCCACATTCTTCCCCGGCTCTCTTTCGCTTCTCCGCACAAGCTGCGGCTGTACCCAAGACGCCGCTGGCTGTGGTTCCGCGAAGCGCTGCTTGCTCGGCAAAACGCAGCTTCTCGTTCTTGACAGCTCTTCTATGCAGAAGCACAGGAAAACCGGCAGAGCTGCTCCTCTAGCTGCTCTACGCAGAGGCAACTGTAAATCAGCTAGACATTGATCCTGTTGTGGAAAAGGCAGGAAAGTTGCTGCAAAAGCGTTTTGGCTTGCTGGAAGCAGCAGCAAGCACCAGGTCTTCTCTCTACGCTGCAAACACAAAACAGAAGCACCTACGCGGCGAGAGGAGACTGCCTGACACCTGCTGCACTCAGTACAGCTCTGGGCTGATGCCCGGAAAGGGATTTCAAGAAACTAGCCACGAGGACTCTGCACTGTGTTGGGAGAGTTTCTACAAGGTGACCAGAAGCTGTTCGCCAGCACCCGCTTGCAGCGACCGAGTTCGGCTTTCCACATTCTTCCCCGGCTCTCTTTCGCTTCTCCGCACAAGCTGCGGCTGTACCCAAGACGCCGCTGGCTGTGGTTCCGCGTAGCGCTGCTTGCTCGGCAAAACGCAGCTTCTCGTTCTTGACGGCTCTGCTATGCAGAAGCACAGGAAAGCCGGCAGAGCTGCTCCTCTAGCTTCTCTACGCAGAGGCAACTGTAAATCAGCTAGACATTGATCCTGTTGTGGAAAAGGCAGGAAAGTTGCTGCAAAAGCGTTTTGGCTTGCTGGAAGCAGCAGCAAGCACCAGGGCTTCTCTGTACGCTGCAAACACAAAACAGAAGCACCTACACGGCGAGAGGAGACTGCCTGACACCTGCTGCACTCAGTACAGCTCTGGGCTGCTGCCCGGAAAGGGATTTCAAGAAACTAGCCACGGGGACTCTGCACTGTGCTGGGAGAGTTTCTACAAGGTGACCAGAAGCAGTTCGCCAGCACCCGCTTCCAGTGACCGAGTTCGGCTTTCCACATTCTTCCCCGGCTCTCTTTCGCTTCTCCGCACAAGCTGCTGCTGTACCCAAGACGCCGCTGGCTGTGGTTCCGCGAAGCGCTGCTTGCTCGGCAAAACGCAGCTTCTTGTTCTTGACAGCTCTGCTATGCAGAAGCACAGGAAAGCCGGCAGAGCTGCTCCTCTAGCTGCTCTACGCAGAGGCAACTGTAAATCAGCTAGACATTGATCCTGTTGTGAAAAAGGCAGGAAAGTTGCTGCAAAAGCGTTTTGGCTTGCTGGAAGCAGCAGCAAGCACGAGGGCTTCTCTCTACGCTGCAAACACAAAACAGAAGCACATACACTGCGAGAAGAAACTGCCTGACACCTGCTGCACTCAGTACAGCTCTGGGCTGCTGCCAGGAAAGGTATTTCAAGGAACTAGCCATGGGGACTCTGCACTGTGCTGGGAGAGTTTCTACAAGGTGACCAGAAGCTGTTCGCCAGCACCCGCTTGCAGCGACCGAGTTCGGCTTTCCACATTCTTCCCCGGCTCTCTTTCGCTTCTCCGCACAAGCTGCGGCTGTACCCAAGACGCCGCTGGCTGTGGTTCTGCGAAGCGCTGCTTGCTCGGCAAAACGCAGCTTCTCGTTCTTGACGGCTCTGCTATGCAGAAGCACAGGAAAGCCGGCAGAGCTGCTCCTCTAGCTGCTCTACGCAGAGGCAACTGTAAATCAGCTAGACATTGATCCTGTTGTGGAAAAGGCAGGAAAGTTGCTGCAAAAGCGTTTTGGCTTGCTGGAAGCAGCAGCAAGCACCAGGGCTTCTCTGTACGCTGCAAACACAAAACAGAAGCACCTACACGGCGAGAGGAGACTGCCTGACACCTGCTGCACTCAGTACAGCTCTGGGCTGCTGCCCGGAAAGGGATTTCAAGAAACTAGCCACGGGGACTCTGCACTGTGCTGGGAGAGTTTCTACAAGTTGACCAGAAGCTGTTCGCCAGCACCCGCTTGCAGCGACCGAGTTCGGCTTTCCACATTCTTCCCCGGCTCTCTTTCGCTTCTCCGCACAAGCTGCGGCTGTACCCAAGACGCCGCTGGCTGTGGTTCCGCGAAGCGCTGCTTGCTCGGCAAAACGCAGCTTCTCGTTCTTGACAGCTCTGCTATGCAGAAGCACAGGAAAACCGGCAGAGCTGCTCCTCTAGCTGCTCTACGCAGAGGCAACTGTAAATCAGCTAGACATTGATCCTGTTGTGGAAAAGGCAGGAAAGTTGCTGCAAAAGCGTTTTGGCTTGCTGGAAGCAGCAGCAAGCACCAGGTCTTCTCTCTACGCTGCAAACAAAAAACAGAAGCACATACACTGCGAGAAGATACTGCCTGACACCTGCTGCACTCAGTACAGCTCTGGGCTGCTGCCCGGAAAGGGATTTCAAGAAACTAGCCACGGGGACTCTGCACTGTGCTGGGAGAGTTTCTACAAGGTGACCAGAAGCTGTTCGGCAGCACCCGCTTGCAGCGACCGAGTTCGGCTTTCCACATTCTTCCCCGGCTCTCTTTCGCTTCTCCGCACAAGCTGCGGCTGTATCCAAGACGCCGCTGGCTGTGGTTCCGCGAAGCGCTGCTTGCTCGGCAAAACGCAGCTTCTCGTTCTTGACGCCTCTGCTATGCAGAAGCACAGGAAAGCCGGCAGAGCTGCTCCTCTAGCTTCTCTTCGCAGAGGCAACTGTAAATCAGCTAGACATTGATCCTGTTGTGGAAAAGGCAGGAAAGTTGCTGCAAAAGCGTTTTGGCTTGCTGGAAGCAGCAGCAAGCACCAGGGCTTCTCTGTACGCTGCAAACACAAAACAGAAGCACCTACACGGCGAGAGGAGACTGCCTGACACCTGCTGCACTCAGTACAGCTCTGGGCTGCTGCCCGGAAAGGGATTTCAAGAAACTAGCCACGGGGACTCTGCACTGTGCTGGGAGAGTTTCTACAAGGTGACCAGAAGCAGTTCGCCAGCACCCGCTTCCAGTGACCGAGTTCGGCTTTCCACATTCTTCCCCGGCTCTCTTTCGCTTCTCCGCACAAGCTACGGCTGTACCCAAGACGCCGCTGGCTGTGGTTCCGCGAAGCGCTGCTTGCTCGGCAAAACGCAGCTTCTCGTTCTTGACAGCTCTGCTATGCAGAAGCACAGGAAAACCGGCAGAGCTGCTCCTCTAGCTGCTCTACGCAGAGGCAACTGTAAATCAGCTACACATTGATCCTGTTGTGGAAAAGGCAGGAAAGTTGCTGCAAAAGCGTTTTGGCTTGCTGGAAGCAGCAGCAAGCACCAGGTCTTCTCTCTACGCTGCAAACAAAAAACAGAAGCACATACACTGCGAGAAGATACTGCCTGACACCTGCTGCACTCAGTACAGCTCTGGGCTGCTGCCCGGAAAGGGATTTCAAGAAACTAGCCACGGGGACTCTGCACTGTGCTGGGAGAGTTTCTACAAGGTGACCAGAAGCTGTTCGCCAGCACCCGCTTGCAGCGACCGAGTTCGGCTTTCCACATTCTTCCCCGGCTCTCTTTCGCTTCTCCGCACAAGCTGCGGCTGTATCCAAGACGCCGCTGGCTGTGGTTCCGCGAAGCGCTGCTTGCTCGGCAAAACGCAGCTTCTCGTTCTTGACGCCTCTGCTATGCAGAAGCACAGGAAAGCCGGCAGAGCTGCTCCTCTAGCTTCTCTACGCAGAGGCAACTGTAAATCAGCTAGACATTGATCCTGTTGTGGAAAAGGCAGGAAAGTTGCTGCAAAAGCGTTTTGGCTTGCTGGAAGCAGCAGCAAGCACCAGGGCTTCTCTGTACGCTGCAAACACAAAACAGAAGCACCTACACGGCGAGAGGAGACTGCCTGACACCTGCTGCACTCAGTACAGCTCTGGGCTGCTGCCCGGAAAGGGATTTCAAGAAACTAGCCACGGGGACTCTGCACTGTGCTGGGAGAGTTTCTACAAGTTGACCAGAAGCTGTTCGCCAGCACCCGCTTGCAGCGACCGAGTTCGGCTTTCCACATTCTTCCCCGGCTCTCTTTCGCTTCTCCGCACAAGCTGCTGCTGTACCCAAGACGCCGCTGGCTGTGGTTCCGCGAAGCGCTGCTTGCTCGGCAAAACGCAGCTTCTCGTTCTTGACAGCTCTGCTATGCAGAAGCACAGGAAAACCGGCAGAGCTGCTCCTCTAGCTGCTCTACGCAGAGGCAACTGTAAATCAGCTAGACATTGATCCTGTTGTGGAAAAGGCAGGAAAGTTGCTGCAAAAGCGTTTTGGCTTGCTGGAAGCAGCAGCAAGCACCAGGTCTTCTCTCTACGCTGCAAACAAAAAACAGAAGCACATACACTGCGAGAAGATACTGCCTGACACCTGCTGCACTCAGTACAGCTCAGGGCTCCTGCCCGGAAAGGGATTTCAAGAAACTAGCCACGGGGACTCTGCACTGTGCTGGGAGAGTTTCTACAAGGTGACCAGAAGCTGTTCGGCAGCACCCGCTTGCAGCGACCGAGTTCGGCTTTCCACATTCTTCCCCGGCTCTCTTTCGCTTCTCCGCACAAGCTGCGGCTGTACCCAAGACGCCGCTGGCTGTGGTTCCGCGAAGCGCTGCTTGCTCGGCAAAACGCAGCTTCTCGTTCTTGACGCCTCTGCTATGCAGAAGCACAGGAAAGCCGGCAGAGCTGCTCCTCTAGCTTCTCTACGCAGAGGCAACTGTAAATCAGCTAGACATTGATCCTGTTGTGGAAAAGGCAGGAAAGTTGCTGCAAAAGCGTTTTGGCTTGCTGGAAGCAGCAGCAAGCACCAGGGCTTCTCTGTACGCTGCAAACACAAAACAGAAGCACCTACACGGCGAGAGGAGACTGCCTGACACCTGCTGCACTCAGTACAGCTCTGGGCTGCTGCCCGGAAAGGGATTTCAAGAAACTAGCCACGGGGACTCTGCACTGTGCTGGGAGAGTTTCTACAAGGTGACCAGAAGCAGTTCGCCAGCACCCGCTTCCAGTGACCGAGTTCGGCTTTCCACATTCTTCCCCGGCTCTCTTTCGCTTCTCCGCACAAGCTGCTGCTGTACCCAAGACACCGCTGGCTGTGGTTCCGCGAAGCGCTGCTTGCTCGGCAAAACGCAGCTTCTCGTTCTTGACAGCTCTGCTATGCAGAAGCACAGGAAAGCCGGCAGAGCTGCTCCTCTAGCTGCTCTACGCAGAGGCAACTGTAAATCAGCTAGACATTGATCCTGTTGTGGAAAAGGCAGGAAAGTTGCTGCAAAAGCGTTTTGGCTTGCTGGAAGCAGCAGCAAGCACCAGGTCTTCTCTCTACGCTGCAAACAAAAAACAGAAGCACATACACTGCGAGAAGATACTGCCTGACACCTGCTGCACTCAGTACAGCTCTGGGCTGCTGCCCGGAAAGGGATTTCAAGAAACTAGCCACGGGGACTCTGCACTGTGCTGGGAGAGTTTCTACAAGGTGACCAGAAGCTGTTCGCCAGCACCCGCTTGCAGCGACCGAGTTCGGCTTTCCACATTCTTCCCCGGCTCTCTTTCGCTTCTCCGCACAAGCTGCGGCTGTACCCAAGACGCCGCTGGCTGTGGTTCCGCGAAGCGCTGCTTGCTCGGCAAAACGCAGCTTCTCGTTCTTGACGGCTCTGCTATGCAGAAGCACAGGAAAGCCGGCAGAGCTGCTCCTCTAGCTTCTCTACGCAGAGGCAACTGTAAATCAGCTAGACATTGATCCTGTTGTGGAAAAGGCAGGAAAGTTGCTGCAAAAGCGTTTTGGCTTGCTGGAAGCAGCAGCAAGCACCAAGGCTTCTCTGTACGCTGCAAACACAAAACAGAAGCACCTACACGGCGAGAGGAGACTGCCTGACACCTGCTGCACTCAGTACAGCTCTGGGCTGCTGCCCGGAAAGGGATTTCAAGAAACTAGCCACGGGGACTCTGCACTGTGCTGGGAGAGTTTCTACAAGGTGACCAGAAGCTGTTCGCCAGCACCCGCTTCCAGTGACCGAGTTCGGCTTTCCACATTCTTCCCCGGCTCTCTTTCGCTTCTCCGCACAAGCTGCTGCTGTACCCAAGACGCCGCTGGCTGTGGTTCCGCGAAGCGCTGCTTGCTCGGCAAAACGCAGCTTCTTGTTCTTGACAGCTCTGCTATGCAGAAGCACAGGAAAGCCGGCAGAGCTGCTCCTCTAGCTGCTCTACGCAGAGGCAACTGTAAATCAGCTAGACATTGATCCTGTTGTGAAAAAGGCAGGAAAGTTGCTGCAAAAGCGTTTTGGCTTGCTGGAAGCAGCAGCAAGCACGAGGGCTTCTCTCTACGCTGCAAACACAAAACAGAAGCACATACACTGCGAGAAGAGACTGCCTGACACCTGCTGCACTCAGTACAGCTCTGGGCTGCTGCCAGGAAAGGTATTTCAAGGAACTAGCCACGGGGACTCTGCACTGTGCTGGGAGAGTTTCTACAAGGTGACCAGAAGCTGTTCGCCAGCACCCGCTTGCAGCGACCGAGTTCGGCTTTCCACATTCTTCCCCAGCTCTCTTTCGCTTCTCCGCACAAGCTGCGGCTGTACCCAAGACGCCGCTGGCTGTGGTTCCGCGAAGCGCTGCTTGCTCGGCAAAACGCAGCTTCTCGTTCTTGACAGCTCTGCTATGCAGAAGCACAGGAAAGCCGGCAGAGCTGCTCCTCTAGCTGCTCTACGCAGAGGCAACTGTAAATCAGCTAGACATTGATCCTGTTGTGGAAAAGGCAGGAAAGTTGCTGCAAAAGCGTTTTGGCTTGCTGGAAGCAGCAGCAAGCACCAGGGCTTCTCTGTACGCTGCAAACACAAAACAGAAGCACCTACACGGCGAGAGGAGACTGCCTGACACCTGCTGCACTCAGTACAGCTCTGGGCTGCTGCCCGGAAAGGGATTTCAAGAAACTAGCCACGGGGACTCTGCACTGTGCTGGGAGAGTTTCTACAAGGTGACCAGAAGCTGTTCGCCAGCACCCGCTTGCAGCGACCGAGTTCGGCTTTCCACATTCTTCCCCGGCTCTCTTTCGCTTCTCCGCACAAGCTGCTGCTGTACCCAAGACGCCGCTGGCTGTGGTTCCGCGAAGCGCTGCTTGCTCGGCAAAACGCAGCTTCTCGTTCTTGACAGCTCTGCTATGCAGAAGCACAGGAAAGCCGGCAGAGCTGCTCCTCTAGCTGCTCTACGCAGAGGCAACTGTAAATCAGCTAGACATTGATCCTGTTGTGGAAAAGGCAGGAAAGTTGCTGCAAAAGCGTTTTGCCTTGCTGGAAGCAGCAGCAAGCACGAGGGCTTCTCTCTACGCTGCAAACACAAAACAGAAGCACCTACACGGCGAGAAGAGACTGCCTGACACCTGCTGCACTCAGTACAGCTCTGGGCTGCTGCCCGGAAAGGGATTTCAAGAAACTAGCCACGGGGACTCTGCACTGTGCTGGGAGAGTTTCTACAAGGTGACCAGAAGCTGTTCGCCAGCACCCGCTTGCAGCGACCGAGTTCGGCTTTCCACATTCTTCCCCAGCTCTCTTTCGCTTCTCCGCACAAGCTGCGGCTGTACCCAAGACGCCGCTGGCTGTGGTTCCGCGAAGCGCTGCTTGCTCGGCAAAACGCAGCTTCTCGTTCTTGACAGCTCTGCTATGCAGAAGCACAGGAAAGCCGGCAGAGCTGCTCCTCTAGCTGCTCTACGCAGAGGCAACTGTAAATCAGCTAGACATTGATCCTGTTGTGGAAAAGGCAGGAAAGTTGCTGCAAAAGCGTTTTGGCTTGCTGGAAGCAGCAGCAAGCACCAGGGCTTCTCTGTACGCTGCAAACACAAAACAGAAGCACCTACACGGCGGGAGGAGACTGCCTGACACCTGCTGCACTCAGTACAGCTCTGGGCTGCTGCCCGGAAAGGGATTTCAAGAAACTAGCCACGGGGACTCTGCACTGTGCTGGGAGAGTTTCTACAAGGTGACCAGAAGCTGTTCGCCAGCACCCGCTTGCAGCGACCGAGTTCGGCTTTCCACATTCTTCCCCGGCTCTCTTTCGCTTCTCCGCACAAGCTGCGGCTGTACCCAAGACGCCGCTGGCTGTGGTTCCGCGAAGCGCTGCTTGCTCGGCAAAACGCAGCTTCTCGTTCTTGACAGCTCTGCTATGCAGAAGCACAGGAAAGCCGGCAGAGCTGCTCCTCTAGCTGCTCTACGCAGAGGCAACTGTAAATCAGCTAGACATTGATCCTGTTGTGGAAAAGGCAGGAAAGTTCCTGCAAAAGCATTTTGGCTTGCTGGAAGCAGCAGCAAGCACCAGGGCTTCTCTGTACGCTGCAAACACAAAACAGAAGCACCTACACGGCGAGAGGAGACTCCCTGACACGTGCTGCACTCAGTACAGCTCTGGGCTGCTGCCCGGAAAGGGATTTCAAGAAACTAGCCACGTGGACTCTGCACTGTGCTGGGAGAGTTTCTACAAGGTGACCAGAAGCTGTTCGCCAGCACCCGCTTGTAGCGACCGAGTTCGGCTTTCCACATTCTTCCCCGTCTCTCTTTCGCTTCTCCGCACAAGCTGCGGCTGTACCCAAGACGCCGCTGGCTGTGATTCCGCGAAGCGCTGCTTGCTCGGCAAAACGCAGCTTCTCGTTCTTGACAGCTCTGCTATGCAGAAGCACAGGAAAGCCGGCAGAGCTGCTCCTCTAGCTGATCTATGCAGAGGCAACTGTAAATCAGCTAGACATTGATCCTGTTGTGGAAAAGGCAGGAAAGTTGCTGCAAAAGCGTTTTGGCTTGCTGGAAGCAGCAGCAAGCACGAGAGCTTCTCTCTACGCTGCAAACACAAAACAGAAGCACATACACTGCGAGAAGAGACTGCCTGACACCTGCTGCACTCAGTACAGCTCAGGGCTGCTGCCAGGAAAGGTATTTCAAGAAACTAGCCACGGGGACTCTGCACTGTGCTGGGAGAGTTTCTACAAGGTGACCAGAAGCTGTTCGCCAGCACCCGCTTGCAGCGACCGAGTTCGGCTTTCCACATTCTTCCCCGGCTCTCTTTCGCTTCTCCGCACAAGCTGCGGCTGTACCCAAGACTCCGCTGGCTGTGGTTTCGCGAAGCGCTGCTTGCTCGGCAAAACGCAGCTTCTCGTTCTTGACAGCTCTGCTATGCAGAAGCACAGGAAAGCCGGCAGAGCTGCTCCTCTAGCTGCTCTACGCAGAGGCAACTGTAAATCAGCTAGACATTGATCCTGTTGTGGAAAAGGCAGGAAAGTTGCTGCAAAAGCGTTTTGGCTTGCTGGAAGCAGCAGCAAGCACCAGGTCTTCTCTCTACGCTGCAAACAAAAAACAGAAGCACATACACTGCGAGAAGATACTGCCTGACACCTGCTGCACTCAGTACAGCTCTGGGCTGCTGCCCGGAAAGGGATTTCAAGAAACTAGCCACGGGGACTCTGCACTGTGCTGGGAGAGTTTCTACAAGGTGACCAGAAGCTGTTCGCCAGCACCCGCTTGCAGCGACCGAGTTCGGCTTTCCACATTCTTCCCCGGCTCTCTTTCGCTTCTCCGCACAAGCTGCGGCTGTACCCAAGACGCCGCTGGCTGTGGTTCCGCGAAGCGCTGCTTGCTCGGCAAAACGCAGCTTCTCGTTCTTGACGGCTCTGCTATGCAGAAGCACAGGAAAGCCGGCAGAGCTGCTCCTCTAGCTTCTCTACGCAGAGGCAACTGTAAATCAGCTAGACATTGATCCTGTTGTGGAAAAGGCAGGAAAGTTGCTGCAAAAGCGTTTTGGCTTGCTGGAAGCAGCAGCAAGCACCAAGGCTTCTCTGTACGCTGCAAACACAAAACAGAAGCACCTACACGGCGAGAGGAGACTGCCTGACACCTGCTGCACTCAGTACAGCTCTGGGCTGCTGCCCGGAAAGGGATTTCAAGAAACTAGCCACGGGGACTCTGCACTGTGCTGGGAGAGTTTCTACAAGGTGACCAGAAGCTGTTCGCCAGCACCCGCTTCCAGTGACCGAGTTCGGCTTTCCACATTCTTCCCCGGCTCTCTTTCGCTTCTCCGCACAAGCTGCTGCTGTACCCAAGACGCCGCTGGCTGTGGTTCCGCGAAGCGCTGCTTGCTCGGCAAAACGCAGCTTCTTGTTCTTGACAGCTCTGCTATGCAGAAGCACAGGAAAGCCGGCAGAGCTGCTCCTCTAGCTGCTCTACGCAGAGGCAACTGTAAATCAGCTAGACATTGATCCTGTTGTGAAAAAGGCAGGAAAGTTGCTGCAAAAGCGTTTTGGCTTGCTGGAAGCAGCAGCAAGCACGAGGGCTTCTCTCTACGCTGCAAACACAAAACAGAAGCACATACACTGCGAGAAGAGACTGCCTGACACCTGCTGCACTCAGTACAGCTCTGGGCTGCTGCCAGGAAAGGTATTTCAAGGAACTAGCCACGGGGACTCTGCACTGTGCTGGGAGAGTTTCTACAAGGTGACCAGAAGCTGTTCGCCAGCACCCGCTTGCAGCGACCGAGTTCGGCTTTCCACATTCTTCCCCAGCTCTCTTTCGCTTCTCCGCACAAGCTGCGGCTGTACCCAAGACGCCGCTGGCTGTGGTTCCGCGAAGCGCTGCTTGCTCGGCAAAACGCAGCTTCTCGTTCTTGACAGCTCTGCTATGCAGAAGCACAGGAAAGCCGGCAGAGCTGCTCCTCTAGCTGCTCTACGCAGAGGCAACTGTAAATCAGCTAGACATTGATCCTGTTGTGGAAAAGGCAGGAAAGTTGCTGCAAAAGCGTTTTGGCTTGCTGGAAGCAGCAGCAAGCACCAGGGCTTCTCTGTACGCTGCAAACACAAAACAGAAGCACCTACACGGCGAGAGGAGACTCCCTGACACCTGCTGCACTCAGTACAGCTCTGGGCTGCTGCCCGGAAAGGGATTTCAAGAAACTAGCCACGGGGACTCTGCACTGTGCTGGGAGAGTTTCTACAAGGTGACCAGAAGCTGTTCGCCAGCACCCGCTTGCAGCGACCGAGTTCGGCTTTCCACATTCTTCCCCGGCTCTCTTTCGCTTCTCCGCACAAGCTGCTGCTGTACCCAAGACGCCGCTGGCTGTGGTTCCGCGAAGCGCTGCTTGCTCGGCAAAACGCAGCTTCTCGTTCTTGACAGCTCTGCTATGCAGAAGCACAGGAAAGCCGGCAGAGCTGCTCCTCTAGCTGCTCTACGCAGAGGCAACTGTAAATCAGCTAGACATTGATCCTGTTGTGGAAAAGGCAGGAAAGTTGCTGCAAAAGCGTTTTGCCTTGCTGGAAGCAGCAGCAAGCACGAGGGCTTCTCTGTACGCTGCAAACACAAAACAGAAGCACCTACACGGCGAGAAGAGACTGCCTGACACCTGCTGCACTCAGTACAGCTCTGGGCTGCTGCCCGGAAAGGGATTTCAAGAAACTAGCCACGGGGACTCTGCACTGTGCTGGGAGAGTTTCTACAAGGTGACCAGAAGCTGTTCGCCAGCACCCGCTTGCAGCGACCGAGTTCGGCTTTCCACATTCTTCCCCGGCTCTCTTTGACTTCTCCGCACAAGCTGCGGCTGTACCCAAGACGCCGCTGGTTCTGGTTCCGCGAAGCGCTGCTTGCTCGGCAAAACGCAGCTTCTCGTTCTTGACAGCTCTGCTATGCAGAAGCACAGGAAAGCCGGCAGAGCTGCTCCTCTAGCTGCTCTACGCAGAGGCAACTGTAAATCAGCTAGACATTGATCCTGTTGTGAAAAAGGCAGAAAAGTTGCTGCAAAAGCGTTTTGGCTTGCTGGAAGCAGCAGCAAGCACGAGGGCTTCTCTCTACGCTGCAAACACAAAACAGAAGCACCTACACGGCGAGAGGAGACTGCCTGACACCTGCTGCACTCAGTACAGCTCAGGGCTGCTGCCCGGAAAGGGATTTCAAGAAACTAGCCACGGGGACTCTGCACTGTGCTGGGAGAGTTTCTACAAGGTGACCAGAAGCTGTTCGCCAGCACCCGCTTGCAGCGACCGAGTTCGGCTTTCCACATTCTTCCCCAGCTCTCTTTCGCTTCTCCGCACAAGCTGCGGCTGTACCCAAGACGCCGCTGGCTGTGGTTCCGCGAAGCGCTGCTTGCTCGGCAAAACGCAGCTTCTCGTTCTTGACAGCTCTGCTATGCAGAAGCACAGGAAAGCCGGCAGAGCTGCTCCTCTAGCTGCTCTACGCAGAGGCAACTGTAAATCAGCTAGACATTGATCCTGTTGTGGAAAAGGCAGGAAAGTTGCTGCAAAAGCGTTTTGGCTTGCTGGAAGCAGCAGCAAGCACCAGGGCTTCTCTGTACGCTGCAAACACAAAACAGAAGCACCTACACAGCGGGAGGAGACTGCCTGACACCTGCTGCACTCAGTACAGCTCTGGGCTGCTGCCCGGAAAGGGATTTCAAGAAACTAGCCACGGGGACTCTGCACTGTGCTGGGAGAGTTTCTACAAGGTGACCAGAAGCTGTTCGCCAGCACCCGCTTGCAGCGACCGAGTTCGGCTTTCCACATTCTTCCCCGGCTCTCTTTCGCTTCTCCGCACAAGCTGCGGCTGTACCCAAGACGCCGCTGGCTGTGGTTCCGCGAAGCGCTGCTTGCTCGGCAAAACGCAGCTTCTCGTTCTTGACAGCTCTGCTATGCAGAAGCACAGGAAAGCCGGCAGAGCTGCTCCTCTAGCTGCTCTACGCAGAGGCAACTGTAAATCAGCTAGACATTGATCCTGTTGTGGAAAAGGCAGGAAAGTTCCTGCAAAAGCATTTTGGCTTGCTGGAAGCAGCAGCAAGCACCAGGGCTTCTCTGTACGCTGCAAACACAAAACAGAAGCACCTACACGGCGAGAGGAGACTCCCTGACACGTGCTGCACTCAGTACAGCTCTGGGCTGCTGCCCGGAAAGGGATTTCAAGAAACTAGCCACGTGGACTCTGCACTGTGCTGGGAGAGTTTCTACAAGGTGACCAGAAGCTGTTCGCCAGCACCCGCTTGTAGCGACCGAGTTCGGCTTTCCACATTCTTCCCCGTCTCTCTTTCGCTTCTCCGCACAAGCTGCGGCTGTACCCAAGACGCCGCTGGCTGTGATTCCGCGAAGCGCTGCTTGCTCGGCAAAACGCAGCTTCTCGTTCTTGACAGCTCTGCTATGCAGAAGCACAGGAAAGCCGGCAGAGCTGCTCCTCTAGCTGATCTATGCAGAGGCAACTGTAAATCAGCTAGACATTGATCCTGTTGTGGAAAAGGCAGGAAAGTTGCTGCAAAAGCGTTTTGGCTTGCTGGAAGCAGCAGCAAGCACGAGAGCTTCTCTCTACGCTGCAAACACAAAACAGAAGCACATACACTGCGAGAAGTGACTGCCTGACACCTGCTGCACTCAGTACAGCTCAGGGCTGCTGCCAGGAAAGGTATTTCAAGAAACTAGCCACGGGGACTCTGCACTGTGCTGGGAGAGTTTCTACAAGGTGACCAGAAGCTGTTCGCCAGCACCCGCTTGCAGCGACCGAGTTCGGCTTTCCACATTCTTCCCCGGCTCTCTTTCGCTTCTCCGCACAAGCTGCGGCTGTACCCAAGACTCCGCTGGCTGTGGTTTCGCGAAGCACTGCTTGCTCGGCAAAACGCAGCTTCTCGTTCTTGACAGCTCTGCTATGCAGAAGCACAGGAAAGCCGGCAGAGCTGCTCCTCTAGCTGCTCTATGCAGAGGCAACTGTAAATCAGCTAGACATTGATCCTGTTGTGGAAAAGGCAGGAAAGTTGCTGCAAAAGCGTTTTGGCTTGCTGGAAGCAGCAGCAAGCACCAGGGCTTCTCTCTACGCTGCAAACACAAAACAGAAGCACCTACACGGCGAGAGGAGACTGCCTGACACCTGCTGCACTCAGTACAGCTCTGGGCTGCTGCCAGGAAAGGTATTTCAAGGAAGTAGGCACGGGGTCTCTGCACTGTGCTGGGAGTGTTTCTACAAGGTGACCAGAAGCTGTTCGCCAGCACCCGCTTGCAGCGACCGAGTTCGGCTTTCCACATTCTTCCCCGGCTCTCTTTCGCTTCTCCGCACAAGCTGCTGCTGTACCCAAGACGCCGCTGGGTGTGGTTCCGCGAAGCGCTGCTTGCTCAGCAAAACGCAGCTTCTCGTTCTTGACAGCTCTGCTATGCAGAAGCACAGGAAAGCCGGCAGAGCTGCTCCTCTAGCTGCTCTACGCAGAGGCAACTGTAAATCAGCTAGACATTGATCCTGGTGTGGAAAAGGCAGGAAAGTTGCTGCAAAAGCGTTTTGGCTTGCTGGAAGCAGCAGCAAGCACCAGGGCT
The DNA here is from genome assembly GCA_016584745.2 of Phylloscopus trochilus trochilus. Classification (NCBI taxonomy): domain Eukaryota; kingdom Metazoa; phylum Chordata; class Aves; order Passeriformes; family Phylloscopidae; genus Phylloscopus; species Phylloscopus trochilus. The sequence goes on from WQNJ02000094.1 coordinate 742,575, forward strand.
TCTCTGTACGCTGCAAACACAAAACAGAAGCACCTACACGGCGAGAGGAGACTGCCTGACACCTGCTGCACTCAGTACAGCTCTGGGCTGCTGCCCGGAAAGGTATTTCATGAAACTAGCCACGGGGACTCTGCACTGTGCTGGGAGAGTTTCTACAAGGTGACCAGAAGCTGTTCGCCAGCACCCGCTTGCAGCGACCGACTTCGGCTTTCCACATTCTTCCCCGGCTCTCTTTCGCTTCTCCGCACAAGCTGCTGCTGTACCCAAGACGCCGCTGGCTGTGGTTCCGCGAAGCGCTGCTTGCTCGGCAAAACGCAGCTTCTCGTTCTTGACAGCTCTGCTATGCAGAAGCACAGGAAAGCCGGCAGAGCTGCTCCTCTAGCTGCTCTACGCAGAGGCAACTGTAAATCAGCTAGACATTGATCCTGTTGTGGAAAAGGCAGGAAAGTTGCTGCAAAAGCGTTTTGGCTTGCTGGAAGCAGCAGCAAGCACCAGGGCTTCTCTGTACGCTGCAAACACAAAACAGAAGCACCTACACGGCGAGAAGAGACTGCCTGACACCTGCTGCACTCAGTACAGCTCTGGGCTGCTGCCCGGAAAGGGATTTCAAGGAACTAGCCACGGGGACTCTGCACTGTGCTGGGAGAGTTTCTACAAGGTGACCAGAAGCTGTTCGCCAGCACCCGCTTGCAGCGACCGAGTTCGGCTTTCCACATTCTTCCCCGGCTCTCTTTCGCTTCTCCGCACAAGCTGCGGCTGTACCCAAGACGCCGCTGGCTGTGGTTCCGCGAAGCGCTGCTTGCTCGGCAAAACACAGCTTCTCGTTCTTGACGGCTCTGCTATGCAGAAGCACAGGAAAACCGGCAGAGCTGCTCCTCTAGCTGCTCTACGCAGAGGCAACTGTAAATCAGCTAGACATTGATCCTGTTGTGGAAAAGGCAGGAAAGTTGCTGCAAAAGCGTTTTGGCTTGCTGGAAGCAGGAGCAAGCACGAGGGCTTCTCTCTACGCTGCAAACACAAAACAGAAGCACCTACACGGCGAGAGGAGACTGCCTGACACCTGCTGCACTCAGTACAGCTCTGGGCTGCTGCCAGGAAAGGTATTTCAAGGAACTAGCCACGGGGACTCTGCACTGTGCTGGGAGAGTTTCTACAAGGTGACCATAAGCTGTTCGCCAGCACCCGCTTGCAGCGACCGACTTCGGCTTTCCACATTCTTCCCCGGCTCTCTTTCGCTTCTCCGCACAAGCTGCGGCTGTACCCAAGACGCTGCTGGCTGTGATTCCGCGAGGCACTGCTTTCTCGGCATAACGCAGCTTCTCGTTCTTGACAGCTCTGCTATGCAGAAGCACAGGAAAGCCGGCAGAGGATTTGGGCCTCTTGAAAACTGACATCAGGAACCTGTGATGGAGACTTTGGTTTCTCATGGAGAAGGGCCATCGTTCGTGTCTATTGCTGTCTGCCTGTCACTGGGCTTATGCCTAATGGAATTCCATACAAATGAGGATATCTCCCAGAAGCAATCTACCACCAGATGGAATTTTTTGTGCCCTTGTAGTGCCAAAGGCCTCTTGCCAAGTGACATCAGGAATCTAGGGTCGAGACTTTGGTTTCCCATGGAAAAGGGCCACCATTCATTTCTAATGCTCTCTGCCTGCAGCTGGGCTTATGCCTAATAAAAGTCCACGGAAATTCCATGGAAATGAGGATATCTCCCAGGTGCAATCTACCACCAATTGGAAGTATGTCTGCCCTTGTCGTGCAAATTCCTCTTGCAAACTGACATCAGGAATCTGAGGTGGAGACTTTGGCTTCCCATGGAAAAGGGCCGGCGTTCGTGTCTAATGCTGTCTGCCTGCCAGTGGGCTTCTGCCTACTGAAATCCCATACAAATGAGGATATCACCCAGTTGTAATCTACCACCAGTTGGAAGTTTGTCTGCCCTTGTAGTGCCAAAGGCCTCTTGCAAACTGACATCAGGAACGTGGAGTGGAGACTTTGGTTTCCCATGGAAAAGGGCCACCATTCTTGTCTAATGCTCTCTGCCGGCCATTCGGCTTCTGACTACTTCAATAGCACTAATACTCCGTACTAATGAGGATATCTCCCAGGTACAACCTGCCACCAGTTGGAAGTTTGTCTGCCCTTGTAGTGCCAAAGGCCTCCTACAAACTGACATTAGGAACCTGGAGTGAAGACTATGTTTTCCCATGGAAAAGGGCCACCGTTTGTGTCTAATGCTGTCTGCCTGCCACTGGGCTTATGCCTAGTGAAATTCCATACTAATGAAGGTATCTCCCAGATGGAATCTACCACCTGCTGTAAGTTTGTGTGCCCTTGCAGTGCCAAAGGCCTTCTACAAACTGACATCAGGAACGTGGAGTGGAGACTTTGGTTTCCCATGGAAACGGGCCAGCTTTCCTGTCTAATGCGGTCTGCCTGCCACTGGGTATATGCCTACTAAAATTCCATACAAATGAGGAATACCCTTCCGATGGAATCTATTACCAGTTGGAAGTTTGTCTGCCCTTGTAGTGCCAAAGGCCTCCTATAAATTGACATCAGAAACGTAGGATGGATAATTTGGTTTTCCATGGAAAAGGGCCACCGTTCTTGTCTAATGCTGTCTGCCTGCCACTGGGCTTATGCCTACTAAAATTCCATACAAATGAGGATATCTCCTAGGTGCATTCTACCTCCAGATGGAAGTTTGTCTGCTCTTGTAGTGTCAAAGGCCTCCTGCAAACTGACATCAGGAATCTGAGGTGGAGACTTTGGTTTCCCATGTAAAAGGGCCACCGTTCGTGTCTAATGATATCTGCCTGCCACTGGGCGTATGCCCACTAAAATTCCATAGAAACGAGGATATCTCCCAGGTGCAATCTACCACCAGTTGGAAGTTTGTCTGCCCTTGTAGTGCCAAAGGCCTCTTGCCAACTGACATCAGGAATCTGGGGTGTAGACTTTGGTTTCGTATGGAAAAGGGCCACCATTCGTGTCTAATGCTGTCTGCCTACTGCTGGGCTTATGCCTAATAAAATTCCACTGAAATTCCATGCAAATGAGGATATCTCCCAGGTGCAATCTTCCACCAGATGGAAGATTGTCTGCCCTTGTAGTGACACATGGCTCCTACAAACAAACGTCAGGAACATGGAGTGGAGACTTTGGTTTCTCATGGAATAAGGCCACAGTTCATGTGTAATGTTGTCTGCCTGCCACTGGGTTTATGCCGTCTAAAATTCCATATAAATGAGGATATCTCCCAGAAGCAACCGATCACCAGATGGAAGTTTGTCTGCTCTTGCAGTGCCAAAGGCCTATTGCAAGCTGACATAAGGAACGTGGGGTGGAGACTTTGGTTTCCCATGGAAAAGGGCCACCGTTTGTGTCTAATACTGTCTGCCAGCCACTGGGCTACTGCCTACTGAAATCCCATACAAATAAGGATATGTCTCAGGTGCAATCTACCACCAGATGGAAGTTTGTCTGCTCTTGCAGTGCCAATAGCCTCCTGCAAACTGACATCAGGAACGTCGGCTGGAGACTTTGGTTTCCCATGGAAAAGGGCCACCGTTCGTGTCTAATGCTGTCTTCCTTCCACTGGGCTTATGCATACTAAAATTTCATGCAAATGAGGATATCTCCCACGTGCAATCTACCACTAGATGGAAGTTTGTCTGCCCTTGTAGTGCAAATGCCTCCTGCAAACTGACATCAGGAATCTGAGGTGGAGACTTTGGTTTCCCATGGAAAAGGGCCGGCGTTCGTGTCTAATGCTGTCTGCCTGCCAGTGGGCTTCTGCCTACTGAAATCCCATACAAATGAGGATATCACCCAGTTGTAATCTACCACCAGTTGGAAGTTTGTCTGGCCTTGTAGTGCCAAAGGCCTTGTATAAATTGACATCTGAAACGTAGGGTGGATAATTTGGTTTCCCATGGAAGAGGGCCATATGTTCGTGTGTAATGCTGTCTGCCTGCCGCTGGGTTTCTGCCTGCTAAAATCCCTCTAAAATTCCATACAAATGATGATATCTCCCAGATGGAATCTACCACCAGTTGGAAGTTTGTCAGCCCTTGTACTGCCAATGAGCTCCTACAGACTGACATCAGGAACGTCGGCTGGAGACCTTGGTTTCCCATGGAAAAGGGACACCGTTCGTGTCTAATGCTGTCTTCCTTCCACTGGGCTTATGCATATTAAAATTCCATACAAACGGGGATATCTCCCAGGTGCAATCTCCTACCAGTTGGAAGTTTGTCTGCCCTTGTAGTGCCAAAGGCCTCCTACAAACTGACATCAGGAACCTGGAGTGAAGACTATGTTTTCCCATGGAAAAGGGCAACTGTTCGCGGCTAATGCTGTCTGCCTGCCAATGGGCTTCTGCCTAATGAAATTGCATACTAATCAAGGTATCTCCCAGATGGAATCTACCACCAGTTGGAAGTTTGTCTGCCTTTGTAGAGCCAAAGGCCTCATAGAAACTGACATCAGGAACGTGAGTTGGAAACTTTGGTTTCCCATGGAAAAGGGTCACCGTTCGTGTCTAATGCTGTCTGCTTGCCACTGGGCCGATTGCAACTAAAATTGGATACAAATGACGATATCTCCCAGATGGAATCTACCACCAGTTGGACGTTTGTTTGTCCGTCTAGTGCCAAAGGCCTCCTGCATACTGACATCAAGAACCTGGGGTGGAGACTTTGGTTTCCCATGGAAAAGGGCCACCGTTCCTGTCTACTGCTGTCTGCCTGCCACTGGGCTTATGCCTGCTGAAATTCCATACAAATGAGGATATCTGTTGTATCCCTCTGGGAAGTTTACCCCAGAAGGAGCCCCAAAGCTGTAACTGTGTGATGTGACCCTACCTTCCCCTGTTATCTCTGACCAATTGGCTCAGTGCCAGCTTATCTATCCTGGGACAGAGGGTCTACATAAACCCCTGTTCTTCCTGGTTCGTCCTCTTTGCCTCATGCTCTTCTACCTCCTTGGCTCTTTCTTGCCCCTGGAATCCCTTCAAGAATAAAGCCTTGGAACAATCCTAGGTAAGGAGCCTCTTTGGGTCTCTTCCCCTTTCCTGATATAATCCTAGCCCAAAGCCCTCCAGAATCTGAGCTAGCAGTGGGGGAATAGGAGGAGGGCGGAGGGCCAGGGATAAAATATCAGTTGGCGTCCAATCGTGGTCTATCGAAGTCACGTGCAGGAGCTGGAGTCTCATTTCTGAGATCTCAAAAGCTTTTTGGACTGATTCAACTACCTGAACACTTTTCAGTCGCTTTTTGCACGGCTGGAGGTGTTAAGGATAAACCGGGAGCCTATATTTGCTAATATGGGTCGGTTTGGATAGGGGAACTTCTGTAGCAAAAAAGCAGGGCACCTCGCCAGCGCTAGAACCCCCCTGTACCTTGGTTGAGGGGGGAGGGTAGCTTTCCCCGCGGCGGTAGGAACACCTTGGGCTGCGGGTGGACATTTGGACCCAGCGCGGCGTGTGGAAAGATTGTGTACCGCGGGCTTTTTGAAAGTTTTTCGGGTTTGCCAGGCGCCGGCATCCCGGAAACTCCACGATTTTGGGGGTTTGCAAGCCTTGGTGAGGGTTCCCGTGGCAGCGGTGGGACCCCCCATAGCCCTTGGAGCCAGGGAGTCCGGCACGGTTCCCCTGGATCACCCCCACCCGTCCTCAGCACTCTCGGATAGCGGGGGAGGGGAGAAAAGTCCTGCTTGTCTGTTATATTTCACTCAGAAGTTTATAGAGATTAGACAAGACTGCACCCTAATAACATCAGAAACATGGGATTAACACCTTCTTCAGCTTGTCCCCCAAAGAGTTTAATAGAACATCTTACACCAGTCTTTAAAGATCTAAGAATTTCTAAGAAGCTGCAAAGAAACTTTACCGCATGGTTAGCAGCTGAATTCCCAGATATTAACTTGCTAAATGTTACATCAGTGTCTTTTTGGGATGATATCGGGCATAGACTAACTTTAAAAGCAGAGGACAATGATAAAACCGCTCCAAAATTCATACCGATATTTTTGAAAGCACGCAAGTATTTCCGGGAAGCTGAACAAAATAGCCAGCTAGAAAAATCAACCCAGCTGCCGGATTATAGTCCAGAGATAGTAATCCCATGCCACACTAATGGCGGCCACCACGCGGTCTTCTTACCCTCTTCCCACAATCCCTCTCTCTCCCCAAACCCCGCCCCTCACTCCTACTCCTTCCCCTGCCTTCCCTCCGCCCCGGGTTACCCGGGTTACCCTGGCGACCGCGACCGCGGCACGCCCCCCTCCGGCCCCAGCCCGGGCTTGGGTGGGGGCGGGGGAGCAGCGGCGCCGCGTGGCGCGGGCGGGGGTGGGGCGGCGCAGCGCGAGTGCGGCGGGGAGGCGGCAGCGCGCCCGCGTGGCAGCAGCGCGGGCAGGGGCCACCCCGGTCCCACCCCGTGCGGCAGCGGCAATGCCCCGCGCGGCGGCGGCGGGGGGGGGGGCGGTGCCCCCGCCTCCCCCCAGTCGCGGGTGGGGGCACAGTTCACTCACAGCTGCGGACCTGAGGCAATTTACATCGGTGTCCCCGAGATCGGACAGGCACTTGCATGCTACTGAAACTTGCAGGGGGGGGAGAATGTATCTTTTCTTTCACTAACCCAAACTGAATCTGATGATAATATCCCTTTTGTTGCCCCTGTAGAATACCTTGGTAAGAGAAATGGAAGGAAATACAAGCCTTTCTCTTACCAAGATAAAAAAGAGCTATGCAAAATTCAGAGAGAATTTGGAAGATCTAGTGAAATTTTTAAAAGCATGATTACTGCTACCTTTAGCTCAAATGAATTGGTACCAAATGATATTAAAGATTTATTCAGATGTTTATTAACACCCTCAGAATATGATTTATGGGAATGCATGTGGAAAAAAGCTTTAAATACAATATTACAAGAAATTCAACAAACTCCTGAAATAGCACACGATAATGATGGTAATGATATAACAGACCATCTTTGCGGTGCAGGTGAATTACACTGCCCTGAAAAACAAACCCGATTATTATCAAAGCAAATTTTGGATAAAATCTGTAGTGCAGCAGAAAAATCTTTTTACCAATTACCAACACCTGAAACTAAGGGCAGTTATACAGGTATTAAACAATTTCCTTTAGAGAATTTTTTGCAGTTTGTGGACCGTTTACGAACGCAGGTGGAAAGACAAGTGCAACAACCATCTATACAGAACGAGCTGATTAAAGAGATAGCTCAGAGGAATGCTAATGAAACCTGTCGTAGAATTATCCTTAGTCTTCCATCAGAACCAACCCTAGCTCAGATGATCGAAGCCTGTACCAGGAAAGCAGAGCTGTTCAGCGCACCTGAAAGCAATCCTGGACTGCCTCATCCCAGGACAGCAGCACCTGTGCGACCAGAATCAAGGCGGCAACCACTGCCACCAGACCGCCTACAGCACATCATCTGCCATCTCTGCAGACAGCCCGGACATTTTGCAGTTTCCTGCCCTCGGAACCGGAACCAGAACCAGAACCAGCAAAGGAAGCCCAACAAACAAAAAAACTAGCTTCTCAGCATGTCCCCATGGTCAATACTGTCACGCGCGCAAAAACAAATATGAGGGGTCCCCCACCAGTTGACACCTCTCTCTTAACAACAAAGGGGGAGGGGGTGGGGGGAAAGAAAAATGAAAATAGTAAATGTTTAATTAACAAGGTTTGGCAGCCGCGAGGCCGAATTAGGCTCGTGACTACAAAAGGTTTTCATTTCAGATCCGCGGAGTGGACATTAATTACAGTGCATCCATCAGACATCTCAAGGGATCTGAAGGCTAACCACACGGAAATGTCTCGTGAGTGTTTTGTTATTGGGGATACTGCACACACACCAGAGGAGATTGAGGTATTTCCAATGTCCATTAAGGGAAAGAGAACAGGCCTCATGCTGTTGGCACGCTGCAAACACCCACCATTCTACCTGGCAGAGGGACAAATTGTCGCCCAGGCCATTCCCGATCCGGCAGAGGTAATAGCAGATGGGAAATTGCCGGAAGTCTACTGGGCAGAGGTGGTGGGTGAGGACAAACCTTCCATGGCATGCAATATAGCAAATGGGTCAGAGCGCCTCCATGTGGAAGGGGTCCTAGATACAGGAGCCAGCGTGACCGTTCTACCAGAGAGCAAGTGGCCATCACACTGGGAATTGCAACCTGTTGCAGGCAAACTTCAGGGCATAGGAGGAATCACATTGGCAAAAATCTCAAAAAATATAGTTCAAATAGAAGGACCTGATGGAAAAGTGGCCAGTGTCCGTCCATTTGTTGCAAAATACAAAGCCCCCTTGTGGGGGAGGGACACCTTGTCCCAGTGGGGAGTCCAATTGGTCATTCCTAAGACACCCCAGGATTTTTAGAAATAGCCACTGTGACGCGCCCTGCCCACAAATTAACATGGTTGGATAACACCCCAAAATGGGTAGCACAGTGGCCATTGAGCAAAGAAAAGCTCAAGGCGCTTGAGGAGCTTGTGGAGGAACAGGTGGCTCAAGGTCACCTAGAGGAAACAACAAGCCCTTGGAATTTCCCAGTCTTTGTAATAAAAAAACCGGGAAAAGACAAGTGGAGGTTGCTCCATGACCTCAGGGAGATAAACAAAATGATAGAGGACATGGGACCACTTCAACCAGGAATGCCTTCTCCAACAATGCTCCCGAGAGATTGGCAATTGGCTGTGTTAGATATCAAAGATTGTTTCTTTCAAATTCCTCTACACCCAGAAGATGCCCCAAGGTTTGCATTCTCAGTTCCTACCCTAAATCGTCAAGCCCCTATGAAAAGATATCACTGGAGATCCCTACCCCAAGGCCTAAAATCGTCTCCTTTCATATGCCAACAGTATGTAGCATCCTTACTGTCACCTGTTCGTGCTGAGAGACAGGATGCCATCATCCTTCACTACATGGATGATGTGCTGGTGTGTGCCCCCAATGACTCTATACTCCAACACACGCTTGACCTAGTGGTTAAGGTTTTAACCTCTGCTGGATTTCCGTTACAGGAAGACAAAGTTCAAAGGATGCCACCTTGGAAGTACCTGGGCTTACAAATTATAGCGAGGACCGTTGTTCCTCAGAAATTGGAAATCGAGTGTAATCCCAAAACCTTAGCAGATCTCCACTCCCTGTGTGGGTCACTGAATTGGGTGAGACCCTGGCTAGGCCTCACAAATGAGGATCTAGACCCTCTTTTCAATTTATTGAAAGGGGAGAGGGAGCTGGCCTCCACCAGGGAGCTGACCCCAGAGGCAAGGACAGCAATCGAAAAGGTACAAAAAGCCTTGTCAGACAGACAAGCTCACAGGTATGAACCAAGCTTACCTTTCCATTTCATTGTGCTAGGAAAGCTGCCACACTTGCATGGTTTGATTTACCAATGGATCGAGGGGCAGAGAGATTCACTCTTAATCATAGAGTGGGTCTTTCTCTCGCACCAGAGATCCAAGACCATCACTGAGCCACAAGAGTTGATAGCTCAATTGATTCAGAAGGCCAGGTTGAGGTTATGTGAACTGGCTGGTTGTGACTTTGCATGTATTCACCTCCCAATAAAACTCTCAGAGGAGGGAAAGAACTCTCCAAAGAAACTGACCAAAGAGATGTTTGAGCATTTGCTCCAGAGCAATGCCAGTCTCCAATTATCTCTGGACAGCTACAGGGGACAAGTATCAGTCCATGCCCCATCCCACAAGCTGTTCAATGAGGAATTCCACCTCATTCCTCATGAGAAACGGAGTCGGAGACCACTCAAGGCTCTCACAGTGTTCACAGATGCTTCCGGGGCATCCCACAAGTCGGTGATGACTTGGAGAAATCCTCAGACTCAGCATTGGGAAGCTGATGTGGAGTTTGTGGAGGGATCGCCTCAGGTAGCTGAACTGGCTGCAGTGGTAAGAGCTTTTGAGAAGTTCTCAGAGCCAATTAACTTGGTGACTGACTCTGCATATGTGGCTGGGGTAGTGTCCAGAGCGGAGCAGGCTGTGCTCAAAGAGATCAAGAATGAGCACCTATTTAGGTTGCTTTCAAAGCTGATCTATTTGGTTTCTAATCGGGAACATCCATTTTTCGTAATGCATGTAAGGTCACACACCGATTTGCCAGGTGAAATTGCAGAGGGGAATCGTCGAGCAGACTCCCTTGCTACACCAGTAGAAAAAGCACGCCTCCCTGACATCTTCCAACAGGCAAAACTGAGTCACCAACAGTATCATCAAAATGTGCCAGGTCTGATCCGTCAGTTCCAGCTAACACGGAGTCAGGCTAGAGCTATCGTGGCCACCTGTCCCAATTGCCAGCTCCAGGCCATGCCATCAATGGGTATGGGGGTTAATCCCCGAGGCCTTGGCAGTTGTGAGGTATGGCAGACAGACATCACACACATTCCTAGCTTTGGTCACCTCAAATATGTTCATGTAAGTATTGACACACATTCAGGTGCAGTGTATGCCTCTGCCCATGCAGGAGAAAAAGCTGTACATGCCAAACAGCATCTAGTGCAAGCTTTCTCGGTTTTGGGGATCCCAAAAGAGATTAAAACAGACAATGGCCTAGCGTACATGTCCAAGGAGTTCCTGGAATTTGTCCAGCAGTGAGGAGTGGAACATAAGACTGGCATCCCTCACTCCCCCACAGGCCAAGCTGTGGTTGAGCGTATACATCAGACGCTCAAACAGGTTTTAGCTAAACAGAGCAGCACAACTGTGTGGATGACTCCACAGCAGAAGCTCTGCAAAGCCATGTTTACCATCAATTTTCTGAACTGTTCATTTGAAAACATGAGTCCACCTGTGGTTCGTCATTTTAACAGTGGCAATCAATTCAAACTGTCCCATCATCCACCGGTCCTGATTAGGGATCCAGAGACTTGGGAAACCAAGGGTCCCTATGAGCTTGTAACCTGGGGTCGTGGCTACGCGTGCGATGCCCTCAGGCCCTCGGTGGATCCCCCAGAAGTGGGTAAAACCTTTTGTCCCCAAAAATCCAGCTCCAGCAGAAGGGGATGGAAAGCAAGTGACCACTGCCTCCAAGAGAAGACACTGTCGGAGGGAGGAAAGAGAATCTTCCTAGGTGTGGACTCCTTCCGGCAGTAACTGAAACTTTTAACATGTTTTAAAATGTTTGTTTTTCCCTTTTAGAGAAAACCTTACTCCCATTCATCCCTGTGATGAACCTCAGCCAAATTGTCATCTTGTTAATGCTGAACAGTCTGGCAGCTGCATGAACCTGACGTCGAAAGCACCAAACGTCCACGCTGCCCTTCGGAGCATGAACAGCCTGATTGGACAAGTGAAGCAAGAATCTGAGGACTGGTTCAAAGAACTGTTCAAGGGCTGGGGAGTCACAGGGTGGTGGATTTCTATAGTCAAAAATATTTTGTTATTCCTTGTTATCCTTTTCCTTGTAACCCTAGCATTCGGGATCTTACGTCGTTTAGTTTTCAAAGCTATCAATGGTCTCATACCTTCTACCTCAGAAGTCAACCATATAGAGTTGGCAAACATCAGGCAAACTGATTTCCCCACCAATTGTAACTGGTGGGAGAGAGAAGCTCCACATTATGTGTAACCTAATACTTTTCCTCTAACTTTCTTAAACAAAAAAGGGTGAGATGTTGTATCCCTCTGGGGAGGTTTACCCCAGAAGGAGCCCCAAAGCTGTAACTGTGTGATGTGACCCTACCTTCCCCTGTTATCTCTGACCAATTGGCTCAGTGCCAGCTTATCTATCCTGGGACAGAGGGTCTACATAAACCCCTGTTCTTCCTGGTTCGTCCTCTTTGCCTCGTGCTCTTCTACCTCCTTGGCTCTTTCTTGCCCCTGGAATCCCTTCAAGAATAAAGCCTTGGAACAATCCTAGGTAAGGAGCCTCTTTGGGTCTCTTCCCCTTTCCTGATATAATCCTAGCCCAAAGCCCTCCAGAATCTGAGCTAGCAGTGGGGGAATAGGAGGAGGGCGGAGGGCCAGGGATAAAATATCAGATATCTCCCAGATGGAATCTACCACCAATTGGAATTTTGTCTGCCCTTGTAGTGCAAAAGGCCTCCTACAAACTGACATTCAGGAACGTGAGGTGGAGACCTTGGTTTCCCATGGAAAAGGGCCACCGTTCAAGTCTAATGCTGTCTGCCTGCCACTGGGCTTTTGCCTGCTTAAATTTTATACAAATGAGGATATCTCCCAGATGGAATCTACCACCAGGTGGAAGTTTGTCTGCCCTTGTACTTCCAAAGGCCTCCTACAAACTGACATCAGGAACATGGGGTGGAGACTTTGGTTTCCCATGGAAAAGGCCCACCGTTCGTGTCTAAAGCTGTCTGCCGCACACTGGGCTTAGGCCTGCTGAAACTCCATACAAATGAGGATGTCTCCCAGGTGCAATCTACCACCAGATGGAAGTTTGTCTGCCTTTGTAGTGCCAATGGCCTCCTACAAACTGACATCAGGAACGTGAGGTGGAGACTTTGGTTTTCCATGGGATAGGGCCACTGTTAGTGTCTAATGCTGCCTGCCTGCCACTGGGCTTATGCCTGCTAAAATTCCATACAAATGAGGATATCTCCCAGGTGGAATCTACCACCAGTTGGAAGTTTATCTGCCGTTTTAGTGTCAAAGGCCTCCTACAAACTGACATCAGGAACCTGGGGTGGAGACTTTGGTTTCCCATGGAAAAGGGCCACCGTTCGTGTCTAATGCTGTCTGCTTGCCACTGTGCCTATGCCGACTGAAATTCCATAACAAATGGCGACATCTCCCAGATGCAATCTACCACTGGATGGAAGTTTGTCCGCCCCTGTAGTGCCAAACGCCTCCTGAAAACTGACATTAGGAACGTGGGGTGGAGACCTTGGTTTTCCATGGAAGAGCGCCACCGTTCCAGTCTAATGCTGTCTGCCTGCCACTGGGCTTATGGCTGCTAAAATTGCATACAAATGAGGATATCTCCCAGATGCAATCTACCACCAGTTGGAAGTTTATCTGGCCTTGTAGTGCCGAAAGGATCCTACAAACTGACATCAGGAACCTGGAATGGAGACTTTGGTTTCTCATGGAATAGGGCCACCGTTCGTGTCTATTGCTTTCTGCCTGCCTCTGGGCTTATGCCGGCTGAAATTCCACAAAAATTCCATACAAATGAGGACATCTCCCAGGTGGAATCTACCACCAGATGGAAGCTTGTCTGCCCTTGTAGTACTAACGGCCCCCTACGAATTGACATCAGGAATGTGGGGTGGAGACTTTGGTTTCCCATGGAAAAGGGCCACCATTCCTGTCTGATGCTGTCTGCTGGCCACTGTGCTTATGCTTACTAAAATTCCATACAAATGAGGATATCTCCCAGATGCAATCTACTAGCAGATGGAAGTTTTTCTCTTCTTTTAGTGCCAAAGGCCTCCTATAAATTGACATCTCTAACGTAGGATGGATAATTTGGTTTCCCATGGAAAAAAGCCACCGTTCGTGTCTTATGCTGTCTTCCTGCCACTGGGCTTGTGAGTGCTGAAATTCCATACAAATGAGGATATCTCCCAGGTGCAATCTACCACCAGATGGAAGTTTCTCTGCCCTTGTAGTGCCAAAGGCCACCTACAAACTGACGTCTGGAATGTGAGGTGGAGACTTTGGTTTTCCATAGGATATGGCCACTGTTAATGTCTTATGCTGTGTGCCTGCCACTGGGCTTATGCCTGCCAAAATTCCATGCAAATGAGGATATCTCCCAGGTGGAATCTACCACCAGTTGGAAGTTTATCTGCCCTTTTAGTGCTAAAGGCCTCCTACAAACTGATATCAGGAACCTGGGGTGGAGACTTTGGTTTCCCATGGAAAAGGGCCACCGTTTGTGTCTATGTCTGCCTGCCACTGGGCTTATGCCTACTAAAATTGCATACAAATGAGGATATGTCCCAGATGGAATCTACTACCAGCTGTAAGTTTGTCTGCCCTTGTAGTTCCAAAGGCCTCCTATAAACTGACATAAGGAACGTGAGGTGGAGACTTTGGTTTCCCATGGAAAGGGGCCACCGTTCATGTCCAGTGTTTTTTGCCTGCCACTAGAATACTGCCTTTTAAAATTCCATAAAAATGAGGATATCTCCGAGATGGAATCTACCACCAGTTGGGAGTTTGTCTGCTCTTGTAGTCCCTAATGCCTCTTATAACCTGACATCAGGAACGTGGGCTGGAGACTTTGGTTTCTCATGTAAAAGGGCCACCGTTTGTGTCTAGTGCTGTCTTCCTGGCAATGGGAATTTTCTTGTGCTGTGCAGAAGCCGCAGAGACACAGCTGAGCTTCTGCTTACGCTGCTGAATGCTGGGGCGACTCCAACTCAACTAGCAAGTGATTTTGTGCTGGCAAAGGCAACAGTATTAGTGCACAAGCGTGTTGTCTTGCCTGAAGCAGAAGCAAGCAGAAGTGCTTCTCTGCAGCATGGAAACACAAAGCAGAAGCACGCACAAGGCGAGAGGAGACTGCCTGACACGTCCTGCACTCAGTATAGCTGTCAGGTGAAACCCAGACATGATTAGTGAGGAACTAGCCGCGGGAACTCTGCACGGTGCTGGGGGACTTTCTACAAGTCGACCCGAAGCTCCCACTGAAGAAAACAGCTTTGCCGTCTTCTGCCTCAACGTCCTTGCAAACACCTGCTCTCCGCGATATTTTCTTGCCTTCCACGTTCTTCCCCGCTTTCCTTTCACTTCTCTGCACACCCTGCGGCTTGCCCGAGGACGCCTGCTTTCCTGCTGCAAAACGCTGCTCTCTCGGCAAAAAGGCAGCTTCTCGTTCTGGACAGCTCTGCTGTGCACAAGCCACAGAGAGACAGCAGAGCTTCTGCTTGGGATGCTGAACACAGGGGGAAGTCCAACTCAAATAGAAAGTGATTTTGTGCTGGCAAATGCAGAAGTATCATTGCACCTGCGTTGGGGCTTGCTGGAAACAATAGCAAACAGGAGTGCTTCTCTGCAGCATGCAAACACAAAGCAAAAGCACGCACAAGGCGAGAGGAGACTGCCTGAAACGTCCTACACTTAGTATAGCCATCAGGTGAATCCTCAGTGTCAAGACAGTGTTGGGAGCACCAGCTTCCACCACGCTGCAACAGCACAGCTCTCGCAGCACCAGCTACAAAGTCTCTGGGACACCACAGTACCTGCAGAACGAGTTTCCACCATTTTGTGACACCACAGAAGTGGAAACACTTGCTCCCACCTCTCTCTGACACCACAGCATTGGTAGCACACACTTCCACCTCTCTGTGACACACAGCAGGTGCAGAAGCAGATTCCAACTCTGCATGACACAACAGTGCTGGCAGCTCCAACTTCCACCTCTCTGTTACACCGCAGTAATTAGGGTACCACAATTGTCTCTTTTGTGATGCCACAGAGCTGGAAGCAACAGATTCTCACTCTCTGTGACACCACAGTGCTGGAAGAACAAGCTTCCACCCCATCTGACACCACAGAGCTGGCAGCAGCAACGTCCACCTTTCTGTGACACCACAGTGCTGGCACCACCAGCTTCCAACTCCCTGTTACACCACAGCATTTGTAGCACCAGTTTCCACCTCTCTATATCACCACAGTGCTGCCTGCACCAGCTGCCACCTCGCTGTGACTACTCAGTGTTGGCAGCACCAGCTTCCACCTCTCTGTGACACCACAGCGCTGGAAAAACCAGGTTCCATCATTCGGTGAAACCACAGTGCTGCCAGCACCAGCTTCCAACATTCTGTGACACCACAGTAACGGCAACAGCAGCTTCCAGCTGTCTGTGACACTATAGCAGTTGCAGCAGCAGCTTCCACCTCTCTGTGACAACACAGTAGCTGGAGAACCACCGTTACACTTTTTGTGTTGCCACAGTGCTGGCAGCACCAGCTTCCACCTCTCAGCGACACAAGAGCAGTGGCAGGACCAGCATTCCTTTCTTTGTGACATCACAGAGCTGGCAGCAGCAAGTTCCACCTTTCTGTGACACCACAGTGCCGGAAGAACCAGCTTCCATCTCTCTGTGACACCACAGCAGGTGCAGAAGCATCTTCCAACCCTATGTGGCACAACAGTGCTGGCAGCTCCAACTTCCACCTCTCTGTTACACCGCAGTAATTAGGGTACCACAATTGCCTTTTTTGTTGTGCCACAGAGCTGGCAGCAGCAGCTTCTCCCTCTCTGTGACATGACAGTGCTGGCAGAACCAGCTTCCACCCCATCTGACACCACAGTGCAGGCAGCATCAGCTTCGACATCTCTGTGATGCCACAGAGCTGGCAGCACCAGCTTCCACCTCTGTGTGATGCCACAGTGCTGGAATCACCAGCTTCCATCTCTCTGTGAAAACAGAGCAGTTGAAGCACCAGCTTCCACCTCTCTGTGACACCACAGCTCTGGCAGCACCAGCATTCCTCTCTTTGTGACGCCACAGAGCTGGCAGCAGCAACTTCCACCTTTCTGTGACACCACAGTGCTGGCAGAACCAGCTTCCACCCTATCTGACACTACAGAGCAGGCAGCATCAGCTTCCACCTCTCTGTGACACCACAGAGCTGGCAGCACCAGCTTCCACCTCTCTGTGACACCACGGCCCTGGCAGCACCAGCATTCCTCTCTTTGTGACACCACAGTGCTGGCAGAAGCAGCTTCCACCTCTCTGTGACACCACAACAGTGGCAGCACAGACTTCCACCTCTCTGTGACACCACAGTGCTGCCTGCATCAGCTGCCACCTCGCTGTCACAACTCAGTTTTGGCAGCACCAGATTCCACCTCTTTGTGACATCCCAGTTCTGGCACCACCAGCTTCCACCTCTCTGTGACACCACAGCGCTGGTAAAACCAGCTTCCATCACTCGGTGACACTGCAGTGCTGCCAGCACCTGCTTCCAACCTTCTGTGAAAACATAGTGACGGCAACAGCAGCTTCCAGCTGTCTTTGACACTATAGAAGTTGCAGCAGCAGCTTCCACCTCTCTGTGAAAATACAGTTGCTGGAGAACCACCATTACCCTTTTTTGTGTTGCCACAGTGCTGGCAGCACCATCTTCCAACTCTCTGCAACACAAGAGCAGTGGCAGCACCAGCATTCCTCCCCTTGTGACACCACAGAGCTGGCAGCAGCAACTTCCACCTCACTGTGAGAGCACAGTGCTGGCAGAAGCAGCTTCCACCTCTCTGTGACACCACAACAGTGGCAGCACAGACTTCCACCTCTCTGTGACACCACAGTGCTGCCTGCATCAGCTGCCACCTCGCTGTCACAACTCAGTTTTGGCAGCACCAGATTCCACCTCTTTGTGACATCCCAGTTCTGGCACCACCAGCTTCCACCTCTCTGTGACACCACAGCGCTGGTAAAACTAGCTTCCATCGATCGGTGACACCGCAGTGTTGCCAGCACCTGCTTCCAATATTCTGAGACCCCACAGTGACGGCAACAGCAGCTTCCAGCTGTTTGTGACACTATAGCAGTTGCATCAGCAGCTTCCACCTCTCTGTGACAACACAGTAGCTGGAGAACCACCATTTCCTTTTTTTTGTTGCCACAGTATTGGCAGCACCAGCTTCCTCCTTTCCGTGACACCACAGCAGGTGCAGAAGCAGCTTCCAACCCTATGTGACACAACAGTTCTGGCAGCTCCAACTTCTACCTATCATTTACATCACAGTATGTAGGGTACCAGAATTGCCTATTTTGTTATGCCACCGAGATGGCAGCAACAGCTTAACACTCTCGGTGACACCACAGTGCGGGCAGAACCAGCTTCCACCCCACCTGACACCACAGTGCACGCAGCATCAGCTTCCACCTCTCTGTGACACAACTGATCAGGCAGCACCAGCATGCCTCTCTTTGTGGCGCCACAGAGCTGGCAGCAGCAACTTCCACCTTTCTGTGACACCACAGAGCTGGTAGCACCACGTTCCACGTCTCTATGAAAACACGGCAGTTGAAGCACCAGCTTCCACCTCTCTGTGACACCACAGCCATAGCAGCAACAGCATTCCTCTCCTTGTGATACCACAGGGCTGGCAGTAGCAACTTCCACCTTTCTGTGACACCACAGTGCTGGCAGCTCCAGCTTCTACCTCCCTGTCACACCACAGCATTTGCAGCACCAGCTTCCACATCTCTATGACACCACAGTGCTGCCTGCACCAGCTGCTACCTTGCTGTGACAACACAGTGTTGGCAGCTTCAGTTTCCACCACTCTGCCACACCACAGTTCTGGCAGCACCAGCTACAAAGTCTCTGGGAAACCACAGTTCCTGCAGAACCAGTTTCCACCGCTTTGTGACATCACAGAAGTGGAAACACCCGCTCCCACTTCTCTGTGACAGCACAGCATTGGTAGCACACACTTCCACCTCTCTGTGACACCACAGCAGGTGCAGAAGCAGCTTCCAACCCTACGTGACACAACAGTGCTGGGAGCTCCAACTTCCATAACTCTGTTACACCGCAGTAATTAGGGTACCACAATTGCCTTTTTTGTTATGCCACCGAGATGGCAGCAACAGCTTCTCCCTCTCTGTGACACCACAGTGGTGGCTCCACCAGCTTCCATCTCCCTGTCACACCACAGCATTTCTAGCACCCGCTTCCACCTCTCTATGACACCAAAGTGCTGCCTGCACAAACTGCCACCTCGCTGTGACAACACAGTGTTGGCAGCACCAGATTCCACCTCTCTGGGACACCACAGTGTTGGCAGCTTCAGCTTCCACCACTCTGCGACACCACAGTTCTGGCAGCACAGTTACAACGTCTCTGGGACACCCCCGTGCCTGCAGAACCAGTTTCCACCACTTTGTGACACCACAGCAGTGGAAACACCCGCTCCCACTTCTTTGTGACACCACAGCATTGGCAGCACACACTTCCACCTCTCTGTGACACCACAGCAGGTGCAGAAGCAGCTTCCAACCCTACGTGACACAACAGTGCTGGCAGCTCCAACTTTCACCTCTCTGTTACACCGCAGTAATTAGGGTGCCAGAATTGCCTTTTTTGTTGTGCCACACAGCTAGCAGCAACAGCTTCTCCCTCTCTGTGACACCGCAGTGCTGGCAGAACCAGCTTCCACCCCATCTGACACCACAGTGCTGGCAGCACCATCTTCCGCCTCTCTGTGATGCCGCACAGCTGGCAGCACCAGCTTCCACATCTCTGAGACACCACAGCTCTGGCAGCACCAGCATTCCTCCTTTCGTCAAACCAGAGAGCTGGCAGCAGCAACTTCCACCTTTCTGTGACACCACAGTGCTGGCAGCACCTGCTTCTACCTCTCTGTGAAAACAGCAGTGTAAGCACCAGCTTCTACCTCTCTGTGACACCACAGTGCTGGCACCACCAGCTTCCACCTCCCTGTCACACCACAGCATTTGTAGCACCAGCTTCCACCTCTCTATGACACGACAGTGCTGCCTGCACCAGCTGCCACCTCGCTGTGACAACTCAGTGTTGGCAGCACCAGATTCCACCTCTCTGTGACACCACAGTTCTGGCACCACCAGCTTCCACCTCTCTGTGACACCACAGCGCTGGTAAAACCAGCTTCCATCACTCGGTGACACCGCAGTGCTGCCAGCACCAGCTTCCAACATTCTGTGAAACCACAGTGACGGCAACAGCAACTTCCAGCTGTCTGTGACACTATAGCAGTTGCAGCAGCAGCTTCCACCTCTCTGTGACAACACAGTAGCTGAAGAACCACCATTACCCTGTTTGTGTTGCCACAGTGCTGGCAGCATCAGCTTCCACCTCTCGGCGACACAACAGCAGTGGCAGCACCAGCATTCCTCTCCTTGTGACACCACAGAGCTGGCAGCAGAAATTTCCATCGTTCTGTGACACCACAGCGCTGGTAGCACCAGATTCTACCTCTCTGTGATAATACACCAGTTGAAGCACCAGCTTCCACCTCTCTATGACACCACAGTGCTGCCTGCACCAGCTGCCACCTCGCTGTGACTACTCAGCATCAGATTCAACCTCAGTGTGACACCACAGTTCTGGCAGCACCAGCTTCCACCTCTCTGTGACACCACAGCGCTGGTAAAACCAGCTTCCATTACTCGGTGACACCAGAGTGGTGCCAGCACCTGCTTCCAACATTCTGTGACACCACAGTGACGGCAACACCGGCTTCCAGCTGTCTGTGATACTATAGCAGCTGAAGCAGCTGCTTCCACCTCTCTGCGACAACACAGCATTGGCAGCACACACTTCCACCTCTCTGTGACAACACAGCAGGTGCAGAAGCAGCTTCCAACCCTACGTGACACAACAGTGCTGGCAGCTCCAACTTCCATATCTCTGTTACACCGCAGTAATTAGGGTACCACAATTGCCTTTTTTGTGATGCCACAGAGCTGGCAGCAACAGCTTCTCCCTCTCTGTGACACCACAGTGGTGGCACCACCAGCTTCCATCTCCCTGTCACACCACAGCATTTCCAGCACCAGCTTCCACCTCTCTATGACACCACAATGCTGCCCGCACCAGCTGCCACCTCGCTGTGACAAAACTGTGTTGGCAGCACCAGATTCCACATCTCTGGGACAGCACAGCGCTGGTAACACCAGGTTCCATCACTCGGTGACACCGCAGTGCTGCCAGCACCTGCGTCCAACAGTCTTTGACACCACAGTGACGGCAACACCCGCTTCCAGCTGTCTGTGACACTATAGCCGTGGCGAGGGGCACGAAGGTGCGGGCAGCCGTGCCTGGTGTCCGTGGTGTCTGTGGTGTGGTGTTGGGTCCGGCTGCGTGTGGGTTCCAGGGTTGCCATGGACGGGCCTGGTTGCGGTGGGGCGCGTTGATGAGGTGGTGGGGCAGGGCGGGAGGGACGTGGTGTGTGCTCGAGAGCGGTGCTGAGGGCTGTAGGGGTGCCTACGGCCATACCACCCTGAGAACGCCCGATCTCGTCTGATCTCGGAAGCTAAGCAGGGTCGGGCCCGGTTAGTACTTGGATGGGAGACCGCCTGGGAATACCGGGTGCTGTAGGCTTCTTTTGCTGGGTGCTGCAGGGGTTTGGGGGCTTTTGTTTTGGCCGGGAAGTGGCGAGTGGTCAGGCGGTGCCTTGTTTTGCGTGGGCAGCCGTGGCGAGGGGCACGAAGGTGCGGGCAGCCGTGCCTGGTGTCCGTGGTGTCTGTGGTGTGGTGTTGGGTCCGGCTGCGTGTGGGTTCCGGGGTTGCCATGGACGGGCCTGGTTGCGGTGGGGCGCGTTGATGAGGTGGTGGGGCAGGGCGGGAGGGACGTGGTGTGTGCTCGAGAGCGGTGCTGAGGGCTGTAGGGGTGCCTACGGCCATACCACCCTGAGAACGCCTGATCTCGTCTGATCTCGGAAGCTAAGCAGGGTCGGGCCCGGTTAGTACTTGGATGGGAGACCGCCTGGGAATACCGAGTGCTGTAGGCTTCTTTTGCAACATTGTGCAAACATTTCAGAGATATCTCAATCTGCTTCCATTTTCCTTTCAGCATTTTTTCAATTTCTTAGTATATCTTTTTTATTTTAAGGAGATGATTTTTCTCATGCTTTTTTTCTTATTTTTTTCGATCACCTCTTTGGGTGTTGTGTCATGTTTTTTACACACATTGTCACTGCAGATATTTTCTCTTTAGTGGCACTCTCTGAAATCTCCCTTTTTCCTCTTTGTCTATCATTTTGGGATGTTCTGTTGATGGTCTGTGTTTTATTCTGTGACTTTTTAGGACTGCTCTAATGTCTGTGTGTCTCTTTTTTTGCATCCATCTCAGAGGCTGTTTTTTGGTGGCCTGTGATGTGGCGTCTGCTGCTTGTTCTCTGCACTAGGCGAGGAGCCCGTGTGTTTCTGTGATTGGCCGTGCCATGCTCTGGAATGCCCACTGCAATATCCCATCCCATGTGCTCTGTAAGACATCCCCAGGTGTTCAGTTTGTATTCCAATCCCACATCCTTCCCCTCTGGGGTCTTCAGGCGCACACTGGCTGACCCACAGCCACTTCTCACCCTGTGGGCCACACCAGAGACATGGTCCCCTTTGCAAGGGATCTTCCTGTTGCTGTCACACTGAGTCTTACCTCACCTAGCAGCGCATCGAGCTCGTCCCGGCTCAGCAGAGGGTCACTGCCAAGGGCTCCATCCTCTGCCTGTGCATGGAGAGATGTCCTGCCAGCTCTCTTGCTGCCCTCAGCTGTTCGCCTCTTGGTCAGTGTTGCTACCCGTGTTCAGGCTGGTGTTGCCCCAGCTCATGCTCCCCAGTACAGTTTCACTAACTTGCCTCCAGGTGGTGTTAGCCCCATTCCTCACCCTCCCTGACCCACCTCCACCTTCCTGCTCCCCATAGACTCTGCTCTTCCTCTCCCACCCTGGCACTGCTTGTGCTGACCTTGGCTGCCGGAAGCAGTTGGTCTCCAGCTGCTGTGGTGGTGCCCAGGCCGCCTGTCTCCAGGGTGCCCGTGCAGGACATGCACAGCAGCAGCCCCCTACACCATCAGGGGTGACACAGACCATCAGGGCAGAACCCTCCAGGGAGGAACTAAAGCTGGGATGTGGGGCATGATGGGGGACTCACCTGGGGTCCCCACTGGGAGCAGGACAGTGTTGGGGGGTGGGGATCCGGGTGCAGCAGCGGCTGCAGATGCTCCCCTCAGCTGCTCCCGGCTGGGTGTCCTGCACTGCCTCCCCCAGGATCTCGGGGGGTCTCTCCACAGGCAAGTCTGTCTCCAGCAGCTGGCCTGGTTCAGTCACATTCTCCACACAGGAGCCACATTGCCATGTCCCACTGCACAGTGGGAGCAGAGCAGTGAGGGATGGCAGGGGGCACTGGCATTCCTATGTGCTCTGGGACTCACCTGGGGACGTGGGGCAGCGGGGGCACCAGGCAGGCAAGGTGAAAGGCCCTGGGGCAGCCATCACAGCAGATGAGTTCACCACCATCACCGCATGCTGCACACTCATCCTCGTTCTCCTGTCCCCAGGCGAGTGGGCAGGGGGTCACTGCCACCCTCACAGGCTAAAGCCATGGCTGTGACAAGGCCTGTCATCCCCCTTGCTCTCTCTCTCCCCTTTCATCACCCACCCTGCACCAAACATACCAATGCTTTCAGGGTGGTAAAATTGCCTGTCTGTTGGGGGTTATGACCTGGTGAACCCCCAGTAGCTGAGCCCTGGGTTTCCTTTTCAAGGCCAAGGCAAATGGACATGCCAGGGAAACCTCAACAGTTCCTCCTGGGAATGCACCAGGTGTCACATCCAGGGCTTACCTGGTGGGGCACAGGGTCCTGGCTGTACACAGTAGTTGCTGGCAGCTGGCCCTGGGGGTGCAGTTGGGGTTCCCTGTTCTGTTGCCAAGAGAAGAAGGGGTTTTGGAGAGGCACTGCTTGCACTGGGGGACACCCCCAGGCCAGGACTATGATGCCATGCAGGAGCAACCCCCCGCCACAGCCTTGGCAGCTGCACAAGATGGGGGCAAAAACACATGAGGGGGTTGTCAGAACACTTTGTCATGCCTTGGGCTGGGCAGAGGGCCTCAGGCTGTGGCTTCTGCTCCTGGCCTCTGGTTCCTCAGAGGCAGCTGGGGTGTATGGCTTGTCTCCAGCTCTGCCTCCTGTCTTGGAGCTGCCTGCAAGAGAGGCCAGAGGCACTCCAGCTTCCCTTCCCACCTTGCCATGCCTGAAGGTGGCTCCTGAATGTGGGGACTAAACTGGGCAGGAGGTGGCTGGGCTGTACTTACCTGGATCCAGCACGTGTTTAATGAGGATGCCCTCGATGGCCCCGCGGCTGACGGGCACCTCACCACCTGCCACGGCCACTGCTCTCTGCACCGAGGCAGCCACTGCCTGGAGGGCTGCAGGCAGAGGAGTGGCTTAGTGGGGTGGGCAGCCCCCTGCCCATGGCTGTGGGCAAACAGGGAGCACAGGCAGAAGCTGCCCTGTGAGTTTTGGCACTCACCGCTGGCACGAGAGCTGCGGGGGGTATCTGTGCCCTCCGGCTTCTTCACAGTCTTTGCCTTCACATGGGGCCCTGCAGCATTGTGGGGATGGGTGTCAAGGGTACACAGCGACCCACAATGCCTCGGGGACAGCACCCTGCCCCGTGTCCATCCTGCTCTGGGTCTCCATACCAGGACTGGCGCTGTGCCGTGGAGCGAGCTGTGCCGCCCGGGCCTTGTCCCGCTCCTCAGGGGCTTTCCTCTTGCCTTGGGGTCTGTGTGGGGCCGGTGCTGTGGGGCTCGGGGAGAGACGCCTTCCACGGCGCTGCCGCCCCAGCTCTACCTCTGCAAGAAGAATAGGGACTGGGACAGGCACCAGCACCCTGGGTGTCACCTCTGCCCACTGTCAGCTCCCGGGGGTGCCGGTCCCACCCGACCCCCTGCTACCTCTGGGGAAGGCGCCGCGGAGAGGCCGGAGCCGGGAGTACCGCTCCAGGTTGTAGTCCTTGAAGAGGACGGCCCAGAAGTCGCGGATGGCGGCAGCGTCGCGGCCCAGCAGCCAGGTGAGCAGCGCGTGGAAGGCACGGTGGGAGCCCTCCCGCTCCGCCCGGCTCAGCGTCTCCTGCCGGGCACACCACGGGCTGCCCTCCGGCCCCAGCCCGCACGGCAGGACCGTGCTGTCCTGCTCCACACCCTCACCTTGAAAATGTGGTCAGGGACGACATCGTGGTCAGCCAGGCCGTGCAGCAGTGGGAAGACGTCGTCCACTGCCATGGCGATCTCGGTGCGGTGCAGCTTCAGCAGGCGCTGCAGGTCCCCGTCGCTGCCCGGCCCCGCCATGCCCGGGGACACTGCCGGAGCCCGCAGCCGCCCGTACGCTCCCCTTTAATACACCTTGGCCGCGGCACCAGAAACCTCATTGGACTCCCGCAGCCTGACTCATTTCTGTACGAAGCCGTAACCTGAACCCTTGTCCCACGCCCCAGCCCCGGGTTTGCGGTCAGGCACCTCTACAGCTGCCGGGAGGCAGCAGCCAGCGTGGGGCCGGCAAAAGGATGCCCAACCCGCGGGGACCACCCCGGGGTGACCAGGGAGAGGGCGTCAGTGGGGTCCTGGCAAGGGCCTCCCACCTCTCTCATATCTTTGGTCACTCTGGTGTCTCCCAAAATTTCTGGACTTTCCGCAGGACCTGCTTCACTCATCCAGAAACTCGGCTGCAGGAGCACGTGGGAAGTAAGAGCCCAGCAGCTGGGGCTGTGACAGCAACAAAAGAGAGTCAGGGTATGGGTGCCTTTGAGTGTGTCCTCCCCCCACACTCCCCACTTCCCTTCCCAGCATCTCTCACCAACAGTGTGGTATGTCTCAAGATAGAAACACAGGGTATTGCAGGAGGAACTGTCTGGGTGCTCACATAATGAACGCGTCCCAGAGACGGGGGAGCCAAGATGTGAGTGATTTTGGTGCACATTGGCCTGCAAAAGGATATAAAATGCTGCTGGAGACTGGGCCAGTTAAGCAAACTGGTCTCCTGAGGTTGCGGGCAGCTTCTGTGGGGCAGTAGGAAGCACTGACACGCAAAGAAACTCCACAAAAGGTGTGTAGGGGTACAATTGAGGATGCTGAACAAGCAAACACTTTGCCAGAGCCTGGCAGTGTCATGACTATGCCCAGGGGATACCTGGGCAGGTGCAGCCCACCGCTGTCTCTAAATACCTGCTTCCCAAAACTGAGCATATGGAGCTGAAAAAAGCTTGGAGTCAGGGGAAGCTGGCTTCTTGAAAGCATCTGGTATAGAAAAGCTGAGAGCCTGGCTGCTCTGTACAAGGTAGCTGGGAAAGAGAAAGCTCAACAGCTCCTACCCCCACTCCCAGATGTTTTGATTTCCCCAGGATCAGTTCCTAGCCTCCCTCCCTCTGGAGGTGTGTCTGGGCTGCCTGGCAGGCTCTGCCAGGAGTGCTGTCCCCAGCCCACAGGGCAAACTCTGACCTGAGCAAGACCAGAGCACGCTGCAAGAGGGGATGTTGCTGGGCAGCACAAGGGGATATAGGGAGGAGCTTTCATTGCTGTGTCTTAAAGGACTGGAGAAGTATCTGCTGGCTCCAAAGCTGTGTCAGGAGGAAGCATCTGCTGTCAAGAAACTCGGGAAGAATAACAAGACAACACCCTTGGTGAGAGCAGGAAATACCCTTGCACGTGTTAGCGAATCTGGTTAATAAATTAATGTGGTTGCCCATGGAAAGGCTTGCCCTGCAGCTTCTTTCAGCATTCAGGGGGATTTTTCCTGTGGAGGCAATGAGAGCCATAGGATGGGGGTCGGGCAGGTGTCATGCTGGGTTCCTGTGCCCCACAGCAGGATTTCTGTGCCCAGCTCTGCCAGGGTGGGGACAGCTTCATCACCACCTGTGCCATGCATCCCCCCCAGGGGAAAAAGCATGAATGTCAGGTGACACAGGAGGTTCATCTCCCCTCCTGGAGCTCTGCCCAAGCCTGGCCACAGGTGTTGAGCACAAGCACAGTTGTGACACAGCCTCACAAGTCTGCTTCACTCTTCCCAGGAACACTGTTTTCCCCAGTATCCCACTGGCAGCACTACAATTTGTCACTGTCACCCTGTTAAGCTCTGTTAAGCTGTCTGGCACAGCTGGTCTAGGACAAGGCTCTGGCACTTGCCCCTGCCCACACAGCTCCCTCGTGGGGAGGCGCTGCCCAACACTCCATGAGCCATATGCCCACGGTGCTGGGCTTGGACTTGTTTTAAATTCCAACTCTGTGACTCTTTCTGTGCTGAGTCACAGACATTGTTTTCTACATCCAGCCCACTCAGTAGTGCTATGATTTGCATTTTGGGTTGGGTTTTTTGTGTTTCTTCCCCTTTCTGAGAGGAGCGGGAGGCAGAGCAGTGGCCACGTGAAGAGGCACATCCATGCTGGGAAATCAGGCAGGTGTTTCTGTACAACCTCATTCAGGGCCAGCCTGGGCAACTCTAAGGAAGTAGTAAGGGCTGCAAAAAGGCGGCTTTTGCCTGGGACTGGCACGTGCCCTGCCTGGCTGCCAGGGCCCAGGCTGGATGCAGGGCTTTCAGGATGCCCTCTCCTTTCAGCTGCTCTTCCTGCAGAAACCAGGACTCAAGGGGTGAAGGCTGACAATGTTCCTCCCCAAATACCCAGTAAAATCAGTAACTCAGCATCCAACTAAAGTATTTGTAGCCTCTGGGATGCACCTCGATTCCCTCCTGCAAAAGCCATTGATGCAAACACACTGCTTTGTAATTTCCTCCTTTCCAATTTCCCTTCCTTGCTGAGGTCCTGTGGTGCAAACCATCGCTGTGTCTCTCTTGGACACAACTGCCCCTCACTGAACTCAAACAACATCCCTGAACCACAGTCAGGAGACAACAGGCAGCAGCAGAACACTCATGCACAGGATCACATCAGGAAGGCAGGGAGTCCCTACCCTTGTCTGATGTCAATCCCACCACACCTGAGGCACACTGAGAGTCCCCATGAAACACTACCACCATGTGCAGAGATTTTATTCCTCTTCCCTTACCTTCAGCTGCTTCAGGCTCCAGCATCTTTGAAAAAGAGGGCTCCATGTGGGCCCCTGTGCCAGATTCCCATTTCTTGTAGCTTTCCTACCACCACCCCACACAGTCTGGATGGGAGCAGTTCCACCTGCATGCATCCCAGCTGCTCCTGCAAGCGCCTGGGAAGGAGAGCTGAGGCAGAGAAGATTTACTTTAGCTTCAGTTTCCTCTTTCCTCCCCCATTAGAAAGAAGAAACAAAAGCCCAGAGGTATGTTATATTAATTTATTTGGGACACACCAAAAAGGAAAGTCAACAACTGTTAACGTACAAAAGTACAGAATCCTGGGACAAGATTTACTGTCCTGATTAAAAAGGCACCATGGTCCCAAAGAAGAGTAATCAGAATACCAGAATACATGATTTAGAAATTTTCCCCCTGTTGCAGCAGAAACAGAGCCAGGCTTTGGCTCTATCCACAGTCAAACCCAGTTAAAAAAACCCAAATATGATTTCAATGTGATAAACTCTGCTCAGCCTGTACAGGATGTCGTGAAAAGAATCACAGCCTAGAAGTTAGTCAGATTTTTTTCGTCTTTTTTTGAAACAGTGAAGGTGACTAATCACCAAGTAGGTAACAAGGAAGACAGCAGATTGCTGACACCTGCGGCTTGACTTTCTGTCAGACACGCCAGTTCAACTGAGACCAGCAGGCTGAGTGTGGGGCTTCTGAATGAAATGTAATTCCCTGTGGTAGACAGGAAGTCAAATTTGACAACCTTAAATTCCCTGAATCCCTGAAAATCATAAAGCACTATACAGCTGTGTTCCTTATCCAAGCCAACCCCGATGGATTTGCTTTGCACACAAGCATTTATACTGTCAGCTATACCTGTAATAAAAAGGGGGCTTACAGCAGTTATTAAAAATCTTCTACTTTGGCGAGGTCCGAGCTTGGCTATATTCCCTGCTGAAACAGAGCTGCTGGTGTAGAGACCCAGTGAGAGGCTCAATCCAGCACCTCCGGGCTGGAAGGCAAATAGTTTAAACGTGACATAATTTGCATGGGGAGGTCAGTGAAGCATGTCAGAGAGAGGAGCTGGAGGGAGGCTGCGACGCCTCAGGCAGTGGAGGCTCAAGGGTGCTGCTACCAAACCTGTAAAACTACGAGTGGTGCAGAGCACGCAGCGGGCACTAAATACTTTGGAGCAACTTACCATGAAGAACTTGTCAGAGACACAGAGCAAGGACCCCGGCACTAAGGAGCAGGGTCCCTGAGAAGGGACACGCAGCTCACAGCCACACAGATCCGTGCCAGGTGACCAAGGCTGGAGCCTGCCTGGGCAGCCCAGCCAGGGCTGCCATGTCCCAGGGGACCAGCAGCTGCTCTGCATCTCATTCCTCCTTTGGCATAGGACTTCAAAGCAGTCCGAGGACTGATTAATCAAAAGTAAATGAACTGTCAAAATTATTCGTACATGCATTTATTGTTAAAGGGAGCAAAAGCCAAAGAATGAAAGAGCATGAGTTAACGTCAGTAAATGATGTGCAGGACGGAGAGGAAACGGGGAAAAGCTGAGATACTGGAGTGGGGAAACCAACATTCACACTGGAAGGTAAATTTTAAAACCAGGCAAGTTTGCGCTCTTTCTACCACAGATCTTTTGTGGACAAATAGAGACTTGGGGGTTTTCCATTTTCAGTGTGGTCTGGCAAGGTTTGGGCATCTCACCAGAGAGATCTCCAGCACTGGGTTTCACTGGAAGTTTAAGTCTCTCACCTTTAAAAACCAGTAAAGCAACTCTTAACTAAAAAAGTCACAGATACATCACTGCTCAGGATGTACGTGGGCAAGAGGGTCACGCTTTGTTCAAACAACCTCCGGGTGGGAAACTACCATCTCACCCCCGCTCGTCTGCACCACCTCGGGGGTGGAAGAGCAAGCCCAGAACTGGGTGCCTGCTGCTGCAAACACCACAGCTACACCTGGGAAGGCTTTTTCTTCCCTATGTCCTAAAAAGGCAGTATAACAGTTTATAAAATTACTCTCATCTTAAAACTAAATAATGCAATTTGCATTTTCTCCTATGTTAACCCCCTCCCCCCAAAGATAAAACATTACCACTTCATTTAGGATTCACACCCCAGATTCTACATTAGGGACTTCATGATAAAACTCATCCAGTTATGGAAAGGTTTATCCTGATCAAGGAAACGTTGGTAAAATAGAATCTAGAATAAAACATTCAGAATCACCAATGCTTTAACAGCCAAAGCACTCCACTGTCTCCTGCTCTCTGCCCGCTCCTCGGGCAGGAGAGCAGTCCCTTTCCAAAAGCACAGCGTGCCTCTCCGGGGCTGGTGACACACGCTGCAAACCCACTTCCTTCCTGGCAGAAACGCCAGCTCCCACAGGAAGAGGCCAAGCACCTTTCACCCCCATTGCAGCCAGGGCTCTTCAGCACACGGATTTTCTGTTAGCAACAAGTCCAAGTTATCACCCTGCAGTAAATCCGAGTCCTGATTCACGCCGTTAGGCCACCGCTGGCTCAGAAATATTGAGAGACTTCCAAACCCCACGGATGCAGACAGGACCTTGGAAGAAGAGGCTTATGTGCTACGTAACCTTGGATCATCCGCTGCACTTGAGCCTTGGCATCGCTGGCTGCTAACAGCTCATCCTTCCAAATCCACGTGGTTTAGTCCTTGCTGCCATTGTCATCATCCCAGCCCTCTTCCCTGGAGGCAGCATGTTCCTGTGCTCTGGCTTGAGGATCTACAACAATCACTTCCAATGGATGGTGGGATTTCAAACTTGCCTAACGTGTGCATTGCCACCTTGTACTCCAGCAGCTCTGCCCGCTCTCTGCTAGCAGTTTTTCTCCTTTTCCACAGTCTCGTAGAAGCCAGGCCTGACCCTGCGGATGCTCATCCGTATGTGCTCGCCCTCCAGGGGCAGGTCAGTGCCGCCGGCGGCTGCGGTGCAGCGGCGCTTCCGCCGGCCCCGCAGCGAGAAGGCCGGGGCACCACCGTTCTCCTCCTCTGCAGGGTACAGCTCGTCCACACTTGTGCCCTCATCCGACTGCTCCTCGCCCTTGTACTTCATCTCCTTTGCCTTGGTGCTCTCCTTCTCTTCCCTGGCAAGCTTCCTGAAGTGCTCCAGACGCTGTATCTTCTGCCTTCTCTCCATCATCTTCAGCTCCTGCTTCTCTGTGAAATCTTCGTAGTACATTTTTCTCTCGTTCCTCTGATCTTCCAGAAACTTCCACTCGATGCTGGTCATTTTTATCCCACTGTACTCCTCCAGTTTATCCCTCATCTGTGTGTCTGTACAAAACACATCAAAGAGCTTCTCTGAACTCTCATTGAATCTGTCAGCTCGCTCGGAAAAAGCCTGGTTCTGTCTCTGCTTCCTGGTCTGATACAATCGGGTGAACTCCTCATACATTTTGAGGATGAGTTTCTTTATGTTCTGGGTGGCGATGGTGTGCAGGTTGCAGACCAGCCAGTGTTCCTGCAGGTGCTCTGCGAGCAGCTGGGCTGCGTCCTCCTTGGAGCGCTGGGCCTGGCCAGCCCTCTTGGGCTGCAGCAGGTACAGCATGTTCTGCACCACATCCTTCTTGGTGGGCAGCACCCCCTGCGCGAAGCCCGAAGACTCCACGTATTCCACAGTCCCCAGGGTCTTCCGTGCCCTCACCTCAGTGTCCAGTGATTCCATCACTGCTCGGTCGTTCTGTGGTTATGACATAACCTGGAAGACAGGAGGAAAAAGAGTGTGTCAAAACGAGGCAGCTTTTTCCACACAGCAGAAACAAGCCGATGTAAGCCGTGCTGAGGCCAATGGGACGCGGGGCTTTGCGGCGCTCTGCCGCTGTTGGACGGCTGCGTTAGCCCATCCCAGCCGCTCCTCCGCGAGCCTATCGCTCCTCGGAGCGGCTCCCAGAGCCTAATACGGCGCGTCTGCGTGCGGGTATTCGGCATTAATTGAGTTTTGCACTTCGCCTGATCAATTACAGCGAGGCACGCACGCCGGGGCCGCGGCGCGGGTGCAGCGCCGGCCCGGCCGTGCCCTGCCCGCGGCTCCGCCCGCCTGACCCCGCGACAGCGCCCGAACCGCCCGCTCCCCCCGCGGCCCGGAGCGCGGCCCGGGGCACGGCCCGCCCCGCCGCGGCCCGCCCGGGGCACGGAGCCAGGCGGCACGGCCGCCTCAGGCGCATCCTCGGGCATCTCCCGCCGCCTCGGCCCCGCACCGGCCGCGGCACGCGGGGCCTCATCCGCCGTGTGGCGCTGAGTCACGGCGCGGCGGGCCCCGGGCGCCACCCGCCCGAGCCCCGCGCGGAGGTCATCGCTGTTCGCCCCAGCACCCCCCGCTGGGGGCTTACCGCCATCGCGCGGAGCGCTGCGCGGAGCCTGCGCGGGGCGCGGCACGGGAACCGCACCGACGGTGCCGCCGCCATCTTGGCGAGGGGAAGCGCCGCCGCTCCCAGGCCTTGCGTCCGTCCCGGAAGTACCGCCCACCCCCGCGCGCCGGAAGCGCACCGCCTCGCGATCCTCGCCCATTCCGCTCGCGCCGCGCCTGAGCAGTGCGTGAGTGACACCCGTGGCGACGAGGGGGGTGGAAAGGGCGACGGGGGCTCGCGCGCCGCCCGCCTGGGACCAACGGGAACCCTGTGTGCTCGCGAGGCCCCGGCCAATGGGGATGGCGGCAGCGGATTGGGCGGCACGGCCAGGGGAGCGGGGTGACGGGAGCCGTTACCGCCGGGCAGCTGATTGGTCAGTGCCGTGAGGGGGGCAGCGGCCAGTGAGCTGATTGGTGGGTGCCATGGCCATGGGGCAGGCAGCAGGGAGCTGATTGGTAGGTGCCATGGCCGTGGGGCAGGCAGCAGGGAGTTGATTGGTGGGTGCCATGGCCGTGGGGCAGGCAGCAGGGAGCTGATTGGTGGGTGCCATGGCCGTGGGGCAGGCAGCAGGGAGCTGATTGGTGGGTGCCATGGCCGTGGGGCAGGCGGGAGGATGATGGGGGTTGTGGTGCCCCAGACAGGGCAGGTGCCTGGTCCCCCATGGGCAGCCACATGTCTGTAACCCACGATGCCAGGTTGGTGACGGCAGTGAGACGGTGACAGTGACAGTGACAGCAGTGATGGGCGCGGGGACAGAGCCGGCGGAGGCGCAGTGTGACTCATTGGAGGGGTGAGGCCCTGCCCTGCCCCGTGCTCCCTTCTGTGCCCCCCAGCACCCCTTATCTGCCCCTGCTCCTACAGGAGGGTCTACCTGGACTACAACGCCACCACCCCGCTGGCCCCCGAGGTGGCCCAGGCCGTGTGGGATGCCATGTGCCAGGCCTGGGGCAACCCCAGCAGCTCCCATCCCGCAGGTAAGGCCCAAGATGGCCTTGTTGCTTCCTCGGGCTGGGCCCCGTGGTGACAGGAGCCCATGGGAGCTGCTAGATCTGGTCCTGCAGGCAGGAAGGCAAAGGAGCTCATCGGCAGCGCACGGGAGAGCCTGGCGAGGATGCTGGGAGGCTGCCCTGAGGACATTGTCTTCACCTCGGGGGGCACAGAGGTGGGAGCAAGGGAAACCTCCTTCCTAGGAATCCCTGCCCACCACCCCCTCTCCACCAAGCAGTGATGAGGAGGGTGAGGATGAAGGGCGCTGTTCTCCTTCTGAGCCTCCATTTTCTCTCTCCTTTCTCCTTCCTTCCTTCAGGCGAACAACATGGTGATCCAAACTGCCTGCAAGCACTTCCATGAGAGCCAGCGAGGGACAGGAGACAGCCAGGGCACACCACACATTGTGACATCGACTGTAGAGCACGACTCCATTCGCCTGCCGCTGGAGCAGCTGGAGAGGGAGGGCCTGGCAGGTGAGTGGCACAGGAACTGATGGGGTTTGAATGGGGGACTTGTCTCTGCTGGTGTTTTCAGAGGAGGGCAAGATTCTGCATGCTCTGGGATGTTCCACTTTCCTCCCCTGGAGAAGGGCACCATTTTCCCCCGTGGTTGCCCGTGTTCCCCCAGGCTGGATGTGTCTGCTCTCTGCCTGTGCTCCCACCGCCCACACACTCCTGCGCTGCCCAGTGGGGCACAGGCAGCCCTGAGCACTCACAGCCTACCCAGCCAGCCTCAGGGCTTGTCTCCTGGCCTGCAGAAGCCACCTTTGTGCCTGTATCCCCACGGAGCGGGCAGGTAGAGGTGGACGATGTCCTGGCCGCCATCCGGCCAAACACCTGCCTGGTCTCCCTCATGTTGGCCAATAACGAGACCGGGGTCATCATGGTGAGTGTGGGCAGTGAGGGGGACTGGGCAGAGATACCCTCATGAAGAGGTGCTGACAGAGGGGAGCAGAAGGTCCCTGGGATGCAGCTCCTCATCCCTGCCACCAGCCCGTCGCAGAGCTGAGCCAGCGCGTCTGTGCCCTCAACCAGCGCAGAGCAGCGGAGGGTCTGCCCAGGATCCTGGTGCACACAGATGCAGCACAGATGATTGGCAAGGGGTGTGTGGACGTGCAGGAGCTGGGCGTGGACTACCTGACCATCGTGGGACACAAGGTGTGGCCCTGCTGGTGTGGCCCAGCTGCTGATCACCCTGTGTGACGTCTCTGCTGGGGTGCCAGGGGAACTTTGGGTGCCCCACACAGCTTGGTACCTCTCAGTGGCTGAAGTTCTCCTGCTGAGTGGTGCTCTGCAGACAGACTTCGCTCTTGTGAAACCTGTCTGGGCTGGGGGGCAGGAGACTGAGGATGGAGAACAGCTCTGCAGCTGCTTGTGCCTGTGCGATGGGCAGGGGCCAGTACTGGAGGGCACTGAGATTTGGGCAGGAGGGCAGGAAGCACTGTCAGTACTGTCGATGCTGTCAGTGTCCCCAGGGTCACCCTGGCTGTCCCCGCAGTTCCACGGCCCACGGATCGGAGCGCTGTACACCCGCAGCCCCGGCACCGCCACCCCGCTGCACCCCATGCTCTTCGGAGGGGGACAGGAGAGGAGCTTCCGGCCAGGGTAAGGGGCAGGTGGTTACCTCCATCACCTGGAGAGCTGGGCCTCTGGCTGGTGGCCAAGCCACATGGGCTGTCTTGTCTGAGCTGAGCTGGCAGCTGTGTCACCTGCCAGCCCTGGGGTGAGCAGCCCCACACGGCAGTGAAATGGATCCGTGCACAGAAACTCCCTGGAGCTCAGGCTTTGCCAAGGGTGTAACCTCAGGGTGGAACTGCCTCCTTCTCAGCCACCTCAGAGAGGTGTCCAGGAGCCCCTGTCAGCTGTGAGGGGTCCCATGAGGGAATGTCTGTGTCTCAAGGTTGCGTTTCTGGTCTGGAGAAATAACTCACTGGTCCCTGTTTCCTTCCAGCACTGAGAACACCCCGATGATTGCCGGCCTTGGCCAGGTCAGTTGGGATGGTCAGGGGTGAGTGGTGCAGACCCAGCACAGAGACAGCCACTTGTGCTCCCTGGTCAGCAGAAGGGACAAACTTGGGATGTGGGAGGGAGGGTGAACTAGGAAAAGTGGTGGGGCTTTCTGGTGCTAGTGGAAAAGAGGTGCTTTAGGGCACTTGCTGCAAGTTTGCAGCCCTGCCAGTCACCCAGCTCACATGGCACAGGGCACTGAGAAGGGACACAGGGGACCTGACATTGCACAGGGGACCTGTTCCAGGCTGGGCTCACATCCTGGGGACCATGCACAGAGGGAGGTGTCCAGGAGTCACTGGTGGAGCCTGTCTGTGTGTTCTCAGGCTGCAGAGTTAGTGAGCAAGAACTGGGAGGCCTATGAGGCTCGTATGCGGGATGTCCGGGATTACCTGGAGGCCACGCTGGAGGTGAGCACGTCTGGGCTCTTCCCGCAGTCTCAGGCTGCAGGCTGTGGGGCCTAGAGCAGGGTGGGTATATCTGGTCCTGCCCATCCCCTCACAAGGACAAAGCTGCTTGGAAACCTACAGAGGTTCACAGTGCTCTGATTTCTCTAGGTCTCCTTTGGGAAGCAGAGGATTCGCTTCAACAGTCACTTTAAGGGCTCCAAGCGACTCTGCAACACCTCTAACTTCTCCATCCTGGGCCCAGGCCTTCAAGGTAGCTCTTGTCCTACCACTGGCATGTGATGGTTACACAGAGCCAAGCACCTGCCCCTCACAGCACCTGTGGCTGAGACTGGCAGGTGCTTGGCATGGCTCAGGCAGGGGAGGTGAGGCAGGAGTAGCCCCTGGAGAGAGCCTTGGCACTGGGAGAGCTGTTCTTGTATTGCTTGTGCTGCAGGACGAAGGGTGCTGGCTCACTGCAAGGTGCTCCTCGCCAGCGTCGGGGCTGCCTGCCACTCTGAGAAGGCAGATCGGTGAGCAGACAGCTTTTCCAGCCCCTGGGGGTCTGCCCAGAGACCAGCGGGTTGGGAGGGACAGAAACAGAACAGGGAAAGGGACAGTGGGTGGCTTGGGCAGCATCACCTGGAACAAAGAGAGTATACAGAGGGGCTGAAGGGCTGTGAAGGGGATTATTGCAGGAGACACAGCTGGAACACTTGATTACTGCTTGGAAGGAGTTTGGTCATCCAGCTGAGCTTGGAAGTACTTTTGAACTCCTGGCACTACCAGAAGAGAGCCTGCCATGTGTCTGTGTGTGCCTGGCTCACCTGCTCCAGCCCTGCTTGGGTCTCCAGATGGCCCCTTTAGGGGATATGGGGACCGTGGGTGCTTTTGGCCTGGTCTAGAGTAATGCCCCGTGGATGGGGCAGAGCTGCCAACCCACAGGGACACGGAACAGGTTCTTGTTAGAAAGAGCCAGATCCCCCATAGGGCAACAGGCCCAGTGGGATTGGTGCCCCTGGAAAGCAAACAGGGGCTGTGCAGGGGAGAGGTGCCTTGGAGTGTATCTGCAGATGTGGTTCCTCCTGTGGCTTGGTGAGGCTCCCTGCTGATGTGTGGGGCTTCCAGTCCAACATCCTCCTCCTGGCTGTGTTCCAGGCCCTCCCCAGTGCTGCTGAGCTGCGGGATTCCCCCAGAGGTGGCACAGAACGCGCTGCGGCTGAGCGTGGGCCGTGGCACCACACGGGCAGATGTGGACAGGGTTGTGCAGGACCTCGTGCAGGCTGTGGAGCAGCTGGAGCAGGACCAGGCCCCATAGACCCCTGCACTGCTCCCTGGACACCACTCAGGTTCTTGGGGTGGGCCCCTGGCTGCGAGCTGCCTGTGCCAGCCTGGGCTCAGGGGTGGCAGGGGGAGGTTCTGAGGAGGGGGCTTGCTGCTTTGGAGCTGGGGCAGCTTCAGGGCTTGCCCAGGACTTGCCCTCTCTACCCAGTGGAGGCTTTGGGGGAGTCCTGCTGTCCAGTGCCCTTGGCTTGCCAGATGTACCCAGCTGGGTGCCTGCACATGCATGTGTTGGCACAGCTGAGCCTCAGAGCTCGAGTCCCTGCAGAGGGACAGGCATGGAAGCCATGGAAGGAGGAGCCCCATGACCTGGTTGCTTTCCACAAAGAAAGCTTTCCTGCTGCCTGAGCAGCCAGAGGAAGAGAGACTGTCTGCCCCAGAGTGAAATGAGGAGTTGATAGAAGCACAGCAGGATTCTGGGCTGGAAACTACTCTGCCCTAAGCTGTCAGAGGGATTAGTGGCTGGGCAGAGCTTTCCCAGCACTGCTTTGCTTTACCTGCTCCCCTTTTCTTCTGTCCTTCCTACAGAGGGCAGAGCTCCTGTTGCCAGCTCCACCTGCTCCTCAATGAAACAGTTGGGCAGCTGTGACTGTGCCAGCACCTGAGAGAACCCTGCATGGTCCAGGGGATCTCTGGCATAACCAACACTGGAGGACACAAGTGCCATGTGGATCAGGAGTGTTTCCAGCTGGGCTGGCTGATGTCAGGGAACTTGATCTCCCTGGGTATTCATAGGAATAAAAGTAATTGCTGCTTCTTTTCACAAGTAAAATGTATTTTCTGTGGGGGAAGCTGGACTGGTTGGAACCATCTGAGTGATGCCTTTTCCCTCAGAAAACGCTCATGTCACAGAACAGAGGCACAGGCAGCTGGAGTGGGAGGTGCCTGCCAGGCTTGGTTGGCACAGAGCCCATGGGCACAGATGCTTGCCTTTCTCTTTACAACCACACATCAGAATAGCCAGGAGTACTATTTGGACTCATAAAACCCTGGGGCTCTTGGTGAATCTGATGTCTTATTGGGACCCAAGCACCCTGACTAACAGTCACTGATCTTGCCTGGCTGGTCAGTTATTACCATGCTGCTCACACCCCCATCTCAAATACATTCTTTTATTTCTCCATTTTTCCCCTCCCCTGGATAATAGTCAAAACCTCCCTTAGGAAAAATGGTTCCATAGAGGGGATTTTGGTCTGTTACAGAGCTAGATCTTTAATCTGTCATGGACCTTACTGTTCCTGGGGACCTGTCACAGCTGTGGCAGGTGGCTGGAGATTCAGCTTTTGGGGCTCATTTTCTCCCACAGGGACACCTGGGCTTCCTGCATTGTTTCAGCCAGAAATTTAGCCACAAAGCACAAAAAGCTTTACTGACTTCTTCTTTATACGCACAGGAAATGCAAGTTTTAGCCACAGAAATTTAGCATTACTCCATTTAGAATATGACAGCCAAAGTTTAAGAAGCATTATAGAGGAAATGATAATTTGGGTTCACTGTTTTTGCTGCTCATCTTCTTACTACAGCACACATGAATGAGAATCACTTTTGAGTCTCTCTGTATTGCTTTATCCAGAGAAAGTCAAGAAGAGCTTGGCCTGCATTTCAGTGGGCCAGCCTGTGCTGGCTCTGCACCCTGTGTGCTTCTCTTTTGGGTATGACAAAATGGTTGTGTGCAGTAGAACAAATCCACCTGGCATGGGAGCCTGGAAATGCCAACATTGCTACATCAGCTGAGAAGTGAAATGGTAGAGAGAGGGCCTGGCTGCTACACTCAGACACAGGAATTGAAAAGAGTCACTTCCACTTGGTCACAGCCAGAATCAGACATTGAAAACCAACATTCATTTAATGGACAAATCCACAATCTCCTGATAATCTTGCCTTCTTAAGTCCTTCCAGGAAAGCTTATAACACGCAAGGAAAAAAACACTCACCAAAATAAGCACTGCCCCGACCAGATCACAAGTGCCTGGGAAGCTGCGTAGCACAAGGAGCTGCAGGACCATGGCGATGACGATCTCCAGGTGCTGCACAGTGCTCACCAGGGTGGGGTGGAACTTGCCCAGGGCATGGTAGACCCCCAGAAAGGCTGCAGTGGAGCACAGGCAGATGGCAAGGAGATAGCTCCAGGTTTCCCCGTCCAGTGGGACAATTGGCTCTTGGAGCAGGAACATGGTGGACGCTCCCCACACTGTTCCTGTCCAGCTGAAAGTGAACAGCGCTGTCCACATGCTGATGTTGTCTTTGATGGACCTGTAGACTATCATGGAGAGGGCGGTGGTCAGACCAGCCATGACGGTCATGGTATAGCCAAAAGCTTCCTTCCAGGTGCCCAGCAAAGAGTTCTCCTCCTTAACAATGTTGGGGATCATGACCAGACAAACGCCGAACACACTGCCAACGACAGTGACTATGTCTATATAAGCCATTCCTTCATCTATGAGTAAAAAAGCCAGAATGGCACTGAACACCGTGGTGGTGGCCCTCCACATGATGGTCCCATTGCTGGGGGACACTATGGAGAAGGAGGTGTAGGCACAGGTGATGGAGATGACATTGCAGACCCCATAGAGGAAAAGCCGGAGCCTGTAGCCTTTGGGGCCAAAGGGAGGCTCGTGGTGGTAGCACACAGCAGCGAGGGACAGCACCTGCAGCACCGAGCGGATGAAAATCAGCTCCAGAGATGGCACTTTGGAACGGTCAGAAATCAATCTTGTGATCAGAGCCACACATCCGTGAGCCACGGCAGACCCAAAAAGGACTGCCCATGTTTTCCTGGACTGCAGTACATTTCCTTCAGGAAAGTGCTGGGATTGTCCAACCTCATCAGGTTTTGGCAGTTGTGCTGGCTTAGTGTCTATTGTACCAAAAAAAGTCTTTTCTCTCTTTTTCCCATCATTTAGTAGTCTTCTCTTAGGATTATCCTCCATAAATACTCCAATATCTTCATTAACATCCTCACATCCCTCTTCTCCTGGTTGGGGATAATGAGAGGTGTATTTCACTGTTACTGTGTTGGGATGAATTTTCACTCGCTTTTTGACTGGGTATTTTTGGGAAGACATATCCATTTCCTTAGAGAAATGCCCTGGTCTTAAGAAAAAAGATGCAGTGTTATTTAATGAATAGTGAGAGATTCATTAGGATATAAGTGCTTTTAGAGTTTACAAGCTATTTTTATCAACCAAATCCAAGTACTAGTAGCCTGTTCTTGGTTTTGCTTTAATTTTCCACTGAGTTACTGCTAAATACCTTTGATGGCTTTGAGGGCCGTTTGGATCTCCTTAAAGTCAACCATGGCACTTCACTTTAGTCACTGATTTTTGAAAAGAACGTACTTTGTCATTATGTATGGTACACATAATGAATTCTAGTATATTCTAATAAGTTCTCTTGCTAAGCTTTTTACCCTGTAATTATGCATTACTGTTAATGGCTTGCCAGTGTTACAAGATTACAGGAAAAATTTGGCTGGAGGAGATGACAGAGAGTAACACAGGGAAATAGGGAGCACCCCCAGGCAAGTCAGAAGTCTGCGTATGGATAACAACACATCTTTGAACACAACTGGGACAGTGTTAAACCCTTCTGTTTCCTCGAGAAGGGCCATTTTCAACTGCACGAACAGTGCCTGTGATTCCTGCGGGGTGGGGCAGTTGTTTAATTAAGGCAGGGGTATGTCATTGAAATGACTGTTTTCACACCATCTGTGCAGAGCCCTTCAAGTGAAGAGGCAGCAGGAGCAATGAAACCTTCCCTGCTGCCTTCTCACCCCAGCAAATAAAACCTGTGCAGACCCTACCTGTGACAGAGACATTCGATCCCGAGGCAGAGGGGAAAAACACCTCTTCATCATCTACATCTTCAATGGGCTGTCTAGACAGAAACAACAGGTGCTCTCAGGTACCAGCAGGGAAGGTTACAACCATCTCGGCACAAAAAGTAAAACCCAAGGGAGGCTCAAACCCCAAACCACTTTAGACGGAGAGAAAGCAATCAGTGGCATCTTGTCAAAATCACTCCTCAGCCATCTTCCCAGAACTACTGAGGGAACTGATCCAAAGAACAAGTGGTGGCTTGTGAGCACAAAGTTCCTACAGCTCGACAAGAAGCCATTCCACCCTCCCATGGCGCTGTGCTGCCCCTCGGGCTGCAGAGGAGAGGGAGGAGCCACCCTCCCCTCCCGGAGTTCCACCCGCCCAGAGCCGAGCACCGCAGGATGGGTACAGACAGTCCTTGTCCCCAGGGAGGACCGCAGCCTTTCTGGGGGCCCCGGCGGTGTAAGAGCACAGCTGCTGGACAGTGGGCGGAGCGGCAGGACAGCAGATTGTCAGGGAGAGCACAGGTCTAAAGGCAAGGGTAAAGTGCGGGCAATAGTTCCTCCCAGGAACACTAAAAATCCCGCGGCCAGGTTCAGCCTTGGCATTTTCTGTGCCTGTGATGTGTGACAGCCAAGCCTGTGTCTCTGGCAAATTAATTTACATGAGAATGGGACAGTCTGCCTTTTTCCTCACAGGCTGAGTGTTCATTAACCCCCTGCTGAACCCCAAATGAGCTGTAGCTGACTTCCTGCTCCTCGTAGGGATGAACGGGAGCGCGGACACGGGCGGGCACCAGTCCCAGATCTGGAGGAAGCAGCAGCACAGCACCAGTTTGGACCTGCACAAGTACCAGGGCCTCGAGTCCCCCCTGTCTCTCAGGAGGCCTTGCCCAGCACTGCTGTTCACGTTTTTCTGCTGCAGATCCAGGGCCAGAGCACACCCCGCACCCCCTGCACGGTGAGGAGTATTCCAGGGTGCCCATGGCAGCTTACTGGGCAAGGAACTCGAGAACGAGCAGATGAACTCCAGGGAGAGTAAACAGAGCTGGGTATCAGCTGTGCTATCGGGCACTTCAAACAACACATCAACATTAACCAACACCCGACAGAAATCTGCCCCAGGCTCACCTACTACCTTCATTTTTCCTTCAGTTAAATTGTTAATTTCCGAATCTTTTAACATGCAAATGCAAACCGCACCGAGTGAGCCCAGGAAGGCAGTGATTTTCACCTGCACAGCTTTTCTTCCCTAGCATTTTCATTGTATTACAGTCCACAGTTTCGCCTTGCAGCCTTAAAAAAATAAAGACCTTCTTGCTTTAAGGCACAACAGACTGGACTGTGAATAAAATAAAAGGAAAAGAAGACAAAACTGGACAACAGGAATTATTATTAGATTGACAGTAGACCACTGGGTCAACTCATTCATTTCGTTAAGCAACAGCTGAGTAAATGCTGCAACTGTTCCTGAAAACAAAACCAAAATAGCTCATTTGTTACCATGAACATACAACGGTAACTTTCTTGCTTCCTGGATTTAGAGTACATTTTCTTTCAACAAATAGTTGCAAATTCAACACAACAGTTGCAAATGTGGCACGGGACCTGTGCAATGTATTCAGGGATCTCTGGAGGAAAACAATAGATGGTGAGCGTGTGGCTCAAAATGGCTGTTCTGCACAGAGCTGCTCCCTCAGGACTGCTCAGCTGGGAGCCAGAACACTTGGGAGTCTGGAAAGTGGAAGGGAAAACACGTGTGATAGGCAGGAGATGGGAAGTAATAAAGAAACAAACAAACAAACAAACAAAACCACAAAAAACCAAAAAACACACACACCAAAAAAAACCCCAAAAAACCACCAAACACAGGAATGATTAATGCAAAATTTCATTTTCCCAACTGAATACTGAATGTATGACAAATGTGATGCCAACCCTCTCACAGTACATTTGTTTGTAGTCTTTGGTGACCTTGCTTTTCTTAACCAGTGAGATTTTCCATAGAGACTGAGATTAGGGCATATCCCAGATCCATTATGTGTGTCCCTGACACAAATTTATAATAGACAGAAATCAGCACAGCCTATACAGACAACTTGCTACTTCTCTTTCTGCCCATGCCTTTTGTGGAGGTGACATGAACTTTTAAATTTTTCCTTCAT
This sequence comes from Phylloscopus trochilus trochilus, assembly GCA_016584745.2. Classification (NCBI taxonomy): domain Eukaryota; kingdom Metazoa; phylum Chordata; class Aves; order Passeriformes; family Phylloscopidae; genus Phylloscopus; species Phylloscopus trochilus. The sequence goes on from WQNJ02000094.1 coordinate 785,171, forward strand.
ATCTGGAAACTTAACATGGCTTTTTTGCATTTTCTATTAAAAACGCAAGATGATTTTGAATCAAGTTTAATACAAGTCTGAAGATGAACCCTGTGCAAAACTGTCAAGTTATATAACAAAACAAACATTCCCAATTCAGCCTGGGACACCCATTTAAATTACCAGCTCACTGAAATCACTGACTGCAAATTGTGAACCCTGTTTTCCCTTGAGGGAAAGAATAATCACAGTAGATCAAACAAATGGCACAGATCAACGATAAAATACAAACCATGATTTCTTTTGAAAGAAAAAAACCCCCGAATACTCCCCTCCTTCCTTCCCTCAACCACTGCAAGTGCTATTTAGCCAGGTAGAAATAGGTGATTATCTGCCCCCAGACTGCTGGGGGTGGAAGCCTGAACTCTCCTTCTGTGCCTGAAGGAATGAAGGCTTCGAGGTCTCTTGATTCTAACCACCAATCTTGAATAAACTGACAAAAAATACTCTTGTCTTCTGCCAGATTAGTTAAAGTCAGTCAGGCTACTGAAATGTTATTATGAAAGACTCACAGACAGGACAATTCCAGCAATGGATTCGGAGTTGGGAATAAGTCAGCTACCCCTGTGCTCTGAAAGACAGGCCCCATGGGAATGCTCCTTTGCCTCTTCTGTGGAAAATCTCCCAGTCCTGACCAGATCAGGCTGAAATTACCAGAGGGCTGTGAGCAGTCTCTACAGGATAACTACAGACTGACAATTCTCCCTGAATATCACACAAAGGAAAGACCCACCCCTGGAAATCCACAGAACTGACTGAACTCTTCACTAAGCACATGTGTGCACTGACTTCTCAGCACAAGAGGTTTTCTTCTGATTCCTTACCAGGTGCAGGAAAATCTCCTAAAGTCCTGTTTCAGCACCATTAGGTGTTTCATACTTCAGGCAACTGCACATGCCAAGGGATCTACACTCATGTGGTGTACAAGTACCTTTATCTTTTTAGCCAGATTGACATAAATCAATTTGATTAAAAATACATTCCAAGAAACTCAAGTCTTTATTAAAATTTAATGAATAGCAAAAGGTATTTAAGAAAATGAAGGAGCACTTACAGGAAAGAAGTTTTTAGCAGTTAAGCACAAGAGCAAACATTATACACAAACCAACAAACCAATATCCTGTGTTTTCAAATTAATTGAGTCACATCCAGCAGCACTGCCTGAAGGAAGAGCCAGTACAACTCCACTGAATACAAATACAAACCTTATACTAAAGTCCCACGAGTTGTCAGTATGCTCCTGACAACATTTTGCTACCCAAAAAACGACCTCTATTTGTGCTAGCTCACTGAAGCCATCTCATTTGATGGAATATACCTTTAATTCCCCTTGCTTTCTCTATTCTCTTGCTGAATACGGGTTCCATTTGCAGCCGTTGCCATGAAAAAATTCTATTTTCTAATTTCTCCATTCATGCCTGTTGCCTGCTGCAGCTCCTACCTCTGTAGCAGTAACACTTGCATTAAGTGATTTTGGGAGAAGAGCCGCTTTGCCTGCAAACTTTCCATTCCAAAAACCCTTATCTGAACAAACCCCTTCAGATAGCAATTCCAGGCAGGGGGGGAAGAACAGAGAAATTAACACCGAAATACAGTCCCCTCTAGCATAGGAAACCAGGAAAACAATTCAGTTATATGCAAGAAAGGTTTTAAGAGGTACATTACAATGGGGTGAGGCACGAGACGGCACCTTCGGTCTACGACAGCAGATGACAGGCCGAGAGACACCTCACTCACTGCTTTGGATCCTCTCCCAGCAATCTGTAACCCCTGGCAGCCAGCGGTGGCGTGCGGGGTGTGCAGGAGGGGACAGTCGCCTGCAAAGCAACCAAGCTCGGGAGCGCTGCGAGGAGGGCGGCACCAATCGCGATGGCAACTGTCGCCGATAAGAGGGCACTCGTCTCCATGGGTACCCTGGCAGCGGCTGCAGGAAAGCCCCTCCGGGCAGGAGCGGGCGAAGGGCGGTGGCTGCCCGGGCTCGGTCCTCGCGGTGCCGCGCCCTCCGCGACCGCCCCCGCCATGGCGGAGAGTGCCGGCCCCGCTCGGCCCCAGACACATCACTGCCACCGCCCTGGCGCCGCGGAACCCAGCCGCCGAGGCACCGTCTGGGCTGGGAAGGCGCTCCGGCCCCCGCTGGGCCCTCGCCCCTGCTCTATCGCGACAGTCACGACCCCCTTCCCCCGCCCGTGTCCCTGTCCCCGCCGCTTCGTGGGGCCCCGGGCTGTGCCCCGTCCCCGCTCTGTCGAGACACACGCCCCCTCCGCCGGTGCCCGTGTCCCCGCCGGCTCTGTCGCGACAGTCGCCCCCCCCCCCCCAACGGGGGGTGTTCGTGGGCACGCGGCGCACGCGCGGCCGTTTCCGCGCGAAAGACGTTTTCCCGCGTGCCGCGCGCGCCGGGGCGGGGCCGTTTCCCCTCGTTCCCGCCCCTTCCTCTCCGCGCGGCGCGGCGGCGCGGGGTCGGGCGCGCGCGGTGCGGCGGCGCGGGCGGCAGGGGGCGCTGCGCGCCCGGCGCGCGGGGCGGCTGCGCCGTGGCGGGTCGGAAATGCCGCCAGGTGGCGGTTTAGGATCGCGGCCCCGCTGAGCCCCGCGCGGGCCCCGCCAGCGCCGCCGCCCCGGCCCCGGCCCGCGCCCGCCGGACCCCGCGCGCCGCCGCCGCTCCCGCAGCGCTCCCGGGGCGCTCCCGGGGCGCCGCCGCGGCGCGGCCCGAGGTGAGCGCGGCGCGCGGGGAGGGAGCGCGCGGGAGGCGCCGATCCAAGATGGAGGCGCGAGGGGCGGGGGCAGCGGGGCCGGGGCCGCTCGCTCGCTCGGTCTCCGCGGCGGCCGGGCCGGGAGCGGGCGCTGCCCGTGCGAGGAGAGAGGAGAAGGGGAGGGGAGGGAAGAGGAGGCGGCGCGGGGCGGGGCGGCTCCTGCCGGAGCAACGGGTCCCCCGGGCGCGGCGCTCTTCGCCGCCATCTCATTGTCCCCGCCGGGGCTTTGCCGGGGGCGCGGGGCCGAGCCGGGCCGGCCTCCCCCGCCGCCGGGCCTGCGCCCCGCTCCGGGTGGCGGCGGCCGCGGCGGGCCCGTGGGGGCGACGGGGGATGCTCGGGCGGAGCGGGGGTGGCGCTTCCGCCGCGCGGGGCTCGGTGGCGGCGGCCTCCGGCCGGCCCCGGGCGGCGGCGGAGGAGGGAAAGTTCCGGGAGCCGGTGGGCGGCCCGACCCGCCTTTGGCCCGGCCCGGCCCGGCCCGGCCCACGAGAGCGCCCGGGCCGCCCGAGCGCCTGGCCGGAATCCAGGGAGGCCAGGCCGGGGTGCAGCCCCGGGGCTGGGGACCCCCGCCCGCCGCTCCTGTTGCTCGTCCCCGAGTTTCCAGTGCGGTGGCCCCGGGGCGAGCGGCCGCCCCTTGGCTGGCCCGGGGACAGAACCGTGTCACGCAGTCGTGGGGCTGCCCCGGGGTTGAAATGGGAGAAGCAGCGCGCTGAGCCCCGGGGTGGCGGGACCGGAGCCGGGATCCAGGGATCCATGGCTCCGGGAGCAGCCAAGTACAGGCAATGCCCTCTGGCCGGTGCTGGGAGTGGGGGAGAGGCACAAAAGGAGGTTGGGGTCCTGCGCTGTTGGGCTCAAACACAGCAAAGGTGCTGCTTGGAGTAGTGGAAGGTTTCAGTGGTGGGTGCTGGTCACTTGGTACCTGGCCCATCCTGGGAAGTGGTGGACAGCCGCACTCTGCTTTCCCTGTGTTCCTGGGATGGAACAGGGAGTGTGAGCAGTGGTTGGGAGGAAGCGTGACTTGGGAGAAAGAAAATAGTTGTAGTATCCATGGAGCAACTTAAAGGGACATGACTGCCAATACCAATGTCAAAAAACTTAGTTTCTGGGAAGACAGTGTGAGTTTAATTAAAAGGAATTGAGCTGCTTTATAAGCATTGATTATTTCAGTTGCATTTCACACAATTTTGTGGCTGCACAGAATTAGTTTAGTGATAGCATCTATTGTTGAGGTTGTTGAGGAATGAAAAATCTTCTCCGGGTCACACCACCAATGCAACTGTTCTTAAACTGTGTCCTATGTTTGGTGGGATGGTTGGCATTAATGTCTGGGTTCAGTAACTTTCCCATGTTATTATGCTGGTGAAAAAGGAGTAGTGTGAGAGAAGGATCAATGCAGATTCTTTGGATCCAAAGCAGTTTGGTCTTGCCTGGTTATTTGACGAGTGTTTGTACAGTGTAGCCCATCCACCCATGAAGAAATCGCTGGGCCGCAAGGCAGTGTGCAAGTTGTTTGTCAAAAGGTGTTCTGATCATGTGAAGAAGTTCTTCCTGTTACAGAGTTGGAAACCAGTTATTAGAAAACAGTTTATTTTTTTTTTTTCTTTCTGACTCAACTGTGATGATTTTTTGTTGGAAAGCCTGAGAAAATACACGTAGGGGTGCAGAGGGTTTTGAAATGATACACTAACCCGTGATGCAGCAGTTTCCTTGCGAGCAGGAGCAGGGGGGCTGACTTCAGGATTGTGATTAATCTGAGAGGATGGAATTTTTACTGGCTGCTCAATAGAGAGTGTGCAGTTGAAATTCTATGTTGCTGCTGCTGATGGACACATGTATTTACATCAGTGAGAGTGGGTAGTGGGAACCCACAGAAGCTTTCCTGAAGCTGGGTGAACAGTTAGTGCCAGTTCTGGAGGTTCAGAGCACTTCATCCTTCTACCCTGTGTCTGGTGGACTGCAGTCCACACAGCCTCTGGTGCTTCCTAACATTTTACAAAGTGCTGGAGTTGACTGTGAGGGAAAGCATTTCTGGCCAAATGTCCCCACCCAGTGTGCTATGGTCTGAAGTTGTGAGGGCAGCTGAGACCCTGCTGCTGGAGCCCTGTGATGGGGTCTCTGAGCCTGTCAGCTCCTCTCTCTGTCCACAGCCTGCCCTTCATGTGCAGACTTGTATGTGGCTTCTTCTGCAACTGCAGCACACCTTTTGAGAGCTGAGAAGGTTTGTGAACAATATTATAACTCACATTTGGATGTATTGACAAAATTTCCTTGGGGTAGTCAGAAACTCAACAAGTGAATATTTTGCATTTGAAAGAGCAAAATGTACCTCAAGTTTGTGCTGGTGACTGGAATCTCTTGATTCTTTCCCTTGGTTGTAAAGACATGTTCTGGTACAAGTTGGCTAAATAGTGGTAATTTCAATAACATTTTAGTAGGCAAGTGAGCCAATAGAAGTGTAAGGATGCAGTGAGAGAAATGCTGAATTGTGATGACTTTCTGAGAAGAGTCCTTTTACTGAGATGAGAACATGCCTTTACGGTAATGTTGTGGTTTGTTTTCTGGTAACACAAAAGCCTCTCACACTCTGCTGAGATTCCAAAGTACCAGACCAGTAGCTACCAGAAGACATACTGAAAGAGGCAAACTCTAGTTAGTTGTGAAGAATGAAGAGAATGTTGTCAACAACTAGAAGTTGTGCAGGAATGTTAAAGCCAGAATTCACATGCAGCACTGCTGAATAGGTGATTGGCCTCTCTGGGATCTCCCCGTGCTGCATCTTGAAGTTTTGGGATGAGGCTCTGGCTTCTGGTGCTTGGAGTCAAACTCAGAAGGTGATGCTGAATCTGGTGCCAAGATAAGGGAGTGCCTTATCTAAAACTGCTGTATTGACTTCAGGACTTAAAATGCCAGCCCATGTCTGCAAGATACTTCCTGCTTTCTTTAAAGTTTTGGGGATTTACTTGGAGTCACTCTCATTTATCAGTGGAGCTCTGAAACTCCAATTGCAGTACTGCTGTGTCTGCTCATTTGGCTAAAATCAGAAAGCAGTAGAGTTGGGTTTTGTTCTTGGAGAAGAAAGGGAAATCCTACAAAGTTTGAGTTCATGGGCAGATGATTGTTTTGTTGTTTCTACCCAGGGCATCCAGGGATATGCAGTTTTGCTTTTCCATGCTGATGTAGTTTTGTTGGTTTGGGTGTTCAATATGTGATCAGAACACAGAAATCTATTTCTCTGTTTCTTAGAAAATCTAATGTTTGCAGTGGTTTAGAGAGTGTTACTATGACCTCTTGCAACTTCTCAGTCTGAAAGTACACTTTCAAAAGTAAGTGTTGTTTTGTGAAGATGCACTCTGCTTTTTTTCAAAGGCAGACCTCACCTTCAGCTTGCTGAAAGGAAGGAACTGCAGAGGGAATCTTGTCCTTAGTTTTGATTTTGTAGCGACTTGCTAATTTAATTTCTGACATGTCCTATTCAAAGTCTTGACTGTAGTCAATGGTTGCAGCACTTGGCAGCTCGTGTGTCACTGTGAGAGAATACCCAGGAGCTCTCCCTGTGGTTTGAAGGAACTGTGCTCCTGGCTTTGCCAGCTTTGCCACATTTCCTTGTTTGCATCCCTGCAGGCATTTTATAATTTGGAAAATGCTTTTTAATGCTAATGGTGTGCTTGAGATAGCAGGATGCCTCAGATAAGAGATCTGTCAGGGCCCAAACAGTGTCACCTGTGTCCTGTTCTGAACTGTAGGTGTGACTGAGCTTGGTAAATTTGGTAACTCTGCCTTAATTTTGGAATATCTGGGGAGAAAATGCCTATTTATAAATGCAGGTAATTCCATATGAAGTGCAAGTAGTGCAGATACAAGGCTTTTCATGCCTTCAGGCCCCTGACTTTGGTGGCTGCTGCTCTCTGTGCCCAGAGCTGGGAGCACTGGCTGGCCAAAGCTACCAGCACCCCATCCCTGACCTGGCTCATCCTGCCCAGAGGGTAAGTGGGTCTTAAAAAACACAAAAAGGTTGCATGTGGTGTGGTGGGACAGGCTCTCAGCCATGGCTGTCAGCATTATTAGACATGAGAGCTTGGATGTGGGAGTGTATTGTGAGCTCCAGTCACACAGTTATTAATCATTTATTTCAGAATTAGGAGCAGGAGGTGGAATTCTTAAGCATGTCGCCCTTCAGCTGAAGGGCAGGTTATTTCAGGTGGTTCCCAAAAGTAATGTTTTACTAGAAAGCAGCATGAGGGAACATCCAGCCAACTGTGTTCCTTGCTGTGCAAGGTTTCAGCAGCAGAGATGTTATTTATTCTGTAAATAAATGTAGTGAGTTTGTGCTCTGTGACTCTACAAATAGCAGATTTGTATTTTATTGGCAGATTAGCTGAATGAAAACAGCCTTGACAGATTGTTCAGTTCACAGGAAAAAGATATTTCTTTGTAGAGTTACTTAGGGATTATCCTGTGTGTCAGAAATGTTGCTAAATGTCAACTATTTTTTCTACAATAAAATAATAAAAATCAAAATAATTCATCTTGGATACATTTTTACATACTGAAGCATACTGTGTGAAGGTGTTTTTTGAAACCAAAATCAAGTAACAAGCTGAGTATCTGTCTGCTCTCCCCCATGTGAGGGTTTCTCTCTCTCTTTTTTAGGGTTAGAATCCCCAAGGATCTGGAAGATACCAACATGTTTGTGTTTATAAGTGGAAAATGAAACTTCATTTGGGAATGGCTAATAAATTCCACCTTAAATGCATGCTCAATGTGCCAGTTTTGCATTGTTAATTTCTAGATCTGTTCATTAAGACCACATGAGCTGGTTGCTGCCAGTGGAATTGCACAAGATGGTTGAGCTGCTCTGCCAGCCTGCCTCAGCTGAGAGGAATCTGTGTCTCCTCAGCTGTACAGCTCTCCCTTCCCTTTGTGCTGCTGCTGGCTTGACCTTCCCTGGAGCTGAATTCCCTACCTGGCAAACTTCTCTGCTTGGGAGGGAGGATTTTCTGCTTAGTGAGTGAATCGAGTCAGGCTGTCAGAGTCTGGAGTTGATGGGATGATGCAGAGTCAGTGGCAGGAATACTTTTGGAGAAAAATGGTCCTGGAGATGGGGATCCTTCAGGTGGGAGGTTCAGGTTGACTCAACTGTGTGTGCCTGTGCTGGGTGTGGGTGTTCAGCATGGAGCCTATTGCTCTGTGTAAGGCTGGGATTCTGCGGGTGACTCTGACCTTCACTGAATGCCCCCTGCCAGCTCTGCTGCCTGCAGCCTGTGTTTGTTCTTCCCTTCCTTGGGGCTGCTCCTGCCCTACCAGAGCAGCCTGGTGCCATCAGCACATTGCTGGCATTCTTTTCTAGATGGAAGTGTCCCAGTCTGGCTCCAGCTCCCACTCTCAGTGTCATGGGGTTGTTTGGGCTGGAAGGGACCTTACGGATCATCTTGTCCCACACCCTCGGGGACACCTCCTTGTCCAAGCCCTTGTTCCTGGGGGACTCCCCTTCCTGTGTTGTCAGAGATGACCACTTGGTTTGCTCTTTGTCTCCTGTCTCTACACCAGGTAACCTGTCCATGCAGGGCCTGTTGTTGCTATGGCAGCTTAATTTCTTCAAGAGCCTTTTCTGAAGAATCTTGTTAAATGTCTCTTGGAAATTAAAGCAGGCTTTGTCAAGTACAGTCCACTGGTGTAAGGGAGGGCCTTGGGAGAAATCCTGTGGATTTGTGGAACTTGACTTTCCTGTACAAAAGGAAGGTTGATTTCCCTGTCTAAATACTGCAGTTTGTTCAGTTGTCTGCAGATTTATTTTCTAGAATGGTTTCTACTAAATTAGGCTCACTAGACTGTAACATCAGAGTGTTAGGTGAGAGAGTAAACGTAACTATAAATTGTGTTCAAGAGTAAGCACTGCTTCAAGCAGCAGAATTTTATTTTGAAGCCTGTTTTTTTCTGCATCACTTATGTGGCTTTTTTGGTGTCTGATAGTTTTGTTTTTCCCATATCCTTACTTTAATAGGACATTGCTTGTGGGAAAGAAATTAAACATCTCTTTTCTAAGAAATGATTTTTTTTTTACAATATTTTTTTACAATAGAGAGGTACTTACATGTTTAAGGATTTCTGTTTTCCTGAGTTCAGTGGAAATTGGTCCATGTACTGATAATTACTGATAGGGGAGATGGAGAAAAGGTCAGAGACAAGGATATATACACAGAGTACTCACCTGAAGCCTGTTCCTGTTGGCTACTGGGCTTAAAGAAACCCAAACAAATGGTTGCAGTGATACTGTAAAACAAATAATGTCGCACAGGGAGTGCAAATCAGCAGTGCACAGATCATCCTTGCACACAGAGCTGAGATTGGAGGGGCTGCCTGCCTTTGGCTGCTTCCAAACTGTGCTCAGCCATCTGTAACCTTTGTGCCCTGCTGTACAGGGTGCTCTGGGAATGGCACTGAGAGTGCAGGAGAGCTCCAGTGGTAAGGAGGGAGGCTCTTCCCTGGACTTGGCCACAGTTTCGGGTACTCTGCCCTTTGAGTCTCAGATCCTGGCTTGTTTATTCTTCACCTCCTTTTAGTTCCATGATCCCTGTGTTTCCCTTAAGCTCTTTGATGCTTTTTCTATTTTAGCACTAGCTGATTGTTCTGCTTGCATTTGCATAAATCAAATAGAATTCACCTATAATGTGTCCTTTCCCATCCCTCTGAGAAGGGTCAGTGTAGCTGATCAGAAGAAATGGCATAATTTCTGTGGGGTTTTGCATTTCTTTTGCTTCCCTAGTCAGAGGAGTGATTTTTTTTTAAATATGTTTTACTTCTGTAAGCTCCATTTGCAACAGTTTTCTCTGACAAAGCAATAAGTTGGAGCTGGAATTTAATTCCTGTTTCAAAATGGCCTAGGGAAGTTTTGAATACCAATTATTGTGCTGTTGTACAAGATACTGGACATGCTCAGAACCTGGCGAGGTGTTTCGATATTGAACTGTTATGCTTAGTTTTCTTCCCAAAAGGAACAAGAGAAGCTGCTTGTTTTTGCTTTGCAAAGGAAAGTTTTTACACACTCAAGTTCAGATTGGTGGGACTATAAAGCACCAGCATCAAGGAGAGAAAACACTGCTGTGGTGCCTTATGTAAATCCTGTTGCCTGATGGGGTAATTAATCAGGGGAATTTCTTGTCTTGGAGGTAAATGTTTGTGAATGTCAGAGCCATTAGAGCTGGGAGGACAAGCCTTTTCCATTGGTATGCCTTACTTTTCTGATTTCTCATTGCTGGTTCTGGGTTCAGTGCTGTTGGTGTCCTGGTGGAAAGTTGAGGAGAGACGAGGGCTAAGAGATAAGGCTGAGGGATAGGAATTAAGGGAAGCAAAGTGTCAGATTTGAGCGGGGAAGGGAGGAGTTGTCACTTGTAGCTGTCATTATTTCCTGGACATTTTGTTTCCCCGAGGCAAATGTATTGTTACAAAATTGCTAAGACTTGAATGTGTATCCTTTTCTAAACTTTGAGTGTTTTCTTGGCGATCTCTACCTTTAAGGATTGCCAGGCCTTTTGCAAGAGTGTGCCATTCATCAGCATCATCCCTAGCATTCATGCAGGCCTTGGAGCCCCTGTGCAATGGCAGGGGGTACCCACCAGCATTTTCTGCAGTAAATTCGGAGCTATTGGCAGGGTCTGTCACTGACGGAGTTTTATTGTGAAATACACAGCTGAGAATAACCTTTCACATCTTCCTCGCCCATAAATTTTTGGCAGTCAGCTCCTTTGTTGTCTGTCCCTCAAACAGCTTCCTTGACCTAAAGTCATGCTTTGGTAACACCCACATCCAGGGCTGAGCTATTGTGTCTGCCTCTGTCCTGAAGGCCACGTGTTGCTCCTCTTTGTAACTCGTGCTTGCATTCAGGCCGATGTCAGAAGATAAAGACTTTGTGTGGCAGTGGTCACAAAAAGCATTCAGCATGTGGGACAGTCAGCTCTGATTTGTAGTTCCCCAGTTCTGATCTCTTCAGCCACAGGCCTGGTAAATGCCAAGCAGCACCACTGTGAAGTGTCACAGAGTGCCACTGCAGTTATTTATGCTGCTGGAATCCTGAGCCTGACCTGTGCAGGTTCACTGGTACTGGCAGATGTGAGCCTGACACAGGGAAGAGCTTGTGGAACTAAGCTATAATGGAACAATTACATAATTAAAGAGCACGGGAATGTACAAAACCAGTGACTTCAAGCTCTTCAGAAGAAATAAATTAATGATGAGCTCTCTTTGCACCAAATGAGGTGTCAGGGGTGAGGGGAACAGGCTGTTCTGGCCTGTGGTGGGGGCAGCTGGTAGAGAAAGTGTTGTTGTGCAAAGTGACTGCAGCTCCTGCAGCTCCTCAACTAGCTTGTTTTATATACATATAAAGGAAAGAAGTGTCCTTTTTAATCTCTGGTCAAGCTATTGCTGGTGTTGGTGGCATGCCAGGCTCTTTGAGGGAAGACCCAAGAGCAGCACGAGTGTCTTGAGGCAGTGCAGGAGCTGTCCTGCCCTTCCTGCAGCTCCTGCATCTGAGGCTGCAGTCAGAGCTCCCTGGAATGGGGCCTCGCTTGGGAAGACAAAAAGCTGTGGGGAAGGAAGGGAAGAACATGCTGGTAAAAGCCTAGAAATGATCTGAATATCATCTTACATTCACCACACTTGCCTATTAATAGCCACCAAAGAACAAAAATTTAATACACAGGGCAGCCTCATTTGTGTTATTTTTGCTTAGCTGTAAACTCAGGCAGTTTGGGACTTGGTTGCTGGGGATTTTTTTTAATCCTCAAGGGGAATGTTGGTTTTCCCATTGTTATAGATGGCTCAGATGAGCACGCCTGTGGTTGAGATGGGTATTGTTAGGCAGTTACTCCCATCTTGTTTCAAACAACACATGCCTCTGACAAATCAGATGTCCGGACTGGAAATTCCTGTGTTAACTTTTTAGCTTAGACTGGTTATTTCTGTGGTGTTCCAACAAAACTTATTCAAATTGATTTTTGAATATGAAATGAAGGTGGAGTGGTTTGAGGGTTGGTTTTTTTTTTGGTGTTTTTTTGTTTTGGTTTTTTTTTTGTTTGTTTTGTTTTGTTCTGTTGGGGTTTTTTTTGTTGTTGTTGTTGTTTGTTTGGTTGGTTGGTTTGGGGTTTTTTTTTGTGTGGGTTTTGTTTTGTTTGTTTTTTGTTTTTTTCTTTTCGGTTTGGTTTTTTAGGTGTGGTAAATATATTTTTCCCTAAGGATTTCAGTGCAGAATTCCTGCTGAGTTTTCATGCTTTAGGGTAAAGGCCTGTGGCTTTAATGAGATTGCTGTTTCTTAGTTGTTAAAAAAAAATCCACATTGCTTGATCATTTTATAATTGTCTTTAAAATAATAAGTGGTAGCTTGGTTTGACTTGGATATCTCTTTCTTGCAGATTTTGTAGTTGTGCAGGTTTTGCATAGGAGCAGGTTGCGTGTGCCACACAGAGTAACCTTCACTGCATCCTTCCAGCTCTGGGAAGGACAGGAGTTTGACAGACATCAGTCTGCTACTTGTGAACAGAAGCCATTCCTGAGCACCAGACTGTGTGAGGCATAACTCCCCAGGTTTGGAAACCAGGCTTTGAATCTTTAGTCTCTCGCCATAAAGTTGCCAAAAGGTGGATCTTGTCAGTCGGTGTCTTTTGTGCTCTGTCCTTGTTTCCTCCAAAGCAGGCAAGGTACCCAGGGCTCAGATAAGGAACAAATGTTTTTCCTAACTTTGTTTAGGAGAGAACATTTCTTTTGGATGAATTCTCCCAGAGGAACTTGAACAGACACCGGATGGGAAGATCAGTAAACCCAGCAGGATATAACAACATTGTGTGCTTGGGCAGTTGAGAATGTCATAGTGGAATATGAAATAAGGGATCAAAGTCATATGCTTTTAACCTGGCCAGGAGCTGACTGGTGGTGTTGAGATCAGAGCTGCTGGTGCTCAGAGTGCATCCTGAGGGTGCACAGAAGGGTGCACTTACAAAGTGTCTCAGCTTGGCTGTGATCCCAGGTGGAAGGTTCCTGTCTTGGGGGCTCTTCGGTCACTTTGTTGTGTGTGTCCACGCTCTCAGCACTGGAACCCACTATTAGAGCCATTAAATAGCTCTAATACCATTTTCCCCCCTTAATTTTAAATGTCCTCATCGTATGTGATGAGAAAAATTGACGCCACCCTGCCCCATCATGTTCTTTTCTTGCAACATTTTTTTCCTTACCCTGCAGCTGATAAGAATTTTCCTGTATTGCTAGCAGAGATTTAACCTTGCAGTATGATGTCTTGAGGACCACTACCCAAAATGTTGCAGTGGTTAATAGTTTCCTATAATACCTGCTCTGCAGTCCTCTAGCCCTGGCTTTCAAGCAGAAGTTTTCTATTATTTAGTCCTATAATTATTTTCCTGTAAGAACAATAGTTCACTTTTGAAAAACTGCAAAGTTATCACTTACACGTCTCCATCCTGTAACTGGAATGTGGTGTGTTGTGAGAATAGGTGCTAGAAAGACTTCTATTGTTGTGGTTTTGTTTAATGAAAGAATAGTATTGGAGTGTGTTTTTCTCTAATTATTTTATTTGAAATTTTTTTCACTGATTTGTTTTGTGCATTGCTGGAATCTCTAGGGTCACAACTCTTTAAGTCCAAAATCATCTTGCTTTTACAGCCATTAAAGGATATTAAAACTGTAGACCTCTGTCCAGTCTTGTGTTTTCCTGAAACAATGGACTTGTACTAGGATGGGTATTGATTTACTTTTACTTCTGTGGCTCTTCCTGGGCTTTCTTTGTTCCTGGAAGAGTATAGAGCCAAAAAAACCAAAACAATGGAGAGAGAGCTTGAGTTAATCCCTTTGTCTGTCTTGGGGTGCAACAATTTACAATATTCTTGACAGCTGCTTGTCTAATCTCTTAGGTGCTGGAAATTTCACTGCATTTCCTAAGCAGTTTATTCCAGTGTGACCATGTATATTCTTACTGTTTTTTTCCAAAGTGACACATTTTGCAGGTAACTTCTGGGTTTTATTTCATCACAGTGAGCTATTTCTGGTGTACCTCCGTGTCCATGAGCTGTCGTTTTTTTTTTTTCTCCTTGAGCTCTAACACAAACTGTGTCTTTGAATTTCTTCGTGTTTCCTCCTACCCCTGGTTTTCTTGTCCTCCGAACCAGCTTACTGCCTTGTAGATTCTCTCCTGTCAGTTCGTATCTTGAAGCATGGGCCACAAACTGGGCACTCTGTTCTGATGCTGATGATTTAGTGGTGCAAGGTGGATTGTTCTTCATTTATTTTTTCTGACAAACTCTGCACGAGAGGCCCTTGCTCATCCCTCATCCTTTTGCTTGTTATTCATGGAAGATTTGCAGGCCATCCCAGGGCTTGAGAATCTGCCTTAGCCTGTGCTTGGGTATCTGGAGTCACTCTGGATTTCTGTCACCAAGGCACGGTCACCCTTGTCACAAAGGGAGGGATGGAACCCGCAGGAAGCAATTGTCACTGGTGAAACAGATGGGTATTGGCTTGTGACAGGGCCAGCTTCTCTGGTGTGGTTAGCACGGGCTACAGCACAAACACAGGGTCAATCCTTGGCTGAGATGGCATCAGAGAGGAGCCCAGGCTCTCCCCTTGCCCCCAGTGAGGGGTGTGGGCTGATGCTGGCTGATGCTGCTGGCTGCTGCAGTTGTCTGTGCTGCCATTTGATTAGCTGCAGTCTTCAATATTCATGAAGAGTACTGAAGAAAGAGGCTGCCTTGTTTGTTCAGCATCAAGCTGTTGGAAGCATACATGGAACATTGGTTTCTCCACATCCTTTGATGTCAAACGCTGCTTTTTTGTTATTATAAAACGGCACAAGCCTTCATGATGACTTTGACAATAAGGAAAGAAGATTTGGAGGGGGGTTTTTTGTGGTATAATAGCAGCTGTAAGAGAAAAAACTGGTAAAGAAAACTAAAAGATGCTAAAAAAGTGAAGAAGGGATGCATTTGATGTGAATGTAATCTGTGTGTTTCACAGACTTGCCCTAAAATTTTCCTAGGAAACAGCTGTCTTCCAGCATGGACAGCTTTTGCAGCTTTTGTTTCTTTCCAAGCTGTAGGTACATTTTTGTACCAAGCAGAGACGTTTTGAGCTTTGAAACTAGTCTTCTAGTTATGACATCTAGCAACATTTATTTATTTATTGTCTGTTTGAATCCTGGATTCCTTATATCACAGCATTTGTTTCCAATCAGTTTATAATCTTCAGGGAATAGCTTCAGACAGATCTGCTTTGGTGCTCTACTGTTTTAAGTGCATGATGATTTGAAACTTGGATTTCACTCCTTGTTTGCTTACTTTGAAACTGCCTTTTCCTGTGTTTTACAAGCTAATTTGTCATGGGGACTATATTGGTAGAGGTGGGATGAAAATTAAACATTTATTAATTTATAAGTAAATAAATGGAAGTAGGTTGTACTTTCTAGGCTTTACTGAATTTTGCTCACTTATTCACTTTATATTGATAAAGATACTTAACTTTTTTTTTTTTTTTAGTGCTTTTTTGTCCTCAGTTAGTGCTTTCCCACCTCTTTTTTTTTTAGGTGACAGTCTATCACCTTTGCTGCCCTCCTGTCACCCCCAAGTGTCTGCTTTTGACTGATGAGCCTCTGTCCCTATGACCATTGTCGCTGGTTCCTCGCAGAGCACTTTGGCTTCTGCTTGGAGCACAAGTGCCTGGCAGGGCTGGAGATTGTTCCAGGCCGTGCCTCGAGGAGGGGAGACCTGCTCCTTGCAGGTCTGGGGTAAAGCAGGGGGGTGTGAGTTATTGTGTGTGTGTGTGTGTGTCACTGAGCAGCCACAGGGCCGGCTGCCTTTGCCAGCTCAGCAGCAGCCGCTGTGTTTGTTGTACGGGTGTTTTGGAAACACACTGAGGGACTTTGACAGCTCTTAGTAGCTCTTTTGTCAGCAGGTGAACGGGACTTTGAGTAGCAGAGCAATGCAGGGGACGGTGGCTGAGCAGCCTTTTTTGGTGCCCTCGCTGTGCAGCTGTAGCTCCCTGCGGGGCTGCTGCTCTGCTGGGGGTGTTGGCAGAGGTGTGTGGGAGGGCAGGGATCTTCCTCTGCGGGTTAGAGAGCGCTCTGTGCTGGCATGCATGGGGATCGGGATACTCAGGGCTGGGGTGGAGAAACAATTGATGTTTTGGTTCTGTGCTGCTGTGGCTCCCAACCTGATGGAGCACGCTTTGGTGTGTAGTTGGGCATTTTACTGGGTGGGGCAGCACAGAGTACAGCAGGAAACGAGTGACTGCTCATGGAACCTGGCTGGTTCTCTGGGAATATGGCTTTCTTCCCTATCCTTGCAGCTGGGAGGCCATCAGCACTTTGTTCTTTCAGTGTACCTCCCAGGGAAACTCGAGATCATGATTACATCACTTACCTTACCAATGTATCTCCCTTTTTAATAGACTAGGAAGAGCTTTGCCATCAATCTCTCACTTTCCCTTCTAATAGCCCTCAAAAATCCAGGGGAAAAAAAAAGTCAACTGCTCTCGGATCTCTTGAGAGTTTGGCACTGTGTGTGTATAAGGAGCTTGAGATTTCAATGTTTAAATCAAAATCCATTCAGTCTCAGGACATTTTTCTCTCTGATTTCATCCATGTAGTACACAATTATCCCCGTCTCTTCTGCTCAGTTTTCTGTAGACTGCAGTATTTTTAAGAATCCTTTCCTTGATCAAGCTCCAAAACTGTTTTCCTGCCCCTCTTCTTCACAGTGGCTGTATCTAAGCTCTTGTTTAACAGACTCAACAGTTTAGTGTTAAAACAAGAAAAAAATTGTGCTGTTTTATCACAACTTTGTAACTCTTTATCTGAAATTAAAGTAAGAAATTGAAAAAAAAGAAACACTATAACAGACCAAAACAACAGCCAGTGGAAAAGGGAAGCTGAACAACTAAATATGGGGTATAACAACTCAAAGTAGAATTTTTTGCTTCCCACAGCCAAGAACTGGATGGTTGGGTGTCAGAACAGGAATCTCACCAGCTGCCTGACAGTGGTTTGTCCCTAAAATCATCTTTGCTTAGGAACTTTTAGACATTAAAGATTTGTTTTCCCCTGTAACTTGGTGGGGCTGTGCTCAGAAAACAGGTGATAGTCTTCAAGTGTTCATTTCAATCTTACCTTGTTCTTGTAGTGTCAATTGTTGACTTAAGGAAACTGTCTTATGTTTGCAAGCCAGTATGTAACTACTGTGCTGATTGTTTTCCCTTCCATTTTCCTGCAATGGGGTTTAATTTTATCCAAGTCTTCATCAGTCTGGGAGTTTGCAAGCAGATTAGGAATTAAATTGTACAGTAGAGAACAAGCAATAATAAATACCCTTTTAAATGTTAATTTTAAAATAATAAAAAGAGTGGTAAAACCTCTCCTGTTAAAATGACACTTTCAAATGTGTTCTGGGTACCATTTTTCTAGTGAACTGAAATCTCACTGAATTATCTTTTCTTTATTCTTCCTTTGGCAATTAATCTCATAACCCATTCTCCCAGGTCATTCTTAGTAAGGTCAGCAGCTACTCTTAATGACAACCTTTTTTCAAATGTGACTGCCAAATTGCATTTTCATGTCAGATAAATATCTTCTGTCTGCAAAGAACACTCCTGTTACAGAAACATTAGCTATTCCATCTCTGCTCACTGTGTTCATGTATCAGTGCTCCTTCCTTTGAGGAATGTTTGAAAACTTGTGGAAGAGGCTTTTGTGCCCATTGGCAAGGAGCTCATGAAACTTTTTATAGCTTAAAAGACAAAATTTTCTCAGCATTGCCCTAAGAATGCTGGGGACATGTTTTTAGCTCCAATGTGGGAATTTTTGCTGAAACTAATAACTGTCTTATTTTACTTTGTGTTAACATGCTCAGTATCTCTGGAACTGCAATATGGCTGTATTGACTGCAGTTAATGTGTGAATAAAACATACAATAAAACATAATATTCTTTTTAATATATATATATAGTATATAAAATGAATAAAACAAGACAGTGCTGAAGAGTTTCCTGAATTCTGACTGCAAAGGAATGTTCAGGATTTGGGAGTGCTCAGGGCTGGGTTTCACTGGTGCTGTAGGTTCAGAGGGCTCACACTGAAGCAGGCTGATCTTTAAAAGTGCAGTACCCACAGGTTCTATTAGACATGATGTTCAGGCTCTGTGTTGTCTCACATCTGCTCATAGTGCTCTCTCTACAAGGTCACATCCTTCTTACAGTTCTGGTTTTGAATGGTACCTACAGAAATAAGAAGTTGGGGACAGGATTTGACTTCACTTTTTAAAATTTTTTTTAATTGAAAAATATAAGTGGAAAAACCCACAGGCATAACAACCTCAAACACATTCAAGGGTGTAGTTTATGCTTCATGTACTGATGTGAATTCTCTGGGAGTTGTATATTCAGAACTTCCTGTACTTAGGCAGGATGTGAGATTTTCAGCATATATGTTTTAGGATGCTGAACGCCTGCTCTAAGTGCACAGTGAAGTCCAAGTTTCAGCCTGCAGGTAAGACAGATGCCTTCCATAGCAAATGCACAAATAATTCCCTGTGTTCCTGTAAAAGAGGAATAAGCCTGAAAGCATTAGTTTAAAAAGGTAGTCAGTTCCCTTTTCTCTCCTTGGCAGTATTAAGACCAGAGCATTTTAGATAAAGAAATGTAAAAATCGGTGCTGGGAATTGCATTAGAGTTGCATGGCTTTTGCAGCTCCCATTGCTCTTGTGTTTCCTCTTCCAGGCAGGTGTGGGAAGGCCAGTTAGCAATCCTGCAGGGATGTGCTCCTTCCCAGGTGCCTGCAGGCCTAGGATAGACTGAGAATGTGCTTTGCCATAGATGTTACAAATGCACATTAAAGCAGTGTATCCTGCTTGAAACCCATTATTTAGAAAGCAAAATGTGACAGAGACAGGAGAACATGGTAATCACAGCAGAACAGGCCAGGCTGAGGTAAAGAATGAGAGGTGGGATTGCTCCTTTCTCTTGGTCATGGGCTGGAAATCGATTAGTGTTGGACTTGAAATATGTAATTAATGATGAAAAGAGCCGCTGGCAATTTGGAGTGTATTGAACATGAGCTGTGTAATGAAGTAGGGAGGTAAGCTCAACCACTTTAAATGAGAGAACCTGTCACATCTGTAATGTTAAAAATCTGTCTTAGTATTAGAAAACTGAAATGTTAGAGTACTCAGTAATTTATAGTATTTAGCATTAAAAATGGGAATAAGCTAATTGTGGGTATTAAAATGGCTGCAATAAAATTTGGACATTGAAGGTTTATAGAAGCTCTAAGCAGTAATTAAGGATGCTATTTTAATATATAAAATTTATTAAAGTTGAGCAAAGAAAAATCCTCATGCAGCTCACAAGGGAAAGTGTAGAAAGAAACATCTGCTTTTAAATTCTTATTGTCTCTTACTGATTTTATTTGAATAACTAAGAAATATGAAACTAGACTATCCTCTTCTCATACATAGTATAATTAGAGATAATCCCATGTCCTTACTAGAATTGGAGAAGATAGTCCTTTGCATGTTTATCTACTTTTATACTTCAGTTGATAAGGGATTAGAGACTAAGTTTGTGAATTTTTTGTCTACTCTGTATTTTCTGGGATTTTTCTATTTTAGAACTTCTGAGATCACAGTTGAAATAAAAGCTATACTTCTATGCCTAATCAAGCAGCTTCCTCATTTTTAGTTGGTGAAGTATTTTTGGCATCCTTTTCTCAATCTGACCTTGCTGGGCTACTACTGCTGGGATAATGGCAGCTCCCTGAAAAAAAGGAGGAAAGCTTTGCTTTCAGCTGGCTCTGGATGACCCTTTTGGTGCTGGAACCTCTTCATGGAGCAGTCAGAGAAAATCCAGGCAAGCTCCCTATCAACCTGCAGGCCTTTGGGTAAGCTCAAACAGTAGGCAAGAAGCTCCTGGGAAATGGGAGAAAACCTTTGGCAAGAAGTTGCAAAGTCTCACCAGTTTCTTCAGAAGCTCAGCAGAGGCTTAATGGATTATCTGAATATTGAGTTGTCACCTGGAATAGCACTTTTCCAAGAGATTTAAATTACCTGTGTTCTTGAGCCATCCACCTTCTCCCCTTCCAGACAGGTAATGGTACAGCAGTGCCACTGAGTTGGATTAAGTACATTGCTCAGTTAGACTGGGTAAGATTAAGTAAATAAAATGGGCCCTTTCAGTTTGCCACCAACTTGTTTTTTAACTGCTTTTCACTGGGGATGATCAGGATTACCAAGGTGTGCCCCTTTCTTCCAAAATTTTGGTGGTGTTTCTTTAACACATGCTTTTGCCTTTCATAGTTTGGGCCATGGCAGATTTGAAGGTTCAGGCTAAATTCTTTGGGACGTGGAGACATGCAGAGCTCACTTTTAAGCTGTGTTTGAGTAATCCTTGTTCATTGGTACCTGTGTTTATTGATGAGTAATCTTTGATTAGCACCAGCATCCTTGACTCCCAATGAACATCTAGGAATGTCCTTTCTCTAGGAATACAGGAGGATTTGTGTTGAATTCTAGCTGTTCTAGGCTCTATGCCTGCTCTAAATGGAGTTTGAGCATGTCCAGTCACTGTTTTTGAAGCCCAAAATAGAATTACTGTCTTGTGTGTCGCTGAACAAATAATTCTGGGAACACTTTCATTTGCTCTTTTGCTCTTAAGTTTTACACTCATTGCATTTTCCTTGAAAAGTATTTCTGAAAAATATTTAGTTGGCTTTTCCTCAAATCAGAAAGTGTTTGTTGTTATTACATCTAGCTGTTCAGGTGGATGGATATTACCTTGACCACTGGACTGAATTCTCCATGGAATAGTGGCAGGGCTCTGAGAGCACTCCTTCTGAACACTGCAATTATGTGCTGTTCAGCACTCCTCTTAGCAGGACCCTGGTCAATACAGTACTTCATAATTCCTTGGGTTCAACTCAGATTTAGAGAGGATGTCAGTATTAATGTGTTCAAATTATTCTCTGGAAGCAATCATGCTGTTAGTTCATTTGGCAGACAAAATCAACTTGACCCGGACCAGGAAGCTGCCTCTTATCCTAAACCCTTATCATAATTTTCTAAGCCCTCTGCATTCATTGATATTGCCTGTTCATACTACTTTCCATATTATCAGAGAAATCATTAACAACTTCCTCTTCTCTGAGATTATGGTATGGTTTCTTAGAAGCCACATATCAGTCCAAGTTTTTTTTTGCTTGTATCACCTCTTTAATTCTTTAGCCTTTCTTTCCCCCACTAAAAAAAATAAGTAAAAAGACCAGCAATTCAGAAGGGCAAAATGCTGAGCATTAAATTCTGTGCTACTAAAGCTCTGGGGTTAAGAGTTTTTTAACTGCTGAATTCTGGAAGATTTTTGAAACAAACCTTTGAATGCATATTAGTTTGGAAACAGGGAAATCAATCCTTCAAAACAGTTCTGCAGTACACATTTAATTGTCTGTGTTTATTCCAAATGCTTTTAAGGTAGAAAAGAAGCTGAAAGATTCTTGGCAAATACATGCTACTTGGATAGAAACCCAAGAATTTTAACAGCTGTTTTCTGGAGAATGTTTTGGCTTTTCTTGTTCTTGGTGATTTATATCTATATGGGCAGTTTGATGTCACCTTTTGCTGATTTGTGGTTTTCAGTTTGGTTCTCTAAGCAGTGTGGCTTTGCAAATGTTGGGGTCACTCCTGTCACTGCCAGGACAGTGGGACAGAGGCGGGAACAAGGGAAAGAAGCTTGGGGTACTTCAATATTGCTAATTTTTGGTCTTTTGAATAGGGTTCAGAATTTTTGTGGTTTGACATAACATGTTATTTAAATGCATTAGAAGGATTGAATTGCTGCATGTCTCTTAGGAGCACAGCCAGTAATTTCAATGAAATTTGGAGGGGGTAGGAGGTGTCCAAAAGACACTGCAGTTTTTGTGAAGGTAAATAAGTGGCCAAAGTTACTCTCTTAACATCTCTTTCCCATCCCTCTTCTACACACTCTTCTAAATAAAAGCAAGAGCAGGATTTCAGTTGTTGTTAGATGTTAGAGAATCCAAACAGAGTTACAGAACAGTAATCCATGGAGAACCAAGCTTCATTGTTTCCACAGCTTGTGGAACTGCTGGAAAAGACAAACAGAAGGGAAGAGTAAGTGTGCAGCAGTCTCAGTTGGCCAAACTCGACAAAGAGAGCTTTTATCAGTGTATGAGCATGGTGGCTAAGACTTCTGATTCTGAGGTTCCTGAAAATAATGTTCTGTTTCTGGAAGAAAATCTTCATTTTCACAGTTTAAACTGAAGCAATGATATTCCCAGGAAAGGCTGCAGGAGGAACAGAAAAATGTGTTGTGCCTTCTTAGAAATCCCC
Organism: Phylloscopus trochilus trochilus; assembly: GCA_016584745.2. Classification (NCBI taxonomy): domain Eukaryota; kingdom Metazoa; phylum Chordata; class Aves; order Passeriformes; family Phylloscopidae; genus Phylloscopus; species Phylloscopus trochilus. The sequence goes on from WQNJ02000094.1 coordinate 807,336, forward strand.
ACAAAGCAACTGATCAGATTTAGGATCTCATTTGATGGCTCATGGTGTGTTCTTGCAAATTCATTATTTTTAGAGTGGGATTGTGCCTGACTCTTCCAATGCCACATAATCCATTTACTTCAGTGACAGACAGAAGTCTGTGTGCCAATCACTGTTGTTGTTCTCTGGGTCAGGAATGGTTCCACTGCTGCTTTTACACTCCTGGTTCTATGGTTGGTGAGGGCAGAGCTTGGTGCACTCAGCCTCTTACCCTTGGGCAACAGAATGGGGAATGCACATGGATCATAAGAGGGAATATGGTTTTATTATACCTTATGCATATTGTCTAAATTGCCATGGATTAGTATTTTACTTCTAATTTAAGAAGCAGTTTGTTTGTATTAATTACTTTTTGAAATTTGACAGCTGGTTGGGAGCAATGATTCATTTACTGGGGAAAAATTCAGCTCATTTGAGGTTTCAGGTTAAACTTGACACCTTCAAATCTGACTTTAGTGCAAACTGAGCTTTATGCAGTGCTGATGGCAAATAGGAAATTATTTCCAGTTAGCTAATAAATATAACCATTGACGAAAACAGAAGGGAAACCCAACCTTTAAATAAAAAGAAATCCTGTGAGACCTACAGCCTTCTTAGACATGTCTTTTAAGAATTAAAATGTGGGAATGATCTTAATGACAAACAGATTTATTGGAAGAAAGCCATGTAGGATTCATTTAAACCATTAAATTTTCATGTTAGTGCTAATATATTAATTTAGTAAGAAATTGTTATGTTTGTGTGATCCTGATAGCAAAGCTGGCATGAATGTGGCCTTCTGACTTCCATCTGAAGAAAAAGTGGAAGCCTAAGGACCATATGAATTTTCAATGATAAGTGTCAACTTTCGGTGTTTAATTACAATGGCAAATTATGCAGAAAGGGACTGGGATTTTGTAAAACATCCTGTTTATTTGAAGGCCAGAGCTGTATCTCCTCCTAACAGTGAGACAACAGCAGTGAACAGGATAAAATGTAAAACGTGCATCATTGGGATCAAAAGAAACCCAGAAATGATGAACCTTAAAGGTCTGGTAGTCAGCAAATTATTTGGGGGGGATGTTTTGGGAGGCAGGTAGGAAAACAGTTAAACAGTGAACTCAGAACTCACTGTAGGCTGCTGCTGGAAGGTGCAGCCAGCTTCCCTTCATCCTCTGCCCTTTTTCAACTGGAGATGTTTCTTAGAAGAGAGGCCTGGGAAAAGAGATGCAGTATCTGGGCCCCAAGTAGAGAAGTAGTTATTTAGAGGGGGTTTGCTGGTACACCTGACCCTGGTGACAGGAATGTAATGGGGTGCACAGACTCTAGAACAAGGGAGGGTTGGGACAGGACAGGATAGAATCTTCATTTTGGTCAGTGAAGGAGAAGAAGCAGAAGAGGGAAGGTGGCCCCTGACAGGGAGGTGTCCCAGCTCTGGCTGAATCTTCAGTCCTTGAGCCATAGTCATGGAAAGAGGAGGAGAGTCAACTGCTGGAGTCTCACTCTGCATGATAAAGGTTCTTACACTGGGTCTGTGGGAGAAACCAGCCTCCTGAAAATGCAAAGGAGAAGCTGAAAAGCTGGTTGCAGTGTGGCCAGGCAGTGTGGATGGAGAGGTGGGGATGGCTGTGGCGTTCTAACTGCTGCTCTGTGAACTTCACCTGGTGCCTCGAGATACCAGGGTGGATGTCAAGACAGGCAGAGATTTTGTCCTGAATAAAGGGAAAGTTCCAGAGGGGAGAGGTAGATTTGGAAAGACATGAGAGCAACTGTAGCACTGAATGCAGATGGTAGTGAAAGATGACCTGCATTGTTCATTGACAGAGGGGTTTGTCAGGGTAGGATATAACTACGTCTTTGAATAAGAAAGGACCCCCATATACATATAGTATTAGGGAATGAAAAGTATCACCTAAAAAAATAATACTGATGCAAAATCTAATGTATGTAAATACAAGCAGTTGGGAAGATACAAATTTTGGGAGTGTTCTGGAGAGTATGGCTACACACATGCATTTGTCTTGTGACTGGCCTTTTGGCCTCCACAGGTCTTTGAAGGTCTTTTTTCTGCCCCATGTGGTGTTTTTCTTATTGTAGATGTGTTTATAAAAATTAGCCAGAAAATGGCACCACTTTTTAATAACTTTGAAGATTAGGGTATCTTGCCATTCTCAATTATTTAAAGGTTTGATTCATGAAACTGTGATCAGCCAAATGCTGGATTAAAACCTGGAGAGCTATGTCTGTTGGTATCTCACTGGAGAGATTTAAGAGAAAATTCATTGTTGTATTTAACCCATAGTTTTTAACTAGCCCTCTGCCTCATGACTGCTGCCAGCTGTCCACAGGAAGGAGGAAAAAAGTTTTTCTATCTTGATGTGAGAAAGGAGATTTTAAGGCAGTGCCTTTCTTGCTGTTCAGAGAATTTTCAGACTGATACATTAACCATAACTAGAAATGAAACACTGGTTGGTTGTGCCCCTGCCTGCTTTGCTCCTGTGAAATGTCAGCCAGGTGCAGTGAGGTATAATTGCTGCTGTAGCCCTGACTCTGGGCCTTGCTACCTTGGGGAGATGTGTATTTCACAGCTCTCTGACAATAGATATGTGTAAGAATCAGACTTTCAAAGGTGGTCTTTGTTATCCAAGCTAAAAGGATTAGTTGTGATTCAGTTTTTAGAAAATCCTCCCTGTGAAGTCCAGGACAAGTGGAGAGTCTCTATAGGAACTGCTGCACACACATAACCAGGCTGAAGTTCTTGGTGGAGCTCCCTCAGACTGAGCTGCTCACTGAGGTCATGCAGAAGTTTGGGCAGGATTTCTGTCCTGTCCAGCCACCAGGCCCTTGCAGTCACACACTTGTTCCCCCAGCTGCAGGATCGGAGAGACAAATGGAACTGTAAAAGCTGGAAAACTCATGGGTTGTGAGAAGGCCAGTTTAACAGGGAAAGCAAAAACTGCACATACAAGCAAGGGAAACCATTCAGCCTTCCCACAGACAGGCACGTGTTCTGCACCTCCAGGGTAGCAGCACCCCTTCACAGGTAACAGTGACTTGGCAAGACAAATGCCATCACTCCAAATGTCCCCCCTTCTTCCCTCTTCCCTCCAGTTTTTACTGTTCATGATGTCATGAGGTCTGGAATATCCCTTTGGTCAGTTTGGGTCACCTGTGTTCCCTTCCAACCTCCCAGACACCCTCAGCCCCTCCCTGGGGTCTATGAAAGAAATTAACTCTACCCCAGTTGAAACCAGCACATCTCTTATTTTATTTTCTGATACCCAGAAGGATTTCAGTGGGCATTAATATCAGTATGTTGTCAAAGGCTAGGTGCTGTGAGAGCTTGATGCTCATCTGAAACAAGAAAATATAACAGAAAATTTTTATCTTTGTCATGTGAGAGAATGATTTGAACTGGATTAGAGGATATGAGAAAGGAAATTGAAACACTTTTCAAGGTCACGTTGGAGCTCAGAAGCTCCACAGGCTTTCTCACCGTGTCACTGATGCAGACAGCCCTTGGTGATCCAGGGTTTCTGCATCAGCTTGTACATCATCTCTGTATAGGGTCTGTACAGAGAATGTTCTGCAATGAGCAGTGCACTGACCTTCCCCTGGTCAGAGTGACAGTCCATGGACAGCACGTGCCATAGCTGAGACAGGCAAAGAACTGGAACTCAGGACATCCACTTGACTGAAAATCACCTGCTGGTGTAAGGCAGGGCTGTGAGAGGAAACAGCAGGAAATGAGCTGCTCTGGGTAGTATACTGGAGTATTCTTGAGTAGTTGAATTTTCTTGAAGTTTTCTCTCTGTGAATGACTAATCGGCATTTTAGATGTTTATTTCTTTTCTCTGGTTATGCTTTGTATCTAACACCACCAAAAACTGCATCCAGTGGACACCTACATCCAGAGAAAGGGACAATGTCACAGGCTTGGTCTGATGGCTAATTAGAAATAACCTGGCCACAGGATTTCATGAAATCTACTGAGGCTGAAAGTGGATACTCAGTTTTTTGTTTACTCAATGTTTTTTCAACTCCATTGCTTCTTGTTAGAGATTTCACTCAAAACACCTAACAGAAACCTAAATTAAATGATGTTTTCTGTATGTTCCTATAGATGATTTTACAACTAAGTTGAACTTGCTTAAATTAGACATTTAACGATATTTACAAGTGATTTCCTCCTTTATGACTGAAATGAAGTTTTTTCATACTTTGTGAATTGTGTGCACTTAAACAGGAATGTGAGAGTTACATCTTTGTGCTAAATATATGTCATTTGTTTGGGGTTTTTTTTCCATTGGTAGGGAGTCTTAGCTCACACTGTATTTCCCAGTACTTCCTTTTGTGGACATAAGGCCTCTGTGTTTATTTGTTAATTTTTTTTGAGTATGTGGTGTGTTCCTGTGAGCCATGGTTATTAATTGACAGATGAGTTACACTATGATGGCACTTAAAATGCACAACGTGTATTTCTGAAAGCAGTCGTTGCTATAGCAACTTTCTAGTAGGTCACTGGCAGTGTTGTGTGAGTGTGTGTGTATGATTTGGCTGTTAATGCAGACTAATACTGGTAGAAAAATGAGAAATGGGAGAGTCAGAAAGAAGGTAGCCCTTCCCCCTTCCCCCTTCCCTGTCCTCTCCCCTCAAAACAGCATAAGAGAATTTTGTGGAGAAAATGCTTACTTAGGATATTGCATGTATTGGCAAGAAACTGGCTATCATCTGCTATAATTAGTTGCTTTCTTTTTATTTATGCAAAGATTATTAAAAAGCCTCCAAATGGCCTTAATCTGACTCTGCTTTTTCTTTGGTATCTTTAGAGTTTGGCTAGGAAAGGAATCCATGCTCCGTTGATCCAAAAGTAATGTGTTGTATTTATTGAGCAATAACACCTATTTTTGAAGTACATCTCTAGTATGCACTGGAATTTTGAGAAACTGGGGGGGGGGTCCCTTTTTGTAAGATCTTTCAGCAAGGTACAAAGCATTTCCATAGCAATTTAGGCCAGTGCAGATCTCCTGGTCCTGTTCTCTCCTGATTGTTCCCATCTCTTCCCTAGCCCTGGTCCTGTGCTCATGCAAACAAGGGATGAGCCAGTTCAGGGAGCTGATCCAAAGACAACTGGAAAACAGTTTTTAAAATTGCTAGGCGATTTCCTGGATTGTACAGTGGGCAGAAAGCCAAGTGCCAGTACAGCCATAGGAGGGAGGAGCCACGGTGCCTGATGTTCAGGGCAGTGGACATGGATGGTAGTGACTGCCATTCCCAGACATTCATTCAGATGTTATTTCCCAGTGACTCTGCTTTTGGTTTTGCTCAGAAACTTAGCCAGAAGTGTTGTGCAGAGGACTCTACCCCAAATTCTTTGCATTTGTATTTTCTCTGAAATAGTACTCTAATAGTGTCTCCTGGGTTTTTCTTTATTTTTTACTTTTTTTCTGCTCTGATTAGAGAGCATTCATGTATCTCTTTTAAAGTGACCTATAGCTAGGCCATTATTTTGAGTCTTGAATTAACACTGCCTTAAGATAATGGAAAATGAATGACTCACGGAAGCACATTCTAGGTGGTGATAAATGAAAATAATGTAATGTGTAGGAAGTGTACTATGACCCTCTCTAATCTAATAGATTTTTCTCAAATTATAGCGTGGAGTGTTTAATGTGGACTTTGTTATGTGTTGCCTCTTTTGTTCAACAAAAGCCACGAAGAAGCTGTGCTGCATTTTCAATTGAATCAATATGATGGAATTGCTTTGCTGCCTGGATGGGAGCAGGGAGGGATTGTGGCAGGGAGAGCAGGAGGACTGGATCTGCTTGCTCCCTTCTCTTCTTTTCCAGTGTCCTCTGTGTCTCCATTCACTGGTTTACTGGGAGTATCCAAGCTGCTGTAAAAAAAAAAAAAGGACTAGGAACATGTGTGGTCAGGAGCAGGAGGAAAAAGCAGGGACTTCATTTTGAACAACAGCAGCCAATCAGATTAGTTCAACCATTGTATGAAACCTCATTCCAAAACTCTATTGAAAAAAGAAATATCTGTTCCATGTTGGTTTGTTGTTGGTTTTTTTATTATTATTCTCTGATATGTGGTCATGTTCTCTCTGTTTTGGGAACTTGATTTGTGGAAGTGCTAAGTATTGGTATAACCCCTGGAAAAAAACTTCCTTGATACTTCTAAAGTATTCAAATGATTGCTGAATGCTTTATTAAATATACTTGTGTATACTGTGTGCTCTGGAAAAGCTTGCTCTAACTTTGCCTCAAGGGTAAAGACAATGCTTATAGATTAATGTTTACATTTATTTGAATAATTTGTAGGGAAATGGAGGTAGGACTAGGTTCAAGAAAAATGAGAACTTGTGTCTTCATTGTATTTTCTGTAAGGATTGTTCCTCGAGGAAGTGTTCCCTTAGTTAACTCCTGGGGTTACAATTTTTAGCTAGAATTTGCTCTTGAGAATCTCATGGGAGTTGAGAATCTGTTTAAGGAAATGCTTCAAAATATTCTCACTCTCGCTCTTACAGCCTGACAGTTTCAAATATCAGTTACTGGATATATTTTCATTTTATGTAACTAAGATATGGAAAATCCTCTGCCTGTCTTTCTGAAGCGCAGAAGAAAGTATTTGCAAATTCTTCAGCATTTAAAGCTGTGTGGTCTGTTCTCATCTCTGCAAAAACAAAAGCCAAGGAGTCTTACTGGGGGAAATACCCTCTTGTGTGGATCAGCTGCTGGAATTTCCCCCCTCATGGAGAGCCTCAGCTTCTCTTTTCCGGAGCTTCTGTTAATTTTCATTCAGTCTTACCAGCAGTGCTGAGAGAACTGTGCTTTTTCTATTTCCAGTGTCTTGTATTAGATGGTAGAAAACAATTCTCTTCTAGGCACGAGATTTTCTTTTCTCATCTGTTAATTTTTCTTTTTTTCTTAGTCTGTTGTTCCCAGGGAAAAGGTTTGTAAGGGTGTGTGTGTAAGCAGAAGGTTGGTACTGTTGGGGACCATCACTGTAGTTTAGCAGAGAATTCTGTCAGTAGCAGTTCTTAAGTTCCGGATGTTGAAGACTGTGCTCTGAACGCTGACCTTAACTTCACCACTTTATCCTGAATGGAGCTTTGACCTTGCACAGACACAAACCAGGCAGATGCCTCTAAACCCCCCAACACATTTCTAAACAAGTTTTGGTAGTATCAGGATAGCCTCAGGATCCCATGTTTTTTCTGTTCTTGGGTCCCTCAGAGATATTAGTTTGTGGCCTTGATTTCATGTGTTAGCCTGCTACCTGTGAGGTAGCTCACTGCAGCTACTCTGCATTTCTTCTGGGGATTAATCCTTGGATTCTTTCTTCAATTCACAGTCAAGGTTAGCTATTTTGGGGGATCAGGTGGGGAAGAGGTTTGGTACCTTATTTATTTTCTACGGGAGGGTAATGGGTTTAGGTTGCTGGCAAAGCCCACATTCCAGTTTTCCAGTACCACAGGGTTTCCTCTCTGTTTGGGTGTCTTTAGAATAATAAAGCACTCTGGCACTCTTACTGGAATTTTTGATAGCTTCATTACCAGCCTCATGGAGCAGCCTTCTCATGGCAGCCTTTCCAAGGGAGGCAGCATCTTCTGTCTCTTTTTACATGGTCCATTTTGGCTAAGTTTTAGCTAAGTGATTTCATTAAGCTGAAAACTGCTGCATTTGTCCAATCAGTTGTTTTTGTAAATATTTCCCAGATCAAAAAATTCTTCCTTGTCTAGGGAGAAGGGCTGCTGTCAATGTTACTGGGAGAAAGTATTTTTGGCTAGGCTATAAAGTTGGGAGCACAAAAATGAATGATGCTTGCTCAAACACTGTCATACTAATTCCAGTTTTTGTCATCTGCTTGTCAAATAACTCTTCAGCAGTAAAAAGAGGTGTTCCTGTATTTCTATGAGCAATGCAATATACAGTTATAGAAGAAATCATCAGTGTTTGCAATGTAGAGTATCCAAGTAAATTAGTGATAACTTTGAAATTTGAGTTTGTCACCATGCCTTCAAAGTAAAGTATTTGTATTGAGTCAGGAGGGAAAACACTCAAAGGGCAGTGAGGAGGATGGTGGCAATCACCTGTTGTGTGGTCAGTGCAGTTAGCAAAGCACATTTTAGTGATGCTGCTCTGTGCTGCACTGCAGTCAATCCACAGTTCACCTGTGTCCTTGTGCTCTACACCTCTCTTACAGCATCGCCTCAGCACCTTCCCTGGGCTGGGCAGGGCACGTGGGCTCTGAGCTGTGTGTCTGATAGAGGACAGAACTGTGTCTGATCAACAGGAAAAATGAAGCTCTGCAGATCCTGGTCCCCTTCTCCACCTGTGCCAGAACACTGGCCTCAGCCAGTGCCTCCCTTCAGAAATCCCTTTTTGAGGTACCTGTCCTTCTGTCAGGCCTGTTGGTGTTTGGCAGCACAGCCAGAAATTGATGGAGGGCAAACAGCCTGGTTGGATGTGAAGTCCTTAAGAAAGGAAACTGAATTAGCTTCTCAGCCAGGTCATGCACTGGTTTCTGTGTTCTTGCCTCTATTCCTTGTATTTCTGAACATGCTTTTTTGGTTTGTCAGTTTGTCCAGTTTGGAACTGGCCTCTCAAGTGGTTCCACACAGTGTGATCATCATCTTCCATCTGTATACTCATCATTCCTGTGTCTGGAACAATGAAAAAGCAATGGAAAAAATATTGAGGGGCTTTTCAAACTTTTTTTCCCCTGAGAAGGTTTCCCTTTTAATTGGTTTATTGTGCTACGAAGGACATTTTTAAATAACAAAGAGGAAGCAGTTTTGCCCCCCTAGCTAGTCTTCCTAGGGTTTTTGACCAACCAAAATTATTTTCTGAATGATAAAAGCTTTTTTTTTCAGGATTATTTACTGAGCTAAAATAAATCTTTTCCCCCAGGTGCTAATTTGTCTTTTCCCTGCTAATATTTGCTTTTTGGCCTATTGCAGAACTGTTGCCAGTTGTACATAGTACTTTATTATAACTTAGTTCCTATTTCTTATTATTTCATTGTGATTTCTGTGTTAGGGAGTGATTAGGAGATGGTGGTGGGTAGTCATCCCTATTTTAGCTTATATTTTATTTCTTGAGTCTTTGGATGCTTTTTTTTCCTCTCAGGTCTCCATCTCAATCAGGAAAGGCTTGTAGGTACAGGTAATATATTTTTTAGGTTGGTTGACTTTGCTGTAGAAGAGTAGGTAAGCTCCTCGTTCATGCTGCTTTAGACTGAAATAAAACCACAATCCTCAAGCTCAGTACAGGTACAAAGCAATTCCAGAGAGATAAGTTATAGGGATGGAGGAAACTAATGTGCCTTTCATAAAGGCACTTTCCCTTATGAGTCAATTATTTAAAATGAATGTGAAACTTTATTTTCCAGCTGTGCACCTTCCTAAGTGTTTTGAATCAGGAGTGAGAACTTATGAGTGGAATGGCTTTGTTCTGGGAAGTGTTCTTCTGGCAAATCAGCATTTCCTTGTTTGCTGCTTGTCCTGTTGCTGTTCACCTGCGTAGTGTTGGGAAAGCCATTGAGCTTTGGGGAATTGTGTTAGCCTGTGGAAAAAGGTTTGAATTTTGGTTTCAGTATGAGGCCACTTGAGAAACATGCTTGCAAGGCTTTTTATTTCTAGCTCCAGCATGGCTGTGTGTGTCCATTGGAAAAATGTGCTTTTCCTCATGGCTTTGTCGTGGTGGTCAGGTTGTTTTAAGATGGATGAGAAGATATTTTTTAATGTATGCTTTTGCAGTGAAGGTTCTGACTTACTGCTGCTACAGATCAAAAGCTGTGCCATGGGTACTAATGGAGGGTGTACCGTTGGTGAGGTTTGTTCAACAATGTTGTTAGGTTTTTGTGTGAGGGAGTCTTGGGAAGGTTCTCTTGGCTCAGTGCAATGCTGAGCAGTCACAGCACACACCCAGGCTCTTGGGGCACTGCCTCCACTTTATGGCTTGCTTGAGTTTCACGTTGTTGGCTTTGTGACAGGAGGTGTTGGCCTGGTGGACAGGAAGCCAGTCTCAGTGTAGGCTTTTGGAAAGCTTTGATAGAGGTGTTTGTTTGGATGGCTTTGAAAGTGTATGAGTTTTCAGAGGAAAAATATGCGTCATCTGTTTCAGAAGAAGAGTAAGCTTGATTGTATCTTTATAATCTTTGTTGAAGTAAGCCCATGAGGATTTCAGCCTGTTTATGGGTCTCATCCACTGCCTTTAGACTGGGGCAGTGTCGGGTTAGGATGGATTGGAGCTACTTAGCAGCATGTGGACTCTGGAGTTACTGTTCTTTTAAGTTCTTAAGGCAAAATGTGATCAATGGGAAACTGGTGATCTGACCTAGTGAGTCTGGGTAGCATTGATGGTTTGATGGAGGGATGATGTAAATTGTGTAGTTTATAGATGCAGTGTAGTTTGTCTTGTAACCAGCTGACTAAGTGGTGAAGAAGGGAATACTCTAATGTGTTCTGATGGGTTTCTTTACCATCTGGTCTCCTTGGATTAAGGACCTGCACAGCCTCTTGGTCTTGAGGAACACATAAGAAAATTCCTGGTAGAGGAGAATACTGTTGATTCATTTACTGGAAGGAGAATTTGAAGCAAATTTTAATGAAGAAGAACCAAGTTAGAGTTGTCTGCTTGTTTTGCTGTTGACAGGGTTTGGGATTACTCACAGCTTTTTCTTTGGTGTCTGGGACATGGTGGGATTTAGGGCTTGGGTGTTTTTTTCCCTGAAAGACTGCAGGTTGTGGATTGGTTCAGAAGGGGGATTGTTGTGCTACAAGATGTAGGTGGAGGGTGTCTGGTTTGATATCAGGTTGAATTTTGTCAAGAAGTTGTTGGGGTTGGAAAGCAGAGGTTGATTCTATAATTTTTATATTATATATATTTATTATATATATTATATATTTATATAATATACATATTTTATATATATTTATAATGATCTTGTTTTGATAACCTAATCTTTTGTGGTCTACCTCTGCTCCTTTTTTTTTGGCTCTTGTTCAGTTTTCACAAACTCTTTTCTAGGAGGAGCTTTTCAGGTGTTTATAATTTAGGTTCCCTGGGTAGCAGATATGGGAAGGATATGAAAATTACTCCCTCTCTGTGGTACATCCATATATTCTGTCAGTAGTTCCACAGAATATCAAGAATCAAAAGTCAAAAAGTCTGTGCTGCCATGAGCTCTTTTGAGAAGTCTCTTTTGTGCTAAAGCAAATGGGATTTTTAAAAAAATCATTTACAGGCTTACTTGGACTAAAAATAATTAACAATGGAAGCAAAATGGCTTTCTTATATTTCCTGTTGAGATTTATTCCTGCTTAAATGAAAAGCATCAGTGGAACCCCTGTCCACTTAATACTAGTAAAAATGGTTGCTAAAAGCAAGGGTATTTAGACTGCCTCACTGCAGAGAGATAGCATTATGCTCCTTATAAAATTCTTATTGGATATTTGCTAATCCCTTTTTTAAATTCAACATCACTTCTGAGCAGCTTGAAACATGAAGTAGTTAAGAATTTTAAAATATCCACTTACCCTCATGTACACAAAAAGATGATATTTGAGTGAATAAGGAGCTGCAGTGGAACAGATGCCAATTGGCTGCATCAGGTTGAGGGTTTTGCTGAGCCTCCAGCCTGTTGTTACACAGGCAGTAGTACAGGAATCTGTGGGGTTTTGTCATTGGAGTGTTGCTGAATTCCCTGGACTCAGAAAAACTGGTACACCAGGATCTTCCAGTTCTGAACTGATAGCATTGAAAGACTCTTAGCCTAAAACTTTGTAAGGCTTATCTCTGGAGTAGATGTGAATATTGAGGAGAGGCTTTCTGTGTCTCAGTCGCTCTGGGATAATGCCCAGAAATCTTTGCCTCTTGAGGGTCTTGGATGGGGACATCTTTGCAAGGCTGTGGATCTTGACAGGTGTAGCAATGAAGGAATTGATGGAGCTGCTTCTCAAATCTGAGTCTGAGATGCTGGCTTCCTGAAGGACCAGTTTTCAGTGGTGGGAATGCTTTAACAAAGTCCTCAACACCACCTTCTTCCTTTGAAGAGCCATTATGCTTTTGTGTTCTTTTGAGGAGAGTATTAAAGGTGTCTATCAGCAAATTGGTGGAATATTATACGTTAGAGTGGTCCTACATTTTCTTCTACTTGATATATACAAGTCTCTGTATTAACCATTAGATATCCTTTTTCTTGGCAGCTTAGTTACTATTTTAGTGACTTTATTTTCATCTAGTCTTTGTGCACTTCCCCCGTAAGTTCAAATGAGTACCAGAATCAGTCATTTCCCAGAATTTTTAATTTATATGTGACTTCAAAATGCTTGTTTTCTTTTATAATCTGGAAAAAATGTTCTGCAGTTCCTTTTGGCTTTTCTACTCAGAGTCCCCCATATGAGGAGAAAAGAGGAGACAAAGAGAACAAAAAACATGAACCATTCTGAGAGTTTTTTCCTTTATTCCAGCATTCTGCATGTCAGGCTTTGCTTCCTTTTTGTGAAAATTGGTTTTATTGTTGGCAATTTTCCAGATGCAATGAATAATAGAACACCAGATGTCCACTGCTGAGAAAAATTACAGATGAGTAAACACTTTTCTGAGGTAGCATAAAAATCTATTAACGGTGCTTCTGGTGTGCCTGCAGACAGTGTGAGCTCCTGGCCTGCTGTGCTTTGTGCTGCACAGAGATGAATATCTAAAGCCTCTGTAGCCCTCTACATGTCTGACTCTACCAGGGATTCCTGCCTTCCTCTAGATGTGGATTATTTTCTAGGAATGAGCACTTACTGCAGTGCTTGAGTACGAATTTAATCACTGGATTTAATTCTAGTTATTGTCACACATGGGTTTGATTGAAGGTAAAAGTCCCAGAAACATTAGAAGAGACGGGGTAAGAAGGGGTGTGGAGAGTTAGCCTAGTCCCCAGCCTTTTCCTCCAGCAGGCACAGTTCTGTTTTGCCATGTTTTCAGACCCAAAGCAGGCTGTGTCCCAAAAGCCTTGTCTGGTTTTTCCCAGTTGTTTCAAGCTCCTTGGAATAAGCTTTCACCACAGGCTTTGCCTGCCACACCTGACAAACATGACCCATCTACTTGGGAAAAGCTAAAATATTCAGTGGATGGTAATTCACATTTGATTGAACAAACTATTGGAGAGCTTCACTAGTCCTTACCTGGTTTGTATGTGTCTTGCCTGAGTTTTCCTTGCTGCAGCAAAACCCATTGCTTGTGTGTTCCCACTGGGAAAGACTCTCCATTCTCCCTCTCGATTGCCTTTGCAGCAGTTTTTACACATAGGAAAAGAAGTCATCCTCTTCCAGTCTGGTCTGTGTCCAGCTGTACTCTCCTGCTGCTTTCCTGTGCACAGGTGTGTTAGAGCCTCCTGGAACACTGGCTTGGCCCAGTAAAATTAACTGTGCAAAACTTCGAGAAGCTTTAGGTCATTTTAGTGAGCTGAGTAATCATCAGCTGAGCAGGATGGTCTTTCTGGGGGAAACATTTAATTACCTCGATAACTTTAATTGTCTTGATAACTCATACTGTCTCTTTCATTATGCAGTCTTTTGCAAGTTCTTATTGATTGCTCAGTCTTCTGTTTGGAGGATGACCCGACTCCGCAGTTTCTACAATAAGCAAAATCTCTCTCAACTTAAAACTTGTTCCATGGGCTTTTTTTATGATTCTCAATGCTCTTGCATCATCTGAAAAAGACAGTTGAGTTTATCTTCTCAAGACTCCTAAGTTTGGAAATACAAGTGCAGAGAAACAGGAAACTTCAAGGGTCCATCTATTTATTCTCACAGCTCGAGAACAGTAAAAATAACTTTGTAGGGCCCTTTTTGTTTTGTGTATTTTATGTTCAGAGCAGGTAGGCACGAGGCTGGTAGGTAGCTGATGTTGCTGTAATGGACAGATGGGAAGGAGCGAGTAGTTAATTTAGACCTTAATCATCCAGATATTGGACTAACATTAGAATTCAGTGCCTTAACTCTTAGTCTTGTGCAATCCACCCATAATTATTTGCCCTATGAGTGACGGAGTGCCCGTAGCCCCCGGTGATCTCAGTCACAGTTATGAATGCTCAGTGCTGCAGAAAATCAGGTCAAGTGTCTCATGGAGTGCCCACAGAGGAAGGAGCAGTTATGTCTGAAGAGTCTGTAAGAGTAACAAAGGGAAAGCAAGCTTGTTTTCATATGCTCAGTCCATCAAACTTACGCTTATTTAATAAAAAATTATAATTACAAATTGAAATTATAACATTTCTGTTCTTGAGCAAGCCAGATCTACAGGCAATTGTTCTCATGAAGCATTGATTAGTATTTTTAGTGTTAGCCATCCTAGGCATTAGAAGAAAGCAGTATATGATAATATATTTAAAAGCTATTGGATTAAACACTGGAGATCAAACAATTGTCTGAGTGATATGTGACACTTTAATTAATTATGCTATTATAGCCATGGTTAAAAGATTTTATCAGCTTTGCTGTGTGATCTTGGTGTCGGTGCCTTAGCACAGACCTGCACAGTACAGGAATTAGCTGCTACCTTCTGGGAATGGTAGCAGAAGATACAGAAAAACTGATTGGTTTTAGCAGTTCACACATTTTTAGAGACAGAAAACTAAGTACAGCAGTGTGGTAGTATGACTCAGATGTTTTTGTCACGTAAAGATTTTATTCCCAGCTCTGGAAGAAGTGATTTGTGTAGCCTTTCAGTGCGAGGTCTTGCGTTTGGAATGTCGAAGAGCACAGAATAATACTGCACGCTATGATGTGACACTTCAGATGATTTTTCTGGCTGACTGGGCAGGACCTGTCTAGGTTAAAAGCATTTGGTGAGAGGAAGCAGCAACAGCTGTTTTGCTTGTAGAGTCAGTTCTGCATGTTGGTGCAACTGAGGAGACAACTGCAATTGAAGGCAATTTAAATGGGAAGCTAGGGGTTGCCACTAGATAGTTCTTGATCCCACAGGAATGGGTAAAATGTCTGGTGATACCTGTACAAAATGGAAGAAAAGAAACTTCAGTCAATGATAATAAACATCTGCTAAATACTTCAGTTTTGTGAACGAGTCTCGCTCTGTGGTTCTTCATTTTATTGAACTTCATGTGATTCCTGTGTGTCTAGTGCTCCAGTCTGCCCAGGTCCCTCTGAACAGCAGCACAAACTTTTGGTGTGTCAAACAGCTCTCCCAGGGTTTTGGGTCTGACACTGACGTGTCTTTGCAGGCTGGGAACTGCAGGTTGTACTGGAATGGCTAGCAAGAGCAGCAGGGGCACACTGGAGAGGGATGTGGGGTACTACTAATAATATATCCAGGGTGATTTTGATGGGTGTAGGAAGTGAAGCATTGCCATGCTGTGCTAGCCTAGTTGATGCTGATATTTCCTCCTTCTGTCATAGTTTGACTGGATTAGGAATGCTGCAGACCACATGGAGAGCTTGCTATGCACCATAAGTAGTGAGGAACTCACTAGTGCTCAGTGATAATTTTTCTATCACTTGGGCTTTCAATTTTGGTTTAAGTACTTATTGGAATGTGATAGAATGAAATATATATTGTGCACAGAAATTCAGTGAAATTATTTTCAAGATGGACTGAATGAGCATTATGCTTGTTTGGTCTCAAGTGATGCTATGTGCTTTCAGAGCTGGGAGTGGTGATCTAATTTGGCTTTCAATCAAGTGTCTGTAGGGTCAACATGAATTGATATGTTTCAAGTTCTAGATCTGTAGCAGAAATAAAGCTTATGCTTATAGAAATATTTAATCCAGAGCAAACAAAAAAATCCTGAGTGAGGCAGAACACATCACTGCATTTGGTAAATTTGTTACAAGGTTAGTTCCTGATGATTATATTTCTATTTCTGCAGGATTTAGAATTCACATTTGCAATTTCTAGATACTATTTTCACTTTGCAGATGGGTAGCTGGGCAGGAAGGGTTTTCATGGTGTGCCCAAGACATTGGATAAAGCAGTGAAGGTGAGAATTATCTGCCTGCATCTGGTCCTCATTTCTCTCTCACCTGGTTGATGGAAGCTCTGCCTGGGTATACAGTGCAGGATTGTTGTTTGTGCTAATGGTGATGCCTTTTCCTATCAGCCAGATGCAGGTTTTGGGCAAGAATATTGAGGGGACAAATCTTGTCTCTAAACTATGAAAAACTAGAGTTTTCCATGTCTTATTTTCTGGTGCTGTGCAGGGGCATGACACACCATCATGTACTCCAACAGGGAGCATCAAGGGAGAGAGCAGAGTCATTAGAAATGGGAAATGAAGGAAGGGGGTAAAGGCATTACCAGTTAAGTGTAGAATACATTGCTTCATTTGTGTGAGCCTTTGTTAGAATATATTTGCACTTGGAAAGGATAAGGTGACTTGGTAAACAAGGAAAGGATTTTGTATTAGAAGTCAGCCTAATGCCTGTTATCTTTTGGGTATCTTTTATATAATGTAATTAATAATGTAGTAACTGCTAGATTTAGTAGTTGATTTTCTTTGTTATTTAAGTTTTGGGTTCAACTTTATAAGATGTAGGCACCCAGTCCATAATAGAGTTAATTGAACTTGATTTGGTTTTGATTGAACTTGATTTTGGTTGCTGTCAGAGAGTTGCTTAGAAGGACTTTGTCAGGATGTTCTTTTAATTTGTTTGGGTTTTGGCTAAAATGGGTGGATTACTTCAGCACTGGAGAGGCAAACAACCTAAGGACTGCAAAAGAATGTGGGTAGCTTTGTGTGTTAGTAAAAACTACAGGAAATATTGATGGAATGCATGTATTGGATTCATTGTTGTAAAATCCTAGAGTCTTTTTAAAACTGAGCTCATTATGAGATCGTTATTGAATAAACACTATAATAAACCAAACAATCTACTAGAAAATATGGTTTTTACAAAGGCAGTTTTGTATCATGGTCATTATGTCTGCCCTGATTATTGTGCATGCTTGGAAAACAGGCAAAAAAGGGAAACATTTACTTCTTTCCCTTTGTATGTTTGAACTAAGTGTTGTCTTCTCCTGCCTGCTTTATATTCCTCTATAGGTAATTTTAACTGGACCAGCATAAATTTGTGTCATCTTAAAATACAGAGGTGCAGGTTCAAAAAGCTGCAAAGGTACAGAGGTCACTATAATTGGGACTGAATGAAAACATCAGACTATTTTTCTAAATTAAAATAGAACCAGTTGACTGCATGTTAAAGGACTATATTCTGTTTATTATAGTTTAAATAACCCCAAATGTCAAAGTATGAAGTATTCCTGCCCCTGTTCTGTTCTCCAGGACAAGTGACAACATGGTTATGTGTCCCAAGCTTTCAGGACGTTTTTATCAATGACTTTGTTCTCAGGCAGAAGGAGAGAAAAGAGGGAGGGAGAGTTTGATTTTCCTGGTTATGAGAACATCATCTTTCAGAAACAGGTATTTCTTGTATTAAAACTAGAAAAACACAAAGGTTCATATTTGTGTAGTTCCTAAGGATCAATTAATTTTCCACAGTTGTCAAACAGTTTGTATATTTTGTCACACACCGGCTGTATTAATACAAGAGTGTAGAGGGGTAATTTTGTTGTCTTCTGATGGTCCAGTCTGAACTATACCACAGAGGGGTGGTTTCTTCCAGCCCTGTTTTGCAGTTTGCAGTTTAGCATAAGGAGAAAACAGCACAGGCCCTTGCAGTTCCCTGGTGTCAGGTTTTCTGCCCTTAGCACTGTGGGTCCAGCTGTCTTGGTCCTCTTTTCTGCTTCTGGCTCTTTATACCCTTCACTCCATCCTTGAAGTCAGGACTTGGCTTTTCAAATAAGCCATCTCTGAGCAAGTATCCTCTTCATTGTGTGGGGGAGCACCTTGCCGGAGCAGCTGAATGCTGCTGACTACTACATCTGAGCATGCACAGCCAGCAGTTGGGAAGGGTGATTAGGTTAAAAAGGAAAATTAAAACAAGATATCTCACATAGCAGTTGTGCAGGATGCCTTAAATGTCTGTGGAAGATACCTCTCATGGAGCACACATAAATTTCCTTGAACTTCTTTAGAAAGCTCTTCTGGAAAGTAAGATTGCTGTGAATCCTGCTAGAATTAGATAATCTGGAGATCTAAGATGGATAGGTTTCCTTTGAGGTCCAGCTAGCATAAGTGTGTGTGTGTGTATGTACTTGTGTGAGTACAAAAAAATACTTTTTTCTTCAGTCTTGTTCCAGTTGTAGTGATCTTCTCCATTTTGGAGATCTGAACATTGCCTTTATTTTTTCATATAGGAGGTCAACTCAGAACTTAATTCGATCTAATGCTGTGTTTGTTTATGATAAATTCTTACCAGTGTCTGAAGTGGTTGCTTTATGTTGTTGACTGGACAGGTCATTGCTCTGTTAGCGGCAATCACATCCTTTGAAACACAGTAATGAGCAGTGTCTCTAATGAGGAAATGCTTATGGAAATAGCACAAATAGCATATATGACATTTTTGTTCAAGGAGAACTCAGACTAACTTCTGTCTCATAGTGAAACTAGAGAGCTTTTACACCAGCCTGGTGTATTGACCCCTTTACACCATTAATGCTGGAGTGGTGGCTTTAGCTCCAAACAAACTTTTTGTTTGTTATTGTGTGTTTTCCAACAAAATGGCTTGCTAATTACATGGTATAAAAAATGTAAATTTCATGGTAAGGCACTGTAAGTAAAACTGTTGTAGCACAAAGTAGTAAGTACTGGAAGAACTAGATGTATTGCAACTGTGAATCTAATTTGAACTGTAATATGAAGAGGCAAAAAAGTCTGTTTATTCTGTACAGTTTGGTAAACACTGATGTGTGTGTAGTAGGATGGAAATTATACTTTATGTGCTGTACCTTTATATGTTTTGTTTAGAAGGGTGCACTTTCACTTAGATCCTCCATTTGGTGCAGGTTACATTACCTCTTCCTGGCTGCATTTTCCGCCTGCCTTGTGCAAAGCTACTAGAGCACAGGAAAAAAAATGCCCATCAAGAGAAAATTAAGTATTTAAATAAAAGAGTTTGAACATATCCCATGTTTTAAAAACACACAGTTGAGTCCTTGGTATTCCTTGCCATTGCTGAACTGAAGTGCTCCACACAGCTCTTCATATTACCCCAGGACCTGTAAAAAGGGAGACTGGAACAAATCTACTTATTTTCTCCAGAACTTGCATTTTCTGGAAGACTAGGATGGCAGTTCTGTGTTTTATTACAGTGAAGATTATTGAATCTGCCACACTGTGCCATTATTTAATGGTAAAGTCACATCTGCTGCCATTAGTCAACTCCTTGGTTAGTCTTTGGGGTAGAGAAATGTTACTAGTGGGTGCAGTGACACCACAGATGCAATCTACTTTATTATTTAAACTTACAACTTCAGTTTCATTAAGTTAAAATACCTTATGCTGCAGTTAGACCCTTGCACGGTTTCTGACTATTCAGTCACACAAAGCTGTGAGTCAGAGGGTCTGATTAAATAGGTGTAGCGCCATTTAGACACATGTACATGTGGTAAACAAGTACGGGAGGTAATGCAGAACATTTATTTTTAAGTTTTTATTTAATTGCACGAAGTAATCTTAACGGAAGTGTGAAAACTGAATGCAAGAGTATGATTAAGCTGTTTCGGGGTCATCCATTCTAGATTTCTTGTGGTTTAATAGTGATGCTACTTCAAAACTGACCTTTTTTGTTGACAGCTTGTTTTATTCGATGTATTACTATTTTGGAGTCACATCTAAATTTTTTTTTCTCTCTCTTACAGACTGGGCTTTGACATTCTTTTCATGAAAGAGGTTTTCAAGTAGTTGTCTTATAATAACTTTGAGAAGAAGTTCTATGTAGCTCTTACTTCCCAGAGTGCTGCAAAAATGATTACTTCAGATTTGCCAGTACTACAGTGAGTATACGCTTCTCTCTACATTTGAAATCTTGGCTTTTAAAAAGGTTGAAGTAAACAGAGAAGTGATTGTGAGGATAAACAACAAGCTTGAAAGAAGTGCATGTTGGTGTGACTGTTCCAGGCCTGCTGTGTTTTCATGTGCTGAAAAACTGTGAAGAAACTACAAAACACTTAATCGAAAAAATATTTCTTGCTATGTATTTAACTTTGCTGTGCAAAGCAAAGCAAGGTTTTTGCTACTTTTATGCTTCTGAATGTTGTGAGATTTCAGCAGTGTGTGTTGGTTTTGGTCACAATTGACCATATTGTATATTCCAGCTGTGAACTTTCTCACACCACATTGCATATTCCAGTTCTGTACTTTCTTAGAATGAGCTGAATTTCTTGTGCAAAAAGCCTTTGCCTGCTGCAGTTGAAAATAGCAAGTGGCATGACCGTGTTTTGGTCCTGCTGGGAAATAGGAGTGGCTCATGCGCATGGGAACATGGCTGTGCTTGGATAAAGTGAGATACTGGGAAGAACAGAGCATAAGTCTATAATAGGAGGAACTGGAGAGTAAATCAAGTAGAGTTAAGAAGGAAGTTTAGAGACTGGAACCTGCTCCTCTCTTCACAGGGCAGAGAGAAAACATAAAGAGAAGAGGTTCATGGGGTAAGGTAATGACAGGGAAATAACAACAGACCAAATGGGCTTGGCTTGGAGAAAATTAATTTATTGCTAATGAAAAAGGATTTGGATGATGGTGAGAAATAAAGACAAACCCTGCCAGGTGTTCCTTCCTACCCCTGCCCTTACCTCACTTCACCTTCAACCTTTCATCCCACCCCATCCCCTCATGCCCCCAGTGTGGGTGTCCAGCCCACTCCAGTACGGGCTCCTTGAACAGGGTCCCCCTTCTGTCCCAGGGCCCTTCATCTCCTCACAGAGCCCCCCTTCCCTCCCAAGGCCCTTCATCCCCTCACAGAGCCCCCCTTCCCTCCCAGGGCCCATCATCCCCTCACAGAGCCCCCCTTCCCTCCCAGGGCCCATCATCCCCTCATAGAGCCCCCCTTCCCTCCCAGGGCCCATCATCCCCTCCCAGGGCCCATCATCCCCTCACAGAGCCCCCCTTCCCTCCCAGGGCCCATCATCCCCTCATAGAGCCCCCCTTCCCTCCCAGGGCCCATCATCCCCTCCCAGGGCCCATCATCCCCTCAGAGAGCCCCCCTTCCCTCCCAGGGCCCGTCATTGCCTCCCAGAGCCCCCCTTCCCTCACAGAGCCTTTCATCCCCTCACAGGGCCCTCCATCCCCTCACAGAGCTCCCTCCGCTGCCAGTGGCAGGCACCTGTGCCAGGTACATTTGGTAGCTTTCTAATGTTAATTTATTTTTGCTTGGAATGTTTTCTAGTTTGTTTTTGTTTTTTGGGTTTTTTGTGTGCGTGTTGTGTGTGTTTTTTTACCTCAGGATGTGAGGGAACCTCACTTTATCAGGGTTGAGTGGTGTTTCAAACTCAGATTTCAAGTCCTGTTATTTAAGAAACTGAATGGTTGGACAATTGAAAAGAAATATGTCTGACCTTAATAATAGCATGCTTTGCATTATGGTTTTCTCTTGTATTTTTAAAATCTCTTAAAAAAATTTAGTTGTGGATGAATACAGGCTAAAGCTGGGGATGACCTTGATGGGCAGCACTGAGGGGGAATGTCAGCCTGATGGAGGGTCTTGTTAGCTTAGGGATTAGTTGTGGAAGAACATTTTCTTGGTTCATATTTCCTGGATTTGCCACATTCAAGAAGTGAGGGAATGTTTGTGAAATATGCCAAGAAAAAAAAGCTAGGAGAATCTGTGATGGTAGTGGGGGGAAAGGGATGTTTACATTCCCACTTCAAGAATCCAGATGGACTTAAAAATTGAATGGAATATCACAGAGTTTAAGGTTAAAAAGTCCTTATTAATGGATTTGGTAACTCTACACACCAGCTGAAAAACCTGAGGGACATTAAATATACTGGCCTATTCTTTAGTCAGAGCCATTGGTATTAAGAGCGAAAGAAAACACAAATGTTGTTTTTTCTGGTAAAGTTGGGAATAATTTCATGCTACTCTATGAAGTGTTGGTGAGATGTCATCCTCAACAATACATACAGTTTTGATTGCTTACGAACAAGAGGAGGTCTTTCATTTTACAAAGATCTCAGCATGATCTGCAAATGAAGGTTTTGGGCTTCTCCCGAGGGCTCAGAACATTGTCTAGTGTGGATGAAGTATCAAAGAAAGTAATAAATTCTAATTCAGAAGGTCCCAGCCAGGCTTTCATCAGGAAGAGTGCTGGCTAAGGGTGAGGAAACCTGAAGCAATTTTTGAGCTAGGGGCTATTAACTTCACACATTTACAGATTTGGGAAGATACAGTCCAGTTCCACACAGAAAACTAAGGTTTCTTTTCTAGCTCTTAAAAGAATTATTTGAAGGATTATTATAAACTCCCATTCCTGTGCTTAATTTCTACTTCTTTTTTTCTAATGTTTTGTAATCTTTTTGGCTGCCCTCTTTAAACAAGCAATCCTAAAGCCAATTTGATATGTTAATATATGTTGCTTAGGACCATATCATACCATATCATATATTCCCTCCCAAATTCTTCTTTGTTAAGGGAAGATGAAAGGAGACTCTTTATCCTTTCTAGATTCCTAGAAGGGGCTTCAGAGCACAGTGAAGACAGGATTTCACTTATTGGTGTTTCAGATGTTTGTAGAAAATATCTGGTGTATTTGATCTGTGTGATGGACAGGAATGAATCTTCTCTCAATGTCATGACTCATGTTTGCTCCTTAGATTTTGGAAGATAACCATGAGAACTGATTTGTCCATGATTCATGAGCCTGTGCATTTAGCCATTTTTCTTCATGAATGCTTTTTTTCACTAGGCTGAATCTGGTGATACCAATTACTGAATTTATCTCTGCTAGAATGTCGAGCCCCTCAGCAACAGTGATAAAAGTTTATAGAAGTATTTTGGTGTCTTTTTTTACAAAACCTGATACCTAAACACAGGTTTTTACTGTGGTATGTTTTTAAAAGGGTATGGTATATAAACTCTATAGCTAGGGCTTTGTGGAATAGTAGAAGAAAGATAAATTCATTTTAGTTTGTTTTACAGAGATGTGAAATTTACTGTGTTAATGGAAAAATGTTTTTCAGAAGCACAACGTGGTAAAGGGCTGCCCAGTAGTCTGTTAATTCTTCATTAACATGGATAGTTTCAAGGATTAGTAATTATGACTCTGGAATAATACCTGGAGTTTTTAGAAGGGATCCTGGAGTTGCTGCCACTTTCCTAGGATATTTTAGTCACCACAGAAACCAGAAAGCAAAGCAGAGTGTACCTGAGCCCTAAAAAGGGGTTATCACTTGTCACCTTTGCTCTGCTCACCCCAGTCTTGTAGTTCCCCCTTGCCTCTGTCAAATTCTCTCATGTCTGTCATTTCAAATGAGTCTGAAGAGAGGAAAGATTTAGCTTTAGGCACTTCCACCTCTCCTCAGGTGAGGCAGGTTTCCTTAGGCCTAGATTATCTTCTCTCACAACAGCTTCAGGAAGGATAAATTATGACTAAGCCGAAGTTTCCCCCTCAGGTGCCTAGTCACACACACGGAATGAGGAGAGGATGAGCCTGGTCTATTAAGATGTGGATAACTGCCACCAGATAAATTACTTCTTAGCAGTTCTGCAAGATGTGTAGGGAATGAGGGAGATGGATGCCGGCCAGCTACTTCTCTGACTGAGTGTTACAAACTGACAGAACTGCAGGCAGTTAGGAGATGCTGTACTGCTGCCCTGAGTTCAGAAATAAGAGGAAGAGGGGCATGTGTGTGTACCCAGAGCAACTGCAAGGCTGGGACAGAAGCAAGAGGCACTGCCTCCCAAACTGCAAGGGCTCACAGCCACGCTGGAAGGGCCTTTTTGTGTAGGATTTGGATGATTCAAACACAATTCCTTGCTGCTTGTTACAATGTTTATTTTAATATGATACGAGTTAAAGACTGGAGATTGTCCTTGATCCTGTCTCCCTACTCCAGATAACATGAGGATTAAAGGGAACCTAGTTTTTGATGTTTTCCCCTTGCTCCTTACATATATTCTTTGCTGGAAAGAAGTTTCCTTTCTTCTTCACATGTTGTTAGGGTGAGATTTATTTAGTTTGAAACATTTATATTTGAGCTGCTTGTCTTGATCACCTTATCATCAATGGAAAGAAAACAAAGTTTATAAGACTTAAACTATCTGACCAGTTTTGGACACTGACCTTAGTGTGAGGTGTCTTGTACATTAAGATTTTCTGCACTGCATATGTCTCTAATTGAGATTAGATTAATCTCACTCTTAGTACTAATTAGTACTAATAGTACTAATTTATTGATCTTTTCCCAAAAAGGGAAACAGCCAAAGAGGCTTCCAGCAAATCAGAGAAGTTTTACCAGAAGAATATTAAGAGAATCAGGTTTAAGGCAACAGTCTATTTAAGGCAAAAAATAGAAGGTCTTTAATAACTTAACTGTTGCTTCCATATGCAGTATTTGGAAAGATTTGAAACTTCTAGAACTAAATAGAAAAATTTATCTGGAGGTTTTGCTAGACCAGACTGAGGCTGTATAGGAAAGTCAAATTCTTTGAGGAGTAGATGCATGTGAAGCAGCAGTAGAGTTTAATTTATTTATATAGCTCTGGTGTTTCAAGGGGAGGGTTTGAGCTGTTTGCCTAGGAGGATTGCTGAATCTGTTTTTAATAGAGAGAAATTTTTATCCTGATGATCCTAGGGGTGCAGGTTTATAAGCTAGCAAAGCACAGCATTTCCCCAGGAATGGGGGTGTTGTTTAGATAGACACACCATGCCTGAAACTTTTCCAACAAGGATCTGAGCAGACCAGAGAGGAGGGCTTTGGGGTATTTTTTAGAGAGAGCAGTAGAGAATGGTTTTAATTTGTCTCCAGCAACAGAAGGGAGCAAATATTTTTATGGGGTTCCTTACCTCTTTATTCAAAATCTATTAAAATTACCCTTGTGAACCAAAGTGCATTTTTGTCAAATTGACTTGTAGTGTGATGAAGTATTTGAATAAAGGCTGGATACATCCCTTTGCAAAAGCATGTTTTCAGCTGTATTTACTGCATTGCTTTTCTCTGCTGTGGCCCTAATCTACCAAACAATTTTGAACTCTGTTTGGGGTATCTTTTATATAATTTTAGACTTTTTACTTTTTTTTTTGGGTGTTTTTCCAAATAGATAGCTCGATACTAAGTTTTTCAAATTTAACATTTTATAAAGTGAAAAAGCTACTTTTTAATTATGTCACAGCAAAGCTGCATTTTCAATATTTTTGCAGAGGTACTGTGTTATTAGCATGTAATTTGTGAACTCAAATGCATTTGAATAGTGGTTTTTCATCTAGGGTGCCTGATGTATTTAGGGATAATCCACTTAAGTTACTTTCAGGAAAGGAGATTCATGTATGTTCTTCTGCATTCTGGCTTTTGTAAAATATTCTGTGGACCCCTTGGTGTTTTTGTGCTTGCAAATAGGAAAAGGTTGGAAAACAATGTCTTAATATTAGAAATTTGTCATAGTTCTGCAGAATTATTTGAGTGATAGCAGACCTATATAATACAGTAATTTCAGTACAATGGAGTATGAGAACATTCCAGTTGTGACACAGTGATATGTTTCGGCATTATTAAATAGCATTCTTGGTGATAATTTGTGAAATATTCCTGATCTATAGAGCAAAATACAAAATAACCCCCAGACAGCCTGGAAGGTCTGTATAGATCTTGGCTTGCTGGAGCTTCTCAGTTTCTCTGGAGCTGATCACTAATGCTGCTGTTGATGTTTGAGGCTCTATAAAATATGGAATAGGTCTGGCTTTCACCTTCCCTTTGCACAGGTTGTACAGCAACTGAACTCCTTTCACTTCAAGAAAATGATTTTGAATTTAAAGAAATCTATGGTTATAACTACGCTTGACCCATCCTTGAGTAATCTAGGACATTATTAGTTGTAAATGAAAATTTATAGAGATCTGGTGCAGGGGTGGTCTTGCACAGTAAAAATAAAGCCCATCAAGTAACAGGTATGATTTTGCATGTGAGCTGCCTTTGGGCAAGATCTAATGCCTCTAAAGATCAATTACAATCTGAGTTTCTTCAAGCAGTCATGTTTATTTGGAAGGCAGAGACCTGTGCCTCTGGCTGGGAGGGGTGGTGGAAACTGTGGGATTTTTTTTTTTTTTTCTTATCATGATCTTAAATCTGAAATGGCAACAAATGAGAAGTAATTGTTTGGGCTTCTCTGCTAACAGAGCTGAGCAATGTCAAAGCTTTTCCATTGTACAAGTGAAAATATTTTTCTAACTGCAAAAATTGTAAATGTCTTCAGATCAAAGGAAGTTTTTGGGTTTGGGCCTCACAGTCAGCAAGAATCCTCTTTATTAATGGCTGCCCAAGCCCCTTGTCCCGGGCTGTGACTGAGAGTGTGGTGGAAGCTGCATGGAACCTTGTGCAACTGTGCTAATGATGAGGCAGCTGGATTGGACTCCACATTGCTCTTGGGGCCTGGAGAGCAGCTCAGAAGCAGCTACAAAGAGTGAAAGGAAGTTCTTGGTAGTGAATACATTGTGAGATTGATGAGTTGAGCTTGTGCTGGTTAGTATAGCCAGTTTTGAAGTCTAACGTGTTTTCAAATGAAAATTAATTTAAGGAATTCCAGTCAATAAAATGACATTGCAGCCAGTGAAAAAGCAAGGCCTTTCTTTTGCCAGGGCTAACAATGGTTCCTTGGTTTGCAGAATGAACTGGGAAAGCCTTTTAATGCTGACTTTTTTTGTTGTTTATTTGTTTTCTGGCTCAGGACTAAGTATTTAATTGGTCAGTTACAGACTACTTGTTGATTTCAAATAATTTGAATTTATCTAATGTTTTTTCCCCCTAGGGATTCTACAAATGAAACTACTGCACATTCAGATGCTGGCAGTGAGCTTGAAGAAGCAGAAGTCAAAGGAAAAAGAAAAAGGGGCCGTCCTGGCAGGCCTCCAGTATGTGTAATTTATTTTTGCTTTGTTATGCATCTTTAATTTATTTTTGTTTTGTTGTGCATCTATTTATAATTGACTGCAGACTCTTTTTCATCTGATCATCTTGTGGTCACATAAATAGGCTTTTAATGAGTCCTGTGTCAGACTTTATAAAGACTTGTAGTATGAAATATTTATCAAATTGATGTGCAAACAGTGTTTGTAGTGTTTAAAAAAGGACATAAAATGATTTCATAATAGCTATTAATTTTTCTTTTGCTAGCTGCTTTCATGAACAATACACTTTTGTTACTATTGTCATTACAACATTCTTCCAGGTATGAGAATAACCTCAGTAAGTACAACCACTTTCTTCTTGAAAGTTGTAGTGGACTTTAAGTGTCAAATGACATTTGAGCCATCCTTTTATTACTGATAATCTCTTAATGTGAATGAAAGAATTGCAGCATGGTAATTTACTAGGCTCCTGAGAAAATCTGTTAGCACATTTAAAAGCCATGTGATTGACACACACTGCATTCTACTTACGTATCCTCTGGCATAGTGCAGCAGGTGATATCATTGTCTTTGTCTCTGCTGGCCTATCCCTAGGAACATACAGCAACAGTTCTCTAGTACGTGGGGTGTTACAGAGGCTTGGTCTTTTATTTTCATTTGTTTTATAAAATAGCCAGTTTATTGGAAAATAAAGGGGAAGTTCTGTGTGTCATGTTGTCCTTCACTTTGGTTCTTGAAGATGATCAGTTTAGTTCTCTTGGCTGTATCACTTGAAGTGCACAGTGTAGAGTAAGGCTTGGTGGGAACTTCTGTGTGTTTGTTATTAATGAGTTTGATTCAGCTCTTGATGTTGCTCTGTGAATAAACTCACAATAGGAACGTGCCATATATCTATATAGCACTAGTAGATGGAGATGATTTTTTTTTTAACCCTGAGGGCTTTGATCCTAAGGATTGTTTCAAGCCATGGGCGTGGTGAGGCTGTAGGAATGGACAGATCCCTGTGGTCCTCTCAGGCATGCTGGCCAAGCTGGAGCAAATTCCTCTTTACTGTTGGTTTTCAATTTGCATCACATTCTCAGGACTTACTCAGGATGCCAGCATTTTAAATCCTGGTCTTTTCTGGGCATGTTGTCTTCCTTTTTGAAAGCTTTTGAACACTTTCCTATGATGCATATATTCTTCATCAGATAAATGGATTTGCTCGTGAACATGAAGCCTCTTCAGAGCAAGCCTTAAAGAAGTGTTTAAAGAGAACAGCTTATCTGTTTACACAGCTTATAAGCAAAGGATAAAAATGAAGAATTATCTTAGGACTATTAGCAAATCTATGGGGTTTTGTAGCTCTCGTAAAAAAACCCAGGCTAGTGCAACCTGATTGCTAACCCAGAATGTTGTTACAATATAGGAATTCAAGTTGTAGCAACACTATAGAGGTATTTTGTACCCAGCACACACTCACTGGAAGGGAAAGGTGAATATTACAAAAAGTATTTCTCATTCCTCTGCTTCAGTTTATTAGTAGCTCCTTTGGGAACATTTGCTGAAGCACTCTGCTGGTCCTGCTATCAGATTTCTGCGGGAGGAATTGCTCATTTCACTTAGAACAACTCCAGACTCATTAGGTGTGTGTGATTGTCAAGTGATGAACATGCAGAGGAGGCAGCCATTGCTTCATTCACAAGGTGAGGGGCTGTGAGCTGACTGCTGCTGCTAAGGAGCAAGACCTTAGGGTTACCAGCAGGGATTCTGTGGATGCTTCATCTTAGAGCTTAAGAGGAGTAAGAAACCCCAAAATCCAGTCTTAAAACTTAGAGGAAGAAAATAGAGAATGAAACAAATACAGTGTCCTTTATAAAACTGTAGTTTGTCGAAATTTGGAAGAATTTGCTCAGTTCTGGTTTCTCTTTCTCTTTTGACCTCCATCCCAAGATCTCAGGAAAGCGTATATTAGGACTGGAGGAGTTTCAGAGAGGAAAAACAATATGGTAATTTATGGAATGGGACTCAGCAGATCTCATTGCAACTTCCTAGTCAGACTGAGGCCAGCTTTGGGATCAGACCACGTTGCTCATGGCTTTTCCAGTTTGATTTTGAGAACTACCAAGGCTGGAGACTGCACAGACCCTTTTAGGTGCCTATTCCATTTTACTTCATGATAAAATTCTCCCTTGCTCATTTCACTTAGAACAACTCTAACTTTTGGTTCTTCTACCAAAAAAAACCAAACCAAACAAACAACCCAAAAAACCACCACAACAACAAAAAATTCACAAAAAACCCAAAAAAACCAACCAAACAAAACAAAAACAAACAAAAAACCAAAACCAAAAACAAACAAAAAAAAAACCAAAGAAAAAACCAAAGCAAAAAGTCACTCAGTGACTAATGTCTAGAGGAGAAATGCAACAACCTTGGAAAGGCTAATCTAGGCAATTGAATTTACAGCATTATTTGATGTTAAAAGCCAGAGACTTGGCAATCATATTACTTTAGCAATGTTGCTAACCCAGCCACTTCCCTCAGGTGAATTGCTTGGTTCTTACAGAAGGTGCAGCTCTGACATTTTTCCCCCTCAGCTCTTCACTACTGTATTTTTTGTTTCCTTCACAGGTACCCCTACCTTTACTGCATCTGTCAGATGTGAAACAGATTAAAAGGTTTAGTTAAGTTCAGAGATGTTTTTCTCAGCTGAGATTTAGCTTAGATAATTTTCATTTCTGTTAAAGACCTGAAGGATGGTAGCCCAAAGGCTCTTCTGATTTCTTTGGCTGGGATTTTTTTCTAACTAAAATATTATGGTCTAATAAATTTAATCTCTTCCTGCAGATGCTGATTTGCTGATGTCCTTAGGCCATCACAGCTACAGTAGCACATCTGCCATAAGCATACTGACCTCTTTTGGAAAGGGACTTTACTTTGTGCTGCATGATCCTATTACAGAGCTGCATAGAATATATTCCATTAAATATAAGTATGTATTTTAAACAGGTTTCTGCTGAGTGTCATAGAATGGACTTGACCTTTTATCAGAAAGATACACTACTACAAGAGGTTTTTCCAGATTGTTTTCCAAAGAAAGACATTCCCTGCAGATTTGAGACCTTTGTAAGAAGATGGTGCTCATTTGAAAAACTGCCTTTTGTAGTAAATACCTCTTCAGTTCATACAGAACTGTAATGCTTTGGGGGTACCTTCACTTTCTAAAGAACCTGGAACTAGTTGATCTTTGATTTCCTTTCAATCCAAGTAATTCCATTCTAAAACACTGCTTTTCAAGTAGCCCCTTCACTTCTATATGCTGTTCTAATGAGTACTTGACTGAGTAGGCTAGACAGTCAATTTGCAAATAGATTAAGTGCATTGGTCTTGCAGAATAGCTCTCAGAACCTAACCTGACTGTCCTGAATTCCCCAGGCCTTGCTGTGAGTTCAGCAGGGGCTGCACCATGTCCTACTCTAGTGGCTGGGGCTGGCTATTGGCCATGTACCCTTCCAAGCACTGAGTCCTGTAGAGCAGATGCCCAGTGAGTGACTGGCCAAGAGCTGAGTCTGTCCAGCCAGTGGGATATTGTGGTGCACATCTTTGTGATACTGTATGTGAGGATACCATCTGGGTAGGTGTTTAATAAATTATTCTGGGGGGTCTGTTTAAGGAATGACTTCTAACAGTCCTCTCCTTGAAGTTCCTGAGTAATATTGGCCAAATTGCCTTCTCTGTCTGCTGCATTATTGAAATACATGGGTATGGATGTGCTCTCCTGTTCTGCGCAGGGGATCTGAAAGCCCAAGGGCTTGTGATGCAGTCTAGCATTCACATCAGGGAGCTCAGGCTCAGATCAGTTCTTTTCCCGTCCTTTTTTGTCTCCTCTTTTGGATCAACACTCTGTTCAGCATTGTTGGCATGCTTTATTTTAAACTACCTGGCCTCACCTTCCCAGGAGCTCAGAATAGCTTGGCTTAAACCTCAGGTGCTGGAGGTTGAGGCAGTGAGAGAGATCCCTGGCTGTGTTTCAGATTCAGAGTAGGAATGGACAGATTTAATCTCTAATTCAGGGGACAGGGAAACACATCAGTTTGTCTGTTCCAGAGGTGGCAATTTGGAGATGTCTGCTGGTTTCTCTCTCATCCTATACTCAGAGCTACAGCATATCTTTCTCCACTTAAAACAAGATGAAACAAGGCACTTCTGATGCTTTTGTCCCCAGCAAAGCCTGTACAGTTTTGTTTTCAGGTTTTTTGTAGTTTTTGGTATGGAGGAAACAGACCACAAAAATATCTTTGCATTCATATGGGAGATTTTAATGTTGCAACAGATTCCTGCTCTTATTTAATCTTGTAGTATAGATGTTAGATACAGCAGGGGATTGAGTTTTGCTTCTAGTTGCAAGTCATACGTGTCCTGATTAATAACAGGGAGGAATCCTCTTAGAAGAATTTCTTTTCATAGCAGTGGAGGTTTGTGGTTGATGTGATTTAGTGGGCACTGAACATCAGTGCCCTCTTTCAGTTTGCCTGCCTGATGGTTTAGGTCTGTCCCTTACAACTGAAGGAAGTCTGTAATTCAGTAGAAATGCAGTGCATCTATAGCATCATTGTAAAGACTGTTACCTGTAGCATTAGAAGTTTTCTTTTTAAGCTTTTGATGGGATGGTTCTTGTATTTTTGGCAATCTAATCAAATCTTCATTTTTCTGTGGAAATAGGTTTTTTTTTGGTACTAAATGCCTCAGCTAGAAGAATTGAAATTATTCAAGCATTTATAACATACTCTCTTGATTCTTTAAGATGACTTTTAGAGCTCTTGATAGATTTTTAAATAAAGGTGAAAAATAGCACCACCACTCCCCAGGCAGCAAGCACTGCCTCTGCTTTTTTTTTTGTCCTAAACTGCAAGTGCTGCAGCTGAAGCAGCTCTGGATGCACTGGGTGGTAGGGAACCTGCACACGTCTTTATTTGTAGGATGAGACTTCTCACAGGGAGCAGCACCTTATTTGTTTCTATGACCAGAACAGTCCACAGGACGGTTGGAATCCATGGTTATCTCCCTAGATAACCATGATGATGGTACAAATGTGTCACAGTCTTGTTTTAATCAGGATTAATTCATGAAGACATCAGGCATTACTATTCTTCCACTTAATACAAGGTTATAACACAGGGCCTCTTGAGGGGCCTTGGAGAGGCAAGCTCTTCAGTCTTACTCAAGAGGAGGTTAAAAAGCTTCTTCCACCTTCCCTGGAAAATGGGATTCCTCTAAATGACTCATGTGAATGCACACACAGGTCATTGTTTTCAGGTGCTGTGTTAGGTGGAGTTACTGACTTTTGTTAGTAAAAATAAAAAAGGGACTTTTACTGTCTTTATTTCTTCATGAAGTGCATCACATCAGCTTGGGGAATGTTAATAGAAAATGTCAAGCCACATTCACTTTTTTTTTGGTAGTGTATGAATTAATTTTCAGTGTATTACTTGATTTGAATAAAATGTGAGTCACTGTATTTTCTTCACAGTAATTTTAAACACATGAAAGGAAAATCAGCTAATTTGTTACAAACTCTTGAACTGTCATCATTTTAGGTTAATTGCAGTCAGGGTGAGTATTTTGTTTCCTGTTTGCATCCTGTTTGCATTTAAGGCTTAAAGCAGCAGGTAAGGTATGTGACAATCAATATGGCCATTTTTGGTTGTTGCTTCTGTGGCATATTCTGGAACTTCTAAATTTCCTAATGCTGGTGTATATAAACCCTCAGCTTTTCTTGTCACAGGTTTGAAAAATCATCAGTAATTTCTGTTTGCATTTGGCACCTCAGTCCATTTTGACACCACATCAGCCCAGCTGTCCTGGGTTTTGGAGTGAAATCACAAATGCAACTGCTGCAGCCTCTCAGCTCCACCCAGCATCTTTCTTGGTGTGTGATTAAAAAGCCTCAAGCATTTTGTCATGCTGCTTTATCCCTCCCTTTGGCAGTCCTAATTCCCCCACTTCAGGGGGGAACTTTCTGGCTGAAAGCTGTAAAATGATGTGCAGTAATCACAGTTTTAGCTCCTGTTAGGACTCAGAGGTTCTGGTTTTTTCCTGTGTCTTGAGCATTTGGTGGATCCACGGGTGCAGACCTGCTACATTTTCACTCTGATCTTATGAAATATTTCATTTTACAGCTGTCAGTGATAGTCTGGCAGGTTTACTGGAGCCACACTTACCCTTGAGCAGGGATGTTTCTGTGTGGAAGCTCTTCATGGTGTTAGAAAACCAGGTTTTTTGGTTTTTTGCAGAATGATCACCCTTTCCTGTGAGTGCATGTGTCTCTTTTCTGGGATGCATGGTTACCTGTGCCTGGCATCCTCAAAGCCAAACACAACTTTTAGATTTGTAGCTTTTGTAACTCCACTTCCCTGAGCACCCTGCCTTTGGAGATACGCCACAGGTGCTCTGTATCGTGAATGAGTCTTCTCTGTGTTTCTATGGATGTGCCAGTCCTGCCTTTCCCTTCACTTGCTCCGGTGGTGGTGGAGGATGTCTCCACTCTGGGATAGAATCATAGAATACCAGGTTGGAAGGGACTTCACAAGATCATTTGGTTCAACCCTGCGTGGCAAAAGCACGGTGTAGAAAGAAGCCCTAGCAGCCTGTCCAGCTGAATCTGAGTTGTCCAATGTTAAGGAACCCCAAATTCCCTGGGGAGATTATTCCAGTGGCTGATTGGTCTCTTTGGTCTCTTTGAAGCAGCATTTCTTATTGAACTTTGTACTCAGAGGCAGGAACCTGTATGAAGCTCAAATGTGTCAACATGGCCTGCAAAGTTTCTTGCTGTAAATTCAGAGACGTTATGTGCAAATAATGTTTGACAACTGCATTGTAATATTGTGTGTTAATGACTGAGGGGATGCCATGTGCTTTGTGCGTGCAAAACTTTAGAGCACCAGACAGTTGCTGAAGGACCTGTACAAGACTTTCTCTCATGTTCACACTGGAATGAGATTGAACTTGGGCTTCCTGCCAGATGGCCTGCTGGATGGAAGTGCTGAGGGGTGGATGCCCTTTCACTAGTGCCTTTCCACCTGAAGACAATGTTAATCCTTGCCTAACTCAGAAAATTCACATTTTGGATTCTCTTCAGTCTCAAGTGGAGCATCTTGTCTACTTGTTTTGTCTCTAGAGGCAGGATTCAATATAGGTCCTGCATCTGGATTTTGCTATCCCAGCTTGGATACACAACGGGTTTTGTTAGATGCAATATTTTTCTCCCCTCTGAGAGATGTTCTCATTGTCAGCAGAAAATCTACACCAGAGAGAAATTTTATTCGAGTAGAGTGAGTAATATATCTGGTGTTAATTCAGGGGCAGGATATTGAGGTGCTTACTTGGACTTGAAGAATCTGGCTTTATCCAGTAATTTGTCAGAAGTACATCTGTCAGTTATTTCTGTACCTCTTCTGAGGGCTTGGTGGTGATGTCACCCTTCCAATTCAGACTAGGAGCCTTGGTCAAAGCACCTCCCTTTTCCCAGGATACCTGACAAAAGGAATTTAAACTGGGCATTTTTATACCTAGTGATTACACATTTTGAGCCTGTGTCCATAGTACTCATGCTGAGGTTCTCAAACAGGTGGCTTTTCACATTGCTTTCATTAACAAGGTAGCTTTGGATATGTGCATTTCACATCCATCACTTACTTAGTTTCCCTTCATCCTTGCAGCGTTTAGTGCCTCTCTTTCAATTACACGTTGAGAAAAACTGGGTGTAGAGGGGGCTTATATTAGTTGCTGTGGAGGGCATCAGTTTGTCCTAGCCCTATGCCCATTCAAGCTTCCATTTAGCAGTCCTTGTAGCTGGGTGAAGTGCTTACTATCTCCCAGATGGAATAAGTGCATGGATTATACATCTCAAAAGAGTCGATTTACCTCTAATTTTTTTCCCGTTTTAATAAATAGTAATCACATATCTCTTTCAAGCTCAGTAGAACTTAAACATTTCATATGTTGGTAATATTCTTGCTGTTTCAGGCAGCTTTGCACATATTTAAAAGTTCATTGAGGGAAATACTCTTTTGATCCTAAGTGCAAATGTTATCCAAAAAACTTCAAAGAGATTGTACCGTTATTTTAAGCTTTACAGCTTGCATTTCTATGCAGGTCCCTACGTTGCCCTTTGCTTCAGCCTTCTGGCCCACCCCTTTTAAGGCAGTGATCCCTTTTTAAAGCATGGGGAAAGCTGGACTTGCAGGGTTGTCTTCTACCAGCTCTCTGCCAAAATTAATCCCTTTCCTCTGCAGTAAAATTCTCAATGTGTCTGCACTGTAATATGCAACTGGAAATGTTGTCTTAGTGTTTTTTACTAAAAGCATTAATAAAAACTCAACTGACAATATACTTGAGTAAACAGTGCCATGAGGATATTGTCCAAAA
The DNA here is from genome assembly GCA_016584745.2 of Phylloscopus trochilus trochilus. Lineage (NCBI taxonomy): Eukaryota > Metazoa > Chordata > Aves > Passeriformes > Phylloscopidae > Phylloscopus > Phylloscopus trochilus. The sequence goes on from WQNJ02000094.1 coordinate 842,738, forward strand.
TTTAGTCTTTGAGTTGCTTGTGTGTTGTTTCCTTTAACATAATTCCTTGCAATAACTTCACTCTTCTGTCGAAGAACAACAGCAGATTTTGCTTTTGTTTGCCTCGCAGTAGGGAGAAAGAACAGAATATGGAAGTAACAAATCTGATGTTGATTTCCCCAGAATTTTTTTTTGTTTCTGCTTCACAAGTGACTTAAATTTAGAGCGAACTGCTCAGTAGGTGAGTCTTGACAGGTGGTGTCTATACCACCTGATTAAAACCTTGAAGAACATAGAGAAAATGTACATTAAATAATTTAGACTCAAAGGGAAAATATTTTAACTCATAAAATGTTGAAGCAAGACACTGTTATGGTAATTACTAAATCTGACTGTACAAATTTGGTGATTTGAGTTGAAGAGCTGATTATGTACACAGTTTTTTATAAAAGTTGCATGAAAATGAAAAATACAGAAAATGGATGTTAATGTGGCAAGTGTATTTTTAGTAACTTACTGTCCAAGAAACATCATCAGTTAAGATCACCAGTTATTCTCAATGTCTGTGTTGTGCAAGACTCATATGGGGACTGACATGAACTGGTACTGCAGCATTGGAAGTTCACCACTGTCTTGGTGACTATTTATCTTGGCATGGCAGTGGCTTTTAAATAGTCCCCCAACAACTACTGATAAATAAAATTATATGTATCTGACTGGATAGAGTCCTGAGCAACCTGGTTGATTTTCCTAGCTGACCCTGCTTTGAGCAGGAGGTCATGCTGGAGACCTCTGGAGATGCCTTCCAGCCTGGCTCATCCCGTAATCATTGTGTGTATAAATGTGTGTGAGGGTGTAACCATGTAATGTTTATGGATGGTTTATAAAGAAACGCTGGGTGATTTCAGATGTAGCTGTAATGAACTTTCCCTCTGCTGGTTTTCTTTGCCCAGTCTGCCACTAAGAAGCCCCGGAAGTCTCCAGCGGACAAGGGGCGTTCCGACGCTGGAGCTCGAGGAGCAAGTCGTGGGAGAGCCAACGGCCACCCGCAGCAGAATGGAGAAGGGGACCCTGTCACTTTGTTTGAGGTGGTTAAGCTGGGAAAGAGTGCTATGCAGGTAAAATGTCTACTTGTGTTTCTCCTCACAATTCAGTGTATCCTGACTGGAGTCCAGTCTAAGATGTGCTTTTGTAAGCAGTAGTGTTTTCTCATGCCTGCATTGGCCAACAGAGTGTGTATGATAAAGTATGGGACTGAATGGGTTCTGATTGAGGGCTGTCATGTATCCTGCTGAAGAACCAGAGACCTGGCAGAAAGTCAGGTGTTTCAAATTCTCCATTATTTTGCTCCTTACTCCTAAGTTAAAAATATATATTGATATTAAGGAATTCATTAATGTATATCCTGTAGCAAGCTTTATATGGGCAAAAAGTGTATGAAAATAATGATGAATCCAAGCATTTTTGTTCACTTGTAATTTCAAGAATACCTGCTCACACAAGCAGTTTAGAGCCCTTTGCACTGGAACCTGCATTCCTGCTGTCCCCATCAGGGCAGCAGATGAAGGCTAAACTATTTGCCTAGACTTCCACTAAGTCTGAGGGAAAATATTGACACATTCTGAAGGCAAATTTTTCATTGTAAAATAATTAAGATCGTCCTAGTTGCCTCTAGAAATGTTTCTTACCTTCTTATGTTTTGATCAGGTCAGAGGTCTTTACAGGATGTGTGGGATCAGGTGAGTTGCACCTCAAGACCCTGCACAGAGGATTGATTTTGACAGTGTTGTGTGGTTTTAGGAAGCTGCTGTGCTACAGCTCTTGATTTTGATACTCAAAGGAGAAACAGTGGGCCCAAAACACTCTTCAGCCCATGTTGAGTCCAAAGCCAACATTCCTGCTCTGAAGGATTGTTTAGGCAAACCTCCTTTACCTTGCATTTAAACAATAAAAGACTTAGGCAGTATCAGTTAGTTTGTTTTGATGAAGACTAATGTGAGCAAACTATGAATTAGGAAAATTAGGTGCTAAGTCCCATTCTCAATTTTACTTCTAGTGTAGCTAAAAACTAAGCCTCTTTTAAGTCCCAGAGGAATCAAATATTTCAGTTGAGTGAAAGTTGTTGAAAATTTTCTGTCTCGGGTCTGTGGGAAGTCTGAGATGTAATTTTAAAGAATACACAGGAAGGAAATGAAAATTTTTGTACTTCATAGTTTCTGTGTTTACATTTATTCAGGATTGACCCTTCTTATCTAGTAGGTGAAGACAGAACAAATTTACTCCTAACAAAGCTATGGATTCCTTATGCCTTTTTTCCTACAACAGAGCTTCCAATTTTGTTTGGTTTTCAGCACTTTTTCAAATTTTGTTTTTGGCAGAAATTGAGGAAACATCTGGAGTCTATTTTCTGGTTTTACTGTGGTGCAGAACATACTATATATTTTTGTGTAGTATAGTTGACTTAGATTTATTGATATTTGCAGAAGCCAAATGGAATGGAATGGGCAACTGCTTTGATATTTGATGACTCTGTGTGTATGTGGAATTGACTCTGATACATTTTATCTATTTCAAAAGAGATGTCTGCACAAGTCTTCTGCAGATAAATACAGAAAAGGAAATTGTCTGTGTGTTTGTATTAAGAAACCTTTGGAATTCAGATACAAAGAAATTGTTTGAGAAGTGGAGGATTTGTATATGCATGTGTGTCTGTATATTCACATATACATACCTGTATCCACAAATCACATATGCACAGACATATACATGCATAACATGTGCCCAGCCTGCAGGTAGGAGAAAAAGCACCCAGCAGCATCTAAGCAGGGGAGAGATTACATACAAATAGTAAAGGAGCAGGCAAGAGTATTTGAAACCTGGGGTGCAAACAGGCATAAATGACTTCAGCCCTAATTTCAGGAGTGTGCATCGCTTGGGCACCTTTGAAAAATTTACTGTTGGTAAAAATATTCTAAAAAATCCAAGTACTCCTGTGGTAGGAAAGAGAATGCAATTAAAATGTGATTCAATATTTTTTAACTTGCACTTTCAGACAATCACCTCTTGTGAAACCAAGGTTCTGTAAACCAAACTTATTGGTGTCTTTATACTTGTATTTTCCTGTAATAGATTAGGGATTTTGATGTAACAATTAGGAATTCTTGGCAATTCTGTTTTTCGTAGTTTTGATGCCATTTCCTTTGTTCAGTTTTAGCAATTTTGTCAATATTGCAGTGTTCAAACAAGTGCCATATATTTGTATTTGGCCGAACATATTGTTTCTCAGTATTTAGTTCTTTCCCTGTGATATGAACATACTTTTTTTTTCTAGTGCTCCTAAGTTTGCTTCCCGCAATGAAAACCCAGGAAAACTGAATTAATATATTCTGAGATTACATGGAAATCATGTGCTTTCGTTTCTGATCTATCTGCTCCTGCTGTTTGCTCTCAGAATTTTTTTTAGTTGTTAGATTTTTCTGGCTTTGTGATGCCAATTCCTAAAAGTCTGTTGCTGAATTCAATTTTCACTTCTTCTAAGCTTCTCTGTTTTGATTCTCACAGCAGGATTCATTTATTACTTCTCTTCAGGCTTATTACTAGTTGCTTCTTCAAGGGGAATAAAATCAGTTTAATTTTTTGTATTTCAAGTGTACATAATTCCAGGACTGCTTTTTGATTAAATCTTTGCCTCTGTCATGGGTGATGCTTGTGTCTTGCTTGAACTCTGTAAATCTGTTTGATGCCCACATTAAGTTGGTATCAGATGGTTGTCAGTGTTTTTCATTTGCTCTGGGACCTTTTGTACAGTTAGTGCTTCAGAAGTTGTTCCGTCAGCAGCTCTCTGTGTGTGAAGTGTGATATGATCTTCTGCTCATGCTTTCTGCAGGTACATTTTCAAGTGTTAATCCATTAAGACTATTCATAGAACTTCTTCAATGGTTTTTGTTTTCATAATCAAACATGATACTCTTCTGCTTTTTGTCATTTATCTTGTTCATATATTTATTTTTTAGTTATATCATTTTATGGTGACAGCTATAGCCTCTACTCTTCCCTGCTCTGAACTTCCATAGGTAGAATGGTCCCTATCAGCATTTCTCATGTGCTCAGCTGCCCACTGGTGGAATGAAGGCTTGGGTGAGCCTCTGCTCTTGCAGCTGAGCCACCCAGGCAGAGACTGACTGGTAGCTAAAATATCCAGACATCTCTGCATTGGTGTCTGACCCTGCTGTTAAGATGACAGGGAACTTGTGATGAGATCAGATTTTGTTTAGGAGTCAGACTGCAAATTTCATGAGCTACTTATGACCAGTTATCTGTAATGAAGTTTGTACTACTGGTGGTCAAATGAAGCATAGGAGTATTCTGCTTTCTTGTCTGCAAAGGGGTTTTGTTCCCCAGGAACATCAGAGAGAATGGATCAACAGTAATTCTAGGAGGTGTTCAGTACCAAAACATGAACAGATCTGTGCCTTGATGACTCTGCAGTATTCCATGCATTACCAGTCACCCTTAATTGGTGTTAGCAGCTCACTACAGAGTAGGGGCTGATTTTGAGGAAAAAAAACTTTAAAAAATTGCTACCTCTGCTTATGCTCAGCTAATGAAAGGTAATCTTGGTGTTGGTTAGACATAACTCAACATAAATATTGTATGGCTCCATTGTATGCCAGCAAGTATTTTAAGATAAGTATCCAAATATCTAGTGTGTTGAAATGGAATTTTTCATTGTGCCACAAGTTTTTCCTTGTCTTTCCAGAAATCAAAGGTGCACAGGGTTCCTCCCTGTTCTTACCTGCACATCTTGGCACATGGAGATTTGTGTCCTTTGAGGTTCCCTCCCTGTCCAAGTAAAGCTGTATTTGTAGCACTGCTTACCTTCCCATGAAAAGTCCATCTCTGGCAGTAGGTCAGACTTATTCCTGATTAGAGTGACTGTATAATTGTATTTACCTTATGCAGGAGGAATTACATGGGTTTTTAAATAGATCCTTGAGATTACATCAGAGCAGGTGTAACTGGATTGCACCAAAAATCCAACAGCCTGTCTTTGACAGCGACAGTTAAGAAAGGGAATAAGGTGGCAAAAACAAATTTTGAATATTCTCCCTCCCTCTGACTGACTACATACATACATACCTCTGACCTACATACATTAAGTATTACCCATGCTTTTTGTGTTAAAGGCATGTTACAGTTCAATTGTCCTTTATTGTATTTTAGCTGCTGTATCCTTCAGCTTGAAGGACAGATAATAACTTAGGGTTTCCCCAGATTGTCTCAGAAACTCCTTAGGAGTTTGAGTATGCAGTTTTTAAAGTTTACTGGGCAAAATGACTGCATTTATTATTAACATTTAAACTAGTATTTTCATCTTACTAGGCAGATTTCTTCTGTAGCATAATCTTGCTTCGCTTTTGATTGTATGGTACTGAATTAAAAGAAAAAATCAAAACTAGGTGCATGTTTTTATAGTTGTTACACTGGGAACAATTTAGCCACCAAATGAAGCATTAATTAATTAGAGGAGTATCCCTTAATAGCAAATGAATTTTTCTGCAGTCATCACAAAAGGCTTGTTTTCCCTTGTGATTTAATAAGATGTGAGATGATTTGGCTGTTAATGTGAACACAAGTGCTAGTAGTGCAGTTTATGAAAGCATTTGTACCTGAAAATACTCATTATACTTGAAGGCAGAGAAGTCTCTTCTCTCTAGAATGTTGATGTTGTTTGAAGTATCTGGGGTGATCTGTGAACACTTTACAAACTGCTAGCAAAGGAATACGAATCACATGTTTTAATAAATTGGGGGTTCTCTTACTGGAATAACTCCATTTGGTTTCAGCCCTCCTCCAAGTATCTTTTCTTTCTGGTGTTCAGTGTTTATGAGCAGTTTTGATGCTTTGTAGCATCATTCATGCTCGTGATTGGCTCAGCTTAAGCAGGCACAACCCCTTGGAAGTGGTGTAACATGTCAACTGTGAGAGATGAGCACCTGCAGAAGTTCTGTACCACTTTAGAAAATCTTCTTGGTGAGAGCTTTGTATGGTGCACCCACTGCTTTTTGAGCTCTCAGGTGAGGAACTGCTGCTGTGAGTAGTGGGGATCTGCTGGGCAAGAGTGCCTAGCCTCAGGACTTCCTGTGATTTTAGTCCATTTGAAAGCAGAATTTTCCCATTACCTTTTATGCACTCAGTGTAATGCCAGTTAACCTTTACCATTCTAAGATTCTCTTAAGAGAATAAATTTCTTTTTCTTTTAGTGGTGTTTTTTCTCCAAAATGGTTCAATGTTACATGTTACATTGATTCCCCTGTGTAATGATACCTGGTCTACTGCATAGAAATATGTATTTACACAAAACACCAAACAGATAATCCTGTATGGAGAGTATAATTCCCTTAGTTTTATTGGGAAGAAATACTTCTAGGATTGTATTCCTTTCCTCTCTATGCTTCAGAAAATAAAAAGTTACGTGGGTAGACACTGTGTAAAACAAACTTTCCCATCTTTACTTACTGTTATCTAAAGTGAGATTTTGGGGTTTTTTAAAAGAAAATAATTTTGGCTTATCAGAAAGTGCATGATAGGTGTTAGCATAGTATGAACTCTTTCATAATTTAAAATTATGGTCCTTAGAGAAAAAGAATGAAGTGCATGTCCTCAAGCTGCAGTTCATTTTTATTATCCTTATATTAGGTTTTCACTGGGTGTATATTAGACTTACCACCTGTAGTTTGGAATGCAGCCAGCCCCTCATCCTGGAGTGTGTGTGCTGCCTGATCTAAACTGCACATACTTTCACACATTGGGAACTACCTTCTCCCCAGTAGCCATCTGTGTGATTTCTTCAGTTTTCACAAAATTTATCCTTAAAAGGCTTTTATTCTTTTTTTAAAAAATCCAGCCTGGACAGATTCACTTAAAAATTTTTATGCAGAGTGTTTTAAGTCTCTCAATATTTGCCTTTTTTCCCCTGGGTCCTTATTTTTAGTGCACTAAGTTCTTCTCACTGTCTGTTAAAGTATATTTTCTGCTTTTCTATTTGAGTTGCTCTTTATACAGGTTATTGAAATCTTTAATTTCACTGTGCATTCCTTTTTAAATCAGTTTCAAATTTCATTTGAGTGACTTTGGATTTTTGGCAGAGGTTGTTAGTATAAGCTTTGATTTTTGGATTTTTTCCTACCTTGATGTAAACACATTGCTCACCCATTCTAGAGTAATTTCTTTCTTTCATATTCACTGTAAATGAAGCATGTCTGTGATCAATTGTATGAAATGGCAAATTATTTTAAGTTCTTTATACTCGATTTGCCTTGGTTTACAGTTGACACAGATCTTCCATTTTAATATGCACTTTGTATATGGTGTCATTTGTTTTCCCTTTTGTTTGTAGCACTTTTGCCAGATTGTTGCTTAATTGAAATTGTGAAATAGCTTTTTTTTTTAGAATCAACTTTCATTAATATTTAATGGGACTGTGCTAATTTACATGAGCTGGCAAGGTGTCCTCTGCAGTCAGTCCCTCTGGTTCCTCCACCACTTAATGCTCCTAAATTCTCTCACACTGAAGGAATATGAAATGGATTCATAGCTGCAAAGCCTAAAGGAGGTAATAAGATCACTAACTCCATTATTTCATTCATTGCATCTGACTTGCTTTTACTGGCAAGCCCAAGCTGCTGTCCCTCTTCAGTACCATAAAATGCTTTGGTTTATCTTTTAGCATATTTTGAGATGTGAAGGTCAATATTTCTTCAAGTTGATCGATTTGAAGTTGTTTACTCAGATTGTGGATCTATTCTGCTACTTACTTGACTTCATTTAGGCTTCTTATTTCTGTAGGGTTGCTTACCTGGCATATTCTTCCAATTTATGCTCCATGGTAGTTCTTAAAACGGACTCATCAGAGAGTTCATTTCTGTGGGATTCTCTTGAAAACTGGCTTTGGAAGATCTTTGTACTGACTCTGTATTTGTATCATACATCATCTGCCATTTGCAGGAAACCTTGATTTTTTTTACTCAGTTCTCATAAGAATAGAAGCAATTTCATTTTTAAAAAATGGTTGAGTCTAATTTTGTGATGTACCTGTATGGACTTGTTGACTGTCCTAGAGATGTGGTGCATGTGTGTGTGTGTGTATATGTAAGTGTGTGTGCATGTGTCTGTATGTGTCCTGACAGCAGGGAGTGGAGCAGCGTTGTTGGTGTTACTGGAGTCATTTGGAGGTTTTATCTGTGTAATTGAGCTTGCTGCCAAGGGAGTCTTTTCCTTCTGTGTGTGCCTTGAAGTTGGTGAATCCCAAAAGCATGGATGTGCTGCCCCTGGGCAGGCTGCAGCATGTCCTGTAGATGTTGTGCCTCCTCAGAATGCTGAGTTTATTATGCATTTCATGCACAACATATAAATGCACATTTCCATATGGAAAATCCATGCTCCTCACTGCATCTGAAGGTAAAAACATCTGGAAGCAGATGAGTACCACTGGAGCAGCTCATGCAATCTATTGCTGCCTTCTTTCCTAGGTGTTTTTTGGAAGTAGGTAGGGACCCTTGTGTGCATGAATTCTGGGGAATGGAACCTACTTGTAGCTACCTCCTTTCTGAAAGATCCATCTGGTCTTTCTCTCCTGTCACCACAAGTCCTTCGAGGTGTTAATGATCTGTGCTTGGACAGGTGACAGGGAGGGGCAAGAACTGGAGGTCTCTGGGCAGGGTGATCAAATGTGGGTCATTTCCCTGAGTTGGCTCTTGGATTATGTATTAAGAGAGGGTTTGCTGTAACCTGGGGCCTGTTGGTTAGAAATCCTTGTTTTTAATAGGAGTCCTCTCTCTATGTATATTTATGCAAAATAATTCCATTTCTGGCAAGGCTTGCATGTTGCACCATTTGCTACACTGCTGCCCATGGTTCGAATCCTTTTTTGCTTGTATTTAATCTCTTTTCCTGGTATTTGGATTACTGCTGTTTTGTCTTGCTTTAGTTGATACTTGTCTCTCTTTTGGGTCTGAGGTATGTCATTTTTATTTATTCATCTAGTGTTTTCAGTTTTTATAGCTCTTTTCTGTTACATCAAAAGTCAACAGTTTGATTAAGTTCCAACTGCTGTAGCATATGTAGTCTGGCTTCATTATCTCCTGTTGCCTTAAACTGTAATCTCTAACAAAATTAGGCAGCCAGCATGCCAAGTGTGCATGAAGGGCTGAGTGTGTGAATCTGTGGGTGTTATTTTGGGGCACTGATTTTTGGGGCTTAGTGAATGCAGTAAGTGTGGCTCTGTGCTGATGCTGGCAGGTCAGGTGCCTGTATGCGACTTGTCACCCACAGCCCCTCAGTCAGTGGGCACTGTTGGGACAAACACAAGCATTACCCAAGGAGCCCTCCCAGCTCCCCACATGTACCTGTTCAGAGCAGGGAGTCACACTGACAGCTCCCAGAACACTGACTGTGCATGTGTGTCACACAGTGGTGAGTGCCAAGGCACTGAGGAGCTTGTGCATGCCAGCTTCCATCAAATGAACCCTACCCACAAATTCAGGTTTTACTTACAGCTTTGGCAGTTCTCTGGGAGGTCAAGACAGTCTTTGCTTGTTTATCTGTCTGAGAATCTTTTCTCTGATTTTTCTGCTTTTCTTATCTACTGCTGCCACTGATGACTCTGCATTGCCTCAAGTCTGGTCCCCAAGTCTGGAGATGAGCCACTTGTCTTTATTTTTCTGTAAATTGCATGATGGCTCTGTGTTGAAAGTGCAAGTGCAACACTGACAGGGCAGAGTGGGCCCCCAGTGCGCAAGGACACAGCATGTCCCACACAGTTCTTTTTGTTAGAGAGACAAAAAATAGAAGAAGTGAGAGGAGCTGAACTGATGCTGCAGTTTGAGATAGTGCTGCAAAAATAATTTAAATAATTGTATAAAAGAAGCAGAAGCAAAATTTAAAGGTATTCCTTCACATTTATTCCCTTGGCTCCCCCTTTTTTAAGTCCAAGTGGGTTCACTGGCAGTATTTATAGCACAGTCCATGAGAAGCTGCCATGGTATGGCTGAAGGGGCAGTGTGCTGTAGCAACAAACAGGAGTAAGACTGAATGTGGGAGGGAATTTCTTGGGCCAGCCCTACTTCCACGGGGAGTGTTTTCTGTGAAACTCGGCTGTAGATAATGAACAGATGCTGGAAAAATAGTTATTAACACTCAGGAAAAGCAGCTGAGATTTCCCAGGCTCAAAGAAGAATACAGTAGATTTCAGAAACTGTCAAGAGATGTGTGACAAGAGTGGGCAAGGATAAAGATACAGAATTATTTCTGGGCAAGCCACATGGCACAGAGTAGGATTATTCTGCCTGGAAAGAGGCAGCCAGATGGAAGAATGGGGCTTGGGGTTTGTTTTTTCTTGTTTCATTAGAATTGGATCACATCAAATGGGTCTAACAATTGGCAAGTTTAAAACACAATTTTTCTTTTATTTTGCAGTGAATAAATAGCCCTTGCACACTGCTGCAAGATGATGTAGATATAAAGCTGGTTTAGACAGACACATCCATGACAGAAGAAATTTGCTAGGGTTTAAGGGTCTGGGACAGTAACTCAGAAATATCAGCCTATTCTGGCCCTTTTCTTATGCTTTTCCCTACGTGTATAAGCCCTGTTGGGCAGGTGAACCTGTCATCTGACCCAGCACAGCTGCTATTTTTCTTTAGTGTAAAAAATAGCTCAGGCAATTGCATGTTGTTCTGATATCTACAGTAATAGAGCTGTTCAAACAAATCTTGTAAATTGTTAGTACACCAACAGCCTGGACATTAAGCTCTGTCAATATTTGGTGTAGTAAATACTTTTTACATTCAGCTACATTTGGTTTATGTGCCCTGGAGAATTTTGCTGATTGATTAAAATGGTTGATACTTCCAGGAACAGGTCTGAATTCATGGTGAAATAACAGTGAGATAACATTCTAGATAACTGCTTTTGTGCTGCTGCTTCATGATTCCTAACTTGTGTGAAGCTTACACTTGCTTTCTAATTTCTTTTAAGTAGCAGATGGACCCCTTTTTAAGATTGCTTCTCCTATGAGGGGGGGTGTATGTGTGTTTTGGGAGGCAAAACCTGTGAAAACTGAGTTTTCTGGCAAATTGGATGTTTAGAGATTCATGCTGGTTGTTGGACAACATGATAGTACTGCTAGTCTGCTTGTGGCTCAAGGGTGATTGTAGTGATAAACATGGAGTGTGTTAGACATGGAGTGCTTTGGCTCACTTGAGAGCTCTGTGTGTCTCTGGTAAATGCACAACTGGTTTGCTGCATCCTTTTCCTCATACACCTGCCAAGGGCTCACTGGTAGTCTTGGGAGTTTGCACTTGGATAAACTGGAAGCAGCAGAGGGATTTTTCAAGATCCTTCCTTACAGCTACTAATTAAGAAAAATGCAGATTTTTCTGAGATCAAATTGTTTGGATTTTATTGTCTTTCCTATTGATTCCTTTTCAGCATAGTAGAAGCCAGTTGTGTGGGCATGGCAGGGTGTTTGTCTGTGTGGTTTTTTAAATTTAATTTTATAGAAATTCATTGTAAACCTGAACTATCCAGAATAAACTAATCTATTTGTAAGGTGTGCTCTGATAACATAATCAAGCTTTTCTTAATGAGTGGTGTTGCATGTGTGGAACAGAAAAGTCTATCTTCCCTCATAAAAGAAATAAAGCATAATATTTGATTACATTAAGTATATTCAGTTCCTTACCTACAGTGTTTATGTAGCTGATGAGCTTGGAATATCAGAGGTGATAAAAATATCTCCTGGCTAACTGTAGTTCTGAGGGCAGTTAAAAACTGAGTTTCCTCTCCTGTGATCCAGGTAGTTTACAAGCACCCTAAGTCCAACTTATGTGTATTATTTTATTTACTGTGTATTCCTCATTATATTTTGTTTTCCTGAACTGTTTACAGTGTTCCTGAGTGACTGATGTACTACTTTGGCCTTTATAAGTACTGAGATATTCACTATGTAATATAAAATCAGTATTTATCCCAAAGTATTTCTACTCATCAGTTTTCTGGGAATATATGTTGGTCATTCTGAATGGAGTAACAGTGTTTGTTTCTTTCAACACAATTTTAAAACTGAAAAAATGCTCAAAGTAGTTTTGAGGAATTACAATGATTTCAATTTGAACTTGTGTTTCTACAGCATAATACCAGAAAATGGTGCATATAGTTCTGTTCTCTTACAATATTTGTTCTGTCTCCACCTTGAGAGAAGGTGCATAGATTTCTGAATTTGTACACATGTATAATTATGCAAAATAAATGCTCATTTATAAAATTATATTCTGAAAGAGTAAGTCGTTTGCTTTTAATGAAACACTTTTTGAGAGTCTCTGATAAATATTCTTTTTTTCTTGACAGTCTGTGGTGGACGACTGGATTGAATCATATAAACAAGACAGGGACATAGCACTTCTGGATTTAATCAACTTCTTTATCCAGTGTTCAGGATGTCGAGGTACAGAACATGGGAAACAAGTTGTATAGAATAAATCTGACCTACAACGTGTGTTAATGCAAATGCTGGTATAGATGGGGGAAACACTTGGATTGGTACTCTTTGTGTGCATGGTTTGTATAGACATATTGTCTGCATTCCAGAATAACTTGATTTAAAGCTTGTTTGTGAAGAGCAACCCTTTCTCTTTCTCACTTTCCTGTCATCATGCTAAAGTGTACAAATCCTCACAGAGACACTCTACTCATCAGCAGCAGGAGACAAAAGATCTGGTACTCCAGGTAGGCGTATCTTTATTTCTCCTTTCTGTTTCTTCCCAATTTTTTAATTGCAAAAATTAGTAGGTAACTGTACCTTAACTTTGATACTTTTTCTTTCTTTTTAGGAAAATGATTTTTTTTAACTGAAGAGGAAGGAATCAGGCTTCAGTTCACTTTGATTAGCAAGAAGGATTTCCTGTGGATGAAGCACCAGTGTTACTTGTTCCTCTCTGATACTTTATCACGTCAGCAGCGAGTGCCCTGCCTTTTATACCCTGCTTAAGTAGTCTCTATTACCAGGCATGCAGCAGTCAGCCATTCTAGCATTCTGTTGCCACACTGTGCCTTCTAATGAATTTTTCATGTGTTGTCTTTTTTCAGTTAACTCAGCCTTGAAAAGAGACAGAGCTCCACTCTCTCTGTAGTGCCCAGAACCAAACTATTTTCTGGTTTCTGATGCTTCCTAGAATTTACTTTGAATAGGGTTGAAAACAACCCACAACTCAGAAATGCTTTTTCTTCATTTTGTATCTGATGTGGGAATACACCTTTAGGCATCAAATGCTCTGAGTAGAAGTCCCTTTTCTTCCTTTTTAAGTATAAGGTGAAGTCTTGAGTGGTTAAAAGCATCAGAGAAAAGAAATAGGAGCCATCAGCAGCTTCAGCAACCCTTTTTCATATCTGAAGGAAATAAACTTATTTTGTGGATGACAGGAAAGACTGAAGCTCTGGGAGCATTCTGTGAAAGAGTTGAAGGTTAGGGCTTAGGTTACCAGCCTGTGTCAATGTCTGCACTGTTCACACAGAACCCCTGAAACATTTTTCAGATGTGTTTGGCAGCTTATGTGAAAGTAGTTGTATTCTGTGTGCTTTTTCTTGTTTTTTAACTCTCTCCTGAAGGTGTATGTGAAAAAAAGCAACCCCACAAGCTTATTTGTAAGAATTTGGGCAGCATTAAGCCAAAGGCATCCTTGGCCATATGTTTATATTCTTGTTGATGCAAGCTTTTGGTGAAGGCATGTCATAAATATCTTCGTTCCCCTGCTGCCTCTGATTTATTCTCTCTTTCTTTCTCCTCATTAGAGAAAGCAGCATTCTGATAAGATTCCTATTTTTTAAACCCCTTGTTGGTGAGTGATGCAGGCTGAATGCCCACTGTCAGCCATATGCTGCTGGAGCAAGTGCTTCCCAGAAAAGCTTTCTGTTACTGGCTGGGAGGCAGCAGCAGCACTGTGAGTGCCTGATGGCATTGACTTACTTGGCTTTCCTTTGAATGATGACTTTCCATTTTCAGTGCTCTGCTCTGTGTCCCAGGGCTATCTCTGCTGAGCTTCTTTCAGTGCCTTCTGGTCCCAAACAGCAATGGTAGGAGAAAGAAGACAAAAATTACTTATCCCCCAAGGCTATAGTGTGTTTGAGAGATTTATTTCTGTGTTGGAATTTTTGCAGTGGCTATAGTAACAGCTGTAGAACAGGGTTAAAAATCCTGGCAAACAGTGCAGTTCTTTCCAGTTTCCAGTAATATGCTTGTTTTCTAGAATAAATGAGAGCTTATCAGAAGAGAGTGGATTGTATTGGTAGCCCACCCACAGTAAAGTGCATACCAAGCTTTCCTTAATGGAAATGAGAAATAGGGGGTTGTTTTGTATCTTGTGAGGAAGACCAAGATTCTTTTTCATGGGAAGGTCGTATATTATGACATCTTTATTTCCCTTTAGAGACTTTGTTTGACATTCTTATTTCTATTTCTTGTAAATAACAATGTCTTGTGAATCTCAACGACTGCTTTATCTTTCTTAATTTTCTTCTTTTCAGTTTGCTCCACTAACATGATCTTGGATTCTCCAGCCACCTTTCCCAAAGTTGGATGTAAATGCTGACTGCTTATATATCTAAGTTTGTGATCATTAGCTGAAGGGAGGAGAACAACTAGCTTGGGACAAAGTTTCTCAGGAAATTGTGAGGCTAGGTTTATAAATCTACCATTTTGGTAGTGCTAAGAATCACCTGATATCTAAATATATATAAAGTACATTTAGCTTGATGTGTCTTTCAGAAGTTTTGAGCAGGTGGAAGAGTATGTGTCCATTTACTAGCTTTAATGAGAAATCAAGGCACCAAACTGTTTGATTTAGCAACACTCTTGACCCTGAAAAAATACCTTTCTGTTAAGAGAAATATTGATTTTTATGTGCTTATCCCATTCTCTTGTGCAGCACAGATGCTTGAATGAACCTCTTGGAATCTTCCAGCTTTGCTTGTAGCTGCTCCTGAAATGAGAAGTGATGTCTTGTAAATATGAGTAAGCAGGCTTATTATGTAAACTGTTAATACAATTGTTAAATTAGTGGCTTTTGCAGGTGAACGTAAAAGATCTGTGCAATTTAAAGTTCAATAAATATGCACCAAATGTTCAAGTAATGTCTGTCCTTTGTCAACTCTTCTGAGTATCTATTTCATATATGTCCATTAAAAACATAGGTGATTAGGTTTTAGTGTGACTCCAGTCATCTTTCTGTGTTTTTAGGGTGCTATTTGGTGTAAATGAGAAGCTTCTTGTATTGAACCATCAAAACATCTCAGTTCAATACACAGATTTGCATGGGACTTGGTCACCTATCATGTCATCTTTCTTCTAGTTTGCCTGCTAAATCTGTGCAGATGTTGCCTTTCCTAATTTTGATTACAAAGAAGTGAAATGGTTATGTAAACAATTTTTCTTTATCTTGATTTTCTTTTTCCTTTGAGAATACAAAAAAGTCCCTGCCTTTCACAGCTTGTCTGTGTAGTCTTTTCCCTCGTGTTACATTGAATTTCTGTGGCAGAGAGATGGTTAACAAGGACTGATACATTCACCCATTCACTTTTTGTTTCTGACCCTTTTAAAATATGTTGCTGCTTCTAGAGGGAGGATCTTGTATCAGATAGTAGCTTAGAAAGGTGAAAAGGTAAGTGTTAAAATACTACTTCTTTGTGGAAAAACAGCAAAAATGCTGTTTGCAATCCTTGAAAATAAAACAGGTATGTCTGTTGGTAGTAGATGTTTATTTTCCATGGGAATTACAACTTTATTATTTCTAAGTCAGGAGCAAAATTTCAGAGTTTTCATTATTAGGTAACAGGGAACTTTTTGACATTAGCTTGTTGTAATGGTAAAGCCCTTTTTTCAGTAAAGTGCCACTGGACTGGGGCAGTATCCACACTACTGAAGTTTCCATCTTCACTGTTGTGCTTTGGTCTGCAGCACTGTGGATCCAGGCACCCCCCTCCCTTGCGGAAGTGTTGCAGATCAGTGTTCAGAGTTCTCTGGGTTTTTTGTGAGCTCTTTTCCATTGCTTTCTTCTTTATAGGAACATATTTTTGCTTTTCCCCCTTTTTTGTCTTCTTCTTTTGAATGTTTATGCGAAGCACAGCATTAAGTGCCGAGCTCTCTGAGCTGCTTGCAAGGAAACTGAAATGTCTAATCAGCAATATGTACGTGAGGTCCCAGAAGGATTATAACTGTGTCTGTGTGATGCTGCATCAGGGCTAATTAGCTCTGCCTCTCAGACTGAGTAATTAGCTCAGGTATCCTGCTCTGCTGCTATGACAACCAGGCTGTTTCCATTTCTGGAGCTCCCTGGATTTAGAGCTGATTTGGGTATCTGCATGGCTGTCAGCTCGTGCCTTCTGTTATTGATAGAAAACAAACAGAAAGCTCCTCGAGCACTCTGACCTTTCTACATTTTAAAGGCAGAGAGCCATGCTTGTGGAATAAATATTTTTTTTCCTAACCAGAAGTAATTAGTGGTTGAAACAGCCTCTTGAGCTGTGAAGGAAAACCATCCACTGAGTCCATGGGAGAAAAGAAGCTTTCTTTTGCAGGGGAAAAGGGTTTCACGTAATTGAAGAGGAAACTACTTGACTGCTTTCAAGTGTACAGTGAAATTATTCCCATTCCTTCTCTCCCATCCATCTCCTTCCCTCTCATTTATCTTCTGCTGGGTAAGCCAGAAACCTGTACATTTTTAAGCAAGTTTTCAGAAGTGGTCATTGATGAGCAAATATTCCAGCTGTTATCTGTTGGCCTGGATTGCTGGTGCTGCTTAAGGCTGAGTTTTTCTCAGTTGAGTAAGCAGAGATCTGTCTATGACTCTTTCCTCAGGGCTTAAAGCCAGACTCTCTTGTGGAACTTTTCCTGTGAATCAAACACTTGAGGTTCTACACTCTCTTCCCACTTCATCCTTGAGTGCCTGGTTGTTCCTCACCTGTTCTAGATCCTCTGTCAAATTCTGATCGAATGGCACAAACTGAGCCAATACGTGCTGGAGTTCTGAGTTAGCTTGCTCATTTTGATTTTTATTAATGTTCTTTGAGCTTAATTAAGGGCAAACTAATAGGTATCTACTTTGCCAAAGGAAATTGAAGGCTAAAACCAGGAAAAAGCAGCATAGAGTGGCCATTATGTGGTCTGGCAAAAGCAGTGAACAAGCAAGTGCTTCCTTTGCTGTTGGAAAAAGTTCTGGAAAGCAAATTAGCCAGGAAATAGTGTTATTTACTCTGATTAATAATATTTTTATAGGGGATGTAACGTGGTAATTAAAGAAATTGTTTAAAAAAATTAGGTGTCCATGGTTTTGTTTTGTGAATCATTGTTCTGTACAGGTGGATGTTATGGACCACAAAGAAGGCTTTGCTAAATCTAATTCCCTGCATATGGGGAAGTTCCTTTTGCAAGGAACTGCAGAGAGTGAGAAAAGTTGCTGACTTGGGCATGTGTTAAAAAGCTTTCCTTTTCAGTCATTCAGTTGTTATTAAGAAGCTGGTATCATAAATACTTCGTACTGTGGCCCAATTAGAAAATACTGCAATTCATTGCATTGGAGCTTGTATTTTTATTAAGTGTATAAAGTCTGTTTTCTCACAGTTTCTTCAATGAAATCCCTCTTCAGTGTGTGAATATAGGGGAGAATGTTGCAAAGTAAGAACTAATATACATTATGAAAAATGGTTACTTGTGTAGGATTTAAGTCATAGCAATGTTAAGGATTTCTGAAATATTTTGTATGCATAGTACAAAGAAATAAATGCACCCCAATAACTATAAAGCACTTAAAAACATGCTGTTAACCACTTTCAAAAATGGGAAGATAAGACTGTAGGATAGAAATGACTTAATCTTAATTTCATGTGTGGTGTAGATAAACAAGAGCTGAACTTTGTACTTCTTGTTTCAGAGCCTTGAGGTAATTTTTACAATGTGTTTATCTGAAGTGAAAGCTTACAAAATTCAAACTGAAAATATGATGCCAATGGTTTGAGTGGAAGGTAAATCAGGTTACTTGGCATATGTTAAATGTTTCATTACTTCTTTAAATGAATATAGGTAAGGTTAAAAAGTTCATATCAAACACTTGACTATTAATATGGTTACATCAAAATCAGTTTTTATAAGGAAGTACAAACAGTATCTGTTGATGTTCTGGAAATTAAAGTTTTGGTTTTGTTGTGTGCTTAGTTTTAAATCAAATAGGTTTTTACTATTTCCTCCTGTTTGCTGCTGAATGTATTAATACTTGTAATCTCATTTACTCTTTCTTCCTTACTATTTATTTTTCCTTTTCTTCAGCTCTTCAAAGATTATTTGGCTATAAGGAAAGTAATTACAATTTCTTTTAAATTCTTTTAAACTTTGCATGTTACTGTCTTCTAGGGATGAGAAGGGTTGAAAATTTAAAAAAAAACATCCCATCTGAAACCGTAAAAAAGTCTTGAAGTAGCACAATACATTTTATAGCCACTCGTGAACTAACAGTATCTCTTTCCCAAAAGATGTATCCTGCCACTTTCAGAAAGGAGTGGGAAAAAGCCATAGGAATTTACTTTTAGTGGAGAATACATGAAGGAAGGTTTATGGTTTGAAAATCTGAATGAAATTCAGATTCACAGCACCTGCTGTGCTGAGTTCTGACTGCAGTCCAAGGTTTCCCTCTATGAACTGGTAACAGAAGCAACAGTAATTTAAACCAAACATATTTTTCTTTATTACTTGCTACCTGAATATATCGAACTACTCACATTGCAGGTACAAGAGCAGACCAAAAGGAGCTGGCTTAAAATCAGCTATTAACTAATTGATGGGTATGAATTAATACAAACTTTCAAATAATTTAAAATAAATTTATTGAATGAATTACAGAACTCATGGTACTAGAATATTTTAGAGTGAATCTATAATCTAAGGAAAGACAAATGAGCTTTGAAATTAATTCTGCACTGCTAGTTCTGTATAATAATTTAAAATCTCTGCTGAAAATGAAAGTGTTCCTTGTAAGCCTGCAACAAAGTCTGTGTTCTGCCTCTGTGCTCTACTAAACTCACAGCTTGTAAAATTATTTTTGGCACTGCTCATTGGAGAAAATTTGTGCAAGGAGTTCAAATACTATTGCCTGTTTTCCACTATATTGATTTAATTACATCCATATTGATCTGGAAAATAGCACTACTCATGTGTACAGAGGTAAAACTTGAGGAGTCTCTCAGTTAGACCGTGCTTTTAATGCTACAGCTTTTCAAGAGAAGAGCAGTAAATATTTCTTGGTGTTAATAATTCCAAATAGTTGATCTTTAGCCAGATCTTTGCCATTTCCTCTTTATTTATGGGGGGTTTTTTTCTGTATTATACAAATTTATTACAGGAGGAGCACCCTCTGTACTAAGCAGAGGAGTAAAAGCCTTAGTCCGATTTATTTTTGACAGTATTATTCTCAGACTTGTGAACAAATTATGTCAGTGTATGAGTTTGCTAGCTGTGTGTGAGATACATTGCTGGATTTACTGTAGATGACAGGTGCTTACTGAGAAGACAAGAACTAATTATAAAAAGCAACCCAATACCACTAGATCTTAGATCTTTTCTGACTGGATTACAAATTGGAAAAGTAGTCATGTCTCTGGCCTTTTCAAAGATGCAAATTATGCTGAAGGTTTAGTCAGACTTTTTGCAGACCAAAGGTAGGAATTAAATTGCAAAAATTGTATTTGTCTCAGCAAACACTGTAATTACAGTTCACTCTCCTTTGCATTAATGAAGCCATAGACTTATTTGATTAAATGCAGGGCTGATACACTGCAGTAATTATTTATGAAGAGAAGGAGATGGGGATGATAAGAAAGGGTCTGTATCCTAATGAAAAAGTGGTGTTCTCTGGCACAAAGAAAGTGGTTAAAGCAAATCCAATATTCTGTTAATCTGCAGGCATTCAGTAGTAGTTGGATGTAGGAAAAAAAAAAGCTTGAGTTTCAAAGAGACATTCTAAATTGGAAGGAGTGGACTCTGAAGCAGATTCAGTCCTGCTCACTTTCCACCACTGCCTACTTCTTTCCTTATTTGTGTAAGTCTGATCAGATTGCCTCAGTTGTCTTTAACCTGGACCATGATCAGCTGAGCCTTAAAATTGTTCATGTCCTTTTTAACTGGAAGTTGCAGCATTTTCTGGCACTGCTGGAGTCAAAGTCATTACAGGGCAGAATGGAGTAAATAGCCTTTACCTTGTCTTCTCCTAATTTGCATGGAGCAGGAAGTGTGGTGGAATATTTTTGGGTGCCTGGATGGGTAGGAAAGCATGTTGTACAAATGTGCTCCCAGACCCTGTAGGAGCAGCCAGGAATTCCCTGGCCAGCAGCCTCTGTCCCCTTGTTTAAGGACTGATAAGCCCAGCAGGGCTTGGGTGACTGTCATAGGTGTGGGGTTTTGCCTTTCTTTCTGGTAATGCCAGTAGCTTAAATTTCAGCTTTGAACTACTGGTGTTGGCCCTCTACCTGTAGCACTGGCCCTGAGTGTGAAGGGAAGAAACTTAAAGCACCTTGGGCTAATGAGAGCCCTTTTCCTCAGGAGCAGTCACTGGCCTTTAATGGGAACCATCCCTTGAGGGAATTGGCTTATACAAAGTCATTACATCATTTTTGGAAAACCTTTAATGTAGTTTGTCAGATTCACCACAATCTCCAGTCTTTATTCTGTTTATTTCCGTATTGAAGTAAATGTTCTGGGTAACTTAAAAGCTCTTGTGACTTAGGGAAAAGTGCCTAGAAATACTGTCAGCAACTTATGTGAGTGAAAACAAACTGTATATATAATTTAGTCACCTAGATATAGATGTAGTGGAATTTCACTTCATGGTGACAGTTGTCAGTTTTTTGTACTGTTGTTTCGAGCTTTCTTTGCTCCCCACTTTGATTTTCAGGTTATGTTCTTCAAGTCACTATAATTAGCCATTCAAAGTGACTTTTTTTCATTGATGAAGAGGAGGCAGATGTATTTCAAAAAAAACCAACATCTTTTAAGGTTAAAGTATTGCTGTTATTCCTCTCACAGCCTGCCTTGTAAACTGCTGGTTTTTTCCTTATGGTGGATAAGACTGAAAAGTGCAAAATTTAAGACATAAGGTAAGTCAATTTCCACAGATCTCCATAAAACTAGAAGTAGTTTCTCAAAATTAGAGCTGGACTTAACAAGAGTTTTTCTTTCTGAAGTTTTGAATGAAAAGAAATAGAGAATCTCACCAGCTAGAGCATATGTGTTTCCCATATAAGTCCTGCTGTAGGCAGTGGTGGTGTGTACCACAGTGTATTTTTAGGGACCTCCTTTGGTTCCAAGGATATTGCTCACATGACATGTTTGAAGGGATGTCAACTGGAGTTCCCAAAGTACTCCTTTCAGATTTGTTTGACAACCAAAAAAAGGCATGGAATTCCATGCCATCATGACTGCAACTGTAAATTGGACTCTGGTCTTAGGACCTATCTTACTGTTGGAGTCTGAAGCTGAATGGCAACAGTCAAGTTGCTCAGTGACCTTTCTACTCTTAACTCCATGTCTTGTAACAAAAATTTTGTATTTTATGTGTCTTAGTTTTACTTACTGTTTAGAACCAGCTGTAGATTCTCACTTCTTGTTCCCTATCATTAGGACACATAGTGGATATCATTAAAATTCTGTCCTTAGAGCTTTTGAAGACAATTTACTTCTGATCTGCAGCAAGGGGTTATTCTAAAGTTGTGGCCTAACAAAAGAAAAATCTTAAGTGATTTTTGCAGTTCATAGAACTGTGAAAGGGGTTGAGTGGGAAGGCACCTTAAATCTCATCTTATACCACCCCTGCCATGGGCAGGAACACCTTCCACTAGACCAGGTTGTTCCAAGTCCCATCCAACCTGGCCATAGACACTTCCAGGGATGGGGCAGCCACAGCTTCTCTGGGCAGCCTGTGCCAGGGCCTCACCTTCCATCACAGGGAACAATTCCTTCATAATATCCCATCTAACCCTGCCCTCTGGCAGTGGGAAACCATTCCCTGTGTCCCATCCCTCCAACCCTTGTCCAAAGTCCCTCTGCAGCTCTCCTAGATACCCTTCAGGCACTGGAAGGGGCTCTGAGGTCTCCCTGGATCCTTCCCTTCTCCAGATGAACACTCCCAGCTCTCCCAGCTTGTCTCCAGAGCAGAGGGGCTCCAGCCCTTGGAGCATCTCTGTGGCCTCCTCTGGACTTGCTCCAGCAGTTTCATGCCGGTCTTGTGTTGGGAGCCCCAGGGCTGGAGGCGGCTCTGTGGTGGTGGTCTCACCTGAGCAGAGGAGGAGAATTCCCTCCCTTGCCCTGTTGCCCCGTGATGTGGGAAGAGCCCAGGATGGGGGCTTTGTGGGCTGTGAGCACAAACCGATGGGTCACAGTCAGTTTTGCATCCACCAGTTCAAATTAGAGACAAATACATGGACATATTTGTGTTTAAAGAGAGAAGAAAATACATTCAACTGTTAACACCTGTTTAGACATCGTCATTTCTTCCTGGCATGGCACCATCAAGAGAATCTGAGCAGACCACTTTCTTTTCAGGTTCAGAGGAAAGGAATCAATTTGTTTTCATGTCTTGTTTTATAATTTGGTGGATCAGATAAGTGGCCAGTGACAGAGTATATTTTTGCTCAGAATAGTGAGAAGGTTGAGTTACAGTTGGCAGCACTTTGACATGTAATTTTCCAACCATTGCAACAGGTTGCATTGTCTTTTCAACCAATCACCATGGAACTTGCTTCCAGAAGATGTAAACCTTCCCATTAATACAGAGAAGAAAATATATGTCAGTCAACTCCTGGTACCACTTGTGGATATTTCAATATCAGATTGAATCTTAAGTCCTGATAAACGAAGGAGATTCAACCGCCATGACTTTTTTATCTGGCTTAGAAAGGATTTAATCTTAGTGATAAGATGGTGCAGAAAGTCAGTCTGAGTTACTCTTTGTTCTCAAGATTTGGTAATCAATGTAAATTTTTTTTCTTTTTATTTTTTTTCCTTTCTTCCCCTGAAGACAGGCTTGTGGGGCTGGAACCAAATAGTGGAGGTTTGTTGTTGATGCAGAGATGCAGAAATTTGCCTTACTGGTGTCATATGCTTATTCTGAAAGAATAAGAAGAATTTTTATTAAGAATAATGAAACAGCTTGTTCTGTTTCACTGTTTAATGTATTTGTTGTCAACTTCTAACTAAACTCGTGAATTACAGTTTAAGTTTTGATGTTTGTATTTGGAGTTGCTTATGCTTCTGTCTTTTTTTCTCCTTTTTGTGGTGTGTGAGTACACTTTAGCTGTAAAGATTTTTGAATATTTTCTCTGTCTTCTGTGTTCAGCTCCACTTACAGGAGAAAGTGGCAAACAGGAAAGGTTCCAGCCCAGACCCATTATTAGAAGCATTTGCAAACCATTTTGTCTAATAGCAGTGATGGATATTCTCACTCAAATTTTAATATTCAGCCCTTTTTTCCCCTCTGGTTTCCATGGTAGCCTGTAACAGCAGAATTCTTCTTCAATTAAGTGCTGTGTATAAAAATCACTTTAGAGAACTCTGAGCTGGCTACTTCCTTGGAAAAAACAGGCTGATTGTCAGGAAGGAGAGCAGTCCTCAGCCCAAGAGGTGCTCCCTTCTGCCTGTGCTGAGCAAAGCTTGCAGTTCCTTCTGACTGGAAACAGGGAGAGACATCATACTGTGGTGAAAAATGCATTTAACCCTTAGGGAGTTGGAGACTTTGATCTCATGCAAACAGTTTAAGATGGCAGGGATTGTGAAATAGGCAGTCCTCCCTGCATTTCTTTCTTACTCTTGTCAGCCTGTTATAACAACGACCAAGTATTAAATGTCACAGAATCCCTGGGATCTTAAAACTCCTGTTGTTGCACTCCTGCCATGAGCAGGGACACCTTCCACTGTCCCAGGTTGCTCTAAGCCCCATCCAACCTGGCCATAAACACTTCCAGGGATGGGGCAGCCGCAGCTTCTCTGGGCAGCCTGTGCCAGGCCTCACCATCCTCACAGGGAGGAACTCCTTCCCAATATCCCATCTAACCCTGCCTTCTGGCAGTGGGAAGCATTCCTCATTGTCCTGTCACTCCAGGCCTTTGTCCAAAGTCCCTCTCCAGCTCTCTTTATGAGACACCTTTATGCACTGGCAGGTGCTACAAGGTCTCCCTAGAGACCTATAAAAATTAATTGCATGTATGAAGTCTCATTTGTAGGGAAAATGCAAGGAGGAGAATGGGAAACTGAACATCAGTAACAGTGGAATGAAGGATGGAAAGGTAAACTTGTGCCTTTAAATGCAGCAAAGTATAAGGGGAAAGGAAGAAATTATGGATTCTGAAAACTACAAGAAAGGAATGTGTTCTTTTGAGAGCACATCTCCACAGAGGAGCTTAGGAAGCAGGAGAAAAGAGAGGCAGGTGGGCAGGCGTACATCCCAGTGGTTTCGCTTTGCTTCAACAGCCAAAATAGCAGTTTTCTCTTTTCACCTATGAACACACTGGGGGATTGCTTTAAGCTACTGCAGAATGATGGAGCCAGAATATACCACTGAACAGGGCCAGAAATTACAATGTAACTCATTTTTTGAATATTCTCATCAAGCAGGTGATCCATAGTGTAACACCCCTTGGTGTTTATGTTGTGAGCTTCAAGGACAATTTCATGGGGAAAGGACAAGAAAGTAATTAATAGCTAAGAGTCTGTGTTGACAGGAATGAGAATGTAGTTATGCCCAAAAAACTGGTGTTGTATGGAAAACTCAGCCTTCTGGTGAAACTTGAAAATGTGAGTGTGGTACAGGAAAGGCACCCTGATATTAAGGCTTCCAGACACCTTAAGCTTATAGTGGGGGAGACAGGGCACTAAAAAGTCCTAAAAGGAAAATTTGCTGACAGTGCTGAAGGCTGGGGGAAAAAATACTGTTTCTTACAAAATACTGAGAAAACTAAATGCCCTTCACAAAATAAAACACTCGATGAAGGTTCTATTAAAATATTTTGGTTTACAGTATTACTCTCTATTTTCCCACCTTAAAGATTTTTTCTGCCAAGCTGTAAGACACAACCAGAGGAGTTACAGGGTTGGTTAACCTGGTCTGGTGTTCCTGTCCATGGCAGGGGCTTGGAAAGAGATGAGCTTTAGGGTCCCTTCAACCCAAACCAGCTGTAAGTCAGCTGGCTGCTTTATTCTGTGTCTTGTATTTGTGTATCTACCAGGAGTTGTATGATAATACATGTTTACACAGCCATTTTTAATATGCACAAAATACACCATTTCAACTAATTCTAGGAGTTAAATTTTTAAGGTAGAGGATCCAAAGCAATGTAAGAGGAGCTATCACTAAGAATTTGAGGCATTTTTCTGATTAAACATGCTTTACTTGCAGTGCTCCTCTGTGTTTTTCTTCTTTCCTTTTTCCTTGGCAGCACTTGATTAATTTTCCCCCTTGAGTCCACTATCTTTATGTTAATTAATATACTCAGACTTTTCATTCCCTCTTGTATTTCATCTGCCATTTATTACTATTTGTCTTTCAGCACTCTTCAGGGCCTGCTGCTTTATTACTTATGTAAAGTTTTGCGTTTCTAGTATTAATAAGTTTATACAGGTCAATCTTTTTTATATTATGCTCTCAAATACGCCTTAGTGAATCTTGGACACAAACTGTTGAGAAACATGCTGTATGTTGAGCTTGCCTAGTTTTCTGCTCCTATTTCCACATTCCCATTTATATTTGTCCTGTCAACACTGCTGGGATCTGTGTGCGTTCCAGCAGTTTATCTTTTCTCAATTCTGAGGTGACAGTTCCCTCTTGCATTGTATTTTTAGAAGCATATCCAGACTTTTATGGATTTTGGCTCTAATATATACTCTCTCATTCTCTTACATGCCAAAACATGTTGAGCAGCTATTCGTTGTGTTGGTTTAACTTCACTTTTGATATGATGCTTCCTCTTATTTTTCTATAGTAGCCAAGTTCCAATCAAAAATTTAAAAATTAAAGTTTTCCTTAAGGGCATTTTATCAACAGGGTTTTTTCTAATTATCTTTGTAAATCCCTTTTAAGTAAAGATCCTGTCTCTGCTCCAGAAATGGCCAGTCCAGGAACAGAGTCATTGATACCAAAAGCTTTTGAAGCAGCAGATAGAGAATCTGTGCCCCTCCCAGAGGGAAGGTTTTTCAGATAACGTGACTTGACTTAGTCTCTCATGTTTAAACCATTGCTGTTACTGGTTTCCTGTTCCACCTCAAATTGCTTTAAGACTAAGCTCAGAGTACCTAGAACTTCTTAAAGTTCATGGAATGGAAACTTGAAGTCCTTGATTTTTTCTGATAGGTTATGTATTTGTGACAAGGAAAAAGCAGCACTGGAGCATAGTCAAGTCCTCTTCCTTATTTCTCTGGTAAGGAAGAGCCTTTTCCTGCTTTGCCCTTTGTTCTTATGTTTAGGGTTTTACATACCTGAAGAATGGTGTCACACTCAGTGTACCTGGAGTTAGAATCGTTTATGTGGTGCTCTTTGTACATTCATCCATGAGACTGCTAGGGGGATACCTGGAAAATGGGGAATATGCAATTAGGGACAATCTTGAAGATAGTTTAAATTGTCCAGGCTCCTACCGGAACCTTAGGAATAAAAGCAAAAGCAGTCTGCAGCATCCTTATCAACCCTCCTGTGAGACACCCCCCCTTCCTGCACTTTTTGCCAGCCTCATTGGCTGGAGCAGAGCTGCACACGTCAGAGAGACAACAAACAGTGTCACCTCCACAGATCGTTCTGGTGTCTGTGCTAATGAAGCCACACAGCACAGCAGACAGCCTTGGGAGGTTGGTGACTCACCAAAGCTGACACACAGAGAGACTAAGTCAAGGTTACACACAGCATCTGATGTCTAGCACTTCTTAATTCTGCTTTAATTTCTAAGCACAAAGACAAGGGTATTTTTGCACATGATTTCTCAAATTCTTTGTGTTTCCTTACAGAAAAAAGCTCTATACATGTGTTTTGATAATCAGAAGGTAAAAAGGACTTTGGAATGGGCTAACAGCTAAGAGAAAATGGGTTTTTTTCCTAGAAAAGCAGGAAGAAATAATTA
The DNA here is from genome assembly GCA_016584745.2 of Phylloscopus trochilus trochilus. Taxonomy (NCBI): domain Eukaryota; kingdom Metazoa; phylum Chordata; class Aves; order Passeriformes; family Phylloscopidae; genus Phylloscopus; species Phylloscopus trochilus. The sequence goes on from WQNJ02000094.1 coordinate 869,912, forward strand.
TGTGAAAAATGAGAATTCCTCTCATCTTACATACTTTTAAATGAGGAGAGAGAAAGATAAAGGCATTGCTTTGTGTCAGCTCAGTTAATTTTTTTCACTGTCTTTTCACAGGTCATTATCAGTAAATGCTTTGGTCTTTAATATACTCTAAATAAGTGATTTCATGAGAAGCAAAAGCAATGAAGAGGGATTTCTAGTGTATCCGTGTTCAGCTTTCCTGAATTATACAAAAGCAAAATGTGCTTATGAAGTGCAGGGTAAGCTGTCTGAGAGACAATATTCTGGATGCTGTGTAACTCCAGAAAAGATTGGGACACAACACTGCTGGGCAGGAGGTGGTTGTGCTGCACATCAAGCTGTTCTTGAAGAAGCAGTAGTATTCCCAGTGTGTGTCCCTGTCTGTCTCCAGCTCAGTGAGAGGCTGAGATTAACAGATTGAGGTCATGGTTCACACTGTTCCCTGGTGACCTCATTGGCTTCTGTTCAACAACCTACTTTTGTAAAATTCACTGGGACACTTTATATCCAAGGCCAGTCAGGTTTGGTTAAACAAAATGATTATAATTTATTAAGCAGCACAGTTACAGACAGAATTGCACCCAAGTCTTATTTCGTTCTTTCAGGTGAATCAAAAAAGCATAGAAATGTTGCAGGTAGATGGTGGCTTTCACTTGAAGAGGGAAATCAAATTTTTTAGATAGGAATTGTTTCCATGATGTTTCTGTATCTCCAGTCTCGCTTTTTGAAGGACACCAGCTTTCCTCAAATAGGCAGATAAATTTCTTCACCTTTCTGCAGCAGCTCTGCAGTGCTTACAAAGTCTCTGTTTTACTGTTGTTTCATGTGTCAGCTTTTTTCCATCAAATAAAGGATAGGAGAGAATATCAGTCAGCACTGGCCCTGTGGTTCTCTGGATGGTGCTGTTGAACACAGAAAAGTAAGGATTGGCTCTGGGAAACCTGGAGCTCAGCAGTCTCTTTGGTGTGCCATTGCTGATAAGGTTTGGCATTGTAGATACCAAATGCAGACACCCCTGTAGTCCTGATCCTTCCCTTCCACTGTAACTGTTGGAATAGCAAACAGTTACAGGAAAATGCAGAGGCCCTGAACTGAGGGTATTTCTTCAGAGCTGTGTCTGGGAAGCTCTCATGCAAGTAACAGCAGCTTCCTTGAGGAAGATGAAGAAAGAGCAGTTCTCTCAAGGGACAAGAGGCAGGTGAGCAAGGAGCAGGGTATGACAATCCATCAGCAGCTGCAAGGGACTCACCTATGGCTTGCTGAGCTCTGTCAGATCTTTGGCAACTCCCAGGTGTGGCACAAAAGGTCTGGCTTCTTGTTTCTCTCTTTTTTCCCTCTTAGTTTTCTTCCTAGATACTGTTTTGGTGACTCTAGAGCCTGTAACATCAGCTGAAAATCTCTAGATAATTACTTCTCCTTTTGTATTTTTTAGGACTTGCCTTTCATCTTCCCCACTTTACTACTTTTGAGAAACACTGAGAAATATAGGTAGAAATAAGAGTAACAGATGGCTGAGGGAAGGATCAAAATGCATCAGGGAAAGCAGAAAGACTGAGGGAAAGAGGATAGTTCGTGGCTATCTAATCCTCCTGTGATCATCTTTTGCCTCCTGACTTTCTGGAAAGTGGAGGTACCATGTTTTATGGCATTTTGTTTTATGAGCTGGAGAGATGTTGACACTGAGTAACAAGAGGTTTGTTTCTCTGATAAAAAAGTACCTTTTAGCAAAAACACGTGAAGGCATGTTGCAATGCTGACAGTATGTGTGTCGGTTACTGCTGAGCTCTGGGAACCTGCAGATGGGACAGGCACATCCATAGAAAGTGGAAGGGAGGATGGACACTGAAGTAAATGTCCTTGGTTTCTGTGAAAGTGAGCTTGAAGTTCTTTGAAGCATGAAATGTGGTTGAGAGTCAGCTTGGATTTCCAGGAGGCCCTCTGAGGAGTCCTCACTCTACTGAGCAAGGAGAAACTGGGCAGCAGCATTGCTCAGTTTTAAAGAGGCTGAAGGAAGATCTTGTTGCTTCCTTCAATTATTGAAGGACTAGAGAGAAGGGGACTGCAGACTCTTCAGCAGTTCTGTGGCAGGTAACACACACAAGCTGAAATGTGGGGAATTCTAGTTTGACAGAATGGAAAACATTTCTGCCACAAGGTGGTCAGGTCCTGGAGGCAGAAGGAAGGTAAGAAGCTGTGAGTTTGTCCTTCTGTGGATAGCGTTTGGTAAAAATCATAGGAAATAGAACAGGAATAAATAATCTGTGTTAAAATAGTAATTATGCTTACTGCTTTTAAAATTGATGGATTAAACCTTTTAGCAATCCAGAAGAATACATAATAAAGAATCTATAGTATATGAAGCCTGTTCCGGTATGGTGGAACAGAAATCCATTGTTTTTCCTTCGAGAAGCACTCAGTGTTTTAAAAACTACTCTGGAGTTTAGAAAGTACAGTAGTGGCACAAAATAATTGCTCTCCCTTGAAATGAGTTTGTCAGGCCTTTGTTATTACATTATCCCACACCTGAGCTTGTGTTATAGCAAAAGATACCATGTGCCAAGCCTCAGCTCACTCAGCAGGTACTTGTGGCCAGTGGAAAACTCCCCTGAGAGCCCAGGGCTGTGCCCCAGGGACAGGGCACAGGTAGGATGCCTGTTAGCAATGGCAATAGTGTTTTCTCTCCATTGGTGGCTACAGAAATGCTTACACAGCAGGAATGTGCTCATGTTTGGGTTGTCAGGCTCTTGTCCTGTCACCTGACCCCACTGAGAGGTGTCTGGCTCCACTGAATTGCCCCCTCAGAGCAGGTGTTTATGCACACAGACAGGTTCCTCTGTGAGGAGGGAAGAACTTGTGCTCATGCTGGGCCCCTCATTTCAGAGGGAAACTTTTGTGGGCGTCTGTTCACAGGTTAGGTGAGGGGGGGAGGGCAGATGTGAAAACAGCCTGTGATAAAAGTACTCAGAGGAGATAGAACTAAATGGCCTTAGTGCAAATATTTACATTGTTGTATCTTACACTTTACTTGGAGTTCAGCCGCCACACTACCTATGTTTATATTGCTGGATTTGAGTCACTTCTGACAGCAGGCAGCCAAAGGCTGCTTCCACACATGCGCTGATAAGCTGCAGTTACTCACATTCTGCTCTTGGAGCCTGCAGTCATTGGGAATAATCTGAAAATACAACTTCTGTGCTTGGCAGTGATATGAGAGGCAAAGTTAAGAATTAGAATAAAGGCATATAAAGGGCAAATCTGTGTACATATATTAGACATAAAAGATCTCTCTCAAACTTAGATTGCACCTGCACCTTGAACATTGAATGTAGTTATGACCATCCCACCTCCTAAATACAAAATTTAGAGAGAAAAATCCAAGCAATGTGGAAAGGAACGGCAATTAGAAGAATTGCTTCTCATGTGTTGCAAAAAGATCCTGGTTTATCAAATATCAAGCAGTAGTTTTAGAAATAGAATGAGGTTCCTTCTGAAGGAGTGTGGGGCTGGCTAAACTGCAGGTTGCATTGATGCAGAGTTCTTTGGAAATGGAAAGTACAAACGAGGTAAGAGATGATGGATCCACTGTCAGCTGTTAAATCCAATAGTCACAGTGTGCCTTAACACTCTGCAGCTCAGGTAAACTCTCAACTACTGCCAAATGTGAGATTCGTGTGGTGCTGACTTGTGCTTGCATTCTGCCCAACACCCAGTGCTGATTGCTGAGTACAGCAATTTGTTTCATCACATCCACCAGGAACATGCTTAACAAACATCTGCTTACAGCACCTGTGCAGGAAGCACAGTGTGAGCAGTGCTCACAGAAATGAACTTGGAACCAGCCCTGGGGAAACAGGTGGGAAGTTTCAGCAGAGCATTTCTTGGATGTGTGCTTTTACCTCTTTCAAGTGTGGGTGTCCTCTGTGGCCACAGACTCCTCGTTCAGCCAGGGTGACCTGGGACAGTGCGGGGCAGACGTGGCTGTGGGATGCCTGCAGAGCTGAGGGCTTCCAAGAGCAAAAGCTGTGAGACTTTGCCAGGAACAAGCTGCTGCCTTTGGGGCAGCAGAGGCTCTTCAGCTTTTCACTCATGTTCATGTCACTGACTAGAGTTCAAAGTTACCTGACAAAGAGGTTGGTGCTGTATGAGAATTGCTACTTTAAGTCATCAAAACATGAAGAGATTTATCTTATGAAATAATTCAGTAAAAATACTAGATTGCAAGTTTAGCATCTTTGGTTAGTAATTATGTGGCTTCACGTAAACGTCTCTGTGAAGATGCAAAGCAGTTTACACTTGGCAAGTGCAAATGCTACAGAGCCATTTCAAACCAGCCTTATCTGCATGAAACCCAGAGCAAGGGAGTTTCCTTTATCAAAAGACTTAAGCATATGAAGTATACTGTTTCTGATGCACTAAATTATGTAGGCCTGCCTCTTTTCCTACTAGCAGTCTGGGGACTGAGCATGCTTTCTTGCTGAAAAGCATCTTACCAATTTCTGCCTATGACATCCTTTGGCAGTGTTGGCTGGCAGCTGTCAGTCTAGCTGTTCTAAATAATTGTGTCACCAGCAAACTATCTGCTCAATTATTATCCTTTCTTTCAAAGCATTTATATCTGCTGTGGAACATATTTTATCAACATCTTTACACAGAAGGATCTACTGGTAGGCTCATTCTGTTCTGAAAACTGACAGTTTTTGCTATCTCTGTTTTCCTGGCTTTAATCTGAAAACTTTGCTTGCATATGGTTATTGCACATCAGCTTCTTTAAGAAAATGAGGGAGATCATTGTAGAATTTTGAAAATGTCTCTGTGTTGCATGAATGTATGACTTTTAGCTGGTTATTGATGCCTCTTAGTGAGGGTGCCCTTGATCCCCTCATCCAGATCATGGCTAAAGATACTAAACAGACCTGACCTGAGCACTGGGCCCTGGGGACACCATTTGTGACCAACCACCACCTGGGCTCCATTCCCCACTGCTCTCTGGACCCACCATCCAGCCAGTTTTTCACCCCATGAAAACTCTGCCCATCCAAGTCATGAACAACCAGTTTCTCTAGGAGAAGGCTGTGGGAAGTGGTCAGAAGCTCTACTGAAGTCCAGGTAGACAGACACCTCCACAGTCTTTCCCTCGCACTGGGAGCAGAGAGCACTAAAGGGCCATAAGGACAGTGAAAGGACTCTAACAACCAGTTTCCTCATTCCTCAGTCAAGATTTCCTTTCAGATTTTCCCAGCTTTAACAGCACCTTCCAGTAAAGGTGGTAATGCTAATACAGTTCTCTGTGATGACTTTCGTGGTCTTGATTCAATTTTAAAAAATTGCATGGACGGATTTTTAGCAAAATCAAAATCTGAAAATTCAGGAAGAGGAGCTTGCTGCTAAATCCTTGTCCTGTGTAATGTTTACATTTGTTCTGAAATCCAGAATAGCTTTCTTGAAAATATCTAGGTGACAGAAGGGGAGAGAAGCCAGGAGTTTCTGCTGGAGACATCTCCTATGAGCCATCAAAACAAGAAGGCCAGATAAAAAACTTTACTGCTGTTTATGCTTGGTATATAGAGTTGCATGATGTACAGTAGGTTGAGAAAGAGTCTCAAACTAGTGAGGTGCCATCAAGGAGTGGAATAAAGCAAGTTGAAGATTGTTCAGTGAATTCTTACAATGTGGTGCTAAGACGTTTTTGATACAGAAAATGAAGAACACAAATGGAAAATGATCTTCTCTAGAGGAAATTCTCATCATTGGGATGGAAATTTAATGAGAATAATAATAGTAATGATAGTAATGATGATAATAATAATAGTCCTAATTCTGTGAGAGCAGAGTGAAGAATAAAACAATAAGGGTCTTCAAAAGAGGAAGAGAAAAATAGATGTAAAATTTCTGTGTGGGAAGCAACCAAGGCAAAAAAATAAGAGTCCTCTGCCAAGATTTCTCTTTGAGACTCAACTGTTACCTAAAGCAAAGGAGGAATAGGAATTAAAGCAAGGGGAATGACTTTTGTCATTCATGTGCTGTACAATGGTCTGAAAATCATAATGGAATTTGAAAAATCTAATTACCAAAGGTTAAGATACAAGAATTACAAGACCATAATGATAAAAATCAGAGCAATTCATCACATATGTATAAAATGAAGAGTAACAAAATTCTCTTCTGGTATGTAGCAGAGTTGATAACCAGAAGGTCAATCAGTGAATTGGACTGCAGCAAAAAAGTGCACTTTTCATGGCTATACTTGTATAAGGCCTTCACATTGCAAAGAGATTTCACAGAACACATTCAAATATATATTTGGGTTTGTTGTAGGAGGATATACTTAGGTGAACCATTAGAATTATTTTTAACAGTTATCTGTAATTCTCTGATAAGGTTTTCATTGCACAACACTGTACTTATTTTTCCACTGGGATTCTTGCTGATTCATTCAGTAAGAGTTCACTGGCAAAAGCTGCTCTAAGGATGAATTGGCTGTGTGCCTTATAGGAAGCCTCTGTCTTTTGCATATTGCTTCACTGGCATCAGAAGTTGGGCAGTGTAGAGTCCATGCAGCAAAAGGAATTGGGGAATAAATCAATAAAAAGGTCTTCTATTCCTACATGTGCTGAAATTCAACCAAATATTTAGACTGATGTCTTTCTCAAGTCTTGACCTCTAGTTTCAGCAGAGAGTTTCAGTTTTCAGGGACAGAAATCAATAAAAAGTCAGGAGCCCTGGTGGGATTTAGGAGTCTCAGCATCTATTTGGATATGCTTCAACTGCCCCAGTACTGCTTCTATTTAAATTAATGTTTAATATCTATTGATTCCAATGAGGTAAGAGCGACTTCAGTGTTCTTACGTGATCCTGAGCAAGCCACAGAAAATGAACTTTTCTAGTGGCCTGAGTAATTTTTGGTTATATTCAGGTAGCTCTCTTCTGGAAACAGTCAGTGGAAGTGCTACAGCAGAGTACCCTGACCCAGGCTGAGCACCGAGAAATCATGTGCTCCTGATGGTTTGACTTCAGTCTTTATCATCTATCACATGGAATTTGTCAGTACCACTTCTCCGATGATTGAAAACTGCACTTAAGGACATAATAGAAGTGGATTATTTCTTATGATCTGAATTATAAGTGGGGCAAAAGGCATAGGAGTTGCACATTGAACGATATCAAGGAGATAAATACTGCCCATCCAGCAGTTCTGTAACCACCATCCATCCTCACAAATGTTTTATTAAACTTGCCCTCTTTTGGCAATTTCAATTAGGTTCTGGTACTGTGGTCCCCACTATTAACTTTGAGCTGATGCAAAAGAGCACATTGTGTTTTTCATGTACTTTTCTTGTGTCTTCTTCTCAATGCCTCTATAAATCTTTACCCAGTTTTTCCAGTCTATGTGTTTGAGAGATCAGTCTAATCAGTTACCATGAATTTAAGGTACCACAATTAATCCTCTTTTGGCAGGAGCTGTGTGCTTATTTCATATCCATTCACCTCAGTCTTGAGCTGCAATTTTCCCATTGCTTTTCTTGCAGTTTACTCAGCGTGGTCAGGTGGTCTGAAAGAGAAGGGGTGAAATTATTTGTGTAGCTTTGGTGAATAAAGGTCCCAGCGATGAAAACTGACCATTTAGCATAGGTAGTATCTTCCACAGTATATAATTTATTACCATCAGCAGTTTAGATTTCAGGAGTAAATGACTGTGGGCAGCTAGAGCAAATGTTTCTCTCATCTGACTTTTCCTGTAGAAATCCCAGAGCTGCCATGTGCAGGAGGTCATTGGTGTGACAGTGTTCCCTGATTGCCAGCAGTGGTCAGTGCCAGTACCTCCTGTTTGCAGTAGGAAAGGCAGTCATGGGACCACCCACATCCCAAGGGTAACCCTGTTTAACTCCTGGTAGTAAAGGCTGGTTCTTGCTCAGACTCGAGGGCTTATATATCCTGTAACGCTCTTGGAGATCTTTATTGTTGCTTTGCTTTTATAGGGTCTACTAATAAAACTGGTGGTTATTCTCACTCTAAATACATATTTTCAAGCCACTGAGTCCACGGTGCATTATATATTCCAGAAATACTATATCTGGTTTTGTATACAGTTTAGGGGTTTTTGAGGTGTATTCATCCAGTGTTGAATAGATCCCTTCAGTCTTTCTGTTCTCTTGTCTCATTGAAATTAAGTTCTGTGCTCTGTGTGGGTTTTTTCTTTTTACTCTTAAAGGCTGTGTTGGGTGCTGTGATTATTGACAATTTATATTGATACCTGTTTTAGCTGAAAGTTAAACTGGAATTTGGTAATTAAGAAAATATACTTACATGTCAGTGAGAAGACTTTTGAAAACACAATGTATGAACTAAAACCTCTTCACTATAATGTGAACTGGTTTTAACTGAGAACTTAGTCCTGAAGTAAAATAGCCTTCTCAGTTTTTAGTGGATTAAGACAATTTGAATTCTCTTCAATAAATAGATTGAGAGCTTCATGGCAGAGATAAAACTCAGCTTAGAAAAGGACTTGAAGTGACTTGAGTAAGGTAAAGACTTGAGGGATGCATGCTACTCCTTCAGTTGTACTTTATAGATAACCTGTTACATTTTAAAGATTCACCTGAAAATGGGAAAGTTTTGCTTTTCACTAATCATAAAAACTATGAGTTTGAATAATGTTGACTATTGCAGTGCTGAAACGTTGTGGGGACACCATGAAATCTGAGCAAAACTTTGTGGCATACTCACAGTGTTAAATGAGTTTGCCAGAGAAACAAATGGGGCTGTGCTGTGGTTGGTGGGGAAGAGGTGGTGGAAGGAAAAGCACTCAGGCCTGAGCCATTGCCTACTGCCAGATGAGGAGAAACACTCCTCGTGCTTTCCATGACTTCTGTAAACTGGGTCATGAAAAGTGGGGGAAAGAATGGGACAGGACAGTGGGTAAGTGCTGTTCTCCACTCCGAGTGCTTGCTGATGCTCCCTTGGCAGTGTGGGGCTCTCAGCCACCCTGGCAGCCCTGGGAGATGGCAGGGGTGTTTCTCATGGTGTGCAAGCCCTGCCTCTTGGTCCCAAAGAACAGGATCACCCCAAGCTCACCTGTGACACCTGTGCATGGGGATCAGTGACACCCTCGGAGTGCCCAGGGAGAGATGGTGCTCTCTCAGTTCTGCTCATGCAAGGTAAACAGCCTGGCCCTGACTGCCGAGAGATGAGGCTTAAGAAGCTATAAATAGATAAGAATAAAATCAGAACCAGGACTATAAACCAGTAAAATAGCAAAGGTCAGTAGGTTACTGTTTGACTGAGGGGTATGCTGCCAGTGGGAAGAGCAGCAGATACCAGCATGCTGTGAGAGAAAGGGACATTCCTGCAGCAGAGGGTGTTTGCAGTAGTACCTGTCCACTCTTCTGAGACATATGGGAAACTGCTTCATTTAGCCAAAACAAAACCTCCAGGACTGGGGGAAAGATAAAAATATATCTGCGTGTACAGATGGTTTCCAAACTGAGAAAAAGTATTTTCAACTGTCGTGTGGCAGTATTCTCTTGGGTTGCTGTTTTTTTGTTGATATATTGCATTAGTAATTGTTTGTTAATGATATGGAAATTACCATGCACAAATTTAAATTGCCATTGTCAGAATTGAGGTTGAGAGTATTACCCTGTATAAAATAGATAACAAATATTATTTCATGAAGAAGCAAAGGCAATTCAAGAAATCAGTATTTCATTTGCTTTGTAAAACTGTACCTATACTAACATAGAGAGACTTGGTGTGCTCTAACTGTGCTTGCATGTTTTGAAATGCATATATTTCTAATGCTCTTTTTTAAATGAATAAAATACCAGAATTAAAACACTTGCATAATATTTAGTATGTTTAAATTATCTTTATATATCCTTTGTAGAGCAACTAATACTGTTAGCTGTTAAGCTGCTTCTATTATGGTCTGAATTTTTGATGTCATGCAGTGGATCATTAATCCAGCTGAACTTTTTGCAGAAGATGAGAGACTTACTCTTTGCAATGTTAATGATGTTGGGATGGATTTTGTAGCTCTGCAGTTTGCTTAATTTTTCTGAATTTTCTCCATTAACAAAAGAAGATTGTGAAGTGATGAAGAGAAGATCATGCAGCAGCAGCAGCAGCAGCAGCAAAAAAAATCTTTATGTTGCCTTGAGTTATATGGTCAGATACTTAGATAGTGTCTAGTTGCAGAGGCAATATTTCAGAATACTTTATTTGTATAGTGATCCAATTTTGATCAAGACACAAGAATTTTCATTTATAGCTGTTGTGTTATTCTGTTTTCGGTTTTGGTAGCTTTGTGTGATGTACAATGAAAAATAAATCCTATCAACTCCAGTGTTCAGGTGACAAGGGGGAGTGGAAAATCTACATGAAAAAGTAACAGAAATAAAGTTGCTGCTTCAGGTGCTGAGCTGACTCACATCTTGGCTGAGCCCCTTGGAGCCTTTGGGTTTGGAAAACATGCCTCAGTCAGTGAACCACTGAGCTGAGCAGTGTGAAAACTCCCAGCCGGTGCATGGAGAACACGGGTGTCTGTCATGCAGGGCATTGGGCATGGAAAGTGCAGGATCACCAGGAGTGGTTGTGGCACTGAAAGATGGTGCTCATTTGGTTTTGCACACACAATTGAAAGCCTTGGGCAGCTGCAGACATGACATGAGTTATCACTGCTTTGTCACACTTGCTTGGCTGCAAAGAGTGGAAGGATGGAAAATGGTACTAATCCCTCATTTGAAAGCACATTACAGGACAGATGAGTTCTCTTTCCCTACTTCTTCAAGAGACAGCATTTTTCAAAGCATTCCTGTTGTTGTTGCACTCTGCATACTCCTACATGTATCACTGAGCTGTTTGTTTAGCAGCAGAAAAACATTGATATTTTGATGCAGGAAAACTATGTTGTGTTAATTTGTTTTGTTCTTTCACTACATTACAGGTACGGTAAGAATTGAAATGTTCAGGAACATGCAAAATGCAGAAATCATAAGGAAAATGACAGAAGAATTTGATGAGGTAGAGTATGCAAATAGTTGTTTGAAGCATTATGAAATATATTACCATATACTTCTGGTTTAAATTAAAAATGCAGTGGGCCAGTAGATAAATAATGTCACAGTATGGGAAACTGCACTGACAAGCAAAGCAGCAACCTCAGCTGCTGGATGCGGAGTAACGAGGTAGAGGCAGATTGATCAGAGCAGGCAGGAGGAGGAAATGGAGAGCTCTCATCCCACTGAGAGTAGTGGTGGCATTCTGGGTGCTCAACTTCAGCTCTTGGGAGTGCCATTGTACAACATTCCTGATACATCAGATTCATGAGACAGGATTATAGCATTCTGCTCTGTTTTCTCTGTGCAAATTAGTGTTTTGTGCATTTTAAATGGCAATTTAAACCAAATAGGAGCTTGACATGAGAATTACCATTTTGGGATGGTGATACAGAAAGAAATACTCTTACAAAAGATCTGAGCATTTTGTTTGGAACAAGTTAAATTACAACTCAGACTGGGTATCTTCTGTCAAAATAAACATTTTCCTAATGCTGAATGCTTTTTAGCTCTGAGATTTTTTGAACTGTGTTTTTTTTGACTTTTGGTGTATAATAAGCTGAATATTCTGAGTGTTCATTTTGTTTAGTGAGGAAAACTAAAACTGGAGTAGGAATTTCTGTAGGACAGCAGTGTCTCTGGCCACTTCTAAATGAAATGCCAAGGCTTTGATTTAGAAAGTTAAGAAGGAAAACAATTAATACAAGAAATGTTCTTTTTCAGGATGTACTTAGACACAATTTCCTGCTTTGCCATAGCCTTGAACAACAAAATGTTTCAGTAAACGCCTGACTACAGCCACAGAGATGCTCCTTTTGCTGGGTGATTATCCCATAGTTGATGAAGAAAGTATTTTTTTAAAAAAAACCTTTTTAAAAACTGTCAAAGTTTTTTTGTCACAGGAGGAAAAAACCTCTTTGTAAGAATGTACTTAAAAGCAACATCTCTCAAAGAGTTACAGTTACTGGGACATAGTCTTTTTTTCTCCATTACATAAAATTTTTCAGAACTTCTATAGTTCTAAAAAAAGTTTCAGTTCTTCTGCCTTAATGTTTGAATGGATTTGTGAGAGAATTTGTGGGGCTTAGCACAAAAGCATAAAATTGTTACTCCTAGGCTGCAACCCAATGAATATTTTGAAATCTGGAATAAACTGTTGGCATTTCATCTGTAATAGCTCCCCCAGTGCCCCAGAAATCCCAGATTGTCCCATTGTTCCATGAGTGCTGCAGGAGTCAGCTGGCTGCTGGCCTGAGTTTTGCATTTATGGCAGGGATTGAAGTATTGATTTTCCTCCTCATGAGTGGAGAAATCCTTGTGCAGGATTTAAACAGTGGAAATAACTTTGTTCACAAGGTTCACTTTGGGACAGGGAATTCCATGGACATTGGCTGCACTGTTTGACTGCTTGGCTTAGGAGTGCAGGTGTTTTGTAGGTAAATTCCCTCATAATTCTTGTGCTAGAGTTGACAGGTTAACAGAGACTTGGTTTACTTTGAATTTTCTAAGCACTGGGCCATCAAGTATTGTGTCAGTGTCACTAATGTATCACATTTTTACTGGTATTCAAGAATAAAAGATCCATGAAGTGATTTTATTGTAAGTTTATTCTTCCCATCTCAGCCAGATGAGGTGCTTATGGTACAATCTTCATAGGCTTTTCAAAAGAGGTGTCTAATATGTACTTGTAGGTTAAAAATGCACCATACAGAGATGAGAAGTTACACACAGCACTAAAGATTATGAGGATCTGTTCCAAATGACTGCATGTACACACACCTTGAGAAAGCATATGTTATATACCAAAGTTCACAAGAGATCAATCAGGTTATTTTGGTGTGGTTGAAATGAGTGTGATTTGGTTAAATGTGATGGCTAAAGGGTTTTCTGTAGGAGAATGCTGTTTATGAAGTTTAGGTTCAAGGTGTTTGATTGCAGCTCCTCTGTGCTGATATTGCTGCCTTTGCATGTTTCAGTCTGGGTGATAAGTCCTGAGGAGGAAAGTGTTTGTTCCTCACAAAACCACAGAATAAACATGTACACATGGATACAACTTTGCTACAACTGACTTCTGATCCTGGCTGAGAGATTCAGGATGGAGCATTGCTGCCTTGATGTTTTGCATATTCTGGAATTGGCTTACAAATCCAGTGGTCAGGGAGATTTTTACTCAGGCTTTTTCACTGGGTGGGAAGAGCATTTTCTGATTGTGGGGGGACAGTCTCCGTGTAATGCAGTATATATAGTGAATGTAGTAAGAGCAGACCTGCAGAGTTGTTAAATGAACATGCCTAGTCCAATCTTGTAATAATTTTTTGAAGATGAAGTGTATGAATCTGTAGTAAAATTTCCGTTACTACTATCAGAAGGCAAGTTTTGCCACCAGAAAAAGGCAGAATATACAAGATAAAACAGGGCAGTGTTTGCTTTCTAATAAGGAAACTGTAAATTTGAACAAAGCGAAGTTTCGGAGGAGAGGCAGCCAGCTGATTAGAATATTAACCTAGAGTTGAAGTGGGGATGGAGAATGACTCACTGTCAATCACACAAGTTTTTCTTTAGGTTTTGACCTTAAATATTTTGAAATATTCCTGTCTCATCCTTCGCTCCCACTTCCTAACCGAGGATACAAGGAAAAGAATTGAGACTAGATATTTATTTTGGACTACACAGAGACAATACTGCAAGTGGCAAACAGTTACAATGGTGTCTTTGCAAAAGTGGTTTCATGCCAAAGAGCCTCCCCGTTTATTGAAGAATAATGTGTTGTTTTTATTTGTTATTCTCCCTCGGCTTGAAGGAACAAGATGATGTTTGATTTAGAACTGTAAGCCACAATGGCTACACCAACATTAAAATAAATGAAATGGAGAGACCTTTAATACTTGATCTTTTTCTTCTGTTGCTCTGCAGGACAGTGGTGATTATCCCCTGACCATGCCTGGGCCTCAGTGGAAGAAGTTCCGCTCCAACTTCTGCGAGTTCATCGGGGTGCTGATCCGGCAGTGCCAGTACAGCATCATCTACGACGAGTACATGATGGACACGGTGATCTCGCTGCTCACCGGCCTCTCCGACTCGCAGGTCCGCGCCTTCCGGCACACCAGCACCCTGGCTGGTGAGTGAGCTGCCACAGCAGGTTCTGTCACAGAACTTGCTTACCCACTGCCAGAAGTACTTGTAATTTGGATTGAGGGGGACCCTGACCAGCGTTAAAACTGTGGGAAGCTTCATCAAATCCAAGTACCACATATGGTACAACTATGCTTAAAGTACTCCTTTTTTATTGGAGTATTGTGCTGAGGCGTTTAGGGATTCCTGTCATCCCCCCAGGTTCTCCAGTGAATCCTGAGAATCAAAAGTGGCACGCTTACGTCTGTATTTTGCTACTAATTGTTCACTTGTTGTACAAAATCGGAGTAATTTTATATTTTAGAGTATAAATTTATTCTAAAGTATGAGGACAATTGTATTATCAAAGAGTTTCTGTTCACCAGAAAAAATAATCTGTGCCTAAACTCTGGAGAAGCATAAGGTTTGGGATTACTGGGCCATGGTTGTAGGGCTCCCTGTCTTCTGCCTGCAGCCACACCACCTTTCAGTGCAGCTGCCTCACCTAAGGAAAGCCCTGGGTGTATCATTAGATAGAAATGGGCTTTCCTTATGTTTTTCATCACACCTATATGAGATGTCTCCTCTAAGAGGGACAAATTGCTCTCCACAAGAAACTATTTTTCTCAATTACAAAGCATTACTGTGGTGGCTGGCTTGGATGTAGGTGTCTACAGCTGGTCATGTCAGGTGATAAGAAATCCATCTTATTGCAAGGTTCATAGATCATGCCAGATATTTGAAACTCTTACAGCAGACATTTGTCATAGTCTGAATGTTTCTATGGCCAGTATTTATTACTATTTAGTCTTTCTACAATCAGCCTCATACCCATTTTTTCAGTTTCAAGTGTACCAATACCCAGTGTTAAACAAATACAATCAGAATTTATTTAAAATTTAATCTCTTGTTATGAATCAAAGTAAGAGGCAGATTTCCAATGATATTGAAAAAAACAACTCCAGATTTGAGTGGATTTTGATTTTCAAACTGAAACCCAAACCCTTCAACTCACAGTGACTGAACTCCTTTGGAAGTGCATTCCCTTGTGTCCTTCACCATACTTAGCAATGGGATGGTAAAACCGTGAATTATGCAGGCTTAAGCTTCCAGGTTTGGAGTTTCCTCTTCAAATTCAGTATTCCAAGGTGAGCACTGTTTGAGCCTAGATAACCTTCTGGAAATCCGTGCCTGTTAATTAAACTGTATTCCCTTCCATCTGATGCTGTCTGCATTTCTGGGTGGTTTTGATTTGCTCTTTGCTCAGACTGGGATTGATTGGTTCGTAGGGAAGAATTTATGGAGTGAGGTCTGCACTCTGGGCCCTGGGATTGATTGGTCCATCCCTGCATGGACCATTGCAGGGATGCCCATCACAGTTGGGAGCTGCCGAAGATCTCAGCATTTACCAGTGACAATATATGCCATTTATTTATTTATTTGCTTGTTCTGACAACCTTGAGGCTTTATTTTGATCCTACAAATTTCCTTCAAGCTGTTTTTAGCACATTTAATTGCAGTCCCAAAGAGCAGAAGTCAACATGATGCCATGGAGCTCAGTCTTGATAAAGTTTTTGAAAATCTACTTGTAGACTTTTTTGAAAATCTACTTGTAGGCATTTCTTCTTAAAGGAGTGTTTATAGTCCTTGTTTTCAGTTTTCCTCTGTGCTAGTCAGCTGGAATGAGAGATGATTCACTGTAGGAAGAAGTACCTGTAGGTTACCAGTTTTGAGCTATAGCAGTGTAAATCAATCCAAGTAGCCTCACTTTTCCATTTGTGTGGTTGCTTTTCTACCTTGGAGCAATGCTGCATATTTAGAAGAGCATGCAGAGAGGATGTGATAGTTCGTTGCATTATTGTGCTGGTTTTTCAATATTGTAAAATATGTTGTACTATGTAACCACACAGAACTTGGGAAAGACCCTTTTTAATGTTTTTTGTAAAATTAAATTTTAGTACCGAAAAGCAGACACGAACAATATCATATCCAGCATGTGTGAAAATAAAAATGGCATTTTTATATGGCTGTCCAGCTGACTTTAGAGCAGTGTCAGACCTGCATTCAGAGAAGCTGTGCTGTGGTCCCTTGTGAACTGAGACATCCTCAGCAGCCATTGGTTAAGGTTACCCTTAGTATGGAGACATCTCTGTTGGCACTCTTCTGTGCAGAAATGGAATGATGTAATTATGCTGTAACTCCCCAGCAGCTGCCTTCATGGTGCCCTGTGCTGCAGGCTCACGTGTGGCTGCCTGGTGCACTCAGAGCTTGTCCAGAGAACACAGCAAGGAGCACTGCCTGCAGCTCAGTGTGGGGTATAGACTCTGCTTTCTGACCATGGGCCAGTGACCTGAGTATTGCCTGGGTGGATGTGCCTTTCCAGATGGCTGTGCCAGGGTTGAGAGGCTTTTTGCTGTGAGTGTGGATCTGCTGAGGAAATATTTTCGGAGCTCTGACTACAGGTAAAGAGTCATAATCTGTCTTGTGCCTTTGCAGCTATGAAGCTTATGACTGCTCTTGTGAATGTTGCCTTAAACCTGAGCATTCATCAGGACAATACACAGAGGCAGTATGAAGCTGAGAGAAACAAAATGATTGGCAAAAGAGCTAACGAAAGATTGGAGCTGCTGCTTCAGAAAAGAAAAGAGGCAAGTGAAAAGACAATTCTTTTTTCCTGGTTCATGTGCATTCCCTCCAACAGAAAGCCCAGGGTGGTTTGTGAGTTGAGTACCACAATGAGAAAGAGCTTAGTTCTGCAGTGATGTTTGTGTGATCTCAAGCACACTACTTAAATCCTGTATTGCCACGTTCAGTTGAGTTTGTGGCACTGCTCTGCATGCAAAGGAGAATTCTGTTCTCAGGCTTCTATGTATGACCAGGCAGGAAGTCTCAAGCTGTAAGCAGTCACTCTTCTGATGATGCAGAAAGATTCTGACAAGAGGATCACACATTCCCTCCCTGCACTGCCCAGTTTTCCCCTTGATCACTGCTGTTATTCCACAGTGTCTCATTAGTACTTCTTTTTTAGCTGCTTTCAGGAAACACTGGAGTTGAGGCTATAGCACCTGTTCTCAGGGAGAAGGAGCTAGGGAGACATTAAAGTCGCCTTTAGTAAGTACCAGTCTGGCATTAGGTGAGAAAAAAAACCACATTAGAAGGTTGCTGTGATCATCCCTAAATGAAGTGTTATATCACAGGAAATTTCCGTTTTAGAGGTGTACTTAAATTTAAAGATGACAAGTAGAAAATTAATACACATACCCCCAAACAACCATAATGTGTAAAGATGCCAAGTGAAACTCGTAAGAGAAATTGAAAAGTCAAAGTTTGTATGGCTTAGATATAAATTCATGATTTAATATATTAGTTTTGAATTTTCTCCACCACTGTTCTACTCTCTGGCAATTAAGGACATCTGGGTGTTTTGCCTGTGTGCACCTTGAATTCCTTTAGGTGTAACTTCGACTCAGAATTGCTTGTCTTTGTAGTCTTTGTCTGGGGATAATTACAATTATGTATTTTTATTTTACCCCTATGATCTGTAGCACAACTTTATTTGATTTTCCTAATTCTTGAAAAGCATACATTAAGATACAATGCAAGAACAATCTCTCCTGCCCAAACTGTGAGAGAAACATTTTTTATTAAATATTAAATTGAATGTGAGTTCTAAACATTTTGAAAAGCTAAATAGCTGGGACAGAGTTTGTATTCCACATTTGTTGATTGTTGCTTTGAATTTGCAGAGGACAAAGGCACAAACTGCACTGATTACCTTGGGCTGGTGGCTCTGTGGCTGGGAACTCCTCTGTGCTCGTTCCCTCAGCTGTTCTTTCAGAGCTGCAGGACATCCTCTCTCTGGGGAGCTGTAGCAAGGATGCCCAGGCTGCACAGGCCTGGGAGCCTTGACAGGAGAAGGAGCATTTCTTAGTCCTTACCTTGGCTCTGTGTGTTCAAGGGCTCTCATCTCACTGCTCATGACAGCTGAGCAAAGCATTGCCTGGGAATAGCCAGATCGAGTATTTCAGTGGGGTTAAGCAACCAGGGGCACCTGGGCAGAAGAAATCTCTTAGGATTAGATGGCTTAATGCCCCGTAAGAATTCCTGACATAATTCTGTATATTCCCAGTGTTTAAATACTCTGAATTGACAGAGACATTCTGTGCTGGCACTTCCTCAGTTGATTCTTTGATGAAGTGCCATCCTAACACCCCCTCCTGAGCACATACACGTGCCTGTGTTGGTCTTCATGAGCTGACAGAGGGACAGTTCACCAACTGAGTGTGGCAAGTTAGTCTGAAGCAGAAGAGATGGAGCACTTCCTAAAGTGTTTCATCTTCATGCCATCATCTGCAGGCCTGGTGGGAGAGCCATGTGTAGAGCTCTGTCTTATCGGTGAGATTTTCAGCTCAAGTGGATGATTCTTGTAGCAACATGCCACAAAGCAGAGGAATTTGTTTTTTTAGTATCTGCCAGTAGTAATTCAGATTTTGTGTTTGTCATACATGTCGTTTTGAGCTTCCAAACCTGCTTGCAGAGTCAACAAGAGAATGTTTCCCTCATTTTTTACCTCTGTTTAAGAGGGGGAGTGTTAAATCATTTTTGCATTGGTAAGAGCAGGAGTCCCAAGACACAGATGCTATTTCAAGATGCTTGAAGTTAAGCACTCAGATTCAAGTGTATGGTTTAAAAAACTTGAAAGTGTAGAAAGCAATTAGAGTTTCACAGAAAATTCATTACTGAATCTAAAATGCATTTGAGAATTGTATCCTTTCAATGTGAGTACACAGAGGTAACAGGGATCTCACATGACCTACTGAATCTCTCATTCTGCTTCCACACCAGCTGTGTATTACCTGGATACCTGTACCAGATGATAATTTACAATGTTTATAGTGAACTGTAAATTCTGTGCAGAAGAGGGAGGAAGCACTCCATGCTGTCCCTTCATCTGTGCTTCTTGGGTCTCTACCATGCTGCTTCAGTTTACTCAGAGAGATGGCAAAGTACGCTTTTTTCAGAATCTCAGCTTTCTCATGGCTCAGAAAGTCTGTCCTCTCCTACCTGTCTTCTGTGGTGTGGCTTTATACCAAGAAATTATTCCCTGAGTTCTCTGTGAGTTTTCACTTCCAGGGCCCTGGTAGATTTTCAGAAAGCCTCCTGAGGCTTCTTGGTTCATTCCCATCCTCATTTTACTGCACAGCCTGTGCTAGGCTGTCTCTGCCCCAATGGTGATGGGGATGTTTCCCTGCCTGTAGCCTGTGGAGTCATCCAGCTGAGGTGTGATTAGGAACTCACAGTCCCCTTTGGGTTATGAATTCTCAAACAAGCATTTAGTCTGTGCATATTTGGGTTGAGCTGATGCTGCAAATAGTATTTTTCCCAGAGGCCATGTCTAAATATGCTTGGTTCATGTATGCAGAGCTGGTACCGACCCAGCTCTTCCCTTTGCACATAATCTCTTTTAATGTGAAATTAGTTTCTTTGGCAGGGTTTTGACTATTTAGTCAAGAGCCCTCAATGCCTTGGTTTCTCCACATGCAAAATGGAGACAGCACCTCCTTACACTTTAGTGAGCTGGGAGGCTTCACTCCCTGAGTTCTGAAGCTACTTGAGCTTGTACCTGGAAGATGCAGTAGAAATACTTGGCTGAAAAATAGAAGCCCTTAGGTTAAAGTGGTTCAGAGCTCATGCCATGCAGGAGGTCAAACCAGCT
Source organism: Phylloscopus trochilus trochilus (assembly GCA_016584745.2). Classification (NCBI taxonomy): domain Eukaryota; kingdom Metazoa; phylum Chordata; class Aves; order Passeriformes; family Phylloscopidae; genus Phylloscopus; species Phylloscopus trochilus. The sequence goes on from WQNJ02000094.1 coordinate 889,811, forward strand.
GATCACAATTTTGCCTCTGGCTTTAAAACCTTTTATCTGTTAAATATATACATTCATAATTATACAGGTTTAATTATTTTATGCATATGTGCACCTCTACTAGCAAGGCTGTGTTGTGGTTTTCCCACTGTGAGAATGTGGGCAAATTTACATTCCCACATTGTGGTGCTGTGCTTGGACTGTAATGAACACCTTGATGGAAAATTGATGGCTGTTCCAAAAGCTGATTGGATAAAATGGTGTCATCTCATTAACAAAAGTGCATTTAGGTGTAATTAAATTATACTTAGTTTAGTACAAGATCTGACAGTATGAGAATACTGTAATTAATTCGGAGTTGTGTTAACATACTAATTGACACAAGGGAAGCTTCCCATAGTACTTGCAAAATGTGCTCATAACACCCAGGAAGTGAAAAGATTTTTAAGAAAATGCTCGTATTTATAAAGCATGCTCATAACACCTTTTCATTTGGAATTGGGTTTGGTTTCTTGCAGTCTAAGGCCTGAATGTCGGGTGTGCTCCAGTCCTGGAAATCTTCTACTTCTGAAACCCAGTTAATGTGGGTGCTGAAGTTCAAGCAACTGACAGTCTTTTACTTAAGATTGAGAACATCTTCAACTCCTTTCCTTAAATAGAATATTAATATTTTCAAAACTAATCTGTAACCAGCTTTGTTTCTGCAGCTGTCATTCACTCAGCGCTGTGCTTCCCCATGAACACAGCACTGGTGAAATTACTGCATGCATTGTCTCTACTTGTCTCATTTTCAGTAGCAAAAGTTGATGATCACTTCAAAGAACTAATTTGAGAGACTAAATTGATATTTGTAGTGAATGTTAATTTTTCCCATTAAGACATTGCATATATAAATGTAAATATTTGTATGTGTATGCACACAATATAGGCGTGTGCTGGAAGAGCAGAAATGGTGAATTTATTCAAGTGCTCTTCCAAGGTCTTGTAAGGTTTCCCAATAGGGAATTGTAGAATACCAAATTATAATAAGCTATGATCTTTTATTTATTTTGTGTTTTGTTTTTCACAGCTACAAGAAAACCAAGATGAAATCGAAAATATGATGAACTCTATTTTTAAGGGTATATTTGTTCATAGATACCGGTAAGAAAATGCATGTTCCAGTAGGCTCTGCTAACAAAGTGTGGTCATAAGGAAAGTCAAGGGAAGTTTCTGGGTTGATTTTCTTCTGATGTAATATTCTAGATGCTGCAAGATCACTGTCAAAAACACTTGAAGTTAAGGAAGAATATACAAATTGTAACCTCTATTAATTACTCAGTAGAGCCATCCACACTGTTTTAATTCAGTAGACAGCTTTAAAGGGTTGTGGGAGACATGGGCTTTGAATCTGTGCATTTTGAAAAGAAAAGCTGTCCATGTTGGGAGCACAAAAATGACATACCTTAAGAATAATCAAATAATTACTGCGTATCATAGGGACAGCAGTTGTCCTCCAGCCTGCATTTCCTTTTGTATGTCTTGGGTGTAAACAGCAAATTTGGAATATGGTTTACCAGAGAGCAATAGTCTTTTAAAATAGATTTAGGATTGTTGTACGTCATAAGAGGCCTCAGAGCATCTGCATCACCTTGGTGCCACCAACTCTTTAAATGTTAATTGACTTGCTGAAATAAAAAGATAAAATTCAAGGGTACTAAACTATGCAATTAACCTTTCAGATTTCAGTTTTGCTTTAAAGGTTTAGAACTTATGGAATCTTTTAGGAAAATGGCAGGAAAACAGGGTGTATGAGAAGTGGGTTAGAAGGTGAAGAGGAACCCATAATTCAGTTGGACAGAGGGATGACTGTAATTTGGAGAAAAGCACACAGGAAACCGGGAAGGTGTCAACAAATGTGTGAGTGTGAGCAGCCAGGGGTTGGAGAGTGGCTCCTCAGTACCTGAGCATGGAAAGTAAGTTCATGGTTTATGGTCAGGAAGCCTTGTGCTGCTTGGCAGCAGGAGGATGGGTATGCAGAGCCAGCAGGTAAATGAGTGTGCAAGATCAGTGTTGTACTCACACCATTTTGTTAGGAGAGCAGCTTTCATGGCACAGGTAAAATGCTGAAGAAGTTAAATTCTAAGAGTGTTTCCATTTTTATCCCTTCAGAACTCAGTGTATTATATCAAACAAAATGTTGCTTTAAAATATCCTCTTAGTAGTTCATGCTCTTATGTGGGGTTGGAAAAAGACTCTGCCTTTTGGTGGTCTGCATTCTGGTGCTTTTGCTTTTTCTTTTGAAATCCTCCTTTTGTAAAAAAGTTTCTTTTCATGCCTCCTGCCACCACTAGTAAAGACCTGATTTTGCTGATGTTGCTGTAAAAAAAGAGAGGCCAAATAAATAAACTCCATCCATGCCCTGGAAAAAGGTGTCCATGGTGGCCCTGTTAGATCAGTGGGGAATTGACTGAAATCAGACACTGTTCAGAGGGGTCAGGAGGAACCTGTTCCCACTCTGCCCACAGAGCCACTGTGTGAGCCATCCCTGACCTTATGGGGAGCCCAAAGAGTCTCTTACAACATGCACCAAACTACAAGTAATGGTACCCAGCAGAGAGCACAGAGTGAGACTCCTGCACTCACAGCTGGACAAGAAAATCGAGGGGGAAAATGTTTGTGTGAAACCCAGTTAATTGATGACAAAGCCCAGGAGGGATAAAATGTAAAGGATTTTGACCTATTATCTGCTTTCATAACTTCTTAATTTCTTCAACCTTCCTTCTTTCAAATACTTCAAGTTATTTATAAACTTCACATGATTTTACTGGCCTTAGACCATGCACAAGTGGTGATGATTTCGAAAGAATGTTATTTTAATTATTCCCAGAGAATAAGTCCCATCCTTCAATATGATTCAGACTCAGCCACAGTGATTCATTCTTAGTGACCTTTGTCACTTTAATAACAAGTCCTTGACCTAAACAAAACCCCCAAGTCTTCTGACAAGTGTTGCAGTGAGGGTACATCTTCTTTCTGGAGATTGGCCTCCAATTTACTGGAAGATTTCAGTGCTCACTTCTCTCACCAAGAAAAAAAAGGCAGAAATGGGTAAATAGTTTTCTAGGTATAATGCTAGTATAGTATGAACAGCAGATTTGGTCAAAAACTGCGATATTCTTAATAAGTATGTGGGAAATGTACCCATCTCACTGCGTATTGCCTTTTCTCCTTCCTCAGCCATTTGTTCTCACTAAGTTTCTGTGGCTTTATGATATATTTGGTTGTCCAGTGGGGGTTTTTTTATCCTTTTTTTTTTAAACCTTAAGAAGGTATTTTAAACTTTTTTTTTTTTGACTGAAGTCAAAAGCTGCAAATTGCTTGCAAGGTATATGTGTATAAAAAAGGGAGGGGAGGTCTATTTCTTCGTTTCAGTTGTATGTCATATCAGAGATGACAGAATCTGAGATAATTGCCATGTGGCTGCTCAGATGTAATGAGTATTTATAAAACGTTCATCCCTCTGAATCTGAGGTGTCAGAGTTTCAGTTTGGCTCTTTCCCTGGCTAGGACTTAGCACTGTGTGTCCAGACACATTCCCCTTTCAGAGGGTAAGACTGACAGATCTCTGATTTCAGTCCTACTTCATAGCATCTTTTTTGTTTTGAGTGCTTAAAGACGTTTCCCTCCAGGTGTGACTGTCCAGAAAAACAGAACTGTTACAGTTTTAGCTTATGGCAGACCAGAATGGGGATCCTCACACTGATGGACACAGTGGGTTTGAGAATTTATGCAGGGCATGAGCCTGTCTGAGGTAATGTTTTGTCAGTACTGGCAAATAAGGTAAACCTTGCCAAATCTAGATGCCATTGCCATTTTTATGGAGAAGATTCTTCTGTCTCCTTCCAAGGTGTTCCTTTGCCTGCTACAGAGTAAATAGGATTATGGTGACAAGTTACATGGGAATTGCACTGTGGGAAACAAGACATGGAAAAAAGGGAGAAGGGGTTGTTGATGGCAGCTTGGTGAGGAAGAACAAACCAGTCAGCACAGGGAAATAAAACCTAAACCAAACCAGAGAAAAATCCTTCTCCCTGCTCCCTAAATGCTATCCTAAGGAGGCAAAACATACTTCTTAGGTGACAAACAAATGCATTATGGTTTTTAGGTGTGTTTGAAAAAGCAAACAGAAATTACTGGTGTCACAGGCATAAAAAAAAGAGAAGGCAAAAAGTTACATCATTTAATTTGAGTTTGATCTTTCTGTGAAGTTCAAAAGCACACACTGCTCCCTTCCCTGCAGAGCTGTGCCTCATAGTTCATACAAGCAAAGGTGCTGGGACAGGAGCTCTTTGAGAAACACTAGAGTCAGAGATGCATAAAGCTACGTCTCAGAATCCATGTCATGCCTTCAAATAATAAATTCCTTGGTCTGGCAGGAGCATTGGATAATCAGCCTAGTAACAGGTTATTGGAATAGATATGTAAATAGCCACTGTGCACAGAAGCATTTAGGAATGAGAGTGCTGTGTTCCAGCCCCTCCCATGAGTGGCATATGCAGTGAGCATTCACCAGAACTTTTGGAAGTTGCCTCTGAGCTCTTGTGTTGCTTACTCTTCTTCTTTTACGGGACCCTAATTCAGCTCCAGAGATGAGAGTCATAGAAAAAAGAAATAGAAAAGACATTTTGGTCCAGTTCTCATTATAATTACATCTTCAGAATGTTTCTAAACTGACAGGCAGCCCAAGAGATGGGCCCAGTTCTATCCAAGTGTCAGTGGTGTGGTCCTGTGCAGCTGCTCCATTTGCTGTCCAGTGGGTGGGAGTCTGAGCTTCCATCCCACGGAAGGCCTAAGGCAGTGAGTCACCCTTGTTCTGTCCTTGTTAGAAAGTTTTCCTATAGATTCACTCTCAGCCAAACCCATTGACTGAAATAATGGTATTTTTCTGTTCATACTGGTTTGCCTGTTGAGTGATACCACTGTCTTCTGATGGTTATCTGCAGTTCTGTCTGTCTCAGAACAAGGTGTGAGAAGTAGCATCTCCAGTGTTTAGATTGGGCAAGCAGGTGCAGTGAGGGTAGTCAGGCTCCCTTAGGGGCTTCCAAGAAGCCTTGGAGCAGTTCCTGCTCTGCTGCTCATCTGCAGGCCATGCCCTGGTCTGACTCAGCACTGTAGTGCTGTAGGGTGTGAGCATCCAGGGCACTGCACATCAGCCAGGTTTGCTTAGAGGGCTTTCAGTTTAGTCGTGATTAACCTCACAGTTTGTGATTAAACAGACTGAAAGAACCTGTGAGCTGGAGCTGACAACCACTCCAGCAACCCTGAGGAGCACACTGCTCTGCACCTGACATTTCCCAAATATCCATCAGAGACTCTGTGGCTCAGGCCCTGAATAATTCTGTCCTTAATCACAATTCTTGTGTGTACTTTGGCATGAAAGGTACACTGAAGTGGCAATGGAGTCGCACTGGTAAAATCTGTTCCCTGGTACTTCTGTGGTTTGTCCTAAGGCTTATGGGCCTGCCTTGCCAAGCCAAAATTTCAAAAGGCAATGCAGAATTTCTTACTTGAACCCCTTTTGTTGAATCTTTTCAGAAGTTGCATCATGGAGTATCTCTTTACCCAGAGTAGGAGCTTAGGCTGTGAATTGTGCTGTGAATATTCTCCCCTTCTAGACTTTCCTTTGCAGTCTGTGCTAAAAAGAGGGTTAAATATATTTCATGTCTAAGATCTGTAGATGCCACGTTAGTTTTTGTCTCTGTGCTGGAGTAGATTCTATTTCTTTCTAGAAGCATTTGGCAAGTAATACAAGCTTGCATCACTAGTTTATAATTATGATAATTCATAATGCATTCATTATTCCAAAAACACTTCCAGTGCAGGTATAATTAGTATTTGTATGTTCTTCTGTCGTCCAGAAATAGTGTGTATTTTCAAAAAGCTAAACAATTCATAGTGACTCTGACCAGAAGCTAAAATATATTTAACTGTATAAAAATTAGAAGAAAAGAATTACAGTTTAATGACAAGCAATTACCACATCAATAGCAAAGGTACAAAGATTTTTTTTGGCTGTACTGTGTTTGATGCAGCATTGTATGGACATGGAGTCCATGGTAGTGATTCCTGCAGGAACACAAGTGATTCTGATCAGTGACAGATACCTGGAAGGTGATATGGAGTGGGAAGTAGTGGTGTCTCTCAAGTCCCCCTGCTTCTCCAGCGGCTTGAGTGTTTGCTGGTCTCACGTGCCTTATCCATGATTCTGTCTCATTTTCAATTATACTGGAAATGTTAAATTCTTATTATACTAAATCTCCATATCAGCTGAATAGCTTTCTTCTTTTTTTTTTTTTTAATTAGCAGCTTGGAGTGAGTGTCTGTAGTGCTGAGGCATCCCTGAGAAGGCTTTTGAATCAAGAGGCAGTTTTTCACTGTCTGCCTAGGGAAGTTTGAATGCTCTCTTAGAGAAGCATGATTTTTCCTGCTCTTGGCTGGCTGTGCTGCGTGATTAAATAGTTGTTGACATTTAGGTTCTTTTTGGGATTGCCATTAAAGCCTTCCAAAGTCCTTTAGAGTTAGTAAATTTATAAGGTGGTGAAATAACCTACTTGGATGTGAGGACCCAGGCTGTCATCCCCTTGTAAGAATGTCTTCCCTGTTACTTTGTGTTGCTGCAGATGTGGCTCCCCACTTTTTCTTGATTTACTTTTACTACTCTTTTAGGTTTTTCTGTAAGTCTTGCATTTTCCTGACTATATTTTGCTTTTAAAATAGTTTAAAAGTAGTTCCATAGAAGAGAATTGCTAATCTAGTTCAGTGTGAAGCAATGTACAGTTAAACACACACGCATGCATATATATATGCGTGTGTGTGTGTTTGTGTGTGACTATAGTCACAGTTTTAACTAAAACTTGTCTTCATTATGGCTACCTTTCCCATAAGGAATGCAGTTTTTAACCATTCAGTGTGATATTTAGCACACTGGGCCTTACACTACTTCAACCTGTTTGAGAAAGCCCTGGTAGGAGCAGTTTGTTTGATGCCCTGCCCTGCTCCTAATGCAGCTTGTCTCCATTGTGGATTTCCCCTTTACCTTGGTTCTGAGGTTACAGAGGCTTCAGGAAAAAAAGTTGGACAGACAAGATTTACTGATGCTGACGAGGAGTTGTTAAAATTAATGTTTCTCATAGGCACAGAGAGACAACAGCAGTGGTTTGGTGGCATTCACACACGTGTCCCCCTCATGTTATTGCATTAAATGCACTACATGCTGTTGATGCTTTTCTGCTGTTGCAGCAGTACAGTTCCCTCCCTGCAAGTTGAATTCAAATGCTGAGACTTGCCTGGAGAAGTCCCCCCGGCCGTGTGTGATGCTGGGCTGGGTTCATGGTCCCTGTGGGAGCTGTGGGTTCCAGCTCAGGGGCTGGAAGGTCAGGGACAGGACAAAGGCACTGGATCAGCCAGGCCAGCCTGCAGGAGGGAGGTACATAGTTCCAGTGTGGAGTCACCAGGGGTTTGCTGCTCTGAGTTAGGGCTATGAGCCTCTGCAGTGTCTTGAGCAGAAGAGTGAGTGCATTTTATTTATATTTTGTATAATTGCTGACTTTCAGGAAAATGCACTTTCACGTTTTTTGCAATTATTCTTTTGCTTGAAGCCTGGCATTTTTCTTTCCTTCCTGTAAATTAAATTTCATTTTGGGGCTCTATTGGTCTGGTTTAGAATTAAATTGATGTTTATTACTTTTCCAAAAAGATTTTTTTTAATAAAAGTACAAAACAAGGGTCTCAATTACAGGCAAGCCCAGTGTTTGCAAAGCACCAGACATTCCCTTCTTCTGTGCAGTGACTCTTTGTGTTCTTGTATTACAGCTGAAATTTGGAACTGTGAGGCAGAGCCAGCTGGAGTGGCACTGTGATTTCTCATGGTAACAGATGTCCCAGAGATGGAATTAGGGAAGGGACAGATGGCCCCCATCTCTTTTCCCCTTGTTTCATTATTAGTAAAGATGCCATGCTCCATGTCAGACAGGCAGGAAAGTGCCAATCAGATGAAAAGCATTTCCATCCTGGTCTCCTTATGTGACCTCTCCAGTTTCCTGCCACCTCTCCTCACTAAGCAGCTGATAAGTGAGATATAAGTCTTTGCTTCTTCCAGTCAGAATGTAGTATAAAAGCAAGAAAATGGGAAGAAACCAGTGCTGAAGTGTAAAATTCTCATGGGTTTTGTTGTAAAGGGTGTTCATGGGGGACATGAAATGAGATTTCTTTGTGTAGCAAATTCCATTGTGCTCCTCTGGCAGGTGCCTTTGGCTAAACCAAATAGCTTCTCCCACCTTGCAATGGTTCTGCACCTCGAGCTGGAGACAGGGCTGCAAAGCAAATGTCAGTGATGCTGTTTCAGAAATGATTACCCAAAGGAGGTTTGTAGCTTGGGTTCATAATTCTCTTTGAAGAGAGAGAGGTTAAAGATGGAGTAATAGACTAAGGAGCAAACTAGGCTGAGAATTTCTTTATGTAGAGGAAATGTAGGGGCATATATAAACACTGAAATTATTGGATCAGTGAGTACAAGGATATAGAAAATGAGTGAAGTGGCAGTAAGAACAGTGACAGGCCTCACATAGTGAGGTTCATGACAAGTAAAGCAAAATATTATAGCTATGGCAATGGGAATGAGAAGTATATGTGTCTGTAATCTGCTAATCCTTGTTCTTTTTTTTTCTGTATTAGTGATGCTATTGCTGAGATTAGAGCTGTCTGTATTGAAGAAATTGGTGTCTGGATGAAAATGTACAGTGATGCCTTCCTGAATGATAGTTATTTAAAATATGTTGGTTGGACACTACATGACAGGGTGAGTATTGTGTATTCCCACACACAGCAGAGTGCTCTGGAGGCAGCTGCTGCTCTGCTGCTGCCCAGCACATCATCCTTGGCTTACAAAGAGATTGTTCTGTTTCCTCACCTGGTACCTTTCAATCAGGTCACTTCCAGGTATTGGCTTAAATTAGGAGGGAGTACTCTGCTTGGTCTCTGTGCTTTTCATGTGTTCAGTCTCTGTCTGAAGTATCTTGATAGAAATCCTTCCATGGGGCTTTTCTGTTGATTACAAGAGAAGTCTCCTCAGAGCACCCCTGAGAGCCTCTGTGTCTGCAGCAGAATGGAAAAGGGCTTTCCATGTGTCTTCCATATACATTGCCCAAAGGTTAGAGGAAAAAAGGAGATCTCTGGGTTCTCGATAGACACCACTGGTTCCACAAACAGTGGAGTTCTCATCAGTTCACTTTCCCTTCCTTGAAGAATCTTTTCAAGGTTCTCTTTAGCTTTTTCTTCAGAAAATTGTTGAAACACCAGATGGAAGGAAAAGAGTTTTTCTGTCTCAGCACAGTTCTTAGTACTGATGGTATCCAGTTCCTGCAGCAAGAGGAGCCTCTGGGGGCTGACAGAGGACTTTGCCCTTCTGCCTGGGGAGTTTTGTACACCAGGCAGCAGTGGGACTGGCTGTGCTCCCACTCCCACCAAAACCACTGGAATCACTTGTTTTACTCCAAACTCCCTTGCTAACACTATCCAAGGAATACAAAGGAGACTTACAGTGCTATTGAAATGCTCATCAAATTCCAGCATCCTGATTCAGACTATTCTTCTTTTGTAGGAGCATTGCTGGAAAAAAATTTTAAGTCTGCAAGTTCATTCTGATGACTTGCATAACTGATCATTAACAGCTGATTCTTTAAAAATACTACTTTTTTCAATAACTTCAAACATCTTAATATTTAGGCTCTGACTCGGTCACTCCTGTGCTGAATTCTGAGTTATGCAGATGTTGGCTTTCACTAATGATAGAAGTCAGCTGCTGGTGCTGGTTCTTGTAACTACAGCTGCCAGGAATCTGCATCTTGCCTTCATTTGGATGAGCAGTTCACTTGTTAAGAGTATCCTCTAGACATGGGATTTCTCTCCAAGCCTGTAGTTCTCAAACTTTTCCTTTACAAATTTTCCCCAAACTTTTACATTAGATCTCATTGAACAAAACTTGATGAGGAAGAAGATCCTGCTTACTGCTCCCATCAGCCATGACCACTGTCTGCCCCAGAGCCACTGCACTGTGTCTCAGTGAATGCTGGACATGGAAATACAGCTGTGGCAGCCTAGAGGAACAGAGTTGCTGCTCTGTGTCCCTTGTTGGTGACATTGCTGTGCCTCACAAGCTGCCATGCTCCAGGAGAAGACATCATTGTTCAAGTTAGCAAACCAGTGGGGAGGTCAGCTCAGGCTGGAGGATCAGGATTTAAGGTGTGTTGAGGGCTTTGTTTTACTAGGACTTAGTAATTTAAATAAATTATCCCTTGAATAATTGCAGGGGATTTTTGGGAGCATATTCTAAAACTTGTAGAACGTTTCCACAAAGTAGCACCTCCAGAGTGTAGTGGGGTTGCACTTCACAGCTCCCAGCCCCCTCCTAGTGTCTTTGAAGTCCATCCATTTCTCACATCACTCCCTTTACCCATCTGTGGAATCTCACACTCTCATCTGTCACATCCAGCAATTTCTCATGTCATGTGCAGTATTTTCTCACATCCTCTTCAGTTAATTTAACCTCAGTTAATTTAACTAGTTAATTTAACCTTCAGTTAATTTAACTAGGCCAGGGTCTAGTCATCTACCTGCAGCCTTAACACATATTTATACCTCAGCTTTTATGAAATAGTGTTCTTTCACATCAGAGAAATTTTGAATTACAGTGTCAGGGTAAAAAAACTGGATCATTTGGACCAGACAGAGCAGAATTCTGTCAAACTGCTCTCTTGCCTCTGCTTTGTACAATTTTTTGTTGTAGGCCACAGAAGTGCCTTGGGGTTCCAAGTCTTTAAATCACTAATGTGTTTAATGTCCTAGTCCACCTGGTAGGAGATGGGGTTTTATTGATGTTGTGGATGTGTCATCCACAGAGTGAGACAGACTGTAGGCAGAATGGGGAAGAGTCTGGGGCAGGTATCAAAGGATGAAAAGGGAGAGAATGGAGAGAAAGGGACATTTTGGGAGGCACAGAAAGGAGAGTGGAGGTGCAGTAGGAAGAATATGTTGGAAAAAGATGGAGTAAGAGCCAACTGAAAATACAAAGCCTCCAGAAGTACAAGCTCCCTTAAAAGCATGGTTTTCATTGGCACCACCTGAAAAACCTACCAGCTGGTACCCAAGTTTCTTGATTTTGCTTTGCTTTGATCAAGAGATAATTTTCGCTATACTTGGTATTTAAAAAATGAGGGCTGAGGCAGTAGCCAGAAGCTATTTCCACTTCACATGAACAGCAGTCACCCCAAAATTATTAACTTCTCTGGAAATTTGCTGCTGCAAAAAGGAGACAGCAGTGCAGGAGATTCCTGAGCAGTTTCATATTCTACTTCAGAAGACATACAAATTAAACCACAGGGAGGAACAGTTCTTACACTTCTTTGTAGTAGCTCCAATGTAGTCTTTCAGAGGTAGAATACAGAAGTTTAGTTCTCTAACTTGGAAAATCCTTATATTTTGTATGTTAATCATATCTCCCAGACTTCAAACAAAAAGAAAACTGTAGGGATTTTTGTTTTTTATAGATTTTCATTTGAATGTGGCTTTCAAATTTTGCCTTCCTCTGCTTTTAAGCATCCTTTTTATTTCCATGTATCTGGGAGCATAAATTAAAAGTGTATAAACTATGACATAATTACATTAAAAAATCCTCTTGAAAATAAAGTATTAAATTAGACTGTTCAGTTCTAATTTTCACCTACTGCATTGATGCATGGAGCTGTTTTGAAACATAATTGTCTCTAGATATACCTGGACATCCATAGTTCTTAAAACTAGTTCCTAACACATAAAAAAATGCTTTTTCCTTCTTTGCATTTCTCTTACTTTTCTTATTGTCTATTTCTGTAGAAAGGATGAACCCAGGCTCCTCTGGAACACATGTTCCTTTTGTGCTTGATTCCTCTTAATGAATTAATTAGTTAAATAAGTTCATCTCTTAGTTGACTAAGTCTCTTGCTGGCCTTCCTGTCCATCCCTGTATGCAGCTTTTACACTGGAATAAGTTTCTTAAGATCACCCTAACCTGAGCATTCCCACCCAATTATTTCCTTGTTAAGGAAGGTGTTTGGGGTGTTCAAAGCTCCTGTGAGCTGGATGATTCTCACAGTTACAAGAACCATCTCATGTGGGGTGTGTTGAGGGTCTGTGGCACATTGCTGCTCCTCCAGTCTGGGCTGGAGTGCATCCACACACTCACCCTGCCCTTCTTTGCTTCCTGTCCAGCTCACTGCCCTTGAGGCTTCCCAGGGTGTTCCTGCCACTCATCTCCACTGACTTTGTTTTAAAACCTTCTTACCAGGATTAGCAAGCTGATGTGCACAAGCTCGTCCCTCTCCAAAGAGGTGAATCCTTGACCAACAGGGATTAGTCTGTTTAAAAAAACAGACTAAGAGAGAGTCCTCCTTCATCATTTTTCTGCCAGAGGGGCAGTCATTTCCAGGGTTTGCCTCTGTGTCTTCTGGTCCTGCTCCCAGCCAGAGGGACCAGATCTAAGATAACCTTTCTCTTCCTCACCTGCACCTGCAGTCCCTTCTCCTCAGATCTGGTCCAGGACACTTTGCTTAGGGTCTGGCTTCAGTCTTGTGGCAGGACATGCAAGGAGCCATAAAAGGAGCCCATGCTCAGGCTGTGGTTCCTGCCTGCCTGGCTCAATTTGCTGGCTTAAGCTTTACAGAGAGTCCAGTACAGAGCCTGGGCTGAGCTCTGGGACCATTGATCCATGGAGTTTGGGAAGTCTCCAAGGGCTTTGGGCTCTATGGGCTCTCAGTCTGAGCTTGTTCTGCAAAGGTCTCGGATCCCGTTGTGGGTGAGTTTCACATTTGGCTGTTGGCTCACAACTGGGACAGGCTCCAGTGCAGCTGTAACTGAAGCTGCTGCCTTGCTGTGCCCTACAGTGCTCATACAGGCCAGAACTAACCTGGTCCTGATCCTCTGGGGCTCTGTAAGCTGAGGCCATCAGAACTCATGTCCTGTGAGCGGTGATGACTCCAGACATCCTGGGCATTATGGACACCACACAACAGAGGAGACACCATTTCTGGTACTGCCACACCGGTTCTATTAAAAAAGAATGTCAGGCAGCATTTCTCTGGGCTTTTTTAGCAGTTGATCAGTAATTATTTTTCAAGAAAGTTCTTTTCTGTACCTTAAAAGATCTTTGATCCCTTTAAATGTAGCTTACATCTCATTGACTTTCTCTGCAGTGGTAGTCAAAAAGATCCCTAGAAGAGAGTACAGTTGTTCAGAGATCTCCTCGTGGATATAGAAAGATGATTTCTCAGGAACAGATGTTCTTCATGGAAGTTCTGCTGAAAATCCAACTTCTGTGCTACTTTTTTCTTCTATTTCAAATTTTGAAATAGTTGTGAAGGAGGAAAGAAACTTCAAAATTCAGATTTATATCTTCTGTTTTTATATCAGTCTGTGAATGTTCTTTCAGTTTTTAGTACAAACTGGATTCTGGAATAGACAGTTTCAGACATGAAGCCCTCTGGGTATGGAGTTTTATTTATGAAGTTCAATAGTTCATTTTAGTTCTGGAGCAGCTTAAGAGGACTTGGTAGTGTCTTCACTTTCTTAAAAGTAAATTGACACTGCAGTGAACTCTACAGATCATATTTGAGTAGATTTGTGTTTATAACCTTTTTGCTATCTGCAAATATTTTTCAACAAGAATCCACAGTTTGCCAGGATGGTGCAGTTGAGCTGTCCACCTGCAGCACAGGGGATCCAGTCCCTCTCTTCATCAGCAGTGTTCCTGTAGGACACTGACCCTGTCCTGTGACACTCACATTTCCTGCTGCAGCCCACCAGACCAAAGACCAGCCAAAGAGCAGTTGGGTAGCTCAGATGCAGGGACACAAGCCACCCTTCTTCCCTCAGCCTGTGGCTCAGATGTGTTGTTCCTGTGGCAGCAGCCTGCTCCCCACTGGAGGATCTCCCATGCCTTTTGCATCCTTCAGCCTGTGCTGTCCTGTTGTGAGAGATAGGACGTAAAACATTTGGGGATCACAAATGCAATGTGTGTGCCCTGTGTCCCTGGCCTCAGAGCAGGCTGAGTTGCTGAGCCCTTGCCCAGTCATTTTGAGCCCCTGTGCACTGATTGTGAACACCTCAGTCATGAGGTGCCTGTGGGCTCCTTCCTGAGGACAAACAGCCACAGTGCCTGCACCAACCACCTGGAGATCCTGTATCTTTATTTTGGATTTATTTGCTACATTCTTTATCTTTCTGTGGAGTCACTTGAAAGAGAAGCACTAACAGACAGATATGTGATGGCACATTAATTCTTTCTATATGCAAATAGGAACAAATTTGACATTGTAGGTGACTGCATGTGGCTTTTGGTTTTTAGCTAAATTGCAAATTGGCTTTGGTCATTTGCATAAAATTTTAAATGTACATTAAACAAATTACAGTATTATGTTTTTTAATATTCATGTGCATTTGGTTAAAGTATTCTGAGAGCTAATCTTGGTGTTTTTTATTTAGCAAGGTGAAGTGAGGTTGAAGTGTTTGAAAGCTCTTCAGAGTCTGTATACCAACAGAGAGTTGTTTCCCAAACTGGAGCTGTTCACTAATAGATTCAAGGTAAGAGGAAATACAGTTTTTGGAAGGACAGAAAGGAAAAGTGTCATCATCCTGTTGTGGTCTTTGAGTCACGTCTGTTAAGAATAAACTCAGTAGTTTGTGACAAGGCTTGTAACTGCACTACTAAAACTGTGTTACTGAATGCTAAAATTAAGCCAAATCCATTTCACAGGGTTTATCTTGGAAGATTTGTCAGACTTAACCAGGATGATTATTTGTCTGTATGTATTATTTATAGCTTATATATTGTCCTTATTCAATCTGCCTGTACTTATTTAATTTTAGATTTATTGAAATTAAAGGACCTGTACTTACACAATCCAAAATACAGCTAAAAGTATCAGCCTGTAATGAAAGATCGTTACACAGCTTTTTTAGCTCAGTATGTGCTTGTGTTTGGAGGGAGAGTCACTTGGATGTGCATCACAATCCTCTACACAGTGAACTGGCCTTGCTGCAGAACGGGAGTTTACATTGTGCTTCCAAACCCCTTGAGCTGGATCGGCCCTTCAGGAGAGAAGGGCTGGGGGGAGATTTCATGGGGTTTTTATCAGCACAAACTTTTTGTGTAATATCTGCATAAGAATGTGGCTCTCAATTCACTTTGTGGTTTGACTGCTTTATTGTACAAGTGAACTGTGTGGAGAGATGGGTGTGGAAACCAAAGGTGTCCCTGCTCTTGTTTGGATGCCTGGTGAGGAGAGTGTTCAGGCACGGCCACCATGTCAGCTGCTTCCTCTCCCCATGGCTTTTATGTTCTGCAGAACACACTGTTGTGGGAAAGGCTACCCCCAAGGAAAAGCTCATTTATCTCATTTAAATCTTTATTAGAATGCTGCTGAAAAAATTGTTTAGAAAAGAAACAGAGCTGACTGGTTTATTTTAACTTAAATCATTATTAGAATGCTGATAAAAATTCTGTTTAGAAAAGTGGAGATGTAAATATTTATAAATACTGTGCACAAGACTTAAACTTCTCCCTGTAGATTTTATGCTGCTTCACTGGTTTTGTCTACCATTTCACAATTAACTCCTCCAGTCTGATCTAGAAAGAAAAAAAAAAGGAATTTTGTCCTATTTTGCCTGTTTGTAAGCAATTTATTAGAACATGATGATCAGCCTTTTACCACATTTACCACTTGGGATACAGAAAAAAGATGCTTAACCTGCAGTAAAGCCTAGATATTAAGGAAGGTTTTTTTACAAAATGATAATTGTATAATAGAGCAGACTCTTTATTGATAGTCTCCTTCATTCAAGATAACACTGTTAAAGGGAAGATTATATAAATATCTGTCAGAAGTGAACTAAGTGTAGTTGAATAAAGTTGGAGATAAAACTGGATCATTTTGTGAAACCACTTAAGAGCCTGCATTCTTCTCATTTTGTAAAGCCAGTTTCTGGGACTGTTGCAGTAAAGACAAAATTTCCTCTCATAGGAGAGAACCTGGCAAACAGGTTCAGACCTCACACTTCTTCTCTAATGCCTCCATAAGTCTGGTTTGCTTTATCCACCCTCACAGGACAACCAGAAAAATGGACCCTCCAACTCTGCCGCTTTTCTTGTTCCCTCTGTGCAGATTTAGATTTGTTTATATTTGCTGCTTCTGTAATTCCATTTATTTTTAAATAGGCCACTAGAGCTCTTGTGTGCTTTTATCTACTTCTCTTTACTAGAAGATGTGCTGGATGCTTCTTTGTCAGGATCCCATAATTTGGAAGGGAAAGGACTGCTTTGAGGCTGAACCTCTCCCATGCACCTGCAAAACTTTCAGGACAGTTGGAGACACTTTGGGCAATAGTTACTCTGTAATGTACTCCAGAAAACTACAGGGACATGAAACCTCTAAATACATCCTGCTTTTCACAGCACAGACAATTGTCTTAAAGGAAGCTAGGTTAGCCTGTGCATTGCTGCTTGGCTTGGGATGGCACAAGGAATTTTCATTTCTGTCAAAGAGGTTCAGAGGGAAGGGAACCTTGTTAGGAATTCATCTTTCTTCTGTCCCATAAAAGATGGTTTTACTACAAAAATCTGTATCATTAGGAAATAAATAAGAGGACAAGGTGTGCTCAAAGTCTCTGTGAGCCTAGAGAAGACATCTGTTTAACATAATGATTAATCACTTTCAGTTTCCACCACATCAAGAGAACAAAAAGCTGGCATGGCCCAAATGCCTGCACTTGGATTTATAGCTGTGCTGTCAGGGATGTGGCCTTTGGCACCAGGATGGAGCAAAGTTCCAAATTAATGCTTTTTGAATCTCTGATACATTAGCTAAATGTCTTGCCACCACAGACTCAACCACCACCTCTTTGAAAAATAATTGACCTAACTGTCATTTTCAGTTCCATGGCTGCTTATTTATCTTTCTTCATCAGAATTTAATCGACCTGCACAGCTCAGCTGGTGTTAAGTTCAATCCATTCAAACTGAGAGAAATATCTCTAGAGGTCTTCTAGCTGTTTAAAGAATAAATTAATTTGATCCAGAGTGCCTTGTGCTGAGGTGTTAATATTTCACCACCTTCCACAGCTGTGACAAGGATGTGATCCTGTCCCTTTTTCAAAGAAAAATGCGTGTTCTTTCCAGCATTTGTGTTTCTAAGAGTAGGTGATATGCTGGAAAATAAGCTTAGTCCATCAAAACAACAATTTTTCCATCAAAGAGAAGACTTTTGTTTTCCATCAAGAGGTCCTATCCGATACAGACATTAACTGACCCCATATGGAAAAGCTGTGAATTAACTCCTCTGCAGTCAGTGCCAGAGTCCCTCATCCCTCACCCTGTGCTGTCTCCACAGCGTGGGAACAGGAGGAGAGACTGGCTTTTCAGTCTGCCTGTTCACAGCCTAATACAGAATGAAAAACTGATCTTTAGGGGCACTGGGAATTACTATTTCAGCTAAAAAATACAGTCCAGTGCCCTGTTCTGCAGCTGTACAACAGTACAGGGAATCTCTGTAAAGGCAGATTGAGCAAATGGGGGTTGGAACTTCCTCAGCCACAGAAGTTACACTTTCAGAGGAATTGGGTGTGTGGGTCTTGCTGGGAAGGCTCTTGGGGCCTGGCTGGCAGGTGCCACCACACAGAGATGCTGGCCCCAGGGCAGAAAATGACACATCCTTGCTGTTTATTTTAAGCCTGATATATTTGGGGAAAATTGAGAGAACAGTCTTTCAGGATAAGGAACTGTTCTCACATCGGTTGGTTTCAAAGTCCCAAAGTACTCCACATTCAGAGGGTATCTCCCGCTCTGTGGGCAGGAGAGGATCCCCTCCCTTCCAGGCTTTTTTCAGAGATGCAGGAGTTTTACAAATGTGTGCTCACTCATGTGCAGCTAGTTCCCTCCCTGAGGTATTCTGGGGCGTAAGATAAACTCTGAGGGAACACATGAAATTCCACTGAGACATCAAAGATCAGTATCTCTGGCTGTTCGTTCTCTTGGTGCTGTTACTGCTGTTCCTTGGCCAGGACCTTAGGAAAAGTTGACAGCAGTTGTTTTCTCTTGTCCACAACAGAGTGTTCTGTGTAGAAAGTAGTTTCTTTGGGTCTCTTCATGGACTTTTCACAGTCTTTAAAACTGTTTCTATCTACATGAAATGTATCAAATTCCCCAGGGACTTAATAGTGATTGATAGAGGCTCCTTCAGTCACAGTGACAAAAAGTGTCTCTGCAGACCTGGGTTTGTTGGGATGTAACACCTGAGACAGCCATGATGCATTTTTTAAGTACTGATCTGAAATTTCTATGTTGAAATAAACATCAGTTGATTGATGTTCCACTTCAGTCTTAAATGCATGGAATAGTAGAGAAGAAAGGTGAAAACTTTTATTTTGCCCTGGTTTGTTCTGGTTCTTTCACTGTTGTCTTACTTTTCCCTTGTTTCGTTTCTAGTCTCTGATTTCTATTTTTTCATATCCCAAAATGTCATAGAGTACCTAGTCCTTCCTGAAGCAGATTAAGCCACCAAAATAAAGTTTTATTTTCAGATGGCCTGATTTCTCTTCAGTGACTTGCTCAGTCAAGCAAAGAGCACTGAGACATACTGCATTTTTATGGCTGGATGGAAATTCTCCCCAGATAGGAAGGACAAACATACACCAATCACAGCTATTTTTGCCAGTAAGCAAATTGCACCTAAGGAGAAAGAAACCCCTAAAAGACTTCTCATAACTACAGGGTCCTTAGAAGTTAGAAAATCATTAGATTTGACAGAAGAATGATGTGCTTGTCTCCACTAGAAAGAGTACAGGAAAAGCAACATCAAACCACAGAATTCCACACTTTCCTGGGGAAACTCTGTAGTGTAACTCTTGAGATCTGCTTCAAACTTTGAGATGCAGACAGGAAAAAGGTCACAACTTTACAGGCAACCTGCAGATTCATGAATTCAGGTGTGATATTTTCTTTACAGTATTTCCACATATGCAGTGTTCCTTCCTCTGAAATTGTTTGGTTTCAGGGGAATGAAGTGGGGCAGTTTTTCTGCTGTTGTCCAACCCAAGTACGTGACTGTTCAGGAAAGACCTGTTAAATTAATGCAACCCAGAACAGTGCTGTAACCCCAGGTGTCCTCCCTGCCTTTCTGGCAAACACACAAGGATGAGGACTGTTGAAGCACTTGTTCCTGTTGTTGCACTGTGCATACAGCACACAGCTCAGGGGTACATTAAAAGGTTGGGTAATATTGAGGGGCTCTCATTGTCAGTGTGCAGTCAAAACATCTTTCTCCTGAGAAGTATTTCTTTTGTAATCTCTAGCATTTTCCATCTGCTGGCTGTGCTGTGTTTGTGCCCTGTGACTGACCTAGAGTTGCCTTGCAGGACCGCATTGTGTCCATGACCCTGGACAAGGAGTACGACGTCGCTGTGGAAGCCATTCGATTGGTCACTCTCATCCTCCAGTGAGTGCTGCTCCAAACCCCTCAATTCCCTTGGGAAATTGCCTAAACCAGTCACATTTGAGTGACTTGAGTGCTTTGCTTGTGTATTGAAGTGAATGTGTCACTTTACACTTACTGTAACTGAAATTGAACTGAACATATAACGTGGACATGAAGCTAAAGTAAGATATTTCATTTCATGGAAATATAGGAGGCAAAGTGTAAAACTGTGTGGGATGTTTTGGAGCCATTAGTGCATCCATTGTGTGGAATGCAAATGACATTTCTACCTTTTGCTGAGGGCAGAATAACTGTCCTTCCAAAATGAGTGTCTGTGGGTTACACTTGCTGGGATAACTCCAGCAGTAACACAGATCCAGTGTAGGAAGAGTTGATTGATTTCCTGGCACAGCTGAAAAGTGTCATGTAGTAGGACACCTGCTTCCAGGCTTTTCCATGTGGGGATGCAATGGCTCCCCTGAGGTAAGGATCACCTCAGACATCCTCCCACATGCTGATGTGGAACCAGCCTGTCCCCAGCACCTCGTGAGTGTGCACCTGGAGGGGCACTGCTGGCTTTCTATAATATATTTATTAAAAGCTGTATTAAAGAACATCTGGTTTACAAGCAGATGCACAGAATTTTTACTTCATATTTTATATCCAGTGGCTCCACTTGGAAGAATGGTTTTGGACGTGCAGAATTTGAACAAAAGATTACACTAGCCTTTCCTTAGTAAAGAAGTATTGACTTCAGCCTTTTTTTTTTATGGGTCACTCTGTTTTAAAGAGATTAGCAAGAAATGAAATCTTGCATCTACTGTTATATTTTTAAAGTAAATATAACAAATATGATCTGAAATGACGTGTAAAGCCCATCTCTTCTCTGCATTATTAGCAGTTTTTGGGAACACAAGAAGTTTTAAGGTCAAAAATTATCCAGGGCACTTTTTTTTTGTCTGTTCCTGCTTTCTTTTTGGTTGCCTGTTGAAAGCACAGGCAGTGCTAAATGCATTTAGAGGAGTCTGAGTCACCTTGAAGGGCACAGGGCAATATTCTGGAGGGTAGGAACTCCAAAAAGGTGTCTGGAGCAATCTTGAAGGGGAATGACCAATTAAAATGATGTCTAGTATGAGGCCAAATGATTTAGAGTCCTGATACATAAATGGTTCTGGTGGATGCCAGCTAAACAAGGATGGAGGTAATACCCTGATTGTGACAGTGCTGGTATTTTTATATCATTTTTGCTAAACATTCTGGGACAGGCTGCCCAGGGAAGTGTTCAAAAGTGGGTGTAACACCTGGGGACACGGATAAGTGGTGAACACAGAGGGCCTGGGTTAAGGGTTGGACTCAATGAGCATTGAGGTCATTCCCAACCTAGAGGATTCTGTGATTCCAGGTTTTTAGTTTATGATGTTTGATAAGTGTTTGATATCTTGCAATATGTGCATTGAAGTTTATGTGATGGTCTAAGGAATAAGCAAGGGAGGGTTTGTATGCAGTAATTCTGATCTTTCCATAATACTGTTTTATCTCTATGTTGATACAACTGGGAGAAGGAAATCAGAGGAACTTCCAGTCTTACAGGCTCTTTAAATACCTCTGTATTTTGAAGTCCTTGTTCAACCATGTAGGATTTTGTGGGAAGTGATCCGACCTTGTGGCTGTCCCAAGTGAGCTGTGGGAAGTGTGGGGATGGAAATGAAAGCTCTGCTGTAGTTCAGGTGTTACTGTGACTCTTTCAGTGGGAGCGAGGAGGCTCTGTCCAATGAAGACTGTGAGAATGTTTATCACCTGGTGTACTCAGCACACCGGCCTGTGGCAGTAGCAGCTGGGGAATTCCTCCACAAAAAGTAAGTAATCAATTGCCCTGGAATAACACCAGATTTGTGAATGCTTCCTAGAGAGGTAACAACAAAATGCAAAGAAGCAATGGAGTGAAATATCCCAATTTAGCAAATCAGATATTTCATTTAAACCAGAGACTTTATTCTCTTGTTTAAAAAAGATCTAAAGACTTAAGAAATTGAATATACATTTTTCTTGCTCTACAATTTAGATAACATTTCCTAACTTCTTGAGGGTTAAATATACAAAGGCTGCACAAACTTGTAAAATTGGTTTAAATCATCCAGCACTTGCTGAATTCCTGATGTGATAAGCCTACATATAATGGACCTGTAGTCTTTGGTGATCTACCTGGTATGTCAAAGTCAAAATTTCTAGCAAGTTTTAAGCCAGTTTATTTATCTGTTGTGAACTTGGGAGGCTTTTATGTAACAATAATTACAAAGTTTGTTTCTAAACTCACTGCCCTCCCCTGAAAATACACTGCCTTATGGTTACACCTCTCATGTCCTCACTGTGCCAAAGGACATGAGCCAGCTTTTCCATGGATGTGAGTCACACAACCTCAGCAGCTGTGACCAGGGCATTGCCACATCATAGGAGTTAACCTCTTCTTTTTATTGTTCACAGTTAAAAATCTTTCAGCAGGAATTTGATTTTTTTCCCCTCATGGGTTGTGACACTGGAGTTTTCTATTACATGTATATAGGATTTATATTAGAACCCAGGTTATCTAATTTTTTTATGACAAGATACAGGTAGGAAAAAATACACAAAAACATCCATTTTTCTTTGCCAGTGCTCTCATTTTCTATGGTTTATTAGGGATTTACAACTCCACATTGTAATTGTAAGCTTTCATTGGTGGACTTTTGGAATTCCAGCTTTGTGATCAAGCACTATCGATTTCAATGAATATATCTGCAGATCTCCATTACCGACAAGACACTGTACTAGTTATTGGAAAGAGTTAGGTTCTCATTAAAAATATACACTAAAATTCCTTTATTAATCAACATGTAACAAAATACTTCTGAAAAAATTTACCTCAAAGGTAAATAAGGACATATCTGCACCTCGGTGCACTTAGGATAAAGACAAAACTTCATTCTGACTTCTTTTACAAGGTACTAAGCTGTGTTCTGTAAATGTGTCTCAAGGCTAACAGCATGGAGACAAGATTGTCTCATTCTTAACTAATTTTGTCTTGGTTTCTGCAAAGAAAATCTCCAGTTAAATAAGTTAGAATCTATTTCAGGCACTTGAGGTGTGATTGATCTCACCTAATTTAATACCTTCACTATCACTTTTTCCGTGATAATCATCAGACATGCTCTCTGTGCTTAGCAAAGGAAAGCAAATAGTACAGAGGATATAAAGAATCACCAAATACAGAGGATCACTGGCTCAAACCTGAG
Source organism: Phylloscopus trochilus trochilus (assembly GCA_016584745.2). Taxonomy (NCBI): domain Eukaryota; kingdom Metazoa; phylum Chordata; class Aves; order Passeriformes; family Phylloscopidae; genus Phylloscopus; species Phylloscopus trochilus. Next base: position 912,597 of record WQNJ02000094.1, read on the forward strand.
GTGCAGCTTGTAAGGTATCTCAGCACCTGCAGAGGTACTCATTGCTTATCTATTAAGATCTGCAGGAGGGGATGAGGTAAAGTTTTTAACTAAAATACAACATTTGTGTATAACTTGTCTTTCTCTACAGTGAATTACAGCAATGAAATCAAAATTCTGTTTTGTGTGTTAATCTGCTTTGTGATTTCACTGTAAAAGCCAGGAACAGCTTTCAAACTTCTCTAAGTAAAACAGTCATTGCTGTAACAGTAATACTGGCACATCTGAGGTCTCCTGGAAAATTTGAGCATTGAGAGGAGTTTGGGATGGGCCATGCATCAGGGAACTCAGTGCAGTGTGTGTCACTTACCTGTAAAACCCCAACTAATGAGTAGGAACTGGTTCTACCTTTGATGCTGCTCCTGGTACCTGAGGCTGGCTGTTTGATGGATGTCAGGTTTGTTTCTACCGTGTCCCAGCCAGAGTGATACAGCCTTAACTCTTAGCACACTGGTGGAGTAGGTGCTCCCTCCACTGTAAGACTGGATAACTTATAAATGCAGAACTATACAAGTGATGCAAATACTTAAAACTGTGCAAAACTTTCAATATAAGTAGGTTTTGGAGAACTTTCTCCTGTGTGAAATTCTTCCAGCCTTGTGAACTCAAAGACTGAAGATAAATTCGTCTCTTCAGACAGGCGGGGTTGTGCCCTCTTTCCCTTGAAAGAAATAGCTTGAGATACTTGCACTGTTTTATGAACAAATTTACTATATCAAGAATGAATGCTCATCATATTCTTGCAGAAATGAGAATTGTTGTGATAGCCATGAGCTCCTTCTGCTTATTTTCAGGCTGTTCAGCAGACATGATCCCCAAGCTGAAGAGGCTCTAGCAAAGAGGAGGGGGCGAAATAGCCCAAATGGAAACCTTATTAGAATGTTGGTTCTTTTCTTTCTTGAAAGTGAGGTAAAAAAAGTCATTTTTAATCTTTAAATGTTTAATAAAACCTGGAACTTAAGTAGTGATTTATCAACATACAGTAATAAATTGTCTTTCTTTTTTTTTTTTTTTTTTTTTTTACATTTTCAGAAATACTATAAGCCCTTTTCTCTGCCCCTCCATTTCCTTGTCCGTTAAGGAAATTGATCTGAAAATCTTTATGGTTTATTTAACTCATGCATGTCTCCACTGTACTCCCACTGCATTGCTGGTGCTGTGGTGGCTGCCAGGGTGCATTGCTGCACACAAATGTAAATGGTTCTTTGCTTACATAACCATGCAAGGAGAATACCTCTGGAGTTATTCTTTGTGGAGTAAAATAATTTGAATCAAGATGGAACAAAAATTGCATTATATCTCCAATTCTGATTAGAATCATAGATGGACTCAGACCTGAGAGTCCTTAGCTCAGAGCAGAGTCAGCTGTGAGATGAGATAAGGTCTTTCAGGGCTTTATGCAGATGCATCTTGGAAACATTGGAGGATGAGGAGAACAAGCATAGATGTGGTGACATGGAGTGTTTGATGAACACATCCCAGGGTGGGATTGTGCCCATGATTTATAGAGAAATTGTATGGTACATGTAGTAACAGTAATACAGATGGGGAATGGCAGTGGCAGGAGGAAAATTTGAGAAGATACTGTCAGGTACAGGATGGTCTTAGGATAGAGGGGGAAGGTTCAAAATTATGTATTTGATTTGATAATAAGTAGACTGAAAAGAATGACAGAAATGTTTCTCTAGAGAAGGGAAGGTGGTATATTTTGGGTAAAAAGCGAAAGGAAAGATATTACAATTGGTTATTTTAATTGTTATGAAGCATTGAGCAAGAGACTTGACTGTGAGAATGAAAAGAAACATTCAGAGTTGCTGAGAAGAAAGGACAAAATTTTGGTATAGTGGTCATGTTATTTAGAAATACCTCATAAACCTACAAATGAATCTGGATGAAATTTCTACCTGTGTGAGGCTTCCATCTGCCACCTGGATGGAGTTTTAGTTCCAGCTTCTTTAAAACTTAGATTGTAAAGTTAACTGTGTTTTACAGTGCAGACACCTTAGATCTTAGTGAGTGTGGAGTTACTGTTGGAGTTACTGAGCATTGACCTTGTCTGTCCTGAGGAAAAAAGGAACTCTGCTCTACTCCCAAAGGCAAAACCAGCAAAGTGCCTCCCATGCTGCTCTCTGAGGGTCACTTCTCTCTCAGGGCCAGTTTTTGCTATTGTAGTTATTGAGAGAGTTGTTAGGAACCAAGTAGAATATCCTGACTCCAATTTTAGTAGAGTTAGAGAATTGGGAGTTTGCATGTGGGAGGGACAAATTAACGCTGCAGCCTGGGGGTGCATTCAAGGGAGTGAACCTTGCCCAGCAGCAGTAGCTCTGTGACATTTTGCCCAAAGCTGTCAGAAACAGAGAGGGGAATGTACTGACACCTCCTTCTCTAACTTGGAGATGTTTCCCAGCTCAGGCATCAGTCCCTGGCAAGCACACACTGGGTGTTGTGCTTGTTACTTGTTGCTAGTAGTTAAAGGGTTTAGAAAACAGCAGAAGCCTATGGATTATTTTTCTCACTTTACAACAGTTGTGTTAATTCACATAAAAAGTGTTTTTTGCAGTTGAAGTTAGTGTTAAATCTATACTCCCTGAAATCACCAGGGTTTTTGCTCCTTTTTTCTGAGCAAATAGCAGCTTGTTCAAAACAAATACATTACAACTGTCATGTCTCACCATCTCTTCTTTTTGTAATGCAGTGAGAAAGTGAGGGAAGGTAAGTTTACAGCTTCTGGGTCAAAACTCTGGGAAAGATTTTTCACAAACAAGCAGTTTTGTGCAAAAGAAGCTCAGTATGGTTTTATTTCATTTCTTTTAAAACATAACCCCATTGCACTGGTGTCATTTAGTTCAGAGAAAACCCTCCTGAATTAGTTTCAAACTGAATGTTCTTTCCAACTAACCTAAGATGCATGCCCAGGACACTCTCTGTGGCCACATGATTGTGAAAGTTGAAGAACTGGTGCTTATACCAAGAGCTGTACTGATGATTGCTTTGGATTTTCTAGTTGCATGAACATGCAGCCTATTTGGTGGACAGCTTGTGGGAGAGCTCTCAAGAACTGCTGAAAGACTGGGAATGTATGACAGAATTGCTCTTGGAGGAGCCAGTCCAAGGAGAGGAAGGTATTGGCTTAACTCTGTACTTCCTTGACATTGCACACTATTGTTAGCTATTCTTTAAGTACTTCTGCCACCCATAGAGAAACATCTTTTTATGTTGTGGTTTGTTTGGAAAGTGTATTTGAAGATTTTGGGTTAATCTATTTTTAATGTACTTTCCTTCAAAAGCAGCAATTTGTACTCTATTTTGCTTTTTATTTGTACTCTGGAGGTTTTTTTGGTCAAGTCTGCTGTATTTTGGTTCCCTAATATTAAAGGCTAAGACTTGATTTTGTCTGAATGTTTAAATAACTATTTCAGTAAATAAGATAGCTAATACAGTTTTGAATAAACAAGCACTTCAGCTGATGCTAGTTGAATAGAGGCCTTTTCCAGGCAATGTGAACACAATGAGTTCTCAAGAGGAAAAACAGAGGGGATTCTTTCACCATTAATTTCTGATTTCCTTTTGCCAGTAATGGACCTGGCTGCACAAAATAGCCAGAGAGCCTGGGGGCAAAGTGTCCCTAAGGTTAATTAGTGTCATTTAAGATCCTTTGTGATTCCTCAGGATTCTCCTGGTTCCGGGACTTTCACAGTGCTTAGGTGTTTGAAAAAATCAATATTCCTTGCAAGGTGTGCTCTGTCCTGAGGAGAAAAGGAACTCTGCTCTACTCCCATGGACATGCTCATCATGTCCATGCTTCAAAAGCTGACCTTTTGGTATGCACCTGCTACAGTGGGGGTATTTATAGGGTAATTTCCTTAGGAAATTGGGCACTTTGCTTCCTTGTTTCTGCTTAGCCTAGTGGGGTTTGAGCCTCCAAATGTGAGCAGAAGCACTTGCCAAAGAGCAGAGAATTTATGAGGCAGTGACAGTGAATTGCCTGTCACTGTCTTTTATCACTCTCCCTTATTTTGTAGATCTTCCTTATGTTCCCCTTCATTGATCCTTTTCTCCAGCCTACATTTCTCTGGGCTTCTTTCACTTCTGCCATGTCCAGTTTGAGATGGTGCAGATAGCAAATCAAAGAGGAGGCAGGAAAGCCTCGATAAATGTGGCCAAGTACCTTGTGTGTGGTGCTGTGTGCTGCTGTGTGCTCCCCTGCTGTCCCCTGGTGTCCCCGTGGTGCTGCCTTTCCCCCAGTGATGCCGTGTTCTCCCCGCAGCGATGTCGGACCGCCAGGAGAGCGCTCTGATCGAGCTCATGGTGTGCACCATCAGACAGGCTGCCGAGGCACATCCCCCCGTGGGCAGGGGCACTGGCAAAAGGGTGAGTGGGGCTGCAGCTGCCTGGCTGTCACCAGAGCATGGTGATCCCACCAACTTCTTCTCTGAGTTGAAATGGGAACAGATTTCTAATTAAGCATTCACTTTCTTGTGAAATAGTTTCTCCTCTGACTTTAGCTTGTAACCCTTACTGTGAGGTCTGGCTGATTGGCTATATGTGAATCATTAGCTAACTTGAGTATTTTATTACCATTGTTTGTTTTCAAAAGTATTCTTTTCTTTCCTGAAGCCAGGAAGCCAGATCTAAGCTTTGATGAAGCATGCTGGTTTGATTATTGTCTCTCTGGTCACTGATTCAAGGGAGTTTTGTTCTGACAGCATTAGTGCTTCAGTACCTCGCTGTGAACTTGGATGTACATTCTCACTGAGAATTCCATCCCAGTTTAGAGAGGAGGCCATGAATCTGCTAATGAAAATCATTGTTACAGTGTGGTTTGGTTTTTTTAATTATACTTCAGTTTGCCCTGAGGTTTTACATTAACACTTGGTTTAATGTGTGAAAGCCAGAGTTCAGTACAATTGGAAGCAATAGCAAAACTTCGACTGACTTGGGTTATATTTGAATTTCAATCCTAAAAAGATGTTGATGTGTGGAGACAATGTCATGCTGGGTGACATGGTATTTTCCTTTTCAATCACAGCTTCTTAGGACACACAGTCCTCTCACTTAATCACTCTTCAGCCCAAATGTGTTTTGAGATTTTTATTCCCTCCTCTTTTGATTTATTAAAAATACACTTGCATGGTTTTGTTTGTAATACAATGTTTAGAAAAGTTAATGAATGTTATATGCAGAAAATGCATTTACTGTAGTTATGTTTGATCACTTCCAGGTCTTGACAGCAAAAGAAAGAAAAACTCAGATAGACGACAGAAATAAACTGACTGAGCATTTCATTATTGCACTTCCCATGCTGCTATCAAAGGTACAGTTTCCAACTGTAATCCCAAATCACTGGGATTTACAGCTTTCTTTAAACTTTCTCATTCTGTAGTGCAGGAGTTGATTTTTACTTGCCTGTTGTTTGCTTTGTTGCCATGATGTTGCAGTATTCCGCTGACGCCGAGAAGGTTGCAAACCTCCTGCAAATCCCTCAGTACTTTGACCTGGAAATCTACAGCACGGGCAGAATGGAAAAGGTATCGTGCCTTGGGCAGGGAGGGTGGTTGCTCTCAGGTGTGACCACTGATCAGCCTCACAGTGCTGTGCCTTTGGCACATGAGCAGTGCAGCCTTGGTTGGCTGTTCTGGCAGTGGCTTTGCTGGGTGTCATTGTCCCATTGAGGGGAAAGCTGAAGTTCTTTTCTGCTCTGCAGCATCTGGATGCCTTACTGAAGCAGATTAAGTTTGTTGTGGAAAAGCATGTGGAATCAGATGTTCTGGAAGCCTGCAGCAAAACCTACAGCATCCTCTGCAGTGAGGAATACACCATCCAGAACAGAGTTGACATAGCTCACAGCCAACTTATTGATGAATTTGTGGATCGATTTAACCATTCTGTCGAGGATCTACTGCAGGAGGTTTGTTTTCTTAAAATTGTTGAAGTTAACTGCCTAAAATATGCTAGGATAGGCTGCAGAAAAACATTCTTAGCAAGCCATGAAATTACCCATCTGAAGGTGTAGTGCAGCAGCAGGTATTTCATAATTATTTGGAGCAACTTCTCCCTGTAGCAAGTCCCTTACAGTAGCCAGTAAGCCTTCAAATCGTTGATGGTGTAAAACAAGACTATGGGACAAACCTGCTTCTGAAAATTTAGTTGAGTATTAAAACAGTCCACATAAGGAATTAAGTGGATGAATGGGTTAAAGGTGATGAAAAAAGCAGAGGAAGTTGTATTTACATTAATGTTTGTAGTGATTCCAGTAGTCCCAAATGTATATGCAGGCAGCAAAATCAAGATTGGGTTATGTATTGAATGGAAGAGAGGATTTAAGAAAATATGTATAATGGCATATTAAAAGAGCCCTAAAAGGAGTAAAAGATACAGGTCTGAAACCTGAAGTACCTGGGATTTAGTTGTAAGAATTTATTCTTCAAAATGCATAAGACAGAATATATTAAATAAGAATAGAAACCGTAGTAATTTTTCCTCCTTTCCAGCAATGTAACTGTGTGTAGCACTACCTAATTTGTTATAATTTTCATGCCTTTCAAACAAAACATGAGGGCTGCACAGACCTTTTTCTTTGCTTGTAGTCATGCATTGCACTGTGGCAGATATATTTAATTTTTGATGTACGTTTAGAGAAAGTTAAGCTAAGTCCCTGATTTAGAATGGCATATTAAAGGAAATATGCCTTTTTTCCTATTTTTACGTAACATGCCACATACAGGCACACTGTAAATATGCCTTGTCACGTTGCAGAGTAAATAAAAATGTTTGTACAGCTGCAGGAATGTGCATGAATGAAAAGGCAGCACATGCAGGAAACCTTCCACAAGGCAGAGGAGATGGGGCACCACTGTGCATTCTTTTGTAAAATACATGGAGCTCGCTCTCTACCTGTCTGCCATTTTTTGGTCTACTTTCTCCTAAGTTTCTGATCAGAACCTGGAAAAACAGTCCAGAATTTGTGCTCCATCTCTGGCCACCTGTGCCAAGAGGATCCTTCCAGTTAATGCCACATTACATCTTAGCCTGGGTTTTTGAAGTTCCTCTGGCCAACAGGAGCCAAACCTGACTTGTGTAGCAGAAAGGGCTGAGGCTGGACTGCCACACAAGAGTCCAGCTTCAGAACCACCCGAGCTGTGCAATGGATGCCCAGCAGCTGAGCACTGGAAGTAGTGGCCTTTTTGAGGCCTCTGCCTTCCTGGGCCTGCTCACCCTTTTACCCAAGGGGAGTCAGAGGAGAGCACTGAGGTATTGGGGTTATAAATGCCTTCCCAAGAGTCTTCTCAGGAGTAGTGGGCTAGGAGAGAAAAAGATTTTACCAGCAATTTTCCTTAATTTTGTTTTTTCTTTAGAACTGCTCTATGACTGCTGTTGAATCAGGAAGCCAGTGCCTGCTTATTCCCACTCCTTTTCCCTTCACCTCTCTTTGCCAGTGGTTTCCCTTTGTGCTCCAGTGCAGAAAGCCCTGGAGGGTGCCCTGGGGCTGCTGGGCAGAGCAGGGGCTGTGCTCCTCAGGGGCTGTGGCCAGGGACAGAGGAAAAGCAACTGCATAGGTCAGACATGGGACATAGAGATCTGGAGACAGAACCAAGGCAAAAGTAGAAGACAAGAAAGAGAACAGCAGTAGCAAGGATTTAAAATTACGACTTTTGTGATACTCTTTTTAAAGTGATATTTGTTTGAATAAATAATTTTAATACATCTATTTCATCATTTAAATTAAAGGAATTGCATACTGGTACCCAAGCAAGTATCCCACTGCTTTATGGCTTCTCACTGGGCTGATAATGAGAGAAACATTGACTGACAATTGCATCTGAAGGCAGAAAGATGTTTTAATTGTTAGGCTTTTAGATGGAAAAGAGATTACGAAAATGAAACAGAGAAGAATTGTCACAAGTGGGTTTCTAATTGTAGAAAATTGCTGGAAGACTTAGGGTTGGAAGTACCTTATTTTCACTTGATTCACTAAGGGAACTTGCTGTTTAGTTTGCAGAAAATACTAAAATTGTATTGTAGCGTGTTCGTCAGCTAGTGATGAAAGCTGGTGGTTCAGTCCTTTTTGTAAAATAAGATAGAACACAGATTTTGGTCTTGGGAATGATTTCTACTGCTTGAGGATATGGGTTTGGAGATTAATACAGTGATAATGCTGAATATTGTCAGATGATCGTGCTTATTTTTTAGAGCTGTGCAGTGGTTACTTAAATATTATGGATTCTACATAAATGTCACTGGAATATTTGGAGACAGTTTTGATATCAGCATAAACCCCTAAGAAGCTGCTCCTGCCTCTGCAGTGATGTACTCAGCTGAATTGTTGGGCTCTCCTCATGGATTGCCTTTCCTTTGCAGGGAGAAGAAGCTGATGATGATGACATATACAATGTGCTCTCCACACTGAAGAGGCTGACGTCTTTTCACAAGTAAGTGGTGTCTTCCCTCACAAATTTGTGATGTTAATTTTATCCTTTCAGCAAGTATCAGCAGTGTCAGGTGTGGGGAAATGAGAAAACACATGGCCTGAAATCTGAAGTGGAGATGGAGGAATGACTGGTGGTGTTTGTCAGTAGAACTCTTTGGGTTGATCTGGGTCCTTGCTCAGTTTGTGCTGTGACCTTTGCAGATGGGATTTGCAAGTGGCACCCCCTCCCTTGCACCCAATGCCCTTAACACCCATGAGTAAGTTACTACAGGTCCTGCTCCCCTGAATGGCACAGTGAGAGCACAAGGGACACTTCTCTGCCACCTGTGCTTTGGGGCTCAGCTTAGGAGAGCCTGCAGGAAGCTGTTTCTCAATGCCTTTGAGCTACTTCTCCTCAAAATTACAGAATTAATTAGTAGCAGCAGTAATAATAATTATTAGTTTATGGTGAGAGCCTGGAAGATGCATTTTCTTCTTGCAGTTGAATTGTTGGCCAAATTTCCCTGTGTGGATTGCACAGAATCTCCCTCACCAGGCATGAACCAGCTTTTCAGGTTCCTGCTGCTCTCAGACCTGGGGGCATCCTCAGCGTGTGCAGAGCAACTTGGAGAACTTCCCTGGAACTGTGAATTCTAGAGCACAGCACAAAGGCCTGATCTTCCTTCTAACTGCAGGAAGCATTTGCTCCTGGTCAGCATGAGAAAAAGCTTCATGTGCAGGGTGGCTGAGAGCCACAAATCATTTCTTCCTTATCACAGTGTGGGAGAGGACCTTCCTTCTGCCAGCTCTTTTATACAACTTGGGTTTTTTACAACTTTGTGATTTTGTTTCTCACTCTGTGCTTAGACTTCACTTAACCTGAATCCTGCATTGGATCTTGAAGAAGTGAAGCAGTTTGATGGGTGGAAAGGTCACTTCTTGGAAAAGAAATTTTTCTAAGCTGTTTTATGCCACACTTCGAGAAACACACTGAAACTGATACCTTTACCTCACCTGCCTCTTGTCTGGCAGAAATGTGCCCCAGCAGACAGTGCAGTCCATAAGAATTAAAAGAAACCTTGCATGAAATACTAGGACTTGTTTTCTGTAATCCATGAAGAGTCTGACGTGGAAGGAACTAAGGGAAAATTTTGTTTTGTGTGAATTTTCTTCCTGGAAGCCTCTCTGTCAATCTGAACCTCTGTGGAGAATTGTGTGGTGTCCAAGATGCCTTTATAACTATGGTTTTGATGGCTAAGTAACTCAAAAGAAATAAAAGAGGTGCCAGAATATGCCTAACTGTAATGCGAAGGCTCTGCTTTAAGAAAGTTTCAATTGAAAAGCTGTATGTAACTTGTACATAGTTTGAATTTTTCAGCTCTGGAAGCTGAAGAGCCCTTCCTGAGCTCAGCTGTAAGGCCAGGCTGAGGGCAGGAGGCTGAATGTCCCCAGCTGTGGGGGCATGGCCCCTGTGCCAGCTGCCTGACGAGGAATTTCTGAACTGAAAAGGCAGAAATGAGACAGTTTTTCCTTTCATATTCTCTGTAGGATAATCTGTGCAGATATCTGCCTCTGCACACCAAGGAGACTTTACTGCTTTAATTACAGTGCTGTAATTAAGGAGGTACCACTCTGCCTTGCTGGCAACCCTGTGATTTATGGAAGCAGCATCTCTGTGCTTAATATCAGCAGTCAGAGGCAGCTCTCTGGCAGCCTCTAATTTATCTATGAAACATTTTATTTTAGTACCTCAGAGACCATCTAAGTCTGTGAAATATTTTTACACTTTTTACATTTTTAGTTTCCAGTATTATTTAAGTTTTCCTGTTCTATTTGTGGATTTGAACTGGAAGTTAAGGTGCACCTTGGCTTTAATGACACAGCCCTGGGGTGCACAGTGCACTCTGATGGTTGTGTTTTCTGGGAAGCTCTCACCACTGACATTTTCCAGGGCTAACACTCTCCAGCGTGGGAGGTGTTTCATGGCAGGGCTTTTAACCTGGGCATTCCCAGTGCTGAGTTCAGCCTCTGTCCCTTATGGAACTAGAGGGTTATTCCTCCTGGCTGAGCAGGGCAGTTAATGATTTAAGCCAGGGCAGGCACAGCAGTGGGAGGAGTGAGCTTGGCTGGGTGATCTGGGTGCTGGGATGAGTCAGATGCAAGAGGCTGCTGCATCCAATTGAGACTCCCGATTCAGTCTCAGTATCCCTTCTTCCAGGTGAATATTTCAATCAGCATGTTTCTGATTATTCTGAGCTGGTTTTCTCTTTTACAGACATAGTATAAACTATTTCAGATTATCTCAGTTTATTTCCACTGCAGAAAAATGTTTTAAACTTAAATTTACATGCTGAGAGAGTATTTTTGTCTTTCAGGCAATCTGGTGGTTTTCAGTTTCTTCCGTATTTTTCATTTCTCTATTAAAAAGCCATTTCATGAGCTGTTGAGGTCTGTAAAAGGCTGTAGAGTATTTGTTCCTAATGTCATTTTTATTCCTCTCACTGGTGAAATCAGGTTGGTGCAACTGAAATGTGGAACAGTGTGTGGGATGGTGACCACCATCTCTGTCTCACGTCCATGTTTTATCATATAGTCTCACTTCAGATACTCAGGACATTTAATATCTAGTGATAACATGTATTATTTTTCTCCAAATGAGACAGTAGAAAAATATACTTTATTTTGCTTAAAGCCATTTTTATTCAGTAGATATTGACAGAGTTTGGCTGTAATTTCTGCTGCAGTGCCAGGGAAGGGTTTTCTGGAGTTCTGTCAATGTTTCCAAAAGAGGAAAGATAACTTACAGAGAGAAGCAGCAGCTACACTTAAGTAACCTTTATAGGTGTATGGTATAGAGAGAGTTTATCTTCTCCCTACAAAAATCCCATGTAGTGAAACATTTTTCCTGCATTATCAGAAAGCCTGATTTGTGCTTCTAGCATGGAGTGAGCTGCTGTGCAGCTGCTTGGTCAGCTGTAGAGGCCACCAAAGCTCTCTGGGCTGGGGGTTCTGAGGAACACAATTAATCCCTCTTTATTTCCTCTCGTTCCAGTGCTCATGATCTCACCAAATGGGATCTGTTCAGTAACTGCTACAGATTGCTGAGAACTGGAATTGAACACGGAGCTATGCCAGAACAGGTACCCTTAACAACACCTGCACTGCATCACTTGGGTATCCAAGGTTCTAAAGAGTCTGGTTGTACAGAAATTCAAAAGTTCAATGCACTCCAGTGATGTAGGAAAAACAGAGTTTGCAATGAAATTTGTAGTGGAGTCAAAGGCTGTCTAAGAGGTGGAAAACCGTGGATTCTGTGATTTTTGGGCTCTTTCCCTCACCTTTCCCATCTGTAAAGTTGGGAATAGCTAATGATCCTGAATCTGAAAAGCAGTGCATCAATCCTGATGTTTACACTGAAACCCAACATTGTAAGCCTTGGCTGCAATTAGAATTATCACAAAGGATTATTGTGCATTGAAGGTAAGATGAAAGCTTATGAAAACCAGGAAACTAGAACTTCCTAGTGGAGTTCTTTTAGTGAACACATCTTGGACTTTGTTCCCTTAGAGTTCAGTTTTTGTTTCTCATGGATGAAGACAGGAACCATCTCATATTCTCCCATGATTCCTGTTTAAACTGCAGAATTCCTACTTCAGCATTTAAGCACATTTTAAGTTTTGATTTGGTTTCATTTAGAAACCAGTTGTTAATTCTAACTCAGCTTCATTTAGAAGAAAGAAATTCTCATGAAATTCTGAATAAGAATTTTGTAGAAAGGACCCTAAGAGGAGGCATTGCCACACTGTGTGTTAAAGTCCTCTCTCTGCAGTTGCTGCTTTATGCTGGACTTGTGTTACCTGCAGGGACAGGGCTGGCAGACAAAACCTGTCCATGCAGCTGCCAGCCATCCTCAGTCTCTGGGTGTGACAGTGTGTGGCTCTCCAAATGCCTCCAATACGATCTGCTATAAGAAATACTCTGCTCAGTATTTCTTCCTGCAGGCCACCCTGAGGAGTTTGGCAGTTGTAGCACTTAATCTGGATTTGAACTGTTCAGGAGACACCATGATGCTTTTCTGGGCACCATGGATATGACTCTGGTCTTTTCCATGGGACAAGTTTATTTTCTCCCTTTTTTTTTTTAAGCAATTGGGGCTACACGTTCATTTGACAGTGGAACAGATTTCCAGGCTGTTAAATAGAGAAGCCAGGTTTAGAGATATTTTAACAGATGCTTTTAACCTGAGAGATGCAGATGTTGGGTTGTACTTCTGTCACACTATGACATCCCCTCTTGCTGTATCCCAGTGCAATTTTCTGGTGTTTCCCAGCATTTAGACGATTTTTTCACCTCTAGTAGGCTGATTTCTTATTGCACCAAACCAGCCAAGGAAGAGCATGATTCCCTTGAACATAAAAAGTGCTAAGAGCCGCTCCTGTCTTTTCACCACAAAATGCATGATTGATTTTCCATACACTTCCTGCTGTGCCTGCTGTTAGTTGTGCTGAGATTCTGTGTGTTCTTGTGTTACAGATCGTTGTCCAGGCACTGCAGTGTTCCCACTACTCTATTCTCTGGCAGCTGGTGAAAATCACTGAGGGCTCCCCTTCCAAAGTAAGTGGCCATTTGATCATACAGGTTTTACTGACAGAACACAACTTACCTAGAAGTGTGTTACACCTGATTTCTTTGTAACTTCCATTCTCGCCATCATTTGTTGTCATTTATAACACATAAAATGTTGATGTTCAGATTTATTCCATGTTTCAGGATCTATTTAACGTCATGCATATGTCTAAGCAGTACAAATAGTCTTTATCAGGATTTTATAGCAGCTGATTATTATATTTTTATTGCTGAGGATAATTAACACACTTTACTGTGAGTACTGCAGTTTGCATGGCTGATAAGGAATGTTGACATGAACAGCTGTGAGCAATACTGTTGATCAGTAGACCACAGCTTAATCTTGATGTGTAGTTCTTATACCTTGCTTATTCTCTAATTGCACCCTTTATGTTGCAATAGAAATGGCAGGGCACTGGCAGTAATGACTGCTGATAAAAAGCAAATGTACACAAAGTGTGATGCAGTCAGGACAAGGTGACATGTGACTTTTTCAGGACCTTTCCGTAGCTCTTTTCTCAGTCAGAGGCCAGCATCCTGTTTTTTGAGAGCTTTTTCAAAAGTAATACATCCAATTAAAATTATATGAAAACTGAAGTAATAATTGTACTTCCCCATCAGCATCAAAATGCTGAAGTGCTACTCAAATAAGCATTTTATGCATAGAAAAGTGATAAAAATGCATAGTAAATTCTTTGAGTTGTTTTGAATACTGACCTTAACGTTTTAAATAGCTACTAGAAAAAAAAGAATAATTGTTATTCTTTATTCTGGCTTTTGTTCCCATTTCCCCCTCTCAGCCTCTTTCTCATTAGCATGCTGGTAGGGTACAACACTGCATCTTGGAACTCAGAAAACTGAAACCATCCCATTTGTTTTAAATGAACACAGAATCTGGTCCCAGGAAAGCATCTCAAGTCCTCTGCTGGCAGCACTGTTCTCCTCAGGGAGGAATGGCTCTGTGACAGGAGAGGCTGAGTTGCTGAGAGGAGATGCAGGAGGCCATGCATTGCTGCAGCCCTCAGTGCACCAACACTGGTGCTTGCACCAGTCTCATTCCAGACCTCCACTGGGGAGGAAAGTTAGGCTGCTGGTTCCATGAGTTCCCAAGTGCTCAGAGCACCTGGGCACTGTCTGCAGCACCTTAATTCAGTCTTCCCCACCTGCTCTGGGGTGCTGGGTGGTGCTGGGGTTCTCACCCACTCCTGCTGGCCTGTGCCTTGCCTTGCCCTGGGGGCAAATGTCCAGACACAAAGGAGTGTTTGGAAAATTCTCATCACTGCATTTCTCCATTTTTTAACAAAGTACAATAAAATGCTGACAGGTATCCCTGCTACAGACCGGGATGCTGATACAGATGCTGATACCTGTCAGCATTTCTTGAGAAAAGTTCCATGTTCTCTTGTGTCTCAATTCCAGCAACTGTAACCTAACTGTAACCTCCAGCCTCTCTCTGCATGGAGTGTGGTATAAACTTTGCATTTTGGTGCCCAGGCATTCATGTGGCTGCTGTTACAACATGACCATGGCCTAGTTCAACTGAAAGAGAAGAAACCCTGTATTTATTTCAGTGGCTGAGGTTTTCTTATAGACAAGCTTGGTGCAACTGTATGGCTTTGCCTACTTTTTCAAAATAGGATGCATTTGCATGAGATCTTGTTTTATGAGGTGATTGCAGAATAGCTTTGATCTCCTGTATTTCTAATCCTGTTGTGATTCATAACATGACATAATGTAGTTCATAGGAGTGGAAAGGAAAAGAACTCTGAACTTGGTCACTCCAGAATGGCCCTGCCAAATAAAAGTCAGTTTGGCTTTGCCCCATGGAAATCATAATTACTGGTCACCTAGAAAACTTTTAGCAATGGGGTTCCACCCCAGCCTCTACAAAATAATGAGTTTTGTGCATGCTTAGTTCCAGGTAAGCCCTGCAGCTCTTCAGAGCTGGCAGCAGCCAGCTGAGGGTAAAGAGACAACCACAGACCTGCTGTGGCTGGAGCATTTTGCTATCAAACTTTCCATTCTAGTTTGTTCACTGTGAAAATAGATCTGATCTGCACTGTATCTGGCATTGCATCCATTGGGAAATCATTTTACCCATAGCTGGTTTATAAGTCATTGTTTAGGCTTGGACATTGGTAGACATTAGAGGACATCACTTGTAAGGTGTAGGTAGACAAAGGCATTAACACAAGCATCTCAGAATGAAAACCAGTGTATTTCATGGGTATTTTTGAAGTATTCAGGCTTTTACAGGAACGTTTCTGGCACAGCAGTTTAGTATATAGGTCCATGCAGGTTTCCAGGGCTACTTTGCTGTATCTGTAATGATCTCAGGGCAGAGAGGGGTGATGGTGGGTAGCCTCACATGGCATCTTTAGTAGACCAATGGATATAACTGCAAAAAGTAGAGAGGCTTTTGGACTCTCAAGCCTTTCAGGTTTGAGATAAAAGCAGAAGCTTTCAAAGCAAAAAACAAGCTGAAAGCAATTGCTTGGTTTCTATTCAGATACAAATCAGGTAAACTCTGACAGGGAAGGAAAAGCTGTTGGTGCCTATAGAGGAGGGGTGAGAGTGGGAAAAGGATAGGTTGTAAGAGAGCTAGGAGGAGAATTAATGAGGAAGGAAGATAAAAGATGAAAATGGAGAGAAGAGACTTTATAATATGTCATAAAACTAATCTTAAGTCTTTGTTTTTCTGTATCCCATAGATTTATGAGTTTTTGTTCCCAGGCTCATGTTTCAAAGGTGATTTTTTAGCTTTCCCTTGAACAGCCAGGCTGAGAGATCAGAGATGGAGGGATTGATTTGTAAGAAATGTTCATCTGCTGCCAGCTGGGTCATCTGTGTGACTTCATGCTGGCAGTAGTAGCTGCTCTGTTTCACCTAGGGAAGTCCCATTTAGGCAGGCAATGCACAGGATAAAGTGTATGAACATTTTGGAGTTGTAAGCACAGGAATAAAAGATGGAAAGAAGTACAAGTATCTTGGCAGGTTTTACCTTAGTTGTTCACATGTGCTTTGCATCCATCAGGTGTACCTTTTATTGCAGGGATTTTGCAGGTGGGATGGGGAATTCTGGTAAGGTTTCCTTCAAAGTGAATTCTTTGGCTACAGTTCAGAATCACTTGGTAATTTTTGTATCTTGTATTGATTCTGTGGTGGAGTCATACTTGACAGCCATAGGCATACACTGGGAACAGAGTTGTTTTGGAATGAAGTTATTTTTTGTCTGGTTAGATGGCTCTTCAAAAATGCAGCTCTGTCCTGAGACAACTGCCCTTGTTAGGGAACTGTCCTGGGCATTATACCCAAGCGAGGGCACATTAATTGCTCTGTGAGGGATACCTCATATTACAGCTGTTGAGCATGTTTTGGATCATGGCTCCCTACCTGATCCAAGTGTTTTGGACTGGAGCCTCCATGTGTGTGGCAGGGAAAAGCTCAACTCTTGTGGTTTAAATCTGATTAGGATCAAGTCAGCTCATTGATTTGTTTACAGCACATCATTGACCTACAGGCAGTGCAGTACATCTCCAGGATAACTACCAGCTCTACAGAATACAGGACAGAATATTGGACATTGCTGTAATGTTAATGAACATTAACAAATTCCAAACTTGCCCTTCAGCTGGTCACAAGTTACTGAAGTCCCCTCCCCAAGATACACACAAAGAGCTCTTGTTTCTCCAAGCTGTTAGCAAGGGGTGCTCTGCAGGTTGCCCCTCACTGTTCAATATAATTTGTAAATAGAGCCAAAGAGAGAGTCTTTAATACATTTTTATCAGCCTGAAAATGTATCAAAGACATTTTAGCAGAAGGGTATTAATTAATGATTATTTGAATTATTAAGAAAGACTGAAATCTCTGCCCAGTAACAAAGATTTCACCAGTTAAATACAGCAGAGAATTGGGGCAGAGTTATTTTGAAACACTTCTTCAAGCTAGCCTGTGGAGAGAAGGGTGTCCCATGGAGTCATCTTGGTGTCTAAAATCTGAAAGGAAAAATTGATAACTGAAAGGAAAGCTGTGGCAGGTGAGAATGAAATGTGTAAGCCTTGAAATATCCACAGTCTGATGTTTTAACCTTTGCTCTCCCTCTGTCCATATTCAGTGGAGGCTGAGGCCCTGTGGGCTGTTTGTGCAAACTGCTGCTCTTTGGGGTAAGCAGCACTGTTCTGGGAGGAGAAAGCTTATCCTCCATAGCTTGTGGGAGCAGCCTGTTGTAGCCTGGAGGAAAACTCCTCCTCAGGTGCAAAGGTGCACTGTATGTGTATGCACTGAGAACATTTTTGCAGAAATATTTACAGAAAAATAGTCTTAAAGCTTAGAACAGTAAAAATAAAGCATGACTAGAGCAAACATTGAGAGGCAAGGCAGAGGTCAGCCACTTGTGAGTAAGCAGCAGCCAGAGCAGCCAAATGCGTGGCTATTAGAGTGTGATTAGTGGGCAGAGGACTTAGGAGAGGGGATTTAAAAAGGGATTTTAAGAACAGTGTGGTGACTTGGTGACTTTTCTTATTTATATGGGCATGATGACAGAAGGCACAAAAAGTTGAAGGGAAGAAAAAAGTCACAAAGTGCAAAAGGTTGGACCATTTTCCGCAGTCGGGTTGGAAGCTGAGGGTTCTTCAGCACTGTGAGGTTGAAGTTAATACTGCAAATAATAAGTACTTTAGAGAAAAAGCACATAGGGAGCACATAGGGAGAAGAGGATGGGGTTTGGGAGATGAATGTAGCAAAAGCACAGCATTTTAAAATTACATCAGTGGAAAAAAAAACAAGCTTTAATTTAAAGCTAGAAAGTACCTGAAGAATTGTAGACATGGGTCTTTTGAGCACTCTGGTTTGGGTTTGGGTGGTGGCACTGACTCCAGCAGTTCGTTCTTGTTCCTGCCATGGAGCAGTTAAATTGCAGAGTTGTGACCCCGTGGTTTTGTCTATGTGGTAGGGTGACTTTTGCTGCTCGTATCCCCAATCGTCTGCTCTGTTTGTGCTGTATATTCAGTTCTGTACCTTTAAAACTTGTTCTGGGAGCGAAGGGGGAGAAAGCAGCAGCGCGCAGTTTGTTTTGAGAATCAGCCTGACTCCCCCACGTCTCTCTCTCCGGCGTTCGTCTGAGCCACGGACAGCGGTGGGACAGAGATCTCCTGTGCTTTTAGTTAGTTTAGCTAGCTAGGGCAGAGAAGACTCCCTGGACCTTTTTTTTCCTTCCTTTTTTTTTCCTTGGGACTGTTTAAATCTGCTCTGGACTGACAAACCCAGAGGAGCAGCGAGGGCTGGCACCTGCGGCCGCCAGGCCTGGAGCTGCAGAGGGAGTGGGGCTGGTGAGAGACTGAGTGAGCTGAGCTACACCCACGGCAAGGACTGTCTCTGTTTGCCATCTCTCTGCAGAGCGGCCAGAGGTTTTATTGTTTCATATTATTAATTCTTTGCATTTGTGGTCATTTTGTTTGTTAAATAAATAGTTTTTTCCACTTTTCTCTAAGGAAGTTCTTTTCCTGGACCGGCTGGGGGGGAGGGGCCGTTTGGGCTTGCTCTTCTGAGGAACCCCTTCGGAGGTTCCATCTCAATTTTGCCCTAAACCAGGACAGTCTAACAGCCAACGGGATGATAAAATGGTTTCATATCAGCTTTGCTGCTGAGGGCACATCAGGTACTCACACCTCAAGAGCTGGGGCTGTGCACCCCAGAATGCTCAAAGACTTGGAAATCTAATTCATTTTTTTTCTTCCCATTTTCTCTGTTGAAAAAAATCCCCACTCTTCAGTAGTCTGGGGATTTCTCCAAGCTCAGAAGAGTTCCAGATGGCTTCATTGCGCTGTTCAGTTGGGCTTTCTCCTGCTGTCTGTAACTTTTCAATATGAATCTCTATCATGCTATGCTGTCAGGAGAGAGGATAATGAATACCATGTACCTGCCTGTTAGTCACTTTGACAGAAAGAAAAATGGGAGACACACTCTTTCCTTTTTTAACCTGTATGTAGGGTTTTTCATAGGTTTTAGTTTCTCTGTTGAATTCATGAACATCTAAATGGAAGGTAATTGCAATAGCAGGTAGAAAGCATGAAAGTGATTGTAATCCTTTAAAGGGGTAAATCAGGTGATTATGTAACAGTGAACTGATAAGCCTGGCATCAGTCCTAGGTAGTAACTTGGAGTGGGAGATAGCAAACACAGATGGTCCAAGGCTGAAGGGCCAACAGCTAAGATTGGAAGAAACACATCAATTTCTTGTTGACAAGATTGCATTTTTGACTGAGAAGAAAACCAGTTGAAGCACCAGTGTCTGTGAGGCATTAATACCACATTGCATTTCAGGTGTATTTCTGGATTTAATGTAGCTCATATTTAATAACTCAAAAGTGATCCATATATTTTAAAAAAATTTGGAGGTGAGCAATCTTTGCACAATGGAATAGTTTCTGATGCATTCTGGGAGAGATCAGTTCTCTGCTAAAAAAAGGGTCATGTTTATCAGTCAACTGGGAAGGCCCTGGAAATGGGGATGATACAGATCAATTGGTGAACAAAATACAATTTAAATTTTTTTAAAAGATGCATTTTAATGCTGCCAAATGGAAGGAGGAAAGGTGAAGGAAAGAAGAGAGGTGATTAATGGCAAGTTGTGGATTAGAACAGAGTAGAGCTGTCTTACAGATTCTGTAATGGCAGGGTAATGCAGTGGCACCATGGCTGCATCAGCAGGGGAAAACTGATCAGGAATAGGAAGGTGGGGGAGTGCACAGACCTTCAGTGTCCATATCAGCAAATCCCACTCACTCCATTGGAAGTGAGGAGAGGTTCAGAGCTTTGGGAACACTTGATGTGCTTGGGCACACTGGCAGTCCTGTCTGGTGCTGTGAACCAGCACAGGGAGAACATATGGACCACAAAAAGGCTCTGCAGTAAACACAGAACAACGAGAGCTCATGGCAGGAAGCATAAGAAAAGCTAAAACCAGGACTGAGACACATGGGCTGAACAGCCAGCATCAGTAAAACATTTCAGCAAGCAAAACATTGCATGTGCATTGTGTAGGTTCTTCCCTTTTGCTTGGAGGTTGTTCTGCAGGCCATTCTCTCTTCCACGTGGAAGCTGAGAGGGCTGTCCTGGGGGAAGGTCTGCAGAGCATGGGCCAGCCAACTGCTGTGAATTCATCTCATGTCATTTAATTTGGGGTTCTTGTTTTCTTCTCAGTGATTGGTTCATCATCACTGTAAAACCAAGGGGCTGTTTCTGTGTGTTCTCTCTGAATAGCTTATTTCTTTCACTCACTTTTTTGTTGAATATATGAAATCATCACCATTTCTTTATTTTGCTTCCTCCAAGAAACCTCTTACTAATTTTTAGATACTTTCTTTTTTAATGTTTATTCCAGGAGGACTTGTTGGTATTGAGGAAAACTGTGAAATCCTTCCTGGCTGTCTGCCAGCAGTGTCTATCAAATGTCAACACTCCAGTCAAAGAGCAGGTAAAGAAAATGTCTGTCATGCTCTTAGAAAAGTGTGAGTGTTAAATTGCAGTAAAACTCGAGACAACACTACATCAAACTTCAAGTAAAATCACCTGTGCTCCTGTCTAAATAAACCTAAACAAACATCCAGAAGAGCAGCTGTATTAACAGAACTTCCAAAGCACAGCTCATGACAAATTAACTTTTGATTAACAGTAAGGAAGGATTACCTGGATGCTCAGGCTCATTTCCAGCCCTCGTGACTTCAGGCATCCAACTCAGTCACTACAGATGAAAGACTCTTCCTGTAGACACTGGATTAAAAGATGCAAATAGGCACTTTGGGGGGGTGACTGAGACCTCAAATGGGCTGAATATTTTTCGAATTTTTTCCACTGAATCAAAGGGTTTGTTGAAATAGTTAAATCTCTCTCTGCAGGATACACTAGCTGGTTTTTAGCTGAGGTTATGTGAATATACACTGATTTATGTCAATGACATTTTATTTGTCTACAAATGGCATTTCTATCAGACCTCCCCGGATTTTGGAAGAGTATAATTAATAACTGGCCTGTGTTTCTTGCCTGTGGTATTTAAAAGATAATAATTCTTAAAAGACCCTTTATTTCTTTGAAAGATGGCTCTGCTTGGCATTTATTCTCTGTTCTTCAGGTTGCTAAATATAAACATTAAATGCTCAGAGATGTCAGTAGTTCATGTATTTCTAAAAGACTTGTGTGTCACTGTCTTCAGCAGATTTTACTTTAGTAATTGTTTTTTAATATTCAGAGTAGTTACTCTTGGCATATTGTATTAATATTATATAATGTGAAAATACCTTCTAGCTCCATGCAAATACCTCCCCTCCAGCTTGAGCTGGACCTGACATGGCAAATGTTCCTTCCCATGCCTGCACTGGGTTTGTTCTTGAGGTGTATTAACATGGGTTTGTTCTCCTCTTATCAGTGGCCATAATGGTTTTTTCATTGATAATTTAAACTTTGTTTAGAAGCTCCTTTGCAGTTCCCAGTTGTGAGGAAGTTTTCAAGCCTCAGCCAGACAAACCCACGCCCAACCAGGCCCAGAGAGAGCGAGTGTCCCAGGCAGAGTAGGCTGGACTGGAGACTCCAGGGAGCCCTTCCAGCCAACTCTTCTATGATTTGCTCTTGTAGTCTTCCTTAAAAAGTATATTTCTGTGAGTGCTGGACTGCTACTGATTCCTTCTGTTTTACTGGATTTTTTTTTGAGAATTACATACAAATTGTATTGTCTCCCTACCATAGTTGATCCTTACTCCAGACATTCTTTCCAGACAAAGTTGATGTCCATATCAAAGGAAGGAAAAATGTATGAAGTATTTAGAGAAACAGGACTGAAACATTTCAACTTTTCCATGAGTGTTTGGGGGAAATAAATATCCTGTGACTGAGCCCACTGCTGCCTTTATATTGGACAGAACTCAGCACCGGCAGTGCATTACTCATCTGCTCTTTTTTAGAGGTCTGCATTAGGAAGAGTTTCAGTTCTATGGAGTATCAAGGGAGTGTAGAGCAGGTGAGATCATCACTGGAGTGAGTCACAGCCTTTTGGATCAAGGGGAGAAAAATCCCAAATAGCAACATCTGTTCCTATGGTCTCAACAGAGCATAAGTTGCATACCATGATTTGCATCTGTTCTTGCCTGAATGTGCCTCATTCTGATTTTATAACATACTCCCAGAAATAAGGGAGCCACTAGGAAGTTCAGCATTTACAGATTTTATTTTGGAAATTTGTGAAGTTTTCAGAACCTGAGGTTAAAAATAGAGAAGCTATGAATAAAAAGGCCTCTGAACGATGCTGAATGTGATCAAATGCAGACAGCTGGCTGTGAGACTCCAACAAAAGCCATTTGGGGGCAAAACAGTGTTATTGCCATGCAGAAATGAGCCTTGGAAGAAAGGAAAGTAGTGACAACTGCCTTCTTTCCTGTCTCAGGTAATGAGAGTATAATAGTAATGAGCAAAAATCATGGACAATTCTGCCCAGGTTGGCTTTTGTCTGGGTTTGAAAGCTGTGTAGACAAACTTGGTTCTCTTTTTGCAAGAATTGCCTTGCTATGGCTGTTTGTCTGTATTTTGGGGGTCTGACAGTGACTCAGCTTGAATTTCCACTCGGTGTTGTTCATGTTTTTGTTTGATTTTTTTGATCTGTTTATCAAAAGAGGTGTGTTCTCTTTACTACAAGTTTGGCTGCAGGCCTTCTATCAGAGGTAGATTTAGAGCTCTTTTTGTAGAGAAGAAATGGAAGTTTAATATGGGTCATCTGGGACGTGGAGAAGGTAATAACCACAGTTCCTGACCTAGGAACCAAAGGCACAGCATTCCAAATTAGAGGAAACCATTATGGAATACTTTTCACAGCACGTAAACAACTACACCTGAGAACAGTTTAAGAAGCTGTTTAATAATAGCAGGGGATCTCTGGAAATTAGATCAATGATATTTTATGGTTTCCTTACTTGACTTTTCACTGCATTCATTCTCTTTTGCCTTTCAGGCTTTCATGCTGCTCTGTGATCTCCTGATGATTTTTAGTCACCAGCTGATGACGGGAGGTCGGGAAGGGCTCCAGCCTTTGGTGTTCAACCCAGACTCAGGCCTCCAGTCAGAACTTCTCAGTTTTGTGATGGATCATGTGTTTATTGACCAAGATGATGAAAATCAGAGCATGGGTATGTTTAGCTTTTTTTCATAACTGACAAAGGAGAAAGGAGAAAACAGAATTTTCTGATCAGTTTGTTCAGATGTTTTCAGAAATATTCCTACTTTGTTTTTGGAAAGTCTCTGCTCAGAAGTTTCTTACAGAAGTTGTGGAAAATGCTTGTATTATACAACTATATTTAAGATTTTTTCTGTGTAGCTTATTTTTCATTCACAGAGGGAAGTCTTGCATAGGGGCTTAAAACTTATGGCATTGCCATTCAGTGTTAATGCTTCTTGCAACTGGATTTTACTTCCTGTTGTTCAGAGCCATTGATTTCACATCTGAAATTCCAAGGCATGCAGAAGTACTGATGCTTTTGATTTTTCTTTTGTTATAAATTTTGTTATATTATAAATATTTATGTCTTAGTCATGTTAATGGAGCCTCTCTGAATGTCCTGTGTTTGAGAAGTTCAGCAAGAGCATTCAGCAAGTGTTCACTGTGGGCTTTCACAGGATATAGGAAATAAATTACTCAGTTCCATGTGGATTATATTCAGGATCTCCTCAGGACTATGGGGAACAGCCTTGGTCAGTGGTGTGTCATGCTCCTAAACTTCCCTGGAAGTTTTGAAGAAGGCAGGACTCAAAACTTACCACCTTTCATTTTAGCTTCTTCTCCAACAATCCTTCTTGCTTCATGTTCAAAAATTGATTTTTTTCTAAGATCTCCCCTGAGATAATGTTGTTTTAGAATTTACAGTTACTTACTGAACAGTTACTTACAAACATTCTGTTGTTGATGATACTTTCAGAGGGAGATGAAGAAGATGAAGCCAACAAAATAGAAGCTTTACATAAGAGAAGAAACCTTCTGGCTGCCTTTAGCAAGCTGATCATTTATGACATTGTGGACATGCATGCAGCAGCAGATATCTTCAAACACTATATGAAGGTACAGGCCATGCATCCTCCTGTCCTGACTGAGCCCAGTCTGCAGTGTTAGGGCTTCTCCTGCCATCCCTGCCAGGACTGTGGCTACAGCCCAAACACTCCTGAAAGCTTGTTCAGCTTTATTTGATCCTGTGTAGTACTTTTTCCTTTCTAAATGACACCTGGCACTGAGCAGCAGCGAGCACTGATCTCACCCTCTTTGTAGCACATGGTTTTTATTTAAGGCAGTGACAAAAGCTGGTCCTGTGGTGCTGAGTATTCCCAGAGAGGCTCCACTCTACAGAGAGTTTCTTACCCTGCTCCTCAGATTCATCTCTAGAATCCCCAATGAGTTACCTGTTCCATGTCATGTTCCGCTGTCAGTGTCCCAGGCTTGGTGCTTGCCATGAGGCAGCAGGGTTCTTCTGAGAGGAGGGTGGTTTCAGCAGGGCAGCAGGAAAAAAAAGCTCTGTATGCTTGTGCTGTGAGTGGGTCTGTGGTAACTGAGTATCTTCTCAACATTGGCTGCTTCCACAGAGCTTTTAGGCCCAGTGAGGGTCTGAGGGAGCTCAGCTCCTGCTGCCCCTGTACATGGGAGTTTACCTGCCAGAACAGGCACATCAGCAGTCCTGCCACTGACCCCTCAGGTCCTGTCCCACCTGTCCCTGCAGGGCATTGATCACCACAGAGGTGACAAGCCAAGGGGAACAACTGGAAGACAGAGCAGGTCCTTTACTCTAGACACTGTTTGAGATGTTGATGTGAAACCTAAAGGGTTTAACTTGAAATTCTCCTGCTGTTCATCAGGCACACACAGCACAATAAATCCCCAGGACACACTGTAGCCATCAGTCAGGGTTAGTCTTGCTTAGGGATTGTTTGCCAGAGTGGGAGTTGGAAACTGAGGCTGTCACCATCCAGCTGAGTTCCCTCCCTGCTGCTCCAGGTTGGGATTCTCCTCTTCCCATGCCCCTCCTTCTCTTAAAACTGAGGGAAAGGGAGAGAAATTTAATTTAAATTAGTACAAAGGAGGCAAAAACAATATTTTACAGGCAATGAAAATAGGTGACTGCAAATGCAGAAATGTTGATGAGGCTGAAAGAATACTGTTGGGAAAAAATATGTTTGGAATTTGTAATGATAATACAGCTTTTCTACCCTGATGGGCAGCACCATAGGCTGTGGCTTTCAGCAGCCTTTCTGTTAACATAAAGAGAAACAGTGCTCCTTGCTGATTCATTCCTTCCTCCACTTTCTGGCTTTAGTGAATTCCTTTCCCCTCAGTGTACAAGGAGCACACACCTATGTGCTGGTGTCTGTTCACACCTGCTTCTTAAGGGGCTGTTGGATCAGTGTCATGTTGCTTAGAATTGGGAGCCATGGGTCACCTTCATGAAGGGCTTAGTTTGGGGCAGGAAATGCTCTTTTGTTTGGTTTTCAATATATTTGTATAAGTTCCCTAACTTATCATAGCGTTCAGTTTAAATTTTGATACTGAAACATTGCCCCCCCACTCACACCAAAAGTCTGGATTTGTGCAATTGCTGCCTTTTCAAAGCAAGAATTGCAAGTAATCTTTCTCTTGGGAAAACTGTAAGAAATTATATAAGAGATTTGATTTAAAGGGTTTGCTTTGTTTTGTTTTGGTTTTGTTTTTCACATTTTTTCTTAGTACTACAATGACTATGGAGATATCATTAAGGAAACCCTGAGCAAAACCAGGCAAATTGATAAAATCCAGTGTGCAAAGACACTCATCCTCAGTTTGCAACAGGTAAGAGCATTGATTTTTTTTCTTAGAAATGCCTCACTGCAAAAAGCCCTGGCCAGGATTTCCTCTGGTGCATTTTACAGGGAAGCAGAAATGCTGCAGTTCCTTAGGACATTTTCTTCATTTCCCTGCTCCTCAGTTCAGGCTGTCACCGCTCCTTTGTCTCAGTGATCTCTGTCTCCATAGGCCCACACTGGCAAAATCTGGGCAGGTAAAAGTGGAAGGGAGGGAGAGAGGAGCCTTGGAGGCAGTTTGGTCCAAGCTGATTCATGGCATTTGTTTATTGATCCTGAGTCAACAGGAAGAATTAGGATGGCTTTTTCTTCTTAGCATCTGCAGAAGCGATGCATCTTTCTTATACTTTGTCTAAGTACTGATGAATTTTTCAAATTTCAAGCTAATTAAGTCTTCCAATACTGTTAGACATGTTTTTTCCCAGAAAAATTTGCTTTACATCAACCATAAATTACTGGTGATGGAATCTATCAGCCAACAGCACAAAGTGCACTAAATACCACTTAGGCCCTTGAAGTAGCAGCTATAGCCATTGCACAGAGAAATTACTTCTACTAATTAGATGCTCTCAAATGAGCTGGACCTCCCATAATTCCTTCCTAAGGGATTTCCTGTAGCAATCTGGAAGCTGAGAAAAACAGATGTACTTCCAGAACAATCAGGGAGTGTCAAAGCAGCCCCTGTCTGTAAAACTTGGAGAGGAGGAAACAGGTGCCACAGATCAGTCAGGCAGACAAAATTCCATGAAAAAAAGTAATGAGAGGAGCTCTTTGCAAGTGCCTCAGTGATAGGTAGCAGCCAGTGTGGATTTGTCAAGGAGGAATCCTGTCAAATTAAGCTGCTGCCATTAATTAGAGGGTGACAGAGCTTGTGGAAATGAGAGAAACAGTCTCTGTAATGCAGCCTGATGTCATATTGTCCCTGGCACTGTCTGCCAGGATACTCTCAGCAGTGTGAGTGGCAGTGCCAGGAGAGGTGGAAGTGGCTGGAAAAGCACCAAACACTTCAGTACTGTCCTGGGAGGGCCTTGGAGGCAGCAGTGCTGGGCAAACAGGCACGGAGGCTACAGTGGAGGAACTGTAGTTTTGATCCCCAAATTCAAAGCACCTCCTGATCTGATGGGTGATGGAGGTGCTTAAGAGAATAGCACAAGAATGCAGGACCTTGATGAGCTGGGATAATGGTAGATGGAATTCAGGGAAGGTGGGTGCAGAATTCCACCAAAATAACTCCACACAAGTACAAGATGGGGGACAGCTGGCAAACAGCAGTGGGTCAGAAGAAATTCTGGCAAGTGACAGGGACTCTGTTACGTCTCAGTGTAAAAAGTCATCGCAAAGGCCATTCTCAGATGGAGCAGGTTTAGAACCCAAGTCCTCCTCAATAAAAGTGTTTCCCAGCTCACAGATGTCAACCTCTGAACTCTCTCTGCAGCTGTTCAATGAGCTTGTTCAGGAGCAAGGTCCCAACCTGGACAGGACATCTGCCCATGTAAGTGGCATTAAGGAACTGGCCCGGCGGTTTGCCCTCACTTTTGGCTTGGATCAGATCAAGACAAGAGAGGCTGTGGCCACACTACACAAGTGAGTGGTGGTAAATAAACTAGATTTTTATACTACTTCAGATCAAAACTCTTGTTCAGCATTCCCTTTCTAAAGGTGCATAATCTCAATAGGCCATGGAATAATTAATTTTTTTTTCTCCTTTAAGTGGAGAGGTCTACATGTATATAGATAGCAAGGAAACAAACTAGCTGCTACCTAAATATTCATTTGAATTTGTTGGCATGGCTATACTTGTTTATCTCAGGTGGGTTGCATCTAACAACTGAGGATGGTTCTTTGTTCCACATCACTCTGGATTCTGGAGGAACCAAGAGCTTTTATAAAAAGATACTCCAAAAATATTTTGGAAATCTTTTAAAGTGGACTGGAACTTTTTTATGCAACTGCTGCATAGAAAAGTGTGGAAAGGTTCTGCTAAATCTAAATTATGATTTGCCGTGCCATAAAATTTCAAATGCTAATGTTTGCTGTCTCAAAGACTCAGTCCTTGAGACCAAGATCAGCACAGCCCGGTTGGGATGCAGCAGATCCTGTCCTGAGTCAGGGGATACTCGTGCCTTGCTGGGTGAGGGAAGGGAGTGTTCTCTTCAGTCACTGATGAACTGAGTGTGTCCCTGCTCTGGGGACTCCCTTCTCTGCTCTGGCTGCAGAGCTTGGCTCCTGTTTGATCTGAAACATCCCATGGAGCTCCTGCCCCTGGGCTGCACCTGCCCAGTCCCCACACTGGGCAAGTGCCCTCTTACAGGGACTGGCCTTGTGCTTATCTGAGGGGGCCTCACAAATCACAGGGAGCTCTACATCCCCCTTTGTCCAAAAGCAGCTGTTTGCTAGTAATGGGGAATAACTTTGTGATGGGATCTGAGGATACAAACAGTTTCATCACAGCTCAGATTTGGGGCAACTTGTTTGGTTTTGGGGTTGAGTTTTCTTGTTTGCTTTTTGGGGGGGGGGGATTTTGTGGGTTTGTTGGTGGGTTTTTTTGTTGCAAATGTCTGAACATGTTATTATTTCTGTACTGTAGAGATGGCATAGAGTTTGCCTTCAAATACCAGAATCAGAAAGGACAAGACTATCCACCTCCTAACCTTGCTTTCCTGGAAGTGCTTAGTGAATTCTCTTCCAAACTCCTGCGACAGGACAAAAAGACAGTGTAAGTAATGCTCTGTTTCCTTCCTCAGGCTCTGTTAACCCCTGCAGTGTGGGTTTCAGCCCTCTCCTTTCTACAATCTAACCAGGGCCACAGAAAGTCCCTGTGAGACATTTCACATACATACTTACTCATCCTTTTATGTTTTAAAGTAATAAAAATAAATGGGAAAAGAAAAATCAGACACTAATGAGGTGAGTTTGAGACCTCCTGAAATAATGTTGTTGAAAATTTCTCATGGGCCACTGAAAATAAAAAGTCCTTATATAGGCTAGAAGAAACAAAATTAAACATTAGCAGTGCAGGGAATTTACAGGCTGTCACCACTGCAGTAACAGCTGTTTCTGTTGTATATTTACATAAATTGTAAACCTATATTTGTTGTTTCTTTTAATACATTGGAAGAGGACTCCAGTCAAACAGCAGCCATTCCACACTATGTGCCCAGTGTGGAACTGAGTTCACTGAATAACTTTATGACCAGCTTAAAAGTGCAGTTGCCAGATCTGCTGATTTATGGTCATAGGTGTCTTTCCAGTCAATTCTGTGACCACACTGAGTGTTAGTCAGAAAGATCAACTGGGAAGACCTCAACTGACTCTCTCTGTCAGACCTTGCTGTGAAGGTTTGACAGATGTTTTTCTGTGAAGACATTTCTTTTAAAGGACTTTCCTGTTAGGATTAACAACTATGAATATTACAGCTTTACCTGTGGAGTAAGAAATGCAGCTTTGTGTATTTTTTAATGTGTACACACTTGAACCAATTCCACTTTTTCATTGTATCAATAATTTCTCAATTCAGCAGTGTAGGACAAATAGTTAAACAAGCCAGGGAATGGGATGATCCAGTTAGGCTGTCTTGGCACTCCATTCTGCATCTGCTCTTCATTGTTATATCCTGGAATCTTGTCAGCCTCTATCCTGCTCTTCAGGAAAGGACTTAAGGAAGGACAACAGGATTTTACAGCTTGTCCTCCTAGCTGAACTGTAGATTCTCCTGCATGGTGGTCCAAGTGCCACTGGCCTGTTTCCTGCTGAATTTAGTGAAGTTCAGGCTTTCAGCAGAGTCATCCCTTCCACAAGTTTCCAGTGTCTGACATTTAAAGTTAGTCATGCTATCCCTGACAGCTTCTGTTAACCTGAGCCTTTGAGTGAAGTACAGCTCTTTGGACATTTTGTCCCTTCACCTTTCATGTTGCCATTTAAATTCTTTCTCAAAGGTTCCCCTGCCCACATACACAACCTGATGTTGCTGCTCCTGCAGGACTGTAAGGATTGCTGTGGTGGAATATCTGTACCTGAGCTATTGACCTCAGCTGAATCTGATTATCATGAAAAGAAATAGGTCCTTTATGGCCTGATTTATCTGATCTGTGCCAGACTGCTGTGTTGGGATGAGTTCAGCCCTGCCTCAGACCCCTGAGCTGTGGTGACCATGAGAAGGGTCAGCACAACTTGCTGACACGTAAGGATTCTGTGGAGGTGGCTCCACTCCTGCCCAGAGTGCCCCACTGGCAGGACAGGGCTGGGATGCTGGATTTGCCTTTTTCTGTAGCTCCTCCAATCCATAGGGACCTCTCCCCCATCACAGGGGCTGCTTGTGTGCAGGAAGGTCCAAGACCACCATCTGCTGGAGAAGTCCCATGTTTGGCATCACTTTCCTCCCTCCCTGCCCAAAGGGCCTCCCCAAACTCAGCAATGGACTCTTGTCTGCAGCCACAAGTGCTCTGGAGCCCTCAGTCTCAGGAACACGTGGCTGCCTGGCTGCCCAGGTTCTCCAGCTTGGCTTCCCTGCCTCCAGCCCCAGATCATCCACCCCAGAGCCTGCAGTATCAGGGCACTGCTCCAGAACAGCCTTCCTGGCAGGGGCCAGCACATGCTGCTGTTCCACAGGGCTTCTCTTCCTTCTGCTGAGCTGCTGGCTTTTTTCTCTGGGGCTAGAAAAGGGAGAAGCTTCCAGTTTGGGAGTGAAACAGCAACACTGATTTGATTTAGTTTTCCTAGCCTGTTAATCTGGCTACTCATTTTATGAGTAACCTTCAGAACTGGTGATAGCCATTTATAGATTTATTCAAGTCTATGGATTTCACATAAAACTGTTCATGTAAGGTGCCAGACTCATACAGCTGGAGAAAAACAATTGTACTAACACTCTGTTATAAACCCATTAAGACAGATACAGGCAGGGAAATCCTGAGGAACTAATGTAGCACAGAATAGAGGAGATTGTCCTTGGAGGCACTTATTTCCATTTATTTCTCTCAAAGACAGAGTTGGCTTAGACTGGGCACTGACTAGTGGGTGTCAGGTGAGGCAGAGCCTCAGTATGGTGTTCTCTCTGGAAATTCAGAGTTGGTAAGAACTGCCAGTGTGAAGCTGCCCCAAAATGCTGAGCAGAGGATGTCTCAAGTTTGGCATCCGTGCAGCAAAGAACTCCCAAGTGGTGTCATTTTCCTCCTTCACAATTTGGCCATAAACATGAAATCTGGTTCTATAAATACAAACTGGAGGCAGAAAAACTTCTTACTTTCCAAGATTCTTCTGCAGGTAGACTCCCTAAAGCCATGAAGCAGTCAAGTGGCACAACAGTTTGATGCCAAAGGACATCCTGCATCCTCGAGCAGTGGCTCTGCTGCAGCCTGGCCACTGACACAGTGGCCATATCCAGGTGTCTGTGGGGCAATTGCTGCACCTCTGTACTCCCTCCTTCCTTTCCAGGCACACCTACTTGGAGAAGTTCCTGACAGAGCAGATGATGGAGAGAAGAGAGGACGTGTGGCTGCCGCTGATCTCATACCGGAACTCGCTGGTGACGGGCGGCGAGGACGACAGGATGTCCGTGAACAGCGGCAGCAGCAGCAGCAAGGCCTCCTCCGTCAGGAACAAGAAGGGCCGACCCCCCCTCCACAAAAAGAGAGTGGAAGGTTGGTGAGAGCTCAGGGCTTTGTCATTCTGGGCACTCAGGAGAGGGGGGTTTACCAGTTCATGTAGAAATACGTGATTTGTTCTGGATATGGCAGAACCAAGGTGTCTGTTCTGCAGGTTCTGTCAGGCCTGAGCGTGTCTTTAGGGGAAACACCACCACAGCCCCCTGTTCTTGTTTGTCTTGACCAAAATTGGCAATCAGAGCTGTTAAAAGCTGTTACTGCTGGTGGAAGAGGTGCTTGTGAAGTTACCTGCTCTTTCTCACCCCTGGACTGCTGGGTTCTGCCTGTGCTTGCCTCTGGGCAGTTGTTAATTCTCAGGGATTTGGAGCAGATTGCAGGCAGAAATTCTGATAACAGACCTCTGTTGTTGCAGGGCCATTGGGGAGCACTAAAAAGACACCATTTTTGCTAAAAATAGTACTGATATCTAGTGTTGTCTGCATTTACTCTTTCTGGGACCTCAGGTGTGTTCATCAGGAATCTGGCTGTGATGGCAAATTTCTTACAAGGCTGTATCTGTTCCTGGTCAATCTGTGTGATGTACTGTGGACTTGTGTGAATACTAATGTGCTGTTCCACTATACAGTAGATGTGAGTGGGATCTTAAACTTCAGGGGTTTTTGCAAGGTCGGTATCTATGACAGTAACCCCTCAGTAAGGAATTGAGTGCCCATTGGCCTGAACATGCAGCAACTTCCCAAAATACTCCTCCAAAGTTTGCCCATACAGCCAGGTCCATTCTCCACTGTGGCTCATGTTGAGCCATCCCTGCACCAAGTCCTTTGGTTTCTCACAGCCAGTCCCAAGTGTAGGTACGTAGAATACTGGCTCCCTTCTTCAGGCACTGTTTTTCTTCTTTCAGGATGCCAAGATTTTCACAGAATTCAGCTACTGACGCTTTCTTCTTTCCTCTTGTTGTCATTTTCATTCTATTCTATTGTATTTTACCAATATTTGTTTTTCCCTGGGAGGTGGGTAGTAGCATCTTTGCTTCCCAGTAAGGCAAATCTCAGGCTTAAGATGTAGTTTTTAAGCTTTGCTTACCTCATACTCTTCTGTGTCACCCTCTTTCAGTGATCAGTAGAAGGGAGAATTGATTTCCAACACTTTGCATTTGAGAATCTCTTTTTTTTGTTTCTTTAATTTCCACTCTAAAAGGATCTAGAACAGGAGAAAGGTCTCTGCAGAAGTTACTGTGGCATCAAAGAACCATATCCAGTCCCTTCTGGTTCCTTCCTCACCTAAATCCAGCACAGACTGGCTTGGGGAACATTCCCTGTTGCTCCTGAGAGGAAATGTGCTCTGTGACATTTCTTTACGATGCCTTAAGGAAATCAATAGGTTTTTAAAAAATAATCCCTAACAGAAAAATGATTCAAAGGTAAATTGGAGAATAAATAGGCAGCTTTTTAGACAACATTTGTGCCTAAAGGGTAGTAAAATGCAACAAAAGAAGGAACAGATCCATGGAGATCCCCATCTACTTTTCTCACCACACATTTCCTGTTAGTAAATCTGTGATCTTGTCATCTCTGTTGTCATCTCCTGTCTTTCACTCCAGTAACTGAATTCTTTTCTTCGTGTCTCTGGCTACATACTTCCTGCTCTGACCCGTTCTCAAGTCCTCCCTCTTCCCTCCTCTCTGCTTTGCTCCCTTCCCAGCATAAGCACAGGATCCCAGCTAGACCTGCAGTCATCTTTATCTCACTTCCATCACCGCGTAAAGTGTCCCCTGCCTGCTCCACTCCAGTGGTTCTGACAATTCTAAAGATCTGGACTGACCAGATTTTGGGGTTTGTGCTCCACCTTGTCTTAGTGTTTAACTGTATCTTGGATGCTGTAGGTGCATGAGATGAACAGTCTCTAGTTCTGAACTCAGGAATAGGGAATTACCTTGGTTGTTTATGTTCAAGATACCCAGCAGTCGAGGCCATGCTGCATTGTGGCTTTGTTAGCAATAGGGTTTGTGCTTGTTCCCTTTCAATTGTTGTTACTGCTGGGAATAGAGGGTAGTAATACTTAACAGAACCTAAAATTAGAACTGAAAATCTTATCATTCCAAGCATTTGTCCAGGTGATCCATTAGTGCACACTTGTTTGAATGCTGCCCTGCATGTGGTCAATGATTTCAATGTTCTCTCTCTCTAGATGAGAGCCTGGAAGGCTCCTGGCTGAACAGGAATGAGAACATCCATACTCCAGGGACACTGCAGACACCTCAGCTCACCTCCACTGTCCTGAGAGAGAACACCAGACAAATGGGAGAGCAGATCCAGGAGCACGAGTCAGAGCAGGGATCTGAACAGGATTTTTTACACAAGTAAGTGTTGGAATTTCAGCATCAAATACAGTCAGCCAGGCAAAGGAATTGTTTGTGGTTTATAGGGATATTCTCAGCCTGTGGCTCCAGAGATGCAGTGTTGATTTGCAAAGCCACCTGGAAATGCCTTGACTACAGCTCAGCAATACTTGGATTATCTTCAGGTCCCAGGAAAAATATGTTGTAATGAAATAATAGTAGAAATTCCTTACATTAAAACTATCTCATAGCATAGCCATGCAGTTCTGGTTAAATCCTCCTAGTGCTTGTGTCCCAGGCTGGGTGGAACTCTTTCTTTGGAAGACCTGTCAATACTGTATTTTCTTGATTTTTTTGTGCACATACAGCGAGAGGAGACAGAGTGTGGAAGGGAATCCAGAAGATGTGTACAATGATGGATGGGATTTAATTATCTTAATCTGAAGCATGGCCACAGTTCTGTCTCCACAGAACTTGGAGACAGGCAGCTCAGAACTGTTACTGCTGTTGGTCCTAACTTACTCCCTGTGTGTCAGTCCCCAGATGCAGATCTCGTGGCTGGGCCAGCAGAAGCTGGAGGATCTCAATCGAAAGGACAGGACAGGAATGAACTACATGAAAGGCAGGAGTGGTGTAAGGCACGCAGTGTAAGTGCTCCCAGCTGCTGCCCCAGCACAGCTGTGGGAAATGTTCCCTTTCCTGCTGGTCTCCAGTGGTTTCTGTGCCCTGTCACCCTTGTGGTGAAAGCAGAGGGACAGTTGGTAGTGCTGGGATGGATCCAGCCCAGCACTGCCCTTCTCTGACCGTGGCCAGACACCAGGCCCACTGACAGGGTGCAGTTCCCCATTCCTCTGTCCCAGCCTTCAGCTGTTTCCATGTCAGAGGGGTTCCATGATTTGTGTGCTGTGGAACTCCCTGCCCACGAGCCTCTTCTGTGTCTGTGCTCTCCATCCTTTTTTGCCAAGGTGTCCCCTGTGCAGTAATGGAGGGAACACAGGTGGGTGAGCACTGGGGTGGGGCCCCACATGCTCTGTGCTGATCCCACTGAGTCCTTCAGCACGGGGGCTGGAATCCTTACAGCCTTTGGAACTGGGCTTGGAGGCACCGCTGGAGTCCCAGGGTTTACCACTGATCCTGGCAAACAGTGTCACTCTCCTTGGTAAAAGGGCAGGCAAACACAAGAGGAGTTACTGCCCTGCTCTTGTTGGGGACAACTTTAATTACTGGTCATGGTGCTGTCAGTGGGACTTGCTGCTTTAGCCTGGGCCAGGGCTTGGGGATGGGGGAGTTTATATGCCATTTTCCTCCTGTTGGTATTCCAAGAGAGCCTGTTGGCTTTACCCTC
Source organism: Phylloscopus trochilus trochilus (assembly GCA_016584745.2). NCBI lineage: Eukaryota > Metazoa > Chordata > Aves > Passeriformes > Phylloscopidae > Phylloscopus > Phylloscopus trochilus. Next base: position 947,813 of record WQNJ02000094.1, read on the forward strand.
AGCATCAGGGTTTGAGTGAAGGCGTTAAATGATAGGATCTGAGCATTCTTTTTAATGACAAAGATCAAGGCTGGGAAGTTTTTTCTGCCTGGAAATGACTCTCTCTTTATTTAATCAGACGAGGTCTAATGGAAGATGACGCTGAGCCCATCTTTGAAGATGTAATGATGTCCTCACGAGGCCAGCTAGAGGACATGAATGAAGAATTTGAGGACACAATGGTCATTGATCTGGTCAGTAAATCTTACCAATGGCAAGTTTAAAACAGAAAGCTAATTTAAAAGGAATTTCAGAAGTGTAAACAAAAATTTCCAAAATTTTGAGCTTGTCTGAATGTTAGAGTGGAAATGATGTGAGCACTTCCCAGAGCCTCCAACTGCAGGCTCGAGCCCAGTGGGTTTGTTCCACAGCTGCACAAGGAGCATTGCTTAGTGCTCCTTCTCCCCAGGATTGTGTTCTTGGGCAGCTGCAGGCAGCAGCACCCTCACACACCTGGGACTTGTCAGCCTGCAAGGATCAGGTTATGAGCTACAGGCTGTGCTAACACGGCTCTTTATGCAGCCACGATGTGTCACAGCACAGCCACTCTTTCCCTTCCCTGGTTGGTTTGATTTTGAGGAGGTGGGCTGGGCAGGGGATCCTTACTCCAGGTCTCAGCAGGTCACAGCCAGAGTCCTGCTGGCACAGCAGGAGGGAGCACAGGCACTGCTCTGTGGATGGGAGTTCCTTAAACAGGAATTGCTCCCAAACAGGTCCCATCATCAGTGGCAGCCTCAGTCCCTTCCAGTACTACACTGACTGCTGGGAGAAGTTCCTTGCAGCACCTACCTGGCCTCCCCTCTGGAATGACTGCTCCCTTGTAAAATGGGATAAAGGAGCAGTTTGCTTTACACACCTCACTACTTCTATGCCTTTCTGTTTCTCCTTTCACATCCAAACAAACCCTAGGTTATATTAGGACTGGGCTACAGTGTCTTGGGAAAGGCTGCTGCATACTGAGGTTATTGCCAGCACTCATGTGATTACCAAGTAAGTAACATCCAAGGCAAGGAAAGGAAGGAATTGATCAAGCCAGTGAGGCTCACATTTACTCTTGTGTTCCTGGGGAAGGACACCACCAAGGGTTTAAGCCTCAGAAATATTTCAGTACTCTTAGTACCCTTTTTGTTGGTAAATCCATTTTTGATCATGTCAGAGCTCAAGTTTCATTATGAACTTAAAGCATAAAGATGGTTAAGAGGGAGTTTCTGTGCAGTCTGGCCTGCAGTCCCAATACAGAAACATCCTTAAGTCAGCAAGAACCTTGGGCAAGTCCTTTGCCATGAGCACAGAGTTAGAATTAGAGTCCATCGGCTTTTACCCCATTCTTTCAATAACAAAGAACTGAGGGAGTGCTGTCCCGAGTCAGGGCCCACCTTTGCCCCGAGATTTTGTGGCCCTGGGGGGGCAGTGAGGGGCAGGCACGGGCGGCCCTGTGCCCGGCAGGGCTCCCTGTGCCCGGCAGGGCTCCCTGTGCCCCGTGCTGTTCCAACTCCCGTCTGTTGCAGCCGCCGTCACGGAACCGGCGCGAGCGCGCGGAGCTGCGGCCGGACTTCTTCGACTCGGCAGCGATCATCGAGGACGATTCAGTAAGGCCTGGCTTGTTGTGCTGCTTTCAGCCCCGCTCCTGTCCCGCCCCACGTAACTGAGCTCTCTTTCCCCCCTTTTCCAGGGATTTGGCATGCCCATGTTCTGAAGTCCGGCGAAGACCTTTTACAAACTTGGAACTCTATTGTTTAGAGCTAGAGGCCTATATACTGTGATAGCTTGTATGAAAACCACATTTTTGATGTGATACGGTTTGATTTTTAACCAAATGATTGAGGTCAACCCCTTGGTGTAGTGACGGAGAGAAGAGGAGCTTCTTAATGACACACGGGAATGTTGGCCAATCCAGTCACCTCAGAAGGGCTGACCTAAAAAATCATTTGTATCCCTGTTCTTGACTGTCCTAATACGGATTTTTTTTTTTTTCTGGATGAGGAGGAAGTTTTAAATTGTTAAGACAGCTGTCAAAATAAACACTGTTCTACATATGTTTTCTGAAAACAACATTGAGTGAAAACAGAACTTTTTAACTTTATTTTTCTGCTGTACAATTTAAAACAGTTTTAACATTTGCCTTTTTATGTTTTCAAAGCTAGCCATTTTTATTAAACCTATGCCTATCAGCCACTGACTAGCAAGGCTGCTGTAAGCAGGTCGTTCTGGCTACGGAAAAGTGTTTTGGAACACACTGGATTTGATTAACATTATGGTACGCTTATGTCCTCTCATAGGCATGGAGAAGAACACTCTCAGAGAAGAGGTTAGAATTCTAATGACGTGCATCTCTGCCAAAAAAATTTCAGATTCTGATATGATAAACCCAGATTTTATACTCTTGAGAAGATTTATTTTTATTTATAATGGGACATAAAGTAAGAGATGTCCATGAAGCCACTTTTCCAACAGATGCTGTGTAACATTCATTTTATATAGCACATGGGGACACAAAAACAGTAAATTTTCTATTGGTACTTGCTCTGTGCATTTTTAGCAACTTATACCAGCAAATAAAGTATTCTCAGTAAAACACACAAACGGTTCTCAAGTAATCACTTTGCTGTTTTTACTACCTACTTCAAGCCTGCCAACACAAGGTACATAAACAGCAACTTTCCTATTAAAAAAATAGTTCAAGGGTGGGGGAAAGGATCACTTTAGCATACTAAAAGTAATTTTAACTATACCATAAAACAGAGTCTACTTTCCATGCCGTAAATACCCTTTTCTGCTATTTTTGTAAATTAATTTTGCCAGTTAGAAGTACTGTATGTGCTGCATAGAAATTTGTGCTTAGATGGTGAAGTTCTTAAGCTTACAATGGAATACAGCTACATTTTCAGTGTTAACTGTGCATATTGAGAGTAATTCTTTGGAAAAAAAGGATTTTTCAAAAAAGCTAAAAACGTAAAAAAAAATTCCAAAAAACCCCCAAAACATTCTCAGCTAATTCATTGTACTAAGATATTTTTCAATGTCTTCAATAATTTGGAATTTCATTATGTTTCGATTTTATGACTTGACATAGTAGCTGCTCCTTACCCAGCCTGGCCTGGCACCAGCAGTGCTGGCCCTCCATAGCTCCAGATCTCCAACAATTGGCCCCAAACCCTTCATCCCTCTGCACTCAGTAGCAGTTGAGATAGAAAGCAGACTGACCCACTTGGAGCACAGCAGTTTCAGAGGTGCTTTAGTTTTAGCAACTGCAGAATAATCACGGAGCTTTCTTCTGTTTCAAGCTTATTGGACACCAGCCCAACCCCTCAGTGCCCAGCGTGGGCAGGGAAAAAGCCCAAATTCACCCAGCCCAGCACCTCACCCAGCTGAGCTTGGCTCTCACAACACGTGCACTTCTCAGACACGGTTGCCAAAAATGTTTGACCAGGTAATTCAGCCATTCCTTAGTGTGGGTTGGGGATGTATTGATCCCAAGACATAGCTGGAACTTTATAAACCCTGTTACCTCCCTGTGTGCACCCCCAAGGCCTGGGGGCAGGAATGGCTGCAGGACCTGTCCCAGGATCAATCTGTGAGCATGGTGGCACAACAGATGCTGCCCAGTTTGAGTCAGAGTCTCAGACAAACCTTGTGCTTCACAGTCCTCTGTGTGGAAAACTGATTCCTAATTTAACATTGTAGAATACTGTATAACAAAACATTTATTATCATGGTACCTGCAATGGGTCTCCAGTTCAGTTTGCAGTCAATAGGTTTTTGTATTATGAGTGTCTCCTTGATTGGTTTTGCTAGTAATTCTGTAAATTGTACATTTACAATATGAGGTTTTTTTTCCTTTTGTACAATTTAAAACTGATGCTTCACCTTTCATTTAATAAACTATTCAAAATCATGAGTATGATGAGCACCCTCTTCACTATAGTTTTCTTTTAAGTGCTTGTTTGGACCATTGCATTTTGTCATCCCATTCAGTAGTAGGAATTCTTAAAGGCAAAACTGACAGGTAGCTTTCATGTACCAAGCTTCACAACCAGACCTGTACCCCACTCCCTTACCCACTCAGCCTCAAGAAGGATGGAAACCTTCTCTGGGCTTCTTTCTCCCCTCCACCATGGTGTGGTTTGGTTGTGGGGGGCAGAGGGGTGGTTAAGGTGAGATTGCTGTAAATCTGGGAGGGCCCCACACCAGGTTCAAGTGCTGCACTGCTAAAACTCACAATTTCTTGAACTGCCACAAGGTTTGAGAAGAATTTCTCTCTTCTGCTCTACACGTCTGAAGTGACCTGGAGTCTCTGGGAAGAAAGTGCCATGGGAAAAGTCTTGAAAGCTCTAACAACCAGCTGGGCTAAATGAAGTTTCACAGATTCCTGAAACAAAATGTCCATGTTACTCCTGTGTATCAGGGAGCAAGGTGCTATTTCTGTCCAACCCATGAATGATTTCATCTCTGTAGTGCTAAAGAAAACTGACTGGTTTATCACCCACTTCCGAAGGAAAAATCACTGGAATCAGGAAAAGGAACAACATGCAGCTGAGGCACAGGGGTGATTCAAGGTCTCAACTACTGCCAAGACAGAGCCTGAAAGCTGTCTCCAAATGCTTCTAAGTTATGGCAACTCCTGCTGCCCCGAGGAACACAGTAAGTAACTTGCCTTGCTGCTAAGTTCAAGGGCTGCACATTGTTGAAGGGGTTCTATTTTGTACCTCTTGTTTTTTTAGGTGACTGGACTTCAAGGAAATTCTCAGAAGCCTGGTCAGAGCAGCTTGTTTCCAACATGTCCTGGTAGAGCAACTGCCTGTTTGGAAATGAGGATGATCTAAATGCCCAATTCTTGTGCTGGCAATGGATGGGAGAGAGGATGGAGTCTGTAGCAATACTGAGGTTAGGAAACAACAAACAAAGCTGTACTTTTCTCTTCATGACAAGTAGGTTTCTCATGGAGTGTCTCCTGACTCTAGGCAGGCTGAAGAAGGTGAGGAAGCTGTGTATGGATCCCTTCACCTATCACAGCTTCTGCCTCTAAACCAGCTGTACCTTTGGAAAATCTTGGGCATTATAAACCCTTACAGTTTGCTCACAGTTAACTAAGAACTCCCCCATGGTCATGAAACCCAACACAGTAACATTTCCATTTACCTTCCCCTTTTGCTGCAGCCAGCTCTGTTCCCTGGGACAGCACCGAGAGCCTTTTCCTGCTGAGGCACAGAGATGGAGAGTCATGCAGCTCCTGAATGTGCTGCAGCCAGCACAGCCAGCGTGTCTGCTACCTGAAGGTGCTGCCTCCCATGCACCCAAAAACCTGGGGAGCTGGGACTCCTACATGAAATCCTCCTTTTATATTTTGCTTTTAGATGATGTTTAGCTGTTGCTTTTTCCCCCCCAGGTAGAGGCTCCAAGTTCCACAGCTCTACTCACTGCACGTTCCTGGGAAGAGAAGCTACCAGGGACACGGCCATCCTGCCTCTCTCCTCCTTCAGGCTCGTGCTGGGGAGTGAGCAGCAGCTGCAGTGCAGGTAGGGAGGCTCTGTCTCACAACAAATGTGAGTTACTCAGAGCAGCCAGGTTACTACAGCCCCTCCCGTGCCTGGCAGCTGGTGCAGCAGCACTAAATGTGACAGTGGCTGTTCCTCAGTGCCTTGGGCCTGGAGGGAAATTGCAGCTTCTACTGAGCATAGGCACAGGGCTGATCAGAGTAACACCTCCTGCAGTGGCTCCTGGTGAGGTTGGCAAATAATCCCAGAGACAGGAGGCTGGAAGGGGCCTCTGGAGGTCTCTGTTCCAGCCTCTGCTGAGGGAGGAGGGTTTGTGTGTCCCACCAAAACTGCTCTTTTTTGTCTGTTGTCCTTAAGAGGGGGCTGGCTGTGCTTCCCTTGTGCCACCCAGCTCTGCTCTGAGACCCAGCTGCTGCAGCCAGCAGGGAAAAGCTGCCACAGACCAGACTGCCAAAGGACAGCACTGAGTCCAGGATCAGCAGGACCTGGTGTCCAGGCACTGGAACCCAAGCTCAGGATTTTCCTCTCTGAGTCAGTGGTGCAGGAAGTGGAGTCAGACTGCAAGGTCTGTGGTCAATGGAATACCCTTGAACTCCACAGGGTCTGACTTCCCAGCAGTGGGAGGTGGCTCAGCCCTGCCTGGATGGGAATGTTTGACCTTGAGCAATTAGTAACAGCTCACCTGCAGCAGGCAGGGCAGGGTGTGTTGAGTATTAACCACCAAGAAAGGGTTTAGAGAGGTGAGCTGGTCAGAGCCCCAGATTAAATATATACTGTGATTTATTGATGATTATTGGCAAAATCAAAATGAAAATAACTGTTTCTATTGCCAAACAGACCTCTGTTAACCAGAGAGTTACCCAGAACTCGTGTTCAGGATGTCTCCCAGCATGGGCAGCCCCTGCTCACCCTCACAGTGGGATGTTGGCATGTTTCTTCCAAGGACTGGACTGAGATTTACTGGCCAGTACGTCGAGGTCGTGGCAGATGCGTGTGCGGGTGGTCGAAGGCTGGATAATGTCATCAACAAACCCTGCAAAAGATTAAAACAAAAAACTCCTCAACCTGACCAACCATGAAGTGTTTGTCTGCCAGCCTTCAGTAGCTAGGCTAACCCATAGGTTAGCAAAATCAAAACAAATGGGTGGAATAAATAAGTTCACAAGTTATGAATTAATTAAATTTAAAATAGCCTAAGAAGGAAACATTCCCAAGTAAATTTTTAAATTTTGAATATAACTTGCCTTTTTGAGCACAGTTACTGCTCCAGAACTGGAAGTAAAAACAGTTGAAAATCTTGCTCCTGAGAGTTCTGGAGAACATAACTGAACTGGGCCCTACTCTTTCTTCAGGCCACTGCTTTGCATCTAGGGCTATATAACAGACTGTCAAAGCACCTGTGCTATAAAGGAAAAGGCTGAATTTTGAGACACTTTCTACTACATCCACAATTGAAAATGCACTTTGCAGAGCAGTCCCCACTTTTTTCACCAGGCTCTTTGCAGCTGAAGATGTCTCGTGTCCAGATGTTGTCCACATGCACAGGCTGTGGTTAAGCATCACCTTTCTCCCTCAGACACAAGTATCTTACCTAAATAACTTACTTGTTAGCAAAAGGTTTACTCAACAGCACAACTTTATCTCCATGCAAATGCAAACCCAATGGGACACAGTGTGGGAGACAACCATACCTCTCATGGCAGCAGGGAAGGGGTTTGCAAACTTATCCACGTACTCCTCTTCTGCATCTGCCTCCTTTCCTCTGAAGATGATCTGGACAGCACCCTGGGAACAGAAGGGCTCTGTCACAGACAGTCCCTCTGCCCACCTCAGAGGTGAGGGCTTGGGAGCATCCCCCCTGCCTGCAGCACCAGGCCACCCCATGGTGCTGCATGGCACTGGTGCTGCTGGCAGAGCACTGGTGCTGCTGGCAGAGCACTGCTGCAGCACAGGGAGAAGGGGCTGCACTTACCTTGGCTCCCATCACAGCCACCTCGGCTGTGGGCCAGGCGTAGTTCACGTCCCCTCGTAAGTGCTTGGAGCTCATCACATCGTAGGCACCCCCGTAGGCCTGAAACACAAACCAGGGCATCCACTCCAGGAGTGGCCTTGCAGCAGCAACAGCCTGCATTGCTCTGGCAGCTTTTTCTGGTCCAGAGACAAGCAGCTGGGGCTGGATTTGACCTGAAGGAGAGCACGAGCATCTCCAGTTTGTGGCAGCAATCTCCTAGGAACAGACACCAGTTCAACTAGAGCCCCAGAAGAGCAAGGAAGGGGGCTGCTGGTGGTAACCAAGCCCACTCTGCAAGGCAGGGAGGGGTCAGTGTGTATCCAGACCAGCAGGCCTCGACCTGCGCCCTGCACATGCACACAAACCAACCAGAGAGTGTGCTTCTGGAGTTGCCTGGCCAGGGAATGCAGCACTCAGGCTCTGCAGTGCTCCACTCTGGAACTGGAAATGCTCCAGACAGCCGTGATGAACAGACACTGCAGGGCTGCAGAACAAACTGCAGTGCAGTCCCTGTCAGGACAGTACTGAACTGTGCAGCAAGGCAGCAGGATTGACAAGGACTGCATGGAAATACTCAAAACAATCAGAGAAGACAAAGGAACAGAAAGTTCTTCTTGATTTTTGCCACAATAAGCCAAAAGCATATCAGAAAAATGAGCAGGAGGAGCAGAGCAGCAAGGAGAAGGCTAAGGCTGTAAGGTGCCAGCCCCAGAGCTTATGGCAGAAGGGTGTCGGGTACCTTATGGAGAAAGGAAGATGAGGCAGAGCACAGCAGAAGTCTGGGGAGGAAAAGAAGCCACATGAGTGTTCAACCTGCAGACACAGCAGAAGACAGATGAGCCAGTGCTGGGTGTGCAGAGGGAGGCTCAGGAGGCAAGAAGGGAGAAAGCAGAATTGCTGCAAACAGATGGCATATCCTTAGTGAGACAGGCTGGGTGACATGGGACAAGTACTTGAGTGAAGGCACTCCAGAAAGAAAGCAGGGAACAGAAACTGGAAGTTCCAGAGGGGTGCAGAGACAAAATGAAGGAAGGAACTGAGGTAGTGGTCTGGGAATAGAAGTGGCCTCTTGTAATGTTACACAAAGAAGTGTTACCAAATGGGACAAACAGAGATGCAACAGTGATAGAAAGCACCACTTGGACAGACAGACAAAGCTTGGTTTAACTAAAACTGCCACTAGTGGAAAGAGGAACTCCATGGAATTTACCAGCTTACCTTTCTGGTGATGATAGTGATCTTAGGCACAGTTGCCTCTGCAAAGGCAAACAGCAGCTTGGCCCCATGACGTATAATCCCACCGTACTCCTGAGCCGTGCCTGCAAAGGACAAGGAATTGCTTCACTCCAGGGAATTCACACAACCCCATCATCCGTCAACCTGACCACCACCACAGCCATGTTAGCACCCTGGAGAAGATCGTGCAAGGCACTGTTCTCTGCAAGAAACTGAGCAACTCAAAATTCAGAGCAGCAGTTGTTTGTATGGAAGGTCACAGGAAAAAAGCTCAGCAGATGGGACCTTCCTAGGAACAAAATACAGTTATAGCATTTTCCAGACTCCAGATGTGACCAGCAGTAGGAAACAGCCTAGAGTCACTTCTCCAGAAACCTCGTCTTCCAAGCCCCCTCTTTTCTAGAACACACAGAAAGCAGCTTGGCTACTCTACCATACTGAGGGCCTACCCTAGTGTCCTTCAAGGCAGCCCAGGATGATGGACAGAGCATGAATTCCACAGCAGGTGCTTCTGGAGAATGACCATAGGCAGCAAACAGGAATGCAAGTCATCCATGTGACAGGATGCTCAACACCCTTCTGTCCCAAAGACAGGCTTCGCCTGATTGGACTTGGAATCAGCAATCCTCTGTAATTTATTTTTAGGACTGTGAATTTCAGACCACTGGATATAACTCTACAATTAACTTTTAACAATTAACTAGCAGTTTATTCACCTCCTGACTTTAGTTTTTAGCACATGAGATGATCCCAAGTACTCCAAGAGGGTTTTCTATGGATTTTTTTTTAATGTAAGTAAAAATTCATTTGTGAGATTGAAGAACTTACTTGTGGTGTATTTGCTGGCTTAACATTACTGTTTCCCCTCAGGTGTAAGTTGAGTGTCTGAAAATTTCTGCCTACATTTACAAATGTCTGCTCTCAGCTGCAATTCCCCTTTTGGTTCTTGCCTTTCCCTGCAGCCAGTGGGACCTGCCAAGCCCACAGACCCTTCCTGCAGCAAGAATCTGAACAGCCAGGGGGGTCATCCCCAAGGGGCAGCCTGAGCCCAGCTGGGACACCCAGCCCAGGCCCAGGAGCTGGGGAGCACTCCCAGACCCGTTTCTAGTCACAGCCTGTTTCTAATTCACACCTAGAACAGAGCAGCCAGTCACTTAGTGTTTCCAGTGTAAGATCATTCAGGTATTTGAAGTATTTACACTGCCACCCATGATCAATTAACAGAAACTCTTTTCTGGCCACAGATTCAGTCCCAGCCTTGTTCTAAATATGTATTTTTATCCACTTACAGGTTATAAGCACTTTAAATGTCATCTCTATGCACACCTGTGAAAACTGGGGGCTATTTCAAAGTGTTTGGGTCACTGATGCTGGGAGAGGTTTTGTACACTGCTGTGAGCCAGTGTGACAGGTGCTCTCTCCTTCTGGACTGAACAGGGAGATGGGATGAGGAAGCCACCCTCAGAATTTGTTTCTTAATCTGCAATTTCTAAAGCTAATGGGCTAATCTTGCCAAATTCCTTAAAACACAACAGTTTTTGGATCATAATCAAACCTCAGGTCTCATCTCTTCAGCTTTGTCTTTTTTTTTTCTTCCATTTATCTGCTTTCAAACCAACATTCTACTTTGCAATATCAAGTCACTGCTTTGAATCAGCTATATGGAAATAATTCTTGGATTCTGAGCAATTGCTCAAATCTGGATTGCTGGAGTGTCCACTTACACCAAGCCACTGCCTGGTCCCTATCAGAGGAGGAGGCTGAGCCTACACTGGGGAGAAAGCAGAGGAACTCCTGGTTAAAAAGTGCCAACTCTGTCGTATTAAAGCAGGAACTGGAATGCTGAATAGTCGCATTCTTTGAGATGCTCTGAGAACTGCAGAGGCCTCAAGGTAAACCATGGTTTATACAACAGCATTAACATTAGATTTGATTGTGTAACATTTATAGTCCTCTCTCAACCTGTTTTGTAATGGGTCATTTTAATGTTACCTGCTCAGAGAGCCTGTGCTGAAAGCAGGCTCATCACAGCCCTTTCCTCACTGATGTACCTCTAAACACAGGCATTTTCCACTGAGAAGTGTCTTGGAGCATGGAAGAGACCCATTGGGGGCCAAATCAATGCCAATGAAAACACACTTTTCCCCCCAGAGAGGCTGGAAAAGGTAATGTGTTCTGAGGGATCTTGGGGGCTTCGAATGCCTGTTAGGGGGTGGGTCAGACCTTGCTGTGGTGAGGTGGTGCCCTGCCCCCTGTACCCCCAGCCCCCCAGTGTGGCAGCCATGGCACACTGAAGGCAGCCCCCCAGTGTTGCCTGAGTGGCTGCAAGTCCCACCTGGGAGGAATGGATTTTTAACACCAACACCATCATGCACCAGGCTGAACTCTAAGGGTAAGGAATACCTGGCAGAAACCCAGGGACATCCACAAACGTGATCAGGGGGATGTTGAAGGCATCACAGAACCGAACAAAGCGGGCTCCTTTCACGGAAGAATTTATGTCTAAGCACCCTGAGGTTAAGAATACAGAAAAAGGTGTTAGCAACTCTGGGATCTGCAGTAATTCAAGGCAACTCAAAATCACACTATTTTAGCTGTATTATCTTCTTAAAACAAAGGAAAAACTTATCTGTAGATAATGTGGAGATTATCTGCCATGAAGCTTTCCTCGTTTAGAACTAAGATCACAGAACAAGCTACACTCAAAGGCTCATTTCATTTTTCTGACCCCTGTGTGCAAAGACTTTCTATCCCAGAATGTAACAGTTTAATTTAAATACACGTAATTTAAAATATTTTTTTCTGACACTTTCTTTTCATTAGTAATTTTCAGATCAGTTATATTGAAAGGTTAGAGTTCTTCATTAAAAAAACCCCAAACATTAAACAGTCCAATAATATTTTGAGAAAGATCAGCATTTCTGGTAGATACACTGCAAAGTGTTTCTGTTCTGTTTCAGTGCCTTTTAGAATTATATTATGCACAACTATATTAAAACCAAACACATATTGTATCAAAGCCTCTGTCTGAAACATTAGAAAGAGCTGTTGAAATTTAAAATATTAAATGAAGATTAAATTTATATTAAAACCTTCTGTCTAGTATCTTGATAGTCATATCTTGTAGAGGTGAAATGAATGAAACAACACACTGGGTCATCTGAATTTCCCAAAAAAATAGATATAAGAATTAAAAACAAGGAATAAACTAGAATGTTCTGACTGGGGAAGGTCACTTCAGAAATTACTGAGTTAAGGAGAGAAAGCAAAATCCCTGGACAGTTAAGAAGGGTGATCTTAGCTAGAGCTGCACATTGTACCTTCAGATCCAAACCATGTGAGGTCGAGAGCTCCACACTTCAGTGTGTCTGAAGGCTTTGCACTGTTCAGCTACAGTGAGATAACAAAGTTCCCTCACCCTACAGATGAGTTTTAGGGATTTTACTGCCATGGAAGGAGGTGTGTGGTTTCCATGCTATGACTAACCCAGTTACTTGCAAGCTGCTGCCAAATGAGTGGTGCTCTTCTCCCCTCCCACCCCTGTGCAGCTGCTGCTCCTCTTGGGCTGGATGCAGCAATCATTTAATTACCTGGGAGCAAGATCACCTTGTTGAGCCACTAAAGAAATGGTTTGCAGTTCGTTTCACAGCTGCATTACAGTGAGGTTCAAGACAAAGCAAGGGGTGGAAAAACACAGAATGAATGGAGCACACAGCACAACAGCTCTGACCTTACACAGCATGCAGAGAAAGAGACAGAGGCAAGGCACTGTTAAGAGTCTCACACTGGACTTTAACCTGAGGCTACTTTGGGCTGGTTGCCCACGATCCCAACGGTCCGTCCATTCATCCTGGCAAATCCAACCACAATGTTCCTGGCATAGGTCGGCATGATCTCGAAGAATTCCCTCTCATCCACAATCTGCAAAGGGGAGAGGCAGGCAGAGCCTGTATGAGGCCAGACAGAGGTAGGTGCACAAATACACAACAGGCAAACACAAACTCAGTTACCTTAGTATTGCAAGTTTTGCAACAGTTCTGAACTTGCAGAATTTTAAAGGAAAGAGAGGGAGGGAAACCTTTTGGTCTTCACAGCCTTCACTGCAAGAATTAACTAGTCCTACAAAAACTACCAAAACTGTCAGTGAAACGTTCCATCAGGGAACACCTTTATGACTGAAGGGAGCCTTTCTTCCTGTCCTAGAACAAAATGCAAATCACATGTTAAGAACTTCTTTCTCACATCTTGATTAGAAGCAGACTTACAGACCAGTTTCCAGTGACAAAACAGTACTTCCTGGAGCTCAGAAGCTCTCCATGACACGTTTGATGTAAACCCTCTTGGCAAGCTCAGAGCCCTTTCTTGGAGCAGCCAGCACAGCCCTGCTGCCCCAGGGTCAGTGCTGGGTGTGCCCCAGGGAATGCAGTGCCCAGCCAGCACTGGAACCACACATCCGTGTGGCTGCACTTCCCTCGGGCTGGAGCTCAGCGTGTGCCCTACCAAGGGACAGCCCCGGTGCATGAGGCACGATCACAACTCACACATTCTAGGTCAGAATTATCCATGGAGCAGTAGCGACACCTACACATGGCTGCCTGGGCTTCCAGCAGGATTCCCCGCTTCCATCTGTTTATGGCAGCTGTTCCCATGCACACTGCAGTGTGCCAGTCATTTCATTAGCCTCAGTCTTTAAAAAGTTGTGCAAAACGTAAGCAGTATAAGAGTGGTGTTATTTCTTTCTTTAATACGTTCCAAAATCTGTGGGAGGGCGTGGGGATTTTCTCCTAATTCACCTAATGATTTTTATTACATGCCACCCTTTAACTTTTGTTACACAAAGTGCTGAAATTCACAGTGGAAGAATCCAGGGATTAAAAATACCCTGAGCTTGCTTTCACCACTAAAATGAGTTTAAATGCCACCAGTTGCAAACTTTGTAATTTCAAAAAAATAGACATATTTTCTCGTACTGCACATGTACATAACTGTCTCTTACCATAAACAGGGAAGGATAAATCCCTGCATTCTGGGTACTTTATTACATTTATATATAAATGCTGGAATCCAAGATAGAAGCATCAAGGTGCAGGGAGGGGCCAAGCAACAGAACTCAAGGGGGATTCTGACCCCAGAAAGAATTGAATTGCAGCATCTTCCATCTGTAGAGTTGTGTATACAGCATAAGATGTATCCTGAAAACAAATCTTGGGGTTCTGCTAAAATCTCATTCTTCCCCTGCAGTTTTTGTTGCCCATTCACAGCTACTACACAGGTGGAAATAGTCACTTATAAAGACTGAAATAAATAAGTAACAGTATCTGTATCTTCAGAGCCATTCTACTGGTTTCTGTCAATTATTTAGACCCAGAATGTAATATAAGCATCTTTAGTCTGAGCACTGTGGGACTTACGGAGTGTACGATATCCAGCATATCGTAGGCTTTGGTTGACTCACTTGGGACAATGGTGTCCAGCTCTGGAACCGGACGGTCACTGGGGAGAGCAAGTACGTGTGAGAACAACAGTTAAAGACCAAATGAATACCAAGACCAAAAACACGGGTAAACATTTCCACCTCTCAGAAACTTTAGAAACCTCCTCAAATATGAGGAAAAGAACCGGTTCTCTTCATGTCGGGCAGCCTGAGCAGCCTCCTCCTGAAGGAGAGCCCTCTTTGACAGGCACCTGTGCTTGGGAAGCGCTGAGCAGCACGGCCCGGCGGGGCTGCAGGGGGCACTGCCGGCTCGCGGGACAGGCGGCTGTGGGGACACGGCCGAGAGGCTGCCCGAACCAGGGGACACGGGGGCTGGTGGCAGGACCGCTCAGCAGCTCAGGGGCGGCAGCAGCAGAGCCCGGGCCCTAGAGATCGCCAGGCAAAGCCCTTCTCCCGGGGCGGCCCGAGGCTCCCTGTCACACACCAGGATCTCAGCAACTGCACACTCACCCTGCCCTGCCCACGCTGTCACCCGGGGCTTTGAACACACTGAGCTGCAGGAAACCTTTCCATGTGCATTTCCCTGTCCCCAAACAAGCAGAGAGTGGGGAAAACATAGGGGGAAAACATATCCACACTCTGTGTCTTCCCTTCACTGGCTGTGTTTAAAGACTTTTCTGTTTCTCCACTTACAGTGACACATTTTCACCTGGAGTTTTCCTGTAACAGAGACCATGCCATCAGCAGTGACAGGATCAGTTCCCCAGCTTTGATCACATTACCCTCATTAGGGACCCACTGGGTCTGAGGATTCAGTGCAGGGGTGTCAATTTTTATGGATCACCACTGAGAAGGTTTCAGGGAGTATTATATTTGTGTATTCCATAAAAATACTGATCTCTGTTTGTTACAAATGGTATTTCTATGGAGTTCTTACTGAATTAGTATTTTAACAATGCCATGATTTAGTACATTTTGAATAAGACAACACACGGCTCTAGACACACAATTTAAAACTAAAGAAAGCAATATGTGGTTTGACAAAATCAGACAGAAGTTAACGGTGCAGCCCATGGCTGTCTGTGCTCCCTCAGACACATGGGGTGAGGGAGGCACAGCCCCTTGCAGGGGAGGGAAGAGACACAGCTATTTATAGAATAAAGATGGCAGCAACACTTCGAGTGCTTTTTCCATACAAATACAAATATTGCATACAAACATTTCCATAAAATGATATAATGGAACCTTAATCTGAAAAAGTTAAACTTGTTTTAACATACTAAACCCCAAGGTAAAAACAATTCTAATTTTTCTTGTCCATAAAGTAGATACCGATGTGCTCCAAGCTCTGTCCTGTGACCTGTGCTACCCCAAAGGACAGAAGCAGAAAAATGAAATTATTGCTCCCATAAATTCACAGTGCTGAAGGAAATTTTAATAGCATTAAAACAGCCATCAGCAAAATGAAGACATTATCCAGGATATCACATTTGAAAATCTCCTTCAGACGTCTGTACAGACACAGGACATCTGGAGCTTGCTGCTGCACTCACTGGGCTTAAGAGGTGTTTCTTACAGATCCCACTTAGTGGGACAGAACTGCTGCTCATTGTTAAAGCCTGTGACAGCTGGAGACACCCTCACCAGATGGACACTGGTTTTCATTCAGTGCAGAAGTGAAACTGCAAATGCAATGCATCAGACACCTCCCAAAGGCAGGGGACATCTCACCAGGGACAACTACGGGAAACTTGTCAGTCCTTGGAACCCAGGCCACTGACAACAAACACTCACCAACACAAGCTTCAGCAGCCAAGGCTGGCATTCTTCAACACCAAATAAAGAACTTGCCTAACTAGAGGGAAAAACAAGCCAACCAAAAAATGTCCAACAGTCCCAGGACTTCACAATGAAAGCATAAATAAGTTACATTTGATTTGCATCATTTGTGGTGATGTTTTTGTGTGAAAACAATGCAATAAGAAAGCAATTACTCTAGAGGAAGGGACTGGGACTGGAGCAGCTGTAAGGATCAAACATATCAATCCCAAGCAAAAGGAATTTCTTCAAATGTCAGTACGTCCAGATGACATAATACCAATCTGTGCATTAGGACCATAAATGGGAGAACTATTGGAGATGCTGCTATAAAACCAAATTTAACAAATAGATCTGCCTTCACATGTATAAAGGCTACTAAAATGAAGTTCTTAGTACAAATTGCATTTATTATATCTCATAATATAAAGATTAGTAAAAGATTGTAAAAGATTAGTTCTTTTTTTTTAAGGGAGACAAATCTCTTATATTTTAGTAGCTATAACCTGACAGCTTCTCACAAATAAACTGCCTGTTATAAAGTACATTGATTTAAAAAATGGGCTGTTGCTTCTATAGTGAAATTACAATACCAAAATCAAGTCTGTAGAGAGGAATTATCCCAGTACAACTTGTTGAATCCTTATAAAGACCATGATAACCTCAAAGAATCCCCCAACTCAGGAAATAATACAAGAGATTTGCTTTGGTTTTGTTACTATCAAACCAGAGCAGTCGAGAACAGAACAGAACCAGACAGGCACAGTTTAATGCACTCCTAAAGATCAACACCTACCTCAGAAAAATTTAAGGCTAGTAATTAATTAACCTGCCTGGCCATTCTCTAAAAGAAAATGGCAATTTTTTTTTTTTTTTAAAGTGAAACGCATCTCAGCAACCAGAACAGTGATGTTTAAAATCAATCCAGAAAGTACCTCCCCAAACTGTTACACAGACACTGAAAAAGCACAGTGAGGGATGAAGAGAAAATAACCTTCCAGACTCACATGTTAAAATCATCACACATGATTTGGGGCATGAGAGCCCCAAGACATCACACACATGTGAGGAACTGAAAGGAACATACTCAGGCACCACTCCCATGCAGGAGAGTGCAACAGCCTCTTGAGGGGTCCCTAGGGAAAGGGCTGAACTTTGAGTGCAGCTGGAGCTTGGGTCAAAATGCTTTTACTCCACTGACATTCTCTGCCTTCCAGTCTTAGCAAGGCTCTCTGCTCAGTGTCCCGTGCTGTCTCTCAGCTCCTGGAAAAATTCCCTGATAAAAGTCCAGACAGTTGCCATTTTTCCCCTCTTGAAATGGCTCAAGTCCTTTCTGTATTATGTTGCCAACTTCACAATGAGCCTGAGACAAGTACATAACACACAAAGCTTTCTATCTCCTTGTTGCCTGCCCACCTCTAACCCTTATGAGCAGAACTGATCCAACAGACACAGCTGACAGAACAGGGCAAGTTCTCCCCATTGCCACTCACTGTGCTATTTCCTACCTCTCTTGCTTGTTCCAAGGGACTGGGCAGCCCACCTGGACAGAGATTGCTTTTCCCCATGTTCTGCAACACAGCCTGGACAACAGCCCTTTCAGAAAACAGAACTAAGCCTAACAGAGAACACACACATGTTGGAACACTTCCCATATTCACATAGCAGAATGCAGAATTATCTGCTAAGACCCCAGGCACAGAACACCCATGTCTCTGTGCCCCTGAAGCCATGAAATGCAGTGCTCAGAGAGCAGCGAGCTCAGCCAGGCTCCCCTTACCTGGGATCATGGCACTCGCAGACGGGAGCTGGATCCCGGTTGCTCAGGGGTAAATAATTAAAGAACTCTCGGAGGTTCAGCAGAGCATCGATGTCATTCTCAAAGGCTCTGTGTGCAACTCCTGCACAGACACAGTAAAGCAGGTATGGAAATCCTTGTGCAAGTTTTCCTTTCCAAATATATACCAATAAAGATAGAAACAGGCAACAACAGGACTCTTTAAACTTGAGCTGTTAACTATCAGGTGTCTTAAGCCACCAAATCTGACCAGCTAAAAATATCTAGAAAACATGTGCTGTATCAGACTTCCTCCAGAACAGGTCTGGATTGTTGAGCTCATATTTAAAATAATGTGAAGTGGTTTATCAGCTGGCACAGCCCTAGCTGGACTCCAGCTTCCTGGAACTCTGTTCAGGTCACTGTGCTGCACCCAAGTGTTGGACTACAAGTGCTTTTTACAAAAGGGCTGGATCTGGGCAGCATCTGTGTGTGTGGTTTTGGTTCATCATTAGCTCACACAGAATTTGAGATCCCACAATCATTTGAGTCTTGAGAAGATTCATGACTCACAGACATTTTTCAGAGGGGAAAAAAGGGAAGAAGTGGCTTTAGCCACTTGGTTTATAGTTAAGCAGTTCAATCAATCACATTAGTGAGCAAACAAGGGACTGCTGAGAATCTTTCAACCTCTGCAAATATCTGGAAGACAAACAAAAAAACCCCACCCCAGGCTGACTTTGCTAAGCCCTGCCCCGTGACAGTCTTCCCACTTCTAGCATCTTTTGTGGGTTTGCTACTTTCTCTTCCAAATGCCAGAACTCTCCCACATCCCTACTTTCCCTCCTTTGTGTTCTGTTACTAAACAGGAGCTGCAGGAGAGCGTATGCAGAGTCAGACCCTGTGCTGAGGCACAGCTTTGTCCCTTAGACAATCTGCATTGGCCAATGGGCTGTTTAGCCAGAACTACTCTCATTTACTTTGAGCACAATTAGGAGGTTCAGGAAAGCCCCGAGCTCTCTCTCACCAGACACTGCAGTGTGTGTCTTTGCACCCCCGAGCTGCTCCTGGGTGACATCTTCATTGGTGACAGACTTCACCACATCAGGCCCAGTGATGAATAGGTAGGATGTGTCCTGGGGGAAGAGGAAAAGCAGAAACAGTGAATGCCAGAGCCAAGCTGCAAAAGCACCTAAGGAACAGCCACAGTCTCCAGAGATTTCCCCCAAAATAAGAACAGAGAGACAAATTTCTTTAAAAGGCTGCCTTGCATTAAAAATCCACTGAAAAAATGCAATTGTCCACAAGTTATTTGGGAAAGTTTTTCTCAACTTTTCCTGCAAAATAGAAATCCAAAGCAGGAGATCATCTCAGAAAATACCCATTTGCATGTGGTCACTTAGTGTGTGATCAATGTCACCAGCAGCAGCTCAGGACACACCCTTACCTTCACCATGAATGTGAAATCAGTTAAGGCAGGAGAATACACGGCTCCACCAGCACAAGGACCCATGATTAGGGAGATTTGGGGAACGACACCAGAACACAAAACATTTCTCTGAAATAGGAAAAAAAAATAATCTGGTTTTACCAAAGAAATGTGTCTTCTTGTCTTGAGGCAAATTGAACCAAAATGAGTTTGTTATTTCTGTTTTTCTCCTTTCTGTTCCCGTACAATTGATTCCCTATACCATGCAACGACTGCAAAGGAGCTAACATGAGCCACCTCAACACATGCAGGGGCAAAAACTGCACTGAGCCTGGACTGGGAAGGAGTGGATGTTCCTGACATTTGAATGTGTAGGTACGCTGCACTCAGAGGTAGAAGTAAGTTTACTGACCAGCTGGGGGAGGGATTCTTTTAAAATCAGGTTTCTGCACTGGCTTGAGTTTTACACAAAGGTGAGTGAGTGGCTGCCATCCAACATGGAAGGTGTGTTGTCCAAAAAACCACTTACTCTGCTTCTTGCTCAACTGGGACACAACGATTTCTGTTAACTGCTCCTCCCAGACTGCACCACCCCAAAACCTGTCAGCATCTGACTGACCTGACATCCCACCTGCTTTCCTGCTGAAAGGACAGTGTTCTGTGCACACAATTTGATGCAAAGTATTTTAGCAGGCATACAAAAGAATGTCATTTCTGTGAAAAAATGAGCAGCAGTGCACCTAGGGGAAAAATTCTTGCATTAACCACAAAAATCCTCTAGGAACATAAAACTTTCACCAGTGCAATCAACACTGGACATCCCCAACCAGTAAGGTTAACACTGACCTGCACACTTTGAACAGAAACATCTCTGGCTTGCATGCCTTCTTTCTCCACCACCCCAAAACTCTTTTATTTTCCCCCCTAGCCCCATCCTGACAGAATAGGCACTTCACTGCTTCTGATCTGAGCTTTCCAAGTTTCCTGTCAGTGCAGAGTGCTTAATTTACTTTAAACCCCTCTTTCTCCAGTGGAAATCCTTCACCTTTTACAAACCCTATTGAAAATAACTGCTGTGTGAAATTGATTACATTATCTGTGTTTCAGAAGAGACACAGGGAAGCTGATAGTGCATCACAACCAAAAACCCACAAGAACTATGGTGCACCCACCTGTCTCAAACTGATAAATGCTCAGAGAGATTACATCCCAACACAAACAACTGAAAATTGGTGTAAATCAAGAAGTCAAAGTAGTGGCTTGGGGTTTTCTTCCAATTAAGCAGATTGCCTGTTCTTTCATTCTCACTACACATTGGATCACAGAGCTTTACAGAGCCCAGCATCACCCTTGTTTAAGGCATAGGTATATTTGCCCAAAGCCAGGAAAAGAACCAAGGTCTGAGTTTTCACACAGTCTTACCCATTGGATGAAATAGAATGATAACTTTAACATTTACTTACAAACACCCACTTGCATGTTTTTCCCACCTTTGTGGATGCCAAGCTCCTTGTCCATCCAGCAGCCTACTCACCAAAAATATGTCTGCATAGCCTGCCAAGGACTCCACTCCCTCCTGGATACGGGCTCCTCCAGAGTCATTCAGCCCAATCACGGGTGCTCCAACCATGGCAGCTTGATCCATGATCTAGTGATGAACACAAACTCCTCAGTATTGACCCAGCTAAGCTAAACCCCCAAAAGTATCTGCCTTCCCAGCTGTGCATCTCCACACTCAGCATTGGATTTGGATAATGCAGTGTGAGTGACATGGTCACAGGAGAGGGACAATTTCTCCCTCTTCATGAGGGGCCTCAACTGCACTTCAAATATCCCCTCAGATATGTCTCTCTTCAAAGTTTGTTGCAGTGGTGGCTGTGGAATCTCTCTAAGCTGTATATTCTAATGCTTGATTACCCTTCTTAGAACTTCTTTGGGAAGACTAAATTAAATATTTTCTCCAGAAATTTAAACATTCCATTTGTCTTGATACACAGCAGTGAGGGAGATCAAATAGCTGTTCTTGGCCTTTACTTTTGTGAACATTCAAGTACCTCAAATCTCCCTTCAGTCTTCATATTCCTCTTCATGCTTCTAGGCTAAGCATCATCAATTCAGTCCCATATGCTGTTTTCTAGGGTTCTGATCATTTTGGTTACTTGCCTCAAGATCATACACAATACTACAACAGAGCCTTAAGTAGGAGGACTGAATTCCTTACATTCCTTGCACAAAATATTCCTGATAATTGAATTCCAGTAAATGTTTGCCATTTTCATAACACTACAGCATTGGCACATTATGTTAAGATCTGTTTTAATATCAAGATCTGCTTTAGCTCCTAAATATTTTTATAAAACATCAGTGACTTTCCATTTTGAATTTTGAAGTTGCTTTTCCTTGCTCTTTCAATCACTGTTATAAAATTATTTCAGACAATCTTTAACTTGCTAAATGATTTGCAATTCCAGTCCCATCTTTCAGAGTGCTTGTAGCATCAACCTTGAATTTTACATTGCCTAGAAACACAGAAACCACTTGGTGCCACTCAAGTCAGTGGTATCTCAGAAGACTCAAAACTCCAGCCTGAACAGGAGCTGGTGGTAACTACCTCTGTACAGTCCTAGAATTCACTGACATGTTCTGCTGTTCTCCAGGGACCTATTTATGGACTTTCTTTCTCAAGGCTCTTCCAAGTTCTTCCTAAAACACACATCAAAGACTGAGCCCCAAAGCAACTGATGCCCCCAGAGCATTCCAGCTCTGGAGCCCACCAAGAACAGCACCAACCAGGAAGGACTCACATCTTTTCTGTTTCTGTGACCAGACCCTGCTGCTTTAGAAAGAAGATATCAAAGAAAACCCACCAGAAAGCATCTTATCATTCCAGTGCCACTCCATCCCTCCCCAGTACAGACACCACAAAGCTCCAGTGTGAAAGGGTAATTCAAGTCCTTCCCAATATCAAGACCTGGTAAAATCAAATAGTTGTTCTCTTGCCCAAAGTCCTCATGTTTTCTAGTTTTATAGCCACACACTCCTGAGGAGCCTATGCCAAAGAACTGTTATTCCCACAGCATAAAAGGCCTTGTCCACCAAAAATCTTGTTTCTGATTCCGTGGCAAGAAAATTCAGGAAGATTTCCCAGTTCACACCACTCAACACTGATGTGTGAAAGAGTTCTTGCCTCCCCAGTCCTGGAATTCAAAAACTCTTCTAGCAAGACAAGCAGACAAACAGGAATAAATAGCCACAAGTGTCTGATAAGAGAAACTCTCAGGGTCAAGGTGACCTCCAAGTTGTAAAACTCTTTTATCTTCAGGCTGTTTACTTGTTACATTTGCTATTTAAAAATATTACATACTTCCACAGCACACTGTTTAGAGAAAAAAAAGTTTCTCTGAATTAATTTCTCATTTCTCCAATGGACAATGAGTAGTTTATTTATATTTGTACTTGGAAAATCTCTCATCCTTTGCAATAAAGTAGAGGACATAATGTAACAAAGTGTGTATTACCTGGAAAAGCTCACTCACACTCAAGTTTCCAGAGGCACCACTCTAAGGCATGGCACATGCCAGAGCCCACTACAGTCAGTCACCAAACATTTTCTCCAAAGTCATTATCACAACAGACTGAAAAAAGGATGCTGACAATTTTATTGGTTTTCTCCTGTGCCATATTACCTTGCAGATCTTCTGGGCATGAGCTCCAGATAAACTGCCTCCAAATACAGTAAAATCCTGAAAGTAAAGCAAATTTTCAGATCAGGGAAAGAATAATTTCAGTAAAATACTGTCAAATATTGCCAGTAAATAATATAATCCTACAGTGCTCTATATTTGGTGTGCTACTTCAAAACAACTGACTCCCTCAGTGCAGCCTGCAGATCATCCCAGCTCAATACAAGCCTTCTTCACAAGGAGGAGATAGAAACCTGGACACAATCAGCATTCTAGACTCATGAGTTATGTCCAAGAGTTATGATTCTTCATAACTGTAGGGTGCTGTAGGCACTATGTCAGCCAAATGGCTTAAGCAGAAAGATCTCTAACAGGCCCTGGGACTGAGCCAGAAGAGGATATTGACACCTACTGGCACAAACAGAGCCCAGAGGCAGCTCCTGGGGAGTTTCTCTGCTGCACTCCCACTGAGTCTTACTCACAAAGAAGCCCCAAAAACTGTGTGGACGGAGAGAGCATGGCTGTGACTAACAGTTGAACCAAAAAGCTTCAGCATCTCAGGAGGCAGCTCAATTTGGAGGGAAAAAGGTCTTTAAATATAAAAAGGGAGGGGTGTATCATGAAGGGGCACTCTTAAATTCTATAAATACAAAAAACTTTCCCCTCATGTTCTAAAAGGAAGGTTTGTGTTTGGCTCCTCTCCACATGTTCAGGCCCATGTAACAGCATCTCTCCTTGGAAGGAGCACACATCCAAGAAAAAAAGGCAGAGTGTATGTCTTACTCCAAGGTAACACAGCAACAGCTGCTTTGGCCATGAGAGCAAATGGAACAAAGGCTACTTTATGGCCCAGAACAGAGCAGCACTTACTAATGATCTGAAAGAAAGCCTTTCTTTCACAGTGAGTGACCAAGATAACTCTCTGCCTAAAATGTTTCCTCTGAAAAACTTTTATTTTAATATAAAAAAATATATTTTAACATTAAAAGTATATTTTATCTATTTATATGCTATATATCACAAGTTTTTTTGCTTCTTCTTGTCTGAGGGTGCCCTGCTTCCTTCCCCAGGTACATTGCTACATGGCCACACCGAACTACTGTGAACTTACTTCAAAGGATAAGTTCACACTATTTAAACAAAGTAAAACTTTACCTGACTGAAAACATAAGCCAGTCTCCCATTAATCCGTCCACGGCCAGTCACCACGCTGTCACCAGGATACTGCATTAAAAACAGACTAATTAATTGAAAATAATAGATAGAAAAATCAAAGCAACAATGACGTCCAATAAAATTTCCACAAACTCCTACTAAGACAAAGCAAAGATTGATTTCCTGGGAGGTCTCCTCTTCCATGTTTGCAGTGGGGGCTCCACAAAGATTTTCCCCAGCCCTGAAAAGAAGAACTAGAGGTAATATCCCATTCATTATGTCTTAGAGATCAGTGAACTTAGCCGTTTCCCTTCAAATTTAGCACACCTGGAGTTAAGGCAAATCATGCCCTCAGAGACAGGATGTACCTTTTATCAGGATGAGCTGATGTTTTTCAAAGAACGGACATGGTGCACAAACCTCTGAGGTGTTGATACAGGATAAAAAACAACCCTGGACAGGTCCAAAAATATAATTACAGTCACCTCAAATGCTTGAACTTGAACTGTCACATTTTTCACCCTAGAAATAAGGGAAGAAAGAACTGGCCAAGGAAATGGAGCCTGTGAGTCATCAAATGTGCTTCATCTATGTTGTATCACTTTCTAGAAAGGAAAATATATATGTCTTTCAGGACAGCAGTAGGAAAGAAACTTTACTGGGCTGTCAGTAAAAAGTGAATTTCAGGCACTGAAGTGGTTTTTGTTGTTCAGTATTAAAAAAGGAAAAAAAAGGAAAGAAAAAAGAGAAGTGTGTGGTGCAGGCCCACTCTAAGGGCCATTTATGCCCAAGTGGCCGTTGTCAGGAGGGTCACCTGTCTGCTGCCTTCTCTCAGGCTGCACACACAGCACTACTCTCAGCCCCTGGCACACAGAACAGCAGCACACACCTGTACTTCAGCCACTGCCACATGCAGGTGATTCCCAAAAGCCCCAGCAGCCCACAAAGTGCCCTGGATGTGAGCACACGTCCTACCCTCAGGAAGTTCCAGGGACTCTGAGAAATTCAATGCTAAACTAATATTCCAGCTCAGTGGCCACAGTTAGGTCATCTGTTGTGAAACACTGCTCTGTAAACACAATCTGCAGCTCACTGAAGGGTGAATTCTGAAGCACAAGGGAAAAAATTAACCCTCTTGTCAAACTCAGGACTCTGCTGCTCCTCCTATTTTCAGAAACAGCAATTTGTTATCAGCAGTGTGGGATGCAGCATGGAGTAACTCGATGAGAGGCAACACGGCAGTTATTTGAGTTTGCTGGGGAACAGAGCAAAAAAAATAGAGGAAAAAATATGATTGTTCTGCTACTCCCTGAGAGGGGAGGAGGTCTAACACAACATCCTTCACAGCACTAAGTGTCATCAGCCTCCTTTCTGACACAACAAACAAATCCTTCACCTCTGCCATTCCCAGCACCCCTGCTGGAACCCTGCTGTCCCCTCCCTCATCCATAGGCTGCAATCCTACAACCTGAAGGACTGCAACCCAATCAATTGGTTTAAGAACTGCACAAACAGAGTTGTAGTCACTGTGTGCAGCACAGGGCACACACAGAGCAGCTCTTCAGCCTACACTACAGCCCACAGCAAACAGCCTTTGGGCTACAGGAAGATTCACAGTGAACAGACACATCAGCAGCAGCCACTGACATCCCAGCAGCTCACTGCTCCCTTCTACCAAACCACAACAGAACACTTTTGCCAGGTAGCACATTATCAGGCACCAACGTTATGGTGAGAGACTTTGGGGAGCCACGGATTTTTCCCTGTGTATGTGGAACTCCCTGTACCACGTTGGTTTAGGATACATGGCCACATATCCAGAACGTGCCTTAGCAAGCAGGGTGCAACTGGCTAAGGGAGCAGTGCAAATGCTGGGACTCCCAAACATCCAGATCAGATTGTAAGGCCCTAAAGGATTTTATGACTGTAGTTTGGCAGGCATAAATACGGATCTGAGTTGTTTCAGACAGAACTCTAACCCTACCTGTAGGGAAGCAGAAGTATCTACCCTGATTTGTTCCTCATATCTGATTTGATTGACAAAATTGCACCAACAAAGCTCTACAGCCTCCTCTAATGTTTAAAATGCAAATCTAAGACAATTCCAAGGAAGGTATTTGAACCAAACAGGTGACCTTATAAAAAAGCTATCAAGTTTAGACAGCAGAAAGCTCTGTAAGGTGTTAAAAAGAAACTGACAGTAATTAGAGCAAATTTACAAAATAAAATTATACATACAAAGAAAACAAATACTAGAAATTACATGTGAACAGAAGAGCCCATTTTCAACCAGTGGCCTGGTTGCACAGCAGAGGACACTGAAACAAGTTACATGAAAGAAAACTACCTTATTCTTACTAGAGTCCATCCCAAAGTCAGTACATCTGTGTTCCACAAACATGTCATATTCATCAAAACTGTCGGGGTCCAACAGCAGCAGAATTCGTTCCCTTGCTGTCAGCTTTCCCTGGAACAGAGCAGGCAACAATTAGCAGAGCCATCAGGTGGTTCTGGCTGTTTGCTGACCCCCAGCAGATGCAGTTTAATCAAGCAAAACCTCACTTGATCTGCCACACTGAGTCCATTAAGCCACTGCAGGCCTCCAAAGCTGGAAACAGCCTGTGTAGTTATTATCCTCCTCAAAAACAAACATAATGCAAGCCAGACTCTCAAAAGAAGGCTGACTGTTGGAGCAGCACAGGAGAAAGGAAACAATCTCAGAGACTTTTCAACAGGATATAAATGCATCACAGCTATTTTTGCCTACACATTTAAATGCTGCTATAAAGGCCTTTTTTTTACTCTTAACCAGGGAATCCTTCCACAGGTAGACCAGTCCTCCCCAACAGCTCAGGGTTCAATTCACCACACTCAAATACTGTTTGACTGCAGTAAATAAGAGGGGAGAGGAAGTGTGACAGCCTGTAGGGAACTTCTGACAAAACCCTTCTTTTTCCTGCGGGACACTGTTATGGGCATAAGTAGAGTAAGGGTCAAAAACAGAATCAATTGACCAGATATACAAGTCCCCTGTTCAGTGTTATGAAGTAAAAGATGACTGCAAAGTTCTTTATATCTTAACCTACGAAACCAATCTGTTATTTCCAACCATGGTAAGCACCTGTCTGCAAAGGGCAGGGCACCTGGGCTGTCTCCTTTAGGGGATGATGTGATCCTGCATCAACATGACATTATAAGACAGCTCAGCTTCTACAGAACATCTGACCAGCAGGCCAAAAAGCTCTTGAAAAGTAGCAAATGCAGGAAAACCTAAGGTAAGCCATAATTTTAGTTTATATAGAAGATTAGCAGTTTGGGGCCCTAGACATACAGAAGTACTTGAATATTGGTGTGTCAGTGTCCTGAATGTAACTCAGAGACTGAACTCACTTCAGGTGTTGTATAACTGGGCAGAGACACTGGCAGGCAGACTGATCACTGAGGGAGCCTTCAAGGGAATCACCATTCCTGCCTCCTTGATGCCTACAAGCCACCGGGATGCCACCAGGGCCTTGCACCACGCTGAAAAGGCGTCCCAGCAAGCAGCAATTAATGAAACAGGAAACCTCTGCTGTCACCCCATCAGCACTGCCTGCATTCTGAACGACAGAGGCAGGAAACTAAATACCCACTGCTGTCATCCCTCCCACCTATCTTTTCCTCTGCCTTATTTCCACTCTTCTAACTCTTTGCTCTCATCTCAGAGATCAGCTTAAATTTGCAACAGCGGTGTGAAGATGAAGCTGTTGTTCAGAAGTGTTAAGCAACCCAGAACTGAGTTACCATCCCACTGACAGGCAGAAATTGCAACTTCTATCTACACTACCTCTCATACATATTACAGCCAATCTCGGGACCACTCTGAGGTAAAGAAATTAGTAAAGCAATTGTTCTTTTTTCTACCCAGAGTAACAGGCAATGCAGTCCTTAGCGCTGCTTGGGGAAAGCTTCCCGCAAAGGGGCGTCTGCAGGCGCCAAGCAAAGCCGCGAGTCCCCAGAGCCGAGCGAAGCCCCGCAGCGCACGGCCTGCCCTCCCCAGCGAGCGTGCGCCCGGCGGCAGCGGGACGGGGCTTTGTCCCCGCCGGCCACCTGTGCTGGGCTCACCCGCTTGTGCTGGGCGTCGATGCGGGCCTGGCCGCCGCCGAGCAGCGCGGCGCGGCGCTTCTCCTCGATGCGCTGGGGCACGGGGACCGAGCGGGCCCCCGAGGCGGCCCGGCCCCGGCACAAGCCCACCGCCCGCCGCAGCACCCGCACGGCCGCCATGTCCCGGCACTGCGCCTGCGCGCCCGCCCCGGCCCCGAGCCCGGCCCCGCTCCGCCGCCCGGGTGTCCCGGCTGTGGCAGGGCCGTGCGGGGCGCACGGCTCCGGGGCGCCTGGATACGGCTGCTGCCTGAGCCCAGCTCTCCGCGGCCGGCTAGTTCATCGCTGTTGTCTGTGCACAGAGACCAGCAGGAAAACCTCATCAGCTTTCCCCCCTTTCCTGCGTGGCGGAGAGATTTGTGGCACTTTAGAAGTGGCGAAGGCAAGCAGAGCTGTCAGCTCGCAATATTAGCTGTCCTCTCTTTGTTCCAAATGCCAGAAAGTATTTGTAAGGAAAACAGTCCTTGTGACACACCGGCACCGATTCTCTGCTGCCTCCTGTAAATAGGCACTGTGGCTCTTGTCACGGCACCCTTTCGGACGGAGGAGGCAAATCGAGACCCGTTAAGAAGGGAGTGGGTCAGGATGTGCGGGGAATACGCAGCGCGCTCAGCGTGTGCCCGAGCTGCAGTGTATCCGCAATCCAGAGATCTGATGTCATCGCCTCCCAGGCAGTTCTCCAGCGTGCAGGCACAGCCATCTGTGCAGCAGACATTTGTTACCCCTGCAGGCCACCTCCGCCACCGACCACCAATAAACCAGCGGCCAGTTCCAAGTAGGGCGAGGTGAATATTGCCGTAAGTGTCCACATACCACACATGAAAGGCACGAGCATGGCCCTGTAGATACCACAAGTCCAAAGAATCTCCAAGAATGGAAATTCTTGGATTACATAGCATGTACAAGCTGTCGTACGATAATTCATTTTGAAAGGGCTCTCAGGCTCCAGTCCAGCCTCCTACTCAGCACAGACTCAGCACCGAATTCATACCAGTTTTCTTAGGGCTTTTGTCAGTTGGATCTCAAAAGAGGCAAGGACAGAGGCTGGCACACCTCTCCCAATCCGGCTCCCAGTGCCTGATTCCACCCCCACCCATTCTACTCAGTAGCAAGCTGCCCCGTTTCAGTTTAGCACAGCTGCCTCTTGTCCTCTGACTGTCTCCTTCAGCCAGGAGGGGTTAGTGAGGTGACAGCCACAGGCTCTTCAGTATCACAAAGCAGCTGTTAGAGATGTCCCCAGTGTCCACTCCAGGCTAACGAAGATAAAGCCCAGTCCCCCAGCCTCTCCTCCTGGGGCAAGTGCTCCAGCCCTTCACCATCATGCTGGCCCTCCTCACCATGATGTGCTAGCCTGGACACAGCAGTATAGCAAGAGCTCCTCTCAGAAACCCCGCCCAGGGTAAGACACCGGCCATACACTACTCTTCCCTCATGCACAGAACCCCTCACTTTGTCACCAGAAGGCACTGAGGTTGGTCACACGATTTATTCCTGGTTAATCTATGCTGGCTGTTCCCAATCACTTCTCCATGTGACCACAAAAGGCAGCCAAGAACACTTGTGCCATGGCTTTCCTCCCAGACCAAATTGAGGGGGATCACCTTACAGTCCCAGGCTTTTGTAGATGGGAGTAGCCCCAGCCTTTCCCCAGCCATCAGGGATCTCCCGGATCTCCATGACCTTTCAAAGATAACTGTAGCATCACTGCAACACCTGCCAACTCTCTCCACTCACTTGGGTCATCCTGTCTGGTTCCCCAGAATGTGTCAAACTTTCTCAGTAGCTGCTGACTCACACTCCCACTACAGGAGCCCTCTCCTTGAGCCCTGCCTGCAAGCACAAAGGCCTGGGGGAGACCAGGGCAAGAAAGGCACCAAGTACCTCAGCCCACACAGGCTGAGCAGGAGGCTGTTTCAGCCCCCAGCCAGAGTAGTTGCAGGATGCCAGCTGCATTCCTGACCTATCTGTGAGATAGCTGTGCCTCTGCAGCAGCCAAACAGGCATTTCACCCTCCCCACTTCAGGAAGTTTCTCCTGGTCACAAAACAGCCCAGGCAGAAATCAGACCACAGATGTTTGAAGCAAAAGTCTCCACTATCCCCCTCAGGTGGGTTCAGCATCACTCAGGCTGCCTGCAATAGCTTCTTCGTTAAAAATATGCTCAAAAGAGCAACTCTGCAACTTCAGAAATTAAAATAATCACCACTCAGAACATGAGTCACATGCAAAAGAGGTTGGGAATCTGCATTCTGGGAACAAAGGGGTTTCAAAAAGTCCCCACCCTGGAAGACAAGGCTGGCATGGCGAGGGAAGCCAACAGAGGCAAAAGGGCATTCTTTGGATAGCTGAAGTTCTGCTCAGTAGAAGAATAGGAGGGAGACAAAATTGTCAAGAGTTGCAGGTTACATGTTAAAAAGCAGGGTGAAGAAGCCAAAAAATACTTTCAGGAGCAACTTGCTGTAAGTATGAAAACTAGTAAATTCTCTTTCAAGTACTTGAGAAGAAGGAACCACGCCAGAGATTCTGGCAATAAGACAAGACAAGATTAAAGGGACTGTTCAGACTATCCAACAGAAAAAATAATTATTATTTTTGCTTTGTTTTATCTGAATTTAGTGCAAGGGAATTTGAGAAGATTTCTGGGCTAAAAAGTCTGGTTTTTTTCTTGAGTTTTTACTTGGATGTTTACTGGGACTGAAGGTCCTGTTTCACCCCAAAGAATAGAAGATTAAGTTATAGAACAAATCCTTCAGAACCAAACTGTTTTCACCTCAGTGTTATAGTGTCCTTCAGAGATAACTTGCTTAAATATAAAGTCTCTTGCTATGGCAGGCAGCTATTGCAACATCAGTTTTTAAGGCAGGCATTAAGGGACCTAAGAAAACTTTAAAGCTGTAAATCCAATATGAATTATGAAGCAAAATGCCAAAAAGCCCACCAATCCAACCCACAAAACAGCAGTATTAGCAAACACATAAAAAGGAGATACTGGGGAGCAGTTGGCAGAGATTTTGTACAGAGATTCCTGCCATGCACATCTAGTGGCTTTATTTAATGAAGTCAAACATATAAAAGGGAGATCCTGTTCATATAATAGATCAGATTTCCAGAGGCCTTTGAGAATGTCCCTGATGAGGAGCTCTTGAAACTAAGTTGTCATTAGATTAAAAGGAGTTCACCTCACAGAGCTCAGAGAGAAATGTAATTCAAGCAGATGTTAAGATGCACTGGGGAAAACCAAACCCCAGGAATACACGTTTGTTCACAAAAGGAAAAAGTTCACAATACCCCTGGAAAAAACATCAGCTCCATTTTCAATAGCAGCCAAAGAGTCAAAAGGTCCTGGACACTAATGGAGGAGGAATCTACCTAAGAATATAAAATGAAAGGAGCTGCTGATCTCTCTGTAGGTCCTCAAGACACAAATTGCTGGATGACTATGCTAGGAAAATATCACAACATGCTTACAATATTATTACTGTTCCCTATGTATTTGTCACCGCCTGCTTTTGGAAGCAGGACACAGCTCTGACAGCCATTCGTACAGTCCAATATTGTTAGGATTGTCAAGTTAGAGATTGTCACAAGGATGCATCAGAAACTGAAAATTCTCCAGGCAGTTTCTCAGGAAGCCCCCACAATGCAAATCAGTGAAAGAGGAGCAAGTATTTTCAGGCCAAATCCAGTTACAAGAGGATTTAAAAAATGAGAAAACAGTCTCCTGATACTCAATTTTTCTATATTCCATCAAATAGTAATTTGTGCTTGGTTTTGGTAAACAGAGTAGGGAATAAAACCCAGTTCCACCATCAATTTGTATTGCTGTAGGGAACCACCCAAGGTCATCAAAGTCAGCTGATGTGTTTAAGTCAGAGGGGGAACTCAGGTGTGTAAGAGGCACATTCTTGTTGTATGTATGGTAGCCAAATGAAACTGGAGTATATGCAGAGTTGAACCAGTATTTCTGCATTAGCAGTTTGGCTCAGAATCAGCTTAACTATTTAGTGTTAATCCCAGATCATCTCTACTTGCTCTGAGCTGTTCCAAAGTGAGAGTCCTGTTCTGACAAAACTCCCGCACTCCGGGAAGCACAGTATTGACCAGACTCACAACCCACATCAGAGATAAGCTAGGCACTCACAAACAGAGCAGATCTCCTCCAAAACTGCATTTATAGCTACTAAGGGTAGAAGTCACTGCTGTGATTACATCAGACATGCTGTACAACGTGTGATTGTCTCAGTAAGATACTCTATGAATTACATATTTTAACCAACTATCAAATACTTGAATTGCATTGTTAAAAGGAAAACTTCATATTCTTTGATACAGCAAAATCATCAGTCTGTACTGCTTTCTCAAAAAAGCCTGTCAGAAGGCCTCTGAGTGAAGATAAAGTGTTTGTCACGGGGTCACTGCAAAGGACCTAGTGAAGGATGTAGTTGTAGTCTTACAGCTTCAAAATAAGGAAAAGCACTGAGAGGATTAACCATCTATCTGTCATCAGGCACAAGACTTCTCACTACAGGACACCAGAAATGCTCTAGTCAAAAAAGAGCTGCATAGAGGACATATGGATCTAAGAAGTCACCTTTAGGAAGTCACAGTAATACTTATTTGCCTGGATTGGAAACAAGGCAGTTAAGGAAACAAGTAAAGCCAGTGTTTTCCAGCAGCTCTTCTGCCCCACTTACAGGTAAGCCCCAAAAGAGAAAGGCCAGAGTATCCCTGCTTAAGTAATAATAGTAAAACAAACCACCAAGCTAAAAATTTATTTTTTGAAAGAGGGGCTCCTTGTGTGAGTTTCTGTAGTACTTCTCAACCCCACAGTTCAGTGGGCAGTAGGGAAGAGCACGATGCTCCTGGAAGCAAAAGTTAACAGCCAGCTCACTTATGCCAATTCATTTATGCAAATGCAGAACTTGCTCACATGCCCCTCCCAAACCTGAGCTGGCAAACAGGTGTAAGAGCTACAGCAGGAGTAGAGTGGTCAGGAGTAGAGTGGTACTTCATTGGTACTGGACTGACAGAGGGCACAGGATTCTCATAGCACTTAGAAACCAACAAGAACCCCCAACCTAAACAAGCAACAGCTGTCTTTGGATTTACAACTCTATATCCAGAGAAGAACTTTAATTTCTTTGTTTAGCAGCATCAGAAAAACATTAACAGCTTCAGTGATAAGGTGGACTGCTGTGAGCTCTATCAATGACCTCCTTCTACGCTTCTGGCATGCATATTGGGAATCTGTGCTGTGACACTTTTGAAAGGTAAGCTAAACAGCTTTTTTTCATTAGCTGCAATATAAAGTTCACTCACATGGTTCATGTAAGTACAACTATAAGGCAAAAATAACTGAAAAAGAGGGATTTGATCTCACCTGACAGAACTTCAGAGTTTCACAGATCTACCTCTTTGATTTCTGCTTATACAATTTAACAACAACAGGAGGAATTTGAGTACCAAAGGTCTACTATGATATGCAAAATGCACATACTTGATGCTGATTCAAATAGAACAATTATTAGGCCAGACGTCCTCACACAGCTGGAGAAAAGCTATTGCAGCTACACCCATTAGCCTGGGTCAAACTGGGGAAGGGCTGGGAGAACTGAAAGAGAAAACTGGGATGAACAATAAATGCTGGAGGAGATGGCCTATAAATTCATCCTATGAAAATCCCCTTCAAATATATCCCCCAAATGAAGTTAATGAATTGTGGGTGACTGGCTTGGGGAGAACAATAAGCAAACCCCTTAACAATAGTGACGTAGTGGGTGGGATTTGTACTGAGATCCCAAGGGCCTTAAATTTGTTGGGGAATATTCCTTCTCAGATCCTTGTGAATCCAAACCACAAAGAGACTCCTGTTTATTTGCTGGGTGTTTCTGAAAGTGGTAGATAATTTAAAAACACCAAAGAACACGAAACAAACAAAACTCCACGCACAAAGAATTGGTGGGTCTAACAGGCACTGCTATAAAACTGTACAGCACTGAGTATTCCAATGTCCAACAGCAGATAAGAAATGTTCTGGCTTAGAACAAGGAATTCCTCCTACCTAGTGTGTAAAGACACAAACTGCACTGCACTATTCCAGGTCTCAAGATTGATAATGGAGATGCTTTTTTTTTTTAATTCACTCAAAAAAAAAAAAAAAAAAAAAAAAAAAAAAAAAAAAAAAGCCACCACCAAAACCCCACAACAACAACAGCAAAAAACAACACCTTGCAAAAAACACTTGCAAACGCTTGCCAAGAACGGTCCCAAATAAAAAAAGCAGAAATTGGCTTCATCTTATATGGAGGTGAACTTGAATGAAAGGGCCATTGCAACCACTTCTATAATCCATAACAGAGGGTGTCCCTGGTGTTGTGGGTGTGAACCTCTCAAATCAAAACCAGCAATTCTTAGAGAGGGATGTTGGTAAGAGATTAGTAAGCAACTGGAATATGTTTCTAAAAAGCATGGCCGCTCTGGAATAAGGTAAAAGAATACTTTTGAACACAGAGGAGAAAATTTGTTATAGTGGTAAAGTCTGTGATTTGTTCATGAATATGAAAGGGAGGCAAAACCAATGGACTGGGAGTACCAGTATGCTCTGCTTTACCAGGATGCCAAAGGCATGTCATAGTTGGATACTCCCTGAAATATTTGGGAGTTTAAAGCTAAAAGGACAATCCTATGAGACAAATTCAAGGTGAATTAAAAAGGCACAAACAAGTGAATTGATGCAGTTTGTGCACCAGAGCAGTCTCTGCAGCTGTGTCTCGTTGGGATGGTAACAAGGGTGAGCAGGTAGCCATGGATCACTTAACAAAGGGCCACAGGCTTTGCAGAGTTATGACAGCCATCCCGAGCTCCTCTGACTGCTTTGTGGCAGAAGTCAGTCTCTGTCTTTCTTAGAAGCTGTGGGGGAATGCTTCTTGTTCCTTTCTTCTGCAGTTACTGTGATTACCTATTTGTTGGTGTTTGATTTGTTTCGTTCATTCATTAATAGCATCAGCCCAGAAAACAGTGTTGTTGGAACTGTTACAATCTCTCTGGTCCTACCCTGCCTCTCTTCATGATACTCAAAATGCAGTGACACAGAAGGAAGCCTGCATCAAGTGAAACCAGCAAGCAATTAGAAATAAGCTTGCCATTGGCAGCCAGCTGAAGGAAAAAACAACCCCCCTAACAAAACAAGGACAAAACCCCACCTATTTATTCACATCCAAGCTTTCAGAGGCAGTGTATGTACTGACCTGTATTTTTCTCTACTCAGTTGATACCTTTCCCTTAAACATGCAGTGCTGTAGGAATCAGACACTAG
This sequence comes from Phylloscopus trochilus trochilus, assembly GCA_016584745.2. Classification (NCBI taxonomy): domain Eukaryota; kingdom Metazoa; phylum Chordata; class Aves; order Passeriformes; family Phylloscopidae; genus Phylloscopus; species Phylloscopus trochilus. Next base: position 983,344 of record WQNJ02000094.1, read on the forward strand.
GATACACCACTTCCACGGCAGAGGAAAGCTACTTGAACACCTCATGTTCTTTATTATACATTTACAAAGAACTGTTCACTCAGATCTAAATGTTTATTCTGTTCAAGTGCTGTAGGGAAGAATCAAAAACTATCACCCAAGGACCTGGGCCACTAACATAGGTATCTGTGTTTGGCAGAGTTAATGTGCAATATTCTAACCTAATCTGAACAAGGAGTCTAGTTTTTCCCAAACACGATACGAACTGGGAAATGAAATAATGTTCCTATTCCACCCTTATTTTCCAGTGAAACAACAAGGGGATTTACTCAATGGTTTATTGAATGCTTCAGTGCTCATTCAAAGTTAAGCAACTACCACTGGCCAGGGAGGGAGACCTGTCCCACAAGGCTGTGAGCCTGAGGGAGTAGCAAAGGTGGCTGCTGCAGGGAGAAATGGTATCAACTACAAGAGTCCCATGGTATCTGAGTGAGGAGAGCAGAGCAGGGTCAGCAGCAGCAAGAAGGGTGACCCCTGACCAGCAGCCATCTGCAGCAAGGAGCAAGGTCCAAGGGCAGAGCCGGCAGACCCAGGGTCAGGGACCAGGAAGAGGCCAGCTCTCATGCTTGAAAGAAGCTCCTAAGGCACAGCAGAGAAGGCTCAAGCGGAACTTCTCCCCACCTGGGTGTTTCTCAGCAGCCTGATGGGGGTCACCCAGGTGCAGCAGGTCAAGGCTGAGCCAAGCCCTGGGGCAGAGAGGCTGCAGAGCTGGGGGGGGGGCACTCAACCCCTCAGTTGCTGTCACCATCCCGTTTGTCCCAGTGGTCACAAACAGCTGAGGCCCCAACCCACCCTCTTGAGACAGCAGGACTCCTCTTGCAGGATAGTGATGGTGACAGACTGGAAACAATGACCAAGAGAGGCAAGAAAAATTACATCTGTCGCTTGGACTGCACTATTAGAAATGAACTCAGAGGTTTGGATAGAAAAAAAAGTGAAATTCAGCAGATTAGACAGCAATAATGGGGGAAAGAAAAGCACTATGGCCTTTCTCTGGTCTAAAAGGTATGACCGAGTCAGTCTTGCTACTCTTGAAGTTCCATATTCTATTATTACCATAATTTTCAGGAGTAATAATTCTTTGTAGTCCTAGAGAGTTTATATTATCTGTCTTGCCAGGATTGCAATTGTTCTTAGGTGGAATCCAGAGCTACTCATTTAGCTCCATCAGTCAGTGCCAGAATAGTGCAGGTTAATGCTGTGGATGGGGATACTGAGGTTTGGCTCTGGAACCCTACTGCTGCCAACTGCTGAATCCTGGCCTGTGGATGACACCTCAAAGGAGTGTCTCCCAGAAATTAGACAAGAATGGTCAAATTCTGGGTGTTGGGTGTCAAGCAAGTTCCTTGCCTAAGAGCCAGAGCAGCATGAGAGGGGGCTGGGAGGGGCTGAGAGTGTTCAGGACACTGTGTGTTCAGAGTTTGGCAGAGGACATGATACAGGGAGATGTGTATGAGAATGTGGACTTGGTGGGAATTTGCTTGGATGTTATTTCAGTCTGTTGGCTTGGTTCAGCACAGAAGGTGTTCCTGGCAGTAAGCTGAAGAAGGAATTGGGCATTTTACAAGCAATGTAACAGCAGGCTGAGGGTGAGAATGAAGATTCTGTGCCTTGGAGTGAAGTCAGGTTGGGGGTTTGATGTGTGTAAGGAGTTACAGTCCAGAGATGGTTACTGAGCGCTTGCTGGGAGGCAGAAGGGCATTGTAGGTGTGCATGGTAACATGGAGATGCACCCACATGGCCTGCATCTGGGCCGTGTGGGAACAGTGCCAGGTGGGCAATGAGCTGCTTGATGAGGACCACAAATGCGAAATGAATATCTAGAGTCAAGACCCAAATTCCTGTATTTTGTGTGTACACTCATTTTATGTTGGGCTGGAAAGTTATGGGGATTCATGGAGTGAACATGGAACTAAAAGGTACGGGTGGAACTCCTTGATTAGTTTCACATGGGCAACTCCAAGTGAACATAGAGGGCCAAGTGGGAAAAAGGAGAAGCTCTGTCAAGTCAGTTCCCCAAAAGGCCAAACACAGAAGCAGGGAGAGGGCTGCCCGATGGTGCCGGCAGTATTGCAAGACAAGGATCTACAAGTCTGTGGAATGGCCTTGGTGCTTACATAGGAAATAAAACAAGTTCCCTCCATAAAAGTCCCGCCTGTGCCTATATCTTGGTCATACCTGCCCTCAGCCTGTGCATCCACTGCTGTGCTATACGTGAGGTCTCCAGCACGAACGCTTATGACAGACTTCTGCCCACAGAGCCGCGTGTGGGAGGTTGGCGATGTCCTGAGGGGTTTGTGCGCTCCTCAGCTCCCGCGCCACCTCTCCCAAAAGCTGCCCGGGCCCACAGCTCCCCGGACTCGCTCCGTGCCGACGGAGGGGGCCGATGTGTCAGCGGGCAGCCCAAGGTATTGACAGGCCTGGCCGCAGGTTTCAGCACGGCCTGAGGGTAGAGGCGGGGCCGCTTCCTCAGCCCGAGCGGAGGCGCTCGCCATGACAGGGGCGGGACGCGGCGTCCGCGCCAGGCCGCCGTGAGGGGGCAAAGCCGAGCCACGGCGGGGCGGGGGTGCGCGGCGCGGTGTGCGAGGCGATGCTGCGTGAGGCGATGCTGCGTGAGGCGCAGTGCGAGGCCGCGGCCGGGGCGCCGTGCCGAGCCCCGTTCGCGAGGAGCTCGCGGCGCCTCCGGCGGGCGCTGAGGCGGCGCGCGCCCCTCCCGCCCTCCTGCGCGCGGCCCCCGCTGCCAGGTCGGGCGCCGCTAGAGGGCGCCGGCGCCCCCCCGCCCCGCTGCGGGCGCGCATGCGCGGCGCGGGCGGCGGCGATGGCCCCGCAGTGACGGCCGGATCTAACGGCGCCACCGCGGAGCGCGCGCGGCCCGCCCGGCCCTGCCCGCGCGCCCACCGGCCCCGCGCAGGAGGCGGCGCCGCCGCCGCGGTGATGCGGCCGCGGTGAGCCCCGGGTGCCTCCGCCGCCCTCCCGCCGCATCGGGCAGCGCGGCCCCGCCGCCGCCCCGCGCCCGTTCGCGGATCCTGCCTGCGGCCGCCGCCATGCCGAGCCGCCGCTGAGGGAGGCGCCGACAGCAGCAGGGGCCCCGCGGCGGGGCGGGTATGGCCCGCAGGGACCTGCAGTAGCGCCGCCGCCGCTGCCGCCCGGGCCGAGCCGCCGCTCGGAGCGAGGCCTCCCCCGCGGGAGGCGGAGGAGGAGCCGGCGCGGCCCCCTCTGGCAGGGCCGCCGCGGCCTCCGCGCTGCCGCCGGCGCTGCCGCGCGGCTCCAGGTGGCCCCGGACCAAGGTGACACCCGGCCGGCCCCCGCCCCGGGGCCACCTGCCCCCGCGGCCCGCGCAGACCTTCTTCGCACCGCGCAGCCGGCGGCGAGCGAGCGGCGGCGATGAACCCGGTGAATGCCACTGCTCTCTACGTGTCCGCGAGCCGCCTGGTGCTCAACTACGACCCGGCGGACCCCCAGTCCTTTTCCGAGATTAACAAGCTCCTGCCCTACTTCAGGCAGTCCCTCTCCTGCTGCGTGTGCGGTGAGGATCTTTCTTTTGTTCCTGCACAATGAGCCTCCCCGGGGCTCCCGCACGGCCCTGGGCCCGCACCGGGGCTGGCTCGGCCTCGCCTCGCCCGGCCCGGTCCGGGGCAGCTCCCAGCAAAGTTTGCCGGGCCCGGAGCCGCCGGTGCCGCGGCCGCCGGGGGGGCGGCTCGGCGCTCGGGAGCGGTGGAGTGGGAACAGCCCGGGCTAAACCCGCCCCCGGCGCGGGGCAGCCGCGGGCAGGGCCGGTCACAAGGGCAGGGAGGTGGCAGGGGCTGTGTCTCAACAGCCGCGCACGCTGCGAAGGCGGCGGTGGCGTGGAGAGAGTGTTTGCCTCCAAATGCAGCGCTTTATTATGGTCACTGCTTCGGCAGGGGTACGGCAGTTGTCAGTGGTTATTGAAATACCCTGGTGTAGTGGAGTTAATCGCTTTATGGAGGCGATGACTGAGAGCCAGTGTGGTGAAAGATACCCAAAACGATATACAGACCATAGAGGCAGGGAAAGAGGAACTTCGTCATTTTTTCCCCCCTCCTTGAAATGTAAACAATAAGTAATTCCGATTGAAAGCCAGGAATTTTGAGCTGACAGAAACAATAATAGATTTTTTTTTTGTGCCTAGTAGATAATTGTCCTGTAACAATAATTGCCATAAAAAGCAAACAGGCAGGAAGTCTGCTGGGCTTTCCCCACTCCCATCCCCCCAAAAAGAGCATTCTGTATGCTGTGGGCAAAGGCAGTATCCGGAATTTTGATATTATAGTCTGGGGACTACTTGGGAGGAATTGCATTCTGCTGTGCTTATGGAGTTGGGGGCATGTGTCTATTCCTGGGAGGAAGCTCTGGAATAAACTGTTAGATTTCCTTGAACTTCCCTTTGAAGCCTTGGTCAGTGTCGGGAGGGGGCTTTGACCTATTAGACCTCTTGGTTGGTAAATTATTTTAATTCTCCTTTTTTTCTCCTCCGATAGTTTTAAGTCCCGCCCTGTTTGTGTTTGTATTTTCCTGACAGAATGGTTTTATGGCCACTGTGTTTGTCGATACCGCTGTGTGCGTTACACTGAAATTGAATTGAATCGCTGGGGGTTAGGAAGTTAAATATTTTATTTATTTACAGGATCAGGATTTAACTGTCCAGACGGCTAAAGTAGCGTTAGAGGCTTCCTATCCTCCCGCTATTGGCTCCTCCCACTTAAAGTCTTTGAAAATAGAGGTCTGTTTGCACTGGGAAAGAGGGAGCCCGTTCCCAGGATCTCTGCATCGTCATTTCCTGAAGTAATTTGTCTTAAGGATTTTTCCTCATGGAATCCCGATGCTAGTATTGATGCATCTCTGCTTTTTATTTCTTAACACCTTAGGTCCGATTGATTCTAACCCCAGCTGTGCTTTCTTCCCATAAATTCATCCTCCTTTTTGGTCAGTTACCAGACTGCTTTTGTCAAAAAATACACAAATATTGTTCAGATTTTTTTTTAATAAGATATTTGCATTGCTGTGCTCTCTGGCCTCTCTGCTTTAGGCCTGATCTACTGAAATGTGTTCTTTGTTCTCCTTGCCTTGCCTTCTTCCCTTCTTGGCCTTTTGCAGTCTTAGTTTTACAGTCTGTGCTGTTGAAATTGTCTATCTTTAATTTGTTCCTGCCCAAATTCCTGAGCTTTTTTACCCCTTCTTCAGCTTTTCGTGCTTAGTTTTTCTGTCACTCTCAGTTTGGTAGAGCAAACCACGTTTTTAGTTTGTTTTCTTCTATTTCCTTGTGCCTGCATGGACATTCCTATTCAAAAACTACCTCCTGGTGGTTCTGCTTTCTCTCTTTACCCTTCATTTCTTTGAATATTAGGGTTATTCCTTTGGTGTGGTTTTTTTTTTTTTTCTACTGTGGCCAGCTTTCAGATAACTATAGCTGCTGTTTATTTCAAATGTTTTGCTTACAGCTGATTAACCAGTCTTATCTGTGCCTCCTGGACTTCTGTTTGTGTCATGTCTGTATCCAGAGGCCTCAGTAAATTCCACACTCTCTGTGAAGCCATGCAGTAAAACAGAGTTACTCAGGTGTCTGTCTTGAGCCTGAGGTGGTCTTGGGGAGTTGGCCTGCCCCACACAGAACTGCTCACTCTGGTGTTCCCAGTGTCACAAATCTGCAGTTCAGACTGGTAAAGGCCAGTCCATCTTTTTCTCATTTGTTTTTTTTTTGTATTCCTTTTCTCTTAGTCCTAAAAGCTGTTACACCTTTTACACCTTCTGAATATTTAAGGTAATTAAATCCTGTATAGCCATCAAAGCCTTTTTAGCTTTGGTGCTTCAAAAGTTAAAAATCTAAGTACTGAAGTAAAGGCTATTGAAAGATCATGACAGTGAGCACTAAGGCCACCCAAAACTCTGCCAGAATCCCAGCATATTCTGATTGGGAGGGACCCACAAGGGCCATGGAATCCAGCTGTTAGTGAATGAGGGAGTGAACCCAGAACCTTGGTGTTCTCAGCACCCTGCTCTGACCAGCTGAGCTGACTGTGCAGTGTGGGTTTGGGTGTTTTGTTCTAGTACTTGAAAGCTTTTCTGATGTTCATTTCTTTCTGCCCTGTTTGTTTTAGACTGTGAGACCCAAATACCTGGCTCTGGGTCTGTGTACATGGAACCTGGAGTGTCTGGTACTTTCCTTGCACAGGTCTTTGTAAAGTGCTAAGTGCAAAGGTTTAAAAACTCTGCTTTGTTGGAGAAATGCTGCAGGAAGTATCAGCAGTGGTTAAAGTCTCAAGTGCTGGGCTTCCAGGAATTCCCTTGGGAAGTTACTCCACAAATTAGTGCTCCTTATGTCATCAGCTTTTTCTCAGTGTGTAATCTCTCTTGAGTGCATTCTGTAATGCTTTGTTATGCTGTAGGTATTAATTCCATGGTCAAAATTGTCCCTTTAATTTTAGGGAATTGTTTTTAGGAGAAATGAGTGCCAGCTACATAAATCTGCTAACATTCCTGGGCTTCCACTGTGCTCCCAAAGCACGAGGCATAAGCCAGCTCATTTCCTTGTGATCCCATAGTCTTTTACACCAGCTCACATAGCAGGGGGTGGCAGAAGTTTTTGGACCCACATAATTATGAAGTTTTAATTAAAGCTCTGATTTCAGATTCAGTTTGGCACACATGGAGTTGCAGCAGTAGAAAGCCAAAATGTAAATACAGTATGTCAGTGTAAGTCAGCTGAATCAGTTCTGGGTGGATTCAAGGTCTCCCTCTTGCCTCATGATGGGTGATAAGGGTTTGATTCTGTAGTTGGAACAGCTGTGTGTGTATTTCTAGGATTTAAGTGTGATCATGTGACAGTTTCCTGGACAGTGCTGTAGGGCAATACATCATCCTTTTATAGGGATGTATAAGACAATATTTCCTAGAGCTTTTAAAACTTGAAAATAACTGCTCCCAAGTGTGCATTAGGCAGAAGGGCTGTGCCTTGTGTGTTTTGAGGGTGTGAAATGCAAGTTTCAGTCTCTGGAATAAAGTGATTATTATAAAATTGCATGTTAATACCACATTTAATTTAAAAATACACAGTAGAATTTATGGAACAAACATCAGTGTTTTAAAGGTGCTGTCTGTTGGGATAAGCATCTTGGCAGTGCCATTCACTGGTTCAGATACCATGCAGGTAACTGCAAATCATTGGTCTTTTCAGCATTACCAACCTTCTCTGAAATTTAGTTCAAATGCATGTAAGAGATATGATTGCAAGTCAGATCAGGTTAGCTTTTTATCCATAGAACACTGCCATCGTGGAATCTCTGAAAGATATTTCAAAGGTATGTGAAAGATTGTTATTGCTGATTGAGAGATTTCTTGGAAGCTGGCAGGGCTGCAGGACAACGTTTTATGCTTGGCCAGGAACCCAACCGGTGCTGGGAAATACAGGATGATAATACAGTTCTTGTCTTAAACATCCTGTAATCCCAGTAAGGGGATGTGAGACAACATGTGGCTTTAGGGAGATTAGGGGAGGGAGGAACAAAGAAACCCATGGCAGCCCTGACTGGTACCTCACAGAGCCCATCCGGTGTTCTGAGGCAGCTCTTGAGAGTTTTAGCCAGGGGGTTGAAGGCTCAGTGGTGCAATGGCATTGTGGAAGCAACTGCCAAGCATGGGCAATGGCGTGGTTTGCAAAAAAAAAAAAAAAACCCACAAAAAAACCCCACACAAACACACCACCAAAAACAAACAAACAAACAAAAAACAACCAGAAAAACCTGCTGACTTCTGTTTTTCTATATAAAGATTAGTGGAAGGATGTTATTTCCCTCCTGCTCTTGTGTAAAAGCAATAGCCTGTTTGGAGAGTCTTATACTGCCAAAGTAAGTTGAATGGAGTGTATAATATAATTACATATAATCAATTATACTTGGCACCAGATCTGAAATATCTCCATAGTTAGATATACACATATCTAACTGGTATACAGTTGTGTAAAATTTTCCACTTTGTGCCATTCTGTCCATGTGAAGGTTTTTTCTCTTCTTCCTTACCTCTCTCTGAGCTAATTCTCCTTTGCTTCTGCAGTTCCTGTGTCCCCCAGTGCTCTTGGGTTGTGGTTCTCAGCAGAGCTCAGTGCTCTGGGCTGCACTGTGTCCCTGGGAAATGGTGTGAACTGGGCCTGGAGAGCTGGACTGAACTTCCCTCAGAGAAAGGGAGATACTTGAGAGACACCTAAGCAGATGGAAACTTCCTGGAAAATTCACTTTCTTGTTCCTGGAATAAGGGAGAAGCAAATTCCCATTATAATAAAACTTAATTATATGGATGATACTGGAGTTCCCATTTGGAATGTGAGCTATGGCCAAGTTGAGCTTCCTTAACAGTTTTAGAGTAAAAAAAACATAAGTTTTATAAGCTTTATGATGGAAAAGTTTAGCTTAGAACTTCTTCCTTGTCCATTCTCCCTAGGTTGAGGAGAGTGAAGGCTGATTCGTGATCTGTGCTGTCAAATCAGAGTTGCCTTTTATGTTTGAAAATTGGTCTGGTGTTGTGGGGTTTTTTAGGTATTTTCTCCATTGACATTTTCTTCTTTCATTTGTTTTCAGTTGTGGGAAATACTGTAAATAAAACTACTGGTAGTTTTTTAGTGATTTAGTTTTTAAAGTGATTTTTCCTTTAAAATGTCGTGAATGGTTGCCAAAACACTTCTGAATTTGTGGAGAGTGTGAAAAATAATCATCTCTGAAACAATCACCAGCGAGCATGGACTAGGGGACTAAGTACCTATCACATACCTTCTGCTGCAGGTATTCTGTTTGTGCTTGGTCTGGAGGGCAGTTGTCTATAGCATGTCCAGTCTCACATCTCTGTACACACCATGTTTTACTCAAGAACCTGTTGGGTGATTTCCTCTTAACATCTCCCTGCTCAAGTTCGTTTCCCTTTCCTGTTTTCAAGCCCTGTGTGTGACTCCTGGGAGAACTGCTTTGTCAAGGTTGTCTGCATTGTACTGCAGAAGTTTTGATAACAGAAAGTTCTGCCAGTAGAATTTAAATTGGTTTCTAAACTAAAAATACTCTTCTGCCTTAGAAGAAAATTGAGTAGGAAGAGAAGTAGCTGTGGTCTCCTCGGTGGCAGCTGGTTTGACGGTGGCTCCCAAAGAGGGTTGCGGTGCTGTCTTGTGCTGGGATTGGAGAGGAGTGCTCCTGCTTGAGGAGCTGGGAGGTGATGGATGGGTTTGGTGGTGCCTGAGGATATTGATTAAACCGATTGTTTTCCCGAGTATTTAAAGAGGAGTTAATGTGTTGCCAGGAGGCATCTTTATTGGGATGGCTGAGCTGTCCTAGTCCATGGGCACGGAGGACTCCAGCACGCGTTCCTCTGCCTTTGTTTTCTTTGCTACCTTACGATTCACACCTCCTGGATATTGTGCTGGAGTCTTTAGTAAGGCCAGAAAACATTCCCTGGGGCTGGGCAATGACTTGAGAACTGATGGCAGTGCAGCCTTTCCTGAGGACGCTGCTTTGCAGGGAGCAAAGTTTTGCCCGCTCTCCTGGAGGAATTACACCGAGTCCCCCCAGTGACAGAATTTGTTTGCCGTGTCTCTGAGCCTCGCAGTCACAGCCCACGGTTGGCTCCCTCGCACACTGTGGCCTTGGAGAGCACACTTCACTCCAAGATTCTGATGGTCAAGCATTTTTGTTTGGTGTGGAAAAATGGTTTTCATTGCTTTTTGTTTGCTCAAGGAATGCGATGAACTTGATCTATAACTTCCAAAGCAAATTCTCACTCTTGTGAGTGTTTCTGCAGCTTAGAAACATCTTATTGTTTTATACCCATAGGAGAAATGGTAACTTTGCTGTTTGCTGTATTTTGAGAAGTTTCAATCTTGACTTTTGGAAAACATCATTATGTGAAAATTGTACACTGCATGGTGAACAAGATTCATTTATCCATCTTCTTAAAGCCTCAAAGTTTGAACTTTACCACCTAGTTTGTTAAAAATGCATTTAGAATTTTTCCTGTCAGGGATTTTGTAAACACAAGGACTTTCAAACAGAGCTATAACATTGACACAGGACTTAGTGAAAATGTTCTGTTATTTCTTATGTGGATGATGGACTCAAAGAACAAGGCAGTCCCTTCTGCACTTAAAAAGCAATTTGTTGTAGTTTTTTTCCTTGAACTTCAGCTGAAGAGGTTGACTGTATTTCTCCAAATATGAAGAAAAATAGTCTGACTGTCTTCTGATCATGGTTAACTTGGGTTCCCATGAGGCTCAAGCAAAAACAGTGCAGTTTTTATTTTTTCAAAGGGTTTACAAACATTAATTCATTAGTCACAACTGTCCCTATTTGAGGGTAATAATGTCTTTAGCGATTTTTTCAGAGTTGTGTGTTCATGGAGGATGTGCAGAAATATTCAGTAGCCAACAGAATGTTTTCTCTTTGAAATAAGTATTTTTAGTTGATTTGGGTCTTTTTTTAGTGCTTTTTTGTGTCTCCCACATTTCCATTTCACGCAACTGGGAATTTATAAGTGTTTGTGGATGTCTTGGTCAAATTCTGATGGTGTGGTTGGGGTGATCTAAGGGTGGCATTTGCAGGAAGGAATCATTTCTCATAGTTCACAGGGGAAACTCTCATTGTTTCTCAGAGTTCTGTGCTGGGAGTCTTGGGGAACATTGTTTTGTTTCTACTTTCTGGCTGAATTGAACCATTTCTCTGTACAGAACCTTGTGTCAAAGCTCATGAAAGGATCACACACATCTGTAGTGTTGTGAGCTGCCCTTAGCTCCACGCCCTCTCCTGTAGCCCTAGGTTCAGAGCTTTGTCCCTGGAATATTGCAAAGATGTGTTTGTGTCTCAGCGAAGAGCACGGCCGCTGCACACATGGACGTGTTTTGGGAGTGTGCTTTGGGAAGCTGTGCAGTGGCTGGGATGCCTGGGTGACAGGGGATCCAGCAGATTTCACTGAGAGGAGCTGCCCAACATTTTTCTACCTGGGACAGCTGCTAGGGCACGGCTAGGACAGACATGGATCTGGGGAATCTGACTCCTGACTTTGGTGCAATTTTGGTGAAATGCATCAAATCCAACATGGTCCAGCCCACCCAAAGTGTAGGTCTGGAAGCGGGGGGTGTTAGGACTTGGGATCTGTGAGACCTTTCCCTGCTGTCATGTCCATAGCAGCTGGCCCTTGCACTAACCTCAGTGAGTTTGAATGTGTTCAATTTTCTTGGGTTTTTTTTAAGAAGTACCCGGATCTCCCACCCCTCTAAAACAGATCCCACACATTTGTTGTATTCCTCTGCAGATGGCTGACAGACCTTTTTGCTGCTCATCATATGCCTGCCTGTCTGTCGTCAGATAGTTTTGCAAATAGTGCTTTTAGGGGCTTTATCCAACTCGAGAAATGCTGCTTTTGTGAGGGTATTTTCTCTTGTGTTTTGCCTTAAAGCCTCGTTGAGCTGCTGCTCATTCTTCAGTGGGCTCCAGCTGATCATTTCTTGGGTGTGAAGATGCTGTGTGGAGTGGCAGGGAGCAGTTCAGGGAGGGTGGTGAGGAGAGCAGGGCTTTTCCTTCCCTCAGTGCTGCAGCTGAAGCTCTGGAGCTGCAGGTAGAGGGGTGGCTGGGCACAAACCCCTGTGCCGAGGTGTCACAGTCAGTGAGAACCAGCTCCTGTCCTTCAGGAGCTCCTAAGCTCTGAAGCTTGACGTGGCAAGTTGTTGGAGCTTTCTGGCTGTTGCTAATTATTTTAGTAGAAACAATCAAATGATGTTTAATCCCAAAATGAAAAGGCTGACAGTGTAGCAGTGCAGCTGTCAAAGCTCCAGCTGTGGATATGACTTTGGGGTCCTTGGCATGTAGAAGTCTGTGTGTGCCTCAGATGGGTAGAGCAGCCTGTTGCTCAGAACTTGGTAGAGGCTCAGCATTTCTGTTGCTGTAATCGTGGTTTAAAAATAAACTCGTGCTCTCCGTGCTGTTTGATGGGCAGGATTGGTGGGTGAGCTCCCTTGCTGCCTCTCCTCCTGTGTGCCCGTGTGCCTGGGCTGGCCCCAGAGCGCTGCTGGTGATCCCAGTGCAGCCAAGATCAAGGACTTCTGCCTGACAAACGGTGCTGATGAACCCCAGGAATACATTTGTATTTGTAAAGGAAACTGACTTTTTTTTTTCTATTTTACTTCTTGCAATTAAGGTTTAATAATGAAATAATTCTTTAGACTTTGGGTTGTTGGAAAAGCCAAGATAATTTTCAGTGATTAATGTTCCAGTAGCATTTCCAAGGACCCTAAATTAGATATTTGTGTTAAGTCCTTTTGTGCCTTTGCAGAGGATAGGTGAGAATGGCTGGAGGTACCTGTTCAAGCCTCTCTTCTCAGTGAATTTCATCCATTAGGAGCGTTTTTGCTGGGTACAGACACCTAACAATTGTTTTGATTCCCAGTTCTTCTTCTCCCTTTGGTCTCAGAGACACAATTTGCAGATGCTTCCCCTGTCCCTGCAGCTGTGAAATAATGCTCATTAAGGACCACAGCAGAAGTATTCTGTGTGGTTTAAGTGACCTCGCTCCTGGGACAGCCTTTCCAGATCAGGGATATTTGGTAAATAATATATTAAAAGTTTTTCCTCTGCTCCTTATGAATTGTAAGTGCTATTATTAATGTATGTATTTAGTCAACCTTTCTGAAATCAGGGTAGTTAAGAGCTGATGTGGAAGGAAAGTCTTATATTGGAGGCTTTGTAAGAAGGCAGTTTTGCTTTTGGTGTATTGATAAACGCTTTACAAAAGAGGGTGAGAAAAGCCAGAGCAGGGTTCAGGAACACCAGGCTCCACAGGGCTGTAAAACTGAAGGTCTGCAGTGAGTAATTGTGGAAATGACTAATGCAGGTGAATGGCTGCACAATAAAATGAAAAATTACATTTAGCTTAGAGAAATACTAAATTATAAACATGGAAAAGTATTCACTTCAGGGCCCACCATGTTTATATCTTGGATATCTATATAAATTTTTAAATTTCTAGAGAGGGGCAGCACTGATGGCCACCAGGCAAAAGTGAGATCTTGGCCTTGCAAAACCTCAAGGTTCCAAAGCAGCTCAGGTGCTGTTGTGGGACAGGGCTGCTGACTTAGTGCCCCTCTCTGAGTATTACAACTAATGAAACTTCATTCTATGGGAAATGAGCATCTTATGGTTGACTCTTTTTTTTTTTTTTTTTTTTTTAACTTGCCAGCACTAAGACTGAGGAGAGTAATAGTGCCACAGAATCCATAAAAAAGGGAAACTTTGAAGAATAAATATTCAAGAGATATGAGTTGAAAGACATTCCTAATGTCTCTCCAGTGTAGATTGCCTGGCATTTACTGGGAGTAGAACTTGCTCTGTTTTTCCTGTCAGTGAGAGCATGTGAAGTGTTGTGTCTTGTCAGTCTGTCTGTTTTTTTCCTCAAAGCCTCCAGAAATTTTGATTTTCCTGTATCCTCTTTTAGCGTTTGTACTTATTCAGGAGTTTCAGCCAAATTTATTTTGGGAGAAATAAAATGCACTGTATGTGATGCTTTTTTTAAAAATCTGATTAAAAGTTAAAGTGGTATCTTGTTTATTTGGTGCCATCTCTGAAGTATAGTTCTGTAAAGCATCATAACTCAGCCTTATTGTCCTAAGGAGCCAAGGGAGGCTGCTGGTGGATGAGGAGTGCTGCTTTGTGTCATTAATTAATTGGGAATTAATTAATGCTGGTGGCTTTTGGCCCTGGGAGCACTGTAGTCCCAAGGCTCAGAAGTGTCAGCACTGGCCAGGGCACTGCTCTTCCTGTTGGACTCAAGATCCAGGGGAGCTGGACCATTGTTGCTGAACTCTCTGCTGAAGGACAGGACTTTGACAAGCTGGTGGGATTTAAAGTTTCGGTTTTGTTCCCTTCAGGGAACTTTTCTCCTAAAATCAAGTCCCATCTTAGGACCACAATGGCCACTTCTGCCTGTGTTGTTGTTTATATCGTGTCATTTCAAGGGAACTTGGGAAAAAACCCAGTCACTCCCCCTGCAGGTTGGACTGTGTGACTTCATTTTCCATCTGCTGGCTTTAAACCTTCCTGTCTGGACGTGATGAGTGTTTTCTGTCTTCTCCTGGTGGGGTCTTGTCACGCTGTTATGGTAGGGCTCGTTCTGTGCCACCTGCCAGCTTGCTGAACGACTGTATTTCTCTCCATTTATTAAAAACTGCTATGTAATGGCAGCCTGAGCACTGACTCTTGTGATTTGTAGCTCAAAACCCAGTTTACATCAAGCCACACCCACCGAATGATGGCTCAGGTGGAGGGCTTGAAGCAGCCCGAAGCTCTTTCCAAAGAGAGATGGGGAATGCAGGGAAAAGTGATCAGAGAGAATGCAATGAGAGAAAATAGCTTTGGTATTTTGGGGCTTTTATCCCAGTCTGCTTTGATATATGCACTTTGCATCATGTTCCCAAGTTGTTTAATTTTATTCACTTGTTGCAGCAGATTGTTTTCACTTTGGAAAATCTGTGTGGGAATTCCCTGATGGCTGTAACTCATCCTGCAGAGGCTCCTTATGGGAGAAGGGTCTGATCAAAGCTGACAATGTGCTGCTGGGAGAGGAGGGAGGCCTGTTGCTGGGGATTACTATAGATACTCTGCAATTTAATTTAGGAGATGGAATATCTTTCTGGCCTAGAGCTGCCTGGAAATAGCAAAGCAATACTGTCACTTTCTGGATATAGGAACTAGTTGCATTGTTTCTATACAGAATTTAGTTTCACTTATTCTTTCATATTTTATCCTTAGGTAATATTTGAGTTGTTCTTAAGGAAAACCAAAGCCATTCTTCCAGGTTTTCCCAATTTTGGCGATCTGCAGACAAACCTTCCAGACTGTCAGTGCTGGGGGCCTGAAACTTTCTGGGCTGTCAGGGGTGTGTGGATTCTTTTAGTAGCTGATTTTTATTAGTCCTTCATTCTAAACAGTGAAATATTGAAAAAAAATTCTTTATTCTGATGCCTTCATGAAATGCTAAATGAAAAATAACACAAAGTCTGCTGTGTCTTCTTCCCTTTAGGAGTGGATATTTCATCATTTTTACATTCCTTTCAGAGTTTTCCCTCTGCTCTCTTCCCATTTGTTTTTACTAATTCCATTAAAATCTTTGCAGTAAGTTGTCATAGGAGTTTATTATTTCACTTTTGGTAAGTTCATAGAAATCTTGTGTGTTCTGCAAATTTCCATGGACAAAGCTGAAGGGGAGAAGGTGATCATTAGTATTGCAGTTGAGAATGTTTCTAAAGGCTGCAGCACACAACGAGTTACAGTGTGATGGTTTTCTTCTTATTTTTATCCAATGTTTTAAAACCAGGTTGGCAGATGGGAGAATTTGTACAGGCAGTTGTTGGGATGGGATGTTCTCTTGTGAATAACTGAACTTTTTGAGTAACTTTTTTTGATAGTACAAAAAAATTCATCCAGTGTTGTCCCGGCAATCTGCCTTAAGTCCATTGTAATCTTCCTCTGTGTTTTTCCCATAGGAAATTTGCTACAAGATCCTATTGCTCCTACCAACTCCAATTGTCAGCATTATGTCTGCAAAACGTGTAAAGGCAAGAAGATGATGATGAAGCCCTCGTGTAGCTGGTGCAAGGACTACGAGCAGTTTGAGGAGAACAAGCAGCTGAGCATCCTGGTGAACTGCTACAAGAAGCTGTGCGAGTACATCACGCAGACACCACTGGCCCGGGACATCATCCAGGCCGTGGATTGCTCTGCAGACCTGCTGGCTCTGCTCAAGGATGGGGCACCGCTCCACGAGGAGACGGAGAAATCCTCGGATGCAGCCCTGGCTCTGTGTCTGACGCATTCCCCAGTCCCTTCCACCTCGGAGCTGGCGACGGACACGCCGGGGGCGTTCACGGCGCTGCCTGAGAGCACCCCCAGCCTGGACCTGCGGGGCTCCGTCATCAACGGGCTGCCCCCCTGCAACGGGCTGTCGGTGGAGAAGCTGGGCGTGAGCATCCCCTCTCCCGAGCACGCCAGCGCCATCGACGTGTGCAGCACCGGCGATTACATCAAGACAGAGGACATCCCCGGTGGCCTGCAGCCCGTGTGTGACACGGTGGCCACCAGCGACCTGTGCCCCGCGGGCATCGACATCTGCGGCTTCAGCGAGGACATCAAGCCGGGCGGGTCGCTGCTGCTCAGCGTCGAGGAGGTGCTGCGCAGCCTGGAGACAGTGTCCAGCAGCGAGGTGTGCGACTCCAACCTGCAGCCCGGCTTGGAGGCGAACATGGCCAACGGCCCCTTCCTGCAGCTCTCTCCCCCTCCCCTCAGCCATAACATTTTCATGTCCACAGATGCTTCTCCTCACGGGCTCTCCTGCACGGCAGCCACGCCCAAGGTGGCGAAGCTGAACAGGAAGCGCTCTCGCTCTGAAAGCGACAGCGAGAAGGTTCAGCCTCTGCCCATCTCCAGCATCATCTGCGGCCCAACACTGGGAGCATCGGCTCCTGTGACAGTCAAACAGGAAAATAAAATGTCCTTGCAGCCTATTGCAACTGTACCTAACGGAGGAACTACTCCCAAAATCAGTAAAACTGTGCTCCTGTCTAACAAAAGCATGAAAAAGAACTTAGAACATGCCCCTAAGAAATCCCACCCGAAAGCCAAACCGGGGGTGCTGAAAACAAAAGACAAGGCAAAGGAGAAAGTTCCCAGCAGTAACGTTATGCCAGGAAGCCCGACAAAAACTGTGTATAAAAAGCCACAAGAAAAGAAAGGGTGTAAATGTGGTCGTGCCACCCAAAATCCAAGTGTTCTTACATGCCGTGGCCAACGCTGCCCTTGCTACTCGAACCGCAAAGCCTGCCTTGACTGCATATGCCGTGGCTGCCAAAACTCCTACATGGCTAATGGGGAGAAGAAGCTGGAGGCCTTTGCAGTGCCAGAAAAGGCCTTGGAGCAGACTCGGCTTACTTTGGGCATTAATGTGACAAGCATTGCTGTGCGCAATGCCAGCACAAGCACCAGTGTAATCAATGTGACAGGGTCACCAGTAACGACGTTTTTAGCTGCCAGTACGCACGATGAGAAAAGTTTGGATGAAGCTATAGACATGAGATATGACTGTTAAACCTTTCTTTCTTTTCCCTGCCATCCGTAGGGGAACTGCTACAGGTTTAAGGCAGCTATGGTTCTGTTTAACTTGCTGGAGCTCCTGCGTTTAGATCACTTGTATCAAGTGTTTTTCATTGCTATGTTCTGTGTATTAGTGTCTGGGAAATAGTTGCAGATAATGGAGGAGTTACCCTAAAACTGTTTTTAGTTCTTACAGCACCTCATAGTTTGAGATCGATTGCTGATGTAAATGATTTTATCACAAGATCTTTTGACAAGGAATATATTTGACCTCATTGTACTTGCTCATGCTTTGTGCTCAGTCAAAGTTTCAGCTTCAGTGTAGCATCCAGATAGTGCATCTCAACTGTGCTAGATGATGGTGTAGAAGAAAAATTGATGGGTTACAGTCACCATGAGCAGGAAATGACCTGACATTCCTGTGGGAAAGGCAGCACTGAGCTGGGGGGATACACTCTGGAAAGGGTAGGTAGTGGTGATTGTGAGAACTGGCTGTGCCCTCTGCTGAACAGCATGCAGTTAAAAACAGGTGAATAAATCTACTGAGCGAGCTGGCGGGCCAAAAGGCATCTCAGGCTGCAGGCAAGGCTCAGGAGGGTCGGGTGAATGCGAAGGTCAATCTCCAGCTTGGATACCCCGTCCTGGTAATGACATCATCCTTGGGGTTTGTCTTCCTGACACTTCACAGGTCGCCTCCCTGCTCAATTACCCCTCTGTGCCAGCCCCTCTGTGTCACTGAGGGGCTGGGCTGGGGGAGAACACCACTGGTACCCTATGAAGGCTCAAGTTCTGTTAGCACCATCCTCTCCCTTTCCCGAGTTCCTGGTGTTTTACTGCTGTTGCTTCTAGGGAGGAGAAGGGGTTTTGTGGGTTCCAGGGAGTCCTTGGCTGATTTTCCCCCCTCTGGTGCTGATCAGTGCCAGGACTACAGGGAGATTCTGCAGCACTTATCACCACTGGGGGGGTTGTTTGATCAGGTTTGTAACAGAGCCGGGACCCCTCCCGTGGAGGTGAGTTCCGCACTGACAGGCACCTCCCAGCCAGGGCACAGGATCGAGGGTTATCAAAGGTCAAATTTTTGGGGTGTTTGCTAAACAGAATAAGCTATATATAACTCACTCCACCCTGAACCTATCTCATTTTTTGCTAAAATGTTGAAAGCAGCTTTTGAAGGTCATTGCTTTTCAACCTGGGCCAAAAGGCTCGAAAATAGAAAAATAACACAAAGTTGTCGAGCTTATCTGGAAAAGTGTTACAGTGAAAGAATTCCTCTTAGGAATTCAGCTTTGTGCAAAAATGGTTGATTTCAGCGCAGTCCCTAAATAAGACTGCAGGCACAAGATTCAGTTGTGCCTTCAGGGCTTCGTTGGAAACCTAAAAAGCTGAGATTGCTTTGTGAAGGCAGAAATTCTCCTCTTGGAATGATAGAGCACAACCCGAACATGGGCTGACTCGAACACAAACATTACTGTCTGATTTTAAAGGCCATTCCTGTTTCAGCAGCATGTTAAATAGTGTGTGGATTTTTTTTACTTCCTTTCCTGCTTCCATCTTCCCTTTCCCTCAGGCAGAGCCCCCGCGGTGCTTTCCGGCCCGGTGCTGGGTGTGCTTTGATTTGGCACAAAGCACGTACAATGACGGTTCCTCACCGAGAAATGAGCAAAACCCTTTGGACACAAATGGCACCTCCTTTTGTTTTGTAGTGTACCATGGTGTCATTTTCTGTGAATGTGGTCAGAGCTTTTTGTTGGTTTTGGTTTGTTTCTCCCCCCGTCTTTTTTGTGGGGTGGGCAGGGTGGGGGGTTAAAGCCATAGGAAGAAAAATGTGATGTACGTGTCCAGTCTGTACTTTTTTGTTTTTGTTTTGCAAGAAGAGTTGAAAAATATTTTTGATAATGAGTAAATGGTGGAAAATGCTTCTTAGTATTCTTGTCTTTATTTGCCAACCCAAGTACCTAAGATCTGTGTTTTTTAGCCCTCATGAGATTTAACGATGTCCTATTAAAATGTATTTAGTTAAACTTGTATGTGATTTTTGTGTTGACCCAGAGGGATCCTACCAGTCTCTAATTTGGTGGTTTGATCGTGACCTACTAATGTAAATCTGTTTCTTAGTCCACTACGTGTAAGCAAAGTAGCGACCCGGAGTCTGGGAGTGGCTGCACAGCACGGGTTGTGTCCGAATGCTTTTGCAGAGCTGTTCAGTTTTGCCGAGATTGTTGATGGTACATTCTTAGGACTTTCATTAAATTGAATACAAAGTACCTTTGGTCCAGAAATGTGGGAGTATTTGGAATCTTTACCATCTCACTGCTGCATTCAATGTGGTACCAAAAGTTGGAGAACTTAGGTCAAGAGTGTTTCGGAGCGTCGACAGGAGAGCCCTGATGGTTAATGTAAAACTGCAAATGGTAGATTCAGGTTGTTTCTAAAAACATTTCCTTTTATGCTGCCACATTCTTGAAATGTATATTAAAATTCAAATTGATTTAATAAATGTTAGTTTTCTAATTCTATTTTGCAATTGCTGAAGGCATCAGTGTGGCATATGTTGAACTCACTGTCTAAATACTACTTAGTGTGTTGATGATTAATTCCCTAATTGTTTAAATTAGGGTTGGCTTGGTTTGGTTTCCTTGCCCTCCTGGCTAGTTGTTCGTGAGCTGAGCAATGGAAAGGATCTCGTCTTGGTGCTGACAGGAATTCCAGCAGCTCCAGCTGGGAAAGCTTTCCTTCCACAGCAGCTTCCTGGTGTGTGGGGCCTTCCTGCCGTGGCTTGGGCAGAGAGCAGGGTGAGAGCGTGGTCCAGCACGGCCCAGGAGGGACTTGGCCCTGCTGCCCATCTCCAGGAGCTGCAGTCACTGGTGGGGTGCAGCTCTGTGCTTGAGCTCCAGCCTGGCCCTGCTGGGAATTCCCAGCATTCCTCCTGCAGGGCTCTGGATCCTGGAGCTTCTCAGCTTTAGCACAGAAGGAGCTGCTTGGGGATTCCATATAGAGGAAAGTTTGTGGTATTCCAGTATTCTTCCCAATCCCCTTGAAGGCAGGGATTAAACTGCCAAACTTTATTAAAACCCTGTAATTTGTAGACTAAGTCAAAAAGAAAAAGCAGCAGTTTATGGTCACATATAGTGGTACAAAATCCAGTGCTTCTGACCATCCAGATCTAAACATAGTTCTGAACAAGGAGGAGAAGCCCTCTGCTCTTCCAGGTGGAGTGTGGAAAGGCTCTTCCCAGGTATCACACATTAGGACACATTCAAACACACTAGTCAGCATGGCCCTTGGTGATAGGGCTAAGGGCAGGGTGGAGCTCTGTCAAAGGCTGGATTTGGTGATCATGGGGGTCTTTTCCAACCTTACTGAGTCTATGATAAACCAGGGGTTGGGATTAAATCCCAGAGGAGGGGGGACAGGGAGACAAAAAATGAACCCTGGATGTGTTACCTTGCGGCTCTCCCAGCAGGAGCTGTTCTCACTCCCTGGCTTGTCTGTCTGTCCACGGTGCAGAGCCTCTCCCTGCTGATGTTCTTCCTTTGCATGGGAGCTGAAAACATTCCCAGGAACAGAGGTGGCAGGGAACAGCTGCCTCCTGCGTAGAAGCTCCCCTTGGTGCCTTCAGCACAGCCCGGGGCTGCCCCTGCTAGCCCCAGCATTTAGAACCTGCAGAGTTCCAGGGAAACAAACCTGAAAAGCCTGTTTGCCAAGGCAGGTACTTCTGGCACAGCAGGGAGCTGCTCCCTCAGTGAAACTCTGAGAGTTCCAAGGAGCAGATCCCACAGCTGTGGCACAGGGATGGTGTGACCCAGCACAGAACTACCTTTTTACTGCATGCAAGAAGCACCCCCTCCCCAGATAATTCTTACTTAAATTCTATACATAACAGTTAGAAAATAATTTTGATTGCTAAATTGGAGGACTGAAAGGATACAGACAAGCACCTTTGTAAGGATCATTCCAAGTGTGTGGCACAGCTGAGGAGATCCCCTCTGAAAGGTAGGTGATGCTGTTTCCAGTACTACCAAAACATCACAGGCAGATCTTTGGTTTTAAGTATTTAAATTTAGAAACTGAAGGGCTTTTGATACCCTAAAGCAACTCACCAAAAAGTGACTCTTCTATAGACATATTTAGGCACCCCTTGGTGAAGCAATACAAGAGCAAGACACTGACTTTGCTTGAGCACTTGCAGATAGGTAAATTAGAAAAGGCATTACTGGTTTTCCCTTTCTTTTTCACCTTTATTTGTTTGGGTTGTGTTGTTTGGTTTGTTGTTTTGTTTTGTTGGGTTTTTTTTTTCCTTGTTCATTCCACTTGAAAATGATCTAGGAGATATCTCTTCCTTTTTTTTCAGGACAGGTTAAAATGAGGGAGTTGGGTGTTTTGGTAAGTCATCACAGGGACAGTGCTCCACATTGAGGACACAGATGTGAGGGAGGTAAGTGGTCAGATTATTTTATCCTAGTATTTTTGAGAAGAAAGCCTGGAATTTTGGCTTTGGAAAGCATTTGCTTGCAGGTACCTGGGTGGTGTGAGCTCACCACAGCAGGGAAGGAGAGTTTGGCCCAGCAGCTGGAGATGAAGTGAGCAGTAACACTCGACCCCACCACCGAGACAGGTTTTCCTTTTTAAATTCAAAAGTTCTTTATTTGCCAAAAAAAGAAGAAAATATAAAGTAAAAATACAAAGATCAAACCATACCACCACAAAATGTCTTCAAAACTACTTTTACAAAGTATGAGAACCTTTATTATTATTATTAAATATTCAGTTTCTAACCCCCTCCCCCAGTGATACTGTGAGAAGATGAGCACACAAGGGGAAGCTCTGTTTATGTTTTTCTTACAGTAGCTCATGCTCGTCACTGAGGTTCAGTTTTGTTTGCATAGACCTAAGATACTGATCTAGAGACTCCAAATCCATACTGTTACAATGATAGTTCAGTGAACTTAGCATTGGTCTTTTGGGACAATTTTGTTTCAGAAACTAAGCTCACTACCTTGGTTAGAGTGTTTAGAGTCAGCTTCATTAAATCCTTGGTTCAGGAGAGCAGGAAGGCTTTGGAATCCCTTTCTTGCTGTCCATGTCTGTTCTGCAGCACTTGCCCCTCGCAGGCAGGAGGGGAGCTGGAGCAGTGCCCAGGGTTCACTGCCAAAAAATGGGATGCAGCAAGTACTACTGAGATTTTAGAAGAAAGAAAGAAAAAATCCAACTAGTACCACTCCAGCAGTAATACTACTGCAGAGAGGAAATATTTGTGATACAACAGTAAAAAGCAAAGGGTTTGTAAGAACACAGGGCTTCATTTTGCTAGACAAAAGCAGACTAGAGAGAACAAATAAGGACAATCACATTTTTATCATGCAAAACTGGATTTTACTCACTTTTCTGATTACTCGTAAAAAGCCTTCAGTGTGAGCTGAGTGTGCATTGAAAAATGCAGGATGTGTCCTTCCAGGGATGCAACATCTGAAGTGGCACTGATATGGAATCAGGAGGCAGAGCCAGAGCCAAGGGACTCCTACAAATCTCCTGGGCAGGGATTCCGGGGCTGCTTCACTGCAGCTGAGCAGCTCTGCTGGCTGGACACAAGCACCCTTGACTATCCCAGGAAAAAGCAAAATAGTAGGACAGGAGTTCCCGAATTTACCTCACTTAATCCTGCAGAGTTACAAACCTTCCATCCAGAGCAGCTGGGGACAAGGCTAAGTCACAGATGGGGTGCAGAACACATCCCCTGTTAATGCACATGTACCTGCTGAATTGTGGTTATTTTCAAGTACTATAGGGACAGAATGGATTTCCATTCCTGGAATATTACTGCAGACTTTGCACTGCCATCACAGTAGCAGTGGCTTCTGCAGCTTGTCCTTCTATTCACATAGAATGCAAAACATCTGCTGTAAATTGGGGGGCTTTTTTGGATTAGCTTGTGTTGACCTACCAGAAAGCATGGATTGGGTTTGGATTCACTCTGTGTTGTTGTAGCTGAATGTCTGTAGGAGAGAGGGGCTGGGTTTGGGCTCAGCAGAGCAGCTATCAGCTTCCTGTCTCCATTTATTGAACCAAACCTTGGGAAGGCAGCTGGTGAGTTTTACCAGACTCTGGCTTCTGACATCTGCAAAGAAAGGCACCACTTCAGGCTGGGGTGGTGTGAGGTGGAAGCCTGAATTCAGGGATGGGTTGAATTAAAGGCCCTCTGCAAAAGGCAGATTAAGAGAGACCCTGAAGTGGTGGGTGACTGAGGTTTCCAGAACTGGCAAATGAGACACTGCAGTACTGCTGCTGCTGGAGGACCATGAGGGTTCCATTTCAGCCCAGAGTGGAGTGAGGTTCTTGTTCCTTTTGAGGAATCTCAGTCTTTGGAGAGATGTAAAGGGACATCAAACTCAAAGGCCTCTCTGGAGCCTGGCAGTGAGGGAAGGGTGAACTCCTGCTGTGCCCAGGTTCTTCTCAGAAAAATGTGGCTGGAGCTGGTTATAGGCAGCAGCTCTGGAACCTCCATCCTGTGTCCATTCCTGCAGTCAGCTCCTTGGTGGTTCTGCATTTGGGCATTTGTGGAATCACCTCCAGGGAAGGTTTTCCCTTTGAGGTTATGGCAGTGATGGAGAAGGGATCCAGACACTGTGTACTTGCTGCATTCCAGGGGCTTGTCTTGGTTTGGTCAGAGTGCTCCCTGCTTCATCTGTTACTATGGATGCAGGTCACCTGGCAGGGCCTTTGTGGCCATCCAGAAGTTTCCCAAGTACAAGTCCAGGCTGTGTATGCATCTGGTCAGTTCAGCTGAAACCTTTCTCTCTTCCTGGGTTTGACAGAGTGGGAGAGTTCTGACCCCAGGGAGGCAGCAGCACATCTCCCTGGGCAGTGGCAGGCAGGGCTTGGGCTTCAGAAGCTCCTGGAAAAGCCCAGACAGCACTGGAGTGATCAGCCCGTTCCTCTTTTGGATACTGACCCCTGGAGGTACCGCGGAGATCCAGTCCCATCCTGTCCTTGGGGACACATGATTTCTCCACTGCTTCCAGGGACTGGCTGGGAACAGGGACAGGCATCTCCCAGGGATTGTGGCAGGAGGCACAGCTTGAGGCTCTCCCAGGGAGGTAACAGGAGATACAGAGCACACACAGCAACCCAGCATTACAGACTGGCTCACACCTGGCCCAGCTGAGAAGGTAAGGCCCAGACCTGCTTGTGCATGTATGAGGGCTACAATTAAGAATTTGTTCTAATCACCCTTGTGCTGAACCACAGACAGTTCCTGCTGGCCAGGAGGGACAGCTGCAGCAGCAGTGTGTGCTGAAAGCAGAGGTAGCACTTGTGATTCTGGGGGGAAAAGTTGGTTTAATTTTGCACTTAAAGCAGGAATTCATTAGTTACAGCATTTCCTCCCTGAGCCTGGGAGAAAAATTAATTTTGGCAATAATACAGACTAATTCCTTTACTAGTTAAAAGAGGGGGTTGGTTTTGTTCTTCATTAGCTCAGCTTAGTCTCTGGGCTACAGGTTAAAGAAGGCTACAGGAGAGGAGGAGAACACAGGAATGGATGGAACTGGTGCACACCAGGCACAGCAGTCTCAGCACAGCAGCTGAACAGCAGAGATCTGTATTTGCTGTAAAAACTCTGCAAAACAATCCTGCAAAGTAGAAATCTACACAGACAAAGCTCTGGCCAGAGGCAGATCAGCACAGGAGGGGACATAGGACTAGAACAGCTAACTCTTACCTCAAACTCCTAGAGAAGGTGACGTGGTGTGGTGCTGCCCCTGCTCACAGCCCCCCAGCAGTGGAGCAGTCCAGCAGCAGGGAAAGAGCTTGGGGGCACAAAGGGGCATCACTGTCCCCATGCACAGGCACGTTCCTTCATTTCCAGGACATGAAGGGAAAAAGAACTTCACTGTGACCTGTGTTTTAAAAGATTTCTAGATGCACTTTTAAGATAATTTGGCAGCTCTTTTGTCATTCCTGGTAGAAAGCCAAGGGGACAAAGTGGCACAGGACAGAACTGACTGAGAAACGACCACTCTAGATGTTGCATGCAGCTCTTACAGGTAATCATTAGATGCTGGAATTTATTGCACATCTGGGGACATAACAGAATTTATATATAAATGAAACAAGGTGCAATCACCATTTTCAGTGAGTGTGCACAATAACACATTGTAAAAAGCCTTTTCATAGAAATTACCTTATTGCAATTACACAGGAAGACAAAAAGGGGTCTTCAGTGTACAGAATAAAGCACATTGTTCCAATGATGGATTTAAGGAAAACCCCCAAGTGTCTTGGGACTGAATTCTATCCAGTTTGAAAGATATGGGCTGTCTTCCACTTCTCTATGCTCAGAGATCTGAGATAACTAGTTTGTCTGACTTGTCTCCAGTTTCAGGGGGAGGTAAGACTTCATCTGTGTCATAGTCTTCTTCACATGATCTGCAAAGACAAAAGGTGTGTCTTTAAAAGCTGTATTTTGGTTTTCAGGGCAGTTATTTCAGTGGCCACTAAGCCAACTGGCTAAAATGCAGTAGCATGTGAGAGGTGAACCTCGAGGAGGAGATTCCTGAGGCAGGGGAGGAGGCTGGGAGTAAGGAGTACTCTGACAGCAGACATGAATCTGTGCTCCCATTCAGCCTCGTCTGAGGCTCCCAGAACAAATCCTCACTAGTGTTCAGCATCAGAAAATCTGAATCCAGCTTCAGTAACAATTGTCAGCAACTCCCAGAGCCTCAATAGTTCAGTGTAGAAATAAATCATCCAGCCACAGCCCCAGGCCCCAGAGGAGCCTTGGCTCAGAAACACCTGGTCCAAAGCATCTTCTGGCTGAGGTGTGCTTTGACAGACACAGAATAACAACTGTAGCCACACTTTCATGTTCCTCTCTCCCTCAGTTTGAAGTCTGACACCCAGGATTGAGCATTTATGGTCCGAGGAGGTTTGGTGGGAATTCCCAGCTCCAGCTGCACTATCCAGGTTGGTTGGGTTCCATGCCCTGCAGCACAGGATATGACTCTGGGGCTCTCAGCCCATTTCTAGCCCCAAGAAATGATGTTTTAAAGATGTTTCCCTTCAGTCATAGCATAGTACAGGTTAGTTTTGCAGGGCTCCCAAGAAATTAAAGTTCTTCCTTTTGTTCTAAAGCCAGGTTGCTCACAAAGGAAATGCTGAAGCAAGTGCTCCAATGGCCAGCACAGGAATGGCTCTCGTGTTCATGGGCTGCAAAAAGGTGAGCTCCTTTGATAGCCCAGCATGGATGTGCCAGGAAGGAATTGTCTACCCCTTCCTATGGTGTTTTTCTCTTGGCTGACCCATATGCAGGCAGAGCAAACCCTTGGGAGGCTGCCAGGGTCTGTCCTGCTGTAGGCAGGAACCTCCCTATGTGCAGGGCAGACCAGCCCAGACCTTCCTGGAGAACACTGTCCTCTCTCTTCTATAAGGTAAGTACCTGCTTAGTAATTCTGCCACCTTCTGGATTCTTCAATAAGTGGGAGAAGGGAAACAATGGTCTGGTGTGGATCCTGCACCAAACCTGTTCTGACTACGTGCACAAAGTTGCCAAAATACGTGCAATCTGTGCCCTTCTTGCCTCAGTGGTGCCCGTGGGGGCTGTTCCCCTGTCTCCTCCATCAGGAAGGGATTTGGAATGTTTGCAGGTGCCTCAGCTTCTCTAATCTCTCCTTGGTTTTAAATGATGCAGCTGAGGAAAACTTTGTATTTCCATTTGAATGCTGTTCTTAGAATGTTCCTTTTGTCCCTTTCCTCCAATCCTACCACCTTGTCCCTTTCTCTCCTACAAATGGAACATGACCTCTTCCCTGCATTGCAGAGTCACCAGCAGCTGGAGCTCCATTATAATCTTTTTCTTCAAGTGTCTTTTGCTTCTGCACTAAACCCTCTCATGTCTGCTTCAAAAGGGCCTTCCCACTGTCCTTTCCCAGTGAGTTACTTTTCCACTGCACTGGTTTGTTCCTTAAGGCTCAACAGTGCCTGCCTTTCCCATCTTGGCATAAATGCTTTCCACCTTTATAGCTAAGGAGCATCTCTGG
Source organism: Phylloscopus trochilus trochilus (assembly GCA_016584745.2). Classification (NCBI taxonomy): domain Eukaryota; kingdom Metazoa; phylum Chordata; class Aves; order Passeriformes; family Phylloscopidae; genus Phylloscopus; species Phylloscopus trochilus. Next base: position 1,010,540 of record WQNJ02000094.1, read on the forward strand.
GATGCTTTTTGAACAAGATTAGCACTAAAGGTAATCAATCCTTGCTTTCCTCCCAGGCCAGTTTCAGAACTTCTGTCCCATAAAAACAAATATGGGCTTGTGTAGGTTAAACACCCTCAAGATTCCTCAAGACTCAACTGTGGCAACTGTAGGTTGTTCAGAGGAGGGAAATCACTCCAGGGAATTCTTTCTTTCTGCCCTTCCTTCTGGCAAACACACATTTTTGACTCTGGGTGGTTCAACGATGTCCTTGTTCCCCCTTTCCCTTCCTTACATGCTGGGAATGGAGCAGCTGAGCCATCAGACAACTGGAGGGAGACAAGAACAATGGTCTAAGCTGCCTAAACCAACATCCTCTGATCCTCTGTCCCCCCTCTCCACTCTGAGCAGGATGCTCTGCATTGTGCCCTGGCTCCCTATTGCTCAGGGGACATTTTCCCACCAGCAGCTGATAAAAGATCCTCTTCCTCCTTCTTTTCCCTCCCATGTAGAAAGATCTCTTTCCCTGAAGGCAATGGTGGTTTCTGTGTCCATCAGCTGGCTGAGGCTGGGTTCTGGGACACTGAACCAAGCAGTGCCCATTGCTGCCCTGCCCTGCAGGGAAGGCTTGGCTTGCTGCAAAACCAAGGCTTGTGTTGGCCAGACCCAGCTGTTGGTGCTGCCTCCACAGAGCAGTGTGAGTGTCCATTCCCCAGGGACAGCCTCTCTCTGTGGAATCCCACACAGGTCAGAGAGCAGAACTTGGCTGAGAAGAGCTCAGATCAGCTGAGGCTTCCAGTGAAATGTGATGCTTTATTGTTGACTCGAGCATGACAAGACCTTCCTCTTATTTTTGTTACTGCAGCTCTCGATGGAGTCCAGCATCCTGGAAGTATCTGTGGATACTGGGAGTATTCACTGCCTTGATGAGATTCCCATTCTGGGAGCAGGGCTCTCTCCTGGGCATGCCTCAGCCAGCTTTAGACTGACTGGCTTTAGAAACTTTCCTTCCAGAGAAGCAGGGACAGGGCTAATCACAGAAGTGGGACACACTGATGCATCTGTGATTGCTGAATGATGGTTGTTTTCAAATGTATTCATAAGACAAAGACCAGATTTCATGTTCTGCCAGCTAACTTAGCCAAAAATCTTCCAGTCTCTCCCAGAGCTCACCATGAATTGTCTTGGTTCTGTCCCCACTCCCTGTTTCTGTCATCCTCAAAACACAGCAGAAATAATGTATGTGCAAAAACTCAATGGCTCTTTCTGGCAAATTTGTCTGGGCATCCAGCTCTTTGTTTTTCTTTTTCCTTTCTTTTTTCTTTCGTGGTCTGTTGCTATGCTCCACAAATGAGATCTAATCCTGCTGCCATGACTACAAAGCTTTTCAGGGGCTCTTAAAGCTAGCAGCCAGGTTGCTGACATGCTCTTTGCAGGAAGACACAGAGCTGCTTCAGACCAACTTCAAAAATCTGACATCACCTGTCTCTCTTTCCCTGGTTTTGGTGACTTTGGGAATTCATGGTCCTGCATGAAGCTTTAATGGCAGCCTCCTGTTTCTTTTCTGTGCTGAAGACACAGGTATTGCAAAACAGCTGCAGGGAATGCAGCAAATCTCTGTGCCTAATTAGTAGGTGCTACTGTTATCCCAAGCAATTTCCAGTGTGGGAAGTTTTGAAAATGATGCAATTTTCTCCATACTCTACTGGCTCTATAAATACTGCTTAAGACTGGATGCAATCCTGAATCATGCAGGATTAACACAGGGTAAGCATCCACTGGGTGGTTGAAAGAAATATTCTCAAGAAGACAGACACAAATCTAAAGGAAGATTAGACCAAGTCTCCATTTATCTGCAGGAAGCCCTTGCCCACAGAGAAGTTCTGGAACAACTGTTCTGTCTAAATTCACTGGCTAAAGATAGCTGGTGTGTCTGTCCAGAATCCTACAGAAGGCTGAAAACTGAGTGTAGGTTTTGAAGAAACCAAATGTTTAAAAAGTCTCAACAAACCTAGTAAATGAATGAAAATATTGCAGTATAACTTATGAAGAGCACAGACTAGTAGACATGAAGTTGGACTAAGGAAAGTCTCTGCTAGGTATAATAAATGTAACAGAGCTAAAGCTTCTAATCTATGACAGTGTGACATGGTCAACACAGGGCCAAGACCAGCAAAAGTCATTTATCTCTCTTTTTATACGGAGACCAAAAGAAATAGGCTTTGCCTTATTTCCCCCTTCATTGATGTGTGCAGCTGATCCAAGTGGCTGCCCCCCAACACTACTGCACTCCTGCTGCAGGGAGCAGCTGTCCTGGGCCTCATGTGCTCCAGAGGCCAAACGTTGATCCCACTACTCCCCCACCTCTGTGGCAGTGGCAGCACGTGCCCCCACCAGAGCCCAGCTGGAGGCAGCTGTGTGTGCCCAGGGCAGTGCCCAGGGCAGTGCCAGGCCCATGCTCACCCCTCCTGGAGCTGCTCATTCCCAGACTCCTCGGCCACCAGGATCTCGTACTCCTCAGCCGCGTACCTGTCCCAGTCGGAGGGCTCGGGGCTGTCGCTGTCTATGTCCTAAAGAGATCACACAGTCAGCCTCTAGGGTAGTAAGGCATGGATGGAAACAGCCAGGCAAAACTTGCCTTAACTGAGAATGTCACAAGCATCTTAGAGTGTTTTAACATCTGCACACAAAAGACTATGAAAAAATATCTCTCAGGGTCTGTAAAGCTCAGCATGTGACCTGAGATGCCAAAAGCCTGCATTTGCTGCATTTCAGAATTGCAACAACTACAGTCTGTGCACTCCATACAGGACAGAAGAATTCAAATCTGTCCATCAAAGGTTAATGGTAACTGATCCTTTGAGGGACTCTTTACAGCTTGCAAAGTTAGAGATTACAGGATAACACCTCTATAAATACCTGGCCCTCTGCCATTTAATACAGGATGGGGATAATAAGTTATCCCCCTGGTCCCACTTAACTGCTTTTATAATGATCCAGTTTAAACAAACAAACAAACAAACAGGTGGTTCTGTCTGGGGATGTATTTAAGCCTTGAATCATGGAACCACAAAGTGTTTATTGGAGATTATATGGGAACAACTGTGAGGGAACCAGAGCTGGTTTTGGCATCCCCTCCACTTTTGTGTACTTTGAGCAGGTAAGAGGCTTCTTGGAGACAATCAATAAGCTGTACTTGTGAAAAAAGCGTTCTTTTATTCAGTTGGATTTTCCCTACATCCAGGAGCACTCCAAGATGAGAATGAGATTTACTTATTTAGAAATAGAGGTGATTTATACCTTTTGCACTGCAAAGGGATCCCTCTGTTCATTGTCCAGATATTTCTCTAAATTGAAGAAGGTGTTGAAGAACACATGAGCCATTCTGCACCTCTTCAGGTCTCGCAAGGTTACTCTTCCTACAGAAAAACCCCACATGGTTGTGTTACTGAGTTCTTACAGAAGTTTTAATTGTAACACCAGTAGGCTTCAACAGGACAAAATTCCTTCCCAAGTCAAGTCATAGATCTTAACATTATTCAATAAATGGGTATGTTTATTAAGCTTAAATCTCACACACATATGGAAGCCTTTGACATTCATGTGAAATATGAAGGCATGTGAATGGGGATGGTTCAGTTTTACAGGGTAGACTGTCAGCACGTCCCACAGCTGGAGCACACAAAAATTGTTGCTTCAGTCCCAGGCAGTTAATTCACAAGCTCTCTTGTTTCAGTATTTCAGATCTCCTGATGCCAACATCATGGCCCAATGTGCAGTAATTCCCACCCTGGGACTCTCACACTGGCTCTGCCTGCAGATGGGTTTCACAGTGGCTTTACCTTCTCAACCCCCCACAAATGAAAGGGAGTGAAAGCTCTGCCTAAACAGGACCTACCTTCCCTCTCTGGCTTAACGAGGTCCAGCATCTGGCACAGCAGGTCCTGGAAGGGCAGTGGCTCTATGCCCATCACCTCCATGCGCTCACACTGCTCCTCATAGAAGAATTCCAGCTCGTACATGGACAGCACCCCGTCCCCATCCAGGTCCATGCAGCGGAACCAGTACTCGATGCTGGGGACAGAGCAGGGACACTGCAGCACTGCACACTCCCTCTACCCACCCCCCAAGACTCTTCTGCCACAGCCTGGCATAAACCTAGGGATGACAAGACCCATTGGGAAGGGTCAGGGCACAGGCCAACAGTCCAGGCACCTCCTGTTAGTCTCCCAGGTGGCTGTGAGCAGCACAGGCACACTCGTGACCTGTCTCACCTGCACCCACTGTTCACTGTGCTACAGCCCAAGGGAGGCTCACTAGGGCAGGGAGTTGGCCAAATAGTGCCAGCTCTGAGCCCAGGACACTGCAGGGACCCTGGTGAGGGACAAGGCAGCTGTGTCATGCACTCATTTTCTCCTTTATACACAAGGCTGAGCTCTCAGGCAGCTGCACTCTGCATCCCTCCTCCCCTCTGGAGGGTCAAGGCCTGCAGTTCTGGATTCTTCTTTTCTTGTTATGCATAAGATTCTTTATGCTAACGCTCATGTATGTGCACCTCTGGATCACCCCTGCACAGCAGTCTCCCCCTGGCTGTACAAACCAGGCCACAGGCAAGTTTTACAAAGTGCCACAGTGAAGTTTCCCCACAAACCCTCTTTACACACCCAATCCACCTGTGAAGGGATGTGCCCAACTGCTGCCAGCACCTCAGGAGTGTGTGCTCAGAGCCAGTGCCTCATGCATGAGGTGATCAAAGGCACTGGTGACTACCAAGATATAAAAAAATTACAAGAAAAAATCTGCTTCTATGTAATTTTTCCTCAAGAAAGGCAAATGATTTGACCAACCATCACCAGTAAGATGTTTCCTTCCCAACAACCACTAGACCCCAAGCTGTTCTCTCTTGTAGGAAGGTAGGTCACAAAAGTTTCCATATCTTATTTGCTCACCTCAATGATTTTACTAAGACACAGAACTCAGTCTCACCTTGTAGCACTCCTTTTGTCTTCCTCTGAAATCAGGAGCCACACAAAATCTGCGTAACTCATGCGCCCTTCCTTTTGAACTTCAGTGCCTCTAGAAGACATAGCAGAAAAAAAAAAAAATCACCAGGCCCCTAAATACTCAGGACATCATCAAAGATATTTTTCAAATCATTAGTGAGAGAAAATGGGGCATTGTCACCTATTCAGCCTGTACTCCTGCACCCTGCAGCACCAGGCACAGCATTTGCTGCCTTTTATCACCACAGAGCTGAAGCTCATCTGCCACTTCCCCTCCCACAGCACGTCCTTTTTCAGAGACTTCAAAGCAGTGCTCTCCAGCTATCCCTGTGCCATGTCTACCAGCTATGCCCAGTTATCCCATCCTATGGGATTTTTATTTTGTTCTCTTAAGATACCCAGAAGTCTCACTCCATGTTCAGGCAGCTCCAGCTGGAGCAACCTGTTGGAAACCATCTGATGAGGGGCATTTCTGAGAATAACTTGTATTTCTCAGCCTGACAGAAATTCCCTTCCCTTCTTCCCCCAAGAAGTGTGCTGTTCCTCACCTCACCACAGCACCGCTGAATATCCGCTCAATGATCCTGTTTGACAAAGCTGGAAACAAGGAAAACACAGAGAAAATGAAGCTACAGCTCACAGGAATAACTACAATCAGTTGTTCATGCTGAATCTACACAAAGCCCTTTCCCATTGTTAAAATAAAGGCCCTAACTACACTGCCTGTCTAACCACCCTCTGTTTAGTAGCATTTTCTAAAACCCCAAGATGATTCTCCCAGTGTGCCTGCCTTTGTATCCTTCCAAACACCACGCTGTCCCACAAAGGTGGCAACTGTTATCTGCATTCTTGGAAATGGGCATGTTACTCCTACTTTGCTGCAGTAGGATTTGTCACATAGAAGAAGGAGACTATCCCAGTGTGTACTGCAAAAGAAGTTCAGTTATCAAGCAAAAGTACACACCAAATCCCTACAAAGTGCTTTTGAGGAAAGGACAGGCTGTGGCAACCATGTTGCAGGGAAGACAATGAAACAGCAGCATAAAGGTGAGGCTCTGCCAGCCAGGAGATATGGGGGATAGATTATGGCAGAGCACAAGCCAAGCAGCAGGTACCAGCTCTGGGCAGGATTTGCACAGTGATCTCACCATCCCAGGCAGCTGAGCCCCACCTGGACTCCTTCAACACGTTCTCCATCACTCCTGTGGTCCTGGCACTGCAGCCAGGCAGACCCAGCCTGCCCCACCCCTCAGGTGCCCTGGCACAGCTGACAGGCTGCTGGCACTGCACCCATGGCTTCTCCCCTTAATCCTTGGCTCCCCAGCAGCTCAGGGCTCTCAAACCTCCTGTGCAACACATATTGCATTGCACACTGCAGCTTCCCAGGAGGGACCAATCTCCCATATCACCCATCCCAAGGGAGGCACTCCTCCATCCTCACCCACCCAGCCCTATGATCAACACTCCTGAGTCCTCACCCAGAACCCCCATGGCCTCCCCATAAACACCTGCACTTGGAACCTATGGGCACTTCAGCCCTTTGTGGATTTGTATTCCATTAATTTATCTTTAAATTAATCTCTGAAATTCACATGGGCTCATCCTTCTTGTCCCTACTTCCAAGTTCCTGCAAAGCCCTCAGTAAATAATAAACAAGTTTCAGGGCATTATATTAGCCTGTCCTCCTGGAAATGACCCACTCATGAACAAAAGCTCCATCTGTAGCTACTCATGCAGAAAATACTGCGTCGTGCAGTTCTCTGTCTAAGCTTGTACAACCCCTTCTCTAAATCAACATTTATTTAAGAGGTGGGTGGCTACATTAAAACTTTTTCTGAGGCATCAAATTGACCAAATTAAGGCAGGCTTTATTCTTCAGTAGGAACATTCTGTTTTCAGCAATGCCCTCACCCCCCCCACTGGCAGGCAGCATACCTTGATCACTGTACCTAGCCAGGTCCTTCTGGCTGATGTAAAGGTCATGGTCAGTATCCAGCTCCCAGAATTTGCAGTATATAACATAAAAGTGCTCATAGGAGAAGTAATCTGTGATCTGATTTATGTCATCCTCTTCTTCCAAGAGAGCAAGAGTCTGAAAGGGTACAAATACAGTGGGAAGTTAAACCTGGATGAAGAGGCAGCTGAGCAGCTGAAGTGCTCCAGTTTCTCAGGAAGCTGGGTGAACACAGCCCTGAGAACTAACCCAAAGTGCAGCCTTCCCCCAATAGGTGGGGTTGCTGTGTTCCTTAGCAGGTACTTGCAGAGCACCTGGCTTGGTCATCTTGCTTAGTACATCTCTGCCACTCCTGTCAACAATTTTTGTTCATTTTCAGCTCAAGTGAAGAGTGAGGCGGAGAAACAGGAACACAAACTGCTGCATTAGCTGGGATCCATGGTCTGGGAAACAATCCTGACCTGCACCAGAGACTCTGAGAGCCACTTCCAGCAGCAAGTCCACAGTCTTCCAAAGAAACTGAGATATGTCTTTACCCATCACACATCCCTGTCTGCCTCCTGAAGGGCAAAATCAAACCTTGTTCCAGACTCACACCTGAACTGGGACAGGCAGGATGGACTCCAAACTAATCACACTGACTTCCCTGTGCTGTTGCTAGAATCATTATGTTTAAACTGGGAGGCTCAGACAGATTTCCAACTGTAACATCTGTTGGCATGTCTTACTAGAAAACATTTACTGCTAACATCCCTGAAATGTAATTCAGTAAATGAAACATTTACTGTTTCATTCCCACTTTATACCTCCCTGTCCTTCCCAGCAACAAGAGGGCACTGCATGTTTCCCAGTGCCACCTCCTTACTTTTCTTGGTGCTGAGGCCACGGGACACCAGAAGCTTTCTTGTCTAATAAATCATGGATGGCTCCAGTGAGCCGCAGGCCTGGCCTCCCCTGCCCTCACAGCCTCTCCCAAGGGAGCAGGCAAAACACAGCCTGAGCTATCCCAGGGAATGGTGTTCCCAGGCAGGCAGGCTCAGTGGCCCTGCTCCCCATAACCATAAAAACAGATGCTGTGTTATGTGTTGGCACTGGTATTTCAATATCAACTTCCAGCCACCTCCACATCCAAGGAATCCAAATGTAACTCTCACATCCTATCCGGGTTCAGTGAGGTTTCTGGCAGGGATAACAGGATGGCACTGCCAGATCTGCACAGTTCTGACTTGCTGACACCCAAGTCTCAACACCTTTGAGTCTCACTGGCCTCTCCAGACTGTGTCTGTCTCTCTCTCTTTAGAGATGACAGTCACTCAAGGAGCTTTTGCCATAACTACTTTTTTTCTTTTGTAGCTCACACCCAAAGATGCCATTTACACATGCAGCTGAATGTGTTTACAAGGAGCTGAACTTCCCTGCTGCAGGAGATGAAAGGTAGGGTATATATGGAAGGAGAAAAATGGACAGAATGTTTAGAGGGAGAAAATGAGTGGATAAAGATGCAGGATAATCTGGGAAAATTTATTTGTAACTGTTTGGGAAGGAACAGGGATCCCAGGCCTTGGAACTGGCATGAGCCAATTCAAAAGAACACTCATTTTTCCTTTAGCTGATGGAGTCAAGTAAAGGAGATGATGCCTGAAAACAGAAAGAATGTGAATTCATACTTGAGGGGTTTGAGGAAGACACCACACTACACCTGGAAGGTCAAATAGGACACAGGAGGGAAATCTCACTGTTTTAGCCAGTCCTTCACCTTTCAGCCTCAAGACTTTCTGGCTCTTTTGGCTGGGCTGGACATGAGCAGCCTGAGACAGTTTTAACCTGGTGCTCTTTTGAGCAAAATACACAGAGGATAGAGATCCAAATCCTGACATAAGGACACACTGCAGGCACTGGAACAAGAACTAAGCTCCATTCATTATCCTGTGGAGATCAGCTCTGGAGGTGCCTCATCCTGCAATTGCAGAGATGTTCCTGACCAGCTGTCAGTGGGCTGGGGGCTGCCTAGGAGGCAGGAAATTGGCTCTCCTACCCCTGGCACTCCTGCAGCTCTTCTTGGCTGCTTGTGGGTGCAATGCCATGTCCTGCTTCCCTTCCTGCTGTCTGGACCAGGAGCCAGGCTGCTGCTCCACGTGGCCTCAGGGCTACAGCAGGGTCACACCCTGACCTTCCCTCAGTGCCCTGGGGCCACTCCTGTCCCTGCTCTTCTCACCTCAACTCAGACACAGCTCCTCCAGTAGCCCCAGCACTCCTGACACTGAACACCTCATCCCACTGCAGCTCCCTCCCCATCCAGCCACAGGAGCAAGGAATGCTGCACTCTGGATCCTGTTCCCACAGAAACACACGTACTTGCAGGAAGTTGCTTTTCCTCAGCTCTGTTAGAGTGATCTTCCCGGACCAGGATCGATTGACTGTGTAGAATATCCTCTGTATGACCTGCAACATATGAACAGTGCTCTTGAAATCAACTCCTGAAACACAGCAGCTTGGGAATTGAAATGCAGTGCCTTGCTTTAGTCACTCATCCTAAGGAGACTTCTTTTTGCAAACTGTTTTGCGATCTTTTCTGTAGATACTACCATCCTTCATTGACTACACAGTCTGAAAGCAACATTTGCTTCTTAAACAGTATCATCCCTTTCCAGTCTGAAAACATTTTCACTGCCCTAAATTCAGCTCTTTGGGCATGCAGATGTATTATTTACGTCAGGGAACACATTCAAAGGGCTGATGAATCACTTTGAGTTTTTCACATTTAAGGGGACATAGTTTGTGTGGATCCCCAATGAAAAAGGGTTCTGGGAAAAAAAATAAAGAGAAAAAGAAAAAAAAAAAGAAAATACAAAGAAAAAAAGAAAAAAGAAAAAGAAAAGGACTTCTGACTCTTCTGGTCCCTGCAGAGGAAGCAAGACATGCAAAGGAAAGGCACAGTTAATGCCTAACCCATTACAACTATAACAATGTCTTGTGTTCCCAGTGTCTCTGCTGATAGTAAGCAGGAGAGGTTCTGTTTGCAATTATTCTGGGCAGGTGTTAACCTCATTTGCCTCCTTTCCAGATCTGCCTCTGGTGACAGTGAGCAAAAATCATGGGGGAGAGGCACAGAACCCTCAGAAGCCAAAAGCAAACAGCTCCAAGTGTGAGACTGAGCTCACTCCCAGCTCCTCAAAAAGCAAACAGCCCTTCCCAATCTGCTCCTTGTCAGCTGTCAAGTAGCATCACAGAGTGGGAAAAACACACGTGTGACCAAGCATATGCAAGAATAAACCCAGCAGGGCAAACAACAACAAATAAATATCACTGGCATGAGAAAGGAGGAATATAATTAATTTGATTATCAGCACTGGAATCTTGTTGATCAAACCTACTACAAACCTTTGGTGTCTCTGATATGTTGGCACATTCCCCCAGAATTCTGGTAACTTTTAGTGCACACTATTCCAACACAAAAATTAACTTTACACAATGTGGACATTACAGCGATTAATCCAGCTAGCAGATTAAATGGGATGGATTTCTCTCTTAGCCAGAACTAATTTCAAGTGGCCAGTTGAAGTCTCTACTACTAAAGGGCCTTCTTTGGATTCAGTCAAACAAGTGCTGGTTCTTAGTCCAGAACAGATCCAGAACCAAGTATGAGATTGCTCCCCACAGTCTACTTTGGGACACACACTAAGACAGTAATTGATGATGGCACACACAACTCTGAGAACAACAGGAAATCAAATGGATTCAAATGTACCCTGAAGAGAGAGAACTGATAAATTCAACTGAACATGATACCTTTTGGTAACACTGCAGGCCCTTCATCACTGCAGGCCTAAAAGGTGGATAGCCTTTTAAAGTTGGGTGTAATTTTAATTAAAAACAGACCAAAACCCAGATCTATCATAACTGTAGCAATCACTGAGCAATGTTCTGTGGCCTGTGTAGCATAAGAGGTCAGACTAGGTAATCACAATGATCCTTTCTGGTCTTAAGCACAATGTTTGTTTCATCCTTCATGCCTCTGGCAGCCATTGCCATTCTAGTCTCTATTTCTGGACTTTGTTTGGCTTTTGCTTCCAGCTTGCACAAGAGCTCAGAGACTGGAGTGGTCTCACCTCACACATCACCCATTATCACACCTGACAACTTTGTAGCAACTCTTAAAAATAGCAATCCCAAGAATCAGAAACAGGATCCCATAAATTCTTTTTTTCCTCTGCCTGCAGGGTAGTAAAAGACAACAAACTATTCCCATTTATGACACATAAAAACTGTTTTCTACCAGATCACATTGATAAAGATGTTCCACCTGTTCCCTCCTCATCTATCTGTAAAAATAAGCCATTCAGAGGTAAAATGGGATCTCTTTTCATGTCTCTTACCATGTCCAGTCACTCAGTGAAGGCATTATTATTCAAATAGCAGCCCAGTTTCCATGGACAGTACATAGTATATATCTCACTATAAAATCTCAGTACTTCTCTTTTTCAGGTTGTAAACACCAAGCTGTCAAAAAAAGCATTTGGGAAATGTCCTAGAACATCATTACCCAGATGATGTGCAGCATGCAAGCCACACTTGTCACTTAGGCCATAACTGGCTTCATTTTTTTGAGTTCAGTGCACAACCATAGACCCACAGAATATTTTGAGCTGGAAAAGGGCACAGGGATCATGGAGTCAAATCCTTAATTAGCCTTTGGAAAGAGAAGCCTCTTTCTACTGCCCATTATCCTCATATAATTGCCCTCTAGGCCCAAACCATTCATGGATGAGTTCCAGACCTTTCCCCAGTCTTCCCACAGAAGAACAAAAGCAATACCATTTCTGGACAAAACAGGAACCTTTATTAATCCCCTGTGGCCATTGTCCCCTTACACATTAGCATTGGTGCTACTGTATAAGCTGAAGTACTTTTCCACAAGTTTTAATCTTTAAATTGTTCTTAGCTCACAGCTTTCCAAGAGCTGCATGCACTGCTAACTCTGAGCCTGGTTTGAACATTCAGGTAGAAGTCACACCAAAGCTTTACAACAAATGCCACAGGATATTCTGTCATGTTCTGCATCATCTTCAACAGCTTCAGGAGTTCTCTCTGTTGACACAAACACAACTGATTTAGTAATACAGTGGCCAATAAAACAGATAGGATGCAGATAAAATTCCAACCTGCTGTGTCCAAAAGGCCCCTTTAAAAGTTCTGAGGTGGCAATAAGAACTGAAATGTGCATTCACATCTTACCCATCCTAGACTGTGAGGTCACCCTCCAGGAGATTTCAGCCAAGTGATGCTGTACCCAGCAATGAACACAAAGCCATGTGTCCTTATGGCTGTTGTCTGTAACACAAACATGAACTGTAACTCTTGTGTGGCAGCAAATACAGCATTCTGTCTCTGTAAGGAGGTATAAGGCACTCTACCTTGAAGCAATGAAAATGATCCAAGTGGTTTCAAAATCCAAGGACAAAGCTGTTTCCTTCATTGCCTCCTCGTGAAAATACTGGATTTTGTAACATTAAAGAGGGATGTGCCAAACTGTCTGTGAAAGGAGAGGTGAGCAATAGGAACTCCTGCTATCAGAGAGCAGAGCCACTGCTGCAGAGGACCGAGTGCTGCCCCTCTAGATGGGCACAGCCTGCCCAGCAGCCTCCTGCCTCCCCATGTGCTGGCCCTGCAGTGCTGTCCTGACAGCTGAAGGACAGCTCACCTTTGTCAGGTGTGCTGCTCCACAGCCCTCTCCTCAGCTACAGGCACCACCATTCCCTGCTGCCTTTGGAGCAAGCCCTGGAATCTCTCTCTGTCCCAGCACTGCTGGTAAGGATGCCCAGAGGCTCCGACTGCAGCAGGAAAGCACAGAGAACATACAAGAAGGATCAAGAAGGTCTGAAGAGCTTTGTGTACTTATGGAAGTCTGGTTCTGTGACTGCTTTGGTGACAAGCACCAAGCCCAGGCACCAGGGAAGTGGTGCAAAAAGAGAGAGGAAGGAAAAGGTGCTTCCCTTTAGTAGCAGCCAGCACTTCAGTTATCTGGAAGTGGAAGCTGAGCTTCACGCAGTTGGTCTCAGCCACACCACGCAGTGCCCCTGGTGAGTTCAGAAAGGGCAGCAAGGGTGATCATGTGAGGGATTACTCTACAAAGACATTTGGTTTTTGCCTGAAAAATACAGGAACAGTGTGTGACTTAAGAGGAACCCATAAAGGCAGATGCAGAGAACTGCCTTTGTCAGCAGCCAGGGCAACCACACATGGCATTGACCTGTGGATACTGCAGTCAGAAACTGGCCCTAGTGTGACCTTAAACCTTCCAGTCTCACCCTTCCACGCACTTGAAATGCCAAATACCAGGGTGCACATGCCACAGGCACTTTCCACACTCACCCATTCATGTCCTTCCATAACTCCCTGGCCATTTCTATACCTGTTCTGGCTTAATGTTTATGTTGTCTTGCTCCACAGGGACTAAATATATTATACACTGCTGTTTGCTGTCATGTTCAACTGCATCCAAAACATTTAGAATGGATTTTCATGATACATTTTCATTAGTGTGACAGTTCAGGGTTTGCCCTGAAGAAGTGTCTTTGTGCCATCTGCTCCTTATAGGAAAGGAACAAGCGTGTGTGTGCCAGGAGCCTCCCAGCTGCCATGTGTGGTGCAGCCCCAGGCAGGCCCTGGCAAGCAAACTGGAGAAACTTAAACCCTGAACCCTGTTGGGATACAGTTCCCACCAGGTCTGTCATTATTTGAATTTGTTACTGCTGCAGAGATAAAGCCTCCCAACATTTATACCTTTTATCCAGATTCACACCCAACATGAGTCAAGCTCAAGGCTTAAAAAAAGTACAAACACATTTAGGTAAAGTAGCAGCCTAAGTGCTGCCTGCAGAGCTGGAACAAAGCTACTGAACAAACCCCAGCCACAAACCCAGTCACAAAAGCTTGGGCACAGAGAGCCTGGACAGGCATCCTGGCAAAAAGGATGATTGGACAGCAGATCCCTGGGGGCAAAGGGTGCTTTGTACTGAGGAACAGGCATGGATTCTCCAAGCCTCAGTGACAGACACCTTCAAACAGGCAGCCTTCCACGTCTCAGCAGCCCAGCACAATTCAGGGTGACTTTGCAGTTCCCAAGGACCAAAGAACTTCTTTTCCATTCATCAGGACAAAAAAGATGTTTTCATAGATTTGCTTAAGACCAGAAACAACCATTATTAACCTTTGGACTAACCCCTTGCACACACAAGCAGATTATTTTTCTTTTGGAAGCAGTTGTTAAAATACCTCATGGTCAGCAATACTAAAAACACCTATATTTTTTTAAAATAACTGAAGGATTTGCTGGTATGAACAGTGAGAGATCCCAAAGGGAGGCAGTGGCATCACAGGGGGTTAAACAGGCAGCCTACCGTTGTGATATACCGGGAATGGAACTCGGGAGCATCCTTCAGGAACGTGAGGCCAGGATGCGTTTCCACCACATCCTGCAAGGTAAGAGAGGATGAAATGAAATAGATTTTCTTCTCCTTTTAATGCTTAGAAGTTACTGGGTTTACAAACCAATACTTTTGCTTACTCTTGAAACTATTTGCAGCATTAACAATAAAAGTGAAATCTTTTAATCTATCAGGTGAACCTTGTATTACAGTAATACAATGCATTTGCTGGGCAATACACACCTGGTGGGCCAGTTTGATTTACTTAAGGACAGAAAAACAAAGGAAGAGAATTAGTGAGTAGATGAAAACTCATTTTCATTGAATGAGACAAAAATTAATTAGTTGACCATGCAAGCATCTCCTCTCCAAGATTTTTGTTTCCTCCATTCATTGCAGATATTAACATTTGTTAGAACTAGGTGTCAGAAATAAACATTCCTTGAGAAAGACTCCTATGGCCAATGAAATCTCTGAGCCTCAGAATGTTTACAGATACAATTTGCACTTTTCCAAAATTCACTTGGACTACCTGATGCCTTTCTCAAGACCAGCTTTTTGTAAGTCAAACGCTGGCTCACAATGCCAAATCTGCATGATTAAAACCATGGAGAAACTGCTCAGATCCTGAATGAATCAGATCAGATCCTGTGTGAATCAATGCCTGTGCAATATTTCTCCATGTCTGACTCCTCTACCCTTTAAAGGTGTTCCAAGTTCTGCTGTGCCTGTTCCATGCCATGATGCCCTCAGGGGTGTGATATGCCCAAATCTTGCGCAGTATAACAGGATGTCTCAGATGGTGGCATAAATCAAGGTAATTTTGCTGATGTCTGCCTGACTGACAGACAGGACTGTGCAGGCCTTGGATTGCACTGGGAGCTAAAGAGCAGAGCTGCAATCCACCAGGAAAGGCAGTGTGCCCAGTGGAGAAGAGATGAAGAGTGACATGAGAAAATCTACCCATCACAGCCCCAGGTCTGTTTGAGAGACAGACACAGCCAGCACAGACACAAAATCTTTCCCCAAAGCAGCATCTCCACAGAGGTTTTACCCAGAGGGCAACACAGTGTGAGAAATTTAGGGATGTGTGGAAAAGATCAGAAAAAGTACAACAGCTGATCAGAGGAGCAGATGGATGTGATTTATAGACACTACAGAGAAGCCCTAAAGGTATCCAGAGCCTGCCTAAATGGCCACAAATAATTAAAACAACTATACTTTGTTAAAAATTAATGAAAGGGAAAGAAAGACATGAAATGAGGATGTGCAGATTTAGCCTGAATATTAGGGGGGAAAAAAAGCAGTGAGATTTGTGCACTGGGATGTTTAGAGGCATATACAGAAAAATTGGAACTGCAGAAATTTTGCCAAGATTTCCATGTGATAATCATATCTGGTAGTCTGGCTAGACAAATTCAATTATAACTGTCTTGCCAAGCAACTTTTACAACTTTTCCAATAATCTTTTTTTCCAATATGCTTGTTGATGTTGTGCTTGATTATCAACAGCAACAAGCATTTTTCCCAATATCCACATAGAGAAATGGGGCAAATTCCAGCCCGGATACCAGGCACTGATAAATACGAATCCTCACAGGAGACCAGTCCTCAGTGCCTTTAGCAGGATTTGCAGCTGGTTTGGCTCTTAAGCACTTAAAAGGCTTTTTCTATTTCACTCCAAAATGAACCCCACCCAGGTGCTGCTCAAACCAAAGGTCTGCTCATCCTTGGTAAACATTTAATGCCACGGAAGTCAAGAAGGTGCCAAGTGAACGTAGCTCTGTGCCCACCGTCCCTGTGGAGCTGTGGCAGTACCTGGAGCAGTGGGATGAAGTCCTCCTGTTGTAGGCAGTCACAGCCAGGCTTTGCCAGAAGGGAAGTGAACCTGGAGGCATCGTCGTGGCAGCTCCGCAGGATTCTGCAGGAGAGGGGAGGAGGGGAGGAGTTACTCCCAGCCCTTTGCACCTCCCTGCCACCAGGAGCCCCGGGAGGGTCACAAAGGCCTCACAGCACAATACACCTTGTGCTGGGAGTCACACAAATGCTGACCTCAGACTGCCAGCACTTCCTTCAAGGTCTTTCAGCTGCTGCACCAGGGCACCCAGAAGGGATTTTTTCCAGGTTAACACTGCTGTGGTAAAGCAGGTTTCTTACTAAGCACCTGTGGAATCAGAGTAACCCGACTCTTGCCAATGCTGCAGGCTGACTCCAAGTGAACAGCACCAGCCCAATGGGATGCTACAGGATGTGCTCTCCAATGTAACCCTCCACTATACTGCAATATTGGGGGAGATTGCCAAACTACAGGGACTGAATATTCACCTAGAAAAATCACTTTTCAGAAAGAAAAAGGGCATCCCCTGTTAATTATGGCCCATCTGGAGCTGTGCACCAAAGCCACAGAGAACAGCCTAACGAAGGGATTAGTAGGACTGAGTATTTGGAGAAGGGTGTAAACCCAGTCCCCTTTGGTTGACAGCGTGCATCTGACACACCAGTTCTTGTCTCTGTCTTCTTCTCAGATAAAATACTGCACTGGCCAAAGGTATCACAGTTCTGTGATTCACCCCAGAGAAACTCATGAAGAGAGGAACTCCATGCCATTTACCAACCACTGGTAACAGAACACAACATTTGGATATATCAAACACTATGCTGCTCACACAGTATTAGGGAAACTCAGAAAACTACACTGTTTTCTTCATTAACTGTGAAAATATAAATGCACTGTAATTATTTACTGTGAGTGATTATTCACCACTTTCCTCTCTTCAAAGTATATGAACATGGTACTGAACTGGCTGTAATTCTCCAGCAGAGATCACACTAACTTGTTTCCTGCTAATTCTGGCCTCATCACTCTGGTAAAGGGTTCTTTTAAACAAGTAAAAAAATATTTAGCAATCCTGTTGGCTGCATATTCCTATCATGGTAACTGTCAATTAACAGATATATTCTAAATCAGCTGCAGAAAGAGGTGCTAATGTTTTACCTTAAAAAAATCTGGCACATTAAGATGAACCCCAATGCCTTGTTTTAGCCACAAACAAAAAGATCTGACATTCAGAAGGATTTTATACTGAGCAATTCCTATAGACTTGAAAGGCAGTGAACATGTGGCATTTTGAGAAGTCAGTCACCTACTAAGAAAATTTAACTTTAGGTGCTGAAGCCTATTTTAAAGTTAACACCTGTGTTCACATATCTGCAGTTGAACTTTACCAGAAATTCTACATTTCTTCTGTTTTTCAGCTTTCCAGCAAAGATTTTCTAACTGTCAGAGGGGAAGAGGAAGGAAGAAAAAAATAATATCTTTCTAAAAGAGCAATTAAGTGAGAAAAGCATAAAAAGCTTGGCTTGGAAATGGGGTAATTAAAAGGATACAGAAGAGGGACATGACCGCAGTCTGCAAATATCTGAAGGATGTGAAAATCAGAGAAGTGAAAATGTGGTATCATACATTAGGGATTAATTAGAAGTAATTGGAGGAACCTAAGGAAAAAAAATATATTGTCTGTGTCAAGACAAACTTAGAAATCACAGTCACCCCTAACATTTTTGTTATTTTGCCAGGGTAACTAGAAGCTGTTTTGACAACATCATCACAGGAAATACTTTGGGAATTCAGGGTTAAAGGCTATGTCAAGAATCTGAAGAGCAACAATTAAGTGAAAAATTAGAACTCTCTCTGGAGAGGAGATGGAGACACTGTTCAGGTGTTTCAGCAAAGAAGACTGACGCCTGAATTGCCCTGGAGGGAAGAAGACTGGGGGAGAGAACAAGTCTGCTCCATATCAGAGCTGACTCTAAACACAATGCATCCATCCAGAGCTCTCCATATCCACAGCATGGACTGTCAAAGCCCACAGGTGAATTCTACAGCTTGCTTGGGGAAGGCAGTAACTATTAAAGCTCCCAGAGTACCCAGCTGTGTGATGATGCTTATTTCCACATTCCTCTTCCTGCCCTGTAACATTATCACACCCCCTCCTCTCCCAGTTCCCAAATGGCATTTGCTTAGTGCACCAGTGTAGAGCAATAAGGGTGGGCACAAATATACCCCAAATCCACAACAACTACCAGGTATCTCAGAATAGCTGACATTTCTGGGGAGCTTGTAAATATATTTTATACACCAGCTAACTTAAAACATCTTACTATCTGTACAATTACTTCCAAGTTTGTGGATGTCACATAGAAACAAGTGTTCAGAGAGTTTTGGGGGAAAAAACTTAAGCTGATGGAGATTTTTAAGCCACTTAAAGCAGAGAAAAACAAGTCCGAAAAGTCTGGTGGAAAAGAAGCGAAAAGAAAAAAATACTTGTATGGTAGGCTGATCTCTTCTTCCAGAAAGAGAGTTTTGCATTTGCTATACTCACTTTCTCCACATGGACACAAAGGAGTGCACAGAGACACGTCCTGTCCTCTCTCCCCCCGATGCACTGAACAGAGGTGCTTTCCAGTAGAGTGGGCAGCCACAGATCTGTGAGGAAAAACCAGGGCAAGGAGGAATACAAAAGCAGTCCCAAGAGGAACCTGCTTGTTTACACACCAGATTCACCACGGAGACTTTACATAAGAGAAATAAAGAGGTAATGGCTTTCTGACTCACCTGTGTCCCATTTACTGAGTGCCAAGGTTGAGAATTCATACATAACTTTCTACTTTGTCATGTGCTTTTTCAAGTGGCTGAGAAACACATCCTCTCAGGCTAGGAAAAGGATCTGGACTACTCCAGCTCTTAAGCTTTGTCTGAACTGTTTAGCACAATTCCCCAGGAAGTGGAGAGAAGAGACAGGCACCTCCTTCCAGGACACTCACACCAGCTACCCCACCCCAAGAGAGGAGGGTCCCATTCTCAGATGGGATGACCTCTCACAGGCAGCAAGGGAACCTCAAGTCTCATTACAGACAATTAATGAGTAAATGCCTAAAGGTAAAGTAAATCCCACCCTGCAATTTTCAGTGCAGTGCCTTCCACCCAGCACAGTCCATTATTTCCAACACTGCAAGATCTCAGCAGGGGAACACAAAAATGAAAGCACACATAGAAAGAGATTGATTCCAGCCAAAGGACTCCCTGACCAGCACTTTGGAACGCTGCTTTGGTTCTCTGCGGAAGCTGCTGGCTCTCAGTGGCAATCCATGAAAGCTCTGGCTCTAAAGCCTTGGCAAAGCAGGCTTGGAAATGGTGTCAGACATTCAGCTGCTCACACTCTCAAGCACCTCCTCTTTACCACAAAGACCTTTCCAGCCACTGTCCTGACTCCAGACTTATCAGAATATCCACAAAACACTGGCCTTGGAGGGAATACAGCTGACTCAAGCCAGGTCCAGGCAAGAAGGATGTTACAGCAAATGGAAGCAGGAATATTTTGAAGAAGCAGTTGAGGCATCATTTCTGCCACAAAGCCTCTTTCACCTCTTCTGTTAAGCAGGACTACCCTGCAAGTCCATTCTCAGCTTCTTGTCCACACCTGCATGCTTCTTTGGGAATCTTAATCAGCCCAAGAACTGCTTTTGGATTTACCCATTTCTATGTCAGGTAGCTGTGCTTCTGCATGTGTTTGGCTCCTCTGAGGAAAGAATGACACTTATTTTTTGTTGTTTTCTTTGTGCAGCTGGTTTTGAAGCATTTATTTCAGAGCTCCAAATGGCACTATTGTCAATAATCCCATGGAACAGAACGCAGCCTTACAACAACTAAGTGGCAAGAAGCACATCCATGTAGAGACCAGATGGAAAAGCAGAAGTCTCTTCTGCACCACCCTCCTGCTCTTCCCTGTTCAAACATTTTTTGGTCAAGCAAAGATGATTTCCTATTTATATTTCCAGAGCAGGTTTACAAATAATGTGACTGGATTCCTTTAAAAATAAAGAAAATCAACTTAGTCACTCCTTTCAGGAGAACCTTCCATCTTACAAAACAAGTGCTGCTCTTGGAGAGAGCATCATTGCCCAGTTTACAGTGCCAGAGACTCATTCAGGGCAAGCTGATCATCCAGGATGTGTCTGATAAGTGCTGGGTTTAGATCAGCAGCACTGCAAACTGCAGCTGAAGGAGAGGGAAATAGAAGGGACCATCTGCAGGGTGCTCCCACACAAGTGCTGTGTGCTGTGCCCTAAAGGCAGAACTCATCACCAGCTGTCCCACCTGCCTTGTGGATTCTGAACATGCATGGCTCAGGGGTTGGACATTTCCCCCTTCCATGTCCAGGGAGCAGAAGGTTGGAAGCTGCTTCCTCACATGACACTGCAACAGCACCTACAGCTCATGCTAGCTGAGCAGGACAGCTACAAAAAGCCACCAAAAGGGCTGCTGATACTACCTGAAGCCACAGAGGCAAACAAGTTCCTGCCTCTGAGTTTATCAACCTTCTGGGCAGAAATACGAAGGAATAGGGAAACAAAAACACAATTTGTATTTGCTAGGAAAGCTTAGAGAACTGCTTCATAAATCAAAGCAAGAACAAACACACATCTGATGTGACAATCAGCAAACTGAGCTCATTTTTGTTTACTGTTATCTAAATCTAAACAAAAAACTTCAGATCAAAAGGATAATGGTTCTTTTTTCCCCCTACAACAGCTGTGAGATAGACTGAAACTAAAACAAAGTATCTCTCTCAAAACTAAAAACCTAAAGAATAGAATCACAGGATCATTAAGGCTGGAAAAGACCTCCAAGCCCATCAGTGGTTACCTTAGCAATTTTCCCCATTTCACAGATATTTGCTTTCTCATCTTCAAACTCTGTAAAGGCCTCTTCAATTCTGGCAATGATTTCTTCATGGTTAGTGCAGACATTTGGGAGTCCTTTAGGGAAGTAGAAGCGTGGAATGTTTATGGGCACAGGGGTACTGCTGGTGGCTTTATTCACAGGCAGAGGAGTGCAAGTGCTAACCACAGGCTGCAGGGGGGCTGGGGATGAAGTTCCTGCCTTCTTCTCTTGTTTACTTTGAGCCTGAAAACACAATGAATAACAAACACATTTTAACATCGTGGTACAGGGAGCAGGAAAAAATAGTTTGTTCTTCCAGTGGAGATTAGGAGAAAATTAAAGCCCACCAACAATTAAATTATGGCATAAGGATAAAAATGCATCTTAAATGTGCAATTAAAAATTTCTGCGTTATGAACCAGTGTGAGTTTAGGATACGTCACACCTGCTTTTATGCCTTTTCTGACCATTTGACACATGTAGCTGTGGATCATGATTTCCTGTTGAGTCACAGGAGAACACACTCTGCAGCTCTGATACCACAGATAAGGACAATGCTTTTTCTTCCCATGCTGGTCTTGGTCTTGTCATTCTGCCCCATGAACAACAAAGTATCTGCTCCTTAGTATTTCCCCTCTGAACCACAGAACTCACCCACATAAACGGCGTGCCTAAAGTATGAGCAAGCTTACATTCAAACAAGGACATTTTCTACTCCTTGGGAATGTAATTAGTTTTGCCAAAGTACTGCTTCAGAGATAAATTAAGAAAAGATTTTCAAGACTTCCTTCTCAATTTCAGCAAGTCTTTTATTCTGTGCCCAACTTAAGAAGTCCCAGACTTGATTTTGTCAAAGGTACTAAGCACTGGAAAATCAATTTTTCCATCAGGAATAAGGAGCAGCCAGGAGAGAGTCATTCGGCACTCACATGATGTTTTTTCCTCACTCCTTTCCTATCTGTAAGGAACATATGGTGATCTCCACTGGATTCCCTCTCCAATGGATCTCTAGTTCTAGCTCTACATCACAGGCAGCATTTGTATTTAAGTACACAATGAGACCCTAAACCAGGGAATTTTTCAGACACAGGAGGAAACATTTTTTTAACTTTGACAAGTAACTACAGTATAAACTGCAAAATCAGCTGCTGAAATGTGCAGGGATGAGGAATTCCCTGCTCCCCCACAAAGACACTCCTTGGGAAAAGGCAACAGGCTTTCCCACTGCACAATGGTTCCAATGCAAGAGTTTCATTAATGTAACAACATATGTGATAAGGCTCAGAAAGCAACAGTGAAGTAAATACAGCTGTGACTTTCAGTTTGTTTATTCTAGCTGTTTCAAAACAAAATGCTTTCAGGATAAAGCAGCCAAGTCTGAGTCCACTAAATGCAGAAGAATGTATATGATGAGCTGACTTGGCCTCATTGTTTTCTATAAACTTGGGGCTTCTTTCTTAACACACACTGAATCTCCCAACTAGCCACAGACTCGCTTCAATAAGGTAAAGAAGTGAGAATTGTAAAAGCTTCTTTCAGCGCTGCTTTTACCTGCAGTTTATAATACTTTATAACCCATTCATCAGAGACTCATGAAAGGAGAGAGGATTTTCCTCCTCTTCACTCCTCTGCTTCATGGCTCTTTCTTTAAATGGGAGGACCTCTTTCGTCTCCCAAATGCTGCCCCATTTCAGGAGCGGAACATCGGCACACATATGTGTTGGAGGTTAGGTTTGTTCCTTTTTACTTAGAGAATTTTTCCCCATAAAGTTGCTAGGAGACTAACTGCTGGGTGCTTATGGGTGCTGGACCAAAACGAAGAGGAGGCCAAAAGTCGGGAGGGGGAGATAACGTGAGTTTGGGGGCAGGTAAAGGGCAGGGCTGGGGGCAGCTGCCCTCTCTTGCCCTCGGCATCGCAGAGAGGACGGGAGGCCGCTGCTTGCTGTGGGAGGAGTGCATTGTCCCACCGGGTCCGGTCCTGAGGAATCTCCCACCATCTGCTCGTGTGTCCCGGAGCTCTGAGCTGCCTCCTCCTGCCCTGCTGGATGGGCCGGCCCTGTCCCGCCGCTGCCGTTTGCTTGGCGCTGCTTGCAGGCTTTTTTGCTGCGCTGTAGCCCCGCACGGCCCTGCCCTGCCCTGCCGGGACATCCCCGCCGTTCCAGCCACCACCAACTGAGCTTCTGACCTCACCCACCAGCCCGGGATTTTTACACGGTTCCAGCCTGGTGCTGTCGAGAGATCAGACTGCCCCGGGCTTTGTCAAACAAAGCCCCTCGAGGATTTTTCCTGGTTCTGTTTATTATTAATGCTGTAGTTGTCCTTGTTTGTTTGTCTTGTTATACATGCTAGTAAAGAACTGTTATTCCTATCCCCATACCTCTGCCTGAAAGCCCCTTTAATTTTCTAAATTATAATAATTTGGAGGGGGGGGTTGAATTTCCCATTTCCTAAGAGGTCTTGTCTCTCCTTAGCAGATACCTCTCTTTCAAACCAAGATAACATGCCACCAGGCAGAACACTCTTCTGTCCTTAACTGCTCTGTACAGAACATGTTACCCTGGAGCTTGGGGTTCTACAAGTTGTCCTCTCTGTCTTGCTACACAGGAAACGCTAGAGATCATTTTCAGCCTTCAGTATTTCTATCAGTACCAGTATTCAGAGTCTGAACAGCCCTTAACCTTTGGAGAGCCAGCCTGATCACCAACACCTGTTTTCCCTCCTGTCCTCTTTGACTGCGCCTCCTCAGACATTGGTCTTTGTGTCTGCTGCTGAGTGATGCTGGAGCTCAGAGGGGCCAGCTCTGAGGCTCAGGGAGTTCTTGGGGCTCACGAGTGCTGGAGGATGGGGAGCATCAGCCCTGGTCACTCTGTCCCACAGTTGGACAATGCAGGTGATCTGAGGTGGTGGCAGAGGTGAAGCTGGGGAGAGCTGCACCCTCACTTTGGGAGCACAGTTCACTGGGTTAAGTAGGACAACCCTCCCAGCTTCCTCCTGCCCTTTCCTCAGCAGAACACCAAAAGCAGAGCCCAGACTAAGTGAATGTGTGTAGGGAGGGAGCATTTGGCCCTAGCCCAGGGATCACACAAATCACCACTTCTGCTTTTACCATCTCCTCTCACCCTGCCTGCCCTGCCCAGCCAGGAGCTTCTCCAGCCAGGACCTCGCTCTGCTCAGGAGTTTTCCCTTTCTGGATCCCAGTAGAGGGGAAGTCCCTGCTGGTCTCTCACAGCACCATATTCATACAAACAATGCAAAGCTGCAAAACCTCGAGGTGCCAACTGCAGCCACTTGACTTCTATAATAGGACTTCACATCAGTTTGCTGGAAGGCCACTTCTCACAAACAGGTTTATTGCTCCCTAATCTCTTCAGGATATGCAGGCACTCTAGGCTGCCAGCACTGAGAGGAACAGAGAGAAACGACTCAAACTTGAAAAAAAAATCCACAAACCAAGATGTTCTTTCAAAGGACACTGACTCTTCACTGTAACAATACATCCCCTTTCCCTTACAGTACAGGGGAGTGATAAAACTGTGTTTTTGTTTTCTTGGAAGGTGAAGAGAAGTTCCCAAGTAGAGCACAACAGCCCTGAGCCATTCTCCTCCCCTTCTGCACTTTACACACATCCTGACATGGCACACGGCCTGAGCTGACCATGCTGGAACACAGCTCACCTGCCCCCACTCTGCCCAGGTCTCCACCTCCCAAAACTCTGAGCAACTCCTCTGCCTCCAGGTACTCCCAGAGCCAGCAATGCTTGGTACCAGCTCACACAAGTCAGGACCACAGAGGATGTATTAATTTCCTGATCCACATCCAGCACACAAGGCAGAAGGTCAGACACCTATAGGAGAAACACAGGGAATTCTGCTGGCCTTTGAAGGAGGGAGCCAGTTTGGACACAGGTTCCCCACTGACCTTCCCAGTAAGTCTGACTCACTCACTCCTGCTCAGTCCAAGCCAAACTAGGAGCAAGCATTGCTCAGGGATAGCTACTTTTCACATTCTGCCTCAGGAATAGAATACAAATTTTGAACTTTGTCTTCCTCCTCCTCATAGAAGAAATGAGCTGTTTATGACACAAAGAGAAAAAAATGAGCAGCAACTAGTTCTTGAGGATTTTGTTCCCTGGAACAACCTTACAAATTAATACTCTGGGATGGGTACAGCCAGATGCAAACCACTATGGGGACAAGAAGCAGCTAATTACAACTTTTTGTGAAAAAAACTTAAGAAAGTGGTAGGATGGGAAATTCTGTGGAAATTCCTTGGCAATAAACAGTTTCTTATTGAAAAAATGAGCCTTAAATGCTGTTTGCCTAGCAGAACACACTTCTCCAACTGTGATGTACATTTTCAGAGAGGACAACTAAGAAAGGAAACAACAAATACTCTAATAAATCTTTTAGCTTTGTTACAATAATTAACAGATAAACTTTTTTTTTTTTTTTCCCTCAAAGGAAAGGTGAGATTAAAGGCCATTTTTAAATGTCACTCTAGCATTCTGTAATTTACCCTAACTCGAATCTGTCCATCCACTCTATCACCTTTTGCCGGCCATACAATTTATTTACAGGCAGACAAAAATAGTGACATCTGTGTTATAAATAAACCAGACAGAACTACAGCCTCATTGTAGCTATGCAAACAAAGCACAGACTAAATCTCTGCCATCCCAGCCTGTCTCCCAGGGATGTGCCAGTCCCAGCACAAAACTCCATGGAAGGAAGCAGTACACATCAAGTGCTCAAATTCTTTCTACTCCTTCCTCCTGGTCCCAAGCTCCAACAAGGTCCTAGATAATATATTTACCAGTTTCTTGCTTTATTTCCAAATGGGATATTGTAATCCTCTTTTCTAGGGTACAGTGACTCAGCCTGGGTTCTTGCAGTCCACAGTGCTGACTTAATGTCTCCTTTCATTTTTCATAGTTCCTGCCTTCCTGAAGTCTGATGGTACCTGGACACAAGCCATCCTCAAGGCTCATCAGTTCTCTAGCACTGGTTTGTATCTCTAGCCTGAGACTTTCTCTTCCTCAAAGCCCTTTCCCATCAATGAACCTTCTGCTGCCTCTTTCCTTACCCATTTCTAAGGACAGCAAGAACAAAGGCTCATCTACACATGGCTCCAAACATCACAGAGCTATGAGAAAATGCATTTCTAGAGAGAATATTTTCTTCTAGAAACAAACTCATCAGTAGAAACAAAGCCCAATCACAGTAAAACAAAAATGAAAACAAACTCCTAAGCAACTTAAAATCCCAAAAGTATTTAGGTGGGAGTATACACAGTGCTAATTGTAAGGTTGGATCAAGCTCCTTATGGCCTTATCCAGTTGAGTTTTGCAGAGGCCTCACATGCCTCCACTGACAAGTGTGCCCATAGACATGGCCCTCAGCACCACTTCAGGCTGGGAACTCACTGGCTGAGCAACAGCCCTGCAGAAAAGGGCTGGTGGAGGGGATGGTGTGCACAGGCTGAGCATGAGCCTGCAGTGAGGGCTGATTACAAACAAGGCAAATGATGTCCTGGACTGCCTTAGGAGTAAGGCCAGGGAAACACAGGAAGTTGTTACCTCTCTGTCTGACACTAGTGAGGCTGCATGTGGGTTCCTGGGACCAGTTTTGGGCCTTCACTTCAAAAAAGTGATGGAAAGAGACCAGCCAGAGATGTAAAGGAAAGAAATCAGAAGGCTGGGATCAGGATCAGGCAGCAGGAGACACTGAGGGCTGGCCTTGGCTAGGTAGGGGAAGGGGAAGCCAAGGGATGGGCTAAACACAGCCTGCAGCTCTTGGAAATGCACTTACAGTGACAATGGAACCAAACTGCAGCTTGGGAGGGTTAGGCTGGAGGACACTGAGGGAAGTAGAGCCTGTGAGAGGTCACCAAGAAGGGCTGGGCAAATCCCTATCCTTAGGGAAAGCCAGTGCTGATGTGACCCAGTGTTAGAAATAGTATTCCTTCAAGTGAGATGTTGGGTTAGAGACCTCCCTTCCTTCCAACACTGCTATGAGAGGCTCTCTGATCCTTCCTTAAATAGTCCCACAAAGGATAAGCACAAGAACTGAAATTTCCAGCTCCTGAAACAGGAGTTTGCCAACACCCTTCTCCCCTGCCTTCCTGGCCAACATCTGTGTGTCCCACAAAGCACCTCTCATTCACCTCTCTGCTCCCTATCACCACCTTTTCACCTGCCAGCACTTTTGTGTTCCTACTGGGCCCAGTTAGCTCTACTCTCAGCTCATCCAAAGCCCCATGTATAGCCCCACAAGGCACAGCATTTAACTACACCTCACTGCTGCCACGTGGGAGAACTCCCATCCCTGCCCTCCACCTCCAGAGGCCCACTGTCACTCTGGGAACAGATTTAACCCATTTGCAAAGACAGCAAACAGACTTGGCTTTGTTGCTGGATGATATTCTACTGTGTTATGAATTAAGCCAGCTCAGAGAAAGACCTGTGGGGCCCAGGGCAAGAGAAGGGTGACACACGGTGAGGAGGCAGCAAGAAACGAAGAAAAAAAACATTTTTTTTTGAATACTGCAAGTGGCCACAGCAGTATTTCCCTTGCCTTGAACCGACAGCCCCAGAGCAGACATTCCCAAGGCACTCAGCAGCAAAAGTGTTCCTGCTTCAGACCAGGCACAGGGCTCGTGGACCAAAGCCTCGTCCATCTTTCCAGCTGTTCTACCCGCAGGTCTCATCCCTCCCTGCAAACCCTACCCCGGTTATATCCTTGGTGATCACACTAACTCTGGAGAGGGAATTTCGCTGTGCTGCGGTTCCCGACGGTCTCTCCAAACTGCTCGGCCCCGCCCAAGCCATTACTGCACATTATTACCTCATCCAATTCTCCCCCAGGGAGTGAAAAACACACGTTCCAGAGATTAACCTCTGAGATGTACTTTAACCTGTCAGCGGAACGCATGAAAAAATATGCCACAATATGTTTTGGAGCAATTTTAACGCTGTTTCTTAGGAAACAGCTGCATTACTCTTAATTTCAACTTTTTAACTTCCTCACTGGGTCACCCATGATTTAAATATAAATAAAGCTCAAGATGGGCCGATTTCAGCAAACTGTGAACCCTCCAAATCTGGAGTGACTACATGTCCATTTTGTGTCCTAGCACATCCAATCTTTTGTCAGCTGTTCAGAGAGCGAGTACAGCAGCTGGGATTTACCAAAAACATACAGTTGTGACATAATTTCCATTTCCTTGGCTACACCTCTGTGATCTTCAGTCTTTTCCAGATTAAATGATTCTATTATCTCCTTTAGCCACAGCCCAGAGAGGGTAGGAAAGAGCACAAAAAAGAACCTTGGGATGGTAAAATCATAAAAACCAAAGCCACGTAGGGCTGGTCTGCACAGATTTGTTCAGTTCACAGCAGACAGCAGAACATTTTGGTTCTTCCAATATGCAACAACAAACATTCAGAGCAATCACACAAAAAAGTCTCACAGAAAATACTTAAGGCTTACAATACTTCTCCCCGTTATTAAATCACTGCCCTTGCTGTTAATTTTCCCCCCTTGTTTACAAAGACATTTTAACTCTGCAATCTAAGCCTGGAAGGTTTATTTTTAAACCTGGTGGTATCTAGCTGCAAATAACTTTCTGCAAATAGACACGCCTAGAGGGGACACAGATTGATTCTCTGATCCAATAAAAAAAAAATAAAAAAAAAAAAAATAAAAAAAAAAAAAAAAAAAAAAAAGATAAAGAAATGCCAAGTGTCCAAACCTGGGCCTGCTGGAAGGCCTTGAGCCGCCTCTTGAATCGAGATGGAAGAACAAAGTCACAGCCCTTGGCAAGGAAAGCTAGCTCCCCTCCCAGATCTGGGTCCCTCCGCAGAGAACTCTCCTTGATCATCATCCTGAGCAGCTCCTAAGCAGATGTTGACCTTTCCAGAAGGGGCACGGGCACTCTGTAGGAGACCACGTCAAGACCAGCACGTTGCTTTCTTGGTTTTGATTTTTTACAGGCAAAAAATGACAAATGGCTTCAACATATTATGTCTTCTCTCTCTTCACAAGGACAACATCTAGCAATTTTATCTCACTCCTGAAGCCAGAGCTCCCTATTTTACCAATATTCAAAGTGTCTTTCAGTACCACCAGGATCTTCTGCCTTCTTGTAATACTTTAATTGAGAAACATGATCTACAAGTGAATCTATTTCCCTGCTGGCTACATGACAGACAATCTGTCCTTGGCTTGTAATAGGCCAGGGGTGACATGAGAAAGGAAGCACCCACCACCACTACCAAGGGCTCTAAAATTAGATGCTCTGCAGAAGTGGCTAAATATACCACCTTCCCCAATAGCTCCTACTTCATGTGCTCCAGTGCTGAGACCTAAGGGGCACCCCAGGGTCAGTTAGGCTCAGCTAGAGTTAAACCAGGCTCAGCCAAGGGCCCTGCCTGTGGGATGCAGTGGTTTGAGGTCCCTGCTGCTGAGGTGATGAAGCAGAGGAGCAGCATTAGTTTCCACTCTTGACTGAAGGCTGTAATTTTCAAAAAACATCATTTTTTCTTTCTTGCTGGAAAAAGCAAATCATCTAGTTCCTTTAATGCCAAGCAAGCACATAAGGATGATCTTAGATAATAAGCTCAGTCATTCCCAAGCAGCTCTTAAGAAAACAGTTTCCTAAAGACATCAAAATGCATCATTCTTGTTATTCACTTTCCCCATAACTCTCACCAGGCAAAGGCAAAGCAATTCTCAGGGAACAATAGTCTACTTTTTCTCTGCACAACTTGGAGCAAGCAGACTTCAAACCCTTGCTCTAACTTTGTCTAGGCTTCTTAGAAGTATGTTCTCCCTCTCTTATCATAAGAATAGTGCTGAACAAGGGCCTAAATCCAATTCTTCCCACACAAAAGAGTCCCATGGAGTGCTTCCCCTACCTGACTGTAAAACGTGAGCTGCTCTGCCAGGATGCTAAGTTCAGTAACACAGAAAAACACCCAATTTCGAACCAGTAGGGCTTGCTGTCATTTGAAATGCACAGATCTCAGTGAGCCTCACAACAGAAAGCTTTTATTGGACATGTGCCTCTGATGTCTTTTCCTGGGTTCCTGCAGAAAGCCCTAAGTTAATGTGAAGGCCAAATGAGTACAAAGCCTAACAATGGCACAAAGAGGATGGGAATGAGAAAATAACCTCCAAAAAGAAAAAGGCAGGCAGGAATGTTTGAAGTGGAACTGCCACCAAACAAAGTATATACAGATCCATATGCAACACATTTGGAACAAATTTGGTTTTTCTTACTCTGACAATTTTTTTCTAAACATTAAGGCAATACCTGAAGAGCCCATGAGGCTGCATTGTACTGGGAGTGCTGCAGATCTCATGCAGCAGCATGTCAGGAGGTGATTTATTGTAAATCATCTGTGGCAAGTGATGAATTAGTTCATGTTCTGCTTACAGCCTGCAGAGGAAATGAAGCCCAAGGAACTCCTCTGACCTCCAGTTGCATCTAGACCAGCTACAGAGACCTTTGACAGACGTATGCATTAAAGAGACACACTAATCTGGCAGCCACTAATTCCTACTTAAAAAAAAACCAGCACAGCCAAGTAGTTTTCATGCTCAAATTAACGAGTCACAAAGGATCTCAGGAATTTGGAAGGTTTTCACTGATAACCTGAAAACACTCAATCCAGAGGCAAGGCTCACTGTGTCTGTATTCCAATGTGCTGGAATAGCAGGTTTCTAGCATGCTATTTCATATCCTCAAAATACACAAGGTAGGTATAAATAAAGAGATAAATATACAGTACTATGAGAAATAACAGTAAGAGAATCTTGTTTCAACAGCTTCAAAGTCAACTGGACAAAACCCACAGCAGACAAGTCTGGTCTCAACAGCCAGACCTGCTGCACAAACCACAAACCAGAAATCTCTCCTTGCTGTGTGACCCAGGCTAAAGATGAGAGATGCCAGATTGCCTCTGTTAGTTGCCTTTTATTCTGAGATACTTTAGATTCACTTAATGCTTGTTTTTATTTCAGTAACTGTTACCAACAGGAAAAAGAAAAGCCCATAGTTATTCACTATTTGTGTTGAGAAGTAATGAATAATTGATGTTTGAAAGGAGCGCAGATTGTGTGTA
The DNA here is from genome assembly GCA_016584745.2 of Phylloscopus trochilus trochilus. Lineage (NCBI taxonomy): Eukaryota > Metazoa > Chordata > Aves > Passeriformes > Phylloscopidae > Phylloscopus > Phylloscopus trochilus. The sequence continues at coordinate 1,041,750 of WQNJ02000094.1, forward strand.
TAGCCTAAATGACAGATATTATCAAAATTTGATCAAAACAATTTTTAACATATGTAAGATGAAAGTTCATTTTCCAGAAAGTTTTACATTATATTTTAGACACATTTTGAGAATGTACAAATATTTCAGAACAAAGTTGAAGTTACTGTGACATCATAGAAGCCACTTTTTACAATTAATCACCCCATACATGATCTTTGATAAGAATATCATTACATTTGCAAAGCAAAGAAGTGTACAAAACTATGAGGGTGCAGAATTACAAAGTTGCAAGGCCAACCTTGACTTTCTATGATTCAGAAACAGTTAATTCTGCTCAGAGCACTCTTAGGGCCCCCGATTTAAGCACATAACACAGACATTTTGATACAAAAAAGCAAAGTGTGTGGCCTTGAGATGGTGTTTCAGGGCACAAGAGTTAGGAACGTTCTGAGAGACCCAGAAACACCCACCCCATCAGTCATTCAGGAGAGGCAGGATTAGACACATGCTACCTAGAGCCCACCCAGAGGAAATGTGGAAACAGGGAGCAGCCTCTGGATACTTCACTCAAGGCTCCACCACCTGAGATACAGCATGGCTACAAAGGTGGTCTTATCAACCCCCACAAACCCTCTGCTCCCAGATCCACAGTCCCTGGCCAGAACTGGTTGGATCACCCATCTGACCTCAGCCTGAGCTATTCCACTTACTAAGATGGCAGAAAACAAAAATGTTAATTAGGTTTAATTTATATACAAGCCACATAGTCACTAAAAAGAAGGTTTCAGAATCATACAATAGAGCAAGTAGAGGAATGGAGGAGAGAGAAATGGGAAGCACAACTGCTCTTTCTGGCTCACTACAACACAAGTAATCCTTTTGAGAAGATAGCCAACAATGGAGGGACAAAAACCAAAAGGATCTCTTTGTATCAAAGCCTGGCCCTGACCTCTGCTCCCAAAATGATTCATAAACTTTATTCAACAGTTCTTAAAATACAACACATGAGCAGAAAACGCAGCAGAGCCCTGCACCACTCATACTTGATTCTGAAAACAGAAGGACCACGTTGCTTACAGAGTTTTCTAAGGTTCTTTCACTAGAGCACTAGTCCGAGCATACAGCTGAAATTACTTTGTCAAATCAGCCAACCTGTACAGGTGGCAGATCAAGGACACAGGAGGTCAAAAACATCCACCACTGACTCCTCCAAGGACTTTGTATATGACATTTTACTCAAATGCAGCAGTCTTTACCTTTGAACACACCCCAACACTCAGCATTTCTGCGGGTCAGCTCAGAGCATCCCAACAGCCCCAGCTCCACCTTCTTCATTGCTCACTGGTCCCAGTTTCCCCCAGTTCCCTCAAACCTACAGGCCCATCCAGGATCCTTATAGCCCCCTTCACTACAGACAAAGATACTGATAAGTACTGATAAATACTGCTAAGTACTGCTAAGTACTAGGGGGCTTGCTGACCTCTAAAAGGCAACTGCACTGTTCTCACAGAACTATTTTTTTTTTTTCAAAACCAACATACTAAAAAATCAGCTTAAGACAGGCACAGAGAACAGGAAATCCCAAAACAAATAGTTAGGAGGTTTAGAGATAAGCAACAGAAAACTGGATCTCAGAATGGGAAATGTTGGACAGTCTAAAAGTATGCAATGCTTCCTCTGGCCTGCCCAAAAGAAGCCTGATGCTCTTATTATTGGCTCTGCAAAATTGATGGACTTCTTGAGTATTCATTTCCTACTTTCTAAATATTTGGGTTTTGAAGACGAGGAGGTAAGTAATCCTATTGTTCTCTGTGGAGGATCATAATTGGGTTTATGATAAAGAGGAAGTCTGTTGCTGATATAAGTTAGCACAGATTTAACACAGATAAGCCAGCTGAGCCAGAGAACAGCCTGGTCTGAAGGATTCTCCCTCTCCTTTTTCATTGCTTAGCATTTGAGGGATATTAAATCTGTCACAGCCTTAACAAATGAAAGGTGTGCTGTGTTTCCATCAGTATCAGAGCTCTGGGGTTTCTGCAAGTGTGTCCAGCTCTTTGTTAACAGTTTTATGAGCCTTAAGAAAATACAACAAATACTTTGCATCATTGAGGCACACATGCAATACCGAGTCAGAATCCACATACAACTTCAATTACATCCAGAGTGATCCAGGAATATGGATGGATTCCCTACATGCTACACCTAGTAAGGGACACACCTGTGCCAAAAATAACAGGCAACCTCAGGGCAAGTGCAGAGCCAGCAGCCCAGTGCCTCGTGCCCAGTGCTGAGGGGACCAGCAGCCTCCACATCCTCTGCCTCCCCAAAACAGCTCTTCTCTCCCAGGTCTTTGGTTCTGGGCATCTGCACAAGGCAAGGGTCGTGTGACTGCAAAGAGGAGCAGAGCTCTGGTAGCTGTGGAGCACATGTCCACGGAAGGCAGGCTGGGAGCAAACTAACACACAGCTAGGTGGGATCAGGGGAACACAACCTGCCAAGGCATCACTCTGAGAAGCCACTTGGCAGCATAAATGCATCCCATTTTCAAGCATTACATAAAATCTGCCACAAAACTAGTGCCACACTTCATCAAACACATTTTTGTTTGAAGTCATAAGCTAGAAAATTTTGTAAAATCATGTACAAGGCAAGATTACAAGGGATTACTTTAGAGATTTTGGAGCTGTTTAATTCTACACTTGCTGAGGAAAAATACTCTTTCCCTTGCTGGAAATATCAGAATAGCATTTTCTATAAGCAAAGTTGCCCAGAGCAACAACAGAAACTCTTGGGGAGCCTGGTCTGAAAGGATCTCAGTGCCATCACATAGGCATGACACAACCCATGCACCCTTTTTCAGAACTGCATCAAATTTTGGGAAAAGTGGCCAGTTTTGAAATCATGCACATTAAACTCCAACTGGAAGAAGCTGTGAAAGTTCACTTACAACCTGGGCACTTTTTCAGTGCTTGTGTGGAAGGGGGATTTTGGAAATTGAAGTCCTCTCTACCTCTTACTCCCAACTTGGAAGTATGGCAACAAGTTTTCTTGAAATTTGGCAGCCATCTCCAAATGAAAAGCACTGAGTGCTCAACAGACAGCCTTCCCTCTAAAGCAGGCTCCCATCAAGACCCTTTTTCCTGGGAAAACCTACTCCTCACCTGAGATACAAGCAAGACTCCACATGATTCCATGCACTGGGGACAGGGAAAGCAAAACTAAATCCTCTGGGATTCTGTCCTATGTTCCATGGAGGATTGATCTCTTTAGGAACCAGTGATGAGGAGGAAAGAAAGGCTGCTCAGAGATGGGAAAGGGAGAGGTGGAAGAATCCATTCTCACTGAACTCCTGAGAGGCAGTCCAGTACTTGGTCCCAGAAATAAAGTAATTATTTATGCTTATTAATTATTACTATAGTCTATTATAAGGGAAGCATTTAAACCACAAGCAAACAGTCTACAGGAGCACCAGTAGGAAAGGGTCAAGCTCAAAGGTAAAACTCCATGTCAGGACCTATTTTATTTTCTCATGGGTTTCAGTTTCCTTTTTTTTGTTTATATTTAAATACAAGCTACATTTCTGCCAGGTTGAACACATTATTCCATGCTGCAGCATTCAAAGCACAATGCATCACTCAAATGTAATTCCCCCACTTCCCCCACATTTTCTCATGTTTGTTTTACTCACTATCCCATCAAAAGTTTGGTTCTCTTACCTTTATTACTTCTGGGGCCTGCTGAATTGAAGCTGGAACAGAGTCTCTGGAGGCAGCCCCAATATGGCTTTTTTGCCCTGCAAGCAGGGACTGTGAAGGAATTGCTAAAGTTTCCTGAAGAATTTGCATCACTTCCCTCTCCTTGGACAAACTTCCCTTGCCCGTCTGGAATTCCACCAGCTCCTGGGCAAAGTCCTCAATGCTTCCCAGGATACGCAGTAAAAGGGCTTTGTCATCCTCTTCCATTTTATGACCATTGGTTTCCATGATTTTTGACAAAGAAGAAGGGGAATCAGCAGGTTTACTTTGGGGTTCAAGAGCCAGAGGTGGAGCCTGCCTACCCTGCCTGCCAGACACCTGCAGCGGGGCAGGTTCGCCCTCCTTCTGAGAGGGCTCCCTCAGAGTACTCTCCATTTTCTGTGAAAAGCACTCCAAGTCCAGCAGCAGTTTGTCTATTTCCTCCTTGTCCACCCTACTGCATGGCTGGGCTCCTCTGGGGCCAGCAGCTTGGGCACCACACAACACAGGACCCGACACGGGTTTTAAAGAAGCAGTTTTCTCAGGGGCATCTCCCGCCCTGGCTCGCTCAGCTTTAGCATCAGCTGGAAGGTCTGAGCCAGCAGCTCGCTGGTAGCTGTGCTCCAGGCTCTGCCAGCCCCCCTTCTGCTCTGCCCTCTTCTCTGCCCCTGCTGTTCTGTCCCCATCAGACTCCTCCTCGATGTACAGCGCCTCAGTGGCAGATGTGCAGTCGCAGGGGCTCGGGGCTGGTGACTGAGGTAGAGCATCGTTCACGGCTCTCACGCTGCTCTCTGGAGGGACACTGGGCAGGGAGTTGGAGGTGAAGCTCACAGTACCTGTCTGGATGGACTGGGAGGTGCTTGTCACCTCACCCTGACCTGGTAGAACGAGAGGAGCTGCACTTGAAGACGGCAGCTGAATGATATCTTCATACCTGGGTGGCTGCTCATCACCAAATACCAGGGGGAAGGGAGTTTGCTGCAAGCCATGGAAACAGTTCATGAGCTCTGCCCAGTCTCTTGCTTCTCTCTGCCCCGCTGCCTTCAGCTCAAAGGGCAGCTTTTTCAGGTAGGAAGAAAATCTTGTCATCAGATTCATGTATATCATCTCTGAATTAGCCAGGGGATCATTGCTGTTCCCTCCACCAACGACGCCTGCAGACTTCTTCTTGATGCAGTGTTTGATTATGTCTGTGCACTTTTTCAGATCCTCTGAGCACTTGAGCAAGATGTCCAGGCACACCTTAATATCCCCACCAGAAGAACCATCTAGCTTGTGCTTTTCTAAAATCTGGGTAATGAAGTTTTCTTCAGGGAAGGAATGAGGGCAGAAGGGAACCACAGGATTTATGGTGACTTCTGGAGCATCATTGCTCTCCTGCCATTTCTCCACAGATGAGGGACTCTGCAAAGAGCCACATGGAGGGCAGTTCTCATCATTGTTAAAGTGCCCATAAATCAAATCAAAATCAAAGGATCGTCTGCTGAAAGATTCAGACCGAACTTTCCTTCCCTTTCTGTAGGCCACATGGCTGGAAGAGTTTTTGAGCTTTTCAAAGGAGAATTCCTTTATTTTACCACTGGCAAGGTTTATTGCTTCACCAGTAATGTCTTTTAAACTGCTGGAGGTTTGCACTGAAGAGCCCTTCTTGATTCTTGCACTATTTGGGAGGATTTGGTGATAGTCCTCACTTCCAGCCAAGGCAAGACCATTTTCAGGAACAGGAATTTTATGGTCCAAGTTGGCATCTTGGAGACTGAGCTCTGCACAGACACTGTGGTGTGCAACTATGCAGGTGAGCCCCTGTTTGAGGAGCTGGCAGGAGCCTGTGCAGTAGTGCACGGTGTGCTGGGAGTGCCGCTCTACCACCACGCTGCTGTAGCAGTTCACTGAAGTCACCATCAGCCTGTAGGTCGCTGCCATAGCACAGCCCACGCCGGGAAGTGAGGCTGCAAAACTCACCGTGAACTTCACAGGGAAAAGCTCACTTCTCACAGCCACACTAGATTGGATGAAAACATTCAAATGTCAATTGGAAACATCCAAACTGTGTGAGGAGCTACTGCCTTGGAAAGCCCTGGAGAAGTCTGGAGTGGTTTCAGCAGTATAGCTACAACAACTAGTGCAACTCGCATATGGTTTAACTTAAGGCACCTCGATGCTCATATTCCATACAGAAAGCCTTGCTCAGCAGAGATGCAGTACAAGCTGCTCCATTTCCAATGGTCCAGGTAGCTTCTCCAGCAGAGGCCATAAAATCCAGTCAGTTCTCAGGCAGAAGTGACAAGTCAACAATTTCTATTTGACCCTTTTTCTCTCTTTTTGGGTGGGTCAGTAAAAGGTAGAGATTCCAGCAGCACGTACAGACAAAAAAATCCACCGTGTAATTGGGAGATCCCTCTCTCACACTGGTGACACAGGTCCCTGCAATAGAAATAAAGGTGACAGTCATTATGATTGCCATGTATTACACAGCCTTGTCTACTACCAAACATCTGGTACCAGAGAGAACAACCAGCACACAGGCCTGCACAGAACACAGTAGGCTGATAGTCTTCTTTCACTCAGATCTACCATATAAGAGCAGTGCTGAGGAGCTGGCCTATATTTATACACAGGCTGTCTGTGTGCTGCCATTTTAACAGCTCTATTTCAGCCACTCATTAATTTTTTTCAGGCTTCCTTTTTCTCCTCCCCAGACTGAGCAAAACTTTACCTTTAATTCTAATAGAGCAAAACATTTTGATCCTGTCGTCAATTTCTGCCTTTCGTTTTCCAAGACTCTAAAGATAAGGCAAAGGGCAGTAAAGAAAAGCACTTTCAGGATTTCCAAGCCCTCTGGATTATAAAAAGCTGCAAAAAGCCTGCAGCAAAGTAACTGAATGCCTCTAAGAATGCACAGTCTTTATTAAAGGCCACATTGGCTTCCATTAGCCTTTCACCAAGGTCTCTGGGACCATAGCAATATATTTTAAGGAGGAATAACTGTTTCTTTTACAACCCATAAATAGCAGCACATTTAACACAGTAAATCCACTGCTGTAGACATTGAGGATAGTAACATCCGTATAAAGGTTAAGCCTATGAAAACTAGGAATTGAGTGTTTTACACTTATTACAGTCATTTCCAGCTGCATTCCTATCATCATGGTCAGAACTGCACCAGAAAAAAAAAAAACTCAAAAGCTGTTTAACTTTGTTATGAAAAAAAGCAAATCTCAGATTTAAGGGTCTTGAATTTTAGACATAGCCTCATCTTTCTTTAATACATGAACAATCAAATTAAAACACCCCAGTGAAATTCTGAGCACCCTCTATTCCTGTACAAACAGAAATCTATTTAATAAAACATGATTCTATCACACAGCTAAGTCACTCCACAGCACAGGTTTATTTTTGTTTCTTCAAAGGAAAATTTCCAGCGCTACGAAAGGCCAGGCCTGCACCTGATGAAAGCACAGTTCCATCTCAGCAACTTAGCTCAAAGCCTGGACAAACACAGCACACACAAGGCAAGTGCCCTAAGGGTTTGGTGCTGTTGTAATTACCAACTACGGAGAGCAGAAGTCTAAACATTCACGTTTTACATATTTTAAAGCCTTAACTTAAAAATGAGAAGCACGGATTCAAAAGTGTTCAATGAAATTTGCGATGTGCCATGTCTGCTCATTGCAGTTATGTGGAGCGGCACAGGTAAAGAACCCTTCCCACTTTGCTCTTTGGATTATATAAGGCATTGAAAAGATTGCATTCAGGATGAAGAGCCAACTGCCATGCTGGGCTCAGTAACAGGCTGCCACCTGCCCATCCCAGCTGCGGGCCAGGCAGCTCCTCAGCCCCTCCTGTCCTGGCCTGCTTCCCTCCACACCCACTGGCACTGCCCCAAAGCCCCTCGGGCACAGGAGGGCCCTCCCGAGGGATGAGCAGAGGTATGAGGTGTGCTCCTTCCCGAGGGAACAGCAGTGGGACCAGCTGTGCCCCTTCCCCAGGGATGAGCTGTGGTACAAGGTGTGCCCCTTGCCCAGGTACCAGGTGTGCCCCAGCCACGGCAGTGAGTCAAGGTGCAGGTGGAGAAAGGGTGTGCACAGAACCCTTTTCACACCCTGAGGTGCTCACATTATCACTCACAAACTCAGGGAACACACTTCACACCCTCCACTCTCTCCTCTCAGGCTTCACTGTCACGTGTGCTAAATCCTCTGCTGAATCAGAGCCACAGTTTAAAAAGTGCTATTGGCTCCTCAGTGGCATCATGGGCTCTGTCAGGAAACTCATGCTAGGCCTCCAAAAAGTCCACTGATCCACGGACTCCCTTCAACACATCAGGGTAAGAGGTCTGCTGCTTTTCCCTTTCTGAGCCTCCATCAACTTCAAACAAGCCTTCTGGCATTTCCTGAAATCACCACTATATAATATTTAGAGACAGGAAAGGCCTTCAGGACAGCAAATTTAATGAAGAATTAATATTGCTTCTCAAAAAGCATAGGACTTCTTGAAGGCTTTTTCCTCCCTCTGTGTCATCCACAGCTAGGAGAGACTGGTCCTCCTTTTAGCAGCAAAGAACAGTTTGGGTTTATACCTAATTTGGGCAATAATTTCATCTTGATTAAGTTATTTCTTAATTAGAGTAATAATGTATTACTCACTGTCTCCTTTTCCTCTGTCACTCCAAGGGTAGTTTCCTCCCGCCACATCACTGACTAAGCCGGTTTCTCTAATTAAGCCACCTTCAAACAATGAAGTCTTTACAGCTGTAAGGGTATTCCTTCAAGAAAAAGGTCTCCCAGATTCCCAACCTAAATTGAATCTTTTTTTTTTTTTTTTTTTTTTTACCTTGTATAGCCAGCTATGCCCAATTACAATTTTAGGTGTTTGTGCAATGATTGCTGCACTCTCTAATCCCTTTCCAGTTTGCCTCTGGTACTATCACAAACCAACACAATGCAAACAAATTTGCCCAGACCAACACAGGATTGCTGCCTCCTGCCTCTGCTGTCAGCACCTTTTACTGCTGCATCACAGGAGGAAGTAATCAAACAATCAATACAAAACCCCAATATCCTCTTTCCTACCACACTAACTAATGTCTTCTCTGTAATTATTTACTAATTGTTTTATTATCACGGTCTGCAGAAACATGCTCAGGTTATTCAAGGGTTGGAGCAGCACAAATCCTTACAGATGCAGAGTAGAAATTTCTTTCCTTTCCCACTGTCCTGCCCAAGGTAGGACATGCTCAGCTTGCAGCTTTATTTGAGTGTGATCTGTTGAACATGACACAGCATGCAAACCTAGTCAGGACAAAGTCTAAGAGAGGAGCATCCCTGTTTTCAGATCTGGGAATGCAGCCTCAAGCTGAGCTTCAGTTGTGATTCTTGGTGGGTGACTAAAACCTACTATTTCTGAGTAGAATGAAAAGATCAAGATCAAGGCTCTTTCCAGGCTGCAACTTCATTCCAGTTTGACTCTAGAGCAGTCCCCAGTTCAGAAATACTGCAGAAAGATTCTGTAATTAGGACTGCTGCCACGAAACCTACCCACCCCCAGGGATACAGGACTGGCCTGACAACACAAACTGTGAATGAATAGTGCTTCTTGTGTGACTGCAGAATAATGCTTTATGTCTGTCCTATCTCTGCAAGATGACATGAATTACTTTCCAAAGGAAAAAATTATTGCAGATGCTAATTATATAAAAGGTTATTCCACAAGACACACAAGAAATTCTATTCATGCAAAGATTATGCAGAAGTTAAATAACTGAACAATGACAATCTGTTCGGATTGGGACTGTCAGCCAGCATTTGCAAACTGAAGTCTAGAAAACAACAGGACAGGGCTCCAATAGCTCTGAAAGTCTAACTCACCAGAAGTCTTCCTGAACCCTTATCTGCAGCACTAGCAACAAGAACTAGAAACCACCATAACACAGTACTGAGTTAGCCATCCTTCGTGCAGCAGGACATGGCCTGAACATCACTGTGGAACTGCTTGTTTCTAGTGGAAGGTGTGGTAGGACCAACCCTGCAGTTTGGTACCCTTGCAAAAGAACACAAAGACAGAACAGGTTTGTCATCTGGACAGTCACCAGTACAGCTTCAGGTGTATCACCATGCCTGTGTAATCAGGTGTCAGGTATTACCCCATTAGAAGGGCTTGTGGTACCAAAAAACAGCATTTAACTGTATCTTCTTCTTTAGAAATGATTGGGTTTTGTTTAGAATTTACTGAGCAAAGCAGATTTGGGAGCAAGCTATATAGATTATAGAGGAAAAAAGCAGGCAAACAACAAATAATGACTTCTTTCAAAGAAATTTTTGTAACAAATCCAGTTCTGCTGAATTAATTGGAAGTTTTACAACCAGACACTTAAATTATTTTGAATCCCATCACAAAGGAACTGATTAACAACTTGCCATCACTTGCACAACTTATTACTTCTCAAAAAGAACAGGAGATTAAAAAGAGTAACTTTTCTTCCTGTACTGAAGAAGTTTGGAAGAAAAAAAATCCGAGTTGTTCCTTTGTCCTGTATTTCTTACAGCTTATAATATTTTGATGTGCATAATGGCAACAGAACTATTTTGTATGTAGGACTTAGGTGGGGAATTGCAGCTTTTCAGTCCTCAGGACCAGCAGAAATTTCACACATTTCAGGGACAGCAGAAGAAACCACTCACAACAGCACCCGTACAGTCTGGGGATTACAGGGGTTTATACCACTGACACTGGCACAGCATCCAGAACCTTTAGAAACTTTTTTTCTAAAAGGTTTTAGCCCCAAGCTATTTCATGTTTTAGAAACTGCAACAAACTGTGATGACTACAAATCCCAACTTGCCTCATACCCCAGTTAGAGGATCTGACCTGCTCAAAGTAAGCACTTCTATTTGAACCAGAGGACACTTCCTCATATTCTCAAGTGCTTCAATATTTAATTACACACATCTAGAAAAAGGGTCATCATTTCCCATTGAAGTATGTTCAACATCACGTTCCACAAATGGCTATCCCACTTTTCTTATGCTAAATTAAAAGAGCTTTCAGGAAGACAAATTTCCTCACCTACAAGTACTAACACAGTATAATCAAATCCCCTCTTAGCATTTTCCAGGAGTGCCAGGGAATCTGAGAGATGTCTTCAGAGTCATTGCTATAAATCTTTGTCTGAGTTCTGTCTGTAACTTGCTATTGTTCTTACAAAAATGTGGCAGAGGTGGGATTCATCTCACCTACACAGCCATGAAGTGTTTAGTGCTGTCTGTAGGCAATGCAGATAGGGAGGCACCTCAAAAAGAAAGATCACCCCACTGAGTTTAACAATCTAGTTTTGAGATGATGAGTTACATTAGATGAATCCTGTCCTTCAGGATTACAAAAGAAAACAGGAAAAACCATTTCTGTCTCCAAGAGTGGTTAGGTGCCAATGCTCATAGAGCAGTATTAGAAAGACATGCAGTATATCCTAGGAGTATTCTCCTGGCCTCCAGCTGTTCCCAGTTCATGAGAACTGTGAAGCTGGATGTGGTTTGTGTGCACTTACTAACCTTTGGAGGATTTCTCTCCTATGTGCTTGGGCACCCCTGGATTCAACAGAATTTTTTTGCATCCTGAGCATCTTTTGACAAAACATTCTACCATCCACTACCCCTTTCAATCCTGTCACTCACCAGCTTCCGTATGTTAAGATCTTGTACTGAGACATTGCAGAAACTCTGCACCTCCATGCACACTGTCCCAGGAACTGGGAGTTCCTAATTCCCAGTTTTACAGAACTCCATGTCATCCCTCTGCCCACTCCTTCCTTTCTCTTAGCTTACACAGTTCTCCTAGTGCAGAAGCCACTTTGCACCTCTAAGCTCTCTAACCCTCTCATAAGCTTTTCTGGTTCAATAACACACTTTAAGACACAGGAACCCAAAATGGGCAGAGTATTCAGGAAAGATGAGAACCACAGGCAGAAATTAATTTTTGAGCTGCCTTTCAAAAATCACTATTATCCCTATACACTGTTTTCCCCTTTCCAGCCTCACTGTTTTCAGATAATGCATTCTCAAGTGTCTGCTCTCATAATTACCTGGGTTAACTCACTTTGTCCTTCTTCCTACTTGTTTTCCAAGAGGAAATAAAGATACTATTGTCCTCTGTAAAATGCTCAGGGATTCACCAAGAGAACACTTTATTCAAGAGGAAGGTGTTCACTTCTAGAGACCAATATTTTCATGTAGCCTCAGAAAAAGGGTTCAGAGATGGGCAGCAATTATGATCCAGAGGTCTTGAACAGCTATTCTGTGAGGAATGATGGAACAGGACCAAGCACCTCAGGTTAGAAGACAGGTGACTTCATAGAAATATAACAACCTCCAAAGTCATGAATGGCATGGAAAAGGCAGATGGGGTCTGACTGCTCACCTACTCCTCAGCACAAGAACTAGGTTGTCAGTGCCACAAGAAGCAGGGTAAAACAAGCACATGCAGGCAGCAAACCTGGTAAACATCTCATCAAAGGATGCCACGAACCCAGAAAAGCTCTGGGGAGACAAGGGGCAATGTTTTTATACCACCTCTGTCAAGTCACCACCTCTTACATGGGCAGCACTTGACACCCTTTAATTCTTGCTATGCTGGGGTGGCAAAATAAACAGAGATATTCCCATGGCTGCACATTTCTATCATAATCCTTCCCCTTATCCTTCCTACTTCCAAACATTTTTCCAGGCTAAGTTCCAGTTTATTTGGTTACTCTTCTTACAAAAGCTCTTCAGTCATGTGCTTTTCTGTAATATTAACTACAACTCTTTGGGGAGGGGAGAATGTCTGCCCCTAACTTTGGGAGAGTGTATTATTCATTACAAAAACCCACAATGGATTTGCACCATGGCAAAGAGGTTTGCTCCCTCTTCTTTTCCTAGATGTCATTTCTATTTGCCTTTTTTTGTTGTTTGTGACTGCTGCTGAGTGAGTTTCACAGAGGCTTATCTGCATTACTTAAAAGATTGCTTTCTTGAATGGCACAGATTCTCATGAGCTCATCACTGCACAGGCACAGGGAGTTGTTTATCCCTTGTGCACATTAGCTTACATCTGCTGGTATCAAGTACCTACAACCAAGTACTGTGAGAACCTTCTGCAACTGCAACCAGCTTTTGTTTCTGCTACCCTAATTCTGTGATTTTCAGCATATACTGTCACTTCATTACTCAGCCTCTCTTCCAGGTCATTTATAACTTGGTTCAACAATACAAGCCTTAACACAGATCCCCCTGGGAGTGAAGAGTGATCACTTCTCCCTAGAAAAGCTGACAGTCCTTCCTACGCTTTAACCAGGTATTAATTACTGAGAAAGCTACGCTGCTGCTCCATGGCAGCTCATTTCCTTTAAGGAGCATTAACAAAGTCCTTTGTTGATCTCTCTCTGAAAACCCAGACACAGAAGAATATTTGCATGTTTGTCTCTCATGCCTTCTTGCTGAAGAGCTGCAGACCATCGAACTTTACCAGCTGTAGCTGGACTTCAACATTCCTGCAGTGACCCATGGAGGTCACTGCAATGGGAACACTTATCAAGGCAGGCTTCCAAGCAGACATGACCTTGAGCCTCACTGTCCGTGGCAGGACCATTAACACTGCTCTGCAGTCTCTGTGCATTCAGAGAACTCAGTTTTTACACTGAGAAATCTGTTTTGGTAGATTTACCCTAAAGAAAAAGAATCCCCCAACATTAACTAAATACAACCTCTCCACATTTACAGCAGCAATGTAAGGCAAGCCCACCACTCAAAAATATCTGGGCTAGTATCAATAATAATAGTCTGCACTGATTTTTAAAAATAAACCTTGCAGTAGACCATAATCTACTGTTTTAAAATACTGACTTGCAGTTAGCGAATGCAGTACTATTCAATGTAACTCCTCCAGGTTAAGTGACAGAGTTATCTAATACTCCAGTGCCTCTATCCCCTTCACAAACACCAGCACAGAGTCCCTGAACATGAGCATACCAGAAACTGCTGGGGAGCACCAGGGCATGGGCCGTGCAAAGCTTGTCACTGGGGGTGTCAGCTGGGAAGGAGAAGAGTTAACAGTACCAGGAAAGATGTCACCCTTTCCAGCTTTTCTGAAATACCTTTCTTCAACTTTCCATTTGCACAGTCCTGGAACTAAAACTGACCAGACAGGAATTTGTGCCCCATGAGACTGCTTTCCAGTTCGACAGATGAGACAGCAAGAGAGTAAAAGCTCACACGATTTTTCCACGTAAAGCCAACCCGTTACACATAAACACTTTGCCAACTAGTTATTGTTCCAGCCCCATGTCTGTGTAGAACCACCAATCTTGCTCACTTAGCAGGACCCAAATACATTCACAAACATGCTGAAGTTTAGCAAGGCACAAGAAAAAGAAAAATTATCACCTGAGCTCAGACACACTATCAGAAAATAAGATGACCAACCAGTAAAACACTGGAGGTGAACAAGCTTCAAAAGCACATAATTAGCAAGGCTCAGGGCAGAGGTCAGAAAGCCTGCTTGATTAAGTAATGTGTCTCCTGGCTGTTTATAACCATATATGGAAAGAGATAATTTCATATTAGCAAGATAAATTTATTGTCTCTGGAATGTTAATTCAGTATTAAGAGTATCCATTCACTTTACACAAATTAAAGTGATTTTATTTAAGTGTTAAAATAACAAAGGAAGATTTGTGTCCAAGACAGCATTCCCTTGGTCATTAACTTTTGCTGACACTGAGGTTACAATTTACAGATTCCCTGAAACCATTTTTGGAAACTTACTCGGAAGTTAAATTTCTCCTGTAACAGAGTAGCCAACTGCTAGTGGTCTGCAGAATAAATACACTTTTGACTTAGTAACAACTGAAACAAAAAATTGCTTTCATTTATTGCCTATCTATTCAGAGCTCATGCATTTCTCACTGCTGACATATCAAACTTCTTCAGGTCTTACATGTATTGCATTGGAGACACTTAATCCCTCAGGCATTCAAAATTTTGGGTAAAATTCTCTTTGTCTAAGGTGACAGCCCATTTCTCCAGGGCAGCCTCAGCTCCCAGGCCATATCTGGCCCCAGCTGCAGTAGTACAGCTATTCCATGGATCAGCAACGAGCAGAGTGACACAGGAAAGCTCCAACTCTGTGCTGCATTCCCACCCTCTCCTCCGAGGCACAGTCCCAGGAGCCAAGAGCTGTCCTTCCCCCAGCCATACCTTCCACAAGCCCGTTCCTGCCAGCCTCCATCTCGCACTGGGAACAGCAGCGGCTGTCGAAATGCAACAAATTACACCAAAAGGTGCAGCATGTCCTGGCATTCAACAAGCCTGGCACTGCTACAGATTTTTGTGCCTGTGCCCTCGATAAGCCACCCCAGAGGCACAGAGCAGTGTGCTCAAAGCAAAGCACAATTTAAGGGAGCATAACTTTTCTGTCCCCCGTCCTCTACCAAGGAAAAGGTGTTTTCACCTAACGTCCCAATAAGACCGAGGAAATAATTTTCTCCTGTGTCTTTATTAACCCAGGGAGATTTACAAAATAACAATGAAGCAAAGAGAACTGCCATTCATTTCTCTCTTTTTCCTGTGTATTTAAATAGAAGCAGATTAAAAAGAAAAGCAATACACACAGAAAAGAAAAAAAACCAACAAAAAACAACCAGAAAAAAAAAAAAAAACACACCCACAGAAAACCAGATAAATGCAAAGATTCCCTCACTTTAAGTGGACAGCTGTGTTCACATTTGTGAAGCTGCATATTCATTAAAATGAAGTCATTTTTAACTAACTTGTGTTTTATATGTATGACCTCAGGTATTGCCTCCTGCATCCTTCCCATACACTATTCTGCAGTCAGAATTATTTATTTCTCCATCAGCAGAGTATTTGCATGCTAATCAAACACTGATTAATTGTTAACGTTGTTACTAACATTGATAATATTTTTCATTACTATCCTAATTTTACCCTGCAAAGAGAATACACCCGTTTCTGGTGCTCAAGCCCTGATTTTCCAAAGTAAGTGACATTAGGGAATGTTTCATATGGTAAAAGCAAAGCACCTGCTTAGTCACAACTGCCCTGGCCATCCTAGCTCAGAAATTCCACAAACCAGACCCAGGGACATAAGCAGCAGAGGAAATACAACAGTGAATTCTGCTGGAAAAATCTTGTCCCATAACACACACGAAAACAGTTCTTTATGACAGCACTCAACTATGTTAATTATGGATGAGAAAATTCCCCTCCTCCCACAGTTCTACTTTGCTGTCCCGTTTCTGACAGAATTGGAGCACGGGATCTAAGCTCTAACTGAACCTTCAGAAAACTTCAGTGTAACAGGAGAAAGCTTGGTCTTATGGGGAAGAAGAACATGGAGTCATTTAAGTCAAATCAGTACTGGAAAACATTTACACAATGAAGTCAAGGCCAACTCTGTCATGCACCAGGACATGCCAAGTTCAGAGTTACTTCAAGTCAGGTTTTCTGTGTAATTCAAGGGCAGAGAAGTTCTCTATGGAAAACGGTCCTTACTAAAAACAAAAAACCACCAGCCAACACTCACCCCACCCATCAAAAAAAGGGAAAACAAATTCCACCATGCAGCATCATATTTATACCTCCAGGGCTACCAGCAATGAGCGTCAGCCAGCAGGGCTTCACCACAGAGCTTTCTGAACTGCCTGAGCCACATTATTCATCACCTGCTCCACAGGTTGCAGCTGAAGGAAATGAAATAGATGCTTTACCAGAAAATCTCTGCAGTGTTTGGCATTCACAAATCAGTCAGCTGTAATTTGAGGAGCTTTGCCCACAGCTACCTTTAACATTGCACCTCTGTGCAAATTACAGGTACAAAATAATAAGACACAACAGTGGTTGCAAAGGTGTAGGTAATGGAGACCGGCCGTGTACCACCAGAGGACTGACTTTTCTCTTTCATTTTCAAGCAAATATAAATCACTTGCAGCTGCCTTTCCAGATATATAAATTCTGGGAAAAAACCCAAACAACCCACCACTGTCTCATGCTTCAGTTTCTCAGAATCCAGCAGACATTAAACACATAATTTTACATAACAAAGTCTAACAGTACTGACAATCTCCTCAAAGTTCTCACTAAAATAACCTCCCCCTACACAACCTGAGAGAGCAGACCTGCCAAGCTTGAGAGATTGACAAGAAATAATCAAGAGAGAAGGTGACTTAAAGAAATGGTTAAATAAAATTTTGGAAGAGTTATTTCCTGAAGCAGGCATCACATCATGTGAGCTAAAGCCATGAGACCACCACCAAGAAAAACGTGCCCTGCCATGCAGGCAGCATATTAACAGCAAACAGCTTGGGGAACTACCTGCCTCTGGAATCCTTCCCTAGCCTGCACATTTCTGCAAAGATGGGAGCATAGAACAGCACACCTCCCAGGGGTTCCTTCTTCAGCAGGAAAACCAGAGGTAATATAATTAGTCTCAGGCTTAAAAATATTTACATTACTTGAGACCAACGCAGTCTGATGACCTGCAGAGAGAATTACTCCGGCAGGAACACCTTCTTCATAAATCATTCCACTCGTTATTCAAACTCAGTTTCGCAAGTTTATGCTCAACTTAATCTCGATTTCATCTTGCCCGTGAACCAAGGAGTTTGCTAGCCAAAGCTGTTCTCTTTCTTTCTCATGAATAAATACATCGGGGAATAAAATTAAATCCTGCTTTCACGAACACGTATTCATTCACAGCTGCAGTGAAGATAATGGAAGGTCCAGCTACCCAGGGTACTGGAGCAAGTGGTCACAGAAGAACAGCCTGAGGACCCCTCACCGGAGTTAACCTTCAGCTCTCAACAGCCAACACCTCCGGGCCAGCCCGGGCTGGGAACACGCTGTGCTCAGAACCTGCTACGCCTTACCCCTGGGGACAACTCTCCGGGGACAGCTCACAGCCCCGGCCCGGGACACCATGGAGCGCCGGTGCCTCAAGGCGAGCATCGCCTCCCGCGTGTGCCGGGCACCGCCGGCCCCCACCGCCCTCAGCGCACCCCGTCAGACCCTCCAGGACCGCGCCAGCGCCCACACCGGGACCCCCGCGCCGGCTCCTCATCCACAGACACCGCCCCGGGCCCCCCCCGCCGGGCCCCGCGGGACCAACCCACTGCCCCAGACAGGGCGAGCCCCGGGCCCGGGCCCCGCCGCCCGCCCGCCCGCACGTACCCGCCGGGGCAGCGCCCCGTCCCGTCCCATGCCCAGCGCCGCTCCCGCCGCCCGTCCCGGCCGCCCCTTCCGCACGGCCGGGCCCGCCCAGTGCCGCGGGCCGGGGGGGCGGGGGGCGGAGGCGGGTCCCGCCTCAGAGAGCCCCCAGGCCGCCTCACGGCCGGTCCGCGCCTCAGCCCCGCCTGCGGCTCTCCAACCGCCGCGGACGGCGGGTTTTGTTTTTCCTTCAGGAACGCCACCAACGCCCCTATAGAATCACAGAATCGTCAAGGTTGGAAGGGACCTCCAAGATCATCCAGTCCGACTCTGCACTGTCACTGTAACGCCTAAACCACATCAGCCAGCGCCAGATCCAGACACTTCTTGTACACCTCCACGGACCGTGTCACCTCCTGACTCGTCACCTACCTGGCAACCGATTCCAATGCCTGAGAGCTCAAACAGTGAATTTTTTTTCCTAATACCTAATCTGTCTTGCCTACCTGTCTTGCCTTAGGGCCATTTCCTCCTGTCGTCTTACTGCAGGCACGGCAGGGACCGGTCCCACCTCACTACAGCCTCCTATCCGGGAGTTGTGCAGAGCGATGAGGTCCCCCCTGAGCCTTCTCCAAGCTAAAAAAACCAGGTCCCTTAGCTGCTCCTCTTGGGGCATATTTTCTAGACCCTTCCCGAGCCTTGTTGCCTTTCTCTATATGCTACAGCCCCTCAATGTCCTTTTAGAAGTGAAGGGCCCAGAACTGAATGCAGTGCAGCCTCACCAATGCTGAGTACAGGGGAGGAATGACTTCTCGAGTCCTACAATGCTCTTGATACAGGCCAGGAGACCACTGGCCTTCTTGGCCACACTGCTGGCTCATATCCAGCTGTTGTCGACCAGCACCCAAGAGTCTCTTCCTGCTGAGCAGCTCTCAAGCCACCCCTGCCCCAGGCTGGAGCTGCAGGAGGTTGCAGTAACCCAAGTGCAAGATGTTGCATTTGACCTTACTCAACCTCACGCTGCAGTCCTCAGCCCTTTTATCGAGTCTGTCCAGGTTTCCTTGCAGAGCCTTCCTACCCTTGAGCAGATCAACACTCCCAAAAAAGCTGGTGCCATCTGCAAATTTCCTGAGGGTTGCTTCACCTCTTCCTCCAGACAGCTTCCAGCCCTCATTGGCTGGAGGCCATCAGTAGTGCCCTCTGGCAAAGCAGCGTCCTCTGACAAAAGGTACAAACTAAGAGGGAAAGAGCCCTGTTGGTGCAGCTGGAACAGGGAGGCAGCTGCAGTGCCTCAGCCTGGAGCAGGCCCTACGTTGGCAGCTGTGTTCCTGTACTGCATATCATGCTGCCATCATCAGACACGATCTAGGGGAGGAGATGCCCAAAGACACCTGGACACAGCTGGAGGTAAGCCATGTGATATTCAGGCTAGCTTCGTGGGGCCTTTTCCTAAGGGAGCTTTAGTCTTGTCTGGTTGCAGTAGCCCCTCCCTTCAGTTGCACACACAAGCCAACCTGCCACCTCACATGCCCTCACAGCTTACAGGGGCAGTTCAAAATCTCAGCTGGAACATGTCAGATTTGTCTCTTGCACTCCAGTGTATCTCCCTCTACCTGTCTCCCAGCACTTCTCCTTGTACTTCCCTTGTCAGTCATGCTATCCCTCCCCAAAAGTCAAATACAGATGCCTCCTTTTTGCCATTCCTCTTCAATTCTAGTAATGTGTAAATCATTTTAGAAACCTGTTAGTATGCTCTAAAAACACTAGGATGCACTTGACAGAAAAGTCTTCAAAAGCTCTTCTCATTCCATTCTCAGAGATGAGGGAAGCAATTCTCTCAACCACAGCCCCTTCAGATGCCTTTTATTCTTCATTTCTTTGAAGAGGAAAACTACTTTCATGGTACTAAACTACCCTAGTCAGTTCAGAAAGAAAACATTCCTTACTGGTCAGTGCAGGCAGGCAACATCCAAGAGGGCAAATATCTCCTACCCAAGCAATCTACTGACCTGAGTTTTCTTGTTGGGACTTTTCCCTCCTTGGCCTCACAGTTCCCTGGCCATTCATGCAGGACAGCATGTGCACTCGGTCCTCTGCTGCAGGACTGGACATTCAGGCATGAGACACATGCACAGGCAACTGGGGCAAGAGACTGTGACTGCAAAACCCAACCCAAGGCCAAACATGGGTCAGTCGTGCAGGAAGAGAGCTCTGCTTCAGTCACATGGGTTTTCAAACAGTCTTGAAGGACTGAACAAAATCACAATAACATAGTTAAGCATTAACTTGCTGCCACTTAGCCTGTAAACAGCAGCATGGCTGATTTCCTTTGTGCTCTGTAAAGGTCAGAGCAGTTTTGCTCAGTGAACACTGAGTTTAATTACGGACATTGAGATGCGTCATGAATAGTGTACAAATACTAAAATACTGTGACATAAAAGAAGCCCAACTTTATAGACTCTATTGTGCACCAGATTATTTGGGATAAGTGGCACATGGAGTATAAGAAATGAGCCCAAGCCAACAAATTCAGGAAATACAATCACAGTATCAGCTTACCTTGCCTGGCTGGGGATGAATTTGTGTGGGCAGATGTCTCAGAAAGCCCCTTGAGATAGTGTACTCTGGGTAAGGTGGTATCTTCCAGAGATTCATGGTCCTTTTCTGTTTCTCACCCCTTTCCTTTCAGGAAGTCTAAGAGATGGAAAATGCAAGAGGTTGCTGTTGTTCCCCAGAAAACTGGAAAGCTTTCCCAGGAGAGGTGCTGGACTGATGAGTTCTTGCACTACTCCAGGTAGGTCTAAGTGAAGTTAGTGAAAGAGCCAAGTGCACCCAAAGTGCTCCCATGTGTGCCTTCCCCTTGGAGACTTGTGGAGTTTGGAAGCCAGAGGAATTTTCCCCTTCACTTCAGCTGGGCTTGGACAAGCCCCAAAGTACACAGAGTAATGCAACACTGTGGAATTATGAAATGTAGGAGACAACTACTCATATTTTCTTAGTATCAAAAGAGAGGCCATTATGTTATGCTTGCTACCATGGGGGAACAGGAATGTCTGCTTGGTTCCATGATTACAGGGGAAGCAGTAGCAAGTTAATGCTTAACTATGTCCTTGCAATTTTGTTCAATCTCAAGACTTAAAAAACCTCCGAACCAGTCCTGAAGTGGAAAAACTCTGGAGCAGTTTCACTACGTAACAATACAGAGCCACCCTACAATCCAATCCACTGCCCTTCCAAGGCAGGAAATCTGCTCTCCAACGAGGAGCCTGTCAGTCCACAAGGAAAAGGAGAGAGACCCGATTTCTCCCCCCGCCTCATACGTGCTTGCCCTGGCGATGTCCCTGACTCTTCCTGTACTCGTGTGCCACAAAGTTACAGAACCCAGTGCTTGGCTATGCTGAAAACACACCTGCCGGAGGCTGAACTGCCCCGACTCTGTGTTTTATCATCTCAAACCCCAGGTGGAAGCGCGCACAGCCACTGCTGGTACTGCTCCACCACCCCTTTGTGGTCTGTGAGCCACGCAGTGAGGGATAACTACAGCTTGTGCTGCTCCCCACAGGTCTGAGCGAGGAGGTGCGGGCAGTGCCCTGCGGGCGCTGTGGTGCCCGGACAGCCGGACAGCCGGACAGCCGGACAGCTCTCCTTGTGCAGTCCTTGTGCAGCCCAGGTGCCCCCGCAGGGACTGCTGCCCCGCTGGACAACCCCACTCTGTGAGCCTCCCTGAGCAGTTACGGACCGTGGTGCTCATCGCTGCGCCGGTGTGAGTGCCCAGAGTGAAGGTCCCACTGGCCAGCTACAGAATCACAGAGTCAGTCACTAAGGTTGGAAAAGACCTCTGAAAGCATCGAAATCAACCTGCGGCCGATCCCCACCTTGACAACCAGACCAGGGCACTGAGTGCCACGTGCAGTCTTTCCTGCAGTAAACACCTCCAGGGACGGGGTCTTCACCACCTCCCTGGGCTGCCCGTTTTCCAGTGTCTAAGCACTGTTTACATGAAGGAATTCCTCCTGATGCCCAACCTAAACCTCTCCTGGTGCAGGTTGAGGCCATGTCCTCCTGTCCTGTTCCTTGTTGCCTGGGAGCAGAGCCCGACCTCCCCCTGGCTGCACCCTCCTGTCATATGGAGCTGTGGAGAGCAGGAAGGTCCCTCTTGAGCCTTCTTTTCTCCAGGCTGGGCCCTCCCAGCTCCCTCAGCTGCTCCTCTCAGACTGGTGACCCTTCCCCAGCTCCGCTCCCTGCTCTGAACTCGCTCCAGAACACCTCCAGGGACAGCGACTTCACCACCTCCCCGGCAGCGCATTCTAATGCCTGGCCACCCTTTCTGTGAAGAACGGGCAAGGCTGGAAGGGGTGACCGGGTCCGACCTCCCGGCTCGGGTAGGGCGGGAGGGGACCACCGGAGGTGACCGGGCAGGGTCCCTCAGAGCAGGGCTCTCAGAAGCCCGTGGGCAGCGGCGATGAGGGGACGGGCCCAGGTCCCCCCGCCCCTGGCCCGCTGTGTCCCCGCCGCCCGTGCCCCTCCGAGCCGGGTCCCTCACACGGCGCAGACGCGGCGGTGACGCAAAGGAGCGCGGGGAGGTGACGCAAGGCGCGCGCGGCAGTGACCCGGAAGGCGCGCGCGGCGGCTGCTCATTGCGACGGTGGCGATGAAGGTGGCGGTGGCAGGGTGCTGCCACGGCGCCCTGGACAAGATGTACGAGACGCTGGAGCTGCTGGAGCGGCGCCACAACGTGCGGCCCGACCTGCTGCTCTGCTGCGGGGACTTCCAGGCCGTTCGCAACGAGGCGGACCTGCGGTGCATGGCCGTGCCGGCCAAGTACCGGCACATGCAGACCTTCTACCGGTGAGCACCACCGGCCCGGCACCGGTCCCAGACCCAGACCCGACCCACGCGGGCTTGGTCAGGTCCAGCAGCTGCCGTGTCTCCGCAGGTACTACTCGGGCGAGAAGAAAGCCCCGGTGCTCACCGTGTTCATCGGCGGCAACCACGAGGCTTCCAACCACCTGCAGGAGCTGCCCTACGGCGGGTGGGTCGCGCCCAACATCTACTACTTGGGTAAGGTCCCTCCGCTCCAGTCCCGTCTCCCGGCAATATTCCCCACAGCCCCTGTCCTGCCTGGCCCCTCCGTGACCGCCCTCCCGTGTCCCGCAGGTTACGCGGGCGTGGTGCGGTTCCGCGGCGTGAGGATCGGCGGCATCTCGGGCATCTTCAAGTCTCACGATTACCGGAAAGGTACCGGGACAGCGGGGAGGGGAGAGCCGGGGCCGCGGCGTTGTGTGAGGGTCTGGCCGTGCTCAGTCCCGATCCGTCTCTTAGCCTGGAAACCACCCTTTGTTCAATACATGGCTCTTTCTGGAGTTGGTCTATGAGTCTGTGGCTGCCCGGTGACCGCAGCAGGAAGCAAGGCACCTTTGGAGCGTTGTTGGAACAGTGTTGATTTTTCCATGGCAGTGTCCTTTTCAGCATGCAGTGCAACTCTGCTTTTCCTTGAGTGAAACAGTGGTTTGTAACTGTGACACTATGTAAGTGTATTGTCTTGCCCTGAGCCTTAGGGTCAGTACATCTTGTTCCTCCTGGTTATGTGGGTGCATATTCAAGAGTTCTTCCTGTGAAGGGTGGCAAAAATCATGTCACAGATGATACACCATGTCAGTGAGTAGAAGATAATTTATTCTTTCTGATCTCAGCCCTTGAAAGAGTGGTCCTTGTGGTTACTGTGCTGTGCTATAAACTGCTTCAGAGAAGCTTTGGAGGTGGCTTTCAAGCTGCAGAGTACTGAACCAGTTTTCTAGACCACTTGATTCTGTCCAGTACCTGTCAATGCTAATTAAATTTGCTGTCATCAAGGGGGCACTTTATATGCCTGAATGTTGCATGAGGGAGACGAGACTCTTTTGGCAGCAACTAAAAAAGCAATTTTTCTCTTAATTCTGTAAAGTATGTAGGAGCTATGCTAGAAATTCATGTTTTTTGTCCCAAGGCAAAGTTGGAAACTCATTCCTTTTGTGAGGGTACATGTTGGTGCTTCCAGAGCCTGTGGTGCCTGTGGGCAGTGACAGGGATGTTTAGGCTGCTGCTGAACCTGTTGAGCTGTAGTTTCATGGTGGGTGGCAGCATTCTGAACAATTATGAAAAATCACAGCCTTGTATTTGGGATTACTCCAGGTGTGTGTGTGACCCCAAAAAGCTGCTGTGTAGGAGGGAACTAGTGATTCAGACAACTGTTCTTGTTTTCAACATTTCAGGCCACTTTGAGTGCCCACCATACAACCAGCAGACCATCAGAAGTGCTTACCATGTGAGGAATATTGAAGTCTTCAAACTCAAACAGGTCAGTGAAAAGCCTAATTTTTTACATAAGGGTAATTTTTATTAATTTAGAAGTAGAAAGATAAAGCTACTCTGATTAACTATGGTGGATATTGAACCAAAGCATGCTTTAACACGTTGATTAGATATCTGATGAGTATGTCCTTTGAGGAGGAATATTGTGTTTAGCCATTATCCCTTTTAAATAAGGCTTTTAAAAATTCCATGAGGAAGAAGATGCCTTTGATTGTGGGCAGAGGACTTGCTCTCTAGCTATGATTTCCTCCGAGTGCCTGACTTGTGATGATATGAACTCTTTTATAAGGCAGTATAAAGCACAGCTGGCTGCCTCAAGTAATTTCTAAACTCCTTTGTCAGTCTGTTGTATTTATGCCATGTGCTTTTTGACCTGACAGCTAAAGCGTCCCATCGATATATTTATGTCACATGATTGGCCAAGGAGTATCTATCACTATGGGAACAAGAAACAGCTCCTCAAAATGAAATCCTTCTTCCGTCAAGAAGTGGAGAGCAACACATTGGGAAGCCCTGCTGCTTCAGAGCTTCTGCAGCACCTGAAACCCAGCTACTGGTTCTCAGCACATCTCCACGTTAAATTTGCAGCATTCATGCAACATGAGGTAAAGGGGGACAGACAATGAAGAATACATGTGTCCCAGGCCCACTTTAGAATTCTAATGCAGGTAGTCATGTCCAGAAAAGCAGTTTAGTGATTTTTGTTCTTAAAACTCAGTTAAAATCATGAAAGGTTAAGGGGTGCTAGGACTACTGTTTTATGTAAATTAAAGAGATGTTATAAATGAAGGGTGTAACTCCCTAATCTTCAGGAGCAGCATGAAATAGCTAAAGCTATTGTTCTAGAAACTTGTTAATTTAACTGTATAGAAAAGCACTGTCCTCTGCTGGGGAAGCAGCCAACTTCAAAATAGGTGAGAAAAAGGAGACAACTTCATAAAAGGGAGTGACTGAAGAGGGTGATTACCTGAGAGTGGGAGGATCTCTGTAGTACAGCTTTGCAGGTCTGGTAGCCTGGGGTTAAGCCAAAAACCTGCAGTTGAAACAGTTATTCCTGAAGTTATGCCAGTGCTGTTCCAATTTACAAGTTATTTATCTGTAAAAATGTAACTCCAGACCTTGTAGGCTGAACAAGTCTGTTTCCAATTAAGTTACAGTTTTTCTTTTTGCTCCAAGGCTGGATATGCTCAGCTGCCTTGGTTAGTGCTGAAATGTAGCTCTTGCTTTATCTTGCTATCATGTGCATCCTGCTTCCTGTTAGATCCCAATGGAGTCTGTCCTTCTCTTTGTCCCTGCCAATTTTCTATTTCAGAAAATTTTCTGTAGAAATTGTACCTTTAAAGCTGTCTATATAGCTTGTTTAGAATGATCAAATTTCACGTAAGTGCTAATGATTGTGTTAATACCATTTGCTTCCTAGACAAACTCCAAAGAGGAGTTACCAAAAGCAACCAAGTTCCTGGCTTTGGATAAATGCTTGCCACACAGAGACTTCCTGCAGGTGATGAGCACGTGCTTTCACTTAAGTATTTTGTTTGTTTGAACTGCTAGTGCTGTCCTTAGATATAAGATGAAGAATAGTGCTGATAAGTGGAGGAATTTTAAAGGAACTAGGAATGCTGGGTGGAATGCTCATTGTAGGATTTTGTCCTGAACTAAGCAGACCATGTTGTGTAGGCACAGTGTTTCCTTAATCCTACCATTTCCATCCAGCTTAGAACAAGTGCCTGACTTCAGTGGGTGAGTCTAAAATAGTTTGCTGTGAGAGTAAATTCCTGACGATGTGTTTTTCAAATGCGGTCGTGTTTTACTAGTCTTGGAGTGGTTTTTATTTATCATTCCAAGGGGAAAAGTAGTTAATTGTCTGTCCTTTGGATGTGTGGTGGGATTGATTTGCCCTAGTCACTACCTTTAAAGATGGAAGAGAGTATGAGGATGGGCACTATCTATGCAAAGGGAGATGAGTGCTAGTCCAGACTTAAAATCCTATAACAGAACTGTTCTGGATTAGTACTTCCTCCAGCAGCATGGAAGGTATAATTACTTAGTGGAGTATTTAAAGTTAGAGTGTGACTAGGGCCTTGGCTAACCCAAGTGGTTTGATTTGGGTTAATGTCACTGAAGACATAATAATCTGAATTTCAGTTTATCATGAAAGAGTTTAAAAACATTTCCTCTTAATTCACAGCTGTGCTAAGAGTGGGTGCTCATAAAGCACAATGACTGTTCCCATCAATTTGTGGTTTGTATCCACTTAGAAGTGTCTTGGTTTGGAAGAGAGATGTCTGCCAAGGAAGGCAGGAACGTCCCTTGGAATAGAAAATATGACCCCCTACCCTCCAAATTATTCCAACTTCTAAGTTATGGGGCTTTCAGGCAAAGATACAAGAAAAGAAATAACAGTTCTTTACTAGAATATATGTTTGTATGTATGTACGTATATAACAAGACAAATTAAGAACAACAACAGCAGCAGCAACAAACAAAACCAGAGACCAGTCCCAGCCGTCTCTCGGCTGTCGAGCACTTTCCCCGTTGGTGCAGTTCCGGACACAGCCACCGGGGGCGCTGGTGGCTCCCGGCCAGGCCGGGCGCTGCCATGATTCCCCCGCGGCTGCAGGGGGCGCTGTGGTGCGAGCTCAGGCCCGCTCTGCACGTGGGCGATGGCGGGAGAGGGGGGAGAAGGGGTTTCCTTTGCAAAGCCGCAGGGGCAGCGGGGCCCGGTGCCCTCCGGATGGTGAAATGGCCACAGCAGGAACCTCGGAGCGGCAGCTGGAACGGGGTGGGGGGAAACAAAGTGTAGCAAAAACTCCAAAGCTGTGCCAGGAGTGGTGGGCTGTCAGGTTGAAGAGGGGTAGTTGGGTTAAAGTGCAGCAAAAAAAAACCCAAAAAACCAAAAAAAAGCCTGAAGTTAGGGCAGAAAATGGCCGGGGCTGTGCAGTGGCAGCCAGGCTCCCGAAAGCAGTTGGGATATGCTCCCTCCAAAGAGGGGGAGGAGGTCAGGGTCCCGAGTTTTCCCCTGAGGCACCCAAGTAGATGGTGAGGGTCCTTCCCGGTGAGATTGGGTGTTAATAAGGTCCCAGTTCCAGGCCGCTCTGACGAGCAGAGGCTCACCCACAGTAAGGAGAACCAGTGAAGGGCAGAACCCTGCGGTGGCAGTGAATTCCCCTGCAGCAGCAGCCCAGCACCAAGACCACAAGTCTCATCCCTGATTCTGAGTGAGCGAGGGCTGACCCTAGCCCCTCACCCCCCAGCCAAAATCTGGCAGTATCTCTTGCCTTTCCCAAGAGAAAACCCCCCAGCTAAGAGATGTAACAAACTGCACCCCTTCCCTCCTCCTGGCCACATCTTTTGTCTCTCTTAAGTATCTGTTGTTACGGTCTCTTAGGCAACAAATGGGAGAAAAAATTCCCTAAGAGAAACTAAAAAAAAAAGGAAAAAATACTAACCTCCAACAGAAGGCAGCATGAAGTTAGTAGCAGGCAAATTGTATTTCTAAGTTGCATCACTGTCCAGTTGCTGGCAGTAAGGGAGGGAGTGGGTTCTGCTTTTTAATTGCTTTAAGTTGAAATTCAGAAATGCCTTTTGTACTGTTACTGATTGTCCTTTATTAGCCCCTTGGGGGTGCTGGCTTGAGAGGACTTGTTTGGTTGAGACTACTAGCTCAGTGTACTTTAAACTTCATTAAAATTCTGTACAGTGAAAATAACATTTAATTTAATCAGATTCTGGTGTCAAGAGAAATAACTCACTTCACTTGTTTTCTGTGTGTTTGTAAGTAGATAATAGATGTGGAGCATGATCCCAATGCAGGTGACTCGCTGGAGTACGATGCCGAGTGGATTGCAGTCCTCAAGGCCACCAACAGTCTTGTTAATGTGACCCAGAGCACCTGGAATATGCCTGAAAAGAATGGCCTCCATGCCAAGTAAGTTGTATGCAAAATAGAGATGAAAGTGTGGTTTGTTTGTTTTTCTGGACTGGAAGTAAGTTATATTGGAGTTGTGTTTCTCTTCTGGAGCTTGTAATGCCTGTAGGACTTGCTAAATGCCTTGGAAAGAAAAAGGGATGTTTACAAAAGATGTAGTCAAAAGCATACAATTTCTTTACTGTTCTACCTGGGCAATTAATTTTGTTTTCCAAATTTGGCTACCAGCATTTGAGGGACGCAAACTACACCATGAGGCTGAAAATCAGGCTGGGTTATGGGCGTGGGTTGACATAATACACTAATCCTTGGTGGGGAGAAGGGTCTCAGTACTGACCAAAAGAAAATGAAAACCTTCCTGAAAAAGCATTTGAGGAATAAAGTGTGTGTTGTAAGATGAATTTATTATCCATTTGAAGGTTGCACTCTGCAGTGGGAACAGACAGTACCTTTTGACTTGTTGCACTTGTTTAGGTGGGACTACAGTGTGACAGAAGAAGCCATTAAAGAGGTGCTAGAAGAGCTGAACCATGACCTCAAAATTCCTTGCAACTTCACGTTGACAGCTGCTTGTTACGATCCCAGCAAGCCCCAAAAAAACATGGAGCCAGTTCATACCATCAATCCACAGACCACTGAGTTCTGTGCCCAGTTTGGCCTCACTGACATCAATGACAGGATCCAGCAGGCTAAAGAAGAGAGCTCAGGACGAGGTGAATGTGAAGAGGAGGAGGAAGAGGAGATGGACAGTACTGGGTCAGCAGAGGAACCCAGTGAATACAACACAGATAATTCTGGCCTCTCATCCTTTAATCCAGATGAAATAATGCTGGATGAAGAAGGTGGCGATGAGGACTTGAGTACATGCTCTGTAGATCCCTCTCCTGATCACCCTCCTGAGTTCTCTACGAGCTTCTCCGACATCCGGATCATGCCAGACTCCATGGCAGTGTCATCTGACGATGCCATGGACTCCAACAACGAGGAACTGGAGAAGTCTGGTGGGAGCAAGCAGGTGGAGGAAAAGAGCTCCACTGAGAGGTCATTAAAGCGCATTAGTGGTGATGAAAACGGGAACAGTGGTGTTAAAAAAATCAAGAGAAGGAACCAAGCTATCTACGCTGCAGAGGATGAAGATAAAACAGATTAATACTTCACAGTTATACACCAGGGTGTGTAACTAAATTCTCTCCCAGCCTTTCTGTGGAAAGATGGTGAGAATTGTAGTGAACTATGCGTGCTTTTAATGTCACGTGATCTTAGCCATGTTACTTTCCTAAGCTCAGAGGCTGGATGTACTTCTCACAGGGAAGGTGATTTACCCATAATAGACATCAAAGAAAGAAGCTGAGACTTTTCCAACAAGTTACTTTGTCAAAGGATATAATGCTCATATGTCCTTGATTTTGCTTCCATTCTTGGTCTATGGTGTATACTCTGTATCTTCAGCTGAACAGGACTCACCCTGCTTGTTTAACAAGAACTCTTTAACTGTAGCCTGAGTCCAAGTGAGAGGATGTCTGACTTACAAGACTGAGTGATTTTATTTTATTGCTTTTGTTTTGTTTTATAATGAACTATTCATTCAAAATAGCATATGCAATAACCCTATGAATGAAATTTGAAAATAGAATTCCCATGATAACAAAACAGCAATAGAAGACTGAAGATTTTTGTTTCTGGTGATAGTCATGCCACAGGAAGACTATGTGGTCATAAACAAAACAATATGTATTGTCCAGGATTGGCTTTTAATGACAGTTATGATAGCAAACTAAGTCTCTTGATTTGGAGGATGATGGTTTTATGGGGACCATGAAAGAGTGCATCTCTGTTTTTAAAAATTCATTTTTGTTCTGTTGCTTAAAACTTGAGAACAATGTCTTAAAATGGAAGTAGTTAGGAAGGACAGCTTTCTAAATGTGGACACCACGACTATTTCAAGTCTAAAAATTTAACTAATTAGGACTGTCTTTTGTGTTCATACAAGGCAGTGGGTGTGTAAGTTGCCTGAGACAGTAACATTTCCCATTATCGTTAGCATCACTTTTCACTTGCAATTTCTGTAGCTGTAATTTGCTGAACTCTTAAAACTGGATTTGAAATCTTCCAAAGCATCTTTGTAATCTTCAGCTGGCAGAATAGAAACCCTTTTGGAAATTTCCTTTTTATTTTTCTGTCCTAAATTATTAAATGGCACTCCTTTGGCCTAAGAGGCCATGGGGAAAAAAACTGAGTGAATTAATGAAAATGACAATGTTTTCAAGCATATGTCATTAGACTCATTAGCCTTCCTGACAGATGGAATTCTTAGATGGAATTCCTCGTGGCCGTGCTGCCCTGAGAGCAGAAGTAGCTCCTGTACTTTTCCTCCTTCAAGGCACAGGCAGTGTGAAGGAGAAAGCATCCTGACAGGAACAGGGAATTGGACAGGAAGCAGTGAGTGAGATGCATCCGTGAGTTGTGTATCAGGGTGGGGAATTCTGCCTTTAAATCACTTCCATGATCTGGGGTTTATCTTGCTTCCTCTCCTGTCAAGCAGTTCACTATAAAAGCTAAACATGTTAAGTATTCAAGGGCTAGAAAAGGGCATAATTAGTGCTCTCAACAGTTCAATTAACAGCTCATCTCTCGAACAGCCACCAAAAGAGCTGTGTTGAGGTATGAGCCAAGTGTGACACTCAGGGTATGTAAAATGGCTGTTAATTGCTGGGTAAGTTATTGAAGCAGATGAGTCTCTTTAAGGGTCCTGGGTCTGACATGGTAAAATCTTAACATGATCTGAACACTATAATGGAAATAAAGTATTTTAAATATAAATTCTGTTATGGACTTGCAAAGTCTCCCAAGGAACCTGAACATGGCATTGAGCTCTCAGGGTCTCTGCACTGGAATAGAAGATGTATCTTGCATGTAATAGACGTTTCAGTCTGATTCCTTATGTTTTTAAAACAAACTGTTCTGTCCTGTGTTGTCCCATGCCTCACCCCCACCTGATAAATGTGTTTCTAGAAGGCAGGAGACTTGGACAAGATACAATATTGATTTTTGAACCTTTTAATACTTTTTTATGAAGTATTTCAAGATCCATTGAGCAGAGTGCAACTGGTAAATACAGAGAACATAAATCTTTTTTGAGTGCGAATCATGTTTGACCTCTAGAGTTGCGGTGCCCTTTCTTGCAGTTGTTCACATCCTCTTTGCAGTTTGCAGTGTCCTCCTCTACCTTGTTTTCATCCATTATGGGTTTTCCCTGTTGGCAAGATTCCCTGCTACAAGGAGGAATCAGTAGAAGTGCTGAGCTTCTCCAGTAAAGGCCAGATACTTCAAAAAGTATGGAAAACTAGGAAATGCTGGCAAATTTTAATTGGCTTTTAACACCCAGAGTCTCCAATCCTCTTTATAAAGATTTAGACTATCTCTGAAAACTTTTGAAGTTTTGATGAGAAACCTCTGGAAAATGTTTCTCTGTACAACCTTTGTATGGCAGTTTTTTCAGCGTGGGTACATAATCTAAAACTGGTATTGCTGTTACAGTTAGTGCTTGAGAAAAGTGTTCACCTGCTCCATCCCAGCCAACACACGGGTATTTTCACAGCATGTCATCAGTCTGCTCAGAGAAAAACAGCAAAAAGGTCTATATAGCCTTGTTTCATAATGGAGTATTTTTAAATTAAGCCATTAAAGTCACCTTGTGACTGCATCCTAAGGTATGTTTATTGTACTCCTGTCATCCTGTGCAGCCTCTAGCAGCTGCCAAACCTCTGCTTTCCTGGGAAGGGCATCGGTTGAGAGGTGTGAACCCAAGCTGTGATGTTTTTGCTATTTTTTGGGTTTTATCATCCTCCTCCCATTTAGTTCTGACTTCTGACTAGAACGGTCAGTGTCCCCATGCCTCAGGCCGTGTAATACAGTGGGGCTAGTAAAAAAAAATAGCAGATCTTACAGAACCTGTAGCACATAGTGAAGTCCCGGATTGTTTGGGGTGTTTTCTGTAAAAAACAAACCAAACAAACCAATGCTGGCAACAAAAGCAACGACAAACTAAAGGAACCCAAATCATTTCTGTGCCGCGAGGCTGAGGGGAAAGGGCGGGCTCGGGCTCGGCTCCGCTCGGCCTCCTTTCGGTTCGGGCTCGGACAAAGGCTCGGTATGCTCTGGCTCGTGTTCGGCTACGCATGGGCTCGTGTTCGGCTCGGGCTCTTTTCGGCTTAGGTTCGGATTTGCGCGGGCTGGGCTCGAGTCGGCCTGTGCTCGGCTCGGGCTCGTTTCCACTCGGTCTCCGGCTCAACTGGGCTCGGGCTCGTCTCTCGACTCCACTCGGTCTCCGGCTCGAGTCGGCTCCGCTCGGGCCCGCGTTCAGCTCCGGCCGTCACTCTCCGCGGCCCGCGAAGGCCGCGCCCTGCCCCGCGCGTGCGCACAGCGGGCGCCGTCCCGCACGCGGGTGGCGTGCGGCGGCGCAGGCGCGGTGGGGCGGCAGCGGGGGTTCGGCGCCGGCCGGCTCGCTGGGCCCGCCCCGCTACCCCCGGCCCCCGCCCGCCGCGCGCCCGCCATGAGCCCGCGCCCGCCGGCCTGAGGCGCCGCCGGTGCCGGAGCGCTCCGCCAAGATGGCGTGTGTGCTGGAGGCGCCGCTCCGCATGAGCGTCCTCTCGGTGAGTGCCGCGGGCCGGGCCCTGCCTGACCTTGGCCCCCTCTGGGCCCCGCTGTCCGGCGGCGCCGGGAGCGGCCCTGGGGCTGCGCCGGGGGCGAGGGCGGTGCGGGCGGCGGGGCCGCGTTCCTTCCCTTTGCTCCTCGCGCCGCAACTTCTCCCGGCGCTGGTTTTCCCCCTACGAGGAGCCCGTTCCTTGGCTGCGGAGGCAGTGGCGCTCTGGACGTGTCGTTCGCTGCTGACACGGCTCGGGCTCGCCGGCCCCGGGCAGCTGCTGCTGCTCGGTGCGCGGAGGGCCCTGGCGCTGTCGGCGCTTCCCTTCGTCGGGGGCTGCGGAGCAGAGCAGGGGCTCCCAGGTGCGCTCGCAGCCCGCCCCGGATCGGGGGCTGTGCCGGAACCGGGGCTCTCTCCTCGCCGCGTCCCGGCTCATGCGGCAGGGAGGAGCCGCCGTGCTGCGGGAGCCTCTGACAGCCACCTTCCCTTCCCTGGGGGACGGCCCAGGGCGCACAGCGGTCCTGCTGCATCTCACGGGTGCTGGGAGTAACAATGCGAAAGGTGCAGCCCGGGTGCTGCCGCAAGAGTGGAGGGTTGGCGCTTTTCCTTCTCTTCTCTGGAAATTTCATGTTGGTTAAGAGATCTGTGAAACTGATTATGTCGATAAATTCCTTTTTTTGGGGGGCACTGCCTGCATATGAATACTCTTATACATATTGCAGACCTCGTAGCTGATGGGGTGGAAGCCAGGATATTTTAGAAAGAGAAAGCTATGGGATCTTTGAAGTCTAGAAGAGTTTTATATGTAAATACATAGGTGAGATAGGTAGAAGTCTATTGCTGTTCTCAAAAATACTGCCTTTGGTTACACGGTGGAAGTGTATCTGTAGGATTTACGTGGCATAATTTAATAGTGTGTTCCTGGAAACAAAGGAGCCCTGCTGCCTCGAGATGATTCTTCTCTGTGATGTGAGACCACAGGCAAGAAGCTGCTGGTGTCTCTTCACATCGGGGTGAGGAAGCAGGAGTAGATTGAGCCCCATAGCAGATATAATTGCTAAAGCAAGGAAGAGTTTTCAATTCCCTTAGAGCTTCTCATAAGGAAAAAATGGGCAAAGCTTAATGAAAAGAGAGCTGGCGAAAAGAAAAAAAGGTGAGATAATGGAAGCACACCCTGGCAAGTGTTCGTGAGAACCTGGAGGGAAAATTCCCTTCCCCTTTCCCACCTTTGTATTTTGGAATGCTTGCCATCTGCAACTTTGGATCTTCTCAAAAGGAATAACAAATCAGTGGTGCATAAGTGGTAGCTTACAAGCATGGTCCTGTTGCTGAGAAGAGAATTTGCTTTGTCTTATACAGCGCTGTGAGAATGTTGTGGGGAATAGTGTGCTGCTGTCTCATTGAAGATGTGTGGCACAGGCTCTGAAATGTAGGTGTGTTGTGACAAAGTTACTGAACAATGTCTTGTTACGAGCTTCCTTCTTTTGGAGAGCTTGTTTGTGGGTATGGTTCTTGAGCAACATTAACTGCTCTTTAAAACTTTTTCTTCCAGAAGTTGATCTTTATTTTGTATAGTAATTAAACTTGCCATTCAAGGCAGTGCTGGTAAATGCAGTTCATAAATATCTCTATGTTAACTTGCTTTGACACTTACTGTGTTGTCATCTACATTAGGCATCTCATCCTCTCTAGATTACACTTGAACACAGGGTTATCTTTGTGTGATGTTGCCCAGCAGTAACACACTGCACATTTAAATATAATTCTGTGGGTTTCCTGCCTCTTGCCTGGGAAGTTTTGTAGACTTGCTGCTGCATAAGCCATTGTATGAATTGATATAAACTATTGCAATTGTTTGCTCTCTCTCTGCAGGAGGTCACAGCCAGTAGCCGCCACTATGTCGATAGATTGTTTGATCTCGATCCCCAAAAGGTCCTGCAAGGTGTCATGTAAGTCATTGAAACACTCTTGGGCTCTTGGTTGTGCATAGGCCAGGTGTATTTGATCCTACTAGAGTGATAGGTCAAGGGCAAGAAACTCTTCCTCTGTTTTTTTTTTGAGAAATATAGTTGGCAATCTTTATACAAATATGTCAGTATTGATATAGAGATAGTATTGATATAGACTCTCACTCTGTAGTGCATATGGTTTATAATACAGCCTCCCAGTTGCCAGAAATGAGGTTAAACATTCTCTGAGCACTAAACTTTTTTTCGGATATATTTCTGCCTTTTGGCCATGTTTTGCTCTTCTTCCAGGTCTGTTGAGACTCTTTTTTCTTCCTGCACTGCCAAGTCAGTGTACCTGTCTCTTACTCTTTCTTCCCCTGCTGCCAGGTGTTGGCTTTGACTTTTTTAGTGCTTGGCTTCTGTCTCCCCTTGGGAACTACAAGCTGCAAGAGAATGCTTCCACAGAACTTGGATGCAAGCTGTATTTCAGTACTTCTGTTTCATGCCAGCGGTCAGGGTAGTGACTGAGAGAGAGAGTCAAGGAGCAGGAGTGCAATTGCTGCAAAGCTCTGGTTGTTCCCTTGCTGTCACTGGGCCCTGGGCTTTCCACTAGAATCACTTTTCCAGCTAAGTGGCAAATGAGACCTTGTGCAGGACTGACTTTGGTGGTGAAACCAGACCTTTTTGTGCCTACCAGTAGCTTGCTGGCTATGGCTGTCTAGTAAAACACCAGGAGAAATCAGAGGAACAAGTGGGTCAAAAAGCCAAGAATGTTGGCATGACCTGAGGGGTTCCCCGGTAGTAGATGAAAACAGTTATTCCAAATGTCCAGGGACAGCATGTCAGTGTCCCTTTAAAATACATGAAGAACCTGGTCTAGGTAAAACTGTCCTGGAAGTTTTCTTGGTTGGAATAGCCCATTACCTGTATAAGAACTTCTGATACCCTGCTGTAACTATGTACAGGTTCTTAACTCTGCTCTAGAGGAGTCTGGTTTTGCTTCCACCCCTTGGCCTGCATAGTCCCCTTCTCATAAGGGTGGTGGGGTGGTCCTGGGGAAGGACATGAGGACATGTCTCATCCCAGTGGGGTGACTTAGCCCCTCTTTTCTCCCTGGCAGATGCTCTGAGCCATGGCTGGTGCTCCGTCCCTGCTCTCTGTCCCTGCTCTCCTTCCTTTTCGAAGGACTGGAGCCCACAACCCTTGGTAATCCCTTCCCTATCTTTTGGTATCTTACTCATCTTTGCAGTACAACTGATCTCCCAGAAACAGAAGTTTTAGGCAGTATCTTTGTCTTGGGTAACATCTGAAATTCTTCATCTTGTCCGTGGGTGTCAGTGGATTCTATGCTGAGATCCTTTTCTTGTGTTTAAAGATAAGAAAATACCAATTTATTTCACAAAATCTCTCACAGGGCAGATTTGGATGGTAAAACTATTTCTGATGCTCTGGGTGAAGTCCTAATTGTGAGATTATCTTTACTGACTCTGAGCCAGTCCTATGTGGCAGATGTGTTGTTTTTGAAATATTGGTGGGTATGTGTGTGACAGTCCAATTTAGAAAAATTGATATCAAAGAGTATAAAAATGTATATAAAAGATGGAATTTAAAGTAGTGTATATATTAAAAATTTCTATCAATCCAGGGTTCTTTTTGGGCAGAGAAATACTGCTTTGTCCTTCTTTCTTTGATTTCAGGGTATATGCAGAGGTATTGAAGTTAGAATGATCTAGTATTTGGGGTGGAGTAGGAAAGGATTAAACTTCTTCCAGAAGTGCCTGTCAGAAGCTTTACCAGATATTTTGCATCCTTTGCAGAAAATCTTTGTTTCCTAAGATGTGCTGGTTTTTCCCTGCATCCTGGCTGGAAATACTGATGACCTAGATTTTTATTTTGATGGATGGAACTGTATGAATATCAAGGATCAGAAAATGGGCTGTTGTAAGAGGCTTTGTTTCTGCAGATTGTCTTCAGTTACAATAGTCCTGTTTTTCGTATGCTTGAATGAATAACTTGGGCTTGGGGCTTTTTTTTTCTTCATTGCATCCTTGTAATTTTAATGAAACCCAACTTCTGAATGAGCTTTGATAAAGGTAAAATGTACCTAAATGCTTCTTGGACTTGAAAATCATGCCAGTCCAGTTTTCATCGTGTAACTTGAGAAAGCTTTAATTACATATTCTGAAAACATTTAAATGATTAAAATCTCTTTTTTTTCCTTGCTTTCCCATGAATTTTCAGAGAGGTGGTGTTCAGAGTTTTCCCTGTCCAGACAATAAAGCTTTACCTGGTTAGGAGCTTTTTTATTTTCCTTCTGCTGGGAAAACAGAAACCATTTCCTTGTTGTCCAATACTGCTGCGTGTGGGTCTATTGCTCTTATTTCAAAATGCCAAGTTTCCTGCAGAACTTCTGTTCACATAATTTCTGTCCTGCTCATCTGGGTATGGATAGTGGGTAGGAAGGGTAGAATTGTACCTGCTACTAAATCCTGAATTTCTGTTCAGGATTTGAGTTGTTGAGATGACTCCTGCCTTTTTTACTGTACCTGGTAGTGCACTTAAGTGTTCAAGGCCCATCTTAATACCCACATCTGTGTGGCAGTGTGTGTGTTTACCTTCTACTTCCTGTCTCTGTAGATGAGCAAGGTTAATACAGCAGTTCCCTTCTGTAAACATGAACTCTACATTGTGGCCATGCTTGTGCTTGAGAGGTCTTTGCAGGTTTGCTTTGTGTCTCCTTAGGTGCTCCTGTGACCCTTTCCTCTTGCTGTTGTAGAGCTCAGGTTTTCTCCAGTGTGCTCTGAGAGCATTCTGCAAGGTCAGCACTGATGTCAGGTGTGCAGCTGGTGTTGACAGTGCATACGTTGCCTCACACAGATACTGCAGTGCATTAGATGCTGTGAGCTTTTAGAGGTTCTTTTCAATGTTTTGCTGTTACTGGCAGAGCAACAGAACAGAAGTGGCTCTGTAAATTTCTGTGTTTTTATGAGAGCTTCATTTGTCCCAAGGTTTTTCTTGCAACATCATCTTCTGCTTTGCGTACTTACTTTTTATTTTAAAGCATTTCTGGGTTGTGATCCTTAGACTGTCATTTGCTTTTCACCTGCTATTAAGCTCAGGACCACATTGTATAGATGCAAGACTGATACCTGTTTCTGTCCTCTAATTTATTTGCTGGTAGGGGGGTTCTTTGAGAGACATTTTATCATGCTTACATTTAGCTTGGTACCTTCAAAGTGGCAATCTATCATTTCATGGAGAACTGTGTAATCCCACCTCAAGGCTGGGTTTGAAAGGAGTATCCTTTCTGACAAGCCTGGCTTAGTCAAGGTTCCAGCTGTTTCTCATCAGGCTATTCCTCAGCAGTCAGAGGGTGTTGTCCTTTAAGACTTGTAAATTACCATCTTTGTGGTGCACTGAGAATTCCTGTGCTACTGCTGTTCCTGTCCTTTATGGGCAGCAGGAATAAGTAGACAAGCGTTTTCCAACCTCATGTGAGCGTTTTATTTCTCAGCACAGTGGACGAAACCTCCTATAGAAATGGCACACGGTCCTCACACAGCGTGTGTTTTGCATCCAACT
This sequence comes from Phylloscopus trochilus trochilus, assembly GCA_016584745.2. Lineage (NCBI taxonomy): Eukaryota > Metazoa > Chordata > Aves > Passeriformes > Phylloscopidae > Phylloscopus > Phylloscopus trochilus. Next base: position 1,080,113 of record WQNJ02000094.1, read on the forward strand.
ATTTTATTTTTGTCGTTTGGGTCTGTAATCAATGTTCCAGGCACAGGTTCATTACACATGGCTGTGTAATAGTGTGCTGTGTTCTCAGCTATGGCTGTTGGAGGGGTCATCAGTGCAGTGTTCACACATGCCCACAGCAACAACTCGGTGAAATATGAGAGGCAACTTCATGAAGTGGGAAGAGAGGAAATTCCCATCTCGGTTCTAATGGAGCAACAGTTACCCCCCCCTTCAGACACTTGTGAAAAGGCTACTTCTGCTTATTGTTCTTCTTGTCTATTTAGCAAACTTTCTGTAACACTAAGTGATGAACAATGCTTATTTCCACATTTTGCATCCCAAATAACTGCATCAGATTTTCAGTCTCAGTGGGCACTTCTGAACCTCAGTTTTCTGCAGGAGCTGTTTTGGTTTTGTGCATATTCCCTTGGCCCTATGGAAACAGAGTAGTCCTTAAGGGTTGTTCCTGTCATAGTTTGCCCCTGTACATTTGGTCAATTCTGTTGTCTTCTAGACATTACACTGTAGTAAATGCATATCCTGTAAGAAACTTGGAGGTGTTATTGGCTAACAACAAGTGATGTACTTTTCTGAAGTGTTGTTTTTGTGCAGAGTCATTCACATGTTGAGGCAAGAGGCTCTGGAGTCCCTTGTTGGTGCTTTGTGAACTGCAGGATGGGATCTTTGTGGCTTGGAGCTGGGAAGCTGCAGGATCTGACAGAAATTGGAGCAGGTTTAGGTAGTGCTGGGAGCACTGCTCCCCATGTTGGTTTTTCCCTTTCAAGAGGTGAGCTGTGGAGGAAGGCTTTTCAGAGGGAGAGAAGGAAGTGAAAGGGTTAAACATTAGAGAGTGAAGTAGTGCTCTGTGAAGAGGGCTTTCAGTGCAGTGGTTTCTGTAATCAGGTGGAAGGATGGTATAGACAGAGGGAAGGGAGGGAGATGCACTTCAATGTGAGTCTGTTCCTGTCAGAGAGAAAAGGTACTTTCACTTTTGCATTTTTTTATAATGCAGCAAAAAGTGCACATGCAGAACAGCTTTTCTTGGCAAGTAAGTTGTTATGTATTGTAACTCCTGGTCTAATATTTAGAGGTGGGCTAAACTTCAGGTGTACCTGTGATATTTGGCCAGCAATCTTCAGCCTTACATAGATGTTTAATATTTCAAGCCTTGCAGTTACTTCTCTGAGCCCATGAGAGAGTGGTTATTGATCTATTTCATTGCTACTTTTGAGATGGCTGGGAAGACACATTTCTCCAAAACCCCTCTGTTGATACCACCTGTTCCTGTGGTGGCTTGAGGCTCAGAGTCAGATGAGGGAGGAGGAACAGCCTCTGTCAGACTGGCTGATGGAGCCGTAGGGAATGGGACAAGCATTGGTCACAGGAGTCCTGGGGTGGGACTCAGTAACAGACCTCAAGCTGAGCACAGCTGAACATTACATGGCCATTCAGAGTTTACTTTCCCGTTATTAAGCTGTTCCACAAAAGGAGTGGCTGCCTGCAAGGGAGGGTGCAGGCAGCTGGGGAGAAATAGTTCTGCCCTTTGGAGGTGTGGGGGGCTGTTGTCAAGAATGAACTCGGAGGTTGGGCCTGAGGGGTATGTGCCACAGAGCCAGCAGTGCTGCTGAGTTTGTGATTCTTCAGATTTGGCACTGGAGTTTTTGGTTCCAAGCTGCCAGTTTACACTGGTTGGAATCAGTATTAAGAAAAAGTTGAATTTAGTAGCTTTCCAAAAGAAGCTAATTTTCTATTTGCAATATGGAACTTACAGTGCTAATGCCCTGTAAAGGGGTGGTATTTCTAGTAACATGCAAAGGACAGAACTCTGTTTGCCAATTCATCTGTGTACCAGATAAATCAGCTGACTTCAGTATGTATGATGTGTGACCAGTGCTGAACTGGTAATGTCACTTGTTGAGATGCTTTTCTTTGGGGATAATAGCAGGAAGGCTAGCCCGTAGAATTACTTACTAAAATATACTTCAAAGAGGCATTATCTGAAATGTCCAGAAACTCCAGAATGAGAGAGTTTATGGGCATATAGATATTAGGGGATTTCTGTTCTAATGAGAGCTTGGTAACACCCATTTGATAAAGGGAATTTAGGCTTGACTAGGCCAGTACATCATCTTAGCTGATAGCTATTTGGAGATAAAAATCAGAGGTTTTGCTTCATGACAGAAGGACTTCAGATTATTCTAATCTAATGGGTAGTAGCTATGCTAAATTAATAGGGTTTGGTGATCCTTCAGTGGTTGCTGGCCTAAGGTGCAGTGGACAGTGTCAAACTATTCCAAGTTCACCTCTAAAACAGCCAAACACATGCTGCAAGGCCATTTTAAGGTATTTTCCTGTCCTGAATGAAACTGAAAACTTCTCCATGTGGATCACTTGTGGTGGGCGACATTCTGTAGATAAAGAGTGGTGGGCTTAAAATGGGACAGTGGACAAAAGTAACTTTAAATAAAGGGACAGTGAATGAAGAATTAGTGAGTAAAAACGTAGTGTTACAGATACCTCTTGGTTTAATTAAATTTCATTTAATTTTTGCTTAAACTGTGGGATGCACTGTTAAATGCTGATGGCAGTCCTTCATACTAGGAAGTGAAATGTCCTTGGGGGAAGATAGAGTCATTAAAAAAGAAAGTACCACAGTTACTTGTATGTGATATTTTGGGTCATTCATGTGAAGCTGCAGTGGTGGAGCTGCTCTTTTCATGTGGTTTGGCTGTTTCAGGATAGTTCTGAAAGAAGTGTTTTGCTGATCTGGCATCACAGAGCAGGGATTTTCTGAATGAGGATTTATGAGAGTTCTGCTGAGCTGCAGCTGTTTTGACCACACCTCTGTTGGGGTAGTTCTTTACTGTTAGGACCTAGTGTGGTTAAATAGCAGAGATTGATGCTGAAATTGAAATGCTGAAATTGCAGAGCTCTTTCAAGCTATGGTTCATGTGGTAGTTTTTTATTTTCTACAGGTTACATAAAAAAAGTTAGCTGAACTCCCATCCAACACTAACTTCTAGCACTTTAAATTTGGGTTACATTGTTTTTAAGGCTGAGTGAGGCAAATTGTCTATCTATTACTGATCTCATGCAACTTGTAGCAGGATATCCAGACTCAGTGCAAAGGATGAGGCAATAAAACATGCTTGGGAAAAGCAGCATCTCCCTTTGGTCAGTCCTGGTAGAGACTGGAAAGGAACTTGGATTGAAGCTGCAGTCAAAGACATGGAGAGCTGACATTGTTAAGCTCCATCAGAAAGGCAGCATGTGGATTGACTGATGTAAACTCCTATGTGGAAGTGAAGGTTTGGTATGAGAGGTTTCTTTCTTCAGTCTATCACACACAGTGACAGGAGCACTGGAAAATAGGATAAATTCAGGGTAGGAGTAAGCTATCAGTATCTCTAACTACAGGTATGGGCCACTGAAACACTTCCCTTTCTGTTTGGTAGACTTCCTCTGTCAGGAATCTTATGACACGGTAAGTTGCCTCTCCAGAGTGGGTACTTGAGCTAAGAGTTCAAGCATTTTCAATGGCATTGTGATATGGAGGAGTTGGATTAAACTATCACTTTTAGCATTATGTGTATTAAATTCTACTGTTCTGCAGTGCTGTAATTATAGCCAGGTGCTGTTTTGCTACAGCACTTTGATTTTATGCACTGAGACTACAGAATTAAGATTGAGAACAACCATGGATTGAAGGGCTTTTGTTTTAAAATTGTTTGTTTAGTTTGCACTGTATGTTGATTGTGTTACAGTTTCTAAGGACTTTTTCTGAGGAGTTGAGTAACTGTCTTGATGTGCTGCTTTGTTCTTTCCTGTAAAATCTTTTTCGTTGTATCAACTGGTATTTTTAAATGGGATCAGAAATCTTAAAACTTTGCTTCCCAACTTGATGATTGACCTTAAAAATAAGCTGATTTAAGACTTCTGAGGTTTGCTTGAGTTGGCAGGAGTTAGTAACATTTTATTCACTTGGTGGACCAGGAATCATGTTAGTTCAAACTCTCTACTTACTAAAGGAATAGAAAACAGCTTCAAGCCATAGTAGTGTCCATGTTAGAAATCAGTTCTGTGACAGCAGTGATGGACATATTTTAACATGCAAAAACTGGTCATTAATTCCTGATGTTGTTTTGCATCTATCTATAAAAATTGGAGAGTGGAGGAAAGGGAGGAGGAGACAAAAAAAAGCTGTAGGAAGTGTAATTGTCCAGACTTGGCTCCTCCAGAGTGAGCTTCTGGCTGTAGTCCAGCCAGTGCAGGTGCCTATATTTGCTTATATGATCCTGAAACTTAGAAACTCTCCTGCACTTGGGCAGCGGGTTTTTGTTTGGGCTGTGTCTCTGTATCAGCTGCCAGTACCTCAGGTTTTTAGAAGGTTGCATTTTGAATTTTTGAAACCTTTGAGGATGCTGCTTTGTGTCACTCTATTGTTGGTGACTGTGAGCAGTCCCCGGTAGATAAATCTCCAGTCCTGACAGTGCTTTGTGTTGGGAGCTTCCTCTGGCTGCGTAACTGGCTCGGAATCTCTTGGAACTATTTCATACTAAAAGTGAAAGCGTTGGCTGGAGGTGCCCAGGGTGCTTTTCCTTCTGTGATTGTTCAGCTCATGTTTGATACCCTTCTCTGTCTAGGAACCCCTGAGATATGGCTCCCTGCTGTTTTCAAAAGCCATAAGATGAGGAAATGTCATGCAGGTTGTTTATTTCCTCTCCTTCTGTGGAGTTCCTGTGGCTGCTTCCTCAAGTCACTCTGGCTCATTTCAAGATCTTTTGTGTTACTTTAGTGGATGGGGACATAGGAAAGCTCCAGGGCTTCCTAACAGAATTTTATGATTTGTTCTGTTTGTGCTTGATTTACTATATTTAAAAATGGAAGTAGAGCCAAGTTGTCGTGTAGGTGTCCTCGTATCCACGCTGCTTTCTCAGGATTTCTTTGCAGGAGAGATGCAGGTATGAGGGCTCACTGGAGATGCTGTCAAAATGTCTTCTTTCTCAGTTGCAACCTGAACTCACTCTTCTGTTTCATTGGGGTTTTATTCTGTGGAAGGAGTCCCAAACTTAGAATTGACTTCAGGAGGATGTTAAACTTCAGTAACTTCTGCATAGGATGAAGGTCAGCACCTCAGCTTCCTTCTGCAATAGTAATTTTCATTTACTACTAATTTTCTCAGAGTGTAGACATTTAATAATACTGTTTTTTGTTGCTTATGAATCATTGAAACTGAAAGACCATATTTTGCTCATAAGCTGTCATATTTAATATCACTTCTTGTTTATCTGAAGTGACTGTATCTGGTGCCTTTAAACAATTACACATTAAATATCAGAATAAAACCAGAACTTCAAACACACTTGGCAAATCAGTTCTTGTTGTAACTCTTGTCAAGCTATATTTAGATGGAAAATGGATTTTTCTTTAGTTTAATGTACTCCTTAAGTATTTTAAATCCTCATGCTGTGTTCATATACTAGCAGGCACTGCATTTTATTTATAATTAATTGAACTGATTGCTTTTGGGTTGCAATGCTCCAAAACATTGTTAGAGCTAATTAACATCACCCGATAATTTTTCTGCTTTTCTCAAGTTTGTAGGAAGAAAATCAGTCTTCCTGTTTTTCCAGTCTCTAGGTTGTTTTATAACTTAAAGCTGAGTGGCCACAGCATTGAACTGATGAAACACTATTTTTATTTCTTTAAGGAGCAATAAGAGATTGAAAAAGCTGGTTTAGCACTTCAGGAAGCAATATTCCCAAGCACTTAGCTAGGATCTGTGCAGTATTTTATTGTTGGCAGCCTGTGTTATTCCTTCTTGCTGGGTTATTTTTAATGTAAATTACTTTATTGCACTATAATACATGTCAGCATAAATATCAGATTTTAAATCTATGCACTAAATTGATTGTAATTCAGGTTATTTTGTTAAATGATTTGGAATTTAGTTTGAATCTAAACTATAAGATTTAACATGCAGGATATAAAAAAAAAAACAAACCCAAACCAAAAACCCAGCCAACCTCAAATGCATCTTAAGGGCTCTGTTTTATGGAGCTTCAGGTTTGTCTTTTGCCTCTCCGCAGAGTTGCTGTTCTGAGCTGAGAAACTCACTAGTGCTGAGGTGTTCTGGGTGCAGGTGCCAGCTCTGAGTTTTTCTTGGGAGGCTGCTCCAGCAGCACAGCCAGCTCATAACCTGAGCTTGGAGCTGGGAATTGGAAAGGCTGGATCTCCTCCTGGATCATGGTCCTGTCACAGGTTAGGCCTGGAGTCACCACAGATGTGTTCTTCTGCAGTTCTCATCTCCCTGTGACTGCTTTGTTACTGCTGTTCCCTTCTTCCTCATGCCAGGGATTCCTTTGCACAGAGGAAATGGGAGCAGGGTGCCTGACATTTGGAAATAAAGCGGGGGTTAGTTTTTGACTCTGTTTCTGAGGTTTCTTTGTTACCTCTTGGACAAGATAGTGATCTTTGCTGCTTTTTTTTCCTGGGATGTATCTCATGGTGTCTTAGATCTGAAATCAGTCAAGCTTGAACTTGTTGAAGGTAGTGTTCTCAAATAAGGGAGTTGCCCTCAGTTTTTCCAAGGTTTATGATTCACTAAGGACCTGGCAGTCTAGGACAGCATATGGTAGTTTCTTACTTCTTAAGGAATTGGCTTCCTGATCAGGAAAGTATCTGTAAAATATTGTATGGAATTACATAATTATTTTTCATAGTACACAAAAAAAGTCTACTACTATGCAGCAGTTGACTGTGGCATTTTAAGGGTGTTCTTGCTTTCCATATGCACGGCTTCCTGTGTATTGAATAGGGTCACTTCTGTAGGTGGCAGCTTGGAAGAGAAGCGTGGCAGGGAACTTGGGAGTGCAATAATGCACAGACACGGGGACCTTTGAGTCGTGTCTCTGACAGGTTTTGGTCATTGGTTTGGTTACCAATCTGAAGGTATTTGACTTGCCTGCAAGTTGAAGTTGATCAAATGTACGTGTGTTGGATCTGTCAGAAATCTCAAGCTTGTGCTATCTCTTACCTATCTGACATAACTTTTCTGAGGAACTTTATGAACATGGGGTGGAGAAATTCGTCTGAATCATTTACAGATCAGGACTGTGCCCTCACTAACCCCCTCCACTTGTGTGTTATGGAACTTGGCCATGCTCCTGCCACTTGTGAAAGAGTCCCTAAATGAAATTCTAATAGGCAATATTTATTACATGGTTATGAGGTTAACAAACCATTCTGGTAGGGATTGGGGCAGGAGTCACAAAAGTTGGGTAGTGTTTTTCAGTTTTGTTTGTTCTTTTGTTAACACAAAATATGGTGTAAAATCACCTGAGCAGAGCATTAAAACATCGCTAAAATATTTGTTAATTTTCAGAGTGCTTGGTTAGTGCCTCCTCTTTAGCTCCCTGAGATGCCTTTGCAGATTGTGAATATGTGCAGCTTTTCTGATGACTTTGGTGCCTCAGGGTAGCAGGGAGAGGCAGCCTCTTCAGAAGTCCTGGAGTGGCCTGAGCACTTTAGTACTTGAACTTGACACATCTGTTGGTGCAGTTTCCATTATTCCTCTGAGACATCTGACCTTTGCTTCTGCCACTGTTTTGGACTGACTCTTGTATTTCACACACTTTTAAAAATTATCTTTAATGTGAAGGGTTCAGCATAGAAACCACTGAAGTACTGGTTCTGATTTTAGTGACAACTTCAACTCTATTTGTGGATTTTCAGGGGCTTCCAGCTTAGCTTGTCTCCTGACCTTGCTCTTTCTCCTCTGCTTCCTGCTTTGTGGTGTGAAGTTACCCAACTTAGAGAGACACAACAGGAAGTGATGGCTCCTTGGCCAGGGGGGTTCCTGACTCTGCTGGATTCAGGTGTGCACAGAACTGCAGCTGAGCTGCTTTTAGTGATGCTCCTGTGCCGGAGCCCCAAGATCACAGCTGGACTTGGAGCTAGCTTGGAATTCCTCGAGTATTCTTGTGTATGTGAGGAGAAATTCAGGGAGAACAGGCAGTTTTGCTAATTGAGCTTTATGAAGGTCCTGTTTGTGCCAGCAAGGCATTGCCTGCCTTGGCTAAGAAGATTTTTACAGCTCTAATGGAGGGAATTGTTGATCTTGGGGTACTTGGGACAGCTGCTTGGTGCACTGAAATCTGCTTTTTCAATGGACACCAAAGGACTGTATAGTGTTCCTGCTGGCAAGGGCAGATCTTAAAGGACAGGGGTGCTCTACATTTCTTAAAAATTGCAGATAGCAGCTGGGAGAGAGATAGAAGAAAATGTGCTCACTTAAAGCAACCACTAACACTCCCAAATTGTTTGAATAAATTATATGCATAGCAATTAACTTATCAATTTTGCTGCTAACACTATAATCAATCTAGATTTGGTTTTTTGTTGATAAAGAATTACCTGAAGTTGATACTTTTTTCTCTGCTCTTAAATGCCCCAACAGCTAGAAAGCTTCCTAGAAATGAATCATCTTGATTTTCTGAAGCCAGTTCTTAAGTGCAAGCTTGCTTTCAGATTCTCTGGATGTTCATGTATGCTCAATGTGCTCATATGAGGAGTTTTTAGGATGCAGTAGCAATTTTCTGAACAAGGTTGCAAACCACAGGTTTTCATAGGAATTCTTAGTGTGGGCAACCAGTGTCCACTTTGCAAAGTGCTTCCCATGTTCTGGTACCACAGTATGAATGCCTGTAATGTGTGTAACCTTGCAGTGACTCTCAGGCAGGAAAATACTCTGGTTTCCACTTTATTCCTGAGATTTTGATGTACAGATGTTTAGGTGACCTACATGCTGAAATACATGAAGGGAAGTCTGGGGTGAAGAGGAGAGTAAAAGCCTGGTCTCTGGAGAGTCTCTCCTTATTTTTTTTTCTTAGCTTGCCTTTTCCTGCACCCAGTAGACTATTCAGTTAATACTTTAAATTACCAATATTTGACTTCCCAACCAGTAGTGGGGGTTTTAAAATTATTTTAGAAGTCTGGTGACTATATGGGCACAAAGAACCATACTAACTATAAACTATATCTAGTTTTTCTCAGTAATAAGATTTTTTGGTGTATGGTGTGCATGTGAGATAGTTTGGGTTTTTGCTTACTTGTAGGATCTGGGATGTAGTGGAATCCCAGAGCCCTGGGGTATTTTCCTGCAGGCTGAGGAAACTGTGCCCTGAAGCACTGCCCAGTCTGTAGCTGCAGCATGGACATGTGGAAAACTGCTTGATAAGCCTCATGGAAATTACAGTAAATTCTATAGATAAGCCCTCAGTACCTCAGCATAATTTACCAGGGTTTGTTTTTCTTTCTGGATTTACAGAGATATGAAAAATGCTGTAATTGGAAACAACAAACAAAAAGCCAACTTGATTGTTTTGGGAGCAGTTCCAAGGTATGTCCTTTGCTACTCTCCTTTTCACTGATTCACAACAGGTCTGGAATAATGATCCTTCGATCACAGGCACTTTTTTGTTTTAACTTTGATTGTAGTTGACTGAATACTTTCTTCAACGTAACTGAGAGAGACTTGCAATATCTGTTAAACTCATGTATTACAGAACAGGTTGTTGAGTAATGCTTTTTATTTAGAATTTCGTAGAATTCTCTAAAGTAGTCTTGGTGTTTTTATTGAACTTTATCAGCTCAGGAATAAAATCTATTTTTTTGACATTGATATTAATGATGGATGAAAGTGGTTGTACCTTAATCCTGTTCTTCTGCCAATTGCCTGGTGAGTTCATAACTGAAAATGTGTAAGGTTTTGTTAAAGATTGGATTTAAAATATTGAAAAACATCTGAGATAATTTGCTTGTCTGTTCCACTTGCTTCAGAGGATTAAAAACCATTGATCATACTTTATTGTACCTTGCTGCTTCAGCTGATGTTAACATTTTCTGGACCCCGATTCCACTAGTACAAATTGAACAGGTAACTTAAGCACCTAGACTGCTCACTACAGCTTTCATTTCATCCCTCTTCTCCTCCAGCTTTCTTTCAGCCTCAGTTTGCAGCAATGGAGAATGAAAACCTTGAGCACTGCAGTCCTTGTGCAGTCAGTGTGGCACCCACCACCTGTATCTTTTTGCTTAAATGGCAACCATGTCCCAAACTGTTCTGCCTGAGAGCTGCTGCTGCCTTGTCAAAACGCTTTTCATTTGCAGAGAGTATCTTCTCACTGACAGACTGAGTTTGTGCCAAGGCTGGCCCTTGAAATTCTCTAGGGATTAGCAATGGGGCCAGCCCCTGTACAAAACCTGCTGGATTATCTTCCATTTCAACCAGATACAAACAGGTGAAGAGAAGACTTCACAGGAGACAAAAAGATGAAAATGGGCATTTGTTGAAGATGATAAGAAATTGAAGGAATCTGTGTCAGCAACAGGCCTTAAGGGGTTTTTGCAAGTCCTGCTGATTCTTGTGGTTTCCATTTTAAAAGCTACAGAAGGTCTTCACCTTCCAAATCTAGAATCTGTCTGTTCTTACGTTTTCTAGGACTTCTGTTCCCTCAGTTATCCTGCTTTTTGCTGCTGCTTGTTCTGTGCCCAGTAAGGAAAATTCAAAAGTGCTTTTTTTCTTCATTGTTGTTAATGAAGAAAACATTCTGGCTGCCCAGGTAAATTATACAGTTAATTTACAACTGCAGAGAAAGGACTACCCTGGGAAATGTTAAAAGGTGAACTATCACACTTGTCCTCTCTTCAGGACAAGTTATTCTCGAACAACTGGAAGTCTCTTCAGAGATCTTCAGAAAAGGCTCTTCAGACTGGAGGACTAGCTGAAATACATTGAGTTACTGTGACCAAAGTTGATCCTCCCTGGCTATAACCTGCCATCATCTACCCCCAAGTGCCTTTGTCAAGGCTTTACAATTTCCTTGAGGTGTTGCAGACAGATTTCACTAGATTACAGACTGTTTGGATTAGAGAACTGCTTTGGTTGTTTTCTGTCAGAGAGGTGGGAATCCATTGGCTCTTTTGATGTGCCTTCTAATCAGTGAAGTTGGTGGAGTACAGTGGAATTCCAATCTGCAAAGCCGAACATCTCCCTTAGTGAGGAGAGGAATAACCAACCTGGCATTCTTTGGTTTAAGTCTTTAAGAACAGTTTTATTTTCACAGAGTTCAGTTGCAGGCTCCCAAGGGAAGTTGATTCTCTTCTCTAATGGGAATTGTTGGAATTCTGCTGCTGCTTTGTCCTGTGGTTCAGCTTGTTGTTTACTCATTTCTTGCTTCTCTTGCCTTCCCCAAATATTCCTCCATCAAGCTTCCAGAAAATACTCTTTAAACCCAAGGAACCCCTTCAGACCTGTCAGTCAGTGGAAAAGAAAACAGTATGTTAAATATTAGAACAGACTCATACAGGGTTTGGAAACAGGTCTAGGAAATATCTTTTGTTTGAGATCAGGCCAAGCACTACTGGAATATATGAAATAGCCCAATTATTTTAAAATATTGTAAAGAAATGCAAAGTCCTTTGAAGATCTCTGTCCAAAGGAAGCAAGTGCTGTGGAAGAATGGTGGATGCCTGTCATTTCTGGGCCAGTGTCTTCCTGAGTCTGTGGGCTGGCTGTTCAGTGGTGTCATCTTTGGAAAGGGACGTGTATCAATACCTTAAATAAATTTTTTTGGGGCCCTTTAAAGTTCAGTCTGACCTGTGGTCACCTCTGGACTGCCTGTTCTGAAGAGGGTGCTAGGAAAAACAAAGTTGATGGAAGAAAGCTTGCAAAATTACCATGTCTGGAATTTAAAACTAGGAGGTGTTAAAACTGTACAAATGTGTGTACAGACTTGGCCCTGGACGTTCAGAATGGATGTTCAGAATAGCCAGCTTGTGTGTGGATTTTGTTTCCTAAGAAGTGATTTTCTATCTCTTCCTAGAATCATAGAATTTCCATTTTCATGGAATGCTGGCCTTGAGTCCTTGTCAGGGCTGCAGAAATGTTACTTTTTGAAATTCTTGCTTTTTAGTAGCAGTCCCAGAAAATAGAACTTTTAAAGTTTAGAGGGGAAAAGTTATTTTAAGGCCAAGTCCTTTCAGTAGCAGACCAACTTAACGCTAGGACGACAGCATTGGCAAAAATAGTTTCTGACTGGTACTGTCTTTCAGCTTGTTTTTTCTTCTACCCCACATTAGTGCTAGCAGAGACCAAGAAGTCCACAGTAATTGTTGGTGTGCTCCTTTGTGCAGCAGTTTTATAAGAACAAATCCTGCAGCTTTTGTGTCTGTCACCATGTCAGACACCTCTTCAGAGTCCAAGTTCAATATTTAATGCTTTCTGTTAGTTCCTCTTACAGCCTAAGTCTCGGGGAAGTGATTGAATCATCAGTTCAAATGTAAATTGTTCTTTTCCAAGTCATCTTAACAGGGCTTCTGAACTAAGTTATGTTCATCTAGTAGCAGTCTGTAGTGCTGCTGGCTCCCAATCCTCTGAACTGTAAATGGCTCACAGAGGTGGAATTGGAAAAGAAAAGCCTTCAGTGAAAGGAACACAAGGAAGTTGCTGATAAGTCAGTGTTGCAGGTCTGTGGAGCAGCTTTTGGTACCCAGAGGGATGCAGCATTGCTGGTTTGCCATCCAGGCACCAGCAGGGCCATGCTTGCAGTCCTGGGATCGTTTCCTTCCTTCTTTCATGTGGGGGATGGCAGAGCATGGCAAAGGCAATGCTAAATTCCAGTGAGCAGAGCATAGCTCTGTCTTCCTGTTTATTGTAGTTACCTGTTGAAGCTCTGATCTGTGTGATTTTGACAAAAAACCTTACTCGAATCAAGTTACTGCTGATCTAATTATTGCTGAGTGTTCAATATTTAAAGTCTAATCGACTTCATTAAGAGCTTCAGTTATTCCTTTGCTCCAAAATTAATACAGTTTTTAAATCAAATCTTAATCCCAACCACCCAGGGCCTTAACGAAATCACTAAATCATTCTTGTTACTTACTGAAAATGATTTTCCAACTTCCAGCTGATTGTTCCCCTATCACATAAAGTCAATTATTTGGCATCGTAAAGCAGTAGAGCACTTCTTCCCAAAGCTTTCTGTAGGTGGGTGCACCTCGAAGAATTTTGTGTAGTTAATTTTACATAGTTTTATAAATGACTTTCCCTGTCATTTATTAGAGATTCTTTAACTGTTGGGTTTTTAATTTTTTTAAATTTCTTTGGAGTACATTTTAAAGGCCATGTAGAACAGATGAAGGACTCTTTTACATTCCATCACTTGAATTTTGAGTTTTGCACAGCAGACTCTTAGGTTGCCTATGGAAGTGAAAACTAGTAAGAATTTATTGGGATTTAAAATTGTTTCTAGGGCTGTAAACACACCAGCATGAAATTTTATGTTTCGATTTATTGTTAAACGTAACAAAATTCCTTCAGGCAGCATTCTTTTAGAGTTTGCCAAAAGAATAAAAGATTGCTGCTTTGCTAACTGTGTAACCTGGTAAAAAAGATGAGAAGGGAAATGCTTTAGGTGGCTCTGCCCCTGGCAGTGCAGGTAAAGGTGCAGGTGAAAAGCCAAATTGGTGTAACAGAGCTCTTCTCACAGAACCACCCTCTGTGCTTCTGGCCATGTCCTACTGTTAGTTTTTGTGTTGTGTGTGCACTGAGACCTGCCTCGGCTCAATGATCCCATAAAACTAACTCTCACAAAAAGCAGGTCTTGTTCTGTGGAGTTAAAAGCCAGACAGATGAACAGAGAATGGGAAGAGTAGGACTTACCCTACAGCAGTGGAGAAATGTGCCTTGAATTGCTAAGGGGTTGCTGAGGTGACAGTGCCATGGATCTCCATCAGTGGGAGCTGGAAAATCAACCAGGACAGCCGCTTCAAATGGTTCCTTGTTTGATCCTGCCTTGGAGCAAGGCCTGAGGATCTGTCAGAACTCTTCATGCCTCCAGTTCTCCTCTGTGCCCACCTGATGGCCCTGGTGCCTGCAGGAGCTGAGGCCTGGCCTCTGCTGAGTGTTAGTAAATGTGCTGTTATCAGGTCTGCACATCTTCTGGGACCTTCATCATCCCTGGAATGTTCCCAGCTTGCTTCCAGGAACTCCATGCACTTGGACACAGTATTATGAGGTCTGTCATGCACATTAGCAAGTGTTTAGTCCAAACTTCTTGGATGTGCTTAAGAGGTCAGGACGCAATTGTTTCCTGATGCCTTGTTCTGTTCTTTGTGCAGTTTGCATTGGGATTTTCTGTCACGCACTGCACAGGGTAGGGATCTGTGTACAGGTGCTGTGGTTTGCTGTCTTAGGGGAAGGAGCTTCACCTGCCATGCTGGTGGTTTCCAGGGCTTGCTTTGCCTGTAGGGTGTGATGAAAGAGATGGGGAGCAGAGGCTCTCCTGTGGTTGTCCTTTGCTTTTCTTCAAACCAAGTCAGGAGTCAGGACCTGATTGCATAATTAGACATCGCTTAATGAGGAATAACTCTCTCCACAAGGATGATGTATGTAATTGGAACAAGGTGTTCTTCTAACCTAGCTGTGGAGTACAGGTGAGTCAAGACAAATTTGCAATTTGCAGTCAGCAGAGTTGTGTGAGAGCTGTTGTTTAGAAGCTATACAACCCCATGTCTCTGAGGTGTCTGTTCAGATAGCAAAAAGAAAGTTCTTAATACAAGATGTACTTCTAATGCCACCTTTTCTATTGTGTATTTTTATTAGAATTTTAAGTTTCAAGTTCAAAAATATCATGTACAAGGTAGCTTTATGATACCTTGTTTTACTTGTTCCTAAGGAGCTGGAAGAGTCAAATCTGTACAAAATTACTCAAAAATGTACTCCTGACATCCTCTTTCATGTGCTGATGCAGGACATTGGCTGGTGATATCAAATTTAGTGCGACTGTAGTGTAATCTTTTTGTATGCAATGGAGAATTTCAAACTGCAGGTGAATGGGAAGTAAAAGCAGCTTGATTTTTGGTATAAGGTCACTTGGTATCCTCAGACAAAAACCTTTTAGAATTCATTTTGTCTAAATGAACAGTAGCTGTGCAGATGGTGGTCATAAGCTGGCTGATAATCTAATTCAGACAGGAATTTCTGGAAGACTTAGAATAAGGTTTGAATGTGTTTTATCAAAGTCAATGGAATAAACTGTCCAATGGTGAATATAGGAATAAGACATCAGTCTGAGAAGAGTGTTAAGATGGTTGAAGCAAGACTAGGTGAAGATGTTGCTTTGTGTAATGTCTATTAACACATTTTTTGTGAAGCAAAAGGCTTTTTCTCATGTCAAAAATAGTCTTAAACTGAACCAGTGTAATTCACTGTGTAAGTTAAAAAGCTCTGAGTGCCATTGGTGTAAATTTATCTCTGTTTGGCTTCAGGGGCTGTGTGTTGATCCCACCTATTCTGGTATAAACGGCTGCAAAGAAAGGATGTATTAATGTTTTGCTGAGTGGGAATGGAATGGTCTTAGGGGGAAACATTGGAATAAATTCAGCTCAGACTGGAGATATGACAGTGGTGATGCACTGGGATGGAGAGTTTTGATCTAGTAACCAAGAGGGGAGGCCGTGCTGCAGCCACCTCAGTGGCCTTCAAGCCACTCTAGAAGGAGGTGTGTGAACACCTCGAGGGAGCTGGGAGCAGAGTAGGAACCAGGACAGGAATCCATGGAGTGCTGGGGGAAGTATTCTTGCTATAAACAGGGCTCCATGGGGAGCAGTTGGGATTGTTTTCAAATAGAACATCATTAAAGAGGAAGGGAAGGGAAAACTTGATTGTAGTAATGAAAAATGTGGAGTTTCAAATCTAGACCTCTTGCAGTTCAGTAGATATTGAAACTCTCCAAAGCTGGATTTAGTTACATGAGCAAGAATCAGACTGGGTGCAGTTTCTGTGGTGCATATAGAACAGCTCATGGAATATTAATGTTAGTGAGGATGTCTAAGCATTAGGATAAATTACTAGAGCTGCAAGCTGAGACCTTGTTCTATTCTAAGGGGAAAAGCTTTCTGTGCAGCCAACTTCCCTACTTATACACTGCATACTGCTCAATTTGGCTCTTTTAAAAAACTATTTGCACTGTGTGGAATATTGCAGAAGCAGTTATCTTTTCTTTGTAAGGCTTTTTAGGGTGTAGAGTTAGCCCAGGTCCCTTTGGATCCAGGCTCTAGAGATTTGGAATTTGGATGCCAGAAGGGAAACTGGCATCTCACTTCAGGATAAATCTCTGTGACTTACAGTCATAAAAATCACTCACTTTTGAGTCTTCTTGTGTAAGAATCTATAGCTATTTAATTTATTGCTTTAGATATTATTGTACAGAAATTATTCTGAATGCTTTTAAAATTATACTTGGTTCTGTCTTTTGCAAGTTCTGTGGAAAGTGATTGCTTCCTGTTACATCTGAAAAGTAGTGCTTTTTAGCACTAAAAAGAACAAATTGAAAAAAAGTTTGTTGTCCTGCCTTGTTTGATCTACTCCCAATACATTAATTCCCTTCACAGTTTGGATTTGACTCTTACTGGGACTTCCAGCACGTTCAGAGGTCACCTCTATGCATGCAGTGACTTTTTATTCCATGTTCTGTCAGCCAGCAGGGGTAACTTAGCTCAGTGGTGCCTTCGTCTGTGTGTTCATCACAGGGGTTTTCCAGGGTAGAGCTTTTGGGCCTTCTTGCAATGGACTGGAATACAAACATCTTCCAAGGTAGAAGAAGGTATAATAAGAATCATGGTGATTCCACAAATAGTGTATTTGTCCCCTTTTGAAGGGGACTGGTAATAAATGTTCAGATAATCATGACTCAGTTAAAGCTCTTGTTTATTAACATACTTTAGTGAAAGATGTCTTAAGCTTCACAGCACCCAAACTGTAGTCCTGGGCTCTTTCTCCAAGTGCCTGCCTGTAGGGTTTGAGGAAGTGCTGAGTTTCATCTCCTGCCTTGCCAGGTATTTTAGGAACTTGAGAGATTTTTGTGACAACTTGTAAATGGGATGGAGTGTGAAGAAGGGCATTTCTGTTCTTCGTAACTGTGAGGTTGGTGCTCAGACTGTATTGGGGAGCTGTAAATCCTGCACATCTGTTTCATGGTGCGGAACTCGGATGCATCGCACCCGTCTTGGTCATTGTCAGAGGAAAGGGAAGTCTGAGCTGAGTCTCTTCCTTGCTAAGCCACTGCAGTTTCCTTTTGTTCAGCAGCTGCTTCCCTTGGAATTTTTCTACTTTAAAATAATCCATGGTTTTCATAGATGTACATCATGCCTCCAAGTTGACCTTATTTCTGCTTCTTAGCATGGAGTCCGTTGAATTGTCTCTTTGGATGGGTTTGCTGTCCTTCCTCATTTGGATATGATTTCCTGGATATCATTCCTGACATCTGAGAAAAAAAGCCTTAATCACTTAATTGCCCTTAGAAGTGCAGGGACAAATGACAGAAGTATTTTATATAAACATATGTGGAAAATACCTGAAGAAGCCTTATAGAAGTCTGAAAAAAATCCAAATACTACATTTTAAAACCTTGGTTAATACTCTTGAAGGTGTTGTAAGATCTTTCCATCAGCTTTATTTCATTTCCTGCTTGTTGTAATGAGCTTTACAGCAGGACCACAGGCTGAAGACTGTAAACAAGAACATTAGCACCTTTTTGCTGTTTGAACACCTTTTCTGTGTATCGGTGCTTTTGTTTTCCCCTAAAGCACACAAAAGTGTGTTGAGGTGATTCAAGCAGAGCCTTGTTCCAGTATTTCTGCTGGTTTGGAATCCAAAGGCTGGCTGATAAGGGATAAGGGTGCAGATCAGGGATCTAGGTTATGCAGGGACAGCACCATGTTCTTAGAACATGAGAATTATGAGCAAGTACCTTAATCATATTTTTAAGTTTCCAAAATCCAAATTATAGTCTTCCTTTCTGTCCCCTGCATATAAATGCCTTTTATCTACATTTTTATCCTGATGATATAAAGGAGGAATGCATTACATCTTTGCTGAATTTGTCTAGGCTAGAGCCTGGGAACAACAAAACCAGTCCAGGATGTTCCCATGGACAATAGAAGGATGTGGATCTTTGTCTTTAGTGCTTGACAATACTTTATTAAGTAACAATTTTATCCTTAGTGACTATATGGATTCTCCTCACTTGAAACTTTTTGTAATTTTATAGTTTGTCGTGAAACTACTTAATTTTCAGTGTTACTTGGTGTCAGCTCTGTCTTTTAAAGACAGAAATAGAAAATGTTACAATATGCATGTCTAGCTCTATGGAACACCTGATCTGAACCTCAGACTTATTTTAAAGATGTAGAAAAGGATATTATCAGTATTTCAGAAACTTATTGTATGTAAAATGGAAACTTAAATTTTGATCTTCACTAATTATAAAGTTTAGGTAAGGCTTTCTATTTTAGGCATGTTAGACTTTAGATTGTAGTCAGCGTGTTTAATTTTTGCTCTTCAGGGGAAGCGGAGCTGTAACATTTGTTCCACATGTGGAATGTTAATGGGGAAGAAAATAGTGATTACTTTCCTTGGAAGAGAAAAGCCTTCAGAATTTCATGGGCTTTTGAATTTTTTAAAAATCCTTTTGGGGGAAAAAAGTCTTTTTAGGACATGATATTGAGGGGCTGGAGAGGAATGAGGGAATGGAGCTGAGGAAGGGGCTGGAGCACCAAGGGCAGCTGGGGGACTCAGCCAGGAGAAAAGGAGGCTCAGGGGGAACCTTCTGGTTCTGCACAACTCCCTGACAGGAGGGGACAGCTGGTGGGGGTTGGGCTCTGCTCCAGGGAACAGGGACAGGATGACAGGGAATGGCCTCAAGCTGTGCCAGGAAAGTTCAGTTTTGGTACTGGGAAAATTCCTCCTGGAAAGGCTTGCCCAGCCCTGGCACAGCTGCCCCAGGCGCTGGTGGTGGAATCCCCATCCCTGCAGGGATTTAAAATCCGTGTGGATGTGGCACTTGGGGACATGGGTCAGTGGTGGCCTTGGTAAGCCTGGACTAATGTTTGGAATCAATGATCTGAGAGGACTTCTCCAACTTAAATGATGCTGTGATTCTGTGACTGAACATTTCTGCATACAAGGAGCAGGTTCTTTGTTGAAGGCCTTGATAATCCTAGAATGCCATTGGTGTGGTCTGTACAGGGATGACACAGAGCAGGTCTTCAGGACTTTCTAGTGAAAACATAAGGAAATACTCCTGCATTTCTGAATTTCTAAATTGACATCTAGGTTATTGAAAGCTATTTTTAAAAAAAGGTTATTGCTACTGACATATTTTAATTAGTAATTATATCAATATTTACCAACACATACAGCAGAGCAGTCAGTTAGAGTTAGAACAGTAGATGACATTGTGCTTTCCACATAGGAGCTCAATATCTTCTTCTTTTCCAGGATGACTTTTAGCCAGGATCTCTCAGTACATCTGTACATGACCACAGAAGCTTTTGTTTCCTGTCCTTACCTGATCTAGAGGGCAGAGAAAAAAAATCATCTGTCTGTAAAGAAATAATAGTAGTGCAAAGTTACCTGATTGCACAGGATTGAGGGAGTGCTATTTTTCCTTAGTGATGATTTTGCATACTACTGATCATGTATTTTGCTTCTTGATACTGTAGAAAGAATCAAAATTGATTGGGACCCAAACTGCACCATTGGCAACATATGCTTTAGGCTTGAAGTGATCCTGTTTAGCCCCAGTACAGCTGCCTTTCTGCATGTAAAACTTCCCTGGGCTTTCTCTGTGTATGTGATCATTTCTCAGTGTTCCAAACTCAGATTACTCTCAGCCCTCCCCACGCTTGTTCTTGGTGATAGAGTAACTTCGCAGCTGTGACCCAGGAGAAATCACTGCCAAAGATAACCATCCCCACAGTGGTTGGTAATCAGGTGTTAAGGTTCCCTTTCCCATGAGCCTCAAACTGCAAACTCATTTCCTTGAACTGAAATTTGGGATCTCCCTGTTATCCTGAAAGCCCCATCCTGGATGTCAGTACTGTGACAATACCTTTGTAAGAAAAAGCAGTGGAGTATTTTTCTACACCAAGTAAAAGTTGTGTAGGAACACACAGTGTGAAGAGGTTGTGAATAAAGTGTTTACTCTCTTGCTCAGTCTTCATCCTCTTTACATAGCAGGATTCAGATTCTTTTCTTTTAGACTTAAACTTTCTCCTCCATATGAATTTTCCTCTAAAAATACTTGTGTTTGCAGGTTGCTGTATTTACTTCAGCAGGAGACCTCAAGCACGGAGCTGAGAACAGAATGTGCAGTGGTCCTGGGCAGCCTTGCCATGGGGACAGAGAACAATGTCAAATCCCTCCTAGACTGCCATATTATCCCAGCCTTATTGCAAGGTACTCCTCCCTTAATGCATCTGTGTTAGTAAATGTTCCTTGAGTACTGAAATAAACGAAGATAATGACACTGAATGGTTGGTTTGCCCGTATTTATAGGATTGCTATCGCCAGATTTGAAGTTTATTGAAGCTTGCCTGCGATGTCTCCGTACCATTTTCATCAGCCCCGTAACTCCAGAGGATCTGCTGTACACAGTAAGTTGTAAGCAGATTATTATGTCTTTTTAAAGGCTATAGAGAGGATGGGAGTGAAAAATCTTATTTGGAGTAGTAACAAAGCCTTGTTTGAGCAACAGCATTAGCACTTCTCACCTACCTTTAAAATATTCAGTGCCCCCAACATTTGTGGCTGTTTTGATATGACCTGGTCACCAAGGTAGCCCACTGATAAAGAAAATACCTACATGTTCAGACTTGTGTGCAATCTTAAGGAGGAAAAACTGTCTTATCCAGCACTGTCCTCCCTCTCCAGGTGGGAGAGGGCTTGCTCAGTTTTTGTACTTCCAGTGGGAGAGCTTTACCTCTGAAATGTCTCTTCTCGTAGTTGGTATATGTGTGATTTGCATTTAGGTGACAGGAGGATAGACAGTGTGCCTCTCCAGTTGCTGTAATCCTGAGTTCATCTGGAGCATGTGCTAGCAGGGCTGTTGGTGCTGACCCTGGTTAGGTGATTGGGCAGAGCCCTCTCTGAAGGTATTGCTATCTCTGGGGTTTGCCCAAACCCAGGCACTGCCTCTTAGTGGGAAGGAGGGGCAAGGGGAGTTTAGCTGCTTCCTTTGTCCCTGGTGTAAGGGATAAGGTGAGCCATGGAATGAAA
Source organism: Phylloscopus trochilus trochilus (assembly GCA_016584745.2). NCBI lineage: Eukaryota > Metazoa > Chordata > Aves > Passeriformes > Phylloscopidae > Phylloscopus > Phylloscopus trochilus. The sequence continues at coordinate 1,101,234 of WQNJ02000094.1, forward strand.
GCTGTAGTGGACCAGCAGTCTCTTCCTGCTTGGAGAGTGGGAGCATTGCCTCAGTCTGGGGGAGGTCACAGAGCAGCTCCAGCTTCTGAGGGTGCCCACAATGAGAACCACTCTGGTCCCACTCACAGGGAGCTGTTGCTTGCCGAGGAAGTCTTGATGCTTACAGAGAAGAGCACAGCTGGCCTCTCATGTCATACATTCTCTACAGTTTGGCTGTTAATAGTCAACAGATTTTCTTCATGATTTGTCTAGTTGTTATGCACTGCTGCAATGTGTGTTTTGTTCTCTATTCCTTTTTCCAATTAATTTTTACATTTTAATTTCAGACACAGCTATGCAAGCTTGTTGTTTTCCATGGACTTTATCTTACCATCACCTATGCTGAATTTCATCTGCCAGTTAGTCCATCTGAGAAAGTCAGCTTGCCTTTAGTGTGTGTAGACAATCAGCCAGTTTTGTCCTCCACTGTTCACTGCCTTTTTTCCAGGTGTTTTGTGATTGTTCAGCATGGAAAACCTCAATGCATATTGTATGTGTGAACATCAAAGGCACCTCTCCAGAGTGATCTGAGGGCTTCCTCTTTGTGTCTTTCTTTGGCTTCACTCCATGCTCCCGGATTCCCCCAAATCAGCCTCTAAGGGTTGATAATGGCAGAGGCTTCCTGCTCTCAGCATCCAGAGAGGGGTTTAAGATGACTGTCTCCATTAACAGTCCATATCTCTTCCTGGGGATCAGTGCTCAATAGGGGTTTGTAATTCCTCCCCATTTGGAGGAGAGATTTGATGTCTTGAAGGAAGAGGAAGGGGTAGAGTATGGACAGAAATGGGAAAGAACCACCATTAGCATAGAAATAACCACTAACATGGCAACAATATGCCTGAGAGAGTGGATTTGGTGTTTCATGCTTTGCTTTCTTGGCTGCACAGCAGTGACATCAACTGCTCCCCCAGTCCTTCTTCAGGCAAGTGGCATGTCCTGGAATTAACCATAACTACAGGAAATGATCATCTGGAGAGGGGTCCTTGGTTCTTAGTTCACCTGTAAAACCCATTTTCCCATTCCCCATTCCAGTTAGACACCTCAAAGTTAAGTATTTTATAATTATGCTTAAGGTCCTATTTCTGAAAATCCTTTTTTTCCTTCTCTTTTGGGAATACCCAGAGCCGTGCTTTGAAAAGTACTGAATGCAGATCCTTTGAAAAGATGTTCTTCTTATCTCTTGGAAGGTACAGCCCCAGCCCACACTGCTGCAAGCTGTGTTTCACAAGGCAGCAGTTGAGACATTGGCTTTGCAATTAAAGAAGTAATTATGGGCCTAATTAACACTTCATGGCAGACATTCCAACACCGAGAACAACAGGAAGAATTCAAAGTTCCTGTTTAGCCACCGTGCTCCCTCTTTGTTTCTGGTCCCAGCAGCTCTGGGGAGACTGTCACTGTCTCTATGCAGCTGCAGCACTTGAAGGTCTGTTGAAGTTCTGCCCTTTTCAGGTCCTGTTTTGAAAGGTAGGAAACCAAATTTGTCAATGGCTTTTCATTTCTGCCCAGCAGTTCCGGAAAAAACTTCTCAGAAGTTGGATCTTTAGTTGTGTCTAACATGGAAACTTTCCCAGAATTGTTTCATGGTTTGACTGCAGAGAGAGGATGCTCTCTCAAACCTTGGGCAGGACTGTTTCCAAGCCACGTTATTGGGATTTAGCTTAACATCTCCAAGGGTGTTGCAGTCATTCTAGAGGTTTCAGAAGACCTCTCAGTTAAAATCCAGGATATACAAGTGCTTTAAAGGGGGCTGCTTAGAACATTCCTGTTTGTAACAGGTGCACATCATCCACAGTAACAGGAGTATTTCTCCCCAACAGAAGTGTTGGGTATCAGAGCTAGACCTTTCCTCTTGTGCCTTTCCTTATGGACAGCCTGAAGGATAAACTGCTGACAGTTTTGTGTAATTAATTCTGTTCAGTTCCAAGGATAGAGTAGTTCTTCAGAGGTGGAAACGTTTGGGCAGTTTCCTGTAGGAACTTAGGGTTTGTGCTGAGAAAGTGTGCAGATCCATCCATCCATCCATCCATCCATCCATCCATCCATCCATCCATCCATCCACTGAGCTGGATGAACACTGAGCTCTCAGAAAGGGCAGGTTTTTAGGGTCTGATGCTGAGCTGTGACACCAAATTATATCCAGACCTGCTGTGCCAGAGGAATCCTTGTTAATGGAAGCTTCCTGTACAGGCAGGGTGCATGCTTTGGTACTGAAACCCATTTAGTGACCATGCTGCACTTGGAAATGAGGAATGGAGTCTAAGGGGAGATATCTGTTGAGGTGCAGGTATATGTTTAGACTTCTTTAAATCCCAAGATTACTGTCTGTGTGAGCCAGCCAGCTCACCATAGCTGGGTGTGTTTTGGGTTGCTGAGTAGATGGAAGCACTAAGGCAAATCCAGTTTGTCTGAGATCCTGTTACTTCAACTCCTGATATTTTACTGAAAACAAAAGAACGGATTCAGTGGCAGAAAATGTTTCCAGCCCATGAAAGCATTCTGCTTGTTTCCTGACAGATGTTCTCAGTTGTGATTCCATTTTCTTTCCTCAGTGGAACTCAGATACAATTCCAGTGGGAACTTGCTGTCTGGCTGCTGTGCTCTCTTTGCAGGAGGAGGTGCATACTCTGCTGGGAGTCTTGTCCTTTTACAGGAGTTTGGAGAGCTGCACTGCAGCAGGATGAGACTCTGTCCTGTTGAGACAATGAGGAGTCAGTTTGAGAAGTCTCAGTCTCTAGAAATGATGAGTGAAAGGCATTCCTGCTTCCTGGGCAGGTTGGGATGGAAAACCTGATGTCACCTGGTGTTGGCCAGGCTTGGTAAAGGGGAGGAGGTGCACCTGAGAGGATCAGGATATCTTACACTGATTAATAACCAGGTGTTTAATGAGCAATGAATCCACACTGCCAAGTGTACACGTGCTCCACCACAGCTCAGTGATCCACAGTTCCTAAGGGAGGAATCTGGGTCAGCCTCTCATGCCTTATTCCTTCTTTCCTTCTGGCTGGTTGTGGTGTCTGAGCCAGGAGCAAGGCTTAATGTTCTCCAGTCTGAGCTGTTTCCTAAAAATAAGAGTTGTAAAAGAACCAATTCTAGCTTATAGATCTTGAATTCAAGTTGCTTGGGTGGATAGAAGCATTTCAGCTCTCTGACTTGGGAAAAAGAACAGCAACCCTCAATTAAAAACATGTGTTTTAAGAATAGGTCTTTACAAATTTTGTTTTGGTGTTGAAAAGGAATATGAAGAAATTAGGCATTGTGATCCAAGCAGGTAAATGCAGCTGTTAATTCTCACTGAGTTCGGTTTGCATGGACAATAGTTTTGTTACAATATATGTGATATAGAGATCTTTGTCCTCAGTTGCCTGTAACTACTTTGTTAGCAGACAACATATTAATGGGTTTGTGATTCTCATTGTTTTAACTGTAGCTTATGAGTGTAGACTCAATCTCAGGAGGGTTGCTAGGTATCAATACTGAATAAAAGTGAAATTATGTAGCCTCACATTGACACCTAATCAGTATTCACATTTAGCTGGAACTCAGTTATGTCCACACATCTCTTTGCTCTTTTTAGGTTCCTTTCTGGTCAACATGCCAAAATTATTTTACAAACTGGATATTTTATCAGAATTGTAGAGTACAATTAACAGTTTTCTTACAAACACATCAGGGAAGCACTCTTGGAACTTTCAAAGAGTTTTTAACCTTTTCATACTCATAACACTTTGGGTTTGATGGAATAGAACGAAAAGGTATATAAAAGATACCTATAAAGAATTGCTTCTCAAATGTATAGTCCAGAATATCTAATAATGCATTTCTTTGTGTATTGACAGAATTTCAAGGGACCGTCACTGTGTTATTTGCAAGCCTTTGTTAGCTCTTATGTCATAGATACAATGGCATTGTTAGGGTTACAGTGGCACCACAAGTATCCTGCCACAGTGTTTGGTGGCAGAACAGCCCCATCTCATAAATGCTCATGAAAATGGTTTTTGTCATTCAGTATGAAAACCTTCCCGTCCAGGGATTTACCACTGGGTCACGGTGCCACAGTGGTCAGTAAAATGTTCTCTTACCCAAATCTCCATGTGCCATTTCATTCCCATTTCTGTAACTCTACTGTGGAGCTTCCCAACAGTCTGAGGCTCAATTTCTGTCCACTTAGATCTTTACCAAAAGTCTCCAATCCATAAACTGTGGCTCGAATACTCAATACTCAGTACAATGATCAATACTCCTGTCATCAGTACTCCTGTGATCAATACTCCTGTGATCAATTCTGTTGGATTTTTAGGTGAAACTGGACAATTGCACAAGGATGTCACTGGCAAGGATGTAAAATAAGTGTGTGTTTGTTTGTTCCTTCCCTGGTGTTAGATACAGATAGAGAGATGTTACACATTCATGTTGATTAAAAGAGTTTAACTGAATAATTATTTTAGTCAAATATGTGCTGCTTTAATAGTTGCAGTTTGAATCCTTTGAAATAATTCAGATTTCAAAGTCAGGGATTTCCCTGCAGGAGATTTCAGGTCTTGCATCTCATAATTTGAAGCTCCTTTTTTAAAACATTCCTACCTATGGATCCTGAGGTGTCTCACTTCTCTTTTTACTTTCCTCCTGGCTTCTTGGTGGTTGTGTCTCAGGGGAACTTTGTAACTGAGCAGCCTCTTAGCACTGAATGTGATGTTGTGTTGAACACTGACGGGGCTTGATGCCTTCAGCTGCTGGAGATTTGCAGAAAAGGACAAGAATCTGTTTTAATGGGTCAAATGTGTTAAAACACAGAGGAATCCTGGGTGTATTGTCAATTGGTTTGGTTTAACTCAGGGAAGTTGGGAGCAGGCAGCCCAGAGAGGGTGTGAAGTCTCCCTTGCTGGAAGAATTCCAGTCTGGCCACAATCCTGTGCCCTGTCCTCTGGGATGGCCCTGCTGGAGCAGGGAGGTTGGACCAGGTGACTGCTGGGTCACCTTCCAACCTGACCCATTCTGGGATTGAATGTCCTCTATTGCACTGCAAGCAAACCAGTCCCTTTGGGTTCTGAAATTTGGCTTTGGGCTGTTTGTAAAGGCAGATCAGATGGAACTGCTGTTGGCCAAACCCTGAGAATGTTGCTTAAAATAGGTAGATCCTTGGTCTTCCTATGCACATAAAGCATGAAATGACCATGGATATATGGCTGGTGTACCTGGGAGAAAGTCTTTATAGAATAACTTTCTCTCTGTAGGATGTTGAGATGCCAAATGAGGCTATTGCATGTTGATCCTTTCCAGCTGGTGAGAAACAAGCAGTAGAAACAAGTTGGGTTTATGCTCAGTGTGTTTCTTGGCTCTCTTGTCCTATTGTTTTCTGTAGAGAATTAGAGGGCTGGATTGTCAGCAGCAAAGTTTCCTAAAATAAGTATGATAATTGTGCATATACATAAATAAAAATATTTAAAAAATAAATACTGCAAAGCTTTGTATGATCTCAAATATTTGTGCAAATAGGGGAGAATGGTACATGTTTGTTTTGACAAAATTAAAAAGTATGATAGGAAATTTCCCAGGTAATTGGGAAATAAAACTTGTCATAACCAGTGTGTCTGTCTGAAGATCCAGTCACTGAACAGTCAGTGCTGCTGGTGCTGCTTTCAGTGCTGTCATGGGAGCTGAGGTGTAGGAAGGTTTTGCTTTAATTTCAGTTCACCTCTGTCTAAATCAGAGGGTAGTAATTCATCATTGTGCAGGTAAAACAGAGTCTGACTTAGATTTTTTGGGCCAATATAGCACACGTGCTTTGGAAAGGATGGCTCATTTAATCCTTCCCTTTGCTCAGCTCCCATGGAAGTAATTTAGTTTACCCCTTTCCAAACTAAAATAGCCATTGTTTCTTTTAATATCACCATAGTTCCTACCACTAAAATGTGCTGATAAAAGTGACTGAAAGCATTAGAACATTATAGTTTTGTAACTCACCACAGAGATAAAAAACTGAATGTGTTTGCAGAAGAGAACTTGCCACAGAGTCGTGGAAAAGTTTGGGTTGCAAGGGACTTTAAATATCATCTTGTTCCAACCCCCTGCCTTGGCTTAGGGAACCTTCCACTGGAGTATAAGGGTTTTCTTTTGCTGATTTATTTGGGATTCTCTGTCACTAGTGTCACACACACTGACAGTGTCTACAGTGTGTGTTTGACTGCAAGACAAAGGACATGAGGACTCCCCATAAATCAGTCCCAGGGGACTGTGTCCTGTCCAGGCTGGCACTGTGTTCCCTCCCTGCTCCCTTGGACTCAGAGCTGGGAGAGGAGCTCAGTCAGCCACACTGGTGGTAAGACAACACTAAGGCAACAACTGGACTAATCCCTGTTGGTGGCCATGTTTGGTTTTGGTATGTTTTCCCTCCCATTCTTTTATTTGTTTTATCCCAAATATTCTGGACCCAAATTGCAGAAGTTATATTCCTGTTACTGCTGTTTGTTCCAATTGCACTGACCTTTTATTTCTTTAACATGAGGATTTGGCTGAGCACTGTCATTCATGCCTTCAACTTTTAATGAACTGCTTTTAATGGTCTTGCTCTGTATCCATAAAAGTTTTGGTGGAAGGGAGGCCACTGAGTGCAGAATCAGGAGTGCTCCTTGAACAAACTGCAAAGAAGCTGTGCTGAAACCAGTGTAAACACTCTCTTCTTTTCTCACTTGTTTGCAGGATGCTACAGTTATCTCCCACCTCATGGCACTGCTCAGTAGGTCTCGATACACACAAGAATACATATGTCAGATCTTCTCCCACTGCTGCAAAGTAAGAAAGACAATTCATGTTCTCTATGCAACTTGTGTTTCTGACCTGTAAGAGCTGTGTGTGTGCTGCTTTTTGTGGCAGGAATTCTGGGCCAGTAATGACTGAGCTGGTACTGCTCTGCATTTGCTGTGGATTTATTGGGGTCAATACATGCTGCTCTGCAGGACAAGAAAATATGCAAATATGGGGGGGTTATAGGCTTTGGCTGCTAAGCAAAGCCAACAGTCTGAGCAAGTATCAGCCTTCAGTTTTAGCGCTATAAATCTTGGAACACTTCTGGTTTTCCTCTGAAAGTCTCAGGATAGTGTCAGCATCTCTTTGCAGAGCTCATGCAGCTGCTTTTACCTGTTTTAAACACAGAGACTGCTAAGAGGTGCTGTTGGTTGAGAGGAAAAGAAATGCTATTTCCAGCTGAGCTCTATCAATTACAGGTTCATCCAGATACATATTCCTTCCTGCTATGTAATGCAGGAATGATATGTTGATATGAGAAAACGGATTTAAAGCCAGCAGCAACCCCACTCCAAACATAGTTTTGTCTTTCCCTTCCCCCACTCCAAGTTTCTTCACAGCACTGTTTTTTATTGTTGCAGTTTTTTGGGAGTTACTGTACCAGTGAGTTATACAATAACTGTATCAAAATAATTCAGGGTAGGAAATGAGCTTTTTACGGCATCTTTCCCTTTTAGTAACAGTTTAAAACTAAAGGATCACAGATTGCATACTACCAAATGAGAAAGTTCCTAAATTTATGAATTTGTGAGTATTTACCTTGAAAAATATCTTTCTACCTTTTATCACTTACAATGAGTCCTCTAGAACTGTGAATTATTCCTTTGTAAAGTATTTGTGTTCTTCTCATTGACCGTTATTTATGTACACTCATCCCATTGCATTTCTTCTGCTAAGTGAAGCTAAGGACTGGAAACTGTCCATTTAGTGGGATATAAAGACAGAACTCAGCTGCTAATATTTAGGGAACTGTTCAAAGAAAACGTGAAGACAAAATCCTACACTGGACCATGGAAGTTCACATATATACTTAATAGTGGAAAAAAAATTGGTATTTTAGAAACAAAAATGCACCAGTGAGGCACCTCCTGTTAAGTGGCCCTTGAAAGTCTCCTTAACAAGCTGAGGAGCTGGAGCAGGTGAAAAATCAGGCCATGTTGGCCTATGAGAAAAATAACCCAGGACTAATTATAGGATGGTAGAAGAGTCAGTTTATACAATCAGGGATTGGCTCTGGGAATATAAACCCTGTTGGCTGGAAGAGAACAGAAACAGTTATCATCATCTTTTTCCAAAGGAGTTATTTCCTCGCAGCTCCAGCAATTGCTGGTGGCTTGCACATCGGAAATGCTGTTTGCAGCACAAATGCACAGTCACTTCACAAGTGAGGAAGGTCTTCTGAGCTCACCATTCTGAGTGCCTCCTCCACCCCCCAAATCTCTCTCAATTTTTACAGTGAATGCCTGGAAAAAATCAGGTTTTTGGAAAGAAGTTGTTGGCTTTGTAAAGAGAGAGAAACTAGGCTGCACAAGAAAGACAGGGTGATGGGTATGAGTGTTAGGAAATGGTTGCATTTGCAGAATAAACAGCTGCATAACAAAGAAAAATATTTGAGGTTGAGTAAACAGATCATCACAAATGTTAAATTGATCAAGAGCTCATTCTCTTGCCCAGGCAAATGCAGCTGTTCAGCAAAAATCTGAACTGTCGCCGTCCTTCTATTTTGTTTAGTTTTGGGGTTTCAGGTTTATAATGTCAATTATTGTATTTTCAGACAGAACAAAATACATCTAATACAATGAAGACGAATTTGCAGGGGATTTTCTCACTTCAATGAATAGGCAAAGTACATTCTTAAAATAAAAAAAATGCATATATATATATACATACACACACTGAAAGTTTCAGTGTTCACTGCGCTTTAAAGACTCCATCTTCCTCCAAAAGGCCCTGAGTGAGAGAACTTTTCTTACTTTTTTCCCTGAAGCAGTAAGTTACTATAAATAAATAAACCTTTGTGTGTAGGTAAGCCTTAGCCTAAGAGGCATTGATGCTTTTATTTCTCTTTTTCCTCATCATTTCAAGTATTAATTGAAATAATTATGACTTATCACAGCTCCTGCCCTCCTTGTCCCTGCACTGTTCTCAGCTCACATCTGGTGTAGCCATTTCCTTCCCTGCCTTTCCAGCATCTTCTGCTGGCTTTTCAGGTTTCTGCCTTGCCCTCTCCTGTTTCCCTGGAAAAGCTCAGAACAGTTCTCTAGAGCTGGGAAATCCATCATTTGGGTTCCTAGCATATTGATGCTGGTTTCTGCTTTTGCTTCTCTCTTTTGCTGCTTCTCCCTGCACATTTAGAGTTAAAATTAATGGCAGGGGAGCATTGCCCCTGGAGAAGAGCCATCTTGAGCGAGGGGAAGTGTTGATTTACAGGGGAGCAGATGCAGTTCTTAACATACAGAGCCAGGATTCTATCAACACAGAAGCAAATAAGTAAACTGAAATCAGCCTGATGTACCTGGGATGTGAAAATGCAAGTCAAAATTTACTTTTTAAGAGTCTCTGTATCTCAGTTCATTAGTTTTCAGAGCAAGTGATGTGAGCAGGTACAACTGACTGTTTTACTGGTCAAACTAGAGAGGTAAAGTATATGTTTGGAAACACATGGTTGTATGGATAATTAAAAAAAACACCACTGGAACTTATATTTGAAAGTATCTCTGTTGGGTCCCTGCCCCAAGGGACAAAGGCACATAGGTACCTGTTTGTCACTGCAGAATGAGTTATGTTGTTATCTTGTGCTACCCTAATGTTTCCTTGAAAATTGGCATTTTATGATGGAAAATTGTGCAAGAAGTGATGTCTATTCCTGAAATACGTCAGTCATTCATATTTAGAGAACAAGATCACTGTCAGAGGAGTGGAACTCTGTCACTGTCAAAACCAGGCAGCCTTGCTATTAAACTGGGACCTGAACTGCTTGGAAATGCTTCATCATATTCTCAGGTTTTCACCTTTATATTTGCAGTTGTCCCACTTTATGGTTTAATGCTTACCTGGTTGTGCTGATTGGTGTGTGCAAACACAGCACATACAGATTAAATATTTCCAGTTGTGCAACTCAGATACACCCAGGTGTCACCTCTGTACAGGCATCTGTCCTGCTTGCACAGATTCTACCACCTGAACCCCATGGAGGAATCACTAATACTTGGGAATTACTAAAACTAGGGCAGTATGATTTCTTTTACTTTAAACTCGCTCATTTTTTTCACATATTTCAATATCTGTTCTTCAGCTCCAACACTGGCATAGCTGCGGCTTTAACTCATTGCCTCAGCCACTTCTGTGTGCCAATGTAAGTGGTTTTCCTCCTTCAACCATGCTGTTCTAATTGCATTTTTTGGTAGAAAGCTCTTGGTGGCAGTAGCAGCTGAAGCATCTCTTAAAGCACCAGATATATTACATCTGAAAGTAATTTTATGCTTTTTTCTTAGAGGTAAGAGATAGTCTAAAAATGTTCTTTTGACTGCAAGAGGAATCTGATTTCAGCTGTATCTCAGATTTGAAGATAATGTGTCACTGATGCTTACTGGGATGTAAGAAGTGCCATAAACTCAGCTGGGTTTGAACAAGAGATTAAGGTGTGAAGAGACTTCCTTCACTTGCAGAATAGTCAAGGAAATGCACGGAGGGATGATAAATGCTGTGGCATCCTATAAGCTGAATTTAAATGTGCATAGCCTGTGTTTGATGCAGACATGACCAGAGCTCTGAACTCACCTTTAAAGAGAGTTTTGCAAGTCACAGATCAGTTTTGGCAGGAGACTGCTGAGGGCTGCAGGTATTGAGATTTCATGTTGTTTTTTTCAACCTCATCAAGCCTTGTCATTCTACAGAAGTTCTAAGACCTTTCTCCTGCAAAGTTTAGTATTTATGTTCAATTCCAAAGGCTGTTTTGGAAGAAGTACTGACATATCAGCCATTGCCAATTCAAGTCTTGAAGTCAATAAACAGGTGATGGCTGGCCAGATTTATGGCCAAATACGCTTGAAACTAAAATAATAAATAATAAAAAATTGGAGGAAACTGTCAATCTTCTCTCAAAGCACTGCCATGCTGTCTGGAATGAGTTTTAGAAGAAATCCCTCTCCTTCTGCAGTTAGATTGTTGAAAACTATTAATATTAACAGTATATATTCTCATATATGCTGTTATATATACTCAATATAACAGTATATATACTCATTATAATGAGGAAGACATTAGTGACTGGTGATCTTTTGTATGATTTGTGGAGAAAATCAGGAGCTTTCAGTTGTTTCCAGTAGGAAGAGTAGAAACAGAAGTTCTCTATCCATGTTTCTTCATTGCCTGTTGAATGTCATTACCTATTGAAGGAGAGAGTGGAAATGATTACCAGAAAAGGACAAATGCTATAAAAATATGAGCTGAAGTTGTTTATATAATAAAAAAAAAAAATTGTTGTGCTAGCTGATTACAAAGTAAATGTTAGGAAATGTATCTTAAATATTTAACAATGAATTGCAGATAGTGGAAACCTCTTTCATGTTGTTTCAAAAACCCTGTTTTATGTTTCCTTTGAAGGGTCCAGATCACCAGACAATCTTATTTAACCATGGAGCTGTTCAGAACATCGCACATCTGTTGGTCTCCACCTCCTACAAAGTAAGACATTACAACTACTCTATGTTTAACATGTGTTTATGAAAGGAATTCAAATGGAGATTATAAAGACCATGTCTGTGCCTGTGAACCAAAGCTATAAACAGGTACAATGTATATTTGTAGAGTAACACTTGCTTTTACTTGTCATATTCTGTCAAAACCAGAGCTATTGTAAAGTTAAAGGAGCAATGATGAAAACAAGGCTGCCTAGCATTGCTCCAAAGAGAAACAGGCATTTGGCAACCCAAGTGGTCTAATTTGTTGAACAATAAATGAGAATAAGAAGTTAAGCTGAAGAGAAGCAAATGTGGTCTGTCCTAAAAAGGAAGCCATACCTGTAAAAATAGATGGTGGTAGAATGTGTGGAGGACACCAGCTACCTGTGTATTGTGCTCCCTGAGTCTCAGCTCCCTTCTCTGTTATGTTTTGGAAGTCCATGCTGAACCATCTGAAAGCACCATCTCAGAGGACCAACATCACACTCCACCTGTAACTTGGTGGCCAGGAGGGTCAGCTCCTTCTCAGTTCTTCCACTTGTGAAGACAAGAACACAGTTTAGATATGTGCAGCTGTAAAAGGGCATGTCAAAGACTAACGTCTGAGCTAATCTAGGTTCTGTGATCTGGGAAGGTGGTAATGGTTGATCTTGCCTGTGTCAAAAAAGAAGCTACAAAGATTTCAGAAATTAGGCAGCCATGAAACATTGATTAAATCAAGACTTCAGGCTGAAGAAGGAGGAGCCAAGATAAAGAAATTTGTCCATCCTTTTCATCCAGGTGGTACTAGAGGCTGTGGAATAGCAGTAAAACTTATGGTGTATATTTGTTTTAAGATTAGTTTGGAATCACTTCAGTTGGATGGTTGTCTTTAGACATTTTATTAAGCGGACCTTTAAAGGATTCTAATATAGAAATCTCAAGGGTACATATTTCTGATTCTCTAATGTACTTACGAGTCCAGAAAAGTAAAAGTACTGTTGTTATATGCTTCTATTCTTCTGTTGTTTTTTACACATTTGGGAGACATTACAAATAAGACCAGTATTTCCTGTTTAGTTCCCAAGTTATAACTTTGCTAGTTTTCTTCACAGATTTTACAACATCCCCTACAGAAGGATAATTCCAACAGGGCAATGACAAAAGTCAGGGTGTGAGTTAGATGTTTCCATGTGCCTTTTATTTTCCATCTCCATTTCTTGTTGATTATACAGCATTGTTTTCTACAAGCCTATCCAGCAGTATGGCCCCGTTTTGCTTTGAAGTCAGCGTTGATATTCTGTATTATTATGTTTTTACACAGGTCCGAATGCAGGCATTGAAGTGCTTCTCAGTTCTAGCCTTTGAAAACCCCCAGGTATCCATGACTCTGGTCAATGGTGAGTGCAATGCTGCTGCTGCTGGTTTGACACTCACTTCTTGCCTGACTGAATGAGAATGACTTGAAGCTCTCTCTCTTGGCAGTGTCTGCTGATGGAGAATTGTTACCACAGATTTTTGTGAAGATGTTACAAAGGGACAAGCCCATTGAAATGCAGCTCACGTCAGCCAAATGGTAATTGTCTTCAGGAATTGGGGAAATAGCAGGGAGTTTAATCCTTACTGTTCAACTGCTCCCTACTTCCTTGTTCCAAAGTAATATGGGATGTAAAATCTTAGGACTAATTAGAGATACTGTTTGCATTATCTAAATCCTTGAACAAGTGGCTCTCATCCCATTTTATAATGTAACTTTCACTCTTTGCTGTACATAAACCAGCAAAAATATTCCTGAGCAGCAGTTTTGTGGAGAATGTGTGTTCAGCCGTATGGGTTTTCACATGTATCCTGGATTTTATAAGCTTTGCTTTGAACAGGCAGAGCACAGCCCTGAACTACCATCCTTGGTGGCTGTGCTGTGTTGGAGACTGTGCACCAGGATGATGGAAGAGCAGAGTTAGTTCCTCAACCCAACTGTTTTAAATGAAATACATTATTCTTCAGGCTTCATGTGCTCATACAGCAGAATTAATGTTATTAATTAATTTTGTACTTCAGCTTTCCCTGCTGGTGTGGGCACATTTGTGTGTTCATATTCATAATGACTTCCTACCCAGTGACAAGATGTGACCCAGTTCCATAATATCAGCACCCTCGTTATGCTCACTCCATAAGCTGGGATTGACACCCTTTAGGACCATTTTCCTTTTCTTGTAAATCACTCCAGGGGGTTAAAGAGATAAAATCACCCATTGCTATGAACGACTAAAATGAAGTTTAACTCAGGAGTTTGGTCGCTGATGCATTGTTTGATTATTCTTTTAGTTTTTGGTGGCTTTCTTTGACAAGGAGCAGTGAGTTCTCTGAGTTCACCAAACAATTTCACAGCCACTTGTGTCAGTACAAATCTCATGATTCTGGATGAGGAACAGGTGGGGTAGGTAGGATCTGTGTCTCTCTGCTCATGCTGCCAGGTTGTGATGCCCTCACTCATTCATGAAAGCAGTTTCAGTGATGTGCATATGTATCAAGGGGGCTCTTGGGTAATCCCACTCCATGTAGGAGGTATGTCTTGGGACCTCCCAGCCTCCCTTCCAACCACAATTGGCCCAAGCAGTCTGGTTTTACTGGTTTTGTTAGGCAATTCTTAGTGAAGAAGGCAAATTAATTACACTGTAGCAGTCTCTGTTCTGATTGATTTATGTGTTTCTTTAAGAAGTCAGAAAATACATAGAGAATGACGTACTTTAAAGTAATTTTTTTACTAATCTCAAGATACAAAGCAGTTGACAAATCATAAAGACAGGCTGGAGTTAAAAGAATTGTTCTGAGATGGACATTCCCAGATCTACTTGTGTTTGCTGATTGAAGGAACTGGGTACAGAACCCATCTTTTGCTGTTGCTTTGCAGTACTTTGGCTCAGCTGGACCTTTGAAAGCATGAAAGAAAGTAAAGTGGTGAAAAGCAGCAAAAGAAAATTGCAGGAAAATGGCAGACAAACCAGTATCTTGAATTTCAGATTGGGTTTCTCATTAGTCCACAGGCACTCATCCTTCTTAGGGCTCTCAGTTTTACAGCAGTCCTGGAGTTTGCAAAGCCCTGCTGGTTTTTCTTCTATAGGTCCATCCCCTACCTGATTGCCTCCAAGTCAGACTCTCCCTTTTTCCTAATGGGAGCAGTAGGTGAAATTGTCACAGATGATCTTTTGTTCTGCTTGTAAATTAGATTTCACTCCGCCCTGCCAGCTTCAGCCAGTTAATCTGCAGTTCCTCTGATTATCATTAGATTCCTTAGAATTCAGATCTAGAAGGGTTTTTTCCTTTTGAACCTTCTCTAAAATTTCTATTTGAATCCAGTCTGGCATACAAAACTACTCTAAGAATTTCTCTTTCGTTTCCCTCAACAGTTGAAGTAGACTTGGAAGACTCAAGGTAATACCTCTTGATTGAAAAGGAGCAAAGATCCTTCCCTTGAGCAGCAGGGTTGGGGCAGAGGGAAGAGCAGGATGCTCCTTGGGAGAGTACTCTGCAGCTACAAGTGGAGCAGTAACCTTTCCTGCTAAAATCACCAGAATTGCTTCCAGCTAAGCCAAGCCTGTGTTACCTGAAGCCAAAAATTACTTTCTTTCATTACTGAAATAGAGCTATTTTGCCTGGAAAATAGGGTCTCACTGGACTAAATGGCAGCTGCAGGATGGGTGCTTTCCTCCTGATTGTGCAGGTGTGAAAATGAGTTTCCTGCTGTCAGCTGCAAGGCTTGGGCAGTAAAAGTTTAGCAGATGATCTCCGTGCTAACATTCAAGTCTTATCTCTTACTTTCTGAGAAATAATATGTTAAAGAGAGTTCTGATTGTGGGATTTTCAGCTGTGGCTCTATTCAGAACAGGGTCTGTGTTGTTGCCTCAAAGAGGTGAAAGAACTCACTCTGGGCCGTTGGAAGGAGCTCAGGGATGTGGTGAAACACACCATGGTTATATGAGCATATTGCTGCTCCTTAGCTGAGCAGTTCTCATTGACTCTGTGTTCAATTTCTGCCTGCCCAAATGAGGGTCCAAATTTGTTAGTTTTAATTTACCTTTACTGAAATGCAGTTACATTTTTTGACCTCCACTGTGGCATGATAAAAGCCAGTTCAGAACTAAATGATTAGTTCAGAAGCTAAAATAAGAGATACTGGTGCACAGCAGTTCCCCTCCAGCTCCATTCCACTGCCTTGTAGCAGAGCAGGTAAAAACAAAGCCACTTCAAAGTAAAACACTTTTTTTGGTGGATGAACTATTTTGCATTTCTGGTAGTTTGAGGCACTTTACAAGTACATTAACAAAGAAGTTGGAATTTGTCTGATGCTATGTGCTGGTGAGACCTTGTGGTTGTCATATCCACTGTAGGCTGTTGTCTAATGAGGAACAAATGCTGGCTTGGTGCAGTGTCAGAGCCTTGGTTGGGTTCATCATTAGTGTGGGTGTGCTGGCTCCTGCAGTGTAAAACTGCCTGTGGACAGGCAGCACAGCAATTCCACCTCTCCTGGCCTGAGGCAGGGCCTGGGTGTCTGCCTGAGCTGTGTTCCTGTGCTGGTTCTCTCCTGATGGCTGCACACCCCAGGGGCAGGTACTTCCAGGAGGGTCTGGGTGTGTTGCACCTTTATGTGAGTGCAGGTTGCTCTGTTTGGGTTTGGGGCTCAGTCAGGGTGGTGGTGTGACCCTTTGTGTAGTGATGAATGCTCCAGGAAGGGATCCTGCATTGCAGACTTGCCTGAAATGCACCTATAGGAGTTTGTGTGCCCAAGCCTAGTAAGCTGTGATATCCTTAAATCAAACACAGGAGAGGATGTTTAGGACAGGTGTTCTTCAGCAGCTAAAGGGCATCAAAGCCATGGGAGGTGATCATGTCCTGTTGTGTTGTTGCAGCCTTACTTCCATGTGCAGAGCCGGAGCTATACGGACGGACGATCCCTGCATCGTTCTGAAGGTGAGCTGTGTCCTGCTTCAACCACCGTGTAAATATAGAATAATTCTTTTTGTGTTAGCCACAACAGCTGCTTAAACAGTTCTCTGTTCAGAAGGTTTTCTCGTGTAGGTCTATCCTGGTTTTATTTGTTCATATAAAAGGTTGCACAAAATCTGTTGTACCAAAGATTGCAAAGCACCAAGTTCTCCTGACTATTTTTTTTTTAATTAAAAAAATAGTTTTCTGGTTTCTCTTTGTTACTAAGTAATGATAGATAAAAAAATCTACATCTTGGCTGAGACAAAGGCCCACCCCTCCTGTCTTTTTGTGCAAAAAAGTCACAGTTCATTCCAGTGTGCATTGACATCTGTTCTGCACAGGCACCTGGTACTGCACAGCTGGGAAAGCCAGGCTGCATCCTTCTCCCTTATCCTCCTCCTTAGCTTTGTTCCAAAGTGACACTCAAATTCTCTGCTTTCCTTTCTCCTTACAACACCTCCATTCTCCCAACCTGTCTCTCCTGCAAACCTCTTTCTTTGGAAATGTCTTCCCTTCATAAATCCCTCACGTTGTGCTGCACCCTGGTCAGGATGTGTGTGGTCCAGAACTCTTCTGCCCTGGGACAGGGAGCAGGGCCTGCTGGCAGTGGCAGGTCATTGTTGGGAGCTGGGCACTGCCCTGTGGAGCTGCATGTGCTGGGCCACAGGGGCCCTGTGGAAAATGACCATCCTTTCAAATGTTTGCAAAGGGATTTGCTCGGGCCAGCTCACAGCAACAGCAGCATTTTTTCTTCATGGAAGCTGCTTCAGCACAAATACATGTTTGAGGCTGTGGAATTAAATGTGTTGTAGTACTTGAGAGTAGACAAAAGAGTGAGTGGAGAGGGAAGGCACAGAACCTTTGCTTTGTTCAAACCACCCCAGTGATTCCTCCTCCTGAAGCTCATACTTGCAAAGAAACACAGTGTCCCTGTGGTTAGTCCTTTGACCTCTACTGAGCTGAAGTGATGACCCCTTTAGCATTCAGGAGTTATTGAGCCTTTGCTATCAAACTTTCTGCATTTGGGGGCCAGTCAGGCATGTGTGTTTCCAAAATGGTTTTAATTTACTTTCATTGCTCAGTTTGAATAGGGGGTTGCCCTGCAACATAGAGAAAAAATAAAATCCCCTGAGAAGGGCAGAAGAGGCTGATAAATAATGGATTTGATGGGAAGGGGAATGATTTCTGTGGAATCCTAATAATGAAACTGTCCAGATAACCCAGCCGTACCATGGAAATTAGATATTCCATTTTTACAGTCCATTTCCAGACTTTTATCTGCTGGCCAGGTGTGCTTTGTGGCTTTCCATCTTACACCCCTCCCCAGCCCCCTGGTCCTGTGTGTTAATTGCATTGTGCTGACCTGTAGGTCCAATGGAACAGTTAAAATGTGTCTGTCAGAATTCTTGCTTCTGTTTAATTTCAAGCAGATGGAATTGCTTAGTGTTGAAAAACGTGAGATCTGTGTTTCTTAGGTGCATGCAGCCAGTGACTTAACAATGCCTAGCCCTTGAATTCCAAGAAATAGCTCATTTGACCATGCAAATAATTAAGAAGTACATTGTCTTTGTGATTGAGACATGGAATTCCACTTCTTTTCTTTCTCACTCCACATAAATGTAATTTTTGAGAGCCTATGTACAATCTTGCCTGCCTGCTCAAGGCCAGGTATGCAGAAGGGGAGTGCTTTGGCTCACTGGATTAGCTGCAAGATTCACAACCTCAGTGCTAATCTTTGAGGTGCATCTAGCTTTCTAAAATATGTAGGCAAGTCCTACTTCCTGTGCAATGGAGATAAGATATTTATCTATTTAATAATTTGAACAATCAATGGGTAGATGTTATTTCAGTTCCCCAAAACATAACTCTGAGCAACATTTTCTAGAGTTACTCTGTTGAACTGGTAGTGTTGCACAAACACAAACCTTGGTGTTCTTCCTTGTCCATTTTCCTATTTGGGAAGACTTGAGGGAGCAGAGTCCCAGCCCTTAGAGAATTTGCCTTCCCAGAGTTGAGTACTTTTCACTGAGCTTCAGGTAAAGAAAGACTTGATTGGTTTTTATGTTGCAGTGGAGAAGGTGTAACAAAACTATTGTCCTGTGTGTGTAACCAACGTAGGGGAGATGTCAGAGGAGGCAGAATGGACCTGGATTCCAGGTTAGCTACTTTCTGGTTGATCAAATATGCTGCTGAGGAGTATTCCTCCCTTGCCCTCTGCTCCAGTGTGTGGGAAAGGAACCCTGATATTATTTCTGACTGCATTGTCTTTAGTTAATCCTGGATCACAGAAGGTCAGGAGGGGTCAACTACTTCTTGAGGGCACCTTGGGTACTTTTGGTTCTGGTGTGTAGTAAGAGTAAGCCTGTGCAAACATCAACTTTGAGGAGATTTTTTTTTTTTAAGTTTTGTCAAACTCTGTCCGTGGTCACTTCTAAACATTGCATCATTTTGGCTGTGTGGGAAGTCGTTTGAAAACAGCTGATTGTACACTTAGCAATGCCTGAGCAATTCCTCTGTGTGTACAGTCCTTGAGTCCACTGAAATGTGTGTGTGCGTGCAAGTTCTTATCTAAAGAATAAAGCAGGGCATTGCTGTAGGACAGTTGTTCCATTTCTTTGGAGTTCCTTTATCAGTGTAGCTGCCCCAGAAACTCCTTTATGTTAATCTCTGCAGACTCTGCCATGCCTGGTTCGAATGTGCAGTAAGGACAGACTGCTGGAGGAGCGGGTGGAGGGGGCAGAGACCCTGGCCTACCTGATTGAGACGGACGTGGAGCTGCAGAGGATGGCCAGCATCACCGACCACCTCATAGTCATGCTCGCCGACTACTTCAAGTACCCCAGCTCCGTCAGTGCCATCACCGACATCAAGAGGGTGAGTTCCCTGAGCCTCCTCTGAACCTGCAGAAATGGGCAAAAACAAAAATAAATGAGCTCAGGATGGGGTTTTTTTAATTCTGTTTAAACCTGATGCCTGAGATCCTCAAGTGAAAGATGACCAGGGGTCCAGCAGGACTTGATGATGTTTGTACTCTCCAAGTCTTAGTCACTGCTTTTTGGAGACTTCATTAATCACACAAAAGTGTGTATATCTGGTTTTCTCATCCTCTCAGTTCAAACATCTTGCCTTCAGTACATTTTAAGAACCACTACATTTCAGCTTCATAAGAGATAATAGTCCATGTGAAGAGAGATTTGTTCTCAATTCTTAGGTCAGGTTTGTGGAAAATCTGGAGTTCAGAAATGGTTCTGTTGTGTTAAAGCACAAAAACATGTGGATGTCATGCACTGTTTCATATTGTGAGTTATCTGCACTTGCAAGATGTCGAATAAACAGAGACCAGATGTACCTTGGAGTCTTACTGGGTCTGATTATTAGAAAGTACCCAAAAAATACATTACAGAGCTTTGCTTTTTTCTGAAACTGGCCCAAGAGACAGGTTCATTTCCCTGACCCTTAGAGAATGGGGTTAATTCTGCATAGAGAGCCTCTTCAATTCTCAGTAAAAATGCAAATGAAATATTTAAAAAAAGCAGTTACAGTATAAAAAACTGAGAAAAAAAAGTTTAGCAGCTTATTGAGGAGTAATGGATGTTGGCTGTAGCATCAAAAATATGATCAGGTTCCAAAAGTGACTGGGGCAATTCTAAATACTATGGCAGTACTCTTGAGTGTGCAGTAAGTCTGTAGAAGCAGCTAGCTGGGAATCCGGGGTGCTGGCTTTGAACAGAGTGCTTGGAATTGCCCCCTGTAAGGTAAAACTACGTGAGGAATGAGTGAGGAATCTGCCAAACAGAGAACCTGCCTGCTTAAATATTTATAACAATTATATAATACTTCTGCTCCAATATAGCTGCACTGGAGAGAATTACTCATAGAGCTTAATTTTTGACATTTCTTTTATTTCAGCACTTTGCTACCTTATACTGTATACCTTATACTGTCATTTTCCTGGCATTTTGTGTAGACTTTCAAGATTGCATTGTTTTGTAGAACACTTTGGTACAGAGTTTTGAGGACAGTCAGAGTCACAGAATTATTCCCAGTGAAAAGATCGTGAGGAGATCTGAGAGCCCAAATTTGCTGTTCCAAGCAGGATCAACCTCAAACACCAAATTTTATGATGCCTTTAGTGCTCCCATTAATTATCATAAAGTCATAGAATATCCTGAGCTGGAATGGACCCACAGGGATCATCAATCCAGCTCCTGGCCCTGCCCAGACACCCCAACAATCCCACCCTGTGTCTGAGAACATTGTCCAAAGGCTTCTGGAGCTCTGGCAGCCTTGGGGCTATGCCCATTGCCTGGGGAGCCTAGTCAGTGCCCCAACACCCTCTGGGGGAAAAATATTCCTGAAATCCAGCCTCACCCTCCTTAACATGGCCTGAGATTTAGGGACCAACTTTGGCTCCTTCTTTGCTTCAGTTCTCTTGATAAAACTTCCCTTGATTCTCTCCCTGTTTTTTCACTCCTTCTGGCTAGTTCCTGTAAGCTTCTGTTGGGAGATCAATATAGCTTTTACCTGAATATGGTCTTTATAGAGTCCTAACCTTGTTTTGGCCTCAAATTGAAGACAAAGTTGTCTCCTCTGTAACTCAGCAGAGAAATGAACCATATTCTTAGCTCTGGTTACTGCATTACTTAGCTGGTAAATGTGGACATGAGCTCAGGGAGCAGCACTTGGTGCTTCTGGCTGCCCCTAGGGTGGTAGACAAAGAGAGTGGGTAAGCAGCAGTGTAGAACAAAGCAGAATATCCCACTGCAGTTGCTTTGGTTGCTGAGCCTGGTGCCTGTCCTGTATTTCCCAGCTGGACCATGACCTGAAGCACGCCCACGAGCTGCGCCAGGCCGCCTTCAAGCTCTACGCCTCGCTGGGGGCCAACGACGAGGACATCCGCAAAAAGGTCAGCCTGGGGAGGCTGCTGGGAGAGGGCTCAGCCAGAGGGGTAGCTGCAAGGCAGCAATCCCCACCCTCCCAGTGGTTTGCCCCATTATGATGAAAATAGGTTGAAATGAGACCTCTCTCCTCCGTTAATATAAACTTTGAGATTGCGTGGAATTGGAACAAAAATTCATGTCTTGTTATCAGACATAGCATAACATAATATAGGATAACGTAATGTAACAGAAGTAAAGTTTAGTTATGTAAGCATCTGCACAGTGATGAACTAGACTTGCATAAGGAGTTGTCTTTCAACATTTTTGGTACTTGGCTACTCATAAGGAATATTGTTGTGGCATATGAGAAATTTCTGAAACTTGTGTTCGGAGAGAGATAATACACCTCTGTTCTCATTTATTCTATCATATAACAAATGTTTTAAAAGAATAAACCCTAGAAAGTCTGCTTGTATTGGGAAACAAAGTCACAATTTGTTTCCTGATTTTCAAGTGACCAAGGGGCCTTGCACTGTCATAACAAAAAAGTTGGTGATTCAGACATTTCAGCAAAGAGATTGGTTGCTTGAAGCACTCACATAGTTAAAAATTAATGTGTGGAAAGTAGAGGGAACTTAATAAATGAATGATTAAAAGGAGTGGTTTTTAAATTAATCATGGATTTGCAGTGTCATGTAGCAAGTGCAGAAGACAGGAATGTTTTCTGAGTTTATTTGCTGGTTAAAGGGGAAAAGCAGAAGGAAGGGGACAGGAAAACATAGGGTGAAAAGATAACATCAGGAGGATTTATCAGTGGGGAACCACTTAGGATCTCCATAATTCAACCCCATAAACTCCTCTTTTGTTGCTTTAGTTAATAGTGGGATCCTTCCTTTACACAGCTTTTAATAAGTAGTGGGTGTGTGCATGCTAAAATTGACTTATTTTGCAAAATCCATCATTCATCCTGTTATTACTCCCTTTTATACTGGTCTTAAATGTTTGTGCTGGCCTTGTCTAAATATAGCAGATGAGGCACTGGATATTTTTTATCCACACAGCTCTACAACTCATGTCTGATCTATAGTTTGTGTATGTGTGCATGTGTGCACTCACACATGTTCACTTTGGTTTTAATATGACATTAAGAGTAATTCATGTATATGTGTGTACAGATAGATAGAGAGGTATGTATGTATAAAAATCACCTTCTTGTTCCTTGATGATTAAAAGCCACAGTGGAACATAGAATGTAGATTTTTTTATTTCTGAATCATCTGTAGATATACAAAACATTCCACCTAATCTGGCAAGAGAGTGTGGCATGCTGGTTTTAGCTGCAGTTTTTCTATGTAACATTCAAAATTCTGTAGCCAAAACCCCAGCAAGCCATGAATGCTGTTGAGCTGTGCACTGACCTGAGTTCTTTGGCCCAGATCATTGAGACTGAGAACATGATGGACCGTATCGTTAACGGCCTGTCCGAGTCCAGCATCAAGGTGCGCTTGGCTGCAGTCAGGTGAGCCTGTCCTCGTCCATGCAGAACCTGTCACAGTCTGTGCTGCACCTGGGAGAGCTCCTGCTGGCTGCCTGAGAGCTGCTCTGAACTCAGTTCTGCTGTTGGGAGCCCTCCTGGGGGAGAGGGGCAGTTGTCCTGGGCTGGTGCAGGGTTTTCTCTTGGCTGTTCCCAGGCTTCTCCTTGCCTGCCCCCCAGCTCAGTAATCCTTGTGGAGCAGCAGGGTCCATGGGGGCGTGCATGTCTCACAGGGAAGATTTCTCTTCCATTCCAGATGTTTGCACAGTTTGTCCCGTTCTGTCCAGCAGCTCAGGACAAGTTTTCAGGATCATGCTGTATGGAAGCCTTTAATGAAGGTAAGTGAGGAGCAGTCAGGTCTCAGTCCTGGAGTGTTCTGGTCCATTCAAAGAGCACAGGGTGTCTGTTCAGTTGGCATGCCTTGCTTGTAGAATCACGATACAAACTACCAAAAAAATGAAAATCCTTGGGCCTTCTCCTAAGGAGATATATTCTCTCCTAAGAGAGTCATAAGTCAACAAAAGCCAACAGCAACAAGTGTGTGATTCATGCTTTGGTTTTGGTTGGCCTTTTATTTCCTTTTTTTTCATTATTGTTTTGGGGTTTTTTTTGTCATCAGTGACTGAAGCTAAATTATTCTCAATGTTCACACAGGAAATTACAAGCACTACATGCCCCTTAATCTCAGACTCAGACCAGATGGCACAGTTCAGACTTGGTCTGTGAGCCCTGCAAGAGAATTTAGATCGGTTTTTTCCTGTAATTCTCTGCCTCTTACGTCTCATTGCAGATTCTATAGCTGAAACCAAAGAGCTCAGAAAGACCTTTAAAAAGACACATCATCATATAGTGCAATTTTCCACAAGATTAAGTGAGATAGATGTCATCTCTCATCCTGTAATGTCACTGTCATAAATGCAGATAAATCAGTTTCTCAGTTTCAACATCTTTTAAACCTTGAAAATGCAGAACAGACCGTGTCTGGTAGCACACCTGAGGCTTGGGCAGTATTGACACCCATAGGAATCTCCTGAAGTGAGCTTGACTTGACTGTTCAGAAGTGAAATGGCCAGAGCACAGAGGGTGTTTTTGGCAGTAGGGACCAAGGGAGGAACATGTTTGGTTTAGGAATTGTGTTCTGGTGCTGCTGGAGATCCAGGCAGAGATAAGGGACTATAACTTGTCTCAGGCTGTGCTCCTCTGAGAGGATGCTCCATAGGAAATTTGCTGCTGTTTTGTGCTTAGCACAAGGTACAGAAGGGTTGAAGAGGCTCCTCCTGGAGTTTCCTCTGCATATGTGCCCTTTGCAGAGGAGGGCTTGTCCCCACTGATTTCTACTGCATTGGACTGAAAGCTCTCAAATCTGACTTTGTGAAATAATGCATTGCTCCAGCTTGTCCTGTGATGTGTCATTGTCTGGGTCTGCACTGCTAGCATCAAAGCACTTCCTGAAGTCTGGAATATCCAGCTACAGCGTAATTTTAGTGATCTCTTCATTATCCTACTAACAGAATTCCTCTCTCTCCCCTCTGTGACTGCAGGTTTTACAGAATGCTCCAAATGAAATTCTTGTAGTAGCATCTTCCACGCTATGCAATCTTCTTCTGGAATTCTCTCCAAGCAAGGAGGTGAGTACTTAGCCAGCAGCAGGGAGAGGGGATGGACTAAAGTGAGATTACACAATGGTTCAATTAGCATAAAGGCATGTTAATTGACAGCCATTGCTTGTGACATGTTACAGAGCTGTGATGTTACAGGGCCTATGCCACCAATAGCTTGGGAACAAAAAAAATCATCTGCTTACAGTGCTGTGACAGTTAATTTGGTCTCTAAAGAAAAGAAGTAGACATGAAGTTTTGTCATTTTCTTTTTACTTGTACAACACTGTTATCTAAAAAGATCATAAACAAGAAGAAACCACACTGATAATTTGCAATGTGATCCATTGTCTTAGAGAATTACTGCTGCTGTAAGGCTGAAAATGCTGGCACAGCTGAGTCCTGTGTTTTTATTGTTCTCAGATGAACAGTATAGGATATCTGGTTCTGCAGAGTCTGTATTTCATACAGCTCAACACTCCACAGCAGTGCAGCAGTTCCCCAAGTCTAAAATACTTTTTAATTACAGAAAATATTTGCAAGATTGTGCTGTATGTGGGATCCTGCAGGGCATTTTGGATTACCAAATTCTCAGTTGGTCTTGGTGGTTTCAATCATATCTGTGAGACAGAAAATTAACTGAAATAATGCCAAGCACAGTTCACTGGCCATGGGGCCAGCCATGGGGCTTTTTTTAGCAGACTGCAGGTCAAGCATTTGTGGGGTTTTTGTGGGTTTTTTGTGGGTTTTTCTTTCGGTTTGGTTTTTTTTTGTTGTTGTTGTTGATGATTTTGTTTATTTGGTTTGGTTTTGGTTGGTTGGGCTTGATTTTTTTGGTGTTTTTTTGGTGTTTTGGTTTGGTGGAGTTTTTTGGTGTTTTTTTTTTTTTAGGGTGGTGTTTAGTAGTGTTTCCACTTCATATTGAACTGAAATACTGGATTTTCTGTCAGGATACATGGTTCATGTCAAAAACATCATTACCAAAAGAAAACATTGATTTTTTTTTAAGGGGAAGGAATATTTAGAAGTAGTAAATTTGAGAGCCTCTATAAAGCATCTGATCTTTTTTTACATATCACTCTTTTCTTCTACACAATACCTTGAAAATTGCATGTAATCCACCAGTAAATGAGCAAAGCTGAAGTGTCTCTGTGTTGTACCCTGTGAAGAGCTGAGTCATTCCGTTTGGGAATGTCTCCCATTGGTGTGGCTGCAGAGCAGCCCCTGGGGCTGTGGTGAAATCCCTGGCAGGTTCTTGCAGTGCAGAGCACCTGGGACCAGGTGAGCTGGGCACAAACTGCTCCTGCTGCTGCTCAGAGAGGAGCCTGCTCCTGCAGCATCCAGCCTCTTCACACATTCTTGTTTTCATTGCATGACTCAGTGAATCCAGTTCAGGAGGAAAGCAGTTGTTCCAAGCTTCACTTCCATTACATTAATCAGTTTGAAATAAAAGTGCATGTATTGATATTTTTCCTGTCACTTAAAGATGATATTACAAGTTTTTGTAGTTCAATCAAGAAGTCTGTGATTTTCTTTATTATGCTGAAGTTTTCATTTGGTCTGATTACTGGGCACAAACATTTAATGTCAAGCAAGGTGTCAAGTAGCTTTCATTGTCCTTAACCTTTTTAAAACAGTGACATATATCCCTCTAGTTACCCAAAGTGATGTGATTGCTCAAGGAGAATTGTTTTTGGGGAGCAGTCCCAGGCTGAAAGTTGCTAGGAAAACCCATTTGCTTGTGGAGTGTGGCAGATATGTGTGTAATATCACAGCAGTGTGTGATGATGGATGTACACATATAAATGTGTGTGCATCCTTGTCTCCACAAACACAGATATAGGAGAAAGCAGCTGCCTTGACCTGACTTCCTTCATAAAACCAACTTTTAAATGATCATGGATATGGGGTGTGGCATGGCCAGTTCACGTGACTGCACTGGACGTGTTGTAAACTCAAGAATAAGCCATAAAGAGTATATTTTTAGTGTTTTCATATATGCAGTTAGTCTAAGTCATGTTGTAAAGATCTGGTTTTCCCTCCTTCTTTCAGCCTATTTTAGAATCAGGAGCCATAGAACTTCTATGTAGTTTAACCCAGAGTGAAAACCTTGCCTTGCGAGTGAACGGCATTTGGGCTTTAATGGTGAGTAGGACACCCCAATGAGACACCACTTGTGACTGTGTTCCTTAAAGGTTGTGAACATAAATTGTAGAACTTGTCAGTTGTTATTAAAAATGACATAATTGAAATCTGGCTTGTCGTTCCACCAAACTGCAGAAGAAAAACAGCATCAGCCTGGAACACTTCATCCAGTAGTCCATAAAGTAAAATAAATTCTTCAGTTCTGGTACTAATTTTGTTGCCAAGATCATTCAGGGAAGCAGTTAAGTAGTGTCAGTAGCATGCCAGGGGGGAAATAAAAGCAGGTATATAACCAGGTCAGCTGTAAGACAATGTGGAAATTGAATTCACTGTGTAACAGTTGCTCATAAATTACAGCCTTTTTGCAAGATTAATTTGGGAAGGATATATTCTTGTAGGGAATAGTAGCCTACTAAAAGTGTGAAAGCCCAGGTTTTCAGGTAAAAAAATCAATTAAGAAGTGTGTCTATTTCAGAATATGGCATTTCAAGCGGAACAGAAGATCAAGTCAGACATCCTGCGAGGTCTGAGCACAGAGCAGTTGTTTCAGTTGCTTTCTGATTCCGATGTAAATGTTCTGATGAAAACTTTGGGACTGCTCAGGAACCTTCTCTCCACTCGCCCGGTAAGTAGAGCTGCAAACAGACCTCCTGAAAGCTGATCAAACAGCCAGTCCAGTGCTTCTGTGCAAGACATTTTCCTGTTTTAACACCATTTGGATTTATTCAAATATCTGTAAGCAAATGTGCAAGTCACTGTGAGACAGCATTTGAAAAAATCCTCTGCATCCATGGAAACATTGTAATTATTATCAGAGCTAGACATTTTCACATCATGTGCAATTCCATTGCATTTAGCTTTTAGCAGTGTTATTTTTGTAGCACTTTCTCTGTGAAAAGTGTTCTGTCCAGAACAACACTGAGGGTTGCACCGTTGAGTCAGTGTATGGGAAGGTCCAGATCTTAGAGATACTTGTCTTTCTTCTTCCTTGGCACTTGAAATACTTTTGTTCTTATCCATCTACATAGATAGTACCAGCTTTGTGCATTTGGCTGTGGGACCATGTACTTACAAAATGCACACGTTCATTTTGCACCCTGAAATAAAATGGTTGGAAAACACAAGCCCAGGGGTTGTTTTTGACAGGGAGAAGGAGATATTCATGGAGGAAAAGAAAGGGGCAATCCCCTGTGAGGAACAGAGGGAAAACATGCAGCAAACATTTGTCAAGCCAACATTTTTGAGGAGAAAAAAAAATCCCATGAAGCCTCTCCTGTGCATTTATCACATATTGTGTTTCTACCAGGAAAAGGTCACTGTAAAAAATCTTCTGATATTTTTACTCATTGAGTCTCAATAACCTTCATAGAAAATTAGCTTTATCTTAATGTGAAAAGATGCTTAATAGCCTTCATTCATTGAATTCGCCCTGACAATTCTCAGTGTTACTTAAGGTGTTCTCCATCTGGAACTGTGCCAGCTTCACTGCTTCCTGTGGTTAGGTTTTAGAGCCAGAACCAGCCATTTTCAACCTCTACCCAAAACTCACTCTAGAATAACTCATCCAGCAGCTTTTCCAATGAAAGCCCATTATTAGCAATTTTAACAAGTCCTACAAGAATCCCTGAGGTCTTAAAGAATTGTAGTGTACCATGTGCTGATCATCTCTGGTGCCTGTTTGCTGCCACTCCAAAGGTTTGGTATCAGTTAATGCAGGAGATCTTGTTTAATCTTTTCTCTTCTGTTCTAGTGTAGGTGTTCATAATCTGTCATCAGGTGACCTTTGAGCTGTGAGCCTGTGAACTTAGGGCAGTTTTCCCAGACAATAACCAATGCATCTGGCTTATTTCTCTGCCCCCTCTAAGGCCTTGGAAATGTGGCTGTTGGACCTAGGCACAGTGTCCTTGCAAGAGTAGCAAATACCAGAGAAGAAACATCAGTTTTCTCACCCCTCTCTGATATTACCCTCTGGTTATCAGAAGAGAAGTGGTTGTTTCCAGCTGCAGCATCACACATTTAGAGCCTGGGACAGCAGTGTCTCCTCTCCAGGTGACAGGGGAAAGCACATACGATGCTCTCCCAGACAAAAGCAGGCTCCACATGAAGAAGAACGTTCTGAAGTGTTTCTGTTGTGATAAATTCTTGGTTTGGGAGAGCTAACTGGGAGCTCTGTGTGCAGTGTTGCTACTCCTCACTTGGAGCTATTCAATCAAGAATGTCCCTTCCTTGTCTGGGGAGTTACACTAAATGTATTTCATCCTTGCTTTGGCAGCACATAGACCACATAATGAGCACTCATGGGAAGCAAATCATGCAAGCAGTGACCCTCATTCTGGAAGGGGAGCACAATATAGAAGTCAAAGAGCAGGTACCTTTTCTGTTTTGTGTTGTCTTGGCAGAATAAAATATGAGAGAGCAAAGAATGCTTACTGTTCACAACATGTCATTTTATTTGGGATTATGATGTGCTGTGAATATTTTACTGAGATCTGTCGGGTGAATAACTTGAGTACCTACATGAATGCTTTTGTTTCTAATGGATTGCTATAAAATTGTTTGAACTGAATTCAGATTGGTTTTGCAAATGTACATTTGGCAAAGAGGAGGGGTATGAGAGCAGAAGAATTAAATTGGGGCCATTTCATGGCAGGAAGGCATCAGTAGGAATAGAAGAGAAGCACCAGCAGGGGAAAGACCATCCTGGTGGAGCCCAGGAAAAAATGTGGAGGGATCTGGCCTGACAAATTAAAACTTAAGAAAAGCAATCTGCAAGAGGAAAGGCAGATGGAAAGAGGAGATGGCCTGCAGGGAACCAGTGTACAGGGACAGCTGCTGTGGGGGTGCTAAAGCAACAGTTAGAGGATAGGTGGGCAGGATTTGGCTGGGATAACTCTTGTGCCAGACAAGACAGGTAGTGGGAGAACCACGTTATTCCTCATACCGGGTGTGTGGTGGGGAAGGGTGAGGGCAGCAAGGAGCTGTGGGAGATGCCAGAGGATTGCTTTGGCTTAGGTTGGATATGGGGAGCAACCAGCATGGGAAATGAGTGTAGGAGTAGAGCTGGTCTAAATCCCTGCTCAGGGAAGAACAGATTGAAGGCCAACACGCCTCCTTTGGTGATTTAAGTGCAAAATTAGCAAAAAACAAACAAACAAACAAACAAAACCCCAAAGACTCGTGCTAGCAAGTTTAGTGACACCATGGCTCTGAAACAGATGAGAACTAACCACTTTCTTTCTAAATAGGTCTCCTGATAAAGCTGTGGTGACAGGAATGGCCTTTATTGCCATAGGTTATTTACCTTGCCACACTTATCCAAATTATTTTGCAGCAGAACCAGCATACCTGGGAAACACTCTGGGGAAGGGCTGGGGCTGAATATGGGCTTTGGATTTTGGGGCCTGTATCCACTGAGCATTTCCTTGGTCCCTGTGGTGCAACTAGCTCTTTATTCAAGATCCAGTAGTACCTGTCTGCACACCAGAACCCCTGCCTGCAACAGGACAGTGCTTGTCTCTGTCACTGCCGGCCTCATCAGGATGTAATTAGCAGCTTGGAAGTAATTAGTCTCTGCAGCTGCTGACACAGTGCAGTGCAGCTTAGACACAAGCTCCATACAAGTGCTGATGATGCACCAGTGTCCTCGCAGCATGTCCAGAAAAGATGGTCAAGCTCTTCTAGACCTCTTTGGGGAAGCTTGTGGAGCATCTGCTGGTGCCCCTGAGAGCCAGGGAAGGGGCTGTGCCAGTCAAGTCCGTGCAGATAGTGCCAATGAGGGCTAGGGTGCTTCAAGGGCATCCTGTGGGATGGCTTCTTCAATTTGCAAGAAATAACCAGTTGCAGAAGTAGCTGGAGTTACCTTTGCAGGTGACAACTGTGATTAGGCTTGTTGAAAACAAATTACTGCTCTATCAGATCAGCAGAAAGGCCTCTGTCTGTCCTTTTCCTGACTTTAAGAACAAGGTGGAAATGGTTGGGGTTTATTGTTTTTCCTTTCCCCCAGTCACTTCTACAAAAGAGACTGCTTTATATTCCAGGGCATTTATTCTTTCCTATATGTTGCAGATTCCCATAAGAGACTTAAAATGTTCTTCCTTGCAATGAATTAATGAGTGCTGCTCTTCATTTTAAAATGGTGATGAGTGTTTTTGTCCAGGGCTGCTCCCCACAGCTGGTAACTCCTTGGCATTGGCCCCAGATGTGATCAAGCTGGACACTCCATATTAAGGATATTAAAACTAATTAAAGGAATTGTTTGTCCTGAGTTCAGAGCTGTCAGGGAAGCTGTCATGGGATGTGATCTGGGGCCAAATAACTTCCCAGTTTTTCTCTCTTTCAGACGTTGTGTATCCTTGCCAATATAGCAGATGGCACAACAGCAAAAGAACTGATTATGACCAATGATGACATCCTGCAGAAAATCAAATACTACATGGTAGGGGGGATTTTGCTTAAAGGGTTTGTGTTGGGCTTTTGCAGGAGTGAAAAGAGGAAAGTGCTTTAGGATTCTGTTTTGTGAATTATTCACTATCATGCATTTAATTTCCATATAACCAGTGGGGTGTAAGGGCAGTTCTGTATGGCAGAGGTGTACAGAAGAACTGACTGAAAGGAAAATTTAGGGATTATTTCCCATAAAAACATTACAGTGATGTCATCTACACAGAAAACAGTTCATGAACTTGGAAAAGATATATCTTGGAGACGTCAGTAAACATTTGGAAGGAAGTGATTGACCACTACTCAAGTGCCTTATATTATGGCTCTGTCTTTGAGAGAAGTTGTAGATAAGAATTAGTCCCAGCTTTGCTGTCTTATTGATTACATGGTGAATGCCGAAATTTAAGTCTTGTGAATTTCTGAATTTCTTCTTCTAAACTTGAGTTCTATTTTTCTGTATTTAGAGTCATTCAAATGCTAAACTACAGCTTGCTGCCATGTTCTGTATATCTAATCTCATATGGAATGAAGAGGAAGGTAAGAAACTTTCCTTACTAATGTACAGACAAGTTACTATCCTGATCGAAAAGCTTTTGTTGCATAGTAATCAATACTTGCGGTGCACAGTGCAGTGGGATCTAAAGTATAATGAAAAACATTAGAGGTGTAGTATGGAATACTTGGAAGTGGTCAGGAGACACTGAGGAGGGTGCAGAGAACTTTCTGGAGGAGACACAAGGACACAGTGGCAATAAACAGGAGCTGGAGAGACACAGTGGGAGGTTTTCACTTGTAGCATTTCTGTGAAGTCTCAAAACAATTGGAGTGAAAGAGAATTCTTGTAAGAGCTTCCAGATCTTAAAGGGGCTGTGAAAACTCACTTTTGGAGGGAACAGGTTAACTGGAGAGAATAAATGATTAGAAGGGGATTTCTGACATTTTCCACAGTATGGATGGCTTGAGTGGCTTGGGCTGAATCCAGCTAAAGGACTTGGGGTAGACCTGGAAGCAATGGATAAGGTGTTTGGTGAGAAGTCACAGCCTGGGAGAATGGGAGGTTACCAGAGGGGCCTGAAGAATAGTGCTGCTCAGAGGAATATGGTGAGAGGAGGAGAGGGCAAAGCCAGGCTCAGAAACACCTCCAGGGGCATGTTCTCTGCATCCAGATCCTGTGAAATCACAGAGATAAGACTAAAACAGCTGAAGTCAAGATACCTCAGGATGAAGATTTATGCCTTCAAGATGTTCTTGGCTCCAAACACGTGCACACAGAGCACAGCAAAAGAAGCTGGAGCTCTCTGGGGAAGCAGGCAGGGCTGAGGGAGTGTTTCTATAGCTGTGCTCTAGCTGGACATTGTTCCTTACCCTTCCATTAGCTGGTTTCTGCTCCCATCCCTCTCTGCTGTCCTGCAGACACTTGGGCTGGTGCCAGTCCCAACAGTGTCATTTGTTGTTGTTGCAGGTTCACAGGAGCGCCAAGACAAACTCCGAGACATGGGAATAGTAGATATTCTACATAAACTGAGTCAGTCCTCAGATCCAAATCTGTGTGACAAGTGAGTATGAAGATAATACAGGATCACCACTGTTGTTAATCTCAATTTTATTATTTTAAACTAATTAAGCCCAGCAGTGACTTTGCACACCCCTGTGCTGTTACCTGTGTTAGTATCCACACAGATCATCTGTCTGCTTCCCAAACAGGTGTAAAACCAAAACAGTTGCTGACAATTTCTGGGGTTTTATGTTAACCTTTGGCAATTATCCCACCTACAGTTAGCAACAGCCCATATTTCTTCCACAAAGTAAAGGAGAAATCTGATCTTTGGAAGATGTCACACACAGACAACACAACTCAAAACTGTGCAGTTGCTTTTAAAAAGCATTAAATTTGGTGTACTTGGTTTTATGAAACATGTTCTAGTGTTCTTAGACATCTTTGTAGTAAAGTTAGGGCTTCTCATCTTAAAATCTATGCCTGAGTATTAGCACTAAAAGTGATCATCAGAAACATTTTGATATCCCACTGCTTCCACACCACGCCCCTCCATGAGCTATTGTGGCTTGTGATCACAGCAGGAAGCTGGGAAGAAACAAATAAATTACCTTCTTCCGTGTTGATGAGTTGTATGAGGGCCTGGAAAAGTCTGTTAAGGTCATGATAGCAGGTTGGGAGCTGTGGGGGACAAAGGAAGAGCAAAGCATCTTCTTCAGGTGGGAGGAAACTCAGAATTAGCCCATGTGATGATGGAACTGTAACCCCAGACTGGTAGGAGGTGTTTTTGTTTTAACAAAAATACTGTGCAATATTAAGATTACATAAATTGCACCATTAGACTGGCTCCTTCCTCTCTCTCACCTCACTGTATGTTTTTCATGGGGCCAGTATTCCTACAGGATTCCTGACAGGACTAATGTGCCTTTAGTATATTCGAAGTTGACACTCCTTGACTTCTCAGCTCCAAGACCTGCTTTTCATGGTACACCTTTATTACAGAAAGCAGTTCCTCTTCAGTGACTGCTCTTGAGGGATTGTGGAATGTGTGTATAACACACATCCCAAGCCCCACCATGCTGAGAGTGCCTCAGTTTGTGCTGGGATCTAATGTCATTGGCTGGATCAGGTTATCCATGGATGCCAGGTGGATTCTTTAACAGTTACAACCCACACAGAGCATTTCTGCACCAGGGCCAGATCCTTCCAAAGTGAGGGAGCCTTTTCCTCAGCCATCCTTCCCCCCTCTCCAGTGGCACACTCTGAGCCTGCCCATGAAGCTGCTGCTGCTGCTGAAGCCAGACTCCTGTAATTAATGGATTGTTCTTTCTTGCAGGGCGAAGACAGCACTCCAGCAGTACCTTGCATGATCAAAGACTAATTGAATCTATGGACACCCCTCATGTCTACTTAAGGAATAGCAGGAGATACTCCTGACTCCTTATATTTGCACAAGTCACCTTGGGCTGCATTTTTCTCAGGTGCAGGGAGCTGCTTTGCAGAAACAGTTCAAATGATCAGGTCTCCAATGCACTTGAGAATTTTCTTGAGGTAGTTTCTTTACTCAGAGGACTCTGGGGGGGTTGTTTTGGTTTTTTGGGTTGTTTTTTTTTTCCTGAGCTACCTGGACTCTCAGATAGAACAATCAGTCATCGTTTTCCTTTTGGGCCTCCAATTCTCTGCTTTTGCTGCAGCCTTGTGTGGGTGCGTGGGTGCTCGAGTGTGTGCGTGTGCCGGGCTGAGTGTGTGGGTGTGAGACCTCACTTTTGGTTTTCCTTTTTTTTTGTGTGAAAATCTTTTTCTACAGGTTTTCAAGGGTTAACCATTGTTTGCTGTACGAATACTTCAATGAATTATATACCGTTTGAATGAAATGTTATTTAAAAAAAAACAACCAAACTGTTGTATCCCATAAAGTTTATTTTGAATTTTGAACAGATGAATGTTTTTAAGTAAAATATATGCATTTCTGAACTTCAGCTTAACTTACATTATACTTCCTTTCTAAAGAGAAAAATAGAGGGAGACAATAGACTCCAAATTCCAAGCAGCACATTCTGTATTGACAAGGTCGAAGAGTTCTTTGCCACAATACAAGGTCACCTGGTATCAATGACATGCTCAAATCCATGGAATGGGCCAACTGGATTGGGTTTGGGTCTCTTCACATTTTTAGAAAACAAGCTCATACTTCAGGGTTAGCATGACTGATGCTTTTCAGAAAAGAGCAGGTGGCTGCAAGATCAGCAGGAATAAGCTCTTGCTTTGCCAGCCAGGAACTTGCTCAGCTAATTGCTGAAGGATTGGCTTATTCATGATCAGAAGGATTTGCTGATCACTGATACCAGCAGAGCAAACAGTGTGTTGCAGAAGTTACACCTTCCAGAGACTAGAAGGAGCTGGCAAGCAGGATTAAGGGATTGCTTTTGTTTTGCATCCTTTATCTCCACAAATAGTTAAGTGACTTTCAAATTATTTCCACGAATGATCAACTGGGTGCATTAAGTTGGGGAAAGAATGGAAAAACTGGGGGTTCCGTCTTGTTTTATAGCTCAGTAATGTTGCTACAGATTTTCTGTATATATGCAGCTATACACACATGCATGGATTTAGATTGCTGGATAATTGGTGGGGTGTGACTGCATCCAGAAGCCCTGACTGTCCGTGTGTTCCTGAAATGGTGCCTGCAAGTGTGCAGGGGGAAACACGAGTGCAAGTGAAGGGGACTCTGTGAGGTCAGGCTGGAATGGCAGAGCCCAGTGGCTTCCCAGTCTCCTCAAGCAGTTCAGGGTTCTGAGTCTCTGCCCAGGTCTCCTTTCAGTTTAGACCATAGTTCATAGTCAGAATCTCCAGACACTCTATTTACATAGCACTAACAGGCACTAGAGTTTGCAGGCAATGTCTTAAACCAAATCCTTCTTCTCTTACGCTTCAGGAAGCTTGCAGGAAGGCTGCAGCAGGAAGTCAAGTCTGTAACTTTGCTAACCAATTTTGATAATTATCTAAATCTTTTATTTCTAATCAGAAGGTCAAATTGTGATGACAGCCTTACTTTTTTTCCAAGGTAACTCTTTGTGACAGAAAATGCGACCACAGTTTGGCCTGGAATTTGAATGTGCTGTATATCAGATAACTGTTATCACTTGGTTGCAAAGGAGAATATCTGCATTTCATGTAACTTCTTCCGCTCTCAAAGACAAATAAAAGTGAGCACCTGACACTTTTTCCCCAGGCACTGCAGTAAGTGACTGGCAGTTTTTTAACGTCCTTCTGCAAATGTTTCATGATTGACTTCGGGGGTTGAGCAAAAGGGAAAGTAAAAATATGTGAGAACTTGTTAAATCTCAGTACCTCAGAAGCAAAGTCTTGTTTATAAAATTCAGTCAAATATATTTTTACCTGAACTGAGAAAAAGAGTTCTGAGGCAGGTTTTGTAAATGCAAAACTGTCCAGTGGGCATCTCCCTGCTCCATTTGCACTCCTGTCTGTGTTTAGGAGCTCGAGTTCTTACGTATCTCCTCTCATCCTTGCCCAGCTCACATTTCTAAAAGCAAATCTGAGTTTGATTCTATAGAACTTTGGTGCCTACAGGTGTTAAGAAAAAAAGGTGAGTAAAAGTATCTCTAAACAAGTTTCGTGGTGGTTTCCTAAAATTCTGCCAGAAAAACTAAAAACCAATGCTCAGACAATCTTGTTGCTGCATGAGAACAGTTGACATTTTCCACAGGTGTAGAGAGGACAAACTGTTGGATGAGAACATTTTTACATTCAATTAAACTTTGTGAATAATTTTTGATGTTGCTATAGGTATGTACAAAAAGAAGAATACTGTAAATAAAAAGAACTTTACCAGAACATCTAGATTTTTCTCAGCTTCCTGAAGAAATATGAGCTCTCTATGCCAGCTTCTCTACAGCCTGAGATTCTCAGTGGGACAGACTTTAGTGGTCACCCAGAGCTTTCCCAACTTAATGAGGTAGCAGCAGCTTGTGAATTCCAGGGTTGCTTACAGAACCCAAGCAAAGTTTGTCTGGACATCATATGAATCACCAGGATTTCTGCTGTTCTTGGGCCATTTTTCTGCTGAAAAGCCATCCTGTTGGATGTTGATAAGTATGTCCTCTCTTTCTGTCTGGGTCTAGTGATGGGAGTCCTCCTTTTAGTGGTTACACGTTCTACAAGGGGAATAGTTGAGCAGGGGATTTGGGACACCAGCTGTCAGACAGTGGTACCCTTGGCTCTGCCAACCACCTTCATTCCGTGTTTGGAGTGTCTTTCCCACACAGCAAATAAAATAAAATCATGTGGCTGTTGTTCCAGTCACAGATTTGCCTTGTGGCAGTGAAAGAAGCCAAGTAACCTGAGTAAAGCAGCTTGTGCCAGGATATTCCAAAGGCAAACATCTCATACTTATAAAAAATTATTTTTACAGACTTAACGCATTGCCATGGATGCTGTGCCTCCACAAGGCTGCTGAAGCAGTGACACAGCAGGCACAGGAATAACTGAAGTGCCTGAGATTAGGTGCTTGAGTAGAAAGTGATATTTGTTAATTCTGAAATAGTCAGTTTGCAAACTTTCAATGGTGGTCAAAATCATCAGGGCTTTTCTGCCAGCTGATTGCCTCAAAAAGAGACATTCTGAGGGCACTGATGGACCAAAACCTGGATCCTCAGCTAGGAGAATGGTGAGCAGCTGGAGGACCAGGCCAGCAGGCATCATGTGCTGTGTGACAAGAAGCAGCTCCAAGGTGTGTCCCTGCAGCCCGGTGTGTCCCTGTGTGGGAAGGGACAGGGTAAGAGCAGCAGCCCTGCATAAACGGCAGCACCAGGAGTGCTGGGCACTGGCACTGCTCTCACTGCTGAGAGGAAAAGAAAACCACAAACCTCCCCCATCTGAGCTTGTTTGGAGGGGGACACCCTTGCTCAGTGCTGCGAGGTCACGCCTGGATCCCACGCTTTGCTTTGAGCCCCCAGTTTAGGAGAGAGGGGGGAAGACTGGAGGTGGAGAGTGAGTGTTGGGCTGGGGGTGCCAGGCAGGTGAGGCAGGCACAGGAGGCAGAAAGGCTCCACCTGCAGCTGCTGCTCCAGGAGTCTCAGGGGAGATGGAGCTGAACTTGCGGGCTGCAGCCGGCACTGGACACGGGGGAGGGAGCGGGGCGGGCTGGGCTGGGCTGGGCTGACGCTGCCCTGGCGATGGCAGCGCTGCCATGGCAGCCTTGGGGTCCTGCCAGCTGCTGCACAAGGCCCTGGAAGGGAGCAGCAGTTAAGGCCCCGCAGCAGCACCTCCGCTCTTAAGGGGGTGTGAGCAAAGGTGTGTCCAGGTTTGGGGCGATGCTGTGGGTGCTGTGTCCAGGCTGGAGCAGCAGAGACAGGTAAAAAGCTCTCTCTGTGGTGCAGGTTGGCCGGCACTTGGATCCAGGTGATTAGAAGCCATCTGTAGTGCTTGGTTTTGGGACAGCTGCTCAAAGGACCCTGTTCCTGCAGAAGGATGGCCGCAAAGAAAAAGAAGGTAGTGCTGCAGGTCAGTAGTAGCCAGGCTTTTAGCAGACCTGGTAAACCCTCAGTAAGTGCAAAGGATGGAGTTCAGTCTTGGGGTATCTCAGATTCTGCTGGCAAAGCCCCACAGGGAGGTCCTTGTGGGTAAGAGGTGCTCCTGGAGACAGGTGGGCAGTGTGGGAGGACCTGACAGGTGACGTGTGTCCCCATCAGGGCTGTGGGGTGCAGAGGGAGCTGCTGCAGGGCTGCAGGTTGTGTTTGGGGTTGTTGGGGCTTAGCACAGGTTTGGCTGCTGTCAGAGAACAAAATGCCTCTGTTTTGTGAGGTAATAGCTCAGAGGTTATTTAGGAGTAGAGAACTGGGGTTGGCACATCTCCTGGATGACAAGGGTTACTGGACCTTTCTGACCAGGTCGTGTATTCAGAAAGATTGCTGTGAAGGTAGAAAAGCTAGGAGGTACAAGAAAGACTCAAAGGCTGAAAAATCTATTGCACAGTGATGTGTAGAAGAATTTTTCCTGCTTCCACTGCACAGGAGACCTAGTGATGCTTTATAACTACTGCATGGGGAGAAGGGGTTTCTTAGAGCAGCTCATGATGCAAAAACATTGAATACTGAAAATGGGTTCTTCAGATCTGCTTCATCTTTTGAGAGTTCAGCCTTCACAAGAGAGAAATAATGAAAGAGAGTATGGGTTCTATGATCTTGTTTATTCACTGTTTAAGTTGGGAAACATGAACATGTGCAACGAGGACAGAGGGGCACTTTATGATGTAGGAATAGTTTCTGTTGCTGCTTGTCCAGCTGTGTTCCTGTGGGATGGGGAACTTCAACTAGACTGTGCCCCTTTGGCAGTGAAGGGAAATCTCGGTCTACATCTACAAAATTGGAATTTTTTACATGTGGAGATGAAAGCTGACCATGTGTAGGACATGAGGGGATGTCCTGGAAGGGATCTGGTTTTGTTAGAGAAAAGCCAAATCCAAGCAGCCTCAGGACATCCAAATTAGCAAAGCACCTTGAAGAGTGCCAGCAGTACTTGAGTCCAGCAGTTGAATTCATGGACAAATTCATTATCACAAAATACTCTCATAAGTCATTGAGACTCGTTAGCATTCTGTGAAACACTCTGAGGGTGGTCCCAGCACTAGGAATAATTGAATTTTGTAGTTCTGCAGGTGTTCTCTGAGAAAACTAAGCTTGGGCTCTTGTGCTGAATAATGGCAAATAAATGGAGATGTCTGAACAGCTCCCTGTTCCCTGAGTGAGACAAGGCTCTGGAGAAACTGCCCTGTGTGACCCCCAGTGACACAGCTCTGAACACCTGTGAGAGGGCATTTCATTTGCGCTGGAGTTTCCACTCTTGGAATTCTTGGTTGTGAGATTTTAGTAGCCCTTTAATGCCCATTAGTGTTAATTACTGTGAAATAGATGGTCTTGATGCAACTTACTGTCTTCCACTGCAGTTCAAATGTAGGTTGGGGTTGATGATACCCACTGAGGAAGGAATTAGGAATCTTCATTGTTCAGGATCAACAAAACCAGATCTTGCAATTCTCAAGAAGCCTTTTTTTT
Source organism: Phylloscopus trochilus trochilus (assembly GCA_016584745.2). Taxonomy (NCBI): domain Eukaryota; kingdom Metazoa; phylum Chordata; class Aves; order Passeriformes; family Phylloscopidae; genus Phylloscopus; species Phylloscopus trochilus. The sequence continues at coordinate 1,140,889 of WQNJ02000094.1, forward strand.
TTATTTTAATTTGCTGTGTTTTTCTAAGTACATACTGAAGGGCAAGTCCTGTAATATGGGAAGATGTTAAGGATTATATCCTTTCTAATAACAGTATTGGGAGTGTGAGGTAATAGAGTGGGTGGTGCTGTGTATGGAATGGTCTAGGGCATCCTTGACAGGGTCAATCCCTGAGCAAGCTGATCTAATGCTGAGTTTGTGCAGGAGATTACATGAAGGACTCCACAGGCCCCAGCCTAGAACTTTGTGTTCTCTGTTTACTGTGCTTTGGAAGTCTTTAGGTAACAGCTGGGAATTCAGGTGGGTTCATGCTGGGTTCAGACCACTCTCTGGTCCCCGCACATCATGGAAACTGTGTTTTTACTAGTTTAGTTTATCAAGGCTAAAACATCTCAAATAGAAGAGTTTGTGTGCAGGCAAGGTGAGAAACTGCTGCTGGAGAATCAGGTGGTTCATAAACCTCGTGAGGACTGGGCCTGAATGAGGTGTGGTTCAACTGGAACCCTGGGCAGGCAGATGGAGATCCTGACAAGGGGCTGTGGGTCTGGGATCCCAGTTCGGGGGCCTCAGCCAACCCCCAGAACAATTCTCTGCAAACTGATCTGGGATCCCCTGGCAGCCACTGTTCCAGTAGTGCCACTAAACAGGGGAGCACTTGCCCTTGGCTGGATGCTGTTGCCCTTTTCCTCTGCCTTTCCTTGGATCTCATGAGACATCCCAATCAGCTGGTCAGAGGTGAGAGAATCACAGTCAGAGGAGTTTCCTGAGTGCTCAGGTAATGCCTCTTCAGGCAGGTGGTTGCCTCTGGAGTGATTTGTCAATATGTCTGCAGCAACTGAGTAGTACTGTGGCTTTTACTGTGTTTTTCAATTTTCCACACAGATTAACATTACCAGCCAGGAGCTTTGGGAAGAAATGCTGTGTCTCAAAGGACTCATTGGTAAGGGTTTGGTCAGCACACTGAATTGCTCTTGTTCTGTGTTTAAAGGACACCAGGACTGTTAGGAATTATTAGTGTTAAGGATGTTTAGTCAATCTCTCCATTCCCCTTATGCTGAATGGAAGAAAAAAATTCTAACCAAGTTGAGACCAGCAAGAGGTTGTAGTCCTCTTCCTTTATGTGGGACAGTCATCATGCAATCCAAGCAGTGCTGGTCCAGTCTCCACTGCTTGGAACAGGACTGTCCCTAGCACAAGGAACAGCCCTGGCTCCCAAGGTTCTTGGGAAAACTTCATGTGCTCTACCTCTGTGCAGCAGTTTTCCCTGGGAAATCTACTACCTCCAAGGTCACAGCCATGTCCATGTTTCTACTTAGGACTCCTCTACATCATTCTTAGCTTGTTATTTTGTAATGCAGCATTCTGATTATTCTGATGCAGCATTTCAAACCTTGCAAGAGTTTCCAGTTCAGAGCTGAATCCAGCCCTTCTAGCATGTAGTCTATTGGTCTGTGTCTAAACTGACCCATTTGTACCCCATTCTGACCCATTTTCCTGCTTGCAGTTGTTGATGTGTTTCAAGCCTGGTGTGGCCCGTGCAAACCAGTAGTGAATCTGTTCCAGAAAATCAGGAACCAAGTTGGCAGTGATCTCCTGCATTTTGCTGTGGTAAGATCTCACCTGGCACTGCTTGAAATACCCAGTCCTCTGAAATCAGCTGAGGTTTAAGGGCTGAAATCATGTATCTTTCCAAAATTTAGCCCAAATCATAGCAGTGCAGGAATTGCAGCTGCTGGGAGTGAGCCTGCCACATATAGGGGCTTGGGTATATCTATAAGAATTCATATAATTAAGGATTTTCAGGCTTCAACTGCTCTATGCTTTCCAGATTTCTACTCAAGCAAGTAACATTACATAGAGTCATTAACACATTGCTTCTGATGCACAGGGAGAGGCTGAAGGAGCTGGATTTGGTCACTCTGGAGAGGAAAATGGACAGATGTCCAGTGAGGGGAGGATGGAGAAGGCGGAGACTGATGTCTGTCGGGGAAACAGCAACAAGAGATAATGGGATAAGTTGCAGCAGGGAAAAGTCCAAATAAACAGAAGGGAAAAGTATTCAGGTGGGAGTGTAAGACACTGGGAAAAGTTCCCAGAGTGTTGTGCAGAGCTGATTCTTGGAAAAGCTCAGAACTGACGCAACCTTGAGCAACCTCCTGTACCACTGAGAGCAGCCCTGCCCTGGGCAGGTTCTGGGACTGGAGCCCTTCACAAGTCCCTCCCTGCCTCAGCCATGTGGAGATTCTGTGTTCTGGTGCCTTTCCTGGCTGGTGGCAGCTCTGGACTGAGGACAGAGCCAGGGCAGAGAGGTTTCTCACGGCTCAACCCTCCTGTCTTCTGCTGCCACTGCAGCTCCTCCTGGCACTTCCCAGTCCTCATGGGCAGGAGCCCTGAATTAATTTGTCAGGCTTTTTCTCTGGGTCTACCCAGGCAAGCTGCTGGGAATAGATATCCCTGTCCCACAGGAGCACTGCTTCAGCTTCTGCAGGTGACATCTACCAGCTTGTCAGGCACTGGAACTGAGCTGTGAGCTGGCTGTGCCCCTGGTTCTGACCAGTGTCACTTTGTCCCCTAAGCCTGGGACCCAGAGGTGTTTTCCCCTGTGGGGGGTGGGTACCAGCCAGCTGAGGGTGTCTGAGTCCAGGCACTTGTGTGTGTATCCCTCTGGAGCAGAAATGCTTTTCTAGAAACACCTGTTTTATTTTACATTCATTTTAGGCTGAAGTTGATTCCATTGATGCTCTGGAAAAATACAGAGGACAATGTGAGCCTGTCTTTCTCTTTTATACAGTGAGTGAAAATATTTTCTCAGTGGTTGCATGGCAATAATCATGACCTGCTGGTGGGAACAACAGTCCCCTTGGGAGGATGTTTTATTTCTTCAATTTGTGATGGGACAAGTTATTTTTTCTATATCTGCTGGTAAGCAAATGCTGTGCAGATAAGAATATACAGCCAGTGTGCTGCCCTGTGGAGTCTTCAGGTTCAGCCTGCTGCTTCTGCAGGACCTCACTCCTCTCACAAGCTGCATTGCTTCATCCTGAGGCTGATGAGGAGGGACAAAGGAGTTGTTCCAAGGTTTTCCTCTTGCTGTGGAGCGAGAAGCTCTGAGGGGAGGAGGGCCTGGTACATACAGTGATATGCTGAGTGATGTGCTGCTGTGGAGAATTCCAGAGCCCAGGGAGCACAACCTGAGCTCTTGCTGACTGATTTGCTTTCCACACCTTCCAGGGAGGAGAATTAGTAGCTGTGGTAAGAGGAGCAGATGCACCATTGCTGCAGAAGACCATCCTGAAACATCTGGCAGGGGAAAGGAAGGGTTTACATGGAGGAGAGCCTGTGGTGGTAATGGGTCACCAAAGCTTCAAACACCTGTAGATGTGCATGCAAGAGGAGAGGTTCAGCTCCCCAGGGCCAGCATAGCTCTAAAGCAGAGCCCCTTCCTTACAAAAACCCCCTCTCCTGCCCAGCCAAGCTCCTAAGCCACTACCACAGGGACTTGTGTGTGTGGTCTAACATAATGACATTTCTGAGGAGCAACACTGGCTTACCTGTGCGTGACCTGCTGCTCCTAAGACATCTCTAAGGCCTGCAGCTCTCTGCTGTCATTGCTGGCCTGTTCCTGGGAATGCTTTTCCCCAGCTCTTGCTGTCCACTGACTGAGAGCTCAGCAGGTGACCCTGGGCAGGCAGATCCTCTGCTGTCCCTGCTGAGCTCCCCTGGCCCAGGACAGCAGGAGGGCTGTTCCTGCTCAGGGGAAGGTGGGATGTGGGGCACTGCCTGGCACAGGCTCACCTGGAGGGCAGGTGCAGGATGTTCCTGGCTCATCCATGTGCTCTTGCTGCTAGGTGCCAGACACAGCCCCCTCCAGAGAGCAGGGAAGCACAGCTCCCCTTCAGGAGGAGCAACGGGAAGGACTAACAGGTAAGGCAAGGCATGTGTAGGATGTTCTCTGTGCCTTGAGTTGGAACCTTTAAAAGCTGGAACATTCAGCAGGGATTCAGCTGCTGCTGGGACACCAGAGGGGCCATTCCTCCACCTGGGCACACAGGGAGAGTCACCTCGAAAAAAACCCACAAATAAGAGCCCAACATAGTTTGGGTGTCTGGCATTGTGAAACTGGGGGTATTTATCCTTCCAATGTGTTTTGACCCTCCTTGCCTTCTGGCCTGGCAAGGGCTCTTGGAGACTCCACATGGCTTTCTGTTTCCAGGTGGTTTTTAAAAGAAAACACAGATGCTTGGGCTCCAAATCGACTTACACCATCTCCTGCCTTGTCTAAAATTAGCCACGAATTCCCAAAGGCTTTTGCCTCTTCTCCTAAAAGGGACATTTTTTTCTTGGCTTTGCTGGGACAATGCTGCATCCTGGCCCTGTGCACGCCAAATCTCCAGGATGTGGGAATCGAAGCAAAACCCTCCTGGTTTTAGCTGAAGCACCGTGGGATGAAGGAGCGTGAGGGATGTTGGTATCTGCCTCTCCTTTCTGCGCCTATTGTTAATTTTGTCCATTTTCTTCCCTCGGAGGCTGACGCACCCATCGGGTTCGGGGTGACAAGCGCAGTCGTGGAGCAGATGCGAGCTTTTTCAATAAATACAAGATTTTTCGAGTGGCAGCAGCACCGGCTCCGTGCCCTTGGTGTCCCTCGGTGTCCCCCGGTCCCCACCGGTGGCGCGCGGCCCCTTTAAGGCCGGCGCGGGGGCGGCCCCGCCGCGCTGCGGCTGCGTGGAGAGGAAGCTCACTTAGGTCGCGGGTTCGAGTCCCGGTGGAGCCGGCCCGGCCATGGCCGCGGCCCTGGAGCCAGAGGAGGCCGAGCCGTGCCCGGAGCCGCCCGCGCACCGGCTGAGCGTGGCGGAGCTCGACCGTGAGCTGGACTCTCGCAGCGAGCTGGTGCGTTCCGAACCGCCGCGGAGGCGGCACGGCCGGGCCGCGGCGGCTGCGCCTGTCCCGGGCGCTTCCCTCAGGGCCGAGGGGTCCGCCGAGGGAGGGTCGGCGGGTGCCTGAGACACACGCGAGGGAGTGTCGGACCCCTCACACAGACGCCCATGAGGGAGGGTCGGCGGCTCCCTTCGCACGCCCGTGAGGGAGAGTCGGCGGGTTCCTCACACAGACACCTGCGAGGGAGGGTCGGCGGGGGCGTCCCAGGCTGATCTGTGCCAGTTCCAGTATGTCACATGGGTCATTGTCACTGTCATTTCCATAAATTACGCGTGCTTCACCGTATATAGGAAAAAACCCAACTCCCAAAGTTCTGTATGGCGGGTGCCTTATGTAGCAAGTACAGAGTCAGTCTAATTTCTGTCTTGCTGCAAAACCCTTTATATTACAATAGCGTGTTTACTCTGAGAACAGCAAAAACATTCTATGACTGTTTCTGGAGTTAAGTCTCACACAGTCTCCAAGACGGAAATATTATCTTCACTCAACCAGATGAAGCTGTGTCTGACCCTGCCCTTGGAGCTCTTGCCTGCTTTTCCGGGCAGAGGCGTGTGTTCAGAGCGGCTTTTTATGTGGCTGTAATTACGGTTTGGAAGGTGGAGTAGGCAACCTAAACTCAGGCTGTGGTTTCTGATGTACAGATTGACGACAAAGAATTTGACATTCCTCAAGTTGATACCCCTCCAACGCTAGAGAGCATCCTAAATGAGGTGAGTGATCCATCAGACAAGGGAGGGGTCAGGTGAGGTAGCATATGCTCCTTTTCCTCTACTCTTACTGTGTTTTTCCTGGAAAACAAAATTGTAGAGCTTCATGGTTTCTTGATGCTGATAGCTAGCAGGTGCATGCTCAGTGGAGTAATTGCTCTACAGTGTGTGATATGGTTGGTTTTTTTTTTTTTTCAATTAAAATATCCACAGCTGCAGCATAAAAGGTTTTCATTAAGTCCAAGCATATTAATTTGTAGATCTGGAGAGTCATCTGTAGTCTAGACAGCCTGTTAAAAGTCAGGGTCACTGAACTTTTAGCTTTTTTTAGCTAAAAAAAATTGCAGAGTATTCAGAGTAGTTTGGAAGGTGTGGGAGGAGACAAGAGCTAGATTCTTCACAGCTTCATTTGTGAAGATCCACTTGTTCCTTTCACGTATGTAGCTCTCTGGCAGGAGCAGTGAACAGTCTCAGCCTCTCACGTTACCTGTGGTACCCTGCAGAGCTGACTCTGTCTCACTTGTATCCAACTCAGTGTATTTCTGCAGTAGCTGTGTGAGTGCACAGTCCCTAGAAATGCAAAGAAGGGCATACAAGTAAAGATAAATTCCAAAAACAAGCTTTTTAACAAAATGAGGAGATTGGTGGCTGGATTGCTAGGAAGCTAGTGTGAAGGGGAAAGGAGCCTGCCAGGGGTGACAGTTCTTTTAAACCTGCATTAAAAACACAGGTATAAGGTGTCCCAAACAGAGACACTCCAGAAACAAGAGGAGTAGTAGGGGTAGCCATGTCATGTTTCTGCTGGTGCCTTGAGCAGCAGAAGTTTAGTAAATTCGGGTCATTTCAAACTGACCCAAATTCAGTGGACATGCAGTGACATCCACATCAGAGGAGTAGATTCCAAGTCTTAAACTTGAGAGGTAATAATGAAGAAAATATAGTTCAGTGCAGACAAAGTCTTATTGCAGTATCTCAGTAAATGTAGGATGGGAGTGAGTGGCAAAACATCTTCTGAAAAGATTTTAGCAGAGAAGAACCTGTCTGAGCCAAGAAAGACAAACAGCTGCAGTTCAGAAGGAGATACTTAATGAGCACGGGGCTGCCAGGTGTAAGTGAAATGAGGGGCAGCTGCTCTGCTTCCTGCTTGTTTGGCATCAGCTGGGGGATTGTGTTTGCTTCCTCTGGCTTTGTGCTGAGAGACCAAGAGGAGCTGCACTGGTTTTAGAACACATCAAGGAGAATGGCTGTTTGAAAAACTGTAACAAAAAATTCCAGGCGAAGACTGAAAGGAGAGAGAGATTACAAACAGAAGAGGTGAGAAAAGAGCAAAATCAGCTCTCCTGGCAGCTGGAGGGCCTTCTGGGCTCTTCGTGCCACTTGGTGAAGTGCTGGAGGAGATGATGATAATTCTTGGCCTTCTCTTGGCAATTTGGAGATTTGGAAACAGCTGTGTTAAAGGTCAATTAAAGTTTTGATGGAGTACATAATATTTGGGGAAGAAAGGTTGGCTTGTTCTCCAGCCTACTTCTATGATTTTATGGATTCTGGAAACTGGGTCTTCCACAGAATCAGCCCAGTAAAGCAATAAATAGTTTTGCTTTTTAAATATGAGGCATTCTTGTCCTCCCCTTCTCAATTTCCATGCTGAATTGATGCTGCTTTGCTATTGTTTCAGTTATGTTGTTGTGAGTTTTGAACATGTAGCAAACTGTGGTGATTCTTGCCCTGCAGACTGATGATGAAGAAGAGTCTTTCATTTTGGAGGATCCCTTTCTCTTGAACATTGATAACACAGATACACACTCCTATGACACCTCTTCTGTGGCCAGCTCTGACAGTGGGGACAGGACACACCTGAAAAGGTACTGCAGCCACATGCCCTGGGAGGTCAGACCCTTTGTGAAGGGTACTGCTTACATCCATTAGAAACAAATCCTCCTTTTTTCACAGAACACTGTTATTCCTCCAGGGTCACGTAGGCAAAGATGGGATTTGTGCTTGGCCTGCTTGAGCAATAATGGCATTTTATCGGAGATGGAGTATTTAAATTTCTCCACCTTTTAATGGAATCTTTGAAGCACTGAATCGTGATGACCCTAAAGAAAATGTTTCAAAGGGGTGTCTGACCTAGTCTGCAAGCAGCTGGTGGTTATTTGTAAAAGACAGCTGTTGTCACTCATGTGAGTGGACTGCTGATGTTGACATCTAAAATGTGATAATTAGCTCTAATTCTGCTGACCTGTGTTGTTAATTACTCAAATGATGGGCTGAGCCACTCCCCATGGCTGCTTTGTGTGCCATGAGCAATTGCACAGGACGTAAATACTCTGAAGTCTGATGGTTTATGTTGGCATATGGTGGTGCACAGACTTTATGTCCCTTCTGTTTTCAAATACGATTGTTTGTACTGAGAGAAATGTTACCTGGAGTGGCTTCAACTTCTTCCAGTACAGAGTATGCAGAAAAACCTGGAGGTGTTCCTGTCACCTTTGGGTAAGGCTGCTTCCATGGTTATGGGTCCTTCCCCATAATAACAGCTACTAACAACATGTTTGGTGAACTTCTGTGGGAGCTGCTTGCTTGTGCAGCTCTGCAGAGGGAAGAGCCCAATGTTTCCCTGTAGTTTTGGGAATTGGGCTTTCTGGTGATGTGAGAGTAACAAAATTGTAGCTTTGGTGGGGAATTTCCCTGCTCTGCCTGCTACAATTTACGTCTGCTGTTTTGAAATAACTGCTCCTGAACTACTTAGTTTTAAAGACATTTTCTCCATAAACAGAAACACTTAAGCTTTCATATCAGGTGAGCTGTGTTTTCATTGAAGGATGTTCTTTACCATACACCCAGTTTTCTTAAGGGTCTGTATTCTGCTAATGAGCCTTTTTCAATTGTGCATTTTCCATAGACACTCACCTTTATAGGTTTAAACTTCCTCACTGAAAGAGCTGAAGTGTTGCTTTCAGGATGTATTAGTGAATTCTAAGGCTTGCAGATATGTGCTTGAACCAGACCATTTGTTTGAAGAGCCAAGTTGTTTTTTTTACTCCAGGAGATGAGTTAAAACCAAACTGTGTGCAGGCACAGCAGGGCAGAGCAGGCTTTGCTGATTACCTCATGCCTTATCTCATTCTCTGGCCCTCAAAAGAAGAATGGAAACTGATGAGTTACAGGTGTATGCAGAATTTACCTGCTGGCTTAGCTGTGGGTTAGGCAAAGTTCCAAGCTTTTATTCTGCTTTAATGCTTTTTGGTTTGTTTCTTTATTCCTTAGGAAGAAAAAACTCCCAGATGCTCTCTCACTCCATGGATCAGTGATACGGCTCTCACTCCTGAAAGGGATTTCTGCCCAGATAGTGTCTGCAGCAGTAAGTGTCATCTTCCAGGCACCTCCACTAAGAAAAATCTGAAACTCTTTTGCTGTGTTGGGGGGGGGGTGTGTGTGTTCTCCTGCCTGGCCCTGCTCTTAGTTCTGTGTAGCACCATGTTAGGGGCATAAAATACTAACCAGTAGTCCCTAGGCAACAAGGAATCAGGGCTTAGCTGACTTGCTGCAGCAGTGATGTGGTGGGTCACTTCTAGCACTGATTTGTGTTGCTGGATGTCATGAAACTTGGTGGGAAATGGTCATGTAACATTAAAGTGTGCTTGAAAGTGCCTGCAACAGGCTTTTTAAGAACTTTCACATGGAATTACAGGATATTCTGCTTCCTCTCTGTTTCTGGGTGTTTTCAGCCCATGGTTCCCTCAGCTCTGTCTGCCCTGGTGGGGCCATTAAAATGCAGCTGGTGTTGATTTTTCTGTATGTTGTAGTTGTTCTAATTATTAGACATGCACAATCTGGGAGCTGTGTCTCACTCATGAGTTCTCTTGTTTCCCCAGGACAAAGTGGATGCTGGCTTGCCCACTGCAATTGTAAGTACTCTCACAATTTTCAAGGACTGTATAATTAGTTTTCATGCCAGTTTTTTAAAGCAGTAATTTAAGATAGCTGATAAATGCATCTTTCTTGACTTTTCAAGTGTGAGGAGTGGGAGGAGCAGCATGAAAGCTCCCTGGGGGCAGAGTTCAGTCTTCCCTCACTGCCCCCCTACTGAGTGAGCCCCACACCCTCCCTTTTCTATCTCATCACCAGGGCTTCATAGCTGAGCACCTGACCTGTCCCCATCTGTTGAGCACACTGAATTTCCCTAATTGTTTCTTTGCCAGTTATTGCTTTGACTCCTAACTATTTTTTTATAGAAACTTAATCTGGGGTGCTCCAAGTGATGGGTTCAAAATTTCTGTGTCTGTCTGTCTGAAGTAATAACTAAAAGGCTGTCTGAAGGATACTCCTGCTTAGCAATTTGCATCAAAGTTATTGAAGTCAAGCATGCTAATCATGTCTAAATATGTCAGAAGTGAAACAGCCTGTAGTAAAATGAGAAGAGAAGCATTTTAGTGAGGTGAAATACACTCAATATTCATTTTGCCTTGTGAAGTGAGTTTTAATGTTTGACAAAGGAACTAAAGATGTGCTCAGTCACTTTGACTGTAGTAACAGCAGCCCATAAGAAAATATATTTTTGTTTAAAAAATGAAAAAGTAGTCACTTGTAATGCAAAAGGCTGCACAGTGAAGTTGGAAGCAGGCTGTGACTGATAAGTACATAGAATAAAAACCTGTATTTACACATCCAGACATTAAGGCATTTGATTTTTTAATCTGACTTAGACTTGTTAAGAAATAAAAAGTAGAACAAGATGAATACATCTACAACATTATGCGATTTCTATTAAGTTTTATTTCATTGAGTGCAGGTTTGCAAGTGCAGTAGGATCTTGGAGGATATGTTTAGTAGGATTTGTTTAATTCTCTGTGGAAAGAAGTGGGAGTCTCTGGCTTGCTGTGGACTGTTCTTCAGGGGACCAGCACTGGCCAGGGTTTTAGAAGAGCTCAGATGTGCAAGTAGCAGCTGATTTAGGATAAAATCCCAAGTATTTATACTCAGCAACTAAAGCAACCAAAAGAGCGAGACTGACTTTAGAGAGATGAAATTTTGCTGTGGGTTCCACTCTGAGCATTTGAATTTCAAACAGCAGAGGAAAAAACAGCTTTCTCATCTTGAGATAATCTGTGTGACAGTTGTTCAAGTGTAGTACCTGTCTGTCTTCATGTAGGAATTGTGCTGGTCACTTACAAATGGAAAAAATTATAACCTTTGAAATCTTCCCCTTTTGACAAACTTTGCATGATAAGTACTGGATATGAGAGTGTTTTATCTTCTGCTTTCAATCTTCCTGTATGATTCTTTCAGGCAGCATCAAATCTGATTGCAGTGGGGACTTCCCATGGGTTAGCACTGATATTTGGTAAGTTAAAAATAAAGTTTGGAGGTTTTTTGCTTTTTCATTGTCTTAAAAAAATGCTAACACAAGCCAAAAAATGCCAGCCTGATTTATAACTGCGGGCTGGATTTCTTCTAAGATGTTGTTTGTGCTAAATGTGTTTTCCTTTCAGTAAAGAAATGAAACTGAAGTAATATTTGTCCTCCTTATTCCTATTTCTTCTGCATTGTTGGGGTTTGGCACTTTGATATTGACAAATTTAGCCATGTGGGAATTGTCTGAAGAGCCTTTTCTATGTTTGAATAGGAAATACTCTGTGGAAGAGACCACAACCTGTATACAACCATCATCAGTGATAATCTTCTGCCCTATGTCCAAATAAGTGTCAGCTTTATGGGAGTTAAGATATGCTCCCTGGGAAGTGGGACTTCTGAGCCCTGGCTGCCTGTAGACGTGTGCCATGGGTGTCTCCTTCTCTGTCCTTCCCCTGCACCAGGCAGGCACCTCTCTGGGGCCCTTCATTCTGTTCTTCCTCTTCTCACCAAACTTCCTTACAAGGTTTGCTGAGCTTGTGCCTGTTTGCCCAGCTAACCAGCTGGGCCAGGACAGCTCTTGAACTGTTCCCAGTCACATTCAGGTTTTGTGCCCTTTGTCTATGCAGCACCCAATCCTTAACCAGTTTAGAAGTTTCAGTCTGTTTATTGAAGCTGGTTGAAATTCTAGGAGACCAAAAGTTACAGGGGACAGAGTACTCTAGAGAGATGGGAAAGACTGTGACAGTGCAAAACTTACCTTCCTGGGTAGTTAGATGTTAAACTATTTGATGCCGTTTGCTTAATCCAGTGTTGAAACAGTTCTGCTCCCTGAAGGAAAGGTGGATTGAAGAGAGCCTCAGATCTCTCCCATGGTGCTGGGTAAGGGGCAGTGGACCAAGCTGCACTGAGGGGAGCTCTGATGGAGATTTTCATCCTGAAGGTGTTGAAGCATTGGATAAGAGTTGGGACAGGTTATGCAGTCTCTTTGCTTGGGGATATTCAAAATTCAGCCAGGCCCTGAGCTAGCTGGTCTCTTTGACCTTACTTGGAGCAGCAGGACTGGGCCAGAGACATGCACAGCTCCCTTAAGGTGAAGTTACTCTGTGAGTCTGTGCTGTAATGTGAAAGTGATGAGGAATGGAAGTACAGTGTCCAGTTTTGTTTCAGGATGCTTCCTGGACACTTATTATATGCTGAATTCCTTCAGTTCTGTAACTGGAACTTGGGCATTGACCCCAGTGTTCTCAAATCTATCTAAAGAGAGAGAAATCCTGGCAGGATAGGGCTCTAGAAGGCTTTGTTGTTTACAAAGAGAGGATTGGAGATCTGGCTTGGGTATTCTGAAATTTAAACCAAGTCTAAATTTCTGTAGACCAGTCAATATCTGTATTTTTTTTTACTGGATGTGTAAATTAGAGTCAGACTCACTCTTTGAAGGTTTGTAAGGTTTGTGCAGGGGTTATACTGTGCAATGGGAACATAACATCTTTTTTGCATGCAAAAATGTAGATCCATTTTCTGGTTGAACAAATTTCTCTGAATTGTTGTGTCACTAACACATTTTTTAACTTTATTTTTTCTTACATATATTTGATTTCAGCTAATTTATCTCTCCTCCTAAGTCCACCTGTACTCATGACTTGTCTGCTCTGTTGTTATTATAGAAGACTTGGGAAACTTTCATTCTGCTTTTTTTGAATGCTTCCGTTGATTCCTGAAACATTATCACAGGACAGTTCTCAGGCTGCATGTGTAATACTGAAAAGCAAACTGGCAAAAGCTTCTGGATGAGTGTTGGATTAGATGCCAAGTCTGACATCCTGGAAGTGTTGTAGGAAGGGATGTCTGGAGGCTCAGAGGCACCCTGGTACCTGCTCCAGGGCCACATAATCTGGCAGGGGGAAAAATCCTCCTGACCCACCTAAACCTCTCCATCTGCCATTTCTGGGATTTGCTGCTTGTTACATGATCTGGCATGAGTGGGAAGGGTTGGTGCTCTCAGTTTTTACCTATCTTTCAGGGGGTTTATCTCATGTTTGATGCTTGGTTACCACATTTGGGTAATGATGGGTTTTTTATGCCTGAGGAAAATGACCCTTAGCTTGTTTTTAGGGCTGTGCTAGCTTGGGGGATTTTATTTTTCGTTTTTGATATAAAGGAGGGCCATCTTTTTGCCAAAATCTTTCTGAAGCTTGTTTGGAGTAGTGAATGTTGTGCAAATGAGCAATTATTGTGTGTGCCATGACTTGGCTTGGGGACTGCCAGCTGGAGTGGAGCAGTGCTCTTCCAGCAAGCCTATAGCAATGCACAAGTAACTCTTTGGAGGTTTTCTTCATCCATTTTTCTAGATTAGCAAAGAGGTTTCACAGTTCTCAAAAACTAGGACTTAAGCACAACTCATTGAAATACCTCATTTTTCATAAAGACTTGTTCCAGACAAAAGAATTTTGCATAGCTAAACTTTGTTTGGATTAGTGTGGTACTATTTATTTTTATTTTCTCTGTTGGTTGTAAACCTTATGGTGAGTGTCCTGAGTCTTTGTTGTGGTATGACTGCATTAAAACTAGATTTTTGAGGGTCTTTTTTAAAGTTAATGGGGAATTGATTCACTGGCTGGTAGTAAGTGGGTGAAAATAGTTTTACCAGTTATATTACAGTGAACTTCCGGTTTTATTTCCTCTCAGTTTTCTATTTTTTGGTTTTCAATGCAATGAAGTTCAAATTTATAAGCTCAGTTTTTAAGCTGCCTGGTTTTAGAACACTAACCATCAAAGCATCATTTCTTGAATAAATCAGAAGGGGGAACATGAACCAAAGGAAACACTCAGCAAAATCTGAAGTTTCTCTGTCTTTGGAGATTGTCACATATGTGCTGTACATGGCTTCACTCCTTCCTTTTATATTGATTTCTGGCTTTTTTTCTCTTCTCTTGGCCCTTTCTATGTGGACTGAAAGGCAAAGGTACAGTACCAGTGCTGTGTGCATGTCCCTGCATGACCAGCCCCTGTGCTGCCCAGGTTGCATGTTGTCTGTGCCAGGATTTCAGGGGCAGCTCAGCACTGAGGCAGTGCAGGAACCACTCGGTGGATGATGCTGCTGGGAATTGCTTAGTTGGTGCATGTGCACTGCACACTCCCAAATTCCCCAGGCAGGGACAGTAGAGGAGCAGGTAATTGTGATTTTTATAATGTCCTAGGGCAGCAGGTCCATAGCTGTTTGTAAGGGTGTTTGTTTCAGGGCAGGACAAGGCTCTTCCATGAGATCACCATCCACCCAGAGCATTTCCTGGTCTAATAAAATTAGTAGTCTGTCAGTAATTCTGCAGAAAATCAAGCAGGCTCCAACTCGGGAAAATCAGGGCATAAGGAAAAGATCTTGATGAAAACCCGGTGATCAGAACAGTATCAACTTCTTCAGTGCTATGCTCGTTTCTTTGGTTTGGAAAATGACTTCTTTCACATTCACAAACTTGTCTTTATTCTGTACATGCAGAATTGTATTTAAGTGCCATCTCATTTTGACTCCAGACTCTGAGAGCAAAGCAGTTACAGCCAGAAAATTTTCAGATGAAGAATTGCCGTATGTAAATTGAAAAATTAGAAACATTTCTGACAATTGATAGCCACCTTTGTTTCAAGCATTTGGTGAAAGTTCTTTATGTTTAATCCTAAATGTGCCTTACTTCCAAGCTGATAATACAAGTCTGGAAAATCATCAGATCAGCTTTTATAACCTTTTGCTTTTGTCTATTACTTTGCCAGCTTATTAGTAGAAGCTCACTGATTTTCTGATCTTGCTTTGCCTCTTACTTGTGTGTCATCTTTTGACTGTCTGGAAACAAGAGCAAGTACTGGATTGGTCATACAAATCACTTAATTTTGGGATACAATAGGGGTCTTGTTTGTTTTGAATTGACATTGCAGGTGAGGGAAAAAGAAAATGGCTTTTCAAAGTTCCTGGGGGGGATACATATAAAGATGTAAAACCTTTTCAGAGAAAGCTGTGGAAGATTCTCCTTTTTCATGCCTGAGAGGAAACAGGTTATTGATGGAGTCACTGACAGGCTTAGGCTGAAGTGGAAGGTACTTCCATGAATGAAGAAGTCATTCACCTTAAATATAATGAGCTGCAGTATTCCCCTATTTTCAGACAGATTTTTATGGTTAACAGGTGGTATTTTTGTAAATGAACTGCATTTCCAGACCTCTGGAAAAGGTGCTGTTTCCTTGGATCTTGACACCATTTGGAGAATATCTCTCTGTGAAGATTGTTTTCCAGCTGTAGCTCTGTTTTCTCCGAACTTCTGTGGAAATCTCTCATGATTCATCTTCTTTTTCCTTGACCTGTTTTTATCTATGTCATGAGCATCCCTGTCACAGTGGTGTCAAGTACCACCTAGTAGCATGGCCAAGAATGTTTTCTCCTCACCCTGAGCAGTGCTTTAGAGTAATCTAGGAGTCCAGTTGTTCTTGCTGGAGTTTATTTCTGAACTTCACTCATGCCTCTTCATACAGGTGGGATTTGAAAGGTGACTCCCACTCTCATCTGTCTGAACAGACTGATAAATGCTTCACTTTGGGCAAGAAATGGAGGATACATCCATACTCTGTTTCACAGCCAGCACATTCCTAGCAGTGCTGCAGCTTGGAGAAACATGTCCCATGCCTTGGGCACATCTTCCAGGGTGTTTCTGGTGCTCAGCTCTGTTTCCTTGATCCAATCCTTTCCCTTCCTTGCTGTAGGTGAACCCTGCACACATTGTTATTGTTGTGCTTCTGATATATTTCATATCCCTATAGCCTTCATTCCAATAGTTCTCGCAAAGCATCTTTTGCCACTCCCTCACTCAAAAACAGGACAAAAGCAGAGACAGGTGGAAAAAGCAGCCCCAGAACATTTTTCTTAGCTTTTGAGAGCAGTGCACCAAAGACAGGCAGAGGGTTCTCATCCAAGCTCATGAAGAGCAGCATCTTGTAAAGTGCTTGTGAGTCTCTCATGGTGGGAGCCTCCAAGAACTTGGCACAGGCAGAGGTGCCCATGGTTTGTGGTGTGCAGGAGTGGACAGGCATGGCCCTGCAGCGCTGCAGTCCCTCTGGAGGCTCTGCAAGCAGTGGCCCCTCCTTTGCAGCAGCCTGTGGCTCAGGGATGGAGTTCCTTTATAAAGTAAGAGCTGCATGCACCAGAGCTCATTGGGTGTTTCAACTGTGCAGCTTGAAGACAAAAGTGCTTTTTCCTTCCAGCCTTTGGCCTTTAGCAATAAAACCAGGGAGTAAAATTACAAAATAAGAATAAAATTATGATGTAAAATTGCACTTACAAAAGCCTCTGTTGGGGTTTTGTAGTTGATGTTCAAATGCAGAAATACAAGGCTCAGAAGATAGAATTAATTTTGTCATTTTCATTGCTACAATTTAAGCACCAATGCAGAATAGTAAAAGGAATTTTACTATTGCTTTGATTTTTCTAGTAGTTTCTTTTCCAGTATGTAATACTTCTGCATTTCCATATTTCCTGTCCCTGGTTCATACTTCTAAAAATAATTTTTGTATTTCCCTGCAAGACAATATCCCACTCTTTCTGTTCTAACATGAGCTCTCATCTTTTAAGCTCCTTTTTAAAAGAACTTAACTGTAAGTCTGTGAATTGTTAATGTACCCCAGGTGAATTGTAGGTATAAATAATTTCATGATGTTAATTTTAACCGTTGCTCTTCCTTTTAATTTTTTACCAATTGTTCTGCTCCAGATCAGAACCAGGCTCTCCGGCTGTGTCTGGGCAGCACCGCGGTTGGGGCCCAGTACGGTGCCATCTCTGCTCTCAGCATCAACAATGACTGTTCCAGGCTGCTCTGTGGCTTTGCAAAAGGACAGGTAATTCCCAAAGGGTGAGCTGCTCCAGTGCTCTGCCCTGAGAGGTTGTCTGGAGGTGCCAACAGCTCCAAGCCAAGCCCCCTCAGTCTGTAGCTGTGTGTTGGTTTCTCCAGTGCTCAGAAGCAGCACATATGGCGTGATGTGCCCAGAGCTTTTTGGGGCAGCCAGTTCCTGCTGAATCGGGTTTCTGTGGAGGAAATGAGTAATGCAGAATATAGCAAAGAGTTCAATTAATTGTAATTCCTGTTAAACTGAAATATGCAATGGCTCACTGGGACAAGCAGTTTAGTGTTTCTAGGTTACTCTCTGAGGCCTGTGTGTGGTAATTAAAGCTGTTTTTTACTGTGGTGATGACTTGAAGTTCTTGAAACTCGTATGTAACCCCAAAATTAATTTTTGCTAATACCTTACTTGTATGATAGAATTAGCATAGCTTTTGAGTGTAGGGAAAAGGGGTTGAGTCTATTATAGTTTTATGCCCTTCTCAGAACCAAAAGAGAGAAAGCAATTCCTGAACAAAAGTAACAAGACTAAACCAAAACAGGTAGACATTACCTTGATAACATTTAGAGGAGTATAAAGAAGGCTACTTTTTATTTTTGCATTAATTTCCCTTTGTTCCTTTGGCTTTCACCTTCATATTAGATAAAACACCCTTGTGCCTATGGTAGGACTAAATGACAGCCTGCTGCAGGCCGTGTGGAAATACTTAATCCATGCAGGACAGCAGCCAGTTTTAAATGATACTCAGATAAAACATTTTGGAACACCAGCTCTGAAACATATGGTCTAGAAGCATTGATAGATGATTTACAGGATCACATAAAGTACTGTTTCCCTTGAAAAAAAATTTATTCAGATTGTAATCTCAGCTCTTCTGGGCAGTTATGCAGTGAGTAGTTAACACTCTTCAGTCATGCAGTGAGTGATTTGGGACTTCCTGTTTCTTAGCTGAGAAATGGCTTGAATAGAGTATTGAGTACAAGCCAAGGTCTATCTTCCTACCTGCCTTGTCATGCTGAGGAGAAGAGGAGGGACAAGGTTTGTGGTATCCATGGAGATGCTTGAGTTTTGCTCAGAGATGTTAGCAGAGATTTTTCACCTTTCACTGGTTCTGTGAGAGAGAAATGCATTGGACTTGATGGGTGGTAACAAAGTTATCTTACACTCTTTACATTCTTATTAGGCAGATAGCTGTGAGCTGAGGGAGACTGGGCAGGTGAGGAGAGCTGGCCAAAAGGACATGATTCAGAGTTAACACATGGTGTCAGCTCTAAGCAGACAAGTGAACTGCTTGGAGGAACAGGACTGGAACAGATTTCAGGTCACTTTTCTTTGATATGAAACCCCTACTAACCCAGGGTGATAATGTCAGTACAGGAATTCATCACTGTACTGTAATGCACGAGGTGATGGAGAGAACCCCTTGACAGTGGATGTGTGCTGAGCACAATCTGCTTGCAGATCACCATGTGGGACCTGGCCAGTGGGAAGCTGCTGCGATCAATAACAGATGCCCACCCTCCAGGAACAGCCATTTTGCACATCAAGGTAATAAACACTAAATGTACTACTTCTATCCCAGTTTTGTTCAGTCAGGTGTGATGACTTTCCTTGTGCAGTACTTTTAGATTTTAGATGAGAGCAGCTACCTATGGCAGTGGTATCCAGAGATGAGAAAAATGAGCAGAAATTCTATTTTAAAATGAAACTGAGTATACTGACATAATAGTTTTGGCTGTGAGTTGTACTGTAACAAACAACAGTTGTCTGTTATAACTCCTCTCTGATGCCAAAATGTATGAAGAATTAGTTGTTAGAACACATTTCTCTAAAACTTGCAGTGTTTTGACCTGAGTACATGACTTGCCAACTTTCAACTTAAAAGAATCTGAGCTGTAAAAAGTAGCTTCTGTAAGCAATTTTTCAAATAGCTTGTTGGGAATGTTTTGGGTTGAAAGAGAAATTATCCATGCTTCTTGTTCAGCATAGTGTTGTTGTTATACACAGAAAATCGTATCAGAGTTTGTGCCTGGCTTTGTTTTACATGATCTCAGATGTTTGTGGGCTTACAGATTCTGGATTGCAAACACCTCCAGAAGTGTCCCCAGCTGAGACTGTAATCCTTTATTGTCTGAATTATTTGGTATCATTAGAAGTTCAGGATGTTTCTGATTTGGGTCTGTCAGTAACTGCAGCCCATCCACCAGCTCTGGCCCCAGCCCACGGGCTTGAGGCTGAGTGCCCTCCTAGAGGCAGCTCAGGTTTTGATGTGCTGTAGTTCTGAGCTGCAGCATAAAGTAGTGGGGCTTTGGTACCAAAATCTGCAACAGGACTTGCTGGGGAAATGAAGGTGGAACACAAACCTTGCTTTTCTTGCACGTCATAAACAATCCCAGTAATTGCCTCAACTTGGTATGTTAAAAATGTCTGTCCCTAGGTGCACTCCTTGAACTCTGTTAGTACTGCCATAGCATGTATTTTTATAGCCATTTTTGGTAGTTTATTTCTTAGGGCCATTTTAATCTCGTTTTCTGCTCAGTTTACAGATGATCCAACACTTGCAATCTGCAATGACAGCGGAGGCTCCGTCTTTGAACTGTCATTTAAGTAAGACAATAATCTGTTCAGAGAATGTAGAAGAAACCAATTCTGGGTCATCATTTCTAAAACCTAGGGAGTAAAAAACCCATTGAAACCAATAAAACTACTGCCTGAATGTTGAAGGTGTAATTTAGGGCTGCAGTGTAATTTCTCAGCTGAAGTAAGATGCTGCGTGGCAGTACAATAGCCAAAGAGTAGCCTTAGCTGTTAAGGTGTCACTGTATTGTCCAGAATTTGGCGCTCCTTGTCTGCTCTTGGTAGCTGTCACAAAAGTGCTGCCTCTTGTTTTTCCTTGGCTCATTAGTGAGAGCTGTCCTGCAGTAGCTGCTTGTTTTGCTCTTGGCCTCTTCAAGAGGGACAAGGAAGAAGGATTGACAGTCAATCTGATCAAGTCCAGGAATTTCCCAAACCTTATTGTCAGATAAGATCTTACGGAATTCTTAAGAATGTATCTGAGCAGCTGTATGGGATTACCTTTAGTGGCACAACAGAACTGATCCCTGGAGCTGTGCAAGGGACTTTTTAGAAGGAGTGTTTATGAAGGATCAGTCCTGAGCTTGTTGGGCTTCCACCAAGCTGATCTCTGCTCTTTGCAGGAGGGTTATGGGAGTGAGGACGTGCGAGTCTCGGTGTCTCTTCAGTGGCTCCAAGGGGGAAGTTTGCTGTATTGAGCCATTACATGCAAAGGTTGATTTGAGAGACCATCCAATCACCCAGTATTCACTGCTGGCCATGGCCTCCCTCACTAAGGTAACTTGCTGCTTGCAGGGGGCTTGATGTGAGAGATCACAAAGGAGTTCTCTGCTGTATACTCAGATGTTTTATTTTGCCTTCTTGCTTTCCTTGAAGATCCTGGTTATTGGTCTGAAGCCATCTCTGAAAGTGTGGATGACCTTTCCCTATGGTCGTGTGAGTAATAAAGCCAAACAGGTGCTTTTTGGGCTATGGCTACAAACATTTTCTTGGAGGGAAGGACATGAGGTCAGGAACAAGTGTTTGGTACCTCTGCCTTCCACAGCACTGTGGAATTGCAGTGATCATCTGTGGGTCTGATGTGTGGAGACTGTGACAGAGAGGAGATGAAGAAGGCTGCTTCCAGCTGTAGTTCTGTGAAGGTGCTGATTTTCTCAGATAAGCAGGAGGGAGTCCCTCAGCTTTTTGTCTTTGCTGCTGTGGTCTGGATGCACCCATAGATGGGATGTCAACCTGATTATGGCTACCATCACCTTGGACTGGGGCCAGTGTTTTATATCAGAACCATACAACAGACCCCTTAATTACAGGGACAGGAACCAAGAGGAATTTGAGCATTAAATAGTCTTCTAAACTCTTCATTATTCACTTTCACTGGTCAATGGCATAATTCCTCTTGGAAAAGCAGCAGGGGGCAGATGTGGGATAGGTTATGTTAGGAGAATGGAGGCAAGGGAGATATCAAGCTGCAGCTTGTTGTAGTCCATGTATGGGATTGGATCTACCCTGGGCAGCTTGGACACCAGTGGTGTTCTGCCTGGATGCCCATTTCGCCAAGGGCACACACTGCTCCCAAACGTGTGGCTGGACCAAAGGGCACACACTGCTGCCAGGAATTTGCTTTGCAGCCACTGTGTGTACCAGGCACAGTCAGAAGTGAGAAGCAGCTGATGAGCCATGTGTCCTGGAGCTGAGGGTCTGCCTGCTGTGCCTTAACCACTGGCTGTGCTTTTTGTGTGACAGATGGACCCTTCGAGTGTCCCTCTGCTGGCGTGGCACTTCGTGGCTGTGCAGAACTCGGTGAACCCCATGCTTGCCTTCTGTCGAGGAGATGTCGTGTACTTTCTTCTGGTGAGCCCGGGCTGTTCTGTGCTGCTTTCAAGTGGTCACATTTCATCCACACATTCAGGGATTGAGTCTATCTCAGTGACAGTTTGATAGCTGAGCATGCTGGGAACAGCTGCAGTTTCCCTCTGGCTTGGGAAAACCAGCCTGGTGGTCACTGCTCTTCGGCTGCAGTGATGCCTTTGCCTGGAGGCATGAGATTTATCTGTTCCTAAAGTATTGATTTGCAGTGTGTTTCTACTGGAGGTAGAAGTGTGTGGATTGTTTTCAGGGAGAGCATGTGAATTTGAGATAACATCTTAGTTTTTGCTTTAAAACATGAGTCTGGAAAAAAATTGTATAAAACACTAAGAAAAGAGCTTTCAGTCCTGTTGGTTGTAACTTGAGGGCATGGTGCTCATCCTGTTTAGATCTGCAACAGTTACACATGCAGATGTGGTTGTTTGGAGACAATTCCATGCTGATTTCAGTAGGAGAGCAATACCAAGGCTTCTGAAAATCTGGCACTTTGGCTTTGGAGTGCTAAGTTTGTTTCCCAGCTCTGCTGTCACATTGGACCTTAAGGTTTGTTTAAGCACCCAGACGTGTTGTCTGGATTGAATCCTCTTTCTCCTCTATCAACTCCCCTGGTAAAACTGGGAGAAAGAAAGGGTGCATGATTAAACTTGCCTTGCTGAGATGCTTTTCTTGGGGAGCTCAAGATTCCTGGAGTCAGTGTGGTGCCCTGTGGGAACTGAGAGGCTGAACTGAAGGAAGTCTTTTGAGTCTGAGTCAGCCTTGTCCAATTTCTCTTTTAGGTCAAGAGGGATGACAGTGGTGCAATACATGTCACAAAGCAGAGGCAGCTTCACCTGCACTATGATCTCATCAACTTTACTGTAAGTCTCAGTACTACAGAAGGGTTACATTTTTTTGGCACTAGTTTTCTTGTAAATGTATCTCAGTAACCCTTAGTTCTGTGCTCTTGGCTGTGTTTATCTGGTGGTAACTAACTGAAAATGTCCTTATACTTGGGACTCTGTGGAAAACCAGCAGAGTGTGATAACCACCTGCGAACGGGGGTGTAGTTGTCTTGGCTTTGACACCTCTGGATAGAAAGTGTGCTGGAGCATAAACAGTGTGCCAAAAGGACAAGAGCTCTGGTGGTTTGCCATTAGTCTGCAGCTGTTTTCTGTGAAGATTCCATGTAATTTCTCTCCAGAAGGAACCTCCTCATCTCTGCCTTTAAGTTTTGCGTGTGCACAGTTCTGATTTTGCTGTGTGTAGTAACAAAGCTACTGGCTCTCCCAGGATTCCCAGTAGGGGTACTCAGGGACACAGCCAGAGCCTGTTTCCTTGGCTCTAATGGAGATTGCATTGCTGAAATGTGGAATTTGGTGCTTTTGCAGTGGATCAACTCACGGACAGTGGTGCTCCTGGACAGCATGGAGAAGCTGCACGTTATAGACCGGCAGACTCAGGAGGAGCTGGAGACCATCGAGATCTCAGAGGTTCAGCTGGTCTACAACAGCAGCCACTTCAAGTCTCTGGCCACAGGGGGCAATGTCAGCGAGGCCTTGGTAGGCACTTGGTGGCCTGTTTGTGTTTGCAGCTGTGTTTAACATAAACCCTAAGTGGAAGCATGGAGAGAAAAAGCCTTTTGGGAGCGTCTCAGAAGTCAGACATGGTGGTCATATGAGCAGCTAACAGGCAGCTCATGGTTCCTTTTGTGTATTGCACGTTGTGAGAACTGCTCCTCCTTTACCAAGCTTTGGAGTACTCTGTCTGGCATAAAAGCTGATGTGCTTTATTCTTTTAGAGGATTTTTTACTTTATACACCACAGAGTGGAGCACTAGTTACTGGCAGTCAAAGTGCTCTTGTAGCAACTCTCACTTCAATGATTGTCTTCCCATGTGTGTGCCCTACACATTTGCTCTTGAGAAAGATATATGAAGAAGCAGATGGCAAGGGAAGGGCCCCCATAACCTTTTGGCACCTGAGGATAGAGACAGAGCCCTATTTCATCATGCCTTTGGGTAGCCAGAGCTCAGCAGCACTTGAAGCTGAGTTCACAAGCAGGAGGGAGTGACAGCAGAGCTCTTTGCTTTACTACTGGCCAGCAATCTGTGGTGTTTTCTCCAGCCTCATTTTGATTTGTGCATTACAAAGGATCTTGGAAGTGTATTTATGTTGCTTAGGAAATTTAAAAAAACCTGCCATTTTATGTGCTTGTGATTTTTCTCCCTGTAGGCACTGGTTGGAGAGAAAGCTTGTTACCAGTCCATCAGCAGCTGTGGTGGTCAGGTCTTTTACCTTGGAACTAAGGTAAGCAGGGGGAATTTTTCAATAAAAATACAGGGCATTCAGTGTTGACAGTAGCTCTTCTAGAAAAGGGAAATTTGTCTTCTGTGGAGATATGTATTGGGAAAAGGTTCTTTGTGCAGTTACGTTGTGGGGTGAAGAAAATGTGCAATAATTTGGATTTAGCCAGGGTATGGGCTGAGTAAGACATTGTCGTAGTTTCACAATATCCTGATTTGTTCTGCTCCAGGGTAAACTTAGCCTTGCTTTACTGACATCTCATCTGTCCTAAGCTTCTCAGTCTCTGTTATAAATGTGCTAGGGAATAAACAGAAGAAAATAAGACAGCAGCTAAAACTGGGCTCCAATTTATACTGCTTGAGGGTTGCTTTATTTAGTCATCTGTACTAGTGTGCTGTGGCAGGTCTGTGGGGTACTACAGGCTGCAACTGCCAGAAAATAACTTTCAATTTCTTTTTTTCTTTCCTAGTCTGTTCATGTCTTGACATTGAGAAGCTGGAGAGAGGTATGTTGAGAGGGAGACTCTACAGCTTAGGCCTGAATTGCTTAAATCTAGCTCAAAGAAGGGAGGGAGTATTTGTGAAGCATTTTCTGGGCACTGTGGTCAGGATTCCTGATTGCTACACAGAGCCAGTGCTGTGGAGGCACTGATTTTCATGGGGACACTGGGACTCCTGCTTGCATAAATTTCCAGGCTGAATGGAGACCCTGTTCTCCCAAACAAGGCATCATGCCTTGCTCTGTGTCAGCTTTTGTTAGTGCAATACATGACTTAGGAAGAGTGTGTGATGCAAGCCTGCTGTCTGCCACATGAGATCCAGCAGTGAAAGAGAACCTGATTCACTGGAGTTTGTCTCCAGCTACTGCAGGTGCTGCATCATACAATCCATCAAAGACTACCTAAAAAGTTCATAGGATTTTAGGTCCTTGTTGGTTGAAATTTGTTCTGGAACATAATTTCTTTGACAGCTGAAACCCCATCAATGCCCACACTAAAATTCTTAGTGATGTATTTAGATCTGTTCCTGTGGTGTACTTTTCACTTGAATCAAGCAGCTGGTTTCCTTTCTGCATCACCACTTTGCAGTATGTTTACTCAATGTGTGCGTGTTCTCTCTCAGGTTTTGTTTTGCAAGGCTAAGCAGAGCTCTTTCAGCTCTCTCTTGTGAGATTACCTTCCCATTCCTTTCTTTATTTGTAGTCCCTGTTCTCTGTGTGTCCCGTGTGCTCAGTTTCTTGGGCAAGGGAACACAGTTGGCCACATATTGCTCTGGGTAAGGTCTTACAAGTGACACGCACAATGTCACTCCTCCTTCACAGTCTCTGCTAGATGTGTCATTTCTCATGCATCCTTGGATCTCATTTTTCTGTTCCTTTGGCTGTGTGATGTCAGTGACTTGGGCACTCTGGAGATTCACTGGTGCCCCGTAGCCAAACTGGTTTCTGCTGGAAGTTGCTTCTGCTGTTGGTTAGCATCATTCTTCTATTACCAGCTTCAGGGACACATCTCTCATGTCTATCTGTTCTTCTGTCTCACCTCATGTGCTACCAGTTGGTCTCAGCAAACTTTAGTAGTAAATTCAGCTTATGCCTCTATAAGTAGAAGGCTTTAATGAATCAAGAGTCAGCTTCTAGACTGATTCCCAAGGAGATCTGGTAGCCATTTCTTTGCAGTCTCATGTTTCTCCTTTAAGCAGTGACGTTCACCATTTTTCCTCTTGCTTAGGTTGCTTTAGGGCTCTTGTCCCCATCTATGGTTATAAACTCCTTCAACTCCTTCACGTGACATTGTATCAGGACCTTTAATAGGATATGAACAGTTGAGCTCTGAGCTTTTATTTACCAAGATTGCTTCTCTCCGCTGGTTTTGTCTCCTGCATTCACCACTGAATTTGGTTTAGTAAGCTGTAATGAAGAGTCCTATTCTGATCCATGGTTTCAGGTACAGATTTTCCTGGGATCCAGAGGTCAAACACAATTTGTGCTCTGAGACAACCCTTTTCTAAATTACTATATGGTTTCTGCTGTGTTGTAGTTGTGCCTCTTTATCATAGGGGACTTAACCGAGAGTTTGAATTGTGTGTGTGGTGATTAGGGTGAAGCTGAGAGTTAGTTCTTGCTGCAGGACAGGATACTGGACTGAGACCTGGAATCTCTCTTCTCTCAAACAGTTCTTTGACACTGATCTATCATACCAAGGCCAGTGGTGCTCAACCTTGGATGTTGATAGTTCCTTAAAGGAGAAAATACTTGTGACTTGTGATCTGCTTCACAGCTTCTCTGTGAGCTCAGGAGAAAATAGGAGGTAGGATGAGTACACACTTTGCTGAAAGCATGGCAGAGTTGCTCACTCCAAGCTGATGTGCTCCAAGGGATAAGGCAAGGATGGGGAATGGAAAATTTTTATCCTTTGTTTATCAGACAGTCAGTAGTGCTGGGGGTCTCCATCCATCAAGCATCTGACTTAAAATGTCCCCTCATAGGGACTTGATGTACTGGGGCCTGACATTTTTTAGTCCAGCAGAAAATGTCCATTTGAGAGAACCTCTTTGAGGTCGTGTCCTTTACTGCAGTGTGGTGAGAGCTTCTGAGGTGTCTTGTTACCTTGCTGTCAGGAACCATGACCCTCTGCTGGAAAATGCCAGTCATAAAGGGGAGGGAATCATCTTTTCTGTAGTTCTGAGGTCCAGTATTCCTTGTTATTTTAGAGAGTTGACCACCTTCTGAAACAAGAATGTCTCACAGATGCCCTGGCTCTTGCATGGTCCTTTTATGAAGGTAAAGCAAAGGCTGTTGTAGGTAAGTTTGGGCTTGTTTGCTTTTAACTGAAACCTCTAGGGATAGTTTTAAATATTTGCATATACAGGAATCACTTTTTAGGGGGAGAAATTGAATTGGAGAAAATAGGTTGTGTTACTTTGAGTTTGGCAGAAGCAACCTTAATATGGAGTAGTTTGATTTTTTGAATGTTTTTCTAACCATGGTCCCTTTAGCAACTTGCTGGTTTCAAATGAAAGGCTTGATCTGTGTGACTCCATCCTGTTGTCACTTTGCCATGAAGAAAGTTGAATATCCAACCTGCTAAAATATTCCTGAAGGCCATGCATGACCTGTAGGTGCCTTTCAGTGTGATTCTCTGTCAGCTCTGCCAAGCAGGTGCTTTGATCTAAGTCTCTCCCTTGACTGTACAAGGAACTTAAAGAACCACTCTGGCTTTTGCCACCACATTTCCTCCAAAGAAGGTTGGTTAAGAAGTATGTTACATATGCCAGAAACTGCCACTTATGTGGTCAGATTTGTACTGGACACGTTGATTTTATGGCAGATAATTTCTGATGGCTTTGACAGATGAGATGCAAGTTCCCAGGACAGGATCCTGCTGTGAAATTCTGGTATACAAAGACATGTTCTGTTTTGATGCATAGATAAAGTACAATAAAGCAGATACTAATGCTTTGAATAACGAAAAACTGTGTTTTTGAGTTGGCATTTATGAT
Organism: Phylloscopus trochilus trochilus; assembly: GCA_016584745.2. Classification (NCBI taxonomy): domain Eukaryota; kingdom Metazoa; phylum Chordata; class Aves; order Passeriformes; family Phylloscopidae; genus Phylloscopus; species Phylloscopus trochilus. The sequence goes on from WQNJ02000094.1 coordinate 1,167,982, forward strand.
ATTTTCCCCTTTTAGTGCACTTTATTCAGCTTCTTTGCATCAAGACCTCCTCCAGCAATTACCTTCATGTACAGTCTTTGACAGCTCCCCATTAATTGTTCTCTCAGTGTTAAAGAGCACTCGGAACTGTTCTTGCCAATCCTGTGCTGGAACAGTCTTTAAGTGAGGAGTACAAATCTTTTGGAAGAAGAGGGGGCTAAAAGTAGAGCACAAGATTATGTGTGTACATATCCTGACCTCTGCATCTCAAGGGTTGTTGCGTTAGTATCTGAACCCTGGAGCTTTTTTATTTCTACTGGTAGCTTAGATGAGAAAAGCATTGTTTTTCACCCCACTCCTTCATTCTTTCTAGGCTTGACTGGGGACACGAACAAGAGGAAAGCAGTCATTGCTGACAGAGTGAGTCCCTGAGCTCTTCCCAACTGGATTTTCATGTGTGCCTGTGTGATACTCTGTTCCTGAGAGGAATGGCTTCTGTCCTCCATCAGTTAATCCAACTAACTCTAGAACATGTACATGTTCCTCTCTTGCTAAAATTGGGAGCAGAATTTTAGAAAAAACTTGGAAATACCGATTGGGTAGAGGTGGGCATATAATCTGCAGCATTAAGAATCCAGAAGGAGACATTATCATCCAGGCCTGGAGATCTCTGATCCCCTCACAGAGAAACGTTTTGTGTAGGTAACTCTGGAGTTCCCTGACCTTTGTTTGGCAGGTGTCCATCAGTATGTGACTTGCTGATTTTCAGGTTGGAAATTCTGCTCAGTGTTTGTGTGGACATGGAATAGCTGTGCTCTGTTCTTATTATATTTGCAGGTAGCTATGTTTTGATGTGTAATATACTTTAACTTAAACTTTAGGTAAAGTCGTGGCCCAGATGAACCTTGTGCTTCAGGATGTGTTCACCAGCCTGCACACTGGCTGTTGGGCTGGCTGCCCAGCTCCATGGCCACTTAAAGTTAGTGTAGGCCTTCAGTGTCCCTCTGGGCACTTCTCTGCCATTGTCACACCACTATCTCTTGACAGCCTCTTCCCTCTGCTCCTTCCTGCTCACAGCACTTCATACCCAAAATGGGACAGCAGAGTTTACAGTGCTGCCGACCCCCAAGCCAGTCTGAAATGTGCTACTAAGCAAGGCCTCAGTATAGGATTTGAATGAGTTTTCTTATTTATTGTAATTCAGATGGTTGAAATCCTTCTCCATTATACTGATCGGACTCTGAAGAAATGTCCTGACCAAGGAAAAATCCAGGTTATGGAGCAGCACTTTCAGGTATGGTGCTCCAGAGCACTCTTGTAGAAATCTTTTGGCTTTTTTAATTAACTTTATTTTACTGCAAACATTACTTGTCTATTTTTGCGACAACCTTGCTGTGGTTCAGCTCAACTCTCACCTCTTGTGTGTACTCATGAAATCAGGACTTGGATATAGTGGGTGGCAGAGCAAAACCCGTGTGCTCTGCAGGAGTGTCAGCAGAGCTTTTTTCCATATGCATTGGCATATGGAAAACCTGTAACTGTGCCAGCAACCAGCTGAGTCAGATACCTCATTGTTTCTGCTCTGTGTTGGCCAGGCTGCATTTCATGCTTTGCAGGATGTGCTGCTTGGCAGGATTTTTGCCAGCCAGTCCCTACAACTTTGTTGTGTTTGTTCCCTAGGATGTGGTGCCTGTCATTGTGGATTACTGTCTCCTGCTGCAGCGCATGTAAGTCTGGGCTTGCAGGCCTGTCCCCCAGGGCAGACCTCAGCACCCCAGGTAGCCCCCAATGCTATTTCCTGTGGCACCACATGATGTAGAGGAATTGCATCTCATCATTCCATAGCACATGTCACATCAGAGTTCAGAGGAGTGCCTAAAAACCAGTACCAAAGTCAGCAACTCAGGACTCACACAAATCCATCTCTTAAATTTGCATTGATGTGTTGAGGGAGAAAAGTTGCTTCGAACCAAGAACCTGCCTTGATAGATTTTCCTGTCATCCTCATCACTTCCCTCCATAGTGCTAAACATAACATGATAAAAGCATAAGAGGTCTAGCATGCTCTAATTCTTCAAAATACTTGTCTTCACGTATGCAAGATACCAAGTTTGATATTAATTTCTTATCTAAGTTACTGAATTCAGGCCATGTCTCATCGTTATTTAATTCATCAGTTGGCCACATTTTTTCTGAGAATCTCTTTGGATTTTAGAAGCAATGACCCTTTGCCAGTTAGCTCCTGCCAGTTTTTCAATACTACACCTAAAGGGCTATCTCTCAGGATATTATTATTATTCTCACAGGAGAATACACATCCCATGTCTTAATACTTATGTGTAAGGAAATCTGCAAAAACTAAAATAAGGGAGAGAGAGCAAGAACAAGTAAGATATGGGTTTGGAACTCAAGGTCTTGGGAATGAGAGCTAACCTACTGTGCCACTGCTGGCCCCAGGCCAAAACTCACTAGCTGTGGTGCTAAAACTCTGCTCTTTCAGAGAGCCTTCCTCTCTTACCACTAGTGGATGAGACCAAGAGAGACAAACGTAAAAGCAGCTCTGGACCCACTGGGATTCTTCCAGACTAAACAAAACTGTAAGAGATCTCTTAACACCTAACTCAGGTGCTAAAACAAACAAAAACCACTTTTATTCAATTACTGACGTCCCTCTGTGCCAGATCCAAGGATTCTTGGGCTCTGATACCCTCTGGACCCCAGTTGGGGGCCCTCTAGGAGTGGAGTGCTGGTGACAGTGTGGGCAGGAGCTGGGTTTTCCTCTGCTCCAGTTGTTTTTCAGGTGCCTTGCCATCCCCAGGGAGTTGCCAAAAACTTATGCCTTGAGAGGCTGCCTAGAACAGAGGCTAGACAGTGTTAAGGGAATAAAGTAGGTATTTATTAAAAAGGCCTTCAAAGGATTCACCTTGGGCAGTACAGGATCCTGGCTGTGGCTCTACCCAAAATGGACAATCAGTTATGAGTTCTCACACTTCTATAAGTTTTGGTCCTTTTACATATTGGGGTAATTGTCCAATTACAGCTTCAGGTTATGAAGTCCCATCCTCCCAGATCTGTTCTCCTCAGTTCTGTTTATACTTTTGTTTTTTGTTTATACTGTTTATACTTTTGGGGCCTGAAGCTGCAAGGGTGTCCTTGGTTCTCAGGCCGGTTTAGTTAGAGAAAACAAGTTAAACTTGTTTGGTCTAACTAAACTGTGAAGAAAACTTGCTAACACTTTACATGAAGTTCAGAGTTATATACCAATGCAGTACAAAATCTGAAAAATGTCAAAACTAAAACTTAAGGCATCACTAACAGCACTTTTTTTGCTGGAACATCCATAGCTGATTTATGCTGTGTAACTTCTCAGTACAGGAGCCGAACAGGGCATTCAGTTCCTGAGCCTGGGAAATACAGAGAAAATGGAGTTTAATTTGGAGCCCTTGGAAAGTAGATAAGCAAGGAGATTTTAATAAAATTATTTGATAACTAAACTACTCCTTTCTCCTAGGGATCTATTATTTAACCAGATATATGACAAGATGAGTGAGAACTCTGTAGCCAAAGGCATCTTTCTGGAGTGCTTGGAGCCATATATCTTGAGTGATAAGCTGATGGGAATCACAGCTCAAGTGATGAAAGATTTGCTGCTTCACTTCCAAGACAAGAACAGGTTGGAAAACTTGGAAGCCTGCATTGTGCATATGGATATCACCAGTTTAGACATACAGCAGGTGAGTGGTTGTACTGCCTGCTGTATTGAGCTCCTCTGAATAAATCAGCAGTTACAGCATCTTGTGCTTCTAAGCATAGCATGGCATATGGGGTTTCCCTGTGTCCCTGGGATCCAGTTCAGTGCTTTGGGAATTGTACAGTGTGGTTGTGTTTTGCTCCCTGACTTTTTTTGTCCTGGCATAGGTTAATGCATCAGCAGCTGAATGTGATGAAAAATCCTTCAGGATTATCCCCAATCACTCTTTCCCATTTTGAGTACCTTACCTGACATCAAAAGCTGCAGGAGCACAGCAAGCTGGAATTGTGTTTGTCAGCTTGGGTGCTTGGTTTTGCACAACAGTGGAGCAGGGAGGTGTTCCTGCTCAGCAGTCCTGTTTTCTGATGGCATGGCTTTCCATTTCAAGGGTGAAGCTGCTTGAAAACTTGATGTTACGATTCACTAACCCAACCAAACTACTGCAAGCAAGATTTTTGAAGAACTGGATTTTTAAAATTTAATTCTTTAGCCTCATAAGAATGTTAGAATCTAGACAGTTAGATTCCATGCTTGCTGCATGAGCCATAAGTTGGACACTCCTTTGAGGGGTTTGGGGTTTTCACAGAGACTGGTTCTGAAAGCAGAAATTCTCATTCTGCTTTAAGTTGTACTCTTGATGATGGAAGTGCAAGGACAGGGCCTGGGGAGTGAGAAAACTGTGAGCTAGGAGCAGCTGTGTGCTTTGCTGCCTTGCAGGTGGTTCTCCTGTGCTGGGAAAACCGCCTGTACGATGCCATGATCTACGTCTACAACAGCGGCATGAACGACTTCATCAGTCCCATGGAGGTAGGAGAAGTGCTCCTGCAGGGGGGGTTACTGGGATGTTCAGCACTCATTCTTCCTGAGACACAGCATTTCAAATCCAAAGCCTTATTTCATTCTCTGTATTCTGTGTTCTTGCTCATTTCCATGTCAAGTGGGAAATTGTGTGATATGTGCTGTTTATTTGACTGGATGCAGTAGAGGAGAGAAGTAATTTGTAATTACTGTGCTTCAGACCACCCAATTCCCTGCTGAGGCAGAAATCCTCTGCAGAGTTAAGGCAGAAAGTATAGTCATGTTAACAAAATAAAAAGGAAAATCAGCAGAAGATAATAACATGATTTTTTAAGGAGACTGCATGCACACAATTCATACAAAAGGCCAGAAACAGCCCTTGCTCGTGGCAGGCCTTGTTTTGAGCACTTGGAAGAGATCTCTCAGCAGGAAGCACAGGACTCACTGTAAGGCTGTCTCTGAAGGCCTCGTTGATTCTGCTGGTTATTCTGGAGATGTGCCAATGGCTCTATAACCCCAATGTGCTTCACCATGGAAGCACTGCTGGTGTGTTCTCAGTAGTGCTGAAATAGAGAGCTGGGACCATTGAAATGGGAAAATCTTCACCTGCCTAAGTTTTAGCAGCTATAATCTCATTTGATTTTTCTAAGGAAGGAGGCTCTTTAGGTGGTCATAATTTTAAAAAGGACTTTGAAAAACTGAATAATAGCTCTATGAGTACAAATAACTTTGCTTTCTAGAGGCAAGTGTTTAGACAAGTTCTCATTCTACATGCCCAGACTAGGCTCTGGTGACCCTGCTGAGTGGATGGAAGGTTTGTTTAGTGACAGGATATACTGGAACAGGATGTGGGGCTGGTGGGTTATGCTCTGACTGACCTCTGGGCCTGCTGAACATTGCTTTGGTTTACTGTGGCCTGTCCTTCGGGTTAGAGCTGATTAAAAGAAAGCTTTTTTATTCATAAAATCAGCTGTAAAAAGCATCTTTTGCCATGTGGAGTCCTCTGTGCCTTTTAATTAGAAGGCATGGTGATAAACAGTTTCTGTGGAAGACACCCCACTGATCTCTGCTTTAAAACCACACAGGTTCTTTGCTTTGAGCTTTCCAGCTGCTTGAGCTCTGCCTTTTTTCTTGTTACAGAAGCTGTTCAAAGTCATTGCTCCTCCACTGAATGCTGGAAAGTCTCTCACAGGTACAGAATGTTTTCCCTTTGAAGATTTCTGGTTTTGATACTTGATATTTTGAATATCCCTAGTCACTTTGAATGAAGAGATGCAAAAGGGAATACATACCCAAGATAAAGGTCTTGCAGAATAGAAGAGTGTTCTAGTACTATTTACTGTGTGTGAAGCTGCTCAACTTTGTATAATAAACTCTGTGTGTGGGAGAAGAACTGCATCTCTGTCTCTTGGCTTGTGAAGAAAGGGTGACAAATAATTTTTGTTTTGTAGATGAGCAGGTGGTGATGGGCAACAAGCTGCTTGTGTATATAAGGTAAGGTCCTTCAGAAAGTGTGAGGTGTTGCCTAGTGGTGGCACCAGATTTTACACTTGCTGTCGTTGCAGAACCTTATTGGGAGTTTCAGGTTCTGAAAGATTGTATAAAAGAGCAGTGGGTACTCCCTACATCTCACTTAAATGTACAGTCCCTTCCTGTTGCACATGGTGTGCATGAATAGGAGGGATTGAGTTGGAGGCTTAGAGCCCAAGTTACTGCTGATGTACATTTTTAATTTCATAATTTGGTTTTGTTGTGTGTGAGACACAGAGCTCCTTGACCAAGGGCTCTGTAGCCTCATGTTTTGTAGCAAGCCAGGTTCTGCCCTGCCTTTTGGGATAGCTGTGCTCAGCTGCTCCTTGCTGGGTTCCCTGTCATTTGCAGGAGCTTGCACAGGAGGGATTCATTAGTGAATTCCTCTTTCTGGAGTCTATGCAAGATTGTGAAGTTAGCTTCTGCATTACTCCAGCTTCCTAAAATGGCAAATTTTGTGAGAGATACTGAGTTTTCCCATTACTTTCCTGCTGTGGAATGACTGCAGATGCATGCAGTGTGTTGGCTCAATGTGTATTAACAGCAGTGTTGCCTGGGATGCTTCTTGCTTTCATGATTTACAAAAGAAATTGGTTTGCCTTGTGTTAAGAGTGTCCTGAAAATTAAGTCAGAAAATGAACAATTCTCAATGTCTTCAATGTCAGGTGTATTAAAATGCCTTTCCCCTCCTTTTCTGTAGCTGCTGCTTGGCAGGCCGTGCATATCCATTGGGTGATATTCCTGAAGATCTGGTACCTTTGGTGAAAAATCAGGTGAGAAACCTCTTGCAAGGCAACTTTCCCATCTGAGGTTTTTAGAAGAAGCTGCATATATCTTACTTCATGGGTTTCCAAGGGAAAACTATTATCAGTCTGATAACTGTATCTTGGTGATACGAGCATATCCCACTGTAATTACAAAACTAGTTTTTAATGGATGAAATCAAACAGTTGTTGCAGTCTGAACATTTAAATGTAATATTTTTCTTTCAATTGTAAGTTGGGGTGTGGGAACAGAGAGTTCTCAGTGATTGGGTTTTTTTGCCTTGTTCTTTACCACAGTTACCAGAAATGTATAGCTGCTTCTTCTTTGTAAATTTAATGTGTCAAATATGGGAGGGTCTTCCCTGTTTTCAAATGCGTGTGACATGGGGTTGACCCTGGGGAGAGAAGTCTCTAAGTAGCTCTTGGTTGTAGATTTCTTGAAGGCTTTTGACTCCTTTGAACTAATCTGACAATTTCTTGAAACAGAGGATGTCCCTGATCATCACTTTTTGTGCTCACAAAACTTCTTCCTGAGTTTCTGGCTGGTTTTACAACAATTTTTTTTTGTGTGTGTTTTTAGCATTTCACTTCACTTTCAGGGCTGCAGTGAGAGGAAGTGCTTTTTCTTTTGCACTTTGCAGTACAACAGAACAGCCAGTTTTTGAATGTGGGGTGGGTTTTTGTTTGTGGTTTTTCTGTGTTTGGATTTTGTTTCCTACTCCAGAACCTGTAGCTGTATGTATGTGGTAGCTCTGGGTTCCTGCAGCCCCTTTCCTCCGAGGCTGTGCAAACCAGTCCACTCCACCTTGCTGGGCCAAGCTCTGGCTGTTGCCCTCTCCCAAGGTTGTTGGGTTGTCCCCTGCTCAGGCTCTGAGGGGAAGCAGGAGCCCAGTCAGCAGCAGCAGCCCTGGGAAGAGCCTTCAGCCTCTCCTTTCTGTGGTTCCTGGTGTGTTCCTGAGAGCTGGGTTTAAGTAACACCTTCTTGTCTGGTGGGTTTGTTTTGTTTTCTTAAGCATTCCTAGCTGCCAGGGATTGAGGAGGCCAGCAGGGAAAGTGTGGATCTGAAAGGCAAGCTGCTAATTCCTGCTGGATTCACTGCCACTGTGCTGACAGAAAATTAACTCAGAACAGGAGTAAATGAGGGAATATGATACTTGGAGAGGGTGGCTGGGAGAGCACATGGCCTGTCAGGTGTCCGTGGGATCCCAGTGTGTACCCAGCACGTATTTCTGAGTGCTGCTCCAGCCTGGAGCTGCCTGCTCCCTTCCTGCTGGCAGCCAGCTCTGCTGTGAGCCTGGCTGAGACACCTGCACTTGGCCCTGTCCTCTTGGTTCCCTGGGATGGTCTGGACACCTCTGTCAGGGGTTCAGTAAAGGGAGTTTATTTTGGAAGATGCCCTCAAATTTCATGAACTGCAAAGTCAGTGGAAGAGGCAGAGTTGAAAAGCACCTCAGTGAGTCTTTGCAGTGCCAAAAGCTTTGTGCCTCACAGTGAGGGGACAGATTGACTGGCTCTTCCCAAGTGAATTGCTGACAAGGAGAGGAGCTGTGCCCTGGATAAGGAGGAGTTGCACAACTTCTCAGGAAAGCTGCCAGGAAGGACGGGGTGGGGGGGGAGTTTTCTGATTTCACACGCTTCTGTCTGCAAGTATAAATAAGCCTTTATTTTAGTTTGATCTTAAATTTTGATTGATCTTAAATTGGTTGGTGAATCTAAGGAGGGCTGACAAGCAACAGAAAATGCACTCAAATAAGAACTGATGGACTCCTGAGGGGCTTTAAGTGCAAAACAGATAATGGTGCTGCTTTCCCATGCACTTACTTGCCTTGTCCTTGCAGGTGTTTGAGTTTCTGATCCGGCTGCACTCAGCGGAGGGCTCTGTGGATGAGGAGGTGTATCCCTACGTTCGCACCCTGCTGCACTTTGACACACGGGAGTTCCTCAATGTGCTGGCTCTGGTAAGAGACCCTGGCCTTCTGGGAGGAAAGTGTAGTGCCAGCTCTCCTATCATCAGTGAGGTTCCTGTCAATAAATCCATGCTTTAGCTAAACCAGGAGCTCCTGGCTTGGGGCAAGAACGGTTCTGGTGCTTGTTCTGTAAGATATCAGAGGGAATCACAGTAGTCCTTTGTGGTCTTAAATACAGAGGGATGAACGTGACATTACACAGTGAAAGTTCTGGCAACAGAGGCTGTCTTTAAAACAGAGGTAAAACAAGAGTAATGTATCTGTAAAGTGTATTCTAGTACCTATCTGTATCTCCTGCATGGAAATCTGTCTTTTTTACTTTCCAAATTTCTAGAATTTCCTATGTCTATTTGGACCCGTTACTTTTACCTGAATGTGTAAAAACAATTGTGGTTGTTACAAAAGAGCAAATTATATCTTGGAACCTGCTGTTTAGGGATATGCAGAGAAAGGACTTAAACCAGCATTGCCTGCTTTGTGTTTGCTGTTCTGAGGGATTCTCCTTAAAGTGTCAGTGTTTTGCCTCTTGCAGACTTTTGAAGACTTTAAGAATGATAAGCAAGCTGTGGAGTATCAACAGAGAATTGTGGACATTCTTCTGAAAGTGAGTATGCCTAAAAATGATCTGTGTTTGTATCTGACTGATAGTATGCAAATGCTCTGCAGTTCAGCCTGTAATCTGGAGGAGGTGTTTCCAGTCCTGCCCTGGCTGACACCTCTGAGAAGGTGCTGGGCAGGAGCATGGATTCACCTCAGCCAAAGTTCTCAGCTGCATATTCAAAAGTGATGATTCATGCACTTTAAATATGCTGACAGAGAGGTCTCCTTTCCTGTAATTTCACCTGGGTGGTACTTTGTCAAATTTCTCATCTCTGCACCATTAAGCTTATTTTGATCTACTTCTCACTGAATCTACTCCTTGAATCCTTCTGAGCAGGTAAAAAGTTCCCAGGTATCCTGTGCTAGGCAGGGTGCCACTGCTTTTCTGCTGAATCCCTGCTCCCTGTGCCTGTAAGTGCTATGTTTGGGATGCAGCATTTCCAGGATGACAGGCCTATCTTTAGCTTAGGAGAGAAGAGCAATGTCAGTTATCAGCCTGGTGCTCTGGAAATCACTTGTCATCCCCAGCCCCTGTTCCCCACAATGGATGTTCCCATTAAAAGCTCTCGCTGCCAAGCACCGTTTGCTTTCCCCTCCAAGCTGTCACCATTAATCATGAGTGACTCCACTTGGAAGCTGTTTATGTATAAACATACCATAAGCAGCATTTCCCTGTCCCTGTCATCACTGATAGATGAGACAAGGGCACACTGAGTGACTTGGGTGGCAGTGCTGCTGCAGTGGCCTGAGACAGTGCCACTGTGAGGGGTTTTGTGAGCCTGCCCAAGCAGGAGGTGGCTCTGGGGGATATTGTTGCCCTGTGCTGGCTCAGTCCCTCTGGTTTGTGTCCTGAGCTGCTGTTAGCAGGAGGTGGCACACTGCAGCCATGTTCCAGGGCTGCTGGGAATGTGTTCCTGCAGCAGGAGGGCAGCTTGAGAAGGGCTGCAGCATTGCATCTTCAGGCAAACAATGTGGTGTTACAAAAACTATCAGTCCTTTGGTCTGCAATCTGCTGTGCTTTTGGATAAAAGTTAAAAACTCTTGAAACTTTCAATTTAAATTTGTCATTAACAATAAAGAAAACACCTAGGAAATAGCTGTGCTTTTGAAATAGTTTGGTGAACATAGACGTTCTGCTAATGCTGATCAGAACTTTGCCAAATGTATAATCTGTGTGGCTGGCCTGCAGCCTCTGGGAAGTTGTTCTCTTCCAGGGGTGCAGTATGTTCACCTTCACATAGACCAACAAGGATCCAGTTTGTGGGAAACAAAGCTAAAATTAGTGAAACACTCCAGATATTTCAGTGAATATTTTTTATGGTGTTAGGTAGTGCTGTTTTGACTAGGCTTCTGTAAGAAGTAGCCTTTTGAGACAGAAAATGAAAACTGAAAAAGAATGATTACATTAGCTGGTGTCTCAAGCAGAGCTCTGCTTGATTCTCTAATGTGTCTGGCCTGCCTGCCTCACTTGTGTCACAAAACCATTAGCATCTCTTGGGGGTCTGGAACTCTGGGTCACGTGAAGAAATCAATTGACTCCCCCCAGCTCTGACTGAATGAGGTTATAAACTGAGCTGCTCCATGGTGAGGCTTTGCTACAGCAGTTCTTAGATCTTAGCTGACAGAGTTGTCCAGATGATGGATTTCTTCCCAACTTAAACACACTGCTCTTAGAGGGGACTTTCCAAACAGGGCCATTTCACTTTCACTTGGAGTTTAGGATTTTTTTTTTAAGCAGGACACATCAAGCTCATGTTTTATACACTAGACAGGTGAAAAGCACTTCTTGGGTTTCCAATCCCTTCTGTAGTGACTCTTAAATATTCCTTTTTTCTGTAATTTCAAGTCAGCACAGCCACAAGTTTCTCTAAATATTGTTTAGACTAATGCTAATATAATGTGAGAAAAGCTTTTCCCCAAACCTGCAGTAATTTCTTAGCTATTGGAGGAGTTCTTTGCATGCCACAGTTGAAGTGGTGAGTGCCTGGGGCTTGACATTAGGTGTTTGGGGTTGTTTTTTCCTATAATAATTATACTTAAAAAATGTGACAGCATTTCTCTGCTCGGAAGCTGTTCCATGTCCCATGATCAACACTGGCTACAGAGGCAGAGCTAAAAGTAGGTTTGGAGCCTCTTCACATCTGAAAAACAGGGGCATGCAAGAATTCTTCCCTTGAGTTTATGGTAGAGAGGTGGAGCTTCTTCAGCTTTGGGACAGAAGTGCTTTAGCAAGGACACATCCACTGCCTGTGTCTTCAGGTGACACAGCTGAATGCTGCAGAAGGGAACTTGTGTTTGACCTTCAGGATGGACTAACAGCAGGAGGTGTCTGGGGTAGGAGGAGACATGATGGCTCACAGGGATTTCTTCTTGTCCCAGTTACTTTCCCAAAGGCAGCTGCAGAGTCAATCCCTTGTGGGTTTATTTTTCCCTTTTCTCTCCAACATTTCTCAGGTCATGGTGGAGAATTCTGACTTCACCCCATCACAGGTTGGCTGTCTCTTTACCTTCCTTGCCCGGCAGCTCGCCAAGCCCAACAACACCTTGTTTGTCAACAGGACACTGTTTGACCAGGCAAGTATTCCTGAGTGTGTGCATTCCAGGCAGGATGCACCACTGCAGAAAGTGTGGCCAGTGCTGTAGACTGGAGTAGGTCTGGAGGTACTGGTGCATTATAACCAGTAATCTTGCTGGGCCATTGCTGTGGTTTCCTAGCAGCAGAGTGGAAGCGTTCAAGGCCAGGTTGGATTAAGCTCTGAGCAATCTGGTCTAGGGGAAGGTGTCCCTGCCCATGGCAGTCTGGGATAAGGGGTGTCAACTAAAATGACATTAGCGAGCTTATAGAGCACATAAATGTAGTTGGTAATTTTTAGTTCAGGTGACTCTACCTTCCCTGCTGTTTGAAAAAGGCATTTGCACCAATGCAAGTGAGTTAACTTTGTATCCTGTCTTAAGTCCCAGAAATTCCTGGGACTGAGGAGGAGGCTTCACTGGCTACAGCAGTTGTGCTGTGATGATAATAGGGATGTATGAGCACTAATAAAAATGAATTAGATGTATATATATCCTTGGTCCTAATTTAAGACTGAAGAACTCTGTGGAGGCTAAGCAGATTTGGATTAAACACTTCCATTCCACATATATTAAATTTTATGAATAACATAATTTCCTGTTTTCCTGATGAGATGGCACAGTCCAGGAGAGAGGGTCAATGTAGTGATGCCAGCTGCTTGGTGTGTAGTCTGAAGCAGAAACATGGGTTTCCCTGAGGTCTTCTATATTCCCTGGGTTCCCTAAAGTTTGGTTCTAGATCCTGGTGCAGAGTCCTGTATTTCCCTCTCAGGAGTCTTTCAGCAGTTCTCTGCTATTCCAGTGTTCCCAGTTTGGTTCCAGGACCAGGTGCATTCAGATGGCCCTGTTGTGTGGTGATTTGCTGTTGTCACTGCTGGTGCTCAGGGTGTGCTGGTCAGTTTGTGCTCCCAGCTGTGCCAGCCAGGCCTGGCTCACACCAAGCTCTCCCCCTGGCACAGGTGCTGGAGTTCCTGTGCAGCCCGGATGACGACTCCCGGCATTCCGAGAGGCAGCAGGTAAGAGCCTTGCAGGGAATGCTCCTTGGAATATCAGGCAGGGCCAGACTACGGAGCAGAATTTGGCCTTGGGAGTGAGTATGGGCTTTGGGTCACATGCCAAAGACATGGGCATGGGAATATTGGGCAGTGCTGGGCACAGCAGGAGGGAAAGGTCTCACCCCAGCATTGCCTGCAGGAGCAAGAACAGAGGCAGGAAAGTTCTCATAAGCTCATGACCTTCCTAGTTAAAGCACAATCAATTAAAAAAATCAGTCAGCCCTGTGTTCTTACCATGTTTAATGGAGCAGTGTACTTGTAGTGGCACTGGCTGTTCAGCTGCTGTTGCTGCCCTGTAAATAACTGCTGTTCAATCTCTGCAGGTCCTTTTAGAGCTGCTCCAGGCAGGAGGGATCGTGCAGTTTGAAGAGAGCCGCCTTATCCAAATGGCAGAGAAGGCTGAGTTGTGAGTTGTTGGACACAATATGTAAAAACTGCCTTTAAATCTCTTCCATAGCTCTTCTTTGGCTCCACTTTTCTTGTTTCTACTTTGCAGCCATGTTTGGGGTTATTTTCCCTGTGCATTCACATTATGCTTCATTTAAGACGTTCGCATTTAGTCCCAGGTTTTCTTTCCTGGGTGTTCTCAGAGAAAGTGTTGTTAAGAAAAGAAGGGATAGAGTTGTGGAAACCCTTCAGGAGAAATCCTGTGGGACTTGATGAGTTTTGACATCTCTGTCCTAGAGCCCAAGCTTTGTTCAGAGGTACAGTTGTATATTGGAATGCTCTACCCTTGGCAGATGGAGATGCCTGGTTGGGGTGAGACCCACAGGTGGATGTAAAAGCATGAAGGGGTCTGGAGCCACCCCCATGGTACTCGTTTTAGAATTGAGTAGGAGACAAAAACAGTACCTGGAAAGGCTGAAAACTTCCAGCATCTCCTTTAAGATGCTTTATGATTCCAGAAAGAGTCTGTCATGCCAGAGCAGAGCCAGCCAGGGAGGGCATCTTCATCCAGGCTGCGAGTTTGGGTGTTACCCAGATGAACCCACCATGCTACAAAGAACCAGAGGGAGCACAGTGGGGGGGATGTGCCATGCCTCTTCTCCTGTGTGTCCTAAAAGGAGTAACTCCATCAAATTTTTCAGATTCAATAAACATATTTTTTCTCCTTGCTTCAGAGAATTTGACAGCCAGGCCCCCCAGCTCAGCCACTTTCATCAGAACTGAAAGAGCTATAGTGTAGTATTAATTATCAGACTCTTCATTTGGTTTGACTCACATTTGATTTTATGTAAAGTCTCAAAATATTGAAGGTGTTTATTAAAATGTGAAGGTAGGAAGCTGTGTCATCACACATTGTTGAGTCATGTTCAGTGAATTTCTTCAAATTAATGTAGTGGATTGACCTAGCTTAGGGCAGAGTGTTGTGGGAACAGGGAAAATCATGTCTGACAGCAGAACCTGTGAGACCTAGTTTCATCAAGAATTGTTGTCCTCTATCCCTTGCCTCTCCCCTTAGTAACTCCACTTTCCTCTCTTCTGTGTGATAATTTCCTAGAAGAGGGAGGTTGATGGGCAGGTTGGCCTGAGGCTGGTACAACTGGCACTCCAGCACACTGGAGCCACCCAGCCCGTGTTCTGAAAATCCCCAAATAAGACACTTCTAAATGCTGCCTATCTGTTGTGCTGGCTTAGCTGAGTGATTTTCCTGACACTGGAAGTTTCCCCTCCTTTCAGCTATCAGATCTGTGAGTTCATGTATGAACGGCAGCTTCGCTATGACAAGATCATTGGCTGTTACCTGTGGGATCCCCTCAGGAAGGTGAGTAACTGCTCCTGGCCTTCCTGCCTCGTGGCCATGCAGCCTGTCCTGCTGGCCCCAGTGATTGGGCACAGCTGCCTTGCTCTTCTAGCATAATTACCTTAAAAATGTCCTTAACTGTTGAGGTTTCTTAGTTGTAGTCAAAGCTGTTTGTGTTTGTCTAGTGGAGAGGAGCTGATGTATTTTTTTAAAGTTTCAGAGTTTTCCTTTATTTTTAAATGTAGTCCTAGTACATCAAACCTGAGTGCAAGGTGGGATTTACTGCAGATGGGGCTAACTGCAGTACTTTTTTGTTTCTGCCGTTGGTCCCCACATTTCTTCCCCATGACACTCTGGCTCTCTGCCCTTATTATCTCTCTGCCATTATCTTTGGTGTGCATACCTGCCACAGTTTTTGAGGTATTCCCTTCCCTACCACCAACAGAATTTGGGATGAGAGTTTGGCAAATGTGTCCTCACTAGGTCCTTATGCTGGATCCACAGTGCTGGACATTGTGCGGGTGAAGGAGTCAGAAGAGGAGATTGTGATAGTGAGGTGGTCAAAAATCATGACACAGGAGAGCACCTGAGCTGGGGACAGTGCAGGAGAGCCTGGTCAGAGAGGAGCTCAGAGTGTGCTGGGGAAACTGAGCTACCCTCTGGCAGAATGTTCTCTCTACCCAAGTGATGCTCCTAGCTCAAGTGATGTCCTGTCCTTTTTCCCTGTGGGTGAGATGGAGACATTTCTAGTAGGGAAAGAACAATTCTCTTTGACCTTGGTGCATAGCACATTAGCATCAGGTTCCTCTTGGCTCTCTTTTCCTTGCAGTTCTTGAGGAACTCTTTATGTACAGCCTCCCTGCAGATAACTCATCCTAACCTGCTTGGAGAGGACTAGCCCCAAGGTCCTCCCAAGGCTGCTGGAAACACTCTCATTTCCTAAAGCTAGTGCTGTCAGTGGTGCTACAGAACACACTGCAGCACTTATGGGTTTGTTCCTTACAGGAAGAGGTTTTCAACTACATCCACAACATCCTGTCCATGCCTGGCTACAGTGCTGAGGAGAAGCAACTGGTGTGGCAGAAAGCTTTGGACCATATAGAGGTAGGTACAGTATATCCTGCACCCAGGGGCCCTCACCTCCTGCTAATGGCTCTGCTGGGTGCTTTTCCATCAGCACAAGTGTCCAGTGCTGAGTCACAGCTGTTGAGACAGCTCTGACGTAAGCTCAGAGCTCTCACACATTAGTGTAAGTGCCTCTCTCAGATTCAGGCTGGCTTCCTTGGCTTCCTGGTTTCAAGTGCTGCTCTTTGGATAATGGAGCCTTCTCAGGGGTGATGGGTAGCGAGTGCTGTGGAGCACGAGAGGGATCTGTTAGCAAGTTCCATCTTTGGGTTCCATCTCCTGAGCATGCAGCAGCAGCAAGGCAGGATGTGAACATCACTGACCTCACAGGCTGTGGGATCCAACTCCTTATCCTGGTTCCTCACACTGATCAGTGCATTCAGCCCTGGTGCCCTGGCACTGCTAACCTGGGGGACGATGGGATCGTCAGTTCTCTGTAAGACACAGGCTGTTGCTGGATTTCTCCAGCTAAGATTTTTTCCCATGTCTTCAGTCTCTGCCAGCTTCAGGGAATGAAGATGTCTGAAATGATTGTCCAGTCAGTAGATTGAGAGAATCTATAATATTTCTAGTTCCTATAAGGTGCTCTCAGTCCCCACCAGAGTGATCTGGAGATAAGCCAGGAGAATAATTCTGTCTGTAAAATAAGCCTTGCAGACCACACTCCTTAGCAGAAAATGACCAATGAATCTATATCCTGTGAGGCAGACAAAAAGCTAATGGGCACATCCAGAGTACTTTTAGTTTCTACCAGCATCTGCAAGTAGTGCATGACTAATGAGAAAATGGACCAAGAGGGAGAGTGATTCAAAAGGCAATGCACAAAGAAACCCGGTGAATGCAGCTGTCTGACATGTGGCTCACTGAGCTCACAGCCCCTCTCCAGAGGCACTGGCAGAGCTGTGGCACTGGTGGGGATGGTTGTGCTGGGACTGAGCAGGCCTGGCTCATTGCAACTTCATCAAAACAACTGGGGTTCCAGGCTGGGCAAGCTGCTGTCTGCTGTGCTGCTTCTTGTGTCTGATTCCTTCTTCTACTGCATCCCTGGTCCCCCAGAGAGCTGCAGGGCAGGTGATGGGCTCTGTGTGTCACCTTTCTTAGGTACTGTCACCAAGATCAGCTCTCTGATTCATTTTGGCATCTTCTGTCTTCCAGGAGTGGTAAACCATGTGGTTTAGTAGCCTGGTGGCTGCTCTGGGCTTTTGTCCTTTTCCATTGTGTTAATCCTGCTCTGAGACATTCAGAAGACTTGGAGCAGTAAATAATAGTTTACTTTGCTGGGGTGAAGCTGTGATTTCAGCTCTTAGGACAACTGCCATTTGCTGAGGTATGAATGCAGCAAACCAGCCTCTTCAGGCAAAACTAGCAGTGTCTGGAGAGGATTTCCTGCTGATTGTATGGCAGAAAGTGGGGTTTGTGATCAGTGCTACTTTTCATTTTCCCTATCATCCCACAGCCATTGTTCCTTGATGTTTATCTTTAAAAAATAAACTCTGTTCTCTTCAGTCACAGTCCTTTTCTACCCACATGCCTTGTGTCAGTACTGTCCCCTCAAGAGCTGTCTGAGCAGTACCATGTCTGCAGGTTATTCAGGCCTGGGAGAGGATAGAAACCCAAGCACCAAACGTTTTGCTGGGGGATGGGCTCTGAAGGTTGCACTGATTCCAGACAGGGAGATTGGGCCAGCTCCCTCCAGCCTGGCAGTCCTGGAGACTCCCAGGGAGGGTTTGTCCAGAGAGAGAAATAGATTAATTAATAGAGAAATAGATCAGTCCCACTACATCCTTTCTGTGTCCCTCTGCACTGCTGTGCTTAAGATTTCCTGGGTGCTTAAGATTTCCTGGGTGCCTTGGGTTGCCTGGGTGCTTTGGATTGGCTGGGTTTGTGGGGTCATGGGGATGCAGTGAAGGGCTGAGCTTGTGCACTAAAGCTGTGGGGTCAAACACTGCAGAGCTTCTCATGGAGTAGGCAGGTTTTCCTTTGGAAACCTCACCAAAGGCATCATCCGTGACAGCAATTCCTAAAGAGCTCATGGAATGGTCAGGCTCTTCCTTGCTTCCTTTCCCCCCAGTCTGTTGCTGGCATTGGCTGTATTCAGTGGCTGCTGTGTCTATCTGGAGACCAAGCTACTGCTAAGGAACTTCTTCAGTTTGGGTGTTTTTCCAGATGTACATTTCTGAAAGTTTTCTTTCTTTACTGCTGTAACAGTTGTTTTAGTTCTGTAAAGAAATGTTTTCTTGTTCTTAGGTTCAGTAGGGTCTTTTGGGAAGGGTTACTGGGTGCACAGTATCGTTTTGCAGCAGTTGCTTCTCATTTATTTGAGAGTGTGGGTGCATTTGGAAGGGTTGGCAGGTTGTGTAAACTTGTATGATATGAAGCCTTTTAGCTCAAGCTTGACAGAAAGCAAACCCACAGGCATTGAAACTATTTTTGTTTCCTTCTATTACAATAAAGAAATTGCTTTTTCATGTCTGGACAGGTATCAGTTATGGTGAACAATGACAGGAAACTTGTTTTTAAACCTCTGGTTTGGTTCAGTTCAAGCCAGTTAAACACTTTCTATTGGACTGAGAAATTCCCAAGGGTTGGTTATTTCCCCTTTCCTGCTGGCTTGCAGTTGGCACTGGGAATGTCTTGTTGGCAGGGGGTAAAGGCAGTTGTCAGAGAACTTGATGAATAACTTCCTCTCCTTAGGACTGAGATGGGTGGTGTGAAGAGTTTTGTATTCCTCAAGGCCTTGTGTGGAGTAAAACATCAACCTCCAAAAATCCCTTTTTACCAACTACCCTTTTATTTTTTCTACACTTCCCTTTGTTCAATAGTGTTTATCTTACACTTGCATCTAGGCAAAGGTGCAGTTACAGTATGGATGGGCTCGGTGATGCTGCATAATTATATTGGCTGAGAAATCAAAAGGAATTAATTTGCTTGTGTTTCCCCACCCAAAGGAGCTGCTGGTGCTGAGCCCAGGTAAAGCAGCTGAGCTGGCAGCCATTCACTTCAGCGAGCAGATCGAGAGCATCATCTCAAACCTGCAGGTGAAGTGTCAAACTCCATTAGTTTGGGGCTTCTGTACAGTAGGGATGTCATTCCTGTAGGAAATGATTGCTAGGAGTCACGATGAGTTATTGCTGTGTCAGAAACAGAAGAAAGATAGGCTGTAGCTACTCATTGATAGGAATTGTTACAACTCAATTATTTGGCCTGTTTGTAGAGTTCTGCCCATAAAAATGTGTAAGCTCAGAGCTGCTGAGCTTTTAGTTGGGGTTCAGTATGGCTTGAAGTCCCAGAGCAGAGCTGTTGTCAGCAAACACATCCTCAGAATATTTGTGTAAGACATGCCTAAAGCAGCTCCTTCAGCAGGCAGTAGCTGGGAACTGTGTTTTCTTCAGTGGATGTAGTTCAAGGATTACTGTTTTACAGCACATTATTTAAAATAACAATACTCTGTCTCCTCTTGAACAGGACCAATTCTTGCTCTTCCAGTTCCTGAGGAGTCTCCTTGACCCAAGGTATGTAGAAAATTAGGCTGTTTACAAACTGCAGCTTGAAAACATGAATTTAAATTGATTCTTTGAAACAGTGCATCAATAGCCAGCCTATGGCCAAGATCAGGCTTAGGGAAGGTGACCTGCTCCTCAGGGTGCCCCAAGTTGAGAAGAACAGCCCAAAAGAAGCATTGTGGGGAGCATCCTTAAGGGGAGTCCCTGCCAGCTCCCTGCCTGGGAAGTGCTGTGGGCTCCAGTACATGGAATGTGCTGCCTCTGGCAGTGGCGGGGAGCTTAGGCAATGCTGCTGCAGCTGCTCCAGAGGGCTGTGGAATGGTTATCCTGGGGCTGGAGCACCCATTTCTCTTCTCAACCCACTGCTTTGGTTACTTGACTGAGGTGCTCCATAAACAGAAGAGCATTTTGGTCCACTGACATTTTTAATTTCTGTCTTGTTTCAGAACTGCTGCCATATTTCACTGCGAGCTCCTCTTTTTAACTACTTGCTTTCTCCATCTGCTCCTGTTCTTTCAGTGCTTCAGCACTTTCTGTTAAATCAGTATCAAATGCTACAAGACATTTATATATGCACAGCTCCAGTTGCTTTCAAGCAATTGCTAATGTAACTGAGGGAGAGATCTTGGTTTGTCAATTAGTTACAAATTATTTGTGCTTAATGAAGTTGAGGAGTAGGAAGAGGCAATATTATCGAAATCCAAGCGTCAATGTTTCACTTTTTGTTGAAGGGGAATAAAAAAAGCATGCTTTGGAAGCCAGAACCTGGAATTAAATCACCTCTTGGATTTTGTTAGCACGTAAATTAAGGGAAAAAACCAACCAAACCAAAGTCAAACCCCCAGACATACATTTTATTATTTCCTGAGTTTTACAGACATGTTTGTGTGGAAGGTGTTTATTTCCATACCTCCTGTTTTCTCTGGGGTCAAAACAAAATCAAAAAATGTCTTGGTTGGGTTTTATAGGAAAGAAATCAGATGATTTAGTTAATCAATGATTAGTTAAAAAAGAAAAAAAGAAGTTAAGCAGAAATGAAATCCAGCTGGATGTTAAGTAGGACTTTGTTTATGCTGTGATATCACTTGCACCCAGTGAAGGTAGTAATTAACCTGGATTCTAATCTTATGCACAGAGTGCCTCCCATAATCTCTGACTAATAAACATCTCTAATTTCACTCTACCATAATTAGAGCAAAATAGACCCATTTCTCCTGTAGTTACCTTCTGATCACGGGCAACACCTGATGTGTTCAAACCAGCAACGGGAGGCAACATTCTGCATCTGATCTTCCCACAGGTCTCTGCTTTTCCCTCAAGGATGATGTTCCGTGTGGTGCACTAGGCCACGTGCCTTTTTCTTAATAACACTCAGATCCTGAATCTGTTCTCAGTACTTTGAAGTTGTTTTCTTCTAAGACCTATTGAAAGGAGCTGAACTATATCCTGGAAGAGGCAGGGAAGGAGGGGAAATCTTGCTCTGCAGACCTAACTGCAGATGCACCCACACTTTGTAGTATATTTGTACATAAAATAGTGATTAGGTTCTCCTGCAACATCTGTCTCTTTTCATCCAATCTAAATGTTTATATGCTTCTGTGAAGCAAAATTCTTGTCAAAATAAAGATTCTTAGAGCAGTAAATGAGCTTTTTAAGGTCTCAGATATAAATGATTGCTTGATCATATGGGGACAAGACTCATCATGCTGGTCTAACTATCCGAGTTGGTGGAATTGAATTAGGGATTAATTTGGCCCATTTAATTTAGCTAGAGATTTATTTTTAAGGAGGTGGAAGGGGGAAGGGAGGAAACAGGGTTAACAGGAATTGCCTGGGGAAATTAAAACCAAATGTCTGAATGTTTATAGCATAAAGTGGCCCCAGGAAACAGAGAACATAGTAGGGATTGCTCAGCTCATTAATCACAGTCTTTGCTACATTTCCATTTTAGACTCTTGAGTTTTTTCCTCTAAAAAAAGCCCATCACAGCAAAGCATTGTCTGTTGGCATTTGTGTTTATGTATTCTACCAACAATATTAACTTGTTTAGCAACACAGTGTTCTGTGTTTATAAATGTAGTAACAGGCTCCTAAACCATGAGAGTTTGTCCCAAGGGCTCTCCTCTGTGCCCAGCTGCCTGTGACACTTGCAGGGCTCCCTTGTGCCAGGTTTTATGAGAAACCAGTGCTTCTCTTGCTTTTTGGAAAGACTATGGCAGGGGAGACATTGAATATGGTTATTTTGGAGTGAGCACAATCCCATGTAGCTGAGCAGGACCTGCAAGTCTCGGGACTGTTGATTAGTTGTAGAAGTTATCAAAATCCAGTTTTCTTTCCATTGTCTCTTCTCAGTGTTTCTTGATGAAATAAATGGCTGAGGGAATGGTGAGCTTGCTCATGAAATCATGAACACTTGGTGCCAGAGTTATTTCCAGACTTGAAGTTTGCTCTCATGCTATAGGTGCATGACTAGCCATTTTTCCTATCTTGGCAGACGAGAGATCATTTTAGATAGTGTTTTATTTTAGTCTACTCATAGAAAGAGGAGAGCACTCATTCCATTGCAGGCACTGGGGAAGTTTACAGGGTGTTGTGGGAGGAGTTGGATGCTGAATGCAGAATTCAGGGTTCTTGTTTGATCCTTTAAGGTCCATTCTTTGCTGTCAGAACATACCAGTTTGGGCACAGGTTTTGGAGAGTTGTGCTCCTTCTTTGCGCACTGTGATCAGTACATGGGTGAGGCTTTCCTTTCTGGGCATGTCACATTTATAGTCATTGTAATCACAGTAAGCTTGCTCAAGCCACAGCATTCTCCTGGCCTTTCTTGGATGCTAATATGCCTTTTGTAACTCCCAGGAAATAGAGGATATTGGATATCAGACCTTTTCTATCCCATGGCTGTGGGGTTTGCACACTAACACATCTCCTGTTAGGAATTTGTGTTCAGAAAGGTAATGAAACTCAATACCTACACCTTGATCCATTTCCTTTCCTAGCAGGAGCTTCAGCAGGAGCCCCTGTTCTGTAGCCAGGATAAACTTCCACTGTTTCTCTGTGTGATGCACCAGTCCTGGAACTGCCATGGGAAGCATAATGTGCAGTGGCAGAGAGCTGCTGTTCGTGTAAGGGTCACAGGTGCTGTGTCTGACTCCAGGAAAGCATCATCCTTCCTCTCCTCACTCTGAAGTCTCCTCCTTCATGTTGCTCTTTTTAAAAACAAGATCAGTAGAAAACTGTCAGGACAAAAGGACATGGGCACTGCTCACAATTCTGTTCTCTTTTCTGTTTCTGCACATGAGAAGTTTGCTTAATAATGAGCCCAGGGATTGGAAAATGGGAATGTTTCTCTAAATGAAGTATGAGTTCCTTTCTCAGTGAGGTAGATCAAAGGGATGAAACATTAAAATGCGGTAGAGGAAGTCAAAGAAGAATTTCAGGAACAATAAGCAAAAAGCAACAAACGTTTCCTCAAACACATGCAGAGCAGGTCTGTAGGACACAGACAGACAGGATCTGAGCAGAGCACTCAGACCATAGGGTTTCATTGAGGAAATGAGGATAATTCCTTGTGCCTCTTTGCCATGGAGTTGCTGGAGATGGGTCTGTGCTGGTCTCTTTCTTCACAGGGGTCTTTGAGAGCTTAATTTGTACTGAGGCATCAGGAGGATGTGTTGTGGAACAAATGAAATGGCTGCTGAGGGGCCCCCAGCACCAGTAACTAGTAGAAACAGCATAATTTTCCTCTTAAAACCAGAGTTTTAAACTTCTGTATTAAGGATAAAAGTCAACACACAACTGAATAAGAAACTCTTCTTCACAGTCAAATTTCTGGGCTGGAATTTGATTTTAGTCTCTTGTGACTGTTTTATTCCAGAGAAGGCATTAACCAAGACCTGCTACACCTCTCACCCTGTATCACTGAGCAGTTCATCGAGCTGCTCTGTCAGTATAGCCCTGACCAGGTTTTGGAGACACTCAAAGTTCTGGAATACTGCAGATTGGAGGAAACCATCCAGG
Organism: Phylloscopus trochilus trochilus; assembly: GCA_016584745.2. Taxonomy (NCBI): domain Eukaryota; kingdom Metazoa; phylum Chordata; class Aves; order Passeriformes; family Phylloscopidae; genus Phylloscopus; species Phylloscopus trochilus. The sequence goes on from WQNJ02000094.1 coordinate 1,191,386, forward strand.
TAGGAAAGAGATATATGACAACAGGGGCCATGGGATTCATTCAAATCAGCTCCTACTCCTTTAAACTGCTGTAAAGGTACTTTACTTTAGGCTTGGATTAGTTCCTGGATGCTCTTCCATCTGTTTCTAGCACTCTCTGTCCCTCTGAGCTGCTAAACTGCTCTTCTGCAGCACAGTTGGATATATTTAATAGACTAACACTAAGTTGGGTCTCAGGGCTAATAAGAAAGGGCTGTTAGTGCTCTGAAGCTGCTGAGAAACTGCAGAGTGGAGGGTGCCTGTGTTGCTGCTAATTAATCATGTTGGGGGTATATGAAGTCACGGGCCTGGGGTTTTTGGAAAGCAATGCTGCCGAAATCTGCCATGTGCTGGGAGAGCAACTGTTCCTTCTCTGTGTGGAAATTGTACCAGTAATTTTTGAGTGCTGGTGGTGGCAGCAGTGCAAGCTGAGAAATAAAAGGAGATGCAGGAGAGCTGCTCAGCCTGGGTAAGGTGCCTGTGAGCACAGGCACTTCTAGCCCTGACCATCTGCTTGGCATTGTCTTGTGGATAAACAAACACTGGCAGCTTTCTTCAGGCAGACATTTACCTTTTTTTTTCCTTTCAACTCAGATAACCCAAAAACATCAGCTCCATGAGGCTTCTTCGTATTTACTAGAGAAGAAGGGAGATATCCATGGTGCCTTTTTGGTTATGCTTGAGGTACAGTACTCCCAAATCCTGAATGTTTGTTGCCATGCTATGCTATCAGCATGGTGGCCTGTGCTCAGGTTGGATGTTGTCCTTGTTCCTCACTTTGTTTCTCCCTAGAATCCATAGAAGCATCAAATACCAATAAATTAAGATGTCTGCATACTCAGAACATCAGTATATTTTTCTGACAAGTCTTCAAACATTTAGAAGATAATAGATGCTGAAATTTGTTCTTCATAGCCAAAAATCATCTTTCAGCTCCTGCTTTCCTCTCTATATTTGGAAAGATGTTTGTCATGTTAGTTGTGCTGGGGAGGAAAAGGGGAGTGAGCCTGCCTGATAACCACACCTTTGACAAACAGTTCTATCAGGATATTTGGGAGTAAACTCCCAAGTTGACTGTTCTGTGTTCTCTTTTATTTCAGCGATTGCAGAGCAAGTTGTTGATGCTTACTCAAGATGATGAAAGTAAGACTTACCAAGTTAAATTCCATTTTTTATTAAAAGCAGACAGATAAACACAAAAATGTGAAGTGCTTGTGTCTGTCACCTGGCATAATGAGATGGTTTCAGGTTTCTAGGCATTGTAGTGACACTGTTCATATGGTACTTGCTTGGATGACACTCCCTCACTCTGGTGTTCTGCTCTTGGCAGAGACCTCTGACCCTGTGAGGGATGGTTGGTGTGTGTGTGGGCAGCTTCCCTGTCAGCTTTTCCCATTGGGGCTGCTCCCCTCACTGGCTTACCAAACACATTTCCCATGCCAGATTCCATTCAGACTCATTACTGAGCTTCAGCTGGCATTATATGGGAACAGTGATGGGAGACAGCTGGGAGTAGCTTTTTTAAAAACAAATGTCTCAGATAAATAAGAATGTTCTGCCTACAGAAAATCAGTGTATGCACAGATGTGCTGTTCACTAGCCCAAGGACTCATGGACACCTAATTAAATGCAGTGCCCATAGTTGTTACTTAATTGTATCCTAAACCACAGCTAAGATCTTCCTTATTTGATTAAATGAAATGTTTTACTTGCCCAATTCATTGTGCTATTCAGGAAAAGTGCCAAAAATCAGAACTTATCTTTATAATGTAGTTGCTGACAGTAGTGAGCAGACTTTAGATGAACAGCATGATTTTATTTTGCAGAAGGATTGATAGTAACATTATCTAATGGGAGTTAACTGTGGAATCCCTGCAGCACACATTTCTAGAGTTAACTTGTCTAATAGTTGTTATAATTCTAATTTGCTTTTTCCCTCCTGACTCTTAGGCTCAGCTGAACCCTCCTTGCTAGAAAATATTGAAGATACTTTAATGAAAACAATTGCTCTTTGCCAGAGGAATTCTCATAGTTTAGACCAGCAACAGCGAGAGGTAAGGTAGTCAAAAATGTATCACCAGAATCAACCAAGGCCTCTGTGTCTCCTGAAGCTTTGCCTCATGTGGCTCTGGCTCTCCCCATCCATTGGATACTGGTATGTCCAGGCAGTCAGTGTCTGCCTCTCCTTGTGTTCTCCCTGTGGTGCTTCAGGGTTTGGAGCCATAAGAGTGAAATCCTCACTGATGAGGGTGAAGCACAAAGCAAAGTTCAGGTCCGAGGGAGGAAGGGAGGAGACCACGGCCTTTCCCCCTTTCCAGCTCCAGATGGAAGTTGGGCACAAATGTCAGTCAGGCACTGCAGAGGCACTGTGAGCTCTGAGCCAGCTTCCTGGTGGCACAAAGCTTCTGCTGCTGTCACTGTGGCTGCCGAGCTGTTCACAGCCCCTGAATTGAGTGTTAGCCTGGGCTCTGAGGGTAATGCAGCTGCCACGAGCTCTTGCAAGGGGAGCTGGCTTTGCTCATGTCCTCACACTGAGGTTGTGTTTCTGTTTTGCCCGTGTCAGTGACACAAAGGCATCTTTAGTCCTAAGATTCTGCATAATTTATGTAATTTCTAAACTCAGAACAGAGAATGTTGTTCCTATGTCTGAGGAGGTGGTATGGCTGGAAGTTAAGAACTCTTGATTTCTTCACAAGCACTGCCCAGTGTGAGAGGTGACTTGCTCCATTTCTTCCCTGCAATGGTGTCATTGTACAACAGATAGGAAGAGAATTTAGATGTCTCTTTCCATTTGGGATCCATTTACTGTGCCACCCACTCTGTGAGCTCTCTCTGCCCTGGAGAGTTTGTCTCTCACATGGGAAAGTAGTTGGGGAATGAATGAACCAAACACAGATTGTTGTCACAATTCCAGTAAAGTGCTTTGCTCTGAGGTTACTTTACCATGTTTCAGCTCTGTCCCATAGCAGTCATCAGAAATGCAGTTCTGTTCTCAGAATGTGGAAGTGAGTCTTGGCCAGTGGCCTCTGATGTTGCTCACAGCTCAGTTTTAGCACTGCCCTGTTCTTACTGGCTCTTTCCTCACATTCCATGATTCCAGGCCCTCTGGTTTCCCCTGCTTGAGGCCATGATGTCCCCACAGAAATCCTCTGGTTCATCACAGTGTCCATACTCTGAATGTGAGTACTTTGGCATTTGTGACCCCAAATAGTAAAAGTTGTGTGCTGTCTCTCCTCTAATGAATGATTAGAAGAGAAGTTGTTTTGTTACTCCGTTCCTAAGCGTTCTGCTCCCTGACTGGCAGGGAGCTCAGGTTGAGTGTTTGCTAGGCTGCAGCTCTCAGGTGGATAGGGATTTTTCATTTACTTTATTTTGTCCTGTGTGGAAGAGGAAGCCTACCACAGGCTGTGCTAATAATTTGGTTGCATTGAGGATGGTCTCTGAAGGAGCCAAGGTGCACAATGTGTACAAAGGCTCTGTAGGTTGGAGGCAGCACTTGGAGAACTCCTGATGAATACACTGTTATTGTGCAGCCCGGCCCTTTTGTGTGCCATGTATAAAATCACTGGGACTTGAATACACCAGCTGAATTCTCTACTCCACTTCAGCAGCTTCCCTTTGTGGGAGAGATAAGAGTAGCTAAAAAGGGGCTTAGGTGCTTTGGTCTTGGCAGTGCCCAGCACAGGAAGGATGTGGAGCTGCTGGAGCAAGCCTGGAGGAGGCACCAAGGTGACCAGAGGGATTGAGCAGCTCTGCTGTGAGGAAAGGCTGAGGGAGTTGGGTTAGATGGGATATTGGGAAGGAATTGTTCCTTGAGAGGAAGGTGAGGCCCTGGCACAGGTTGCCCAGAGAAGCTGTGGCTGCCCCATCTCTGGAAGTGCCCAGGGTGAAGTTGGACAGGGCTTGGAGCAACCTGAGATAGTGGAAGGTGTCCCTGGCCATGGCAGGGGATGGAACTAGATGAGCTTTAAGGTCCTTTCCAACCCAAACTACTCCGGGATTCTCTGAATAATGTCTTTTGCTCCATCCCAGACCCATGCTGGGGATCTAAGAAAAAGTTTCATGCAAATGTCAGTGCTGGGCAGTTTTAGAGTCTGGGCCATAACACAGACAAGGATCCAAACTGGGATTTGTAGCAATAGGAAAAGTGAATGGTGGTGTTACCAAGTAAGTGAAAATGTGGGTGTTTACTGCAGGGGATGTGGAAGGGAATACAGAGGTATTGTGGGACCAAAACCTTGTAAACATCCTTTATGCTGCAAAAAGCTGTGTGCTTAGTGCAGTACATGCAGGAGAAAAAATGTAAAAGTTATTTTCAAACCAGAGAACATGAACTGAAATAAAACTTCTCTTTATCTGTAAGACTGATCTCTCTTTACTCCTGGAATCCTAATGAACTGCTGTGGCTGTTGTGTTTGACATTCCAGCTTTGAAGAGTTTGACAATGCAAGTGCTGAACAACATGGCTGCATTTATTGCTCTTCCCTCAATCCTGCAGAGGATTCTCCAGGTGAGTTCCTGAAGAGAAGGAGGTTTCACCAAGCTGTGCCACTGGGCTATTGGGAAAAGGTATTCCCAGGTCACTGGAGATCAGATCAGCTAATTGTCTGTTCAGTGTTTCAGTAAAAGTTCTGTTGGTGCAACATAAGGTGTAAAAGCTGATAGAATTGTCTGGGGAGACGTGTGGGAGCACACAGACCTGTGAGAAGGCAATTGAAGTAATTCCTGCAAACCAAATAAAATAGTACTTCAAAGGCTAGAGTTACTTGGAACTGAAACTTGGCAGGTTTAAGGGCAAAGCCACAATGAATTTCCCAAAACTTGGCGCTAAATTTGGTGAAAGCCTTTTAGTGAAGGCTCTGGGATGGACAGTTGTGAAGACACTACAGCAAAATGTACAGGCTTTGCAGAAAGATCATGATTGGGCCCAAATTATTATTATTATTTTAGAGATGAATTTAGTGAGATGCAGACTTGCAGAAGAGCTGATTTTAGGCAGGACCTTGGGTTGAGTGAACACAGGCAACTATAATTTATTAATTTGCAAAACAGATGAAAGCTGATGTTGGGAATTAATAACAAATTGAGAAATGCAGAAAAGGAATTAGAAGAATTGCCTGTGTTGTGGAGTGGAATGATTGAAGGGTTGAGACAGTGTTGAAACACTCTTGAGGGCTTCTGTTCCAGGTGGGAGAGGAAAAGGACTTACAGGGTGAACACACACCTCTAGTAACCTCTTGGTTTGATCTTAATATTACACACAGTCTTGGATTTTGAACAAACTCCTAAGATAGCAAAGCATGTTGCAAGAGAGTGGATAAAAAGTGTGTTGAAGTGTGGTTTTATCAAAGGAAGTGTCAAGCAAACCTAATGGCTCTTCAATAACTTATTTAGTCTACTTTTAGCTGAGGTTTTGGTATAATTTCCTGTCAGGCTTTGTTTGATGTTTAATGTAGGCAGGAAAGGATGGAGAAGCTGTGAGTGAGTGGGAGGCTGCCAGGGAAGGGAGGCTTTCCTGGGCTGTGCTGAGAACTGCCAGGATGGGGTGGGAGTCAAAGCAGTGACCACTGTGCAGATAACACAGCTGGGAGGTGTGACAGTGTGGGGGAAGATCCAGTTCTCCTTTGGGATGAAGGAAGAGTCTTGTTGATGGCAATCTTCACATATTTCATTCTGTTTCTGTTCTGATGGACTATTTTAGCAGCAGTAGAAAATCCCTTTTCCAGGGGCTGGCACTGATATCCTGGAGGCAGCAGGGGAGTGAAGTGTCTTTGTTGTAGAGGGAAGTGGTTGGTGTGATGGCTCTGCTGGGGAGGCTGAGGGGATGCTTCATCAGGTGAAGTGCTTTACTGAGGACAGAAATGGGTCAGGCATCACTGAGAGCAGCACATGCAGCTCTGGTCACTGGGTTTGGAGGCAGGGGGGGAACGGCTCCTGCTCATTCCATCTCCCTGGCCAGCCTGACTAATTCAGTCTGACTAAAGAGAGATTTGGAAAGGTAGATTATTTGAACAACTAGAGCAAAAAATGACTTCTCAAAATGCAGAAAAAAGGACTGAATTCCAGGTAAGGAGCATTAGTATCAGAAGTTCGTAAAATGGGGCATGAATTGGTACCTTGTAGCTGAAAAACAGGTGTAGGAAAAAAACATGATAAAGATGAAGGGAAGATCCTATGGAAGGAGAGGTGATATTGATATGTATATGTATATGTACAGGATCTCTAAGTTGACTTTGCCTCTTAACACTTACTCTTCTATAGATTTCACTCACACCCATGTGTTTACAAACCCCTGAGGTGTGTGGAGTGATGTGACCTGGATTGTTTTTGGTCAGCAGAAAGAGTGTGAGCTCCTCACTGTGTCCTGGGGATCCTCTGAGAGGTGCCAGTAGCTCAGCTGTGTCCTTCAGAAATTGCTGGCTGTGTTCACCTCTGAAGACTTTCACGTCTGAAGCTCACTTAAGCCTCTCCCAACTTCTTATCCTCCTCATTAGGAGATGGGCTCTGAGAGCTTGCCTGTGATGAATCTCACCAGTCTGCTGCCTTCAGTGCCTGGCACCTCCTCTGGGGACAGTGTCCTTTGTTACAAGACAAACCCCTTATTGAACCCTGTGCTCTTGTCCTTAACCCCCACGTTTCCATTCACTCTGCCTTCACACCAGCCCTTGTTCCTGGGTTCCTGCCACTACCCTGCTCCAGCTCACTGTTGCCTGTGGGTTTGTGACTGTGTTCTGTTAAACTCTTGCTCCAGGGCTTGCAGAGAGTGCCTGTGGGAAGTTTCTGTGAAGTTGATTGGGATGCACAGTTTGGCCCTTGGGAGAACATTGCTTTGAATCCAGCTGGGAAGCTGGTGTCAGGATGATGAGCAAGTCTTACTCTGTGGCCTTTTCATGAGTGCCCAGCTCAAATGTTCAGGGATTCTGAACCCTGGCCGTGCTGGGGATCAGGAAGAAAACTCCCTCAGAGCTAGGCAGCAGAGAGCACTGGATTTTTTGCCTTCCAGTCATCTGCTTCCTTGGCTAATCTGGGAATGCCATTTAAGTACCCTGCAGGGAAGGCTCACAACATGGCAGGCACAGGTAGTGCTTTCTCAGACAGGAAGATCCCTGTGTTCTTAGCCCTGGCTGGGTGGTGCTTTTGCAGAGCTGTGTAGTTGCTCTTTGAAGCCATGCAAAATTCCAAACCCTGGTGCCAAACTCTTCTGTCTTGGCTCTGAGCTCACTGCACGGCACTTAGATGTGTTACTGATGTGCCACCTTAACTGTGACCACAAGGAAATACTGCAATCAGCCTTTCTGGGCCCTGGAGTGCATACAACCTTTCCCAAGCCCTCCAAATATTTTGGTGAAATGCAGAATTACAAGTGGTGCTTGTCTGACAGAGCCCTCAAATGCTGTTCCAGAAGAGCTCAAGGCTTGTGATAGACGTGTTGGAGCTGCAGGCTGGGAGGTGGCACAGCTGCCCAGGAATTCACTGGGGGTTTTGTTGGAAGATGGATAACATCAGTAAACTGAGGTAGATTATCTTGCCTTTTCTAAAAAGGAATTAGAGTATTCCAATTTTAGCAGACTGTTTTTCTTCCTGTTCTGGGCTTAACTGCTTACAGATTATACCTTATGCAAATGTTAACTTTGCAACCAAAGTGTTTGGCCAAAGGGCACCTTGCAAGGGCTGGGCCAGACCTGCAGCTTTCCCAGGGAACAAGCAGGCTTCTGGCACCTGCCTGAGCACCTGGGCTCAGCATCATCTAACCAAAGTCACGAGAAATAACAATTGGTAGATTTGCTCCTGCTCATCCTTTATAGTGTTGGGGAGTTACTGATTAACTGGGAAGTCTGAACTAACCGCATTAGGGGAGATACCAGAAGAATCCTCTTGAGCATTAAGAAAAATTCCATGTTATTAAGGATGTGAGTGCTCTCTGAAGAGGGCTGAGAGGTTGAGTGTTAATTCCCTTACAAAGCTGTAATCCTTCATGCATGTTTTGTAAGCAGATGCAGCTGATGCCTCCTACAAAATGGAGAACTGGAGAAGCCAGAAATGTAAAAGCAACTTCAGGGACCCCAAAGAGGGGAAGGAAGGATTCTCTAAAAACTGCTCCAGAGTGGAAGCAGAAAGATCCTCCTTATATTTTTTCTACTCCTGCCAAGGGCTTGGCTGTTTTTTCTTCCTAGTCTGGGAGATCAGCACTGGGATTAGTTGTGTGTGGAGTGGTTGCTTTGGCCCTTGCAGAGGGGAGAAGCTGAAGTGAATGTGTTTGCAGAGAGCATTTATTAGCACTGGTAGCAAAGCAAGTGCTGTTTCCTGGACCCAGGAAGAAATGGGAAATGGAGGAGACAGATCTGGCTGAAAGGGCTACATGAGCAGCTCTGGGCTACGTGTGGATCCCTGCCAGCTCTTCCCCATGTGTTCGTTGGTGGCAGCCCTGGGCAGCCAGCTTGGCTCTGGCTCCTTGTGCCCATGCCATGTTCCCAGGGCAGCACCAGCCTGGGAGCAGCTGCTGGGATCTGTTCCTGGTTGGTGCAGTGCCTGTTTCACTGCATGGGATGGCACATCCATGTCTGGAGTATGCCTGAATTCCAACCCGAGACCCATTTTATAAGGTGGAATTAATGAAAGATACTCCTCCATAAAATTAATTGATCCCACGTGGCTTTTGTGGCTATGGGGTTCTGAAGCTGCAATGTAGAAGCATTTGAACTGTCTGGAGAAGTGATCTGGGGGCTGTGGTGTGATGCTGGAGGCAGCTCCAGCCCATCCCATTGGATGGCTCCAGCAGGGAATGGCCATGGACTCACTGCTGGCACTGGGCTGCCAGGCTCAGGGTGAGGCTTGGCCAGACCATGGGCCTCCTCTCTAAAGAAGAAAGTCCATTTTCTTCCCAGATGCTGTTATTTTTAGAGATCATCAAGCATGACTTGAGGAAAAGGCAGCAACTGAAAGCCCTCAGACTTGTGTTCTCCCTCTGCAAAGCTGCAGATGGGTCTTTATTCTTCTCTCCTCTTCACATCTCCTCTTCCTCTGCTCTGTGTCCAGACAGGAGACCAGTGGCTTTGAAAACTTCTACTTGCAGCTTAGGAAGTTTGAGGTGCTGTATGGAAATTGTGGGGTTGGGGCAGTTTGTGAGTGACCTGTTGGCCATGTACTTGAGGGCTTTGGGGAGCTGCTGCCTGCCTGAGTGCTCTGGATCACATTCCTGCTGTCTGGAAGTCCCATTGCCTCCATAATCCCTGCAGTGACTCACTTCCTGTGCTGTGCTGCTAAATGGTGCAGCAGAAGGGAACCTTGGAGTGTTCAGGCTGTGCTGTTCACCCAGCAGAAAAGGAGCCTGTGCAGCACATCCAGCTCTTCATGCTTCATCCAGCATGCTCCAAACCCACAGCTGGTTTTGACTCAGTGCTGTTCCTCAGGGCTGCTTTTATTTTTGAACATCGGTGTTTCTGCCTGTCACACTGCCCATCAGGGCTGTTGTTCAAGAGTTCCTTGACTTGCTTTCTGCACCTTTGGTGATCCCTCAGGTGTCTTGCAGTTTAGCTTCCATGCTGCTTTAGTTGTCTTTGTCAGCTGGCTTTGTCACTCACGATTCTTCTTGCCCAGTCCCAGCATGGAATCACCCTTGCTCCTACTCCTTCTCTTATTCATCTTAGCCAGAGTTTGTCCCACTCCTGTTCCTATTTCCATTGTTCTACTCTCTGATTTAGTGACATTTTTCTACTGTCTGGGTTTGTTGCCTTTTCACATCTTGTGGGTCTGTTTTTGCCAATGTCCTGCCCTTTCTCTCAGCTTCCTGCCCAGAGAGGTGCCTCAGGGGGTGCCAGGGTGGCTGTGCAGGACTGCCTGGGCTGGAGCAGGCTGCAGGAAGGGGGAGATGCACAGGCTGATGACCTGTACCAGAGCCCTGTGCTTGTGCTGCTGGGACATGGCCACAAAGCTGCTCAGGGCACGTGAAAATCAGCCCTGCAGCACTAGGAGAGCCCCAGGGCCCTGCTCCCTCTGCCAGCTGGGCTGTGGGCTCAGCAGTGACTGGGGTGTGCCCTTCCAGCCTGCAGATGGGGGGTCTGGGAGGAGCCTGGGGATGAGGCACCCTTGGCTGGTCAAGAGCACGGGGCAGTGGCAGGGCTGAGAGCTGGCTGGCCATGTGTTCCCTTCAATATTCCTCACATGCACTCTCCAGTCAGCTCCTGCAGCTCCTGAATTAAGTTTCCAGTTTTGACCCAGGCACGCTAATTTATATTGATGTTGTTATCTACTGAGTTTTGCTAATTACTGATTTTTCCCATCAGTATGTGGGATTATTCTGCTGTCCCTGTACATGTGCAGCATATTTAACTCTGCAGCCATAGCTTCCATTTGCAGTTCCAATCCAGAGGAAAAAAATACCTAAAAAGAATCAGAATGGTCATATCCTGTGATTCAACTGCAGCTTTGCATTTCTTCATACAGGATCCAGTTTATGGAAAAGGGAAACTTGGAGAAATTCAAGGACTTGTCCTGGGAATGCTGGACACATTTAACTATGAACAAGTAAGTTGCCTGTGTATCTGTTCTGTCCACCACTGCATGCAGCATTATTTTAGCTGCCTGGCCTGCTGCTCTCTCTCTCATTTGTCATTTCTGTCTGCAGGGCAAAGTCAACAGACCTGTGAGTGATTTCTGTGTGATTGAGGGATGGGGAGGGAGTTTGGTTTGCTCACAGATTGCCAGTGAAGGAACTGACAGGTACATGGTGAAGACCTCTACAGCTCAGTTCTGTGTTAAATGTACCAGAAGGATAAACATCTGCTTTTTCTCCAGCTCATCCTGCAGTTAGGGATTCAAAAGCACAAAGCTGATATATTTTGTCTCTATATGCAGTTTTAAATAACAGGTTTTTAAATTAGGCTGTTTTTACACTTCCAAGTGATAATGCTGCACTTCCTTTGTGACCTGGTGAGATTTCCTCTTAATCTCAGTCCTGCTTTTCTCAGTCCAATCCCAAATCCCAGGCAGTCTCCACACTTCAGCAGTTTCCTGAAACTCCTTTCCCCCTAAACAGGATGCCCAGTGTTCCTCCAAGCTTCTCTCCCCAGTGATGTGGCAGTGCCATCCCAGCTGCTTCTCAGGGCAGCCAATGCAGAAACACAACGGGAAATAGCTTTGCTGTGGAAGCTGAACACCAGGAGCCTTTATCTGCGTTTGGGTTCTTGCAGAAGGTCTGGGCAGCTCCTGCCCCCTGTCCCTGCCTGGTAGCTCTGGGACAGGCTGTGTGTCCCATGGGATCCTCTGCTGCAGCCTCTGGCAGCTGCTGCTGTGGAGCACAGTTGGATCAGGGAGCAGAGCCCCTGTGCCTGAGAGAAACTTGAGACTGAGTGGTTCTTTAGGCCCTTTGAAAATGAGCATCCATTGGGAAGGACAAGCAGATGAGCAGTTCAGGCTTTGGGTTTTTTTTAAGACTTTAATTGCCATAGTGCATTTGAGCTTTGATTTTTATTAGCACATTTCCCCTAAAATGGGAATATAAGCAGTAGCTTGCCAGGTAGAAGGGGGATAAAAAAGGAGGCTTGATGTGGAAGATGACAAAATGAGCCTGCCATGCCTCTCTTAATGCTCTTGGGCAAAAGTCAATACAGGACTTGTCTATTTGAGAGTGCAGAGGAATTGCTCCATTAACATGTGATGAAAGGATAAGTGTTTTGAGGTAAGTGGATAGAAAGCATAGGAGAAAGAGTGATTTTATTGGGTTGTTTCTGCTCTTAGTGAGCTGCTAAGCTGCTTGTTCTAAAGAACTGATCACAGGGAGTTTCTGCAGTGTGGAGGTGACAGACTGACCTACTCTGTGTGTTGTCTTCCACACAGACCCTTCTAGAGACAACCACGAGCCTTTTAAACCACGATCTCCACTGGTCCCTGTGTAACCTGAGAGCCTCTGTCACCAGAGGCCTTACCCCAAAGCAAGATTACTGCTGCATCTGTCTCCAGCAGTACAAAAGGAGGCAAGAAACTGCTGATGAAATCATTGTTTTCAGGTAAAGTTAAGGGGTGAGGTTGCAGCTGTGATCATGGTAATAGTTTCAAAAGGGGAAACAAATCTACTGGCTGGCTTGCCTGAGCAATGATCTGTATTCCTGGGAGCACATCTCCCTGCTGCCTTGCACTGTGAGGGGGCTGGCTAATCACACCCATCAGAACCTGCTTTGCATGCAGCCAGCTCTGCCTGGCTGGGAGGAATTGCCTCCCAGTTCCAGGAGCTGGCTGGCAGTTTTCTGTCCCTTCTCCCAGCAGTGTGCTTTGGGCACTGCAACACCCCGGGCTCATTTGTGTATTTGTACACCTTGGATCTGCCACAGCCCTGGCATCTCCCATGTCCTGTCTGTGCCCTGGTGTCTGTAAAATAAGGTGAAATCATTGTTACCTTGGTGTGATGGTCTGTAGCTGTATCAGCAGATGGGCATCCAGTGTTCCAGTGTGAGCCTGGAGATCAACAGGAGGGTGCAGATACATTGCTGATGTGCTGATTCCCAGATACAGCCTCTTCCCACTGGCCAGCCCCTTCCCCTCCATCATGCAGAGCTCAGGAGGTGCTGCCCTGATTCCCAGCACTGACTTCCTCTCTTCCCAGCTGTGGCCACTTGTACCACTCGCTGTGCCTGCTGAGTAAGGAGTGTGGGGTGGTCACCAAGGGCCTCATGAGGTGGATGTGCTACAAATGCAACTCGAGCAACAGGGGAGGGAAGCTGAGTGAGAACTTCTCAGAGCTGAAAAAAGGCACTGCAGCATCCCTGGCACAGGTAAGTTTTGTGAAGTGGTTTCTTGTCAGGTAAGCTTTCAACATCACTTTGTTCTCCGTGTGTCTGTGCTTCCAGACAAGACTCTGATCAGTACCTCTCCAACACTCACAAGCAGCTAATGGGTCACTTTTCTGAATGCCAGTTTGTTTTGGTGGAGGTACAACTCTGGAAGTCATGGAAATTTGTTCATCCAGAAGGTCTAGGAGCTGGTGTGAGGGACAGCTGGATGCTTGCTGCTGGTTGTGTGGACAATTCCTGTCAAATTATTTTAGGTGTGTTTTATATAAAACTTAGATTGAAAGCTCATATATTCCTTGTGGCTGGATTGTGGAGCCTGTTCCACCTTCCTAGCAGATAATCTGGCTCTGGATAAAAGGTCTGGGATTGATTTGACTCACTAAGTGCTTGCAAATATTTTAAGAAGCTTGAGTGTAACCAAGATTGATGCAGCTGGATTTGGGTGAGAGAACAGAGAATTAATTTGTATTTATTGTCAGTATTTGTGCACTGAAAGTTTCATCATCCCTAATTCAAACTCAGCCTCAAATATGCATGGAGCTGTCTTTTCCCTGGGCTGGTGCTGTGGATGGTAAGCCCCCATGGCAGGTGGTTTGTTGGGTTGTTGCATGTGGGCAGCTGAGCTCTGCTGCTCCACATTCCAGTGGCTCCTGGGTGAGGGTTTGTTCCCAACTGCCTTGGGGTACTTTGTGCATTTGTCACTGTATGGATGTGCAAGGAGCAGTGTTTTCACTCCTGGAACCAAAATAATTCACTCTTGGAGTATGTTTTTATAGTAGTACTTTAGTTTTGTTCTAGTAGATGGTTTCAATTCCTGCCAAAGCCATCCCCATTAGAAGCTGGCTAAGGGCCTTAGGCAGCTGCTGTCAGCTGCTGCACCCACAGGAAAGGGGCTTCCTGCTTGGGGGAGACGTGGGGAAAGGGAATCTTGCAGACCTGTGTGGAGCACCATGCAGTCTCTGCAGTCAGGCTGTGTTAGTCTTTGATCTGGTGACAGCAGCAAAGCTTTCCCAGGAGCTTGGAAATTGAGTGTGGTCCAACCAGGCTGAGCAGTGTGTGTGTCCTGTCCTGCCACAGTGGGATGTGGGCACTGCATCTAAAACTGGGCAAGTTCAGCAGCCCCACATCTCACCCTCTGCACTCCTGCCCTAAAGGAATGGGCATAAATGGGGCTGACAGGCTGGGGTGTAGTTTAAAAACCAGAGGCAGAATTAAATACTAAAACTGCATTCAGCATTCAAGTGCCTGACACTTGATTCCAGTGCTTTATAACTGGGATATCCCTGGGTTTCTCTTGGGCAGTCAGTCAGGGAGCCCCTGTGGCTCCCCTTTGACATCAGTCTGACTTACCCTGTAGAGAAAGAAGGGGAAAATGCTCCCCATGCCATGGCAGTGATTGGGGTAAGGAGGAGAAGATGCTTCCTTTTATTTAACTGACGAAAATGAGGGGCTGGCTGGGACTCAGGGCCCACAGGGAGATGTGGAGAGACTGGATGGGGAAGAAGACTTACAGCATGGATCATCTAGTGCTGGCTGGAAAGGGTCCATCCCAGGCCATCCCAGTGTGGGATGGTGCCCTGCTGCTGCTGCTTCCCTGCTGCTGCCACGTGCTCTTGGCAGGGAAGTCACAGCTTCCTGCTCCATACACACAGCCCAGCCCAGCAGAGCCCCAGCACTGTTCAGGCCCCCAGCTCCTCCTCCCTGTGTCCCAGATCTTCTCCAAGTCTGTGATGTTCCTCACGTATCTCAGTTACAATATTGAACTGTTGTACTCACATGTGATCAAACTGTTGCACAGCCAGGTCTTAAAAAAGCTGAGTATATTTAGACTTGGCAATAGACTGGAGAATCTCCAGCTCCTGCAGGAAATTTGTTTGCTGAACAATCTCACTGCTCTGCAGTGTTAATTAACCCTGGAAGGTAATGATTCCTCTGATCCTGCATGGGCTGAGTTACAGAGCAGACTTTCTGTGCTGGGCCAATGCTGGAAATGCAGCATGGGGGAGATGGGGCTTCTCTGTGTCCTCTCTTGTCTCTGCTGGCCCTGGCCAGACCCAGAGCTCTGGGCTGGACAAGCTGCTCTGGCTCCACAGCTGGTGTTTGTGAGCAGGAAATCCAGAGTGAGGTCCTGCTAACAGCATTGTGTTTCCAGCCCTGCCCTCCCAAGAGTCAGATCTGGGGCTTCCAGGTCCTTCTGCACAGAGATTTGGGGGGAGGCGGTGATTGGTTCCAGCCCTGTCCTCCCTTGATCCCAGACTGCCAGCTCCAGAGCTTCTGGGCCCTTCTGCACAGAGATCTGTGGGGAGGGTGTTTCCCTGTAGCCCTCTTGAAGGCTCTGAAAGCTTACTTCCTCTCTTGGCAAAATCTAATATGGTGATCTTCAGTTGAGGTATTTATTTTCTTAGGAAGCCTTGAATTAGGAGTAGAGTCATACTGAGAAATGCCACTGAGCATCTGGAGTGCATTTCACAGCACTAATTCTGCCCTGCCCAGGCAAAGGCTGTCAGTTTGAATCGTGCAGTGTGGCTGAGATGTGGATGTGAAATGACAGCCCAACAGACAGTGCTTCCCCTGCCCCTGTGCTGTGTGTGTGCTGCTGGGGCCATTCCCTGCAACTGGGGAGGTGCAGAGATGCCACAAGCCAGCACTGACCCATTATGGGATCAGTGACAGCAAGGATTTAAGCGGAGCCTGGCTAGGATGAGGGCTTGGCACACTTGCCCCAGCCAAGGGGAGCAGAAAGAAGGGCACTGGGGATTTTCCTTCCTCTGGTTCTGCTACCAAAAGTTTGTGCTTTCTGTGTTACCCCTGAGCCTCACTGGCTTCCCAAGGGAAATCATCTGGGGCTGGATGATCATCTGTCCTGCCCTCCCTACCTTGGAGCGTACCCTAAATGAGAGTTAAAAAAAACGGGAGCTTGTTTTTTGGTGGGTGTCTAATCCTCTTGCAAAGCTGTGTGTTGTGGTGTGTGGAGCTCACTGAGGGGTGAGGGCTCAGCAGCTGGGCCACTGCCTGATTCCCTGCAGGAAAGGCTCAGGGTATCTGATTCCCACTGATTCCCAAAACTCCTTTGCCTGATTTCTGTGAGCAAATGTTTTCCGTTTATTCTGCCAGCCTACACACTGGGGCTCAGGGAGAGGAAGAGCCTTGGCTCCTGGGCCGTAAGCCTTGCCATGATCCCCTGAGCTGCCATGCTCTGGTTAGTCCGTGTCCGAGGAGTTCTGAGCAGGCTGTTGTTGGAGCTGTCCAGATGGCAGATATGTTTTATTCAGGAGTTTAATCCTGTCAAATCACGCCAGGACGGACAATGGACTTGATCCACAGTTAATCCAGTTTGTCAGGCTCTACCTTTGGGCTCTGTCCTGCAGTTTTCCTGGGTCCCTCCCTATGACAGCCTTCAGAGCCTCGGAACGACTCCCACCTGTGAGGGGCTGGTACCACATCCCTCACGTGGCCTTAAAGCACCGCGTGCTTTCTGTTGGGCAACAGTAAAGGTTTAAGATGGGTTTTTTCACCAAAACTTCCTTTAGAGCTTGGCAGATGTTACATGACCTCCATCCATCAGGAGACAGAGCCAGTGTTACTGTTTTCAGGGTAACAGTGGCCATCAGTTATTAACTTGTCTCCAGCAATATAAAAAAACTTCCAAGGGGTTTGTAAGTTTGGAAATACCCAGAAGTGATCCCCCCAGTACTACCACAGAGATAATTAGTGTTTTACACAGTTACAAGAATGGACGTTCTCTCCTCTGTGGAGAATGTTCCTATGTACAAATTAACTGAGCAAACATCCATTCCTTTGGTTTTGGAGGTGGATTCCTTCACTTCAGCAGTGCACAGGAAATCCATGTGAGGAAGGAGCTGGAGACAGAACATCTGTGATTGCTTGTAATGGAAACAATAGTGATCTAGTAAGAAGAATACTGAGGGCAGGTGTCTTTGTGAGTGGGTAGAGGAGGACTGGCACCAAAGCTAAAACTGCAAACAACACAAATTGAAAAAGACTGATTTGAAAACCAGAATTATCCTGTAGCAGCTTTTAAATAAAAATGGACTGTTTGCTTGAGCTTCTCATGCTGGAGGAGTTGGGTGTTTTTTGAGAAGTATCAGGGTAAATTGTAATTGTGTGCCCTGGCCTTCCTTCCTGCATTCTGCAGCCTGGCAGAATGTTCCTTCCACTGCCTACAATCCAAAGTCTGGCACTGTGGGGTCTGTGAGATGCTGACAGGGGGCAGGGACAGCTGATTCCAAACTGTCAGGAGCAGTGAGACCAGGATTACCTGGGGAAGGGTCATGGCCTGGTGAAGAGCAAAGATGGCAAAATTACAGTGGAGAATCTTGGCTTGACTTTACATCTCAATTTCTAAGAAACTATTCCTACAGTCTGATGAAATTTTCCTCCCTTTTAATGACATTCCAGTCTGGGGGGATGTGTAGAACAGACTCATTGAAATGCAGTGGCAGCTGCTGGGCTGCAGCTACCTGTGGATGTTTCCATAAACTGCAGCAGTCCCTGCTGGCAGAGGTTCTGTGAGCTGAGCCGGTGCCCCAAGCACGGGATGTGTCCCTCAGGATCCAGCACTGCACCAGGGGAGGGCAGGAGGTGCACAGAGGGGCCTGGGAGCAGGGGCCTGTCCCAGGGAAGTTGTTCCTCAAGCTGGGTTGGCTCCTGCTGCTGCTGGAAGGGGGATTGCTGTTCTCCTCTGTGATTCCAAGCTGAGAAATAACCAACTGGTCCAAGGCTAAGGGTGCAGCTGACTCCTGCCTTTGATGTTCCTCTGAAGGAGGGGAGCCAACTAAAGCAAGCCAAGGCTTTGGCTGTTGGTAATCCTTTGATGGGAGGGTAGCAGAGGCACTGTGCCAGTGGTGCTGGCTGTAGCCAAGGATGCAGTAGCTGTTCTGGATGGTGCCTTTCAGGAAAGCAGGGGAACATCAGTGTCTGGGTAAGTCCCATCAGTGGGAAGCTGCAGTTCCCGTGAGCCCCTCACACCTGGGGCACGAGGTTGTGTGCTCTGTGTGTGACTTTGGCACAGACAGGTTTGGGCAGCTGCAGCTGAGCTCCTGGGGCCAGAGCTGGGCTGGGCACCTTCTGAACCTCCCGGATACACAGCAGTGCCAGGCTGCTCCCAGGGGTCAGGGGGGATGAAGGGGACAGGAAACAGAGGTGTTCCCATGGGTTTTCTGTAAGGTTTGGGGTCACATTACCCATCAGCCTCTGGCAGGAGAGGTCACTAACCCTTACACCAAGTAGGATTTCTTTCCTCTTCTATGAGTCTTACACATAGGACTTGAGGGAACTGCTGGAGCTGTGTCAGGGCAGGGTTAGGCTGGATATCAGGAAAAGGTTCTTCCCCAGAGGGTGATGGGGCACTGAGCAGGCTCCCCAGGGAATGGGCATGGCCCCAAGGCTGCCAGAGGTGGGGGGATTATTGGGGTGTCTGTACAGGGCTAGGGGTTGGATTTGAGATTTGATGATCCTTGTGGGTGGGTCCCTTCAGCTTGGGACATTGTGTGATTACCTTCCCTTTCTCACCCCAACTCCTGCCCTTGAGAAAACAGTGCACCTCCTCAGCCTTCTGTGCTTGGCCCTGTGGGATCTGTTCAACAGCCTCTTGGCTCATCTCTAGAAAAAGAATTCTCTGCATGAGGCCTCTGAACTCTCAGGTGCAGGTGCTGAGCTCAGCCCAAGGACAGGCCTGTTGGGTGTCATCTTTCACATTTAATCCACTGTGCTGCAGTGCTTCCCTCAGAGCCTGCTGGCTGAGAAATGAACACCCTGGCTGCTTGGCCATGGTGTCCAGTGAGGATGTGTGGGGACTGTGTTTGTCTCATTAACTCTGAGCAGTATTATTGCTCCTTTGGCTGAAGGCATCAGCAGAAGTCCAAGGGAGTATCCCAGCAGTGCCTGGTGTAGGCAGGAGCAGGTGCCCAGAGCATGTGGGATGTGCCTGTGTGCTTCCCTGTCTAACACAGCCAGTGCCCTCCTCTCCCTGTCACTGCAGTCTCACGTGGCTGCAGCAGTGACTCTGGCAGAGCACAAACAGACCTGTGCTCTCCCAGGCCCTGAGTGGGAGGCTTGCTCCTCAAGTTCAGCTAAGTTCAGCTGGAAATAAGAGACATCTGCCTTTCCCCTGGTGCTGCTGAGGAGTGAGAGGCCAGGGCTGTGTGACAGGCTGGCTGTGCAGGGGATGCTGCTCTGCCTGGGGCAGCAGCTGTTGGCTGCTGGCAGTGGGACCCAGTGGGCTGCCTGTGAGGGGAGCAGGCAGGGCTCAGCTGCTGCCAGGCACTGGCCCCTGTGTGCAACCACACTGAGCTTCTGGGGGCTCTGGGACTGTCCCAGGGCAGATGCCCAGGACGTGCCAGGCTGTTCCCTGTGCAGCCATGGGCCAGGCAGTGCCTGTCCCAGGGGCTCTGCAAAGCTTGGCAGCAGCAGCAGAACACTGCTGGTCTCAGAGGGACATCCTGAGGCTTCCCTGAAGTTCCTTAATGGCTCTGTAATGTCACTGTCATTGTAGTGACTTTGGGTCACAGCCTGCCTTGCTCTCTCTTTGGTTGATTGTTCTAAGTTCCTGGGAGCACCCTTTAAGTACAGCAGGGCCTTTTCTGACAGAAGAGAGGCAGAATTACTTAGTTTAACATTAATTGGCTGGGTTTTCATTAAAGCCCTGAATTTGGGTACCAGTTTGGAAGCTGGTGAGCCATGCTGAAGCAGGGGAGGAAGGCCAAGGGTGGGGTTGGTGTCCACTGCCTGTGGGCTCAGCTCTGTAAATGTGAACATGGAGTGGGTTGCCTTTGTTCCTAGGAATCCCAGAACCTTCCCCAGGAGTTCTGGCTGCATCTCTCTGTGTTAAGGGAGCAGCCCCTGGGGCAGTGGGGTGCTCTGAAGCTCTAAGTAATGCAGCAAAACCTTGTGTGGAAGGAATGGCTGAGGGGCAGCTCTGGGATGGATCTCTTGGCATGACTATGGGTGGTGTCTCTGCTCAAACTGTTGGGATCTGCTTTCCTTAAGCACTGGCTGATGATTGAGTTGGTAGCTGTTGAATTAAAGATAATTGCAAGCTTGGGAGGGCTGTGTGGTGACTACCAGAGGGGGGTGGAATATGTGCAAGAAAAGCATGCAATAGAGATGAGCATTAGTGGTGGGATCTAGGAGAGCTGGAAAATGAAAGAAACCTTTTCCCTTCCTCCTGGCCAAGATCCTCAGGAGATGAATTGCCTTCCTGGGGTTCTGTTCTCGTCTGAGGCCTTTCTGAGGGGGTGTGGCTGGAAATGGGGTGGAGGTGCTGAAGGGTCCCTCTGGAGCTGGCCAGCCCTGGAGACTGAGGCTGTGCTGTGGGGGGAGCCCAACGCCTTCCACTGACACCTCAAGTGCTGCTGGACCCCAGGAACCTCCCGTGGCTCCTGAAGGGAAACATGCCTTTAGTGACACGGTTGAAAAAAGAAAAGGCCTGACAGCAGTGGTTTCCATGACAACAGAAAGAATTGCCTGCAATATTTCAGCTCATCAGGCTGGGAACAGCCTGATTGATAGTTATGTACGGGTGGTAGGGAGAGAGCAGGAGAGGGGAGGCCAATTATATTGCATTTTCCTTGTCCTTGAATGCTTGTGGCCACAGCAGCTGTGGAGGGCAGTTTTTCTTTGCTTTTTGTGTTCTCCAAGTGAGAATGACCTGTGTGTCCCTGGGAAGCATCAGTACAACCTGCTGGCTGTGAGTCCCTGACCCTCCCTGTCCCAGGCTCCGAGGCTCAAAGCCTGTGCCAGGTGTGCAGGGAATGGGGACATCTGGTTCCCTGACTGGCAAAGAGTTGTTTATGCTGCAGAGAATATCCTGAAGGAGAAGGAGAGAGTTTGGCAAATGTTTCCAGCATAAGTGATCTGCACTTGGGACATTCCTCTCTGCCCAGACTAATGATCAAAGGCAAGACCTGTGTGGTTTTGGGGACGGTCTCAGAACTACCCAGGCTTCAGGGAACCCATGGGGGGCTCAGAGCATCTCCCATTGCCAAAGAGCTTAAAATCAGCTTAAATGCAGCTTCAGTTGGTACCCACTGGCAGGATTGTAGCATTTTTGGTTAGGAGCCCCTGGGAAATGTATTTTGGAGAAGATACTTGAATGTTCCCTTAAAAATAGATCCCCAGAGACAACAGATGCCAGCCTGCTGCTCACGAGGGAGGCTGCTCTCCTGGCTCCTGTTGGGGTTTCTTGATGATGCTTTTGCTTTGCAATATGAGCAGAAACAATCAAAATAGAAACACTGTGGTGTGATAAATGGAACAAACCTACAAGAATCTGTGATGCTTTGTCATCTCTCCCTGGGACTTGTAAATGCTGCCATTTACAGCAGTTTGAGTGTGTGCAGCCCTCTCTGTCTTAGTGTTCTTGGTGCAGCTCTGGGCCCTTTCTTTGTCCTCACCTGAGCTGCCCCTCACTACTGGGGGACACTTGGCCTTGTGCCCCACAGCTGGACACGGCCACGGTCTCGGGGACGTGGCTGCCCCTGCTGTATGACTCCCCTTGCCTCCCCCTTGCACCCCTCATTTCCCAGCTTTCAGTCTGTAACACCCCACTAGAGACGGGACCTCACGGTGCCATTATGGGATGCCAGTAGTTGTTAAGTCATTGGCAGAGTCACGGGGTGTAGCAGGGGCACACACAGCCCGTGTCCCCTCGCAGTGTTCTGTGCTGCGATGTCGGGCTGGGCGAGGCTGGGACACGGGGAGGGCTGGGGGGAAGCTGCTGCTGCCTGGGACGGAGCCTGGAGAGGCTGCCTGGCCACAGAGGCCCATTACTTCTCTTCCCAGCGGGCTGGGAGTGAGTTTTCCCATGCCTTTGTTCTTTCCTCAGAGGTACCACAGTACTGTCAGTCTGTGCCATCAGGGACAGAGCCCAGCAATAACTCACTGTGCATGCAGGGGTGTAGCTGTCCTTTGGGCAAGAACAGGAGTAATTTTTCCCCCCAGTCCTGGGATGCACATAGTGGCTTCATAGCAAGGGAAAGATGGCTAAAAAGACCTCCCAAACAGTTTGTGTGGACTGACTGCACCCAGCCCAGGAATTAATTTCTGTGTGTAGGAGCTTGACAGCCTGCTCTGCGTGGTTTCTCTAACTTTCTTACTCTTTCTCAGATGAGTTCAGAGTCTGTGTTGGATCCTCAGCAAATCCAAGCTTTTGACCAGCTCTGCCGACTCAACCGAGGCACCTCCCGGGTATGTACCCCCCGCTTTCCTCCTGCTTTGAACGGGTGAGGGGCACCTGCCATGGTGCCAAGGCAGACACTGGCACTGGCAGCCGAGGGCTCTGGGGTTTGCTCTAGTGCTGGCACTTGGCTGTGGCACACTGCAAGGCAGCCATGCTGGGGAAGTCACTGCCAGGGAAACCGTGGGAATGCCTCTGGCTTCTGGGCTTTTTTTGGTCTGACAAGTGTCCATGGGGTGATCCTTTGTGGATTTGTAACTAAGCTTCCCTCTAGACACTGTAGCTCCCACAGTCACTTGGAACACTCTCTCCTCCTATGCTGCTGCTGTCCCATGGAGAGCACAGCTCCCTCTGTCACTGGCATTTTCCTTGTGCCTTCTGCCTGTTTTGGCTGTGGTTGTTGGCACTTTCAGTTCTTTCTGGGTTCCTTTTTTCAATTATGTGGCTTCAAAGCAGCCTAAAGACCCCTGGAGAGTTGTTCAGTTGAGGATTGGTGACCTGCATGGTGCTTCGTAGGGTCCCTCCATGCCATCCTTGCCCTTGGCTTTACCTGGGTTCAGGTTTCTCTCACTGCAGCAGGGGCACAGTGACGCCCTGGGCTCTCTGTGCCCTGCAGGAGTGTGACCGGGGGGTTTCCTTGCAGCTGGCTCTGCTGACGGAGCTGGCGCGCGGGAGCCACGGCGGTGGGGACAAGCACGGGCTGCTGAGTGTTTCCCACGGGGACCCAGCCAGCAGCAGCAGCGTCTTCCAGAACGAGAACTTTCAGCTGCACCTGACGCCCCCCCCGCTGGCTGAAGAGTAGCGCTGCTGCCCCGCCCACTCCCAGGGCGCGGTGCTGGGAAGCCTTCCCACCACGACGCGGGATTTCCCCCCACACCGCCTTTCCCAGAACCCGCCGTGCTGACCCTCGCTGGGCACTGGGGGGGTTGGCTTGTAGCCAGGTGATGCCCCAGCTCTGCTGTGGCAGTCGTGGGGCAGCTGGGCTGGAAGCTGGAACTCCAGGACAAACCCCAGCATGCCGAGGCACAGGGAGGGCTGCCTGTGCTGACCCAGGGGCTCATGGCAGCAGCCGGAACTTCTCCAAGAATCAGCTCTGCCCCGCTGGAGGAGCCTGTCCTGTGCCCAGAGGCCCCACGTCCCCATGCTGTGCTGGTTCTGTGGCTCAGCCACACCTGAGTTCTGTGTTCTGCCAAAAGCAGCTGTTCTGGCAAGGCCTGGCCCTGCTGTCTCATGGCAGCAGCCATGGGCTCTGAGGGCACAGAATGGGCAAATCTGGAGAAGGCTGAAGAATGCAGGAAATGACACCTGTGTGAGCAAACTGACCTGCACACGCTGTGTTCTACCAACCCATTAAAGAGGCCCTTGGTTGAAGTTCCCTGTGTGACTTCTCCACTTCTGTGAGTGGGCTCCTGGTAAGAGAAAGATACATCTTGTGCCTGTGGGTGAAGCTTAAACCTCCCCTTCTCACCTTGTTGTACCTGTGTTGGGGAGGGGATGAGTGTGTCTGTAAAAAAGGTGCCTCAGGCCCTTGGGGGCTGCAAGGGCTAGAGGGGGTGGGTGTGATGGACACTGATGGTCACAGAACCTTTAGCTCTTTGCTCTCAGCACTGCAGACCAGTGTTGGTGGGGTTTCTGTGCTGTCACACACACTCCTCTTCCCTGTGCTCACTTTAGCACTGGCACTTGGGTGTTTTGGGGTGCCCTCGGGGTCCCAGCTGCTCCCAGAGCACAGCACCAGGTGGGTGTTGCTCTCCCTGCACGCGTGGCAGATCTGTGAGCTCATGGAATGGCAGGAATATGGAGCAGCTTAGCTGCCTCCAAGGAACACCGAAGCACCAGGTGTTGTGCAGAGCTCACCTGGGCAGGAATAGTGCCAGTGCCCTGAGGTGCCCTATGTGCTTACCTCCTGCCCATGAGCAGAACAACCGTGGCATGTGTCCAGCCTGCAGCCACACCTGGGCACAGGTAAGTCAGGGAGCTGAATTTGGTCACACATCAGCTGGGACAGCTCTTTCCAGCTGAGTCAGAGCTGGGCCATGAGGCTGCCCAGCACTCACCAAGGCCTGGTGTGCTCCCCCTGGTTATTCCCTTTGTGTGCCTGGCTCTGGGGGTGTGTCAGGGGCTGCCATCTGAAGCTGTGAGCAGCCCTTCCTTTGCTGGAAGTCTCAGAATGCTTCCCTCTAGCACGGAAAGCACCCAGGCAGTTAGGACAAGCAGGCGGCCAGTTGTTCAGTATTTTATTCAAGAGGAAATATACACACACCTCTCCCTGGCAGGGGGAGCAGCCAGCCCAGGGCATGGCTGCAACAACGCGGCCACACCCGTGTTTGTGCAAAGGAAGGAGCCCCCTTTTCCTTGGGAGCATTCCCGAGCCGGGCGTGTGATGGAGCAGGAGATCCCCGTGGCTGAGCCCTGCCCGAGCACTCCCCAGCAGCCCTGGCACCCCCAGAGCGCCGCTGACATTTTCCAGGAACAACAGAAGGAAGAGGCAGCTCATTGTGCTTAAGACATCTGAACAAATCCTGGGTAGGAGACACTCACAGCTTGTGGGTATTGCTAATTACTTACAGTTAAGAAAGAATGGATCCTGACGGGGACAGGACCCTGTGGGCCCTGTGGAGTCTCTGCCACCTGCACCCCCCGAGGCCACCGCGCTCCCAGCCAGTGCCCAGGCAGGGCTGTGGCTCCTGCTTGCCTGCAAACAAGGTGAGCTGTGCTGGGCAGGGGCGTCCTGCTCACCTTCCCTGCCCTTGGTGCCCCAGGGAGAGCTGGTGAGGAGCTCCCTGCCCTTGGGAAAGGCTGTGCTGCACCAGCCCAGCCATCCTGCCTGGGAAGGAGAAGCCCTTCCCAGGGGAGGAAGAGCCTTCCTCCATCTGGGAGGAAAGCTCAGAAGCCGGGCATGAGAGTGAGCTCGTTCAGCTCTCCACTCAGGTTACAATTGAAAGGTTAAATATGAATAAATGCTGTAGGTTTATACATAATGTTTCATTCTACCTATGGAATGTGTCTGAATGGTCCAAAGACACCAAAAATGTTGTTAGAAACTGCAGTTAGCCAAGAAAGACAACCCCGCCCTTAAAAACGAAATAAATCCTATTAAGTTTTACTACAGCTTCTGTTTAAATGCACTCAGAAAAACAGAGTATTTTCAGGTGCCTTGTGAGAATGTATCCGTTCATGCAATGGCCCAAGTTCCTCGTTTCACAAGCATTGCACATTTTTATGTAAATCATCAAAACTATAAAACCTATTATTTTTGTCTGAAAGTCTTAGTCTAAAAAGTACAGCATTACTTTATATCCACCCATGGAAACTCCTAGACACGCGCATGTGCACGACATACACTGTTGCCTAAATGTCTTCTAAAGATACTGATTACAAAGTGTATAAAATTGGGAATACATTGTCAGGATACAGTGAGAGATGAGCCATCCTCTACCACAGACTATAATCTAGGATCAGTCACTAACTGTACACATTTATACAGCCTTGGATTCACCAGGGACTCCTGAAACGCAAACAGCAACTACAAAGAAGGGCAGTAACGCTGCAGGAGCACAGGAGTTACTGTCTCCAGCTCTCTGGAGCTGGCTGGAATCTGAGCGACATTTTTGTTCCCTTCAAGCAGAGCTGAAACTGAACCTCCTGTGAGACAGCTCCACTACCAGCTGGGTGAGGGACCCCTGCTCCAAACCTGCTCCTGGACTGGGAGCGACAGAGCGGGAGCCAAAGCCTCCTCTCTCCACTAGGATGACCTTAGGCTGTATTTTAACAAGCTCACATGCCACTGAGCCCGTGGGCCACCTCCTGGGGGCATCTCCATAGCTGTCCCCAGGCTCTGCCAACACAGTGGTGTGGCTGGTAAAATTCTTTTTGTTTAAACTTTGCTATTCTTCAGGCAAATGCAGGCCCTGAGGCCATTTGGTCCTGAGTGTCTGGTACCAAAGAGCCCAGGAGGAGGCAGAGGCGGAGCCGAGGGTGGGTGTTCGGAGGTAGTCGCTT
Source organism: Phylloscopus trochilus trochilus (assembly GCA_016584745.2). Classification (NCBI taxonomy): domain Eukaryota; kingdom Metazoa; phylum Chordata; class Aves; order Passeriformes; family Phylloscopidae; genus Phylloscopus; species Phylloscopus trochilus. Next base: position 1,217,387 of record WQNJ02000094.1, read on the forward strand.
CCTTCGCCTGTCCTGGTACTCCCCAGTCCAGTGTGGTATTGGTTAGATGGCCATGCCCCACCTGTGCCTGCTCCTCCTCCTGCCCACCTGCAAAAGCCAGACCCCCTTCCCAAGATCCAGGCAGAGAAAAGGGACCGGCTGGATCCAGGCAACTCATCCCCCTCCAGAGCAAGACCTGCCTCCTCAGGAGCTTTCAGAGCCTGGCCTACCTCAGCAGCTGCTCGGTGCATAGCCTGGAGAAAAGTTGGAGGCACTTTGTGCATTCTCTAGCCTGCCATTGCAGCCTGCTGGGAGCGCGGTGCCAACAGCCCCGGAGAAGCGTCGCACCAGCACGAGGGAAGAGGCCGGACAAGGCGCTAGGATGGACAGAGACGGGAGGAGCCTCGTGTAGCTGTTTGAGAAAGACTAAGGGCACCTCGGTTTGCTGCTCCAGGCGTGCACCCCCATGCTCTGAGGGACCCCTGCCAACAACCTGACAGGTGGAAACATCTCCAGCGGCACGTCCTCATGTGAGAAGTTGTGTGTGGGCTAACCCAGACCAACAAAAGGGCCTGTTTCTGCTAGAAAAGTCTTAAGATTTGTCACTACCTTACGTGCAGACGTGGGAGAGCTGATCAGGCTGAGAACGTGTTAAAATTGCTCAGGCTGCTGCTAGTTCACCATATGTAAGTCCTGTGACCGCGCTCCCGTGACGGGAATCTGAAATATCAAGTGCACCGGAAAAAAAGGGATTGTCAGAAAAAAACAGAAAATAGAAATACTACAAAAGCAACGGTACTGAGAAGGAAGCCGACTGAGCCGATGCCAACTTGTGTGGTCACACAGTGGTTTCTATAGTCTCAATCACTTCCATCTCGCACTGCGAGGGCGACAGGAGCGGGCATTCGTCCGGCTCCCAGCTGCTATCCGGGCTGTAATCTTCCTCTGAGCTCAGCTCAGCCACCCCCTCCGTGTCCTCGTCACACGACTCCATGTAGTGCACCCCCACCGCGTTGATGCCGGAGTCCTCAGAGCTGGAGGGGGACGAGCAGTGCTCTGGTTTTGGTGTATTGCTCTCCTTTGTGATTAAGGCATTGCGGACGGAGCCCTCGTCGGGCTTTGCCCTATGCGGGGCGGGCGGCTGGCGCTGCACGTAGCACATCTTGCCGTTGATGCACTTGACGCGGTAGTTGTCAATGAAGAGGTCGGCGATGGTGCAGAACTGCGGCGCCTCGGGCGGCAGCGGCGGCTGGAAGGCGGGAGCGAACTTGAGGAAGTGCTCGGTGAGCGACACCGAGATCTGGATGGTGTTGGGGGACTCCCGGGGCCGGACGGGGATCTCGGTGCTGGGGAGCTGCTCCACGGGGGTCATGGGCTGGTAGACGTATTTACCTGTGGGGACACAGGAGCAGTGTTTAAGGGTTGGTGTCTTTGAGTTTGAACAGAAGGGATGACGTTGACACCCTTGGACACCAACAACAGTTCCCTGCTGGCAGCAGCCACTGCTGCTCTCGTGGCCTCTCCAGGTATGGATCCCCTGACACTTTAATGCTGCAGGTAATCACAACCTTCTGTACCCCAGTCCTGCCCCCCTCCCTGTCCCTGCCTCGAGGACAGCTGTAGGACATGACTAACTCTGGAGAATTTACTGCAGGGGCACAACTCCATAGCCATCAAGTGGGAAAGATGCCAAGTCTGCCCACCCTGCCTTCTAGGAGAAAGAAAACTGTCATTCTCAGAGGCTTTCCCCTCCCCACTGAACATAATATATAAGTTCTACACCCCCACTGAACATAATATATAAGTTCTAGCTTACATCTTTGCTACAATGATCAAAATTTTATTGTATTATTATTAGTATTATTCAGTGAATCTCCTTGCACGTGATTCCATGTTCTTCATTTCTGGGGACTAAATCGTGTTTTTCCATATCATAAACCAGAAGTTCATATATGACTACGATTAGGAATTTAAGGCAGAAAATAAGGGAATTTCCAAGCTACAGAAATGCTTTTGGCATCTCGATTATCTGGTTAAGTAGTAAGAAAATAGGATTATGTTGGTTATATTGAGCAGAACAAAGTGTGAACTGAACATCTTCACTAACAGAAATAAATAAGAGAGCAGAAAATTTGGACTATGTCAGGAAAAACTGAGAAACCCGAGGCTATGCCTAAGACTATAAAATGCTGCATTTTATTTGCATGAAGCCTCTGAAAGATTCATGTCTCCCCAGGGGCTCATCCGCTGGGAAAGCACAAATTTCCAGCAGCCTGGTGAGTAGTGGGGCTGTCAGAAGAGTTTTGCTGCACGCGCTGCAGCTCCAGCTTTGCCCAGGCGGCAAATGCACCAAAGCACCGCGGGGCTGTGCGGGTGCTCCGAGCTCTCCAGGCGAGGGGCAGAAAGCTCCAGCACTGAGGAAGGCTGGGTGCTGGTGTGTTTGCAGCGCAGAGGTAGCTGCAGCCTTTCCCCCTGAACTACCCATTCCTTTGGAACATCGCAGAACGGCTCGCGTTGGGAAGGACCTTAAAGATCACGGAGTTCCAATCCCCTTGCCGTGGGCAGGGACACCTCCTACTAGACCAGGTTGCTGTAAGCCCCAGGGAAGGGTTTGCTCCCCCTGCAAAGCCTCTCCGCAGCAGAGAATCCCCCCCGAAGGTGGGAATCCCTCTCAGCCCTGGGAAGAGCTCTGTCGGCGCTGGCGCCGGGCGATGCCGGCTCTCGGCAGCCCCGGCAGCTGCCGGCGCTGCGGGGCCCACGCACAGCCTGTGCTCTGCCAGCTCCGGGACGTCACCGGCATCCTCGAGCACACCGGGAAGGCTTTTCCCACCCCGCAGTGCTGTTGGAAGGGAAATGGGGCACGTGAAAGTTGGCTGGGACTTCCAACCCCCGTAACCCAAGGACGGGGAGCACAGCAGAAAGACCACGGAACCGAAGGAAGAGCTCTGGAGCGTGGGAGAGGCTCTAGGCACGACGAGGGAAAAGCCCACCCGTGTGTCATGGGAGGAGAGCGCAGACAGAGCTGGCAGCAGAGGGAAGTGTGTGAATAGCTTTGACCAGCTCCTCTCAAATACCTCACCCAATGCTTTCTCCCTACGATCTGTGCAATGGTCATTGTTAACAGCCACGGGGAACGCTCAGTGACAAGTCAAGCTTTCCCCTGTCTGCTTATGGCTGGATAACAGAAAACACAGAAGCCATCCTCTCCACTTGCCATCTCTTTACCATGGTGTAGCTCCTAAACCTGCTGTGACTCAGAGGAAGGAGTGCTGGGCATCCAGCAGCTGCATGCTCCAGCCACAGGCAGAGCACAGCTCTCACTCCTCCAGCACCGATCCTTGGTTCTGGTGGTCTCTGAGCAATGGGGTCCCTCAGAGGTTTCCCAAATCTTGTGGACAGAACTTCCCTAGGAAGCTCCTCACCCTCACAGCCACAGCAGCAGCCCACGGCTTCCTGCCATCTGCTGCTTCCCAGAAATCCTTCTGTGAAATTAGTGAACATTATATATTCCACTGCCTTGCAAAGCCCCACAGCTGATGATTACTGTGCTGCTGGCTGAGACAGTGTCTGATAAATTCAGCTCATGGAAACTGAAGTGCAGCCTGTCCTTGCCTGAAACCACGATGTTCTGTTTATCCATAGATTTGGAGTGCTTCTGTGTGAGCTCCTTTGACAACCAATGATAAAATAAAACAAAACCAGATACTGGTGGAAAACATTTCTTCAACTCAGTTCTGAGCCACCCCTATTTGAAGAGTCCAAGGAAGGGTCCAGTGAAGATTTTACCATGATGAAGAAAAATGGTGTCTGTACAACAGGATTCTGTTTTTCCACTTAAAACAGCCACCCCGTGCTGGCAGAAGGCTGAGGGATGTTTGGAGTAGAAAGTAATGTATTAAAGCTAAGGAAGCTTACAGCATGGGCATGGAATGGAAAAGCAAAGACTCCTCAGTCTGACTTTTTTGGTGTTTGTTTTTCCCCTTTTGGGAAAAGAAGAAGAGCGGTGGCCGGGTCAGCCAAGGAGCTGCTGGGAGCTCAGCTGGTTGTTTCTCCACGGCAGCAGCTCCCTCAGCACTGCCCCGCTGGCACTAATTCCAGGGCAGGAGCAAGGAGTGGTCGTTCCCTTAGCACAGGATTTCAGAGCCTGCCTGTGTGACCTCACGGGCTGAAATGTTCCTCACATTCCAAGGACAAGCTCTGCCAGGGTAAAGCAGGAACTGGCCAACCAACACACAGCAAGGAGAATCTCCTACTTTCACTGATTTCTGAATTTCTTTAGAATTCTGGTACAAGTTTGTCAAGTCTTAGCTGGTTTTAGAGGCAATTTTAAACAGATTAGACTTGCTTCCAAACATGACCAGGTGCTCAGAACTGGGACTGTCAGACTGGATCATGGACAACACTGTGCCCACAGCCTCGGTTATCACTCCTCACCCTATATAATGCATGGAAACACATCAGCCAGGATGCAGCCTATGAAAAATAAATGCAGAAATTAGAAATAAGATTGCCCCCATCCCTGCATCTTGCAGGATTGCCAGGCTTCTTCAGTAGAAATGCCCTTAAAAGCACAAGTCCCCAGGTTCTCTTATAATCCATCTCAATCTGATCAAATACCCGTGGAAATCAACAGCAATATTTTTGCTGACTTTGAACAGCTGGCAACAGTCTGTGATAAAACAGTGTTCTGAGCACCTATTCTGCTGCATCCCATCTAATACACTAGCTCAGAACTTATTGCCTATTTATTCCAAGTCAGCTGAAGAACTCTGTGGCTGCACTGTGCTGATGAGCACTCCTGTAAGTGAGAGTGTTCCGCACAAATACAGATGCCACACAAGACACCACATCCAAAGTTGTTTCCTGGGTCGCTTCCCCACTGCTGCCCAGAAGCGGAAGGTGGTAAAGTAGTGCATGTGTCAAACACATGTCCAAAAATCAAACTCCAAATCCCATGAAAAGAAATTTGTTGCATTTGCAGAAGTTTGGGAAGCTCTTGTGCACTTTAAGAGCTGCTATGAAGAGGTGTCACAGTTCTGGCTCTGCACTTCCACCACCGTGGCAAAAGGGCTCAGGGGAAACAAGAGCCTGCTCCTCTTCTGGAAACAGTGACTGTGTGAAATCAGGCTCTGCCAGAATGACTGCCATGGTAAGGCTTGGTTGTCCATGACAGCCACTGGCTGACAGGTGAGGTGATGAAATGAGGGACCCCAGAAATAGGTCTATAGGCTACGCTTAGCCAGGTGCCCCCCTGAGCCTGCTCCGTGCTCGAGGCATTATCCCCCACAACACTTCTCCTCTGTCTGACCCCTCAAAGTGACAGCAGCCTGTGCACAATGAGAAAGGGACAATTGTTTCTCCATTTCTTCAGATGGCCCTTGTGCCAGCACACAAACCAAATCCTCAGGGACCTGGCACAAGCTACAGCAAACACTCAACTGCAGAACAACTATTCAACTATGTCCAAGGAAGTGAGAGATGGGCAGTGCTCATCTCCCTGTTGCTCTGCGTACAGGAACAGGATTTCTGTTGCCAAATCGGATGGATGCTGTTCCCCAAAGCCTTGGCTCCGTGCCTCCAGTGAGCCTGCCAGCAGGCTGAGGCAGGATCCAGCAGAGCAGGCAGCTCTATCATCACCTGCACATCTCCAGCAAACTCGGGCAACTTGGAAATTTTTTTATGTTTGTGGCACTAATAACCAGAACTATGTGACGTTGACTGGAAGCTGTATTATAGAGCCTCCTGCTTCCAAAACCCCCAATCAAGCCTTGAGAAACAAGCCATGAGGTCATTTCTCTCTGATTTTTTGTTAATTGGGCAGTCTGCGTGCATCCTCACCAAACAGACACAAAACGGCAGCAATTTCCGTGGCTAATACAAAATAACTTAACCATGAAATAAGCAGAGGTGCAGCTGGAAAATCTTCTTTTTCACTTGCCTCCATCCCAGCATTCTGGTTTACCTCTAACACTCATTAACATGCTTGACATATCGGAAAAAAAAAAAGTCCAGCTTTCAGGAGGAAGGTTTCTTATAACAAATTCTCAAGTTTTACCCTCTCAAAAGGAGGACTTAGCCTTAATAAGTAACATCATGAATTGCACTGCACTTCAGAAAATGGTAAGAGAGCTGTGGATCTTACGAGTCTAAGTCAGCAATACATACCATGGATACTTGTTCACATGCAAGGCATTTAGTCATCTATTAACTGAAAGATAAAAGCTTTTTTTCATATGTATTCTATCCCCTGCAGCTGCTGGAAAAACTATTTCTACAGCCTACCATCTGCCAGCTCATCTATCTCCAGAATCAGCAAGGTTAACGAAGACCTGCTATTGCAGCTACTGAATGTGACCTGGCTCAGCTTAGGAATTGCTCCTGTGTGGGCTGAGCACTTGTGGAAGTCCCAGGCAGAGGTGGGCTGAGGGTGAACTGGCTCTGATCCCAGTGGAATCTTCGTGCCTTTGACTGTGGTGGATGCTCCAGAGGGGCTGGAGCTGTGGCCCCAGGGCACAGTTCATGGCTGCCACAGGCCCCCAGTGAGGCTGTGGAGGGATGTGTCCTGTTCACCAGCAGGAAGCTGCTCCCTAGATACTGGTGACTTGGTGCTGCCTGAGGATACACCTGTGTAACAGCACCAGTGATCCCTCCCTGTGAAGTCCAATGGGATTCTCACTCCGGCTGTGCCAGACTTTGCTATTGCCACCCGCAACCCTGCCAAAAAATTCAGCTCACATGGGAGGGGAATTGGTCCCACTATGAAGAACATAAAACCCTGTAATTAAATACCACACAGCTCTGAAGGAGTGAAGGCAAAGGAAGCATTCATAATGCATGTGTGACAGGAGACAGCACTGCCTTGGAGGGGTGCTGCATTATTCCAAGGAGAGCTCCCTGCACAGCTGCTCTGTGTGTGGAAACTTCGGAGATGAGCCTCTCGAGCACTGGCTTTCCTCACAGCAAGAGATGGAGAACAACCAAGCGCTCTTCCAGCAGCACTTGTTCCACATCCCCTGGGTGTGGCAGGAGGGCCAAGTCTGGCTGTTGGGAAGCAGCGGGTGGATGCAGCGCTCTGCCCCCTGCGGGAGCCGCCTAGCAGGGGCTGACAGCTCCGAGCGGGAGCGGTGCCCTACTGCCGGCGCTGGCACAGCGGCCCCAGGACAGTACAAGGGCTCTCACACCCACCCGAGTTTCCAGGGCCCCCGCGGCAGTGGATGGCACAGGTTCAGCAGCCCAGCTGGAGGGCACGGGAAGGAAGCAGGTAGGGATTCACCGCTGACACAGCAGAACCTTGGGACAAGGGAGGGTTTCCTCCTTCACAGACTAAGGCAAAGCTGGCTGTGCCTGCTGGAGGTGCCCACTACACCTGCTGTTGCCAAGTTCCCAGCAGAGTAGAATTCCATTGGGAAGTGTGATATTGGGGTGAGTACCTACCTGGGGTCATGGCCTTCCAGCCCTGCAAGCTGAACAGTGCCCAAAATGACTGCTCTGGCTGTCCTCCTCCTCTCTCCAGTTATACATACACAGCTTGGAACAACAAACCCTTGCAAACAAAGCTTGCCCTACCCAGAACTATAACTTGCCCTACCCAAGGACTATCACAACTCCAAACTACCCTCAGAGCACAGTACTAACTTTTCCAGAGGGGCAACAACAAATGGAAGGGAAAACCTGGGGCACATTTACAGATGGCACATGTGAGAAACCCCACTGCTCACCCAGTCTACGCTTCCTTGTGATGTATGGAATAGACATCATATTGTAGCCAGCAAATCCTCATGGGCTGCAGGGTGAACCAAAGATGTAGACTGAGCCACCAGAGGAAGTGGAAAACATTCCAGGGTACTGAGGCACTGTCAGATTTACAGGCTCAAGGAGAGTTGATCTGGGCCATTGGTGGTTATCATAAGGCATAACTGAAATGATTGTCCACCTTGAAGAAACCTTGCAGATAAAGATATGCAGCACCTCAGTGCAAGTGAGATTTCTGCCTTGCACTTTGCCCAAACAGCTTTGAAAAAGCACTGAGATTGCTCAAACAAATTTCTAGTGTGGGGAATGCAAACAGAACATTCTGCATACCTGCAGGAATTCTGGCAGAATTGGAAGGCCCACTAAGGGACCACAGAAGAGACTCCAAGGGCACAAATGAACTCAGCAAAAGAACAACAGAAAAAGTAGCCACGCACCAGGACCTGAGCAGGCTGAAGTGCAGCAGGAAGGGTTGGCAGGCTCTGCCCTAACAGAAATGTATCACTGCAAACCACTCCTCACAGAAGCCCCTCCGTCTGAGCAGGAATGAATCCATCCTATTCCAGACCCCATCCAAGCACAGGGAAGAACCAGCCCAGCGATGTTTTGGCAGTGGCTGCCTAGGAGCAATTCCATACAGCTGCCAGCTCTCTCCAGTGGAGGAGAGGTGTTCCCTCCCTGCTGTACAGCCAGACAGCTGTGCCAGCCCCTGACTCGACGCTTTTCACAGGAAACCAGCACAGAGGGGGGAAAACTCAGGAAGTTTTTCCTCATCAAATTTGTATTTTAATGCCCTTTTGTCTTGATCTGTCTTATATACAAAAAGGATCATGACAGAACATGCTGTGAGCTGTCTAAGCCTTTGAGAAGTTTCTGTGCGCATCAGCTTAAGAGCAGGTAACGCTTAAATGCAAACAGACCCTGGAGCTTCCTCCATCATCCCTTGCTCTTTACTCTCATTGCTTACACGGATTTACAGGACTTAAAGAAAAAGCAACCCTGAAGGCTTGAGAGATGCAGCCATAAGCCCTCTTAAAGGGGCCCTATTTGCTCACTAACCATTGTAAGGGAACAGAATACCAACACCCAAGAAGTCAGTGAGCAGCAGCACACACCACGTGTGTGTTCTGGAAGAGCCCTTTCCTTTCAGTGGACATATCTCCATTCTGGAGAATGTCACCCATACCACAGGTGCTACTAACCCCAGCTCCATGCTTGGTTCCAAAACTGTGGAAGCACAGGCATGGAAAGTGTGGCACAGCCCTGCTTGCCTCTGCCAGCACAGCAGCTGGGCAGCACTACCCAAGCTCTGAATCCAAGGACATTCATCTTCCAACATCCCTTCCAAACCCACCCCCAAAGGCCAGAACAGCCACTTCTCACACATTTGCCTGAGAAATTTTATCCCCCAAGTTCCACTAGATATTTTTAAAATTCAGTAGAGAAAATAGCAAAAAATGGCTTAGTGCTAAATATTTATTCTACAACCCCATCCCTGTGTGCCATCTGCTCAAGCTTCAGCAGCCCATGGTTTCCATGCAGCCAGTCAGTGTACTGATAGGGAAACAAAGCAACATAAGCACAGCTCCATGTCAAATTACCCAGAAAATCATGGCATTGCCTGGAAATCAAAGAAACTGGAGACACAAGATCCAGTTGTCTTTCAGGTGTGTGGTACATGCTGCAGGGGGGCACCCTGAGCCTCTGCGTATGATGGAATGTTTTCTTGGGAATTCTCAAATAAGCAGAACAGCTCACTGGGTCCTTGAAGGAAAAGTCCTCTCTAAAGACCTGCACTCTATTCCTCCTGCCCCAGCTGTCCCCTGTGGGTGCAGACACATCTCTGTGGCCACAGTATTTTCCTGGTGGCTGACAGGAGAAACAATGGCCCACGGGATGTGCTGTCTCTGTGCTGATCCCTTCCTGTGGCCAGAGCCCAGGATCTCCTGCAGTGCATCTGTGCAGTGGCTGTGTGGGAGCAGGAGCCTGAGGCTGGACAGCACCACCTTCCTCAGCTTCAGCACTGGGAACAGACCCCTTATTCCCAACACATTCTTTCAACCCTCGTCCCAGCGCTGTTCCTGGTGCCTCATGCACACCTCCATTCACATGCCATTCAAACCAAGCTATTTCTATCACAAGCCTCTAGAGAACCCATTTCTGGGGATTTTAAAGCACTGCTCCTCCTGCTTGTGCCCAAAACACGTCACCACGTGGAGCTGAGGAGTGCAAGTATGGGCACCAATGCTCCCCTTGGAGGGGTGTGGGATCCAGCAATGCTCTGCATCAACAAACAGAAGCCCAACTACCACCAGTGGAGGTGGAGCAGGTGGATATCACATTGAGCCACTGTGTCACACAGTGCCACTGCAAGCAAGTGACTTGGAGCACCTGGACAGCGCAGCTGGGAGCACAAACAGCTCTCTGCTGTGGCAGGGTGAGCCAGTGCTGGCAGAGCTCTTTGCAAGCTCAGTGCAAGAGCATCGCCCTTGGCTTCACATCCAGAGAATCAAGATCCCACAGGACCAGCTGGAGAATGGCTCCTGTGCCAGCAGATCATGGTCCAGTGGCACAAGGAGGGAAAACAAAGCAAAAGGTGTCTCCTTCCACCTGCCCTGCCTACAGCTGGGTTAGTGCTGGTGGACTGCAGGAAGGCTGCAAGAGCTGGTCAGTCCACCCTGGCACACCTGATGCTGTCCCAACCTTTCACCAGGGGCGTGAGTGAGTGAGTGAGTGAGTGAGTGAGTGAGTGAGTGAGTGAGTGAGTGAGTGCAAACACCTGGAGTGGGGCTTAGGCTCAGGAAAGCACTGAAATCCAAACAGCCAGCTACACAGTGTGGAACAGGCAAGCACCCTGCCTCCAACAGTTAGGGGTGTGCACCAGCATCATGAGTGGCAGGGAGAGGGACAGACAGCCTGGCACAGAGCTGGGCACAGCAGGGAGTCATTTCAGGGCTGGGTGCAAGCACACAGCCAAACAAACAGCTTCGAGAGCAGACGTGTGGGCTCTGGAGCTCTGCAGCCACCAGTGAGAACAAGAACACAAATGCATGTCTCTTGTTGAAATGGTTTTACAACATAGGTTACATATAAATTCCAACTGTTACATGGCCTAAATTAAAGTATGGCTATGTTAAAAACGAGGCCCAGTTGCCAAGCAATCAGTTTTCACTTTCCCAGTAGGTTTTTGACTCCCATCTATGTGAATATACTCAACTATTGGCAAAAACTCCTCCAAATTGCATGAACTGCACTTCTTGAGTTCTGTGATCAGTCACTACATAAAAATTGATTAGTGGAAGAATCAAAGCCATTATGAAAACATACTCTGTATCTTGTGGGCAGATAAATTCATGGAGGTGCTGGAAGAAAAACCACAAGACATTAAACCAGGATCACTTTATATGCAGAGAGAGAGATGCTCTACCTGGAATCCAATCTACTGTCAACCAGCTTTTGCATTAGTATAAGCTTGTGCCATCCATCAGCAGCTAAGCCCACACTGTCACAGCTCTCGGGAGTTTGGGAACATCTTACAGTGTTTGTGAGTAAAGCATTTTGCTTTTTATCCTTTATAGAAACACAAATTTCTAGTAGAGCCTCGCCAGTGTGCAGAAATAAGTTACCAAGGCTGGCAGTGAGTCATGAAGTGTACAGCAGCACTGGTTAAATCCAGAGCCATTACATAAGAACACCCCAAGATGCCCCTGCTCTACAAGCCGGGCTCTGCTGGTTGCAGCAACACGAGCGGTGACAAAACGTGTTCTTGATGAGCACACAGGTGCTGCCAGGAAATTGGAGCTCCTGTGCCAAGCACCTGAGAGGCCTCTTCAGTGCTTCCAGCAGACCTGAGCAGTGTCAGCTCTGCAGCCCTGCAGGATGGAAGTGACTCAGTCTCACGGGACAATGCAAGGCCATGGCCACGGGCTGCCATTTAAACCCATGAAACATCCATCAAGAAGCACGAGGGGAAGGAGGATGTGACAGCAGGCACTTCAGCATCGGGCACTGGCATTAAGCAGGCTCGCAGACCCAGGCTGGCAAACAGATTCCCTCACCTGCAGAGTCCAGGAAGGAAGCCACACGCTCACCACAGACACTGTGCTCCATGCAGATTTTATCTTTAGGCTGTTCCTCTGCAGTGACAAAAGTGCCAGCAGCCTCTCACCAGCAGGAAGCCCTCTGAGCAGGAGCACAGGCCCAGCCCTCACCGTGCAGGGTTCAAGACGTCCTGAATCCACAGACAACCCCACCAGCTAACAAGACACAAGATTAATGAACTTTTTCTTCAGAAGTATTTGCTTCTGGTAGGAAATATCCCCAGCCTGGTCCTTCCAAGCTTCATAAACCAGCACTTATCCCTTCAAGCAGCCACAGAGGAAGAGTGTCAGTTATCTGCCACTCTCGAGGCTCTTACCAACGGATCACTGGGTTTGGGGTGTTGTCTGGGTTTTTGCTGTTCTCCTCTGTTTCTTTAAGAAATTTTCTGAAGTTTTATTTTAGCCTTCTGTGTTTATTTTTTGTAATGGAGTCAGATATAATTTTACATAAACAACCTTTCTTGTTATTATAACCATCTAACAATGTTTACATTCTTCTCATAAGGAGGAGACTGCTGATGGGTTGCCCAGTGTAGTTGAAGAGGAAGATTTTCTTCCTCCAATCCATAGTCACTGCTAGAATTGGATAAGTGTTGAAGTTGTAAATAAACCTCCTCTTTTTTGCCTTAGACATTGCAACATGTAAGTGTCATTTCTTTGTGTCGTGTGCGACATTGGGGCAAGCAGACAAAATTCTTTGTGAATTATGCCTCTCAGGTGGCTAGACAGATTACAAAGCAGCCTCATAGCATGCATGACAAAGAGGTTTTGGCTGGCAGGAAGTGTGTTGGTACACAGGTCCCTTTTCCTTAGACTTTTGGAGAAAAGCGCAGTGATTTCTGCTCAATCACGTATGAGCTGTACAAGAGTGAGTCCTGTGAGACACACTAAGCAACCAGCCTGAATTCAGAGCTTTTCCTGTGGTCTAACTCTGTGAAGTGATATCTGGGCCTGCGTTAATAACAAAACATGCATGTCTCTAAACATTATGGTAAGGACTCAAAATGAATGCCAGCAGGTTCTTCCAGAGGCACTGACATTCCCACAGGATACAAGGAATCGACACGTGTGGGTTCTCTTATCAATGGTACACTCATACCATGATTTCCAAATTATAACTAAAACCTGAGGAACAAAATCCCATCCAGGTCAGGGATGGTGCACCCACAAAAACTGGCAGTGTTTTCCCTTAGAGTAACACTTCAGGATATGTTAAGCTGACATTCTTTCCTTGGTTGTGTACAGCTTAGTGAAACGAAGCTGGAATATCATAGCTCTTCAAAATACAGGTGAAGAGAAGATCTTGCACAGCCACAGGCAACAAATCCTCATTAAAAGTCTTTTCCCATTACAAGCTGCAACATCCACCTTTCTGCAGCTCCTGTCTGGCACTCAGCATAAAGCCTTGCTCCGTGCACAAACACTCTGTCCGGATACATGGACTTAACAGGTGAATGTTCAAATCCTTTTCACAGCAGAAGTAAATTAAAAATGCCTGTTTGTCCCAGGATATGTGGCCATTCTCCCTCTAGACCAAGCTGTGGTTTCTGGGAATTCCCAGCCCTAGAGCTCCTAGCTCCACTGCTCCATTCCGCTTTAGACAAGAGTTTTCCATGAAGAAAAATGTATCAGCTCCTCCAAATACTCAGAATTTCGGACATAAGCATCTTACAACTCCCTCTCCCTGTTTATCCAACAAATCAGTCATCAGGATGTAGTTTTGCCCTGTGGAACAGTACTGCTGGGAATTCAAGTTGCCATCACCACTGCCAGGCTGGCTACTTCCAGTCCACACCACCACCTGCAGACAGGGACACACAGGGGCACTGCTGCCCTTCTGCTCCCTCCTGCATGTGGAAACGAGTTTTGCAGCCACCAAAAACCTACAGAAGGAAAGCCCACTGGAATAAGAGCAGGGCTTTTAGAGATGTACAGTATCTGCTATGCTGCAGAGCACCCCAGGGCTGTGGCTGCTCCTCTGACACACAGGGATTGACAGACACTGGCTGCAGGCAGGCACAGCTCCTCTTCAGACCACCAAGCCCTATCAGGATGCACCTGAATTCCTCCCCACACCATCTCAGCTCACTTACCAGCTTTGTCACAGGAAAGCAGGGCTCCCTCTCTGATTCCCTCCTCACAGTTCCCACAGGCAAACTGGGGTCTGAATAATTACATGGGCTTGGGAGATCATCAGAGCCCCTGCTGATGGCTTCTGTTGCTGGAGAGAGGGAGAGACACCTCGGAAATGCTGCTTGTGTGCACAGAAATACTGAAATGCTGCATACATCACTGTGTGGCAGGGGAAAATGCCTGCACCTGGGCCAGGTGTGTACCTGCCAGAGAGCAGGAGCTGCCATGGGCACACACCACATCTTCTCCCTGGAACAGCTCTAATCGAGGACGGCATTGACAGAGAACTTTCACCTTTGTACAACAGACAATAAATGCCTTAATTTTAAAATGTTATAAAAGAAAACCACTAATGATTCAAGCAGAGGAGAATGTGAGGAGCAGTATCGGCTCAGAGCACACCCAGGTGCAGTGACTGTGCTGATTTGCCTCGTTCCCTGGCTGCAGCTGTGGGCAACTGATAAGGGATGACCCCCTCCCCTGGCCAGCACACAGCTGGGACTGATGACCCCCAACCACAGGGACTGTGCCTCTGCTGGGTGCCCTCAGACACTGAGAGGGAGCAATGAAGCTCTAAGAACCAAGAGAAACCCTGGGCTGCCTGTTCAGGTGAACAAAAAATGTAAGTGTACTCTAGTTCTACATTCCCAAAATGTTGTTGGCATGGCCAAATATAGAGAAGCCCTTCTCCCCAAAATCACCCAGAAAACACGTGCCCTTTGTGGCATGCCACCCATCACACAAACCCATTTTCTCCTCTTGGCTGAAAAATGACAGTTCCTTGGATCTCTTGCCAGGCCTGCCTGACCTCATGTAGAACCTGCCAGGTCTGGCTGCAAACCCCAGCTGAGCAGTGCCATAATTTGTGATGCATGCCAGGGAGCAGGAAACTAATCCAGTCACACCTGCAGGTGCTGTCCACCACCTAGCAAACTGCAAGCGTGGGGGAACAGGTGCATTTTTTAACACCTTTCCTGCCACCATGATCTTGTTCCTTGCCTGAGCCTGGCAGCTGTGTTCCCTTTCTGGCCACCCAATGGAGATCTCAGGCTTTCCCCACGCTTGGTTTGTTTTCTTGTAAAGGTTCCAAACAGCTGAACCTGTAAAAGCGGTGGAACTGAAATTTATTTGCTGCATTTACTTTTCAATATAAGATATGCAAGAGGCTTTAAGGAGCTAAAAGCTTGCTCTTTTGAAGCTGAATCAGGGGGGAAAAAAGCATAGAAAGGCTAATACAAGGTGACACAATTACTGTCTATTGATGCAACTGCTGTGGAACCACGATTCATCATGTATTATTGATAATTGCAGCATAATGTACGGAGGGGTTTACAGGGTGTTTAACAGAATGCAAGATATTCAGATTACAAATGAACCCAGTTGCAAGAGAATGCTCTTAATTGTATCAAGCATGATGCCTTCTCTCACAGTTAATTCTTAGGAAGTAAAATTAGCAAAACGCAGTGGAAGTGCTGCTGTCAGGTCAGGACAGATGCAACCCCGAGGATCTGATCCCTTCTGACATAAGCAGGTACCACCTCAGAGCCAGCAGCCTCACAGCCAGCATCAGTGCAAATCACAGCTGCAGTGGAAATCCCGAGGTGAGGAAAGGGAGGCAGGCACCTTGCTGCAGACCTGCCTCTGGCATGTTTTCTCTGGCTCTGGAAAAAGTAGATCAGAGTAATTTAAGGCTCTCAGCTTGCATCTAATAAACAAAACCTCACAAGGCTGTCAGAGCGGAGGAGAGGAAGGTGAACAGGGGGCTGCCACCCTGGCAAAGGGAATGCATGCAGGGCACAGAGCAAGCAGGAGAAATGTGTAGTGGGACAAACACAGGGGCTGAAGTAAAAAACACTTCCTGGGCCAACACCTTCTTCCCTGCTGGGAAAAGGACTCTAAGGCTTAAGCCCTCATCCTGCTTCCACGTGGAAATTAGAGTCAGCACAGCCTCCTGGGAGCACCCAAGGGAGGGGTGTTGAGGACAGCTGTGGCAGCAGGGATGAGGTGTTCCTGCACCTCTGGGCAGAACCCAGTGGCTCCAGTGACACCCGAGGCACCCCAGCACCCTCCCATGCCAGCCTCCCCAGGCACACCTGTCCTGCACGTTTTTCATGCACCTCTCATGGAGGCTGCACCTGGGTTCAGAGCCCCCCATGCACAGGAGTGCATTAGAGAAACACCACACTGGGAAATCCGCTCCCCACCAAGCCCAAAACAGACTGAAAAGGACCCAAAATAAACTCCAGGCTCAGACACAGAAGTCATACAGGCACCCAGGGCAGCTGAGGCTCTCGGAGCTGTTTGGATACACCAAACAGTCTCTGACCTCCCTGCCAGCTATTATTGCCATTTTATGGACAGAGAAACATCTGAGGTAAAGATAGCACCTACAGTACTGCTCACTTCCAAGCATGCCAACCACAATGGCTTTGGGGAATTCAGATTGGGTTCTTTCTCAATTATTCCTTCCACAGCCAAGTGGCTCTGCAATGCTAAATTGCTCCTGTCACTGAAGTAAGCAGATGTGATCCTGAATACACATGAGGAGACAATCTACTCATCATGGCATGGTGAGTTTTTGTAATTTCTCAGTGTAAGTGCACTTTAACTGAGTTGACATTCTCCAGGACCTTGGCCACTGATGGAAAATAATACTTCAATGGCCCTTTTAATTGATGTAGAGTTTCCTGTTCTCCAATACAGCTCTTAAGAGTCAAAGAAAAGCACTTTCAAGAACCCTCTGAGGATTCCCAAGTCGGTATTACAGCACTGCGTTTATGCAAGATAACTCCCAATGCTGTTTAATTACATCTCTGACCTCTATACAATTTCCCATTACAGACCTCATTCTTGCCCCTTTTAAGTCCAACTCAACTCATTCCACAGGAGCAGGATACAAAGAGATCCTTAGCTCTGAAATTTGCATTAGGAAATGAGGGGCAAGAAGGGAGCGCGCTTCACCATGTCTTTCAGAAGATTAAACAAGGCAATGAAGTGTGTGACTTCCTTTAAAATCTTCCATTTAAAATCCTGGTTTCATGAGGCAAAGGTATCTTAACTTTTCCTTAGCCATAAAGGAGGAATTGAGAAGGAAGTCTGTACTTCTTGCAAATGCTGTAACTATTTTTAAATCTTATAATTGCCACACAGAAGCAAAGGGTTGGATGGGATCTCGAGTGATCTTTCCAGGAGGGAAGCAGCTCCATGTAATGCCTAAGAGACACCAGTCTAAGCCTTCCCTGAAGGACCATGACTTCTCACTTTCTCAAGTACTCTGCTCCCCTGCTACATTTCTCTTTCTAGTTATGATATTTACCCAAACCTAAACTCTCCTTGTCACAGGTAAGAAATACCTGATTATCTGTCCTGCGCAGAGGACTCGAACACAGCTGCTCTGCAAGGCTACCTTACTCTTTGCAAAACTCATCATCTCTTCCTCCTTCTTCCCTCAATCTTTTACCCCCCAAAGCACACTTTCTTTTGCACCCCCTTGTCAAGCATATTTTTCTAAGCTGATCTGTGTGATCTCCTCCCCAGTTCTCCTACAGCTCTATAAAGTGCAACGCTCAAAGCTCAGCCCATCAGCCTGGTTTCCTCATCACTGAGCTGAAGAGACTAATTAAATTGCACACTTGCCATGCTCCTGGTAATGCATCCCTAAGCAAAGGCTGGGGTTCTGGGTTTGGCTTTTCTGCCACACAGACCTCCAGCTGCTGATGCACAGGCAGTTTGTGATACATCCTAATCCCCAGATCCCTCTTTGCAATCACTTCTCCAGGTGTTCCCACCTTCATGTTTGACTTCCCTATCCCAGGAGCATTCTTACATGATTTTGGGTAACATCTCCAGTTTGTAAGTGCCACTTTGAGCTCTGATCCTGTACTCCAGAGTGCTCATAAGCTTTTATATCTTGATGGTGGCTGCAAATAACTGAGACCAGGGAAATGTTGGGAAAAATCTAGGTCATAACTTGAGGGCCTTTGTGTTATCAATGAAACACCAGTGAGACATCACTGTCCCTGTGCAGCAGGTGACTGTGGCACCTTCTCACACAGCCAGTTGTGCCACACAGTACTCAGGGCACAGACAGAAGAAAGCCTTTTGTCCTGAAGTGCTTTCAAATGAAGCCCAAATCAAGGCAAAATTCCTGAAATGCATATTTAACTGATATAGAAGCTCGCATCCAAACAAAAGCTGGCTTTTGGGGCAGCCCCTTCTTCTGTGAAACAGAATTTGCAAAAAGTGTGTGTGAAGGGGAATCCATGAAGGTGACTAAATTGCAAGGAGACATGGCAATGGCAATGGATTTAAAAGGAGAATGGGAAGTCAGGAGTCCAGGGACATCTTCAGCAGCACCAAGTAACCCTCACATAAGGGTCCAGTGTTAACCTTGACCATGCAAGCTCTCCAGAACACAACATGACCGTCCAAACATTGCTCCATCACCATCTCCTGACCTCGCATCAACACGCTGCTGGGAAAGCCTGCTCTTCAAGGCTCTACATGATTAATTATTCATCAAACTATGTTTGGACATCCACAGTTCAATCTCAGCCTCCATGATTAGATACATCAGGATCATGAATACCGGTAATAAAGTCGTTGGGCACCTTTTCACCAGAGTTGGCTCAATACTGGATTTTGAAGCTATCTGCTATATATAGCCTAAAGCAGTTACCTCTCTGCTCAAAGGGGTTTATGCCTGTAAAATGAAAACCATTAGCACCGAGAATGAAGTGGCTGGTGCGAGGGACAGCGGTGCCCTGTCAGTGCCACAGCCCACCCTCTGACTGGCCCGCGGGGGCGAGGGGCACTGGGACTCCAGGCCCCGAGAGAACTCTCCGGGCACCGCCGCTGCCGCCCCTGCGGGAGCAGCGCCCGAGGTCAGCGTCCCGCTGGGGCCGCCCTGGCACGGACAGCTCCGGTAGCGGACCGCTCCCGGCCGCGGGACGGAACGGGACGGACAGGACGAGACGGGACGGACGGGACGGTACGGACGGGACGTGCGGTGAAGCCCTGCGCGGGGACCGACAGGACATTCGGGACGGCCGGGATCGCGCGCCCCCCGCCCGCTCCCTCGCCCCCTCACTCACAGTGGCACCATCCCAGGTGGCAGCACCAGTGCAGGCGGAAGCAGCGGCCGTGGCTGTGGGTGGCGCAGAGCGAGAGCCCGTCGCACGGCTGGAAGTCGGGTCTGCCGGCGCAGCTACGGGCGAGCGCCTGAGCCTCGTCCAGCTTCTCGCTCTTCGCCGCCGCCGCCGCCCCGCTCATGGCGCCGCCGCTCCGCCCGCAGCCCCCGCGCCGCAGCGGCCAGAGGAGGAGGAGGAGAAGGAGGAGGAGGAGGTTGAGGACGAGGAGGAGGAGGAGAAGGAGGAGGAGAAGGCGCCGAGCCGCAGCGGGGACCGCCCGCCCGCCCAGCGCCGCGGGGGCAGCGCCGCGGGCAGGGCCCGGCCGCCCGCCCCGCCCCGCCCCGCCCCGGTCCCGCAGCACCGCCCGCGGTACCCCGATGGCTGCATCACCCGGTGGCGCTGTCCCCCGATGGCCAGACCTTCCGATGGCTCTGTCCCTCGATGACCATCCCCCACGATGGCAGTGCCCCGCGGTGACCGTGGCCCCTCATGGCTGTGTCCGCGATGGTCGCGCCCTCGATGGCGATGTGCCCTGGCAGCCGTGTCCCGCGATGGCCGTACCCCTCGGCGGCTGTGCCCCTCACGGCTGTGTCTCCCGGCTGGGTGGGAGGGTGACCCGCGGGCTGCCCTGCGCGGCGGGGTGAGCCCGGGCCGGTGCCTGAGGGCGCTGCCGGCAGCTGCGGGCTGCTGTGGGCTTTCACTGCTTTCCCAAGGCGCTGGCAGCGGCCGGAGCGAGCGGGCGGGAGCGGCCACCAGCCCCGGGCGAGTCAGCCCGGGCACAGCAGGGCTGTGGGCCGGCTGCCAGGCTGTCCCGAGCGCTCCCCCGGCCATGTGGAGCTCCTGTCCGGACACCACCGGGCTTGATGGATGGGATCCGGGCACCCTGGCACCGGACAGAGCCTCCGGGGAGTGTGGGCAGCAGGCAATCGGCCTCGATTACAAGCGATCTGGGGCGCTCCAAGCGTGCAGCTCTTTGCTAGTTTGTGAGACAGGTGGACACAGATCACCCCTGCAGTGCCAGAGCCAATGGAGCAGGACACTGAGTTGCTTGCACGTGTGCCCCACAGCACAGGCAGGTTTTACTTGTTTTTTTTTTTCATCATGCTACTTAATCTAATTCAGAAACCCATTTCTTTCTGAGCACACAGTGATTTAAAAAGCCTTGATAAACTTTGTCTTTCATTTTGTAAAATAATCAATAGATACCATTTTGGTTAATGAACATATGAAAGTGTATTGTTATTTTCCAACAGCCATGTATTTAGGCCAAAATTAAAGTTTGGATTTATCTTGAGCCACGGCTACATTATTTGTTTCCTAAGTGTGGTGGTGGACTTCTTTTCCTGCTATGTTTGAAAGAAAATTGCAGTTTTATTGCTGCTCTGCTCAGCGCTGGGAGTTGAAGTCAGCTTTCTGTTAGAACACAAATCAAATGGTCATTTTCATAGTCCCTTATCTTTGTACAATACCCAGTAGCTCTATGTCAGAAACAGTCAAAACATACTTAAGTTTCTGTGTTCTCCAGAATATTCCCAGACAGTTCATATGGGGCCTGTCCTTGGATAGATCCCAGAGATGACCCCATCCTGCACACCCTCCTGAAGGTGTGTTGAGATAAACATTTGCTTCTTACCAATGTGAGGGGCTTAAGAACAGCCAAGCTGCTGGTGTCTGGCTGTGATCAGCTCCACACTTTATGGGTCAGACCAAGAGATTGGGTCATAACGCCAGAGCAGAGAGTTGCACTGAGGCTTTGAACCACCTCTGACTGTGATCCCTGACTTCCAGGGCAGACCTGGTCTCTGCAGTGCTGCTGGCCCTTCCTGCTCATCCACGGTCCCCTCCTGCAGCACCTCAGTGCCACATGACTGTGTCCCAGCTGTGCCCTCACCTCCTTGGATCTGGAATAACTACACCACTAAACTCAGCCTGTCTTTGAGGAGAGGGGTGCCCAGTTGCACTGAGCAGGGGCTGTGAGCCTCCCTTGGCACTGGTCACCAGGAGTGGGAGATCTTCACAAGCCTGAACATTTTAAATGTCTCCAGTGTTTATTACACTGGAGAGTATTCTGACACTCCTGGAGACTTGTTTGCTGAAATCCTACTGAAACTGCAAACATTTAGGACCTTGCTCAGCTGTTTGCAAGCACAGGATAAACTGATTGCAAACCCAGGTGTTTCTTTGATACTGTCCTGATGTCCCCCTGTTCCCTGGAGCCTACCAGCAGCAAAGGAGGGATGCAGCTCAGCTCCCACGAGAACCCTGGCCCAAGGAGAACTGACACTTTTATCTGCTGGCACAAAGTCCTTCCTCTCCAGCACTGTCTCACCTTCAGAAGTGCTCTCAGACCAGCCTGGGCTGCCAAATCACTTTCTGTTCAAAAGAAATAAAGAAAGAAGGTGAAGTGTGGGTTACAGAAAGAGGGGTAGGTGTTTCTGGCATGACTCAAGTGCCCCATCCAATTTGGGCATGCACTTCTGAGCAGCCTAAGGCAGGGAGCTCTCTGCATTCCTTTGAAGGGCCGGTGCTGCAGGGGACTCTGATCAAAGCTAAGGCAATCCTCCCCGTTGGTGCACTCCCATTCGCTACTGTTTTGCACAATGCCTGTGGCTGAGCAGTTAATGGAGGCATCTGCTGCACTGGCAGAGTTCACTGACTTAATTAAAGATATCTAACAATCCTGCAGCTGCATGAGAGAGGCCACGGGTGCACTGAATCTCCTCAGACTGAGAGCAAGCACCCTGCTGTGCAGAAAGCACAGACATGCAGCCAGACACCACATGAAAGCAAAAGCAGGGCCCAAAGATTAAGGGTGGACTGGAGCCAGCCAGCATTGTGTGTCGCCACAGCCTCACCGTGCCAGAGAACTGTATAACCTCAGCTCATTGATGGCTTGGAACAGTCAAATGTGCAGTGAGTGTGCAGAGCTGGGGACATTTCTCACCTGTAGGGGTGGTTTTACCTGGAAAACATTTTTTTTACAGATATTTTCCTACTGAGTGAAAATGGTTAACTGGTTTAAAAAGACAGGTGGAAAAACTAATCCTGTACCGAGTGGTTATCAAGTTCTCCTCTGCGTGGGGCTGTGTTCTCTCCTGTTAAATGAAGAAACATTTCACTCATGGGTATATTTCTGGCATCACTGCACATTTGAGCTGATGGGGACTGTGCAAGGCTGTTAACAATTTACCAAAGAAGCTCACAGAACAGGCTGGTGGTTGCTGCTTGGGCTGCTCGTCAGCAGGCACGCAGGGCTTTAGATCAGGCTGCCCTGCAGGGCTGAGGGCCAAGGAGCTGTAGCTGCCCTTCGGCGCTCTCTGCCCTGCCGGGAGCGGAGCAGGCCGGGGGCCGGGGCTCGCACGCACTGCCCCCGCCCTCCCGGGGCGGGGAATGCGACCTCGCGGCGGCAGCAATGTCACCGCTGGGTGCTGGGACGTCAGGCAGACAGAACGATCGATGCTGGGCTGCTTTGGTCGATGCGAATTTACAAATGAACTTCTATCAGGAGAGATATTACTGGTGTGAACAACCTCTGCTCTCAGCAATTCCCGGTGAAGGAAGCGGGCCCATCAAAGGCACCGGCACACGGGTGCTGCAGGTGACGAGAAGCATTTCAGCCCCAGGGCAGAAGCTGGTGTTAGCCTGGGATAACATTGCTGCTCCAGAGGAAGGGCACGTCCTCGGCTCCGCAGCCTCCTGCTGCAAGGGAATTGCCTTTTCCCAACTGATCCCCAGTGCAGGTGAGCACCACGGCACGAGGCACAGGAGGAGGGAGGATAGCCCGGGCAGGGCATCCTGTCCAGAGCTGTCCTGGGGATGACAGACCAGCCACCAGCACAGCCAGGTGTTACTGTTGTGTAACGTGTCACACAGAGTCTGCTTGTGTGGAAGTACTGCTTCTCGCCTGAGCCAAGCTGGATTGCTCTCAGCGGTGGCACACGAGTAATTTGGGGCAAACTGCCCCAGTTTGCTGGGCCTAGAGTGACTCCTTTGTCAGTCCTGGAGAAAAGTCCTCCCTGGAACCAGGCACTTGGGTTGGCTTGCAACTCCTGATGGGTTCCCTGCCCTCAGTTTTGCTCTCTCACCCACTGGTGGACAGGTGTAGACAAAGGGCAAAATAAAACATATGTAGACAAAAGAGTCATACAGTCTTTTCAGACACAAACTCCTCCAGAAACAGGAAAATTATCTAATTCCACCATGTAAAGAAGGAGTAGGGAAAAAACAAAAATCAAACACATTTGCTTTTTTCCACTATCTCACATGATACCATATAATCTGTCATTAGATAATCAAAGCAATTTCATTACATTTCAATCAGAAGTTAAATATTCGCAGTCCCTGAGAAGGGAATACAGACCAACCTAAACCCCACACCAGACTGGAAGATACATTCACTAGACATGTGAAATGGGAGACTTTGTCTCAAAGCATCAAGTCTGGAGCTACTTTGGCTCCCTCTCACTCTGCTCTGCCCTTTGCTAGAGATCTGCCACCTCCCTGCCTGCCTGCCAGCAGTGTCCCTACCTGCACAGCTCTTGTGCTCTGCCCTTCCCAGTGCCCCCTCTGATAATGTAAAAACCTGGTCAGTGCCAGGCCCTGTTTCGAGCTGGTCAATTAGAGCCTGTTGAGCCCCAAGACCTCGTAGCTGTAGTCAAGCAAGATGCAGGGAGTGATGGCAAGATATTTCCACACTGAAGAGATGCCAGAAGATGTTTCTGCTTGGACAAAGCCAGGTGGGGGTAATGGCAATAGAGGATGGAGTCTGGATGCAGAAAGCCAGTCATGAGCCAATGCCACAGGGCAGGTTAGTCAGGCTGATGTATTTGTGGCTTTCCTGGCATTTATTAGAGCCTCCTCTGCAGCAGGGAGAAGGGACAGTACCAGGGGACAGCAAGGGACTGGCCCTTGCTCTCTGCCCAGACCTGCTCTCTCCACTTCATTTGACTTTACCTCTGAAAGCTGCTGCACCCTTGTGCCATCTGTCCCTCAGCAGCAGGAAGGGAGCAGGTTTCAGTTGGCTAGCTGCAGAAGAGCCAGGAAATTAAGGGGAAGTGGTTGCACAGGAAAGAGCTGAAGCAAACTGGGAAATAGGTTGAAGACAGGATTTGGTAGATCCAGCAGGCCTTGGTTGAACTGTGATCGTAATTTTCTTGACTCCAGCCATGATTTGCATTGTGGGCTGTAAATGCTCCTCCCTGCTTTCCCCAAAGACAGACTGGAAGAGGAGTACAACCGTGATGACCTGCAGGCAGTGCAAAATGAGATGGGCCTTTACACAGCAGTGTGTGAAGGCAGTGGGTGAATCTGGGGCTGAGAGAGAAGGATGGATGAAGGCAATGGTGACCTGCAGCAGGTGGTGGTCTG
The DNA here is from genome assembly GCA_016584745.2 of Phylloscopus trochilus trochilus. Classification (NCBI taxonomy): domain Eukaryota; kingdom Metazoa; phylum Chordata; class Aves; order Passeriformes; family Phylloscopidae; genus Phylloscopus; species Phylloscopus trochilus. The sequence goes on from WQNJ02000094.1 coordinate 1,241,847, forward strand.
AGATTAATTATCGGCCAAAATTAGTCCCTGCAAAGGTCTTGGAAGGCCCATGTTTACAGGCCTGTAGCACTTTGGGTTTTATTGGAAGAGGCAGTGCAATTGAAGCACGAGTTTTATGAGATCAGCCTCCATCAGAGGAATCACAGCTTGGGGCTCTGCCGGCCAAGGTAGGACATCCACTCCTTGATGGGGGGGTTCCCCACAGCCACCAGCTTTTTCAGAAAGGCACTGGGCCGTAGTCCAGGCACATCAGGGTGGGCCTCAGAGTATTTCTGCAGTTTAGCCAGCACGCGGGGGAGCCCCACGGTGGAGGCGTAGAACATTGGGCCTCCCCTGTGCTTTGGCCACCCGTAGCCATTGATGTAAATGACATCCAGGTGCTCTGGGCCTGCTGCTATTCCCTCAGCCAGGATGGCAAACCCCTCGTTGATGAGGGAAAACAAACACCGCTCCAGGATTTCCTCCTGGTCTATAAAGCGGCTCTTGATGCGATGGGTGTCTCTGTAGTGGGACAGGAAGCTGTGCAGCCAGGGGTCTGGCCTGGCTGTCCTGCCCCCGGCCCTCTCGTACAGGTACCAGCCTTTGCCGGTTTTCTGGCCGAAGCGGCCCTGCTCGCACAGGAGGTCTGGCAGGGGGCTGTAGCGCTGGCCGTGCCGCTGCCGGGCCGGTGTGCCTGCAGGGAGGGACGGCCCGGTCAGGCCCTGGCCCTGCCGAGACCTCCAGCCCACGTCCAGCCCGGCAAGGTCAGACATGCGGAAGGGGCCTATCTTAAACCCAAAATCTTCAAGAACCTGATCTACTGCTTCTGGTCTGCTTCCTTCCTCTAAAAGGAAAACTGCTTGTTGTACGTACGGAAACATCATGCGATTCCCAACAAACCCAAAACAATTCCCCACCACCACTCCAACTTTTTTCAGGTCTTTGGCCAGCTGCACAGCAGTGGCGATGGCGGTGGGGGACGTGTGGCGGCCATAGATGATTTCCAGCAGCCTCATCACGTGGGCAGGGGAGAAGAAGTGGGTGCCAATGACCTGCTGTGGGCGGCTCGTGGCAGAAGCTATTTCGTCGATGTTCAGGGCTGATGTGTTTGTACACAGCAAGGCTCCCGGCTTGCAGATCTTTGACAGCTTGTGGAATATTTCCTTCTTTAGTGCCATGTTCTCAAACACAGCCTCGATGACTAGGTCTACATCACTCAACAGATCAAAGTCCACAGTGAACTGAAGACGTGCAGGGTTATGGAAATCCAGGGTCTGGGCATCCTTCTCCATTTTCATAGCCTCACGTTCCAAAAGGACCATCACAGCTTTTCTCCCCTTGTTCAGATACTCCAGATCCTGCTCCAGGGCTACCACAGGTATGTTGGCCTTAACCAGAGAAGTCACAATGCCTTGGCCCATTGTTCCCAGCCCTAGGGATAAAATAAAGATAGAATCAAATACTCTGAAAGCAAATTAATCTCTTGACAATAGCATTTCCTTTGTATCTCCAGGATAAATAGAGGAGGCCTCTGGAAAACAAGTAGTGTACACATAGAAAACAGATATTGAAGACTGGGAAAAAGGAGGGTGAATTTGCTCTTTCAGTGAGCCTGAGTGTTTGAAAAGAGGTAGCACAAAGGCAAGATAGTATCCTCACAAGCTTACAAAATGCTAGTGGGACTCATCCAGTGTGCACAGTCTGTGTAAGTCATGTCTTATCTGCAAAGTTTTATACCCATGAAAACCAGGATCACTGAGGAGTGAGAACCTGGAGATCAAAGAGAAAAGCTCTGAGTTACAGCTACAACCCTGTTACCACCTTCTGCAGACAGGTTCAAAGCAAGATTTCACCCTGAGGGTATCAGTGCCTCACTGCTCCCGTGAGATGGTCTGTTATGGGCATTGAGCAGATACAACCCCCAGAGATTTTGACACCAGCAAAGTTCAAAACTTGGTTTCTCCCTTGTCCTTCCAAGCTTCCTCTTTGTCTCTCTCCTTCTCCCCCTCTGAGCTTTATTGCGTGATCTTTGAAACAAAAAAAAGAATTGGCTGCTATTTTTGTAAAGACTTGGATGCTGATCTGCTCTAAACTTTCTCTCTAATGTCTTGTGTGTCTCTCAATGCCTGGTCAAACAGGATGGAACTAATGCAGTGTTCTTAATCTAGATTTCAACATCTCTCCCCTTTTAAATCATGCTACCACATCAGTGGCCTTTTGTCTGCTGTTCACTTTCTGTCAGGTATCTCTGCCCACCAGGAACTCTTCAAGTCCTCTAACACAGACCATTCCTAGCTTCTGAAGATTCTCAAAGTTAGTCTTCCTTGTCCAACCACACAGTTAAAGCTCTTGCCCAGAATTCCTGTAACTGAGAATCCATTCACACTGTAATTTTTCCCCCCAAGGTCTGTAAATGTGCTGCCCCCAGCTCATACTCCCAGGAATACCAGTGTAGAGATTACTGGCTTCATCCCTTGCATCAGCTCTGTCCTCTGTGACATTAAATGAAGCTGCACTTTCCTGTGACACACAACCCATACCACTGATCCTGCTCTCCCACGGTAGAAGCTTTTCCAACTAAATTAATAAAAACTGAAGTCAGCACAGTTTTACCAGCTTTGAAAGTGCAAAGCCTCTGAATGGAAGGATTATTAATATCCTAAATAAAGCAGCAACCAGACAAAGTATAGGTTCGTTATAATTCTGTAAAAATGATTTTTTTAATCTCAGGTTTACAAATGAAAGTCAGCTAAACAAATAAATAGAAACAAGGGGATTAAAATTTTTGTCTAAATCAGCTTTGTAAAGAAGAGCTGAAATGATGTCATCATTTAAACAAATTCCAGCAACCAAGGTCAGACAAGGTTGGATGTTTTTCCTCCATGCTACACACTCTTGGTTTAGTTCTGCCCACCTTCAGCTTGTATGCACACAAGACATTTCAAACACTCCCTGCTTAGCCACCAGAAGATAGTTTGTACTGGCATCACTTGCTGGCAGCCTGCTTGCAAACCTTCATTATGCTCCCCAGTAAGTGCTGAAGTTCCTTTCTAGGAAATCAGATTTGCTACTTCATAATCAAGTTGTGCTGAAAACTAATTCGAAAATAAATCTAGAATAACACGAATTAGCTCTTAGTAATTCAGTGTCTGTGGTTTGCTGAACATGAGTAGCTCCTCCCAGTGTGCTCACTCTCCAGAGCCTTTGATGCCAGAGCAGGTACAATTAGGGACAGGTGCTCCCTGGCTTTGGCAAGCCACACAAGGTGCTTTTCTCCTGCAGTGCAGGAGGGTAATTCAGCCCCCAAACCCAGCCCCATGTGTCAGGCCATCTTTAGATACAAAGCCAAAGTGTTTGCAGCTCCACATGGCTCCCTCTTGAAGTCTCTTCCTTTCCACTGTGGAGGATTGGGGTTTCTCTCTAGAATTTCCAAGTTCTCCACACATCCTGGGTCTTGTGCACTCCTGATCCTCCCAGCTTCAGTCTCCTGACTGAAATCTTAGTGGTTCTCTTGCCATATGAACACACTGCCTTTTACTAAATCAAAACCTCTTTTGTGAGCAGATGTTCCCCAAGCTTCTTTCCCAGGGAAGCCCTGCAGTGGTGCCAGGTGATTCCTCTGGTTGCTTTCATCATGAGTACTCCATGTAGGTTTTAGCCATCCCAGGAGAGACAGGCACACATGCTTGTAGTGCTACACTTTCTAGGCCACGGGAACAGGCTTATGGATAAGATATGAGCTTGCCAAGCTTGTTTCTGACCTAGAAAAGCTGTCTCTCAACTTCCTACAGAACTCTGCAATGGCCTGTATGAAATGATGTTTAATGAAGCTGGCAGAGGGAGTAATGAAAGCCCCAAGGGGTTTGTTACATTAGAGCTTGCACAGCATGGTTCCCCTGGAAATATTTTCTAAAATTGGGCTATAAAACTAAGGAGAGCTTTGGCTATCTAGCAGCTTAAGAGGCATTTCTGAGGACTCCTCTTTTGCAATTCAGAAAGGCAAGTGATCTTGGGGAAGAATATGTTAGAGCAGAAAAAATGGCAGGGGATCATTAGACCTTACATGTGTAGAAGGCTGTAGAAGAAAGAGGAAGGGAGATGTCTCATGCACAGCTCAGATCACACAGACTGAAACACGGTGAGGAACTGCTCCAGAATTTCTGCTGTACGTTCCATTTTCCTACTCAATAGTGTTCTTCCTTCCCCCAAACCAGGAAAACCCCTATATTCTCACCTTTCATGCAGGGGACTATTTTTATGTCCAAGGCACACCTTTCCAAAAAAGACTGAAATCTGCTTCAGGGGCAAGGACACTGCCCAGCCATCCTGCTCCTGGTCTTTTATTGTGAAATGATGCTTTGGCATAAAATTAAAACTACACTTGTACATGTGTAATTTCAGGCCAAATATGGGTATGAAAAATCCATTTGCTGGGCAAGCTGAGTGAATAATGATGGTTAATTATTGATCTGTCACATGAGGCACTTAGAATACGGAAAATCACACAAAATTATTGTAGGACTTTAAAATACATTTCAAAACAAAAGAACTTGAAATATGTACAAGGCAGATCATGTACAGTCACACACTACAGAAATACTGATCAGTAGAAAACACTCTGAACTATAATGAATATTTGGATGTTAAAATGCCTGGCAATTGAAATAATCCGTTATAGATTGGTAAAAATATGCAAGGACTGTTCCAGTTTTCCTGATAAAAACAACAATAAGCAACTGACAGTGATGGGCTGCTGCAGGCTGGGGCTGCTGCTTTCTCTGTTTCAAGGTATTAGTTTCAAGCAGAAATAACGTGATGCTCTCAGCAAGCAGGGTGCTGTGGGGAGATGCCATTGCAAGGGACAGAGAGAAAAGAACTTTCTTTCTGGGTGTTGAGGAACTAGAAAAAGTGAAAAGAGGTGGGAGCCAAGAGTTCAGAACAACAAAAGCAAAGGAAACAAAAAGTCAACATGAAAAAGTCAGTGTGATTTTCCCAGCTGCTTCTCACCGTGCAGCAATAAGAGATGGAAGCAGCAGCATAGTGCAACATGGGTTTGGTGTGTGAAACAGCACGGCACTGTCTGTGGGAAAGTGGGGTCTGCATGATTTCTGAGAAGCCTAAATTGAGGCAGCATCTTTCTCTGACTGCCCTCCTCTTTGCAGCAAAAATAAGGAGACCCTGGGTCACCTAGGTAGACTCATACTTGCATGGATGAGCAGCACTATTTTAAAAGGTGTCAGTCCCTCAAAAATCATCCCTAGGATTTTGATTTCTGGTGCTGCAGGGATGTACTTCAGATCAAAAGCATGAATTGTACCGGCTGGAGAATGACTTTTTGTTACAGTAGCCTGAAAGAAAAAATATAATTTTGTTGGCATGTTCTCTGACTGCCTGTAATGGACTTCCAATTTCACTTATATCAAAAGGCAAAATAGGAGGGAAACCCTCCAGAGGAAGGAAAAAAAGCACAACAAGATGCAGAAAGAAGTGATAGAAAGCACTGGCACTTTGGTGTGGGATGCAGGGTTAAAAGGAGGTGATCAAGAACCTCCAAGACAAGATATGTCACATGAAATGAAGTATGACATGAACAAGAGCATAAGCAAAGCAAGCTCTACTGGTGGGATCCAGGGGCTGTGTAATGGGAGTAGTGATTCAGCAAGGGCTGGAGTCTGGGTGAGTGTCAAGGCCCTGAGTGCACTGATGGGATTTAATGTCCCTGACCCACCACAGCTGGAGCCTCCACCCACCTGCACTGCTCATTGCCTCTGAGCCCCATTTAAGCTCAGACCTGGGCTTGTCCCCCTTCTTAAGCTTCTGAGGAGTTCTGGTGGCTTACTGTGGCTATGGCCACTCTTGATCCAGATCTCAGCCTGCAAACCAGCTTCCCACCTTTAGCTTGGACCTGCATCATCCTGGGAACTTTGCCTGATCACCTTCTGTACTTCCAGAAGGTCCTGGCCATGATCTCTGGGACTGCCCTGCCTGCCTTGCCCAGGTACTGTAAATGCTGATGCAGCAGTAGGTTGTGCTGCCATCCAGAGAGAGAAATGGTGGGCAGGATCTTCAGGAACAGAGAAGTGTCAAGTCCTGTATGTGAGGAGGAAAGGTATATAGTAGGGGCTGGCTGCTGGAAAGCAGCTCCCCAGAAAAGGGTCTGGGAGTGCTGGTGGACACCAGGTTGGACTCTGAGCAGCAGTATGAGCTTGTGGCAGAGAAGATCAATGGTATATGGAGCTATGTCGGGGGGGCCTTGCTAGAAGCTTGAGGGAGGTGATCCCACCTCTCTACATGGCACTGGTGAGGCCATAGCTGGAGTGCTGGCTCCACTTCTGGGCTCCCCAGTACAAGAGTGATATGGAGGGATTGGAGTGAGTTCAGTAAAAGGCAAGTAAGATGATTAAGGGACTGGAGTATGTCTCATGAGGAAGGGCTGAGTGAGCTGTGACAGCACAGAGAAGGCTTGGGGGATCTCACCTGTGTATATATAACCCCTGAGAGAAAGGCACCTGGTAAAGGAGATGCAGCCAGGCTCAAGTGGCCCCTGGTGATAAAACCAGAGGTCATGGGCACAAGATGAAACATGGGAGTTCAATCTGAACCAAAGGAACTTTTGTTCCATCTGAACAAAAGTTTTTAGTGTGGGGCTGACTGAGCACTGGCACAGGTTGCCCAGAGAAGTTGTGGAGTCTTCATCCTTGGAGATGTTCAAGAGCTGTCTGGACATGGTCCTGAGCAAGGCTCTAGGTGCTCCATGTGAGTAGAGATGTTGGACAAGGTGACATTCAGAGATGCCTTCTTGCCTCAGGGATTCTGTGGTTCTGCCCCTGTTATTGCCACTGGCTCCCCATCCCTGGGGTGCAGCTGCTCCCTGCCAGTGGATAATTAACTGGATGTGTTGAACATGGCAGATATCAAGGTTGCCTGTTACCCTGGACATACTGAACAGAAGCAAGGAAGAAACGTCTTGGTACCTGTTCTTAATGTAATTATGCCAGGAATGCTGTTCTCACTTTGGCTATGAACATTCTATGAGGTGTTGAAAAATTTGGGAAAGTGCAGGGTAAATCAAGTGATCAGAGTGTGACAGATTGTGCTTTGCAGCAGAAGTATCAAAGCACTTAGTTTATTTGTTCTGCAGAAGGAGTTCACTTGAGCACTGTCTAATCAGCTATGAAATCACTGAAATCTGGGGGTGAGGTTGGGGCATCTTCAGACCATAATTCAGAAATCTGTCCAGAGATGAGTGGCAAATACTTAATCCAATGGAAGAGACACTCAGCCCAGCCAATTCTGCTTGTAAGTAAAGTACAGATTATGTTTCTACTAGAAACTTTCAAATAGAGGTTGTATTTGTCCTCAGAATTCCCTCTAGCTCGGTTACAGCCCCAAAATAGGCAGCTCAGCTCTAACAGCCCTTCTGGCTAAACTGTCACTGTGATTAAGTCTTTGCAAGTGTGTTGTTCTGGCATGCTTTAGCAGCACAGAGCAGAGAATGTCCCTCCTGGTCACCTGGTCATTCCCCCAGACTCCAACACGAGCCCTCCTGTCAAAGCCCACACTGGACTGGCCTGTCTGGGACTGACAAAAGTCCGTGTCCAAACTTGTGTGCTCTTCAAGTCACAGAATAGATCTGGTAAAAATTAATGCCTCTTTACCTGAATGCTTTAACAGCCACAGATCCTTCTCATAGGGTTTGTGGACTGATGTTTTAAAACCTGTTTCTATTAAAAATGGCAGCTAATGAAGAGAAGAAAACTTCAAAAAAAATATCTATGGCCTAAAATGAGTTGTCAGACAGCTCAAGAGCCCTGAGAAGCACCCAGAAAAAAAGCAGTGTTGATCTGGTGAGACATCCTTGAAACAGAATGGATGTTTTCCAAGTGCTCCATTACTTGTCTAACCATTTTTGAGTGCTACTATCAACAGCTAGAGCTGGAAGATCTTTTTTTTAATCTCAGCAGTGCATTGAAGGTTTTATTTAAATTGCTCTTATAAAAAATTAATGAAGGCATTATCTTGCTGGGCAACAAAATGGCAGGAGTGGATCCCAGTGAGATGAAATCTTCTTAAAATACAGCTTTCAAAACATTTTTGTATTAATATATCCCTGAGTGACTCTGTGCACATGCACTTGCAGTACAGCACTAGACCAGGAGGAGGAGAATACCCTACAGACCTGCTTCTAGCACGAAGCAAAGCCACTGTTTAATGGGGAGCAGCCTGCTTGTGGTCTCTGAAGTGAGAGAAAGCTGTTCTTCCGAAGGAAGAGGAGACATCAGGTGCTAATCTAGTGGCACGTGAGTTGCCATCTGAGTTTGGAGTTTCCCAATGCAGTGACAGCTTCACCAGTGGGTGTGGAGTATCTGGGTGTGAGTGACTGCTGGGGACTGCCAGCTCAGCTGTGCTCAGTGCCCATCGCGGCCGCTCCCTGCGCTTACCTATGACGGCTGCCTTGCGCACGGGCTGCGGGGCAGCGCTGCTCCAGGAGGCCCCGCTGGGAGTTGCCCACCTGTGCACGGCTCTCTCGGCGAAGAAGGCGTACTGCAGCGCCTGCGCCTGCCCCGATCTCAGCAGCACCTGGAACAGCTCCCGCTCCCGCCGCACCCCCTCGGCAAAGGGCCTCTCGGTGGCGGCTCGCACGGCCTGGAAGCACAGCTCCGGAGCCAGGAACCCCCGCGACTGCTTCTTCACCTTCACGAGAGCTTCAAGCAGAAAGGCTTCCATGTTGGGCAGTTTGGGAACTGGCTTAAGGCTGAGCCTGCGGGGTCCCAGGGGCTGACCTGGGGAGAGAGAAATGGAGTTACAGAACAAAGCCCCCACATCTTTTCAGATGTAGCCTTTCCAGACCCTTTTCCACAGGCTGGGAAGGCAGTCTGCCTCTTCTTCTCCAACTCCCACTGCATTAGGGCTTGCATGGCACTGTGAGCTGGGTCTAGAACTAAAGCTTCTGACATTTCTCCTTATTTCTTTTTTGCTCTGACAATTATGATTTTTCAAGTCCCTTCTCAGACTTCAAAAAAAGTAAGACTTTATTTTCAAAGAAGTAATTCTGTCCTTCCTTTTCTCAGCTTCAGAGTGCCCTGATTTTCGAGTTCTCTCCCTCTACAGTCCCAGCTGCCACATTCATATGGATCTTTCTGTAGGCTTCAGTAATGAAGCTTTCCTCCAGTATTGTTTAATATTCAGGACCCAGCTGACACCAGCCAGAGGCATTCCAGCCACAGGCCTGACCCCGACATTGATAAGAGAGTAGAAAACACACCCTGACTTCTTCCCTGACTGAAGGAGCCCCTCAAGTCACTTTGGGACTAACCAAAAGGAGATCTCACACAGTATGAGCTGGGCAGCAAATGAATAACAAGCAAGAGTTCATGTTTGTGTCAGCAAGGGATGAATCAAGCAGCCACACAAATATGTGAAGTTCATTACAGACAGAGGTTGCTATGGTGATACCTAGAATGGATTTTAATTGAAAGAACTTAGTTATGTTTCAGATGCCAAAATTCTTTGTCTTCTTTGTAAGTACAGACCTGGCCATACTCAGCTGCTCCTCTGCTCTTAATGGCAGATTGATCAGTAAAGACCAGGGAGGAGCAAGATCAGCAATTTGGGATGTATCCCCTAGATACTGATTCTCACAAAGACCCTGCTGTCATCACAGCCATATCCAGATCATTAACTGTAGCGTGGCACTGCATGGATTGCTAGTGCTGTTCCCAGAAGCAGCCAGGACTGCCACCAAAGTCAGGTGGTGGGCTGAGAACCTTATGCTGAAGCTCTCTGGAGAGTGCCTCATTGCTCTGGCCTCTTAGATGAGCTCTGCCATGGGGGAACACTTCCTTCCAAGGCAGTATATTGCATCCAGCTCCCCTTTCTCCTCCTCTTGTCTGAGCTAGGGAAGTGCCAATGCACCAGCAGAAGACTCAGGAAATCCTGCAGGAGATGCTGAAGAGCAGGAATAAAGGCAGCACTGCAGGCACAGTTGCCTGAGGAACAAGTCCTGACTCTAGCTCTTCCTCCAAGACTGAGCAATGCTTAAGAGAAACAGAAATACAAGTTTCTAGGATGAGTTATTATACTGATTTCTTGTAATAAAGGTCTTCAGAGCTCAGGTTTTTTTAATTAAGCCTCTTAGTGAGCACAAAAGGATGAACACTCACTGTGTAAGTAGCTTCCCTTGTAATCAGAGTTCATAAAAATGTTTCACATAGACAGTGGATATAATTTCTATCAGCCAGTATTTCAGGATTTAGTCAGGATAATGTTCCTTTATTTTGGAGTAATGTTTTTCCTCTATGTTTTTAACCCAGAAATGCTCTTTATCTGCAGTTCTTTATTCAGGACTTAAATAGTGGGTAATATTCCAGTACAAGAGGAAAGCTCAGGCTTGTCCCAGAAAGCTGATCTGATGGCTGGAAGATTGGGCAGATGGAGGGACCTCATATGACATCCAGTGGAAAGAGCTGGTAAAAAAAGGATACCATTGGGAGCCTTTAGGCTTGGTCTTCAGACAGCAAGTAGTACTGTAAGCACAAATACTGAGGGGGACAGGAGACAGTTCCTCAGACTTAAAAAAAAAAACCCTTAAAACCTCAGGGTCCTGTAATACAACTCCTATTTTAGCTGCAAACTAAATAGGTTTTCTACACCACCTCTGTGCAGTATCACAACTTCTGAAATGCTAATAAGAATACAGGACATGTTTATGATCAGAAAAAAATTATCAGAATCCAAATCTGGGGAGAAGAGATCAGTGTGGGGCACCTGCAACTTGATTTCTGAAAGCAAAGCAGCAGGATGATGATGAAGAATGTCAGACATCAGTGCTGCAGGAAAAGCATCACCCACACACAGGAGCTAACACAGACTCCTGCTTTGTTTACCAGGTTTGTAGTCCAGGTGGCACAAAGTGCAGATCAAGTCTATAAAATTTCTGTCAGCAAATGCACCACGTATCCATGCAGTATCAAATATTATGTTATTTAAAGAAAGAAACGTCATCCCAGAGTTGTAGACCCTTGGGATACTATGGGATGGCACATGCAAGAGACAGGGCCAGCCTAATGTTCTTCCTCATGCAGGGAACTGCTTGTGAATTTTTGAGGAATAAAGCTGAGCCTGGCCCCTGTCCCTCAGGCTGCCAGAGACAAGTTCAGGCCATGTCAGACGTTTCACAAACTCTGTTTGTGTCCAAGGGACTCTTGGCTAGGCCTCTGTCCAAGGAAGGTGTCAGCCAGGACCTTGAGCCCCGGGGAGAGATTAAAATGTCTTGATATTGTGCATCTTGGCAGAGATGACTCACAGAGAGGCCTTGCAGCTCTTAAGGAAAGCCTTTCCTCCAGCTTGCATTTCAAGGATGCAATTACCCACCAGCGGCATCTGTTCCGCCCCTGGCTTTGATGAGCCTCAGAAGGAACAACTGCTTCCTCCACAGCAACTCCCAAAAGCTTACAGGCAGAAACTCATCATTTTTCCACACAGATTAATACCTGGGGGACTTGAGCTACTCCAAATTGCTCTGGATTTTCTTGGCTCTTCGGTGCAAGGCAATGGTTCTGCTCTGCTCTGCGGTCGATCAGCAGATGGGGTCAGAAAAACAAGGGGTGTACACGGAGAGTTTCAAAGTCTGCTGTGTGGAGGTCAGGAGCCAATTTCTCCTCCAGCTGAGGAAGACCAGAGCAAGCCAACAAGAAGTGGGCAGGATGAGCTACAAGCTGCTGCCTGCCACCAACAGTTCCAGCCATTTGTCAATTTTGTGATGCCATCAGCTGGGGAAAACCTGAAATGCAGTTTTGAATTACTGCAGTGATCATCAAGCACGTTTAGTGAAAGGACGTTGTCCTTGTCCCCAGGGATTTAGTTCCTGTCTACTCCTTTTGAAAAATGCCTTCAGAAGTGAAGATGTTTTCTTTAGCCTGGAGAAGCCAGTTTGCCTGCAGAGGTCAGACATTCCTATCTGCAATATATAAATACTGGCTTTCAATGAAAAATCTAACTTGGAGTCAGTAATTGCCTCTGTGTACTCCTACACCCACTTACTGTTTCAGAGCCTCTTTTGAAGGTGTTCCTCATTAGAAACAATCCATAAAAATGTATGGATGAGAATGCTCTCCCAACGTGCCATAAAAGTGGCTCTGTCAGCTGTGTATCACAACAGTAATCAAGGACCCCTGCTACAGCAAGGCAGTCATTTGAGACTGATCTCTTGCCATGAGATACTGCAGCTCCAGCGCTGAGAAAGCTTTAGAAGAAAATTATTTCTGAATTGATTCTCTGAGAGTTATTTTGCTGTAAAGCCTTCCCAGGAATAGAAATTCCAGTGGTGACAAAACTAGTTATTTAGCCAGACTGCTCTGTAAGAAGTCTGCAGTTGTAGCTTTATGTTTTAAAAAAACATCATCAGAAGCAAAATGCTGCATGCCACACAAAGCCAGTGGAATTTTGTGATGGTATTTTTTTGATACATTCACTTTGGCTTTCTTCAGATTATCTGAAAAACATTCACTGAACACAGAACTCCATGTGAACAAACTCCAGACCAGCTATATAAGACTCTCATCTCTTCTACAGCACTGTTAGTGCTTGATGGAGAAAAATGAAAGTGCTGCCTTGCCTTTATGTGACAGGAAAATTACTAATTTTAGGCAAAGGCCAAAGCAAGGAATGGCTCAAAAGAAACATACAGGCCCTGGGTACACCAATCTTTCAAATTATTAGATAACCCGAGGGTAAATGGTGCATCAAAACTTGTCATGGTCTTCTGCAAGGTCTAATAAGAAACTTTTCAAGCAGGAAAGAAATAGTTTAGCTGGCTCACCAGTGTTTTCACTGGTAAAACATGTACTGTAAATGCCAGTAAAACTGTTGGAATGAGTCTGAAAGCATTTTTAAAGTCCTGTGGGAGTTGATATATAGTGTGATGTGAAACACCATCAATGACATTACTCATTTTTGCTGGGATAACTCAAACCAGCAATGAACAGATTGAAAATCTAATGATGAGTAAGACTGGGACAGGCTACCTGCTGGACATTCAGCCAAGATCTTTGTATGCTTATACAACTCAAAAAAAAAAAAAAACACCAACCCCAAAAAAACCCAACCCAACAAAAAACAACAAAAACCCAACAAAAAACCCCCACAACACCCAAAAAAACCAAACTGGTAGCTACAATTTCCAAAGAAAATGAAGCTTGACAATTTCCAAAGAAGATGAAGCTAAAGCACAGGATTTTGCCAGTCTTGGTTGTGGATATAAGCTCCAGAAAGTAAGTTACCCTGAGAAATAGTGTAGTCAATGCTTCCTTCCTGAGGGTCTCCTCTAAGGCCAGGCTGGCTTTCACTACTGTCAGTCACTGCACAATGTCTGTCATGGAAGAAACAAGCATGCAAACATCTAAACTTCACCTGATTGCACATAGCATTTGTTGAAATCCAGAATGTTTTCTGGTTTGCCAGTTCCAGCAATGTATCCATTACTCATTTCATGACACACTGCTGCTGCTGCCATCAGTACTGGCATAGATCTCGTGCAAAGCATCATTCAGAGCCCAGAGGGTACATCACAGGGAGCACTGTTTGTTGGGTTAATTTGCCTAAAAGAGTGGTAATATTTCACTGCTTTCTCATCAGATGGAGAAACAGAATTCTTATTCAAACAGATAAACCCAGGAAACCAAAGTACCTTTGTTTTTCTTAGAAGCATAGTGAAGCACATCACCCATCTCTTGCTAAGGAATTAAATTTAGTCTGATGACATACAGGAAAGAGAAAAGAGGACTGCTTATGTCATTGATTCTGCAGTAGAAAATGAAGCCCTAACATACTGTAGGATGAACACAGTGAGAAGGGCAGGCATCTGCTATAGAAAACCCAGCCAAAGAATACCTTGGCAACTGTCTGGTACATCTCAAGGTGTGGGGAAATACACAAGACACTGATACTTAAGAACAGTCATCCATTCTTTGAAGTACTTTAAAAATGGTACACTGTCATCTAAGACAAAGCTTAGGCTGTCTCAGCTTCTAGCATGGAGAATGAGCCTTGTCTGTAGTGAAGAGAACTGGAGGAGCAAACCCAACACCTCAGCTTGTAACAGCATTGCCTGTAAAGGCCATGGGATCAAAGCAGAAAGGGTTTTTTGCTTTCCTGCATTCATCTCATTGTGACAGAGCCCCAGATGAAATCCAGTGGTCAAGTTCCAATGGTACAAGGAGGTCAGTAGTGGAAAAATGCCCTGTTTTCTCTCAAGGCAGTGCTCCTCTTGCTGCACAAGGAATGTTTCTCTTCCTAAGTTAACTCCAGTGAATTTGGTTCTGTTATTTTTAAGACAGGGAAAAAAATCTCTGCCCATCCCTCCCATCTGCATAGGCCATGTTGTTTACGTGGCACCCAAAGGATTAGGGATAGAGTCACTTACAGACCATGGATCATTAAATTGAGCAGAGGATGTGCCAGCCCCTCCACTACAGGGAGAAAATTATTTTTGCTCAGCCATTATGGATGGTGCAACCAGAATGCATGCAATGCCAGCTGGGATCCAGAATTATACATGGATAGAGCACTTACTCCCCAAACCTGTAGAGTGCAGCATCCCAGAGGAGCATGTGAGTTTGGATATACAATTAAAAAGCAGGAGGACTTGATATGTATCTGTCCTCTGAATCTCACTTGAATTTCTGCAGCTTTCCAACATTTGAATTTTTTCACTTCAGACAACAGGAAGCAAATTCTGCAATTAACTCTATCTTATATGAATGCCAAAACTCAAGAATGGAGCATATAAATTGGAATAAACTGGTGGGCTTTGTTCTGACTCTTTTCAGCCCTGAAACATCACCAATTATTTCCTGGCACTGCTGTAATTTGTTCCTTACCAATCACTTTGTTTGCCAAACGGATTGCTGCCTCAATGGTGTTTTCTTCCACAATTTCATCAACCAAGCCCAGCTTCAATGCTTCAGTTGCTGGAATGTGTTTTCCTGCCATAAAAAGAGAAATAAGGTGACTACAGTGGAGCCTGATGGGCAATTTTGTTCTTTTCCATCTGAGCAAATAACTTGTGCAGCTGGTAATTAGCCCCTCGTGGGCTCATGGAAGCAAGTAGAATTACAACCCAAGCAGCTACATAGGTAAAAGATTCCTGGTTTTCAGACCAAGCTGGTATGACTCCATGCCATGTTCTCCTATACAGACAAGCACTTACCTGTAGTGATCATATCCAGAGCAGCTGGTACTCCAATCAGTCTAGGGAGTCGCTGAGTGCCTTCAGCACCTGGAAGTAACCCAATGGTGACCTCTGGCAAACCCATCCGAGCCTAAAATGAAGTAAAATTAAACAAAAATCTGATCAGAAAGAGTGGTAACTGCAAACTGAGCAAAGGAAAGCCAATCAGATGAGTCACATTGCTCCTCTAGGAAGCCTCAGAACTTCTACATAGAAACATCATCCTTGCTTTTTGCTACATAAAATATTTAAGAAAAAACCCCACTTGACAATTTAAAGGATTTCTGTGTAAATGCACAAGGAAAACATGATCTTTCAGAGGATTTGTGCTAGTACAGCACTGAGGGAGAGCTATAGGGCCAACAGCATTCCCTAGATTGACACATGTCAATAATTCTTTCAAGTAGTTGTTATCAACCGTTGGAGGACACACTGGCTTAACTTTCATCTCCCTACTCTAATTCTTGCAAGTTTAGTAAAGAGTTGGAAGGAACCTTAAAACCAACTTTTTTCACTACCTGCCATGGGCAGGGACACCCTCCACTACACCAGATTGTTCAGAGCCCCTGGCTTTGAACACCACTGAACTCTTCCCTAATCTTCCTTTTAATGCCTCTTGGTGGATTTGACATCATGGCAGATAAGCCAGGGGAAGCAGGAAGGGTATGGAGGTCTTCTCTTAAAAAAAAACTATCTAGATTTTGTTGCCATTAAAAAAATGGTTTCCATATTTTCTATTGAGCTTTCAAGAGATTTTGAGTTACTTTAAGACCACTACTTATAGTTCCAGCAGTCATGGCACTTCACAATGTGGTTTAGTGGCCATGGTGGTAATCGGTCAAAGGTTGGATTTAGTGATCTTGGAGGTCTTTTCCAACCTTAATGATTCTGTGATTCCGTGGCCCTCACCTTAAGTGGCACAGAGCATGATGTGGAGTGTCTCTTTATGCTGTTACAGCAACCCACACTGCCACAGAGAAAGTGACTCACTGCAGAGATGAGGGGATGGCCCTGTCAGTGAGGAGTCTGCACAAGGAGACAGGCACTGCTCAAGGTGGTTCGGCATTCCTGAACCTTGAAGGAGGGGATTGAAGAAAAAACCCAGATCATTCCTGAAGACTCTTCAAGCTGTCTTTTGATTGAAGAGCTCCCTGGGGACTCAGAGCTCATGAGGAATCTAACCATAAATGCTCCATGCTAGCTAAGTTTCAGCTACCTATGGAAACTAGGCCATGAGCAGAAAAGTGCAAAATTCACAGGGCGGGGGAAAAAAAATAAATAAGAGAAAGTCACGCTGCATGAGTCAGTAAGATACAGCTGTCTGCACCAGAATATAGATAATGAGACCTAGGGCAAATTAACATTTGGTTACTGAAGTTTCTACGCAGGCATCTTATGCTACTAGTTGCTTTATATTTAGAAATGACTTGAAATTAATTAGTTAGTAAGACTTAAGGAAGACATCAAGGTTGGTGGTGTAGGTGAAGAGTGTCTGAGCACACAGCCTTGTATCCTGTAACTATAAAGCCACTCTCCTCTGGGCAGAGGGTCCCAGGAAAGGCACCCTGTCCCTCTGGTCGTGCCATCTGTACCTGGTTCCCGATGCGCTCCGCAGCCCCTCCGGCCCGCAGGGTGTGTTACCTTCACGTGTGCAATGCGGTAGTGACAGCCCAGCGCCACCTCCAGGCCTCCTCCCAAAGCGACGCCTTCGATGGCCGCCACCACCGGCTTCTCGCTGCTTTCGATCAGAGACACGAGGGGGCCCAGGGCAACTCCATGTCGCTTCGGAGAGGAAAACCCTCGGATGTCAGCTCCTGAGGGAGCACCATGAGATTAGGAGGAATTAGTAGGCGAGGCGGTGACTGGAACAATCCTTCCCTCTGTGCTACTGGACACAGCTGCTCACAGATGCCCGAGTCCTTGCAGAGCATGCTGATGGCAGGAGAGTGGTTAACAGCAACCAACCCCTTTTGGGACCACCTTCAAGGAACCCTGGATTCCTGATCCTGCTCACAGAGCTCCGAGGAAGGCTGAGTACAAAAATACAGAGTAACTGTAAGGATCATGCAGTCACTCCAGATAATTGCAAACATCCTTGGTGTAATATTGAGCCTGGAATAATTAAGTGCAAGTTACTACTAGCAAGCAATGTAGAACTCCACAGAATTTCCCTAGCTTTTCAGGTTTTTTCAGCTGAAGGTCTGTTATTCACCACTGCCCCACCCCAGGTATACTCCATACACTAGACCAGTAAATGGTCCAGAGATTTTACATAAAGCTACAGAGACTGAGGAAACACCAGGATGTTATGGAGCTGAGCAGCTGTCCCCCATTTCAGTATGAACAGACCAGCTTACTTCTGGCCTGCTTCAAAGTCCAGCTTGTCACATGCCCCATGTCAATTGTGGCACAGCAAGATAGAAAAAGCATCCTGTCTTGTGGCCATTTCCAGCCAAATCAGGACTTTTGTCAGCAGTATTATGAGGCAGAGAAGCTTCAGATATGATGGGTGGAGAGTGTTTCATCTTTTGCTCAGCCTGTGTTTGATGTCTTACCTGCACTGAATTTCCCATTTTCACCACAAATCATAACAGCTTTCACTGAGGGATCTGCATCTGCTTTCTTCAGCCCATCCTCTAAAGCCTGGAGAACTGCCAGACTGAAATAAAATGGAGATTCAGTGAGTAGCCATCAACTGCATCCCCCTTCCAAGAGGTCTGTGTTAGGAACACTGAGCAGCCCAGTGAAAATGTCCAACAGGCTGTCCCCATGCCTGGCTGCTGCCACAGCCTCTCCAGGTGAATCTTGTCCTTAGTTTCCCTCTTACCCCAAGGACAAGCACTCAAACCCAGCAGGCTGACTGCCAACCTGTCAGTCACTGCCTGGAGACTCATCTTCAGGCTTTGACACTGCTGTTTCCACAACAAGCAGCACAGGCAAATGTTCTTTTGAAGATGTCTTTATGAATTAAACATTCAGATTTTCAAGAAAACAGTTTAGCATAACTTAGAAGTAATTAATGCTAAACCACTGACAACCTAAGAACTTTTTGAAAGGAGCTCTAGGGATAAAAATGTTATCTTTCAAACACCTGACACAGGCTCTGCTGATGTTAATAATGCTTTCACCTTGTGAAGATCTGCACATAGGTCCAGAGTTAAACTGGTGTGGGATCCTGTCAAAGGGAATTTGGGCATGAAACACTACACAGAACATGTCTTGATTCATCTGAACAGGTAGCTCTGCAGACACCAGCAGTAAAAGTGGGCAGTAAAGAATTAATGAAGAATTTTAAAATGGATCTGTAGAAGCATAAATAGTGTTTTTTCCAATCAGATATTTAAAAAGTCTCACCCAACTCTATGTCCATTTTGCATCCGCCTCTTTAAAGCTAATGAATATGTTTGTATGGATGGACTTAGAGAAACTAGTCTGTTTTAGAAGGTGGTAACAATAGTGATAGTAGGTAAAAATAGAAGCATTAAGACTTTATTAATAGAAATATTAATACAAATTTTATGTATAGATAACTTAGATACTAAATTCCATTATCACAAATGGAATTCGTATATACACAAATACTGATATAGTTAGTGAGAGACAATTCTGTGTGCATGTGTAGAGATGCCTCTGACACAGAAAATCTGAGCCACAACAGTTGGAGGCTGGAGGAATATCCAAGAAGTATCATCCACGCTTGCCCAGTCCTTTATAAAACCAGCTTTCCTTCCTAAACCTTCTCCAAACCCTGAGCCCAGCTCCACGTGTAAGCTTGGTGCTGAGGAAAAGGGAGCAGAGCTCTGCTGATGCCCAGTGGAGAGAAGCAGTGTTAATTACACAGAACTAATAAAAAGGCCTGAGGCATAATCAGCTTGTGCATGTTGCTCTATGTATTAGAGGGCATTTCCAAATGGCTAAAAAGGAAGCTTGTCATGAAGTAGATGAGAAACACATCATTGTACTGTTGTGTACAGATTTTTACAGAGCAATGTTTGCAGAATTCACAGGGGAATCCATAGTCTGCAAAACCTGCGAGCAAGGAGCTCCCTGTAAGGCAGCTGTGTGAAGGAATCCCAGCCAACCTCTGCATATTCTTCCCTCAAAATCAAAAATGAAAGACAAACCATTGACAAAGTCTAACAATCAAGGCTGCCGGCTGAGGAGGGCTGTCTAAGAGGGTCTCCAGGACCATCTGCTGCTTGTATAAAGCCATGCTACATAGAAGGGTCAGTGGGAGCTCTGAGACCTGACAGCCAGAGACTGGGATAAGTGTTATTTTTGGAGAGAGAACATCCAGTTATGTACCAGTTGCCCAGTTCAGACATCAAAGACAACTCTGAAGTCTGATGTTAGTACTGGTTCTGAAGGCTGAAACTTAAAAGTAAAACTGTGAGGTGAGTCAGTAAAGGTCCCTCCACTGCATGTAGGTCCACATAGCAGAATATGAAAACCTTTCCAAAGTTTATACACTAAGAAGTGTGTTTTAATATGTTAAAAATTTGTGTTTTATCTCCCTCCCCTTGGCTTATCTGTTCTTGCTGCTATTTGAGGAGCACCCACAGGCTGCATCCAATGCTTGCTGCTCTTTGAGTTCTGTTTGTGCATCAGTGAAGAGCCAAGCCACAGCAATACCGAAATCACCCAGGCGCTGGGAGACTGCAGGGAAAGCCATTAGGAAATGTCATTACACTCTACAAACCATGATGCAAAGAGGCAGAAAAACAAGTTCCGTGATCCAAACAAATGTGAAGTTACTAATTTTCAATGATTGTATAGACAAATGGCACAATTCCATCAGGAACAGACAAGAGGCAAGTATTTCTGTGTCTGTTCCAGCCATGTGACCAGCAGATGCAAAATGCCCTCTAGAAGTGATGTCTGCAGCAAGTGGGAAGGTTTAGGGTTCTATGGGGGAAATCAGTTACAAGCCCCCAGCACTTACCAGAACCTACTACTATAAAAATAAAAACTAGTCATCAAGGCTGCCACAAAGTCAGAGTTTGATCCCTGCCTCACCTTTATCATCCCAACAGGACTGTTTATGGTAGTGAAAAATTCAACTTGGTACTTGCATAAGTATCTCTTCTATTTCCATATAACTTTTTCCCAATGGGAATTTTTGTGGGATCAAAAGAAAGAAAAATCAGACTTTTGCAGTTTCTTGTTTTCCTAAGATGGAGTGATAAGTTTGTCTTGGATATGCCACAGTCCAACACACAGACTGCACTACTTTGTCACGTGCTATAACTGGCACTAAAAGATGTAATTTTCAATTAAAGCATCATAGTAAAATATATGACAGCAGAATTATAAAAATACTCAGGAGAATCCCAGCTTCAAACTTCTAGAGCATTGAAGAAACAAAAAGTCACTGTAATTTTCAAAAGTATTTCATTACTGTGACACTGCCATTCATCTAGCAGTAACAATACAAAAATTCCCTCCATGTTTTCCAAGGCTGCATCCCATGCCATGCAGTCAGCTTCACCATGGGAACTACTCTGTCTGCAAGAAAAGTGATTCTGACAAGGTGATTCAGTGTTCCAGGTTTCAGGAACTTGAAGCAGGTGCTATTAAAGAGTAGGTGTGCACCAGAGAAAGAGAATATTTTGGCGGTTACACTACCAGGTTGTTTTTATTTTATGCAACCCATTGCAGTGACTGTGATGTGCTGGATTTGTAACAGGGTTTTACTATTATTTCACATTTTAGCTGGAGTCTGTGGATGTGAATGTATTTAATTAAAAAAAAAAAAAAAAAAAAAAAAAAGAAAAGGAGTATAAGGGAATCCTGAAAATTTACTTAGTCACATTTAAAGAAGTGAGATTCAAGTCCAACGGTGGAAAATGTTGTTTATGGAAAACATACAGGTCTGATCCTTTTGCTTTGTATTTTTCTCAGTATACTTTCTCTAATATACTTTAAAAACCTGAAAATCCCAAACCTGAACAACAACCCAGGCTCTCCCATTGTCACAGGCTCTTTTCCCTTTGGATAGCTTCCTGCAGTGTTTTTCTTTGAACTAACTGCTGGGTATTACATAATCCCTTACTTGAAATTGAGGACCTGTGTGTTGGAGTTGCCTGCTCTGCTCTCCCTTGCTTCTGTGTCAGATCCAGCTGTGTAGTAGCTACTGTCACACATTGCTGTGTGACAAGTTACTAATACTTACTAATACAGCTTGAACAGTCCTGCATGTAAATTAGGGTCAGAGCCAGAATGGAATCTTTTGGGTGGAAATTCAGAATAGTTGTTTTAGGGTGCAGATGCTTTTTCATCCCAGAGTTTTCTCTGTATCTCATCCCAATGAGGTGCTGATCCATGGGTAATCACATTCTCCCCTCATTGCTACCTCTCTGAAGCTGCAGCTTCTCTTATCTCCTTTATATTTTTGATTTTTCTGATGATCAGGGTCAGAAGGACAATCCTGGCAGCCAGGGAGAGCCTTTCCCAATCAAACCTGTTATGCTGTCACACTTCATAGAGTCCCACACATAAGCTCCCCTACTGCATGGCCTCCCCTATCCTCCCTGGAGCTTTTCTGTCCTTGTCAGCTCAAATGTTGAAATACTCCTTAAAGTCCTTCTAATTCCCTGTGCTAACAGCCTGCCTCTGCTGAGAAGGGGTAGTCAGTCCTTCCTTTTGCAAGTTTTATCTTTCTGTTCCCCCAGAACAGAAACAGAACAGTTCTGTTCCCCAGAACTCCCAGTTCTTTGCATATCTAAATCCCTTCTCTCAATGCCATGGTCTCGTAAATGCAGATCTGAATACTGAACTTCTGCAAACCAGGAAAAAACGCTCCAAACAAATCAAATGTGGTACATGCCACCTCTGCTGGTGGAGAGAGTGATTATCTTAAAGGGGAGTCTATGTGGGAACCAAATTCCCTGCCAGACTCTCAAGTCAGCACATTCCTCAGGAAAGCACTGCCCTGTAGGTAGGAAGCAGAGGATGGTGTCAGACAGGAGAAAGCAAATTCCTGCCCTCCGGTGGCTTCTAAAGTGCTAATGGCCAGCGTGATGGCCCAGGAGGGGGGAAATGGATAATAGGGAGGGGTAGGGGAGGCTGCAGCACAGCAGCAAAAACTCAATAGTCTTAAAAAGCATTTGTGCCTGCTGTGAAATAAAATTTTCAGGATTGCAGGACATGGCTCCTGTCAGTAACTTTCACTGTCTTCTATCACCTGTGCAGTGAAACATTACCAACAGCACTAACAAACTGCTCCCTGTGGTCCAGAACAGAAATGTGCAAAAGCAGGAGGAGCACTCAGGGATCAGAGTGTGCTCTACCTTTCCTAGCTGCAGTCAGATCTCAGCTAATGCCTATCTGATGTCAAGGGTGTGAGAATTATGGATCTTTTTAAAAACAATTATTACCCTGGCATGCCACCAAAGACCACAGACATGTCTCAAGTTGTAGTTTAATGGATCAAAGTCTGCCAGGGTCTTCCCTCTTCCCTGTAGGGCTGAGGGACAGGACCCCAAGCACACTATCTGTCACCCCTGGTGAATCAGAACTGCACCTTGCTGTGAGGGCACTGCAGGGCCAGGAGGAAAGGGCAGTAAAGGCAGAGATCTGTCCTGAAGAAGTTGTGCTGTTGCTGTTCAAAGGCAGAGGTGACTTTGGGTTTTCTCCAGGACTTCTCAAAAGAGGGAAGTTAAGGTTCCT
Organism: Phylloscopus trochilus trochilus; assembly: GCA_016584745.2. Classification (NCBI taxonomy): domain Eukaryota; kingdom Metazoa; phylum Chordata; class Aves; order Passeriformes; family Phylloscopidae; genus Phylloscopus; species Phylloscopus trochilus. The sequence goes on from WQNJ02000094.1 coordinate 1,264,723, forward strand.
TAAGCACATATTTGTTACTGTTGATGGTTGGACTCAGTGATTTTAAAGGTATTTTCAACCTCAGTGATTCTATGATTCTTTAGGTCTGTACTTTGCTTTTTTCTTGGTAAGGATTGAAAGTTTGTTGTGAACAGAGCCTGGAAGTTTTCTTAGGCTGGTCTTGGGCACAGCAGGTCCAAAGGATGTCTTACACCATACAGTTCTGGGAGTCCTGCATTTCTGGTTCATCTAAACTCATCAAGTCACTCCAGGTTTTTCATGGTAATTACCTGAGCTTGTGAAAATGTTCTTATTGCACTTCTAAACAAGTTGCAACAGAAAAGTGAGCATTGCCAGCTACAATGTAGCTTTGCTACATAAGAGCATCAGGTTTCATCTTTTCATGCTCTTCCTTGTCTCTATGAGCTTCTTTTTAACAAACTTTCTCATTTATACCTCAAGCGCAGCTGCAGTGGGGCTTGTGAATACAAACTGAATGGACACTGTGGTCACTGTTACTGAACAACTACAGCTGCTTAGAAAGGGTTTATGTGCTACTCAGAACTAAAGGAACTAAACCCCACAACCAATGCAAAGCCAAAAGCATGTAAGTTCCTTTTCAAGACACATGAAAAACTAAAATTTCAGAGGCTCCTACAGATTGGTGTTCGACTTTGTTTTTCACTGGCTTGTGTTTGAGATTGCACGGGACCCTTCTTGACCAAGATCAGTATTTGGAGGTCAATTTCTTAATTGTTTTAAGGGCCAAATGAACTGGTTTCTGATAGCCCTGGCTGGGTTTAATCCTGGTGCCAGCCCTGCTTGCTGAAGCACACCTGATATCCACAGAGCCCTTTGCCCTCTCCCCTGTGCACACTTGGACAGCGCAGGGATTTGCCAGGCAAGCACTGAGCAGTGTGTGGGGCAGGCAAATCAAACCAGGAAATCTGAGGATTGACTTGTACCAAACAGCACTAAGGCACTCCAGGCCGAGCTAACGTTGCTGTGCTCTGTTTTGCTGAAGCACAATCTTGATGTTCAAAGACTGGAAGGTGATGAGAAATAGGAAAGTTTTTAAACATCCTCCAGGAGAGATGGCAGAAAATACGGTTTGCTAAGCCTGGCACCTCCCTTGTGAAATCCCCCAACTAGAAATTATAAAAAAGAGCAGAAGTTATGGCAAAGTTCAGCATGTTGTTTGCAAAGCGTGACCCAAGCTGCCTCTGAAGGAGCCGCCCGGGCCTCTGCGAGAGCTGAGCGGTGTGGAAGTCCCGGCTGAGGCTCCCTGGGGCCGCTCCCCCTCCGGGACTGGGCGGAGACTCGGGCACGGAGAGAGGGAATGAGGTGAAAGGAAGGAAAGCGGAGAATCCCCCACCCGCTCACAAGTGAGCCCCCAGCCCCGGCCCGGCGTTCCCCGCGGACTGCCGGCGGTACCTGAGCGCGTTGACCGGCGGGTTGCGGAGCCGGATGACGGCCACGGCCGAGCGCCTGGCGTACCGCTCCATGCCGAGCGCTCCGCTGTGTTCCCGTGTCCCCGCCGTCCCCGGGCCAGCCCCCGCCGCGCCCCGCCCGCAGCCCGCCCTCACCGCCCGGTCACCGCGGGGCTGGCCCCGGCCTGCGGAGAGCTGCCTCTGCTGGGCTTGCAAAATGCGGAATATGGACATTTTTCTTAAGAAAGGATGTCGATTAATGTTTGATCTTTGTAACTTTCAAGCCTAATCAACTAGAAAGGAGATTTCACCCGTGAAACTGCAGCTCGCAAGCTCTAAGTGATGTTCAGGTGTCGGAAGGAGAAATTATTTTTGGGTAGAATTGCCTTGGTAAGGTCTAGGGCTCCACATGTTTCAGTGATCTCAGTCCTAGGGGGGAAGGTTGACAGCACCTGGGAAGGAGGATGAGTGTGGTGTGCCACTGAGAGTGGGCACACAGGAGGCAGAACTTAGAGGCCACAAGGACATTTGGCAGAACCCCCAACATAAGGAAGAAACTAATAAAGCCAACCCAGCAATTGTGCTGAAATCAGCCCTGACTGGGTAAAAGGTTATTCTGGTAGGAGCAGATCATGACCAATGTCTCAGACCGCTGACCCAAGAAACCGCTGACCCAAAAGAAGAGAAAAACTAGGCTAATTAGCATGAGAAATGAGAGAATCATTAATCAATAGAAGATAGGCTACTAATTAATATGAGAATGATGTAACTTACAGCCAATGAACATCAATACCTTAATTTGCTAAAATGTATAAATAGTGAAAAGTTTTGATAGTTGTCATGCTAGCTTTCTGGATTTGCCACCCAGCCTCCTTTCTGTGCAGAAAGGTAAATAAATCAAATACCTCGACTCATTGTTGGGTTGGCATCTTGTATGCTGGGTGAAAGAACCTACTCTGGAGCAACACTGGGATTTAATTTGTGCTCCAGTCAAGCTCTGTCCCCCTGGTCCCCTTGGGCATCACCTCACACCAGCCCCTCAGTGCAGTAATGCCACTGTAAAAAGAGCTGAGACATGGAGGGGAAACATAGTTTCTAATGTTACAACAGGTATCTGTTGCTCTAAAATGTTATTTAAGGGGCAGAGAAGATTCTTATCTATATATTATTATATTCTTATTTATATCTCTATAATTTCCTCCTACATCTCTTGGCCTTTAAAAGTCAGTCCCTGGGCAGAATGGCTACAGCTCCTTCCCTGGTCTGGAACAGGTGTACGCAATTTTAGAAATTGATTTACGTGTGCAGAAAGGTCCTTCACTCAAAGCAACCTTTACTGCTGCTTTTATATAACTTTTACTGTTATAGCTGTTGTGGTGGATCACTCCAGCTCTTCTGGTATTTATTATATAATGTTACAACCCCCCCCAAACTAGCGATAACACTCTGCCATTTGCTTGTAAAACAGCATGTTCTGGGAGTTTATAAAAATGGTGTAAATGATGCCTTGGAGAGCTAGCTGGTCTGTTGAATTTTTATTAACGAGAATGAAACCAAAGATCACTCTAACTTGTACTTTGAGTTTATGATTTACAGCTCTGATCTACTTGTCCTTTTACAATACAACTGCTGTAGCTGTGATACAACAGCCTCGTTTCAAGTCCAAATAAACACAGAAGAAAGCAGTGCTCTGGAAAAAAGAGAGTTCTTAAAAAAAAAAAAACAACAACCCAAAACCAAAGTTCTACATTGCAATGGAAAAGTTCAAGTAATACGTAAGGTTGTAGGCCTCTTTTTTTCCCCCATTTTTCCTTTAAGATGAATGGAGTTTGGTAGTGAGAAGAAAAGCATTTCAGTGTATACAGTAGAGAAATTTAAAGTCTGGAAGTTGTGCAATGACCAAGTGCAAAGGCCTGAGTTTAAATCCAGCTCCCAAACCAATGGGGAAAGGTAAGTGCATGGCACAGGCCCCAGTTGTGCTTCTGGCTGGGTTTTCCTCTCCCAGCATTGCTGTTCTCACAGCAGTCAGACCCAAGGCTGGGCAGCTCTGCTACATCTGAGCTGATCTTGCACATTGGGGGGCTGCAGGTTGCAGAGCCTGTCAGTGCACTTCACCTTGGCAAAATGTTATCAGCATGGTCCAGTTCATTCCTGTAGCTTTTGTGTGGTTCCCCACGAGCTTGTGCAGATCTCTGTCAGTCCTGCTGTTCTAAAGCTGTGCAGGGGCTGCTGCCAGTTTGTGCTCTGCTGGAAAGTTGCTGTGGGCTATGGAACCACAGGACAAGGTGGCAACTTCCTCCAGCCTTAGGCTTCCCAAAAGAAAAGAGATCTCACTATTCCAGAACCCTCTGATTACGGGTTTTTTGACCACACATTAGAGGATAATGCTCAGAAAATACACCTAGCACTCAGCTCTGGAAAAAGGTTTCTAGGATAGGAACAGCAAATCCTTGGAAACTCCAGTACTAGAAGTGGGAATGAGGGTATTCACCAAAGGACAGATTTTAATGGATGTGAATGTCGTGCTTTGTCTTCTGAATCCCTCAGAAAGTGCCACGGTAGAAGAAAAAGATTCCTACTTCTTTCTGAGCTGGAGCAACACAAATGTGTCAAGTCTCCTACAGCCCCTCAGCTAAATCAGCCTGTTTAGGAAGTGCTGAATGATAAAAACAAGTGTTTTATTTATAGGAGCCTCAGCTTAATTTTTATTCCAGTAGATCAGTGCTGCAAGGTACTCCAGCACCTTGACTTGCTCTAACCTTATTCATACAGAACAAAAATTCCTGGAAAATGCTTTTTTTTGACAGCTGGACAAACCCTGTCCATTTCTGCACCCAGAGACACTGGAAAAGGTGAGTACAGTAATGTTCCAGCTGGAGGAGTAGAGTATTTCTCTGGGAACAACCTCTGAGGAACATGGAAGGTCTTACCAGACCTTATTGTATTGTGCAATCTGAATGGAGATTTGTGGTAAAGCCCATGGCCACAGTGCTGGGAGGGGCAGGAACTCTGAAAACTTACTGGTTCTTGTTATTGACTGGTCTAAACTTTAGGATTGAAAATGACACCTTGCTGTTGAAATGACAGCTTAATCCAACAACAACTGTTTTTTTGTTGTTGTTGTTTTTTTGTTTTTTGGTTTTTTGGGGTTTTTTTTTCTTTCCCTTTTACAGCTATGGCTTTTAATTTTATTTTTTTCCCCTTAAAATTATTGGTTTTAAAAAGAGATGCTGAACCTTTGTAATCTTTTTCTGGTCCCTTCATGTGTGGTAAAAGCCAATACTGGTAAACATTTGATCACAAAATAGTTTTCAAAGTCTCCTTTGGTTATCACACCTTTAGGAGGTGTCCTCTGACTAAGGAGGACTAAGTTCCTTTTCCAAAACCCAGCCTCCCAGAGCCTCAGTGAGCTGGAGTTCAGTGCCTCAGGGCTGGCACAGGGAGCTCTCACAAAGGCACAGCTGGAGCAAGTCTGGTAACTACAACAACACAGCAAGGCACATTGAGGGCCATGGAATGTCATCCTATTTCAGAGTTTAAATCTCTGCTGAAGAGCCACAGCTCCTTTCAGCCATGAAGGTTGTTTCAGCTTGACGTGATAAAGACATATTTAAAAACCTTTTCATCCTAGCTGGGTATTCTTTGAGGAGTGTTTTTGTTTGGTTGGTTGGTTTTGGGGGTTTTTGTTTGTTTGTTTGTTTTATTTTTTTATTTTTGTTTTTGTCTGTAGTAAAAAGGGTTTTTAAATGTCTTGGAATCCTTGCTTCCTGTTTTGTCTTGTAAAGTAAGGCTGGGCATAATTAAATCCATAGTTAACTTTGCCCCTGTTAATACATTCAATAACTTAAAACCTAGTATACCGGTGGAGAACAGTTGTATATCCAACTCTGCATTCCTCCTTAGAAACAAACAGCTCATTTTTGTTTAAAATATGTGTCTGCAGGTGTGGAGAGCAACAGCACAGCCCTGAGCACACCAGCTGTAAGCATGGAATCACAGACTGGTTTGGGTTGAAAGGGACCTTAGAGCTCATCTCATCCAATGCCTTGCCATGGCCAGGGACACCTTCCACTAGACCAAGGTGCTCCAAGCCCTGTCCAACCCGGCCTTGAAGGACTTTTGTCTTACTGAGGCTTTATTCTGCTTTTTAGCTTCTTGAAACCCAGGATTACCCCTCTAAAACTCCCCACTGCATCAAGCCTGGTCTGTATATATGTATATTTTAGCATCCAGCCCTGCAAACACAAAGCCATGGACAACTTTGCACACATAAAGCTGGTCTGACAGATAGTTAGCAATGTACAAACTCACAGCATTTCCCACAGAGTGGGTTGTCTGTTCCGTATTTATCTCCTTCCGTACCACCTTAGGCATTTATGAGCTAAATGTCTTAAACAAAAATTACCATTTCAAAAGCAGGACCTCGATTTTTCCCTGCCAGAACGAAGTATGTTGGTTATTTTTGATAACACAAGCCTATCTCATGACTTTTGAGCTCTGTTATTTGCGTGGTTGCAAAGCAACACCTCCTGGTAAGCCGTGGTATTGCTTGTGCAGGGAGAGACCTTCCGTGTGGGATGATACACTGCAAACCAGGAATGCTGTGGAGCCATAGAACCACAGCATGGTTTGAGCTGGAAGGGACCTTAAAGCCCATCTCATTCCAACATCCTGCCACGGGCAGGGACACCTTCCACTATTCCAGGTTTCTCCACACCCCATCCAACCTGGCCTTGGACATTTCCAGGGATGGGCCAGCCACAGCTTCTCTGAGGAGCTGTTCCCTGACTACCAGTGACCTGCAGCACAAACCTTTCCTTGCTTAGTGTGCAAATCAGGGTGTGATGGATGTGGCTGTCCCAGCTTCCACTGGGGGAGAAATAAAAGTTGGGAGCAGAATTCTTTAAATTGTGGGCACACATAAGCACTGAGTGGTGTCTGACAGGTATTGCTGTGCTTTTCCTTTGTGTGTGCATGTGTGTTTATATCACAGGTGCTGGTTTGCAATGGATAATATCACCACAAGCCGTGCAGGACTTAATCCATAAAAGAGCAAAGCCAGCAAAGGACACTTGCTGTCACCCCTATAAATGGTGAATGGATGTTAGTGCTCATTTTTGCCCTCTTAATTTGATCTCTTTTCCCTATCCCACCATAAGAACTGACTTTGGAAGCAGAATACAGATGCATGGAGGGAAATTTAGAGCAGCTTGAGAAAAATTCCTTACTGCTCCAAGGAACCCATTCCCTAAGCACTAAATCAACATGAGTGCCCTTAGGAGCAAACAAGAATACTACAGAAGACTTGGGAACACCACAGGACAAAGAACAAGGGGAGAGTGCCCTTACAGCATTACATGTGGTTTGAGGTGCTGTTATGCTGCACTGGTGTCCCGTGGAACAATCCAACACCCTGGAACAACGTGAGGAGTCAGACTGAAAAGCAGCAGGCAATGGCTGCAGAAGGCTGAGATGCGACGGAAATGTTCACATGCTCATGTTCAAGTCGCTGGTTATTTCTTGCAGGAGACAGTAACATTGTCAATGAAGGTGGCAAAAAGATACATGTAACCAATATGTTTTTCTGTTCTCTATTCCAGATTCCTTGATGTAGCACTAAAGAAACTCTTTCGTGTCCACCAGTAAACTACAGTGTTTAAAGCGTCTGTCAAAACTGGGCATCATAATATCTAGTTTGGCCACACAAGGCTGTAACCTGGTGTTGAGAGAACTCCCAGGTAGTATTAGAATACTGGGGCTGCTGTCACCAAGTACTCGAAAACAGAGTAAACCTCAGGTACCAAGTAGTGGTTTGGCCGCCCTTATCGCACTCAGCCACGAGGCCGGCGCTCGTCTGTCCTTGCCGGCCCACGTAGGTGACGCTGTGCAGTTCTCGGCAGCCCTGCCCGGCCCAGCTGGGATTCCTGCACATCGTGCCCGGCCCAGGGCTCGTGGGGAGCACCTCAGGATAGCCCGAGGTGCCCGCCTCGACCGGCCCCTCACGGTTCCGGCCTGAGGTGCTGCGGGTCCGGCCGTAGCCGCCATGCCCGGCCCCTCACCGGCACGGCCCGAGGCCGCCTCACGCGTTCCCGCCCAAAACCCGCCCGCGCACCGCCTCAGGCCACGCCCACTCCACGCCCACTCCACACAGACCACGCCCACGTGCGCAGCCACACCCCTCTGACCCCGCCCGCTCCCCTCAGACTCCCTGCCCATGTCCCAAGGCCCCGGGCACGCCCCCTTGACTCGCTCGCGCTCCATCGGACCCCTCCCACACGCTTTAAAGCCCGCCCACACCCCTCAGACCCCGCCCGTGCTTCTTCAGCTCTCGCCCACGCCCCGTCACCCCACCCGCCCCTCAGGCCCCGCCCCCGCCGGCCCAGGCCCCGCCCCCTCCTCTGGTCACGCCCTCTCCCTCAGAGCCCGCCCCCGCTTTAAAGGCCGCCCGCAGCCAACGCGCGCCCGGAGGTGACGTTGCGGGTCGGCTGCGGGGAGGAGGAGCGGGGCCGGCCGCGGACGTGGAGCTGAGGGAGCGGGCTGTGCAGGTAACCGGGAGATCGGGGGTACGGGCTGCGCCAGGAACGGGGAGCTCGGGCACGGGCTGCGCCAGGAAGGGGGAGGTCGGGATACGGGCTGCGCAGGGAACGGGGAGCTCACTGATACGGGTTGCGCCGGGAACGGGGGACGCAGGGAGCGCGATGCTTAGGGAGAGCACTGTCCGAGTGACGGACTAGTGAGGGAATGATGTGCCCCGGGAACGGGTGCTCGGGGGTACGGGGTGCACAGGGAATGCGGTACGCAGGTAACGGGAGTGCTCAGGGGTACGGGCTGCTCAGGGAATGGGCTGCTGAGCGACACGGGATGCTCGGGGAATGGAGTCCCCGGCTTTCGGGGTGCTCAAGAAACTCCGCTGCTGTGTGCAGATGCAGAGCTTTCACGCTTGTGTATTTGATATAAAAAAAGGGAGCTTTTCCAATTTAAGAGAGCTGCCAGAGGTGCAGCCGTGGCCCCGGCGGCCGCCGAGGTGCTGGCGGTGCCTGTTGTGAGGCAGGTGAGCAGTCCCAGGGTGTTACCGCTGCTTTCCGGGCAGCAGGAAGCGTTTCAGTCTCCAGACAACCTGGAGCAAATCCCGCCTGTGGTGTCTGTCCTAATCCTGTCTGAGGGCTGTTGACAACAGCAAAGATCAGCACAGGCTCCAGTGATTTTGTGCCCTCTCCAGTAAAAAAAAAAAAAAAAAAAAAAAAAAAAAAAAAAAAAGACGTGTAGGAATTTTGATGCTTCTCTCACCTGGCAGAAGTTTGGGAGAGTGGATAGGATCAGTTTAATGGATGCTTCACTTGGGCTATGTGGCTTAGCCCAGAAAAGTACAGCTCTTAAGTTAATGAGGGAAGGCGGGAACTGTAGTGCCACGACAGGGGGAATGGCTTCCCACTGCCAAAGGGCAGGGATGGATGGGATATTGGGAAGGAGTTCCTCCTTGTGAGGGTAGTGAGGCCCTGGCACAGCGTGCCCAGAGCAGCTGTGGCTGCTCCATCCCTGGAAGTGTCCAAGGCCAGGTTGAACAGGGCCTGGAGCAATCTGGGATAGTGGAAGGTGTCCCTGCCCATGGCAGGGGCTGGAATGGGGTGAGCCTTAAAATCCCTTCCAATCCAAACCATTCCTCTTTTCTCATTGTAGGGAAGGTCACTTCCCCAGGCACAATCTTGTACTGTGCCTCATTTTTTGCTAAATGGATGAAAATTGGGTGTAAGTAACACCTGCAGGTGTAGTGCAATGAAAATAAAACCTTTAGATAAAACAGACAGGAACCTGCCTTCTCTCTCATTTGAGCTCTGTGGGGATTTTGCTGCTGGAAAGTGCTGAGACCTTGCTGCGACTTCTCTTGCAGTTGTTCTTTTAACCTGTAGTTTTACTGCGTCAGAGGTAGGCTGCTCTTAATATACTGATCTCATTCTCAAAGCAGAGTAGAAAAATAAAGGTAAATACTTTCTGCGTTCACTCCAAGATGGAGTGGGGTCGTGATCTGATTGCTCCAAAGAGGCGTTTGAGCTGTGAAAGCTTGAATTTTTGTGGTAACTGTATGGATCTGGAAGCGTGGAATTTCAGGAACAGGTTTGATATTATATTACTGCTGGAAAGGGGAGCCCTGTGCACCTCTTTTCCATCCTCTACTTGTCTGTTTTTCTTGCTCCTCAAGTGCAGGTGTAAGTGGTGGGCTGGATTCATGTGCCAAACCCACTGGCAATTAGCACCATATGGAAATTGAATCCACGGAGCTGTGTGTCTGTGCCTGTGCATCCAGCAGGGAGAGGCAGGCCCGCCCATCAGGCAGTGGCAGGGATCAGAATCAGTTAAGCTGCTCCTGAAAGTGTTCCCTGAGGCTGCACTTTGCTGGACCATCCTGGAGTTTGTGGTTTGGCGTTTTGGTGGTTTGTTGTTTCGTTTTGGATCTTTTTGGGATGAAATCTGTGCACTACTCCTTATTTCCAGATATTTGTAATGTCCTTAGCCTCTTCCTTCCATTCTTTCCCAGCGGAAATATTTTTGTTTCCTGAAAAAGTTTCCTTTTGGGTGCTGACCAAACTGGTACCCCAGGAAGGGTTAGAATTACAGAACTGGGGCATTTTTGGAATGCTGTCTGTGGTGATTTTCACCCGTAACTCCACGGGAATCATGGCTACAACAGATGTTCTTGTTTAGAGAACAATAACAGTTTTTGCTAAATGTAAAGGTGGAAATGCTAACAACAATAAAGAAATCAAAGAGAACAGGTGGATAAAAAATTGAAACAGATGTAGGAAAGAAGGAATTACTCTCAGTTGCTCACTTTTGTCCTGAGTTGTATTTTAACAGCTGTTTCTCACAGCAGAAAGCTCTCCATCCAAAAAGATAAAAGGTGAGACTATTGGCAAAAATTTGTATCACGTGCATGCAGAGAATTTTTTTTAATATAAACACTTTTCTTACCCACACTAAGATTAGGAACAACTAACCTGGGAAAAATCACTTTTGTTTATTGTGTTATTTTAAAGTCTGTGTTAGTACAGCAGTTCATACTTAGTGCTAATTAGTGGAGAAGAAATACTTCTCCTTGTAATGTGCAAGACTTTTATATAAGCCTTTGTGACATAGATTAATGGCTTAATTGCAATGTTGAAATACTACTTCTGGGACAAATGCTGAATTTCTAGACCTTGGTGTGCTTTGGTTTTAAATGCTTTTTGCTGTATGGCTCTTGCCCCTGCCCTGAATCTGCTCTGGAGTGTACACATCTCATTGTTTAGATCTCCTTTGCTGGAAGCATTTTCTTTTAGTTCCCTTATTAAAATTACTTATGTTGGCTCTAACTGCTGTCCCTGTAGAATTTTTCTTCACAAGTTCTCACGAAGAAGATAACTTGCCTGTTATTATTTTTTTTTGTTAGAAACGACAGCATAAGCTTTAATAAGTGACTATATCCAGTATTCCAGGTGGGTCTCAGCAGTGCAGAACTCAAGTTAAATATTGACTTGTGTAGGACTTTGGTCTTGGGTAATCCCTGCTGAAGCTGCAGCCAGGGGAAAGGTGTTGTGGCAAGGGTAATCACTTTCAGCCACCCCCTGCCAGACTGAAGTGATCTGACTGTGGGGAATAGTCCTGGAGGAGGCTCAGAAAGCCCCTATGGTGTCCTCATGTCCAGGGCTGGGAGTCTGCATGATGTGAGGAGACAACCACACCTGTACCTGGTGGTGGTGACAGCCCCGGTCTGTCTCTCTGTAGTGAAATGACTGGAATTTGGGGACTCCCTGGTGGTGCCATGTCTGGTGGTCCGTTCTAATCTTGCTCTTATTTGTATTTAACTGTCCCTTGAGCTGGAGGGAATTGTGTGTGCCAGGAGCCCAGCTGGCAGGAGGTCTCTGCTCTGGGACCATAGCTCCTACTACAGAAGGCTCTTTGTGCTTTATAGACACGTGATCCCTAGAAAAAAGAAACATTTCTCATTCTTGCAGAGATTTGCTCTCAGATATGAACTAAGCAATAACTGTTTCAGCACTTTCAGCCTGCTCCATCCATCTTTCCTTGTGTTGTGGGCTTTTTTACAAAAGTCTAAAATCGGCTTGCTAAACTTCATTGGAAATAGAGTTCCTCTGGGACTGACAAGATAAATTTTGTTCTTGGTGATGTGGCGTGTATCATTCTTGACTGCTTTGCTGTGGGGAGCTCAGCAAGAAACACAGAGCTATATATTAAAGAAAACTTATTTTTTCTCTAGCTAAGAGGCTTTGCAAGAGGTGGGAGGCATCTTAGACTTGATTTGCTTGTGGGGAACAGGAATTTCAAACTAATCAGAAGGTTTTAGCAAAAAAAGAACATCCAGTCATCTGTGGTGCTTTAGGTAAAAGAATTTTGCCATCCTTTAATAGTAAAATATTTTGAACTGTTTATACCTGGGGGAATAAGTTATTTTTTATCTGTGGTAAGTCTGTTTTCTGTCAGAATCTGGTTCTAGGAAGATTTTGCTCCTATGTTATTGGAAGAAGGTTGTGTATGTCATGTGTCAACTTTGTTTACTATAAACTGAGGTTTAGAAGAAACGTTTTATTTTAGGTGCAGGATTGAGTTGATGACTCCTGCTTTTTAACTTCGTATTTTTGAAACCATTTCCTTAAGTGTGATGGGTGTGAACTGAAGAACCTGTAGAGTAAAAAATGGCCCGAGTTTTTAGCATTCCTGTCAACTTTCTCTGCCTTGTGAATGCAGTGTAGCAGTGTGACTCACTGTCAGGTGTGTGTCAGCATGTGTGGCTGTCTGCGGTGACTGAGGTCAAGGTTTAGGCTGAGCTCCAGATGGTGGCCAGAGGATTACTTTGAGAGCTAATTACAAGGCTTCTTTGTCTAAGTCTGAATAGTTACATCACAAAGATATTCTTTAATGATTCATCAGGCAGTTTTGTGGGGGAAATAGCCCACAAGTTTTTAACTTTTTGATGAGGTGGGTTTTGCCCTTAGCCTGCCTGGCTTGTGTTGAGCTGTACCCCAGCACTTGCAGGCTGTTTTAATGGGCATTCACTTCCTGACTCTGCCAATGGGATCTCTGGCATCTCTGAACTCTGGATCTCTTTTTCTCTGCATGTGTGGCCTACATTTCTCCTCACATCCACCTCCGGAGCGGGCGAGCGGCTGTGGCGTGGGCTGTGAGCAAAGGCCTCTGCCTGTGGTTTATTCAGGCGTGGACTCCCTTGAGTGAACAAAGGCTATTTTTGGAATTCCCTCGGGGAGAAGGTGGTCAGGAATCCAGCCTTGGAGCCGAGCAGAGGGGAGTGCAGCAGTGTCAGCCTTGGTTGCTGTGCTGGGTCAGCTGCTGGTGGTGTTTCTGTCAGAGAGGATCCTGTCTCCTGCAGAAGGGTGTTAGTGAGGTCACCCGACAGCAAAGTGCTGAGAAAACATTCATTTTACTCCATTGGTTTGTTACTGTTGCCAGGAAACACGTTGTCCACATTTCAGAGACTTGTGAGTTTTGGTTGCTCCTATCTTATCCATGAGTTGTAGATCTGTTGAGCTAAAGGGCATTGTCCCCAGCATCCATGCCCCTGGATCTGTGTGCCAGCCTGTCTTGTGAGGTTGCATTGTCACTCTCTTGGGTGGTGCCACTACAGTTGTGATCTTTGGCCTGTGGCAGGATGGCTCAGTGCTAAGGTGGATGAAATTTCCTTGCAATGTTATCCTTCCCTGTGTCTGGGCTACTCAGGTATCCCTCAAAGAGAAGTTTCCCATGATGCTATGTATCCAGTGCTGCTGATGGCTTCAGGTCACCCTGACACCCCCATGTTGGTGGAGGAAAAGGAGTGCTGGGCTCTCATGCTGGTGGTGTCATGGACTTCAGCAGGTGGCAGAATGGCTGAGTTTTCATAGAATCATTTGTTTTCAGCCTGTTTTCCTTACCACCTGGACACTAAAGTTCACCATGTTGCTTGGCGGCACTGGGACACCACTTTGGGAATAAGAAGGTTTAGCAGTTGCTTTAGCTCTAGGGTTGCTGGAAGGACTCTTGTGTCCCTGTCAGTGTGTCATATACCTGACACAGAGCACTGTGACCTCCCTGGTTCCCTTACAAACAGAGCTCTCCTTTAATGGGTTAGTTATATTCCCCAAGGCACTGTGTCCTGTAGTTTCAATGTGCTTGTCTGTCTATACTGGGAGGAAATCCTGGTGCTGGTTAACTGATTTAGTGTGTTCTCATGGGTAGAGGCTCCTCCTGCAGCCTGGTGGGCAGAACAAGGGTGCTGGCTGTAAGCTACAAGTATTATTTTTGTGTTCAGTCATCCATTGCATGTTCCTGCAAGCAGGAGCTCTCTGGGCAGAGATAATCCAAACTGTTGATGTGCTCTGTGTAGTGCAGTCAAGGATGAGGAGCTCAGTGGACTGACCAAATGGGCAGTTGACAGAGCACATACCTGTATAGAAGCTTCCTAGTGCTTGGAACCTTAGGGAATGTTTGCAACAGTCATTTTCCCCCATGTCTAGGGCTGGAATGTACCATCTGCAACAGAAAGTCATCATGATGCCTCTTAAGAGGATTTGTATGGGTTTTCTTTTGCTTTTTCAGGGGATAGCTGACCTTGGGAACAGCCATGAGCTGGCTGCTTTTCTGTGTTTCTGAACACACTGAAGCAGCAAAGATCAGTCCCCAGAATCCATGTGAGGTTTAGTCAGGACCCTTTTCAGAACCCAGACTACTTTGAAGTCTCTCTTTGCCTTAATTTCCAAAACGATTCAATTCTCCTTTAAAAGATCTAAACCTAAGCCTGGTTTCCTGGTTGATGGAGTGGGAGGCTATTGTGTGCCTGACCTCAAACTGGCTGCTACTCAAGGTTCTGCAACATGTGATGCCTGGTGTTGCATCAGGTGATGGATGGGGGATTTTCTTGATTGCTTCTTGGCCAAGGCATCCTTGAACCTTCTATTTTGAGTGGCCCATATGGTTGCAGGACTGAAAGGAACACAAACTTCAGTGTTGCATCCCATGGGCTGATTCTCAGAAGGTGTTGGCAATTACAACTGTCCTTGCTTCTCCAGACTCACTGGAACCAGGAAAGGTGGTGGTAAAGAACCTGCTCAGCCTCTTTGTGCTCAATGAGCTCAGTGTTTCCTTTAGAGGTCACTTCATACTCCTTCATTTCCCTTCTTCCCCTGTAAATCATGCTTTTTCCAAGGTTGTTCCCTAAGATTTCATTTCCATCTTTTTGCTGAAACTTCACATCTCCAAGAAGGTGTGCTATACCACACTTGTTTTTCTTTAATTAGAGGATTAAGTCTTCCAGACTTTCTTTGAAGCCACTCAGAGAGCAAGGCTATTGCCAAAGTCACCTGTGGGTGCTTTAGGGACTCTTAGAAGCTTGTTTATTCTCTGTGTGATGAGAGAGATTCCCTGTCCTCCTTACTCTTGGGCTAACTCAGATTACTCAGATTATGCTGATAGCATTAGTGAAGAACGATTCCAAGTCTGATGTCACTCTACAACAAAAACTTGGAGGTTTGTTAAGACACTCACCAGGCACTGGGACTTTGCAGAGTAACCCAGGAATGAAACTGCATTTTTGTTGAGCAGAATGTACTGCGAGTGGTGCTTGCAGGAGGGACTGATGCTTGTGTTTGAGAGAGCTGAAAGAAGGAGCTTCAAGCAGAGCTCTACACACACACATGTGTGCAGTTACCTGTGTGGAGTTACCTGAAGGTCAGGAGAGCAGCTTTTTAAGCATTTTTCTTTAATCCCTGTTGTATATATGACACTCTGCTCTTCTTTTTGTAGTTCTTCCACCAGCAGGTTGACAAGGACTGTGAATTTGGGGTATGTGTAAAACCTCTATACCTGTGAGCTTGCAAAGAGGTGTGGGACTTGTCCTGCAGATATTCCCAAAAGGGGAAAAACCCTTGGGGATACTTTGCATCTCCAGCAGTGAAGTGTGAAAGTAGAAATGGACAGTAGATACTGAGCTGTAATTATTGGGAAGCAGGAGTCTTTTCTAGGCTAGTGGGAGCATTCAGAGTGTGACCTGAGTAATCTGAAAGAGTTGAAGGGTTTTGCTGCCTTGAGCAACTTTGTGACTCTTTCACAGATGTTTCCAAAAGGGCACAACATCGATAACGGGAACTGTGGGATGTGCCACATTGAAATTTTATCTGCCTAAGTAGCTGCTAGTCCAATTCCATTAATGTTTGCATATTTAATAAACTTCTAATGTGGGATTTTAATGAGTTGGCAGTTATCTCTGAACACCCAGCAGCAGCAGTCTCAGAGTCTAGGTGGCTCTCAAATGGAGATTTCTCTCACTTAGAAGGCATGTGGCCTTTCCTTGGGCAGTCAGCACTTGGCAGGCTCTGAAATACTTTGATTTGGTTTGTATTGATGTACATCAACAATGAATTTTTAATTTGGATGGAGCCCTAGGGTTAAGTTTTTGGAGGAGGCATCTTTTTAGAAAGTCGGATGTAAGAGAAGTGACCTTGGTTAATCTCATAACACACCATTTATCTACTCGGGATGTTTCTTGCTAGTGATCTAATTATTTTGGCTGCAAAATGGGGCTGCCAGGGAAATTGCTTCTAACGTGGCATTTGCTCGTTTACACCCCCAGTGCTTTTGCTTTGCCTTTTCAGCCTAATTTTGCAAACATATGTCCAACTCCTCATAGTGCCAAGTAGGGTAAAAGTGCCCTGGTTGTGCTGCACAGTTGGACCCAAGTGTCTCTGGTGAGAAGGAAGGTAATCTGTCATTGAGGGAACTGTAGCAAAATTCAGCAGAACAGTTCAGTGTTTATGCTTTTGAGATAAACCTGAGCATAGTAAATATATGTCAGTATGTCAATTGTAGCAGGTAAGGTGAAAAGGGACTTTTGATAACAGTGTGATTCCCAGTTCTGGCACCAATATGACTTTAAATAAGTCCCTTTTCCATTCCCAATCTTCAGGATGAATTCTCAGTATGCTACTGTGGATGGTAGATGTGTAAGCTGTGCGGGTGGCAAGGGTAAGGAAATAACTCCTTACAGCCACCTTTGAGATAAGACAGCAGTAATTCAGTGACTGGACCATCAGATGGGTTTCAGGTGACCTTTCTGTGGGCCTGGTAAAAAGCAGGAAAGAATTGAGTGTTTATCTGAGCCATATTTTAAATTGAAGTTCTTTTTATTTCTCCAGAACACCAGTTTGGGAGGAACAGCAAAGAGAGTTAAGGACAAAAACTGATGGACCATTACATCTTCCGAAATGAGCCTTTTCACACTTTCCTACTGGAGAATAACTTGTCCTGAAGGTGAGTAGGTTCTGTATGTGACAGATGAGCTGCCCAACATCTTGGGCCTTGACCAAAATCAGATCCACCCTCATTCCAGCTTGGCCTGACACTGCCTCTCTGGGCTGGCACAACCCATGGAAACTTGGTTGTGAAAATGTTTTTTATCACCAGGAGAAGTAGGGAGGAAGCAGGGAATATTTTTCACGAATGAATTATCATTGATTTAGAAGCCTTTGAAAAAGCTGGAGTGCTTAGTGAAAGAGGTGAGCCACTGGGAATTGAAAATATCACAGATATTTTCTGGTGAGTGGAGAAAATGTAGGTGTTTTATTTGCAGCATGAGGAAGTTAAGCTTGTAAGACAAACTTTGGTTTACTTTGGCGAGTGTATTAAATTACATAAGGCATTTTCAAGTTTTGTTCCAGTTGTACCTCAAATGATATTTTCAGTGTTCAGAAGAGCTGAAGAAGAGTGCTTGCTATCAAAGATGACAAAGTAATTTCCCCAAAGTAAAGAACATTATTCTTGAATGAAATTAAATCAGAATTGTATTTTGTAGAGTTTGTGGTATCTTTTATGTTATTTTTGTACTCAGCCCCTTAGGGCTGTAGGCAGTGACCGTACAGTTTTGTTTTAAAATCCTTTAGTAGCAGAAATCAAAATGGGAAATGTTATATAAGTCCTGCACTCAACATTGAAATAAAACCAGCATTTCTGAGGCAGTTAAGGTTTAAAATATCTTGGTTTAGACTTTATTCTCACTTTAATAAATAACATGTAAAAGGAAGCAATGAGCAATGTAGGCGTAAGTTTGCCCACTTAGCAGAATTAATTCTTATTTTTTTTTTAATTAGGCTAATAAATTTGCCTTTCTGGTGGCTACTTTGTTAATATTTTTTGGGTTTTTTTTTTTTTGGCATAAGCCAACTAGCAGCTCTGAACTCAAAGACAATAGTGGAGTGTAAATGGTGAAAAATAGGTGGTTGTCAGTAGTCATTCTGCCTGTACAGAAATTGCTTGAAAATGTTCAGCACTGGTGTCACAGGCCTTTTATACATAAATGCTTTTCCATATGAGGAAAAATCCTCAGTAGAAGTTCAGCCTAGAGTGAACTCTTTAAGTGCTTCTATAGGCTTGAAGCTCATTAACCATGTGAGTTCCTTGAACATTTGTGTATGTGGTAGCATGGAGCCTCTCATCAATGTAGGACTTGACAGGTACAAGAGGATGCAGTGTCAGGGGATTTTACTTGTTGAGGAAGAAGAGTCTTGTAGCTGGAGAGAAAAGCACTCTTCACATTCATAGGTGCTCTTTGGTGTCTGGTATGATCTGCACAGTTCTGCATAAAAGGATGGAAACCTGAAAGCCCCAAAGCAAAAGGTGGGACTCAGTTCTAAAAGCTGACTTGTCTTTCCTAAGTGCTGTGTTTTCCAGGTGTCCTCTTCAGATGCTATCTGTGAAGCTTTTGCCAAAAACTCTGTAAAGCTAGGGAGTCTCACTGGGAAGTACCTTTTCTCGTGTAGTCTTTGTTTTGCTGTTGTGTGGGTGAGCAGAAATACTTTCTCTGCCTTTTGCTTTTTCCTTTCCTGGTTTGTAAAAAGTGTGACTTTACTCTGTGGAGAAAGATTGTGCAACAGAGTGAAGAGAGAGAGTGAAAAGAGGATATTTTTTGCTGTTCTAAGGCTTCTTTGTTCTCAGAGGTCAGGAGGAGCTGAGCCCCAGTGATTTCATACGCTCTCCTATTACCTGTTCTCATGCTGGCCATAAGCCTAAAGGGACAGATCCTCCTCTGGATGAGTCATTAAGTAAATATCAGACTGTGCTGGTATTCCTGCTCTGAGTACTTGTTCTTATTTCTTGTGTGTTGTTTATTTGCTGTTTTCTTAGCTGCTATCACAACCCCAGCAGATTTTGTCAGCACAGGGCCTTCCCACGGTGTACAGCCGGGGAGAGACACCTGCACTGGAGCCAGGAGCTGTTCCAGCCTTGTTTGAGGAGGGTTTTTCAACAGTAGCTGGGAAATATTTGGAGATATTTCCAGTAAAACAGTTCTGGTTCTTGGCTCTTGATGCTCAAGAGGCATCTTGCCAGATGGCCTGTGGGCTGGTGTGGTGCCTGCATCCCTCCTGCAGGACAGGGCATGGGAAGGAAGTACATCCCGTGGGAGCACTGGAGCACACAATGTTCAGAGCTGTCACTGGAACCTTCAGGAGTTTGTTCCTGCTGGGCTGCTGCAGGGAGGGCTGGAGCTCTGTGAGCTCTGCTTCTCCAGCAGCTGCTGCAGCCAGAGGTAGCTCAGGAATGATTGTAGAATCCTAGATCCACAAAATGGTTTATGTTGGAAGGGACCTTAAAGCTCGTCCAGTTCCATCCCCCTGTCACTCACTAGATCAGGTTTCTCAGGGCCCCATCCAGCCTGACCTTGAACAATTCCAGGGGTGTGGAAGCCATAGCTTCTCTGGGTAACATATGATGACATGGTGCATCTCCTGGAGGAGATTTGCAGCTTCCATGGGGACAGGGACAGGGTGCTTCAAGTGTTTGTGCTCACTGGGGAGCTCTACTAGCAAGGGACAAAAGCAAGTTATCCACTGGCCCACCCATGCACCATAAGACTGACTTGCAGTGTGCACACATTCTGATATTGGATAACCACTGGGTTTTGTCTGGAGTCTGGATTTGTGTCTGTTTTTCACGTGGGGATTTGACTGTATCAGGCTTCTATCCTAATTATAAAATCTTGAATAGGTGTAGAGGTCCCTGGTAGGTTCTTTCCTTGCCTGTCTGCCCCAGTATGTCATCACTAGTGGCCTTATGGGTTTTCAAAATGCCTTGGTGTTTGTGGATGAAATTCTTGTCTCATTAGGACAAAACTATGCCATCAGTTTAACCTGCATCTTGACAAAATATGGACAGTTTAAACCTTGGGCAAAAACTGGATGATGCTGCCCAGCCAGAATCAGTTACCATCCTTATTTCCTCTGGGAGAGGGAATGTTTCTATTGCTGCGTGGCTGAGACTGTTCTGGGGGAGCTGACCAGGCCATCGGAGATGAGAGCTGTGAGGCAGAGCTGCATCAACTTCTATTTACATCTTTATTTTACTGATACTTCCTTCTGGGCTTTGCTTGTCCCCTTCTGCCAAGGGAAGCCCTCCCAGCCACCTCCAAAGACACTTAAAGAAGTCCAGCTCATCGTGTGGTTCTCTCTTTCCTGTGGATCCCGGGGGTTCCATGTTGTAAACTGTGAGCCCAGGAGGTGCTGCTGGGCTGTGGCACAAGCAGTGTGAGCAGCCTGAGACACACCAAGTTTCCTATAGGAAGATCCATAAGATTCATCCCCACACTGAATTTACAGCCAGTGTTACTGCAGTGGGTTTGACAGCTTGGCTGCTGGGTGTATGTGGCCTTTCTGGGATATTTCAGCTGCTGTGTTGGGAACTGTTTGTTTTGCCTTAACTGGATGTGAAATATCACCACTGTGGCCTGATGGATCCCCTTGATGGCACAGTGTACAATCAGCATCAGCCTGGGGTGAGCTTTACACCCACTGCTCTGTAATTAACTTGCCATGAACAAGACTTTGGGAATTCCTGGCCTGGGACCTTTCTGTGCCAGGAGTATCTGCAGCCCACTTTAGTTAGAAGGTGTCAGGACTAAAACCACTGCTTATCTTTATTTTATTAAGATCTGCTGTTAAGAAAATAATTTTTGCTAAGCAGAGCACTTTAGTGAAGGGAATAAACTGTAAAAACTTGTAATCACATTGGAGGGAAAAGGAGACATTGTTTCAGATTCCCGTGGTGGTTTTTCCAGCTGCCTGAGTAAAACAATTCTATTTTCAAGATACATTTAAATATTGTGTGGGTGCATTTAAAAATAATGTTTGATTATGTTCTGGTTATGTGTAACTTTTGGATACTGATTAGTAGATACAGGTGCAGCAATAAAGAAACTGTAAATTTGCCAGGTAGCTCTGCTTGTCTGCAGGTTCCCTTATCAAATAAGATTATATTGTTTCTCAAGCACATTGCACTTGCCATCTTGAAGCAGAATTACATTTCTATTAAAATAATGTTTGCTCAGTGCTTCCAGGTAGAGGAGAATTCAGCATTCCTGATAAGGACCACAATCCACTTTTATTTAATTCATTTACCACTTGACTTGGTCTCTGTTCTCTGGTGCCTGAATATTACATTGCCTGCTATTTTGGAGTAGCTGTGTTTGGAAAGCTGCTCAGTTTTTTTGTGTTCTGCTGTCTGTTACCGCATTTTTTTTTTTACATTGGAATCTAAACACTGTCATTGAGGTGATGCATCTTTTTTAATCTCTGTTTAATTCTCTGGTTTTCTCTTTTTTGGTTTACACAACCATGATAAAAGCAACCAGTTTATGCTGGGGTCAATTTGATGATAATAAATGCCTTCTCTCCTTCCTTAAGCTGCTGTGCAAATGAAGAAAGCTAAATTTACTGTCTGTTCTTCATGCCTTTTTGTCCAGTGCAGGAGAAAATTAAGCTATTTTGACCTTTCTTTGACACTTGTAGTCAGCGAAGATGAGGGCAAAGGCTTTGTAAAAGTAAATGAAGTTGGTATTGTTTTCTTCTAAAATTGTTATTAATGCACTCTAGTGTGCTCCAGTTAAAGTCCCAGCCTATGAAGGGCAGTGCAGGCAATCTCAGCTGCTATTTCATGCCCCTTCAAGGGTTTGTCCATCTTTGAAGTGCCCTGTGACAGAAGTTTGAGGTGGTGGCTTTGAGTGGGTACCACACACCTTTGGTGAGCCCTGTCCTGCCTTTCTCCTGGCATTGCTGCTACTGCCAGAGCATCACCTGGGTGAAGTCTGAGCTGGGCTGGCTGA
Organism: Phylloscopus trochilus trochilus; assembly: GCA_016584745.2. NCBI lineage: Eukaryota > Metazoa > Chordata > Aves > Passeriformes > Phylloscopidae > Phylloscopus > Phylloscopus trochilus. Next base: position 1,286,263 of record WQNJ02000094.1, read on the forward strand.
AATCAGGGGCCCTTCCTCTGGTATATGACATGAAGCAGAAAAAGGGCTCACAATTAACTGGATGGTTTCATAGAATCCCAGAATGGTTTGGGTTGGAAGGGATTTTAAAAATCATCTCATTTCACCCCCTGCCGTGAACAGGGACACCTTCCACTATCCCAGCTTGCTCCAAGCCTTGTCCAGACTGGCCTTGGACACTTCCAGGGATGGGGCAGCCACAGCTGCTCTGGGCAACTGTGCCAGGGCCTCATCTTCCTCACAGGGAAGGATTTCTTCTGAACATCCAGTCTAAATCTCTTGGCTTTTAGTTTAGAACCATTCCCCCTTGTCCTTGCATTCTCAGTTACAGCTGTAACTTGGGAGGGAAAAGAGTGTGCATAGTTTACCACCCTAAACCTGATTGTGTGCTGCTACTTTGTATTTTTCTGTTGTACTTGATAAACAGAGCTGTGTGCTGAGAGGGAGGGTAAGAAGGGGAAAACTTCATGTTTGCTTGACAGAATGTTGCAATAGCAGAGGATGTGGTATCTCAGTCCAGGTAATTTCAGGTCTAGCAGAACTCCTGCCTACACTTTGCATTCCTGCTTCTCTGCTGTGTATTTCCTAGACAGCTGTGCTTGCACTGGCTGCCTTATCTCAAAGGTGATTACACTGGTATCTTTATTTGCTCTGCCCTGTGCTGATACCAGCCCTCAGCCAACTCTCTCTGCTTCCAGCCTCAGGATGGGCAGAGTGGGGGCTGCAAAATGAGCTGGTGTTTAATGCCTTGCTTGTGGTTGGGAGAGCATGGTTCACTGAGGAACTGGACAGTGTAACTTGGTGGTGAACTCAAACTGTGGTTGCTTGTCTCAGGCACAGGCTCCAGGAAATGGAAACCAGCCCTGATTTTTTTTCCTGATAGAAGAGTTTCCAAACAGGTTATGTATCTCCAAGTAAAGGCTTTTCTGGATGTACTTCTCTAGAAAGTCACAATACATTTATGTAGTGTGCTGTCTCTTGCAGTTAAAATGATTGGCAGTTTTTGGGAAGTGCCATCTGAAAAATGCAAGGGATTTGCTTTACCACAGTACAGTACAGAAAATTTCCTTTTACTGTCTCCCTACCAGAAATGGCACAGCTCTGTAATGGAGTAAGGTGTAAGTCACTGCAGTTTGCCTTTTGCTTTACTCTGAAAAGAGCTCATCCCTTCAGAGGTGCAGATGGTGTTGTTCAAAAACTGCTGCTGCCATCAGCCAAACCAAATTTGTAATTACAGTGCTGTGAAAAATGGGGTTGTGCAAAAACGAAATTGCATCCCTTGAATTAATGGTGCCATGGTGCTGATATTTGGCATCAGGTGATATAAAGTAAAGGTCAGACTTTGAGTGCCCCTAAAAATTCCTCTCCTTTGGCTCGGGTGGCTGTATGTGATAGTTTAGATTAAAACAGGCCAAGGGAGCCGTTGTGTAGCCAGTGTTTGAAAGCCAGGCCTTTCAGCTCCATGTCTAAACCAGTGGATGCAATTGTATGTTTCATTGGTGTGTAATATTTACTGAAGTTTCTGTTCTTAAGTGTGGTAAATGCTTTTGCATATTGCTTTAAAGGATGGGCAAAAAAAATCAATCTTGCATAAGGAATAGCTCTGCTTTAAGGTTGGATGGAAATTTAGCTTATTGTGAGCTCTTGGAATGAATGCTGTTAAATGAGCTTTTCTGAATTTTCTTAACACTGAAGGATTTTTATATGAAAAGTTCATATATGTATTCATACCCACATACAAACATATATACATACATACATACATATATGGCTAGAGACATGTCCAGCCATGTCCATGCCCTAAAAATGGGCAATTTGATCAAAGCAGGAATTTAAGGAAGCGTTAGAATGGTTGCCTGGGGCTTCAGTATGATTTTGCAGTGCTCTGGATGGTTAATACAGAATAGACTAACTGCTAGGACAGAGAAGCACAGAATAATTTTCCTTGTCCCAGTTAAGTCAAGAACTATTAGAGCAGTGGAAATAAGGTTTCAACAAGAGGGGAAGAAAGGGTGAGGGACGTGTCAGCTCTCAGTCTTGGTGGTGAGAGGGGAGAGTACCAGAATTTGGAATGGAAGAAGGGTGAGTAGCAGATAACAGTGAAAATAGATTAATGTTGCATGCAAGTGCATTAGGAATGATTTTCATTCTTTCTACTGCTTTAAAAAAAAAACAAACAAAAACCCCCACAAACAAACCAACCCCCCCCCAAACTGAATATTTACAGTAAGATATGGAGGTCAAAGGAATATGGGATTTTCTTTGACCTGCATGTTTGTCAGGAGAGGCTTTTTCTCTGCTTTCAAACTTGATGTTTGAGCCATTTAGAGTAATTTCTCTCTAATGACTACATTGGCCATGCAGGAGTTTGACCCTCATCCAATGGCTTTGTGTCCCTGGTGCTGGAAGCAGGGAGGGCACAGCAGCTCAGAGGCTCCAGTAAACCCCTTTCACTGTCTAGCTCATACTTAAATGTTTAGAGGAGTGGCATCAAGTACTTTTTAAATGTACCTTTCCCACCTTTTCCTAAGGTGTATTTCTCTCCTGTCATGTCTTGAGGTGTTGGATTGTGACACTGCAGTAGAAGTAACATTTCTGAGCAGCATCTTGAAGGACCACAACCTTGACAGGGATTGTGTGAGAGGAATCTTTAACCTTCTCTCTGCAGCACCCTGTGGTGGTTCACTGGGAATTACTCAGGAAGCAGAATTTCCAGTCTCTTTTGGAAGTGCAAGTGGAACAACTGGGAGGAATGAGAGGGTGTTGTGGTGTCAGACAGCAGTCCCATGTGCAGCTGTGAAGGCTGTGTGCCTAGTAGCCACAACCAGGAACCATTGTGTTTTCTGGCTGATGGCCTTCTAGTCCAAGGTGACCATCATAAAATGACCTGTGAGAAGAAATGGGCTCCTTGCTAAAAGAGGAGTTCTGCTCTGCTCTTCTTTGCAAGGAGCTAACTCAGCATTGTGCTGAGGATTGATCTTCAGGACTAACTTCTGATAGTGCTTTATCTTTATTCTCCTATCAGCAGTTCCTATCAGCAGTCTGGCTTCAGAACCCTCCATACCTCATTCCATTATTCCCCTGGCCAAGGGAGTGTTGAATGGAATACTCCTGAGCAGTTCATTTGATTGTTCTGCCCTGCACTTTGCCTGTCTTTGGGGTGACCACAAGAGGATGGACCAGTGTGTTCAGCTTCCAGGAGATACTGCAGGGCCTGGAGAATGTACTTCTACCCATTCTGAACTGATGATGTGTCTGGAGCAAGAGAAACTGTTCTCACTTTTGGGGGTAAAAATACAATCCCTTCTTTCACCTTCTCTGGCTGATATTTTGAAAAACCAGGGTTATTTTCTGTAGTTTTCATGTTAAAATGCATATGTTCCAGTGTAGTTGAGATTCATTATCTGTACAACACATTTACTTTTAAACTACTGAGAGCAACGAGGCTGTGTCTGCAGTGTCTCCCTCCTCATGGAGCATGTGGGAAGGAAGAAGTTTGATAAGCCTGTTTGTTACAGAGGAGAGTAAAGGCAGACCCAGAGGGGAGGCAGAAGGGACCATTAAGTGTTCTTTTCTTCTCTGCAAGGTTCTCTCATGTGCTAAAGGAAATTGTTCTTCTTGTCATCTCAGATGATTATATTCACAAAATCCAACCCCGAAATATCATCCCTGTATTAGACACTGACCATCTACAGTCAGAATCTTATTTTGTGCCTTTATTTTGATTACCTTTGTTACCTCGGGCACTTGGCAGGAGCAAAAAGCCTCATCATTCTGATTGCTTCAGTTTCCCAAGATGTCTTTTGAGAGAAAATGTTTCCTGAGCTTTGTTGCAACCTCTTAAGTAGAATTTGGTCTTTCTGGGAATCATGGGAGATCAAGTGATTGCCTGGAGCAAGAGAAGGTACTGAAGCTGCAATAGCAAAGACCTTGATATCAAAGGCCACCTGCTACTCCTCTCCATCTCTTTAGCCTTAAGTTACCAGGTTATAAGTTCATCCTGCCTTCCTACAGAGTGGCTGGCAGGTACTCAGCAGGTGAACTGGGCTGTTTCTCAGGGAATAGTTCACATTTGTATCCCAGCCAGAAATTTTCCCCTGCATAAGCTTTTGTCTGGTCTTCACAAGACATACTGAGTTGTCTTTTGGCCTTCTTTCTGTGTGCTCCTTTTACTATTTTCTTGGTTTTCCTGGCGTCAGTCAACAAATCCATGTCAGCATGTAGCTTTGACCTTCAGGCTTGCAACCCAGCTTGCACAGATACCTGGTAGGAGTAGAAAATGCTGTCCTACAGTAGAATTCTAATAGTTGTCTGTTTTTTCCCAAGCCTTGGTTTATTGATCAGCTTGTGTAAAGAATTTCTTATGAAAAACTTAAATGAACTCCTGAACACTTTCTGGTTGAAGAAAATGGAGAAAAATGTCTTACCATCTATACTGATGTGGCTGAACTTACACACATGCATGCACACAGCATTGATTAACCTGGGTCTTCTGCTCACAGTCTGTATTTTCTTTATTATGCTCAGTCAGAAATGTATTTCTAGCAAGCTGAGGTTGTATTTATGGAATGAACTGTGTCAGTCTTGTAATACTCATGGAAAAATCTCTGCTAAGACCTCTTCACATCCATGGCTGCAGGCCTGTGATCCATCTCTGATGGTCTGGTCACATACCCTTGTGGCCTTTCCTCACCTTGGATCTACAGCATGAAGGACAGAGCATTTTTTCAGTCATTTTGCTTATAAGAAGCTTTCCTAGTTTAGTTTAGTATAGCTATTCTAAAATGTTTCCATTTCAGCCTAAACACATGTAGTGGCCCCATCAGTGCTGTGTAGGTTCAGGTATTGCAGTATATGCATATGGCATTATTTTTTTCTTTGGTTTGTTTTGCCTGCTGTTTGGCACAAGAGAGGCTCCCCTGGCCCCCCTGCTGCCAGCAGTTACAGACAGTTGCCAGTTCCCAGTGGGAATACATATTTCCAGCAAATATTTACAGCTGGTTCTGTCCTGGAGGGATGGAGCTGCTGCTGTCAGCTGGAGGTGAGGGAGGTTTCCTTTTGGCTCTCCAGTGAGAAGCAAGATATAAAATGCAGCTCTGGTGATGGCTGGAAAAAGGTTTTGATGATTTTTTTTTTATGGCTCAAGCTATTTAATGTGTCTGTGCTTTCCTCTGAGGTTTCCCCTGGTTTGGGGAGTAACTGTGTCACCTCAGTGCTGGTAAGGAGGGAGCCCCTACACAAAGCATGACTGGCTGAGTCTCCCGAGGTGTTCTGGGAGTCTCTCCTAGAGCTGCTTCCTTGGGCTGTTCTCCCTCCTGCAGCCTTGGTGCAACACGAGGGTGAGGTCACCAGCCAGTGTTTGGTAAGAGATGGGATTGCTTCCCTTACCCAGTGCTATCTATCTTGTATATTCAGAGTGAGTTTCTCAGAAGAAAAAATGACATGGTTGTGTCACAGGAGATTGCAGTTACAGTAGAATCATATCATAATGTGTCAGTGTAAGTGTTTGATGCTTTCTGTCATTTGAGTAGCAGCACACACCAGCATTTTCCTTGTCATCTGTATCTTTTTAGGGCTGGACTTGGCTTATTTCTCCAGAGGCCTGCAAAGGTCATTGTTTTGCAAGGAGAAATGCCATGACATCAGCTTTTGGGAAGCTGAAAATCCAGAGCAGCCAGCAGTGACAATTGAAGTCCTGCTTTATCAGAGATGATACCTTCCTATGTCAGGTGTGTGTGGAAGAGTCCAGGGTGCTGTTCTGGCATTGCAAGGTTTTCCCCAGCAGCTTAATGCAATGAAAAAGAGATTTCTAATGTGTCTGTATTTGACATGAGTAGTTGTGTCCTTAGAGGTTAATCAGGGCGGTGCTGTGGGTTTCTGTTTCCTCCTCATTTTTTTCACAAGCATTTTTTTCACACATTCTTGTTGGAGTGCATCTCATGGTCACTTCCTCAAATATGCTCCCAGCCTCGAGGAGAGTGCAAAATATAAGAATACCAGTGTATATGTTTTTAAATCCATTTGTGCTTTTAAAAGAGAAAATCTGTACTCATGGATGACCTTCACTTGTGTGGAGGTTTTCCAGAGGCTGGACAGATTTCAGTAGCATTTGTTGTGCACTGTTCCCTACCTTACCAGTGTGTGCAGCTGGATGAGGCTCTCCTACTGGGAGTGAGGAAGGCTGAGCTAAAGGGTTTCCTGCTCTCATTCCAAGCTTGTTCTTGGGCATAGCTGGCTTTGGGATAAGTGACATAATTCCAATAAAACAGTTATGCTGCTGGGGTTAAAATCTGGGTCTAACTGAACCTTTGTGCTTGATTTTAGTGAAGCCACATTTCTCTTTAGGATTGCAGACTGGGAGGAAGACTGGATATGCTGGTGAAGGCAGCAGAGGACTTGTCTGAATTTCAGCAAGTGGATATAGATGCAGGAAAAAGAGTGAAGTTTGAGATGAGAAAGATATAAATAGGGAAAAGAAATAGGCTTCTCTCTGATGGTGAAGGGGAAAGAAGCAGCTAATGGTGATCAGGTGGCAATCTAAGGGAAGTAAAGAGCAGGAAAGGGAGGAAGAATGGAGCCAGAGATCTCACAGGGGTCATGGAAGGCATTAATTTCTTTTTCAGACTCTTCTTGCATTTTAGGCAGGAAGAAATACTAATTGGCAACTTTTCTTCAGGATTTATTTAACCAATTTGAGCTTACTGTTTTGAGTGGGATGGGAATAACTCAAGGAAGTGATGGGGAAAGAATGATCCTTACTGATAAATTTTATTTGTTAGGAAAGAAGCACAGGAAGAAAGTCAGTCCTTGTAGGGACAGATTTGCAAGAGGAAGAGTTCCAGGTGGGTCCCTTTTCTGCTCCTAGGGCTCTGGGGATCCATTTCCTTCTGTGTTTTCACATGCATCTTCTTTCTGTGGTTCTCCAGTTTCACAGTGTTCTTAGCAGGCAGCATGGTGCCTTTTGTCAGTGATCTGCAGCCCTGGCTGCTTCCTCAGGTGTGGTGCAGTAGCTCTTGTTATCCCCTGCCCTGTGTTGGGCTGGCAGAGCTGTGAAATCGAGGGCTGGGAACACTCCAGAGCTCCACATGTGCTGCTCACCCTCCTCCTGCTGCCCCAAGCAGAGAGAAGGAAGGGAGCTGAGTGTGTTGTTTCTGGCTTGTGCAGCTCTGTCTGTAGTGTCAGGTATGAAAATCTCCCTGGTGCTTTTCTCCTATTTTATTTTTATACTTACGTTCTCACTGTGTGTCATCTAGAAATCAAAGCAGGAGTGTGCAGTTCAGCAACAGCAGCAGAACTGTGCTTACTACTTATCTGCTGCTTTGCTCAAATTAAACATTTATGGGGCCAGAGACTCCTCAGTGCTCCATCTCAAATCTTTCTGCCTCCTACACTATGATGATTTTTCTCTTTGCATTTTGACACAGCTCCTCTAAGAATTACAGTGAAATCAAATTATCCTCCACTGGCCTCTCTCCCCATCTTTCCTTTGTGTACCCAGTTTGCTTTTTTCCCTTGACCATGACATATGGGGAGCAGCTGTTGGTAGAATCAATGCTTTTATATTCCCTGTGAGTTGAGGTTTCCCCCCAGTCTGATGGGCAGAGATGTGCCCTCAGTTATTTGAACCTGTTTCTGTTCCCTGCTCTGTTCCAAGGTGGTGTGATTGGGTAGGAGCTCCTCACTCCTGGAAGCAGGGAATAACCCAGTGCTGCAGCATGTTGCCTGTTGATGCTCCAAGCTGTGTTGGCTGACTTGGTCTCCATGGAGAGCAGTGGGATACTTTCCACGGCCTGGATCTCATCTGCCCCTGCTTTGAGGCCTGGAGTGAAACCTGGGCAATAGTTTTGTTCCTTGGGCACGCTGGAGTGGAGATAACTTTTGCAAGAAAAGGATTGTTCCTGACCCTTGCCAGAGACTTTTACAGGGCCTAGTGCTCAATTTTCCCTGCCAGAGCATGATCTACTTCTTTGATTTAAGTTTTCTAGCTTAAAGCAGTGCTGCATGGATGCTGAAAGCCCACGCTCCTAAAATAGATTGAGTAGAACAAGCACTTTAGTGCTGACTCCTCTTCAGGAAAGGAGAGGGAAGGTAACAATGAGCAGATGGCAGGTATTAGTCATATCACCTGATATATCTGAGCACCCATGGGCACAAAGGTGCTGGGGGGACCTAGAGGGAAGGAATCCTCCCAGCAAACCATGCCGGCTGTTGGAGTTGCACAGCATAAAGGCAGAGGGACCTGAGAAAGTGAGGGGACTTGCAGCCAGATGCTGACCTGAGGAAAGCATATTCACAGAGAGCCCTGGCCAGAGCCTGGGACTACATTTACCTGCCCAGGTTTCCAAGCCATTCCCTCGTGCATTTGACAAGCCCTCAGAACATCAGTCCTTGAGACTTCCATGCTTTGTTCCCTCTGCATAAGGGACAGAACAAAGATCTAGGTACCTCAGAAATAACTGAATTCCCCTGTTTCGGGATCAGCTGAATGATGATCAGGAATGACATTATCCTAGCTTCTACTCTAGTAAATGCTGTACAGAAGCTGCTGGATCTTTTCCTGTAGTATCTAAACTGCCAGTGTGCACCCTGCAGTCGAGTTGGGCTGGCCCAGCATCCCCTCCCTTCTCCAGGTCCTTGGTAACCACGTGTTGGCCCTGGCCCAGCTGGCAGTGGGCTCATAGGAGAGCCTGGAGATGCTCCCTCCTGCTGATGTGCTGGGAACACAGTGTGGAAATGAAATGTAGAATCTGTACAGTCCCTTACACAGAAGTCCCTTCCAGCAAACTTGACACCATGGAGCAAGTAGGGCAGGGAAGTGCCTGCGGAGGCAGCGTGGAAGTGCTGTGCTACCAGTTGCTTGCTCTGGCTGCACTGTTTGTATAATCATTTACTTCAGACCCAGCTTGGCCAAAAGGCAGCTGTGGGCACAGTAGAGGGAAGGGAGGTCCAAATTTGGGCTCTTTTGACTCCCCTGTGCAGAGATGGGGTCATCAGGAATCTCAGCATTGATATGCTCTCCCTGAAGAACGGCTGTACCTTTATTTTTTATGTTTTTACCCGGTTTGTGTTGGGTTTTTATTGTTCTAGATTTTCAACAGCAGAGGCTGAATGTGTGGTCTCCTCCTTTTCCCCCCTCTTTTGTTTCAACTTTTTGGCAATCATTCCTAAAGAGCTCCTCTGCTGGACGTTACTCCTGTCATTTTTCACACTTGTGCTCAGCCCTCTGCAGAAGCCAAGCACCCTGTGGGCCTCTGAATTACAAATCCCATTTTGGTGGCACCTTGCATCTTTGGGCTTCAGCTTCTGCCAAGCACCTAATGAATGTAGGAAGCGAGTACAACACTTCTGCTGTAATACATAAAGGGTTAAACTAAGCTCTGTTTATTACTGTTGATGCTTTTAATTGTGCCAGAGCATTTGAAAATGCAGCAGTGGACAGGGCAGCAGGCAGTAAACACCGTTAAATGACAATACTGTTCAATATTTGCTGTTAATTGAGAGAGGCAGCAGCTGCTGGTATGCAGCTTCAGCCAGGATGAATTAGTAATGAGTCTGTAACTGGGCTTTTTTTTCCTGGTTTAAGGTTGCATCAGCCCTTTACAGTTCAGTAATATGGTTGGGATAGAAATAAAAGTCATAGTGTGCCCTAAACTGAGGATTTTATTTCGTGTTTGTTTTCCAGTGAGTTGTCATGGAGCTTGGTGTCAGTGATAAATTTGGCAGCAGTAATAAAACTGCCTTGTATTTAAGGACCAAACTGAAAGCTTTTGGTTAGCTTTTCCATCCCGTGTGGCAGCCAGTGGGAATGCAGCAGGCAAAGCAAGCGCCGCCTTTGATAGAGGGCACTTTTTGTTGGTCTCTCAGATGTTTTCAATTCAAACAGGAGTTTTGGTTGAAGTTTCTTTGCTGGCACTGCTGCAGATTGTGAGGTATGAGAGAGTTCTTTCTGTCCCTTGCTGCAGGGGCAGGAGGGGAGGCAGCATTAATTCAACATTTCCCTTGTCCTTGCACTTTTGCCATGCATATGTGTTCAGCTTAACCTTTGAAAGCTTGCTGATAAGCTCTTATCAGCCAACGTTAAAATAACAAACCTTTCCACCTTGTTGAGTTGGGATAGGGACTTCCCAAGGCTTCAGAGCCTGGGTATGAAACAGGAACGTCATTAATCCAGAGCAGCCAGGCTGGGGGCAAAGTTTTCTCTCTGAAGAAACCAGCCACAGCTGCTGCTTTTATGCTGTTTACGTAACCTGCCCTGTAAGTATTTATTTTGCACAAAACACTTTATTTTGAGCTGTAGATGTTGTTGTGAAAGGTCGAAACTCTGTTCTAGTGGTTTTTACCAGATCTGAAGTGGGGTACAGGAAATGAAATTCCAGCTCAGTTGAAAACAATGCCAACAGTCCTATTGATTTCAGCACAGCTCGGCTTTCACCACAAGTAGAAGAATTTCGAAGCAAATAATGTTTTATTTGTTCAGTTCTTGAAACAAAAATCCATCTGCAGGGGTTTGCACTTGAATCCAAATACTCAGAATTCCGCTGGTATTTTGGTAGGATGAGAAATACTAGATTGAAAGAATTCTTTGGGTCCACGATGATTATGTTAAAGAAGAAAAAGAAAATTCAATCACCTGGCATGTTTGTACCCCTGTTCCCAGCTGGGGTGATTTCTGTATTGCACACCTTTGGCTTTTGGGTCTGTCCTGTTCACATTGGCAGTTTTTACCCAGTGAGTAAGTGCTTTTATGCATTCTTAAGAGCTTGAAGCTGCCACTCACCATGCTGGCTTCTGGATTGGATTATAGAGGCATGAAATCTTTCAGGTTGGATGTGGGAAGCAAGTGTTAAAAGCCAATCGAAGGCTATCAAAGGTGGTGGTAAATGGAACTGCAGGAAGAGCTGAACTCATCTGGTGCTGAAAGTCCTCCAGCCCCATAAGTCCCTTCCTCTTTAGGCACTGACCATTCCCACCTGGGCTGCCACTTATTAAATGGTGGTTTCAAACCTGTCCTTAAAAGCTGTATTTCTTTCATGTGAAATGCAATAATTTATTCCAGTGGCATTTGGCCAACTTTGGGCATCTGGTGTCTCATGTTTTTTATGAACATCTCTCCAGTTTTCTCTGCTGTCTCCTATACATGATGTCTCCTATATATGATTTGTGTTCACAAGGATAAGGTATTCCAGTGCATTTTTTCCTATTTTGTGTGGTTTTGATTATTTCAATCTTATTGTTTCATCGGTAGTATTGCTTACAGTGTTTGTTTGCTTAAGCAAAAAAATAAACCTTGTGTTTACATATAGCATTTCTTGTCTTAAAATAGTGGTAAAAATTGTAATTACTGGCTTTTGAGGCTTTTTTCATTGATTTAGTAGAACCACATAATTTTCTTGTGAACAAAGGCAAATATTTACATTTTTATTACATAAAATATAAACTCTAAATTTTGTCTAATAACACTGTTAAGATACATGTATACATGTAAGATACATGTTTACCCTAGATTTTATTTGAAAATTGTTCTGTAATTAAAATAGTTAATGAAGGCCTGGTATGGGGCCCCAGAGGCTGCAAATTGGTACTTTCCTGTGCAAGAGTATTGTTATATCATCACCCTTCTCTTGCCCAAATAGAGCCTCTGAATGTAGCCTAACCTGGACCTCACAAGCTTTTTCTGACTGGGAATGTGGAATTACCTGTCCTGTTTTTGTGGCAAACCAGCAAAGATCAGGAGAGATATAAAATGAAATGACAGTGGTGACAAAACTTAGTGTTTCTCTCAAATACAATTGGCCCTTGCTCCTACTTCAGCAAAAAAATCAGGAATGTGCTGAATTTCACAAACATGGGGAGTGGCCTTCAGAGCAGCTGAATTGTGGTGCCACATGGATTTTTTTGGTCTGAAGTCTCTTAATTCTAGCAAGACACTGGTGCTGGTATTTCTAATCCTCTTCCTCAGTGTTGTAGTAGCTTGGTTGTATCTGAAGGATGTGAAGAAAACCGTATGTGTGGGTAGAGAGAAACTCTTTTAAGACCAGGTTGTTTAGTGTTTGCATTAAAGTTCTGTAATTTCAAGGTGTTGATTTATCTTTAATTTTATGAAGAACTGGGCTAAGTCTTGCAGCCTGTTAAATTTGGGAGGGAAAGGGGCTGGGGCAGTGGAAAAAAAGGGGGCAGTAGGCTCAGGACTGGGAGTCTCAGTAGTTGTTGTCTCTCCCCTTGCATGTTTCTGGTAGTAACAGGAGTAATATTTTGAGTTGTATGTCCGTAGGAGGACTGTACTAAGTTATGCTTTTCCTTAAATTTGGTTAAAATTAAAACAAATAGCTTGGAGTTTGAGTATAAAATTAAGTGCAAAATATCATTAATAGATTACCTTGAAGTATGTTATTTTACAGGCTAATCCAATCCTGAGGTAATTTTGTAGTGTGGAAAGCTCTGAGCTCTTTTACTGGAGCTGCTTGCTTAATTTAGATTAAAATTGTACCATAAAAGGATTATAGAGTGTGTGCCTGTGCTAAGAAAGGATGTACTAAATATGTTGAGGTATTTTTCTACTCCCAGCTCCTTTTTGAAAGTGCATACTTAATTTTGGATGTTCTCTGCTGCCTTCGAATGTGCCACGTAACATCACGATGTGCGGAGGGGATGTGTTGGGTTGATCTGGGGAGCATTTTTTCTGTACACTTCAGCAGGATTCTGAGCTTTCTTGTTCTTTCTAGAGAGAAGAATTCAGTGCTGGACTGTCCTAAACACTACCCATGGTGCAGCTTCTGAGGACAGCTTGATTTCTGTGACTTGAAGAGGAGGCACATGTGCAGTGAGCCAAGAGGACATGGGCTTCCAGTGCATCTGGAACAATGATCAGGTACCAGCAGTTGTTGATACTCCAGTTGTAGCAACTAGTCAGAAACTCAAAAAGATATCCAGTGATAATGTGCTCACTCCTGCAGTTCTCCTTAAATTCTAAATACACTTCCTTTTCTAAGGTAAGGATGAGCTGGGTTCACCTTCTTGTTTTGTGTTGTGCCCAAAGCCCTTTCCCTGCTGAACCTGCAGAGACCTGATGATGGGATCCAGCTCCCATGGGAGTAACAGGAAGGGATAAGTGCCAAAGGGGTGGGTGCATAGATGGAGGTGAAGTTAATCTTAGTGTTTACATTTTTCCAGTGTAAGTTGGAGTCTGAAACCATTTGAATCTATTAATTCAGGTGTATTGCTTTTGTGAGGGGATAGCTTTACCATGTTATTTTCCCTTGTTTATAAGTACTTTTACATGGTATTTCCCTGGTGATTGGCTGGAGAATGCAGATTGTCAGAGCAATCCAGGCAGTTGTAGCTGGAGTAGAGACACCAGCAGTGTTCCAGAAACGCAGAAATTCATGATTTGTTTTGGATATTGCTGTTCCTAGGAATATATCATCTCTTGATTCTGTGTCATATATGAATTTTTTAGTTTAACTACATCTATTTTATGTATTAAAAATTAAGTAGTAAAACTTATATATTAGCAAACCACATATATCTGTATGAAGAATTGAAAAGGAGCTAATTCTATGAAAACTCTTTATATTAAGTTTAGAAGAACATGTTAAAATAGATGCTTGTTTCTCTGTAGATGCTGCTTGAAAAATCATTTATTTTTTTCTATGAAATTATCTAGAGTTTTCTTCAGCTAGTGGCTGGGTATCTGTGTAATGCAAGAAAATGTAGTTGTTTCACTTGAGAAGACTGAGAATGGATTTGTTGTACACGTTTTCTTTACGTTTGTGTGGTCTTTGTTGTACAGAGATGCTTCATGCAGAGAAAGCTACAGATACATAATTTTAGGATGTGCCTGAGCCACCTCTGAGTGGGATTGCAGGAAGATGTGAGATGGAGCTACATTTTGGGATTTGTTTCTTAATATAAAAGCTGTCAATTTTTACCCATTCTGTGAGGAGTGGTGGGTGCTGTAGAGGCAGAGCATCCATATATTTAGATTCTGGCTGTCTCTTGTTACGAGCTATAATTAAGGTGAAGCATTTTGCTGAAGAATTGAATTCTTCCTTGATTTGAACCTGGTTCCACTCAGTGAAAGCAATTAGTCACTTGAACCACCCTGTCCTTGCTTCATCAGTGACAATTCATCAGTTGCTACATCGACATTGTTGCTCCTATTTATCTGATTTTTTGTGGTTAATAGACAAGGCACTCTTTATGGGAGTGCTCTGTATGATAGTGGTGAGCAGAGGAGGCTTGAGGATGGAAGGTCTGGCCCTAAGGGGGACTGTGACATTTATAGAGGACTGGAGGTTATAAAACACTCCCACGAAGCTCTGGAAGGTCCCAGGGTTAATGCTTCAGCTGATGTGCTTTTGAACATGGCTCTCAGTCAGCCTCTCTTAGCCATGACTTGAATTTACTAATGTGGTGCTGGTTTTCCCTTGATGGGAAAATCCCTTGCAATGCCAGGCTGATGGTTTGAACTGCAATATTAGGACACTGGTGAAGTTTGATGTGCCCCTTGGGTGAAGTCTGTTTAACTTTTGGTTGTCCCTTAAGATCAGTTCTCTGATTTAATTCAGAAAACATTTGGGGTGCTGTGCAGTGATCCCTTTAGGGTGCTTTCTCCTTGTACTGCAGTGTGTACGTTGTGCTTGAAAACAAGGACCAAACCCCACTGCTGACAAGTTCAGTGTTCTAAACTCCAATATTCAGCTAATCATGGCAGTAACTATTTAAAGTGCTGTCACAACTCATGAACTGAATAATTCTGCATCGTGATACCTCACACAGATCAAGAGGACTCTTCTGGGGTCTGCAGTGAGCACTGGGGGAGCAGAAGTCTCTTGGGAGGGAGGAAAAGAAAAGCAGTGAGCTCTGAAGCAAAACCTGCAAAGCTGCATGAGTGACATGGGTCTGGGAGGAAGATGCTGAGCAGGTTTTGTTTGCCTTGAGAATATTTACATAGAGCTGATGCACTCTTCTTGAAGGAACTTTATCACAGTACTACAGAGAAAACTGTTGGTACTAAATATAGAGCCTTATTCTGGCAGTCTCATGACTTGAGTTCTGCCATCTTAATGGGCTTTCTGCAGTTTTTGTAGGTTTTTTGGTAGAAAATCTGAATATTACTCCTCGAAGGGGTTGTGTAACACTAGCAAGGACAGAAAGATTTAATTTGGTGAGACCTTGCACTGCAAAAGATCAGAGGAATTTTTCAGCTTCTGCTGTTTCTGCAAAGCTTTCAGTGCTTCAATATCTTCAGTCAAGATCCCTCAGAGGTTCCAAAAGTTCATCTTGATCTCTTGCATCAAAGGATCTTTTGATCATCTTGATCTTTTGCATCAAAACAAGATCACTATTACTGGACAGTTTTTGTGAAATGATTTTTATTTCCTTCCTAATAGAGGAAAACAACCTAAGTTCCTTCGGCTGGTGCTTCACTGTTTACCATTTAGAAACATTCTTCTCACAGCCCGAGTAATTTTTTTCTTCTTCCACTTTGTGTCCATTGCTTTTCCTGCTCACTGTAGAGTTATGTGGAGCATAACTTCTCTCTTTCTTTGCAGAAACCATTTCTGTATTTAGTAGAAACATATAGTATCTCATTCTTAGCTTCTCATTTCACACTGAGCCACCTCGCTGAGCTACCTCCCCCATCCCTCAGAGCTCACCTGATGACCTTTGCTTGTCCTTCTGGGGTGGTTTCTCACATTTCCAGCAAACCTTGCCCAAGAGTGGACTTTCTCAAAGGCTTCACCAAAACAGAGAGGATCAGAAATTTGTATTCTTGTCAATGGATAGAAGTTGCCTTGTGTGTGACAACTGGATATTTATAATTTGTGCTCAGCCTCTGATCTTCTCCATCCCCAATCCTTATCTCCAGTGCAGCTGCTCAGCAGTTGTTTCTATATTTATGCAGGTGATTTTTTTTTTTCTCTGAACAACACTTGACCTTGGGGAATTGGGCTGCATTTTTTAATCACTTCTTCACTTTCATTAATTCCTCCCTGCAATAGCTTCCCATTTATGCATGTCTTTTTGTGGCAATAACATAAATTATAGGGCTTTTCTTTTCACATGGCACTAATACTGAGGCTTCATTGTCAGGTCTCATTGCTTTTTGCAGGTTCCTCACCTGGCAGAGGAGAAGTGACAGTGGCTCAGCTGGCTTTAAAAGTGTCCTTTATAAATGCTATTGATGAATACTTCTTTTTTAAAATTCTTTTGTTCAGTATTTCTCACTACTGGGAACCCTATTAAGAGTTAATTATTGTTACGGAAGACTTGATTTCCCTGTTCTCTGGGAGGAATATTATTTTGTGCCTGTTCCCCTGAACAGATAGGTCTGGTTTGCTCACATGGCCTCTGCTCAGCTGGCCACCACCACTGTCAGTCTGGGGAGGCTGTTGTTCACTTGCTGCATTAGCTGTCCTTTCAGCAGCTATAATGTCTCTTATGTAGCACCATTTTCCTTCCTGATGGAATTCCAGAGCTTTTCTTTATGTCTCAGGAGCTGGGCTGCTATCCTTCACAACATTCCTGCACAATCTGCAAATGTAGTTTTTTGAACTTTCCCAGCCACATCAGTGCATACTCTGAACCTTACAATGCTGTCTCCTCCTAAATCTACACAGACTTGAGCCACAAAGGCTGGGCTCACCTGGAAAGAGGAGGGGAAACCACTCAGAAACTCATGGAACTTAAGAAAGGAATCCTTACTAACCTCATCCCTAAACACATAATGCTTTTTGTCTTGTCATTGTCTTTTAGTGCCGTTTGTGTCTTTATTTTACTTTATTGTTAGTTCCTGGAGTGTTGCTGAAGGCAATGCAAGGTTAAAGGAAGTCACTGTAATTGTTACGTGCTCCTACCCATCGTGGCTGGCAGGGCACACTCAAAAACACAACAGGCAGCAGCATGGAAGGTGGCTTTGTGTAAGTAACCTCACTTTTGGGTAACAGCAGTTGGCAGTACTTCGGTTTGGAGACTGTGCAACACTGCTACAAGTGTCTGTGAGTTTCTTTGAGTAGCTTTTAGGGATACACTTATGAGAAGGGGAGCTTTCCCTTGGGATATTGCAGATTTGTAAGTCTGTGCCTGTTTCCAGCTCCTTGCTTTCGTGTTTAAGCAGACCCAGAGATCTCTTGGTGGGCTCACTGAAGCTGCTGCTGTTCAGAGAGTAGAGGCAGACCTCAAGGTTCTGATCTGAGAAGTTCTGAGCCATGTTCTGGGCACAGCCCTTTTGCTTGTGGAGGAGCAACTTGGGCACCAAAACCTACGCCCAGCTTTGTTTTACCCCTTAATTTGTAGGACTCCTCTCCCAGCTACGGGCTCTGGGCTGTGGTGACTCAGGAATGGGATCTGAAATCACCAGGCCTGTCCTCTTGTAAACAGACTCCCTTTCCAAACAGGGCTCCTGACTGGAATTGCTGCTCACCTTTCTCTGGGTGTTGCACATGTCCAATTTTGGGGCTTTTTCTCTTTTCCTCTGGTCACGCTTCTCAGGTCTCAGTGCTGGTCCTGTCAAATTGCGGTTTTGTTCACCTGCCTCTGCAGGGAGGACTTCTCAAAATTCCAAGTCTGTGCACATTCTGGATAAAATCCTGTATGATAAATACATAAATTTAATTTCTGGTCTTAGTAAAGTGCCATTGAGACAATTGGTTTAAAATTGCGTTGTATTTGCCATATAAAGTGTGTAAGAGAGATATAAAATCACAAAGAAAAGGAAAAAGAATAAAACAAATTGGCCTATACTACTGCATCACACATTGAAAATTTTCCATTTTTTCACAATATTCCAATGTCCTGTAACTGATACTTCTGGAATGTGTGAGGCATCAAATAGGGTCTAGTCATGAATCTCTATATATAGTAAGCTTGAAAGGATGTAAAATAGAAGCTTTGCTCCTTACAAAAGAGAAAAGTGAATTGCACCAGGTCAGGTCTGGACATAATGACAGCATGAACAAGAATCTGATTTCATGATTCTGATTCCTTCCTTCCTTCCTGGACACTCACAAGAGGGATGTGTGTCTAGGACTGGGAAGAGTGGATTTGAGATTTCACGGGTGTTTAGAACTTGACAATGAAATGCCCCTCTCAGCACCTTATCTATGCAAATATTTACCCAAACATTTTCCTGTTGGAGAATCATTTGCTGTCTCACTTCACTTATTTACTCATCCAGGTAGGAAGTTTTCACAGAGCAGTCCCTCTTGTACCTCCAAGTGTGTGCTGAGTAGGTTTATTAACAGCCTTAGTGCTGCATAATTATGAAATTAACCTTTGAGTCACTCCCATCTCTTTTCTAATTTTCTGCTGCTGTCAGTGGAATGTGCCACAGGAAGCATTAAGGATTTGCTTTGGGTTTGTGCTTCCCTGTGTGGCTCTTATGTCAGAGGCAGGATCCTTGGATAACTCAGCCTTTGGTCTGAGGCAGCAGAACCATCCTTCCTTCTCAAAGGTTGGCTTAGGATTTTTTCCCCAAGTTGCCAAGGCCTAAAAATAACAACGTATGCTATTTTTGAGTATTGGCATAATATTGGTATTCTCAGTCTTCTGCAATTTTAGTTGTTCACCAGTTTATTAAAATTGAAGGTCACAGGATTGGAGAACTTGTTAAATGATTATTTTAGGACTGGGCTCAAATCAATAGGATGTGCCAGCTAGAAATGTTATGCCCAGCAGATGCTGTATAACATTCCTATTAGTTATTAATTGGCTTGGAAATACTTAATTATCTTGTATTTTTCAAATATGGTGAATACTTTGTTTTTAAAAATACTTTTGGCTTTCCTTTTGCACCCATTGCCATCACTTTGGCCTGTTATTTCTCCTACTGGTCTAGTTACTGGGTTGCCCATAATTCCTTTCAGAAATCCTGCTGCCTGTCAACTTTTCACTGGCACTCTTGTGGTCCCTTAAGAACTTTGAATTTTTAGTATCTTATATCCTTGTTGTATATAGTACATTTTTCCTCTATTTTCACATTAATACTGAGCCAAATTGTATTTGGCAGTTGATACTTGAGATCCCTGCTTTTACCAATGATTTTTGTCTGAGCGAGAGGGAGGAGAATAATTTCTTTCTTAATATTGATCAACTTAGCTACTGATCAAAGAGCTGTGTAATGTGTACTATGAAAATACTTAGCTGGTTGCAGCACAACATAATCACGTAGTACCCATCAATTTTAGGACAGTATGGGTTGGGTTTTGGTTTTTTTTTTTTTGTTTCACAATGAGTTATTACCTTGTATTAAATTATAAATAAAAGGAGCTTTGTGTTTAAAAATTTTAACCTGAGCCATTGAGGAGTAGATGAAATCGAGTGTTGGGATAGTGAGCCAAATCACCATGGACAAGAAAATCTGAAATTGTATGCACAAGCTCTTTTCTTCTCCTGGAGTCTTCCTGGGGTTTTGTTTCCACTTATTTTCTCTGCTGGTTTTTCTTTTTTTTTAAATGTCACTGCAATTAACCCTTGGAAACCTCTGAAAATTATTTTCCTTTCTATTTTTATTCTGACTTCTCTTATTCTATAGTAATAATTCTCCTTCTCTTCTGCTTCTTGCATGTGCCACTGTGCTTCCACTTCTAGTTCCTGAATTGATCCCTTGAGGGTAAGAGAGTAAATTAACATTTTTGTCTGTTTTGAAAATGCCAGGGAAATCTGGAAGCTGTTTCCATCTTGTGGTGGTGTAAAGCTGAGTGCTGGGCTCTGGAGGGCCAAGGCAGGGAGTCAAAGCCTGTGCAGCTGGGATTTGAGATGGGGGCACAAAGTGATCCCTTTGGAGGATAGGTCTCTCCCTCTCCCACCACTCTTGCTTCCCCTTGGGTACAGGAGTGCTCAGGCTGCAGCAGTGGCATTGTCTGGGCAGAAATCTTGTGCTTTGGTGACTTTGAGCTCTTAAAGAAGAGATACTTCTAAAGCAAAACTAGATTTGTGGTTTCTTTGATCTTGAAAGTAGGTAATAAGAAATTTGCATTCCTTTTTATTTTCCCTAGCCAGATTTATAAGTCTCAATTCAGAAACCACAGTCCAAACTCCAAGCCCTCCTCCTCCCTCTGCAGAAGCTCATATCAGTGGTGCTGGTTCACATGAGATCAAGTAGGCACAAAATCCTTCATTTTTCAGCCCAAATTTGTGTTGTTGTTACATCCAATCCTGGTTTGTTTTGGGATGTTATCCACTTTCCATAAGGAAAGGTTGAACTGTCTCTGACATTCTTTTCAGATGTGCCCCACCAGAGTAAGTTTTGGGACATCCTGTTTTGGGATAATTGCTTCCTACTGGCTGGGAAAAGGTGTGGCGGAAATTCTGTCTCTTAATAGTTTTGAGGCTGCAAATTGTTGAGGAGGAGTTTGAGGCCAAATTGATGAATTCTGGTCAATGCTGAGATGGTGTAATTGCAGAGCTTGCAGCCCAGATCATCCTTCAAACTTGGCCTTCGTTTCTTGTCATGCTTATCCCTCCATTTCTTGCCTCATGTTTCAAAGATAGAAAAAGAAGGCAGAACTTGTGCTTTTTCCCTTGTCCACATCCAAGTGAAGCACAGCTGCTCTTGCAGGCAGACACCAGGACTCTGCCAAAGATCTGGGTGTCCTTGCCTCTGGTCTGCACAGTGAAGTGTATCCCATCGGCTTGGGCTTGGAACGGGAGTGGGAATGGAAATGGGAATGGGTGCTGTGCCCACCATTCCTCAGGTATCCCCGAGTGTGAAGCTGCCTGCTCTGATCTTTGTTCCTGGACCTTGCCTGAGGTTGTGAGCTTGTCGGCCCGCTGCCGGGGATGTTTCACTGGAGCTGAGTGTGGGATTTTGTTAATGCTCCTATTTTTATATTACTGCTGCTTTTGCATCGCTAATCAAACACAAGCCTCCCATTGTTCTCCGCGCTCCTTCCTCGCGGTACATGTTTATATTTAGTTATTTTAATAATAATACGCAGGGTTTGTAATCCCTCAAGAAGCCGGGGCGGCGATGAACTCCTTTTCTGATCGCCGAGTGCATTCGTTTCCCGTGGCAGATGGCTGTTATTTGATCCGCCGCTGTTCCGGGGAGCGGCGGGCACCGGGGCCGCGGAGATGCTCTCGCCCGGCGCCGCGGCCGCTCCTCGGGGGGCTCGGGCTGCCCGGAGCGGGCGGGGACTGCCGGCCCCGCTGCCGGTGCGCAGCCCCCGCCGGGCTCCATCCAGCCCGATTTCCATCCATTCATGAATCCGTGACGTCAGCACGCTCGGTGCTTCTTTGCAGCAGGCTGCAGGATTGTGTGGGTGGAATTTCCTTTTATTTTGCAACACTTCCTTTTTTTTTTTTTTTCTTTTTTTTTTTCCTTTTTCCCCCCTTTTTTTTTTTTTTTTTGCCTTCCATCTTTTTAAAACAAGAAAATGGAGCATCACATAGGAAATCTTCATCCTTGTGAGTATTTGGCGGGGGGGAGAAATGTGTTTCTGTGAGGGGTGTGTGTTTGTGTGTGGTGTTTCATGGTCAGCATTCCCCTTTCGCCATTTATTTCGGAAGGACAGATGGATGTTGTATTTGTGATGGGAAGGGGTTGAAAAAATGATGCTGAGAAAGGGAAGAGGAAACGTGAAGCCTTAATTTATCCATCACTGCATATGAATCCAAGAGCTGGCCTGGCCTTTGCCTGTCGGTGTGCTGGACATTTTTCACTTGCAATTTTGCACGTTATCTTCTTGTGCCCCCCTTTTAAAGGGGAAGGGAATGGCAATGGAGAATGGATATAAATGGAATATACAGGCAATGACATAAGAATTACTAGACAGTGTAAAGAGGCAGAATTGTAATTTTTGCTTTTTGGGGAACTGTAATTTTTTTTTTCCTTGTGGGCTAATCACACAATTCCTCTTGTGTGTTACAGTGTTAAATAATTTAATTTTATTTCTGAGATGAAGAAGGTACGTTTTTCTTTCAGTCAGCCGGGTAGGAATTTGCTCCTGAATTATTGAAAATAGCAGTTTGAGCTGTCTCTGATGTGCTGAACACAAATTTCACCCCTCATTTTCCTAATAAATGAGGGACCTGGGAGTACCTTTGCAGTTAACGATACTGTTCACTGGGGCAAGATTTGTCATATTCCTGCTCACCTGAATGGGCATGATGTCATGTTTTCTCCCAATGAAAAGAGGAGCTGCTCTTTATTTTTGTTTTGGGGGGTGGCTTAGGTGCTGCAGTAGCTTAATCATATCAAACCACATGTCTCCCTTAAGTAAATGAAAAATGGGATATTTTAAGTAGATCTGGAGAAAGATGACATCAGGCCCATGTGTTTGGATACACTGATTTTAGCAGTAGGCAATCTGTTCAGTAGAAGAAGATGAAGGAATGTATTTGGATCAATAATTTTGAGGGAGAAAATATGAAAATGTTTGAAAGGAGAGAGATGCAGTCAGTCTGGCTGGGATATGTGGGCACTTTCCACAGTACCTGCTGTGTGGATAGGCACAGACACCTTGGGATACCCTAGAATGGGGAGGCTAGAGTTGTCATGGGTTTGAAAGTTTTTGTCACTATCCTTTTTCTTGTACTCCTGAATGTATACAGATTTTGTTTCTAGAGAGAGGCAGCCCTTTGAACTCTGTGACAGCCTTCTGCTGAGAAACACAAATAAATCCAGATTTTGATGTGGTGGGGGTTTTGCTTGTTTGTTTGTTTTGCTCTAACACCAGTTTTGTTTCCTGTCTTTGGGGCCTCCAGCCTGAGTCTTTGATCTAGAATGGTCCTGTCATTCAGATTTGTCTTTGTCCCCTGCTGCCTGATAGTGAAATTTATAGCTGGCATTCATTTTGACCCTTGTGCCTGGAATTAGCAAGTAACTTCTAGCACAGAATATATGGTAGGGACTCCCACTGTTCCCCAGCTATAGGTGAACTTCGGTTCAATCATGTTTGGGCTTTTTTTGGTTGCATTTTTAACCTCCCTTTTTCATCTCCTGTTGTAAAGACTAGGTAAGTGGCTTATCTCCAGTGGATCAGAAAATTGAGTAATGGTTTATTTGAAAAAGTAAGACCTTTCACAATTAGAAGTTATTTAAACATGGGTCTGCTCTAAGTAGTGGCAGGATAAGAAAAGTTTTAAGTATTTCCTGTTTTCTTAGGACTTTTTTTATAGCCAATGTGAGATGGTGGCAGATTAGGCTTGAGTTAGGCTGCCCACCTGGTACCTGTTCTAGGCTGTCTGCAGCTGAGATGTGAGGAGTGGATTTTCAAGAGTAGAGCTTCTCAAAATGGCAGAGTTATTAAATAAAACTTATTTTAAAATATAAAAATAAAATCTGGCATGGCTTGTGTGAACAGACTTTTAAATCAGTGCCAGTTGCCCTTCAGCCCTGGTGCTTGGGGCCAGGGCAGGCAGGGGAAGGTGCATTGAGCCTTTTAGCCAAGCTCTGACCTGAGATCTCAGTGGTGGAAGGCAGCAGCAGCTTCACTGCTTGTACAACTTCCAGTGAGTTCTCAGCCATAACTGAATCCAAATGAGTCAACTGAGGCAAACGTTACCTCTGAAGCTCTCAGGAGTTTGGCAGTTCACCAAGCCCTGTCCAGCTTATGGGACTTTGTTTTTTATCCCTCCTTGGCAAATGCATCCCGTGCAGGGGCTTAGGCTTTTGTAGGCTCCTGTTTTGTGACATTGCAGCAAATCAGTCTCATCTCCTGGGGAGTGGGGGGTAAATATTTCACCCAAAACACAGACTACTTAGGGCTGAATACCAAGTTGGCAGCTGTGGCCGGGCCAGGAGCAGCAGCACTGTGTGTAGTTACTCCCACCCCTATAAATACTCCGTGTGTGCTTTGACCTTTGTGCTCTCTCCCTGCTACAACTTCAGCTGAGAAGTTGGTGGTTGGAGAGGGTTTGGCAACAGTTGGGTGTAGGCCAGGAGGAAGAGCAGATTTATCTGTGTAAAATCTGTGATTTATAACCCTCTGGTGAAGCTGTGATTGTTGGTCCTGTTCCCTCTGGAGCTGTTGGTAACATAGCACTGAGGTCTGTGAGGGAAGGAAGGAGAAAGTCCTGGCAGAGGTGAGAGGCTGGACTTTTTCCAGTATGGTGGGCTGGAGGAATGGAGGTCTCTGTGTGGACATTCTATTCATTCCAGGGATGCTTGTTCTTTCCTGTCCCCCATCTCTGTTACCTTCTGGAGGACACCAAAGTCAGTGATGCAGCTGTACAGCTGTAACTCTTCTGCTGAGACACAGGAAGTTCAGCCTCACCATCCTTCTGTGCTGGAGGAGATCCTGAGATGTTGAGCCCTCAGCTGTACCCCGAGAGCGGTCCGTCCGGGGTATGCTGAGTGCAGGTCTCTGCAGGGTGGGATGGCACGAGCCGTGCCAGGCCTCCGGAGCTGCTCTGGGATGCAGCCCCAGGGCTGTGTTGTTTGTGTGTTAGCAGCACATAAAGCTGTAGTGGAGCAGGCTCACACCTCTAACCCTGCACGGTCTCTAATACAGGCTTACAAGAGGCTCCTGAGCGGGGCATTGTGCTGCCTCTGTCGAGGAGTAATCCTCTTTGCTCGTGTATGGTGCTTGCTAAATACAACTTAGTACTGCTGTCATTTCCCATCTGAGATCTGCCAGCTGTATTTCGAGTGTCCTTCCCCTTCCCAGCAGGTGAACCAGGCATGGACCTGGTGTGGGGTGGCAGGGGCCAGAGCACTGCACCTATCCCAGGAATTGCTGTACTTCCATGGAGAGCTGTTGAGTTCCTTCCTACTGTGTGTGGAGCACATAAGCTCTCAGTGCTGAGAAGTTTGTGTGAGTAGCATTTACATGTCAAATGTGCTTTGAAAATGTTGAATAATTCATATCTACTATAAAAATAAAAACAAGCGTGGGAGTGAGTGAGTTTACCTGAGACCAGTCTGACACCTCACGTGAATTAAAGCGAGACTTTGATTCATTCACTGGATTCCTGAAAGCAGCACTGTGATATTGATCTTCATCCTCAAAGATCTTTGAGACATCAATTAATTTTCATGCTAATCTTTGGGAGAAAATAGGGTGTTTCAGTTCTGTAAGGGGGGGGAATTTCCCAGATATCGTTCATTGGTCTGGAACATTTAGTGCCTTCATGTGGCAATGTCAGCGGGGCTGTAAGGCCTCTGTGAACTAAACTGGAAATTTTTCTGTTGTTTGTTGTTGTAAAATATTTCAGTTTGAATCCTTAAATCTGTTGTTGTGTAGTAATAGTAATATAATAACATATAGTAATTATATAGTAATATAATAACATATGGATCCATAATAACATGGAGATTGTCAATGAGGTAAAAGTGCAGAACTGGGAAGGATGAAGAGAAAAGAACAGAGCCTGAAGTGTGTGACTGGGTTTGAAAAGTTGCTTTCTGCTATGGAGACAGCTGGGAGGGAGAAGGAGAAGAGTGTAAGTTAAGGCCATTTCTACATTTTAATCTGAGACAGATTTCAGCAGTACTTCTGTAGTATAAAAGGCTAATCAGCATTTAGTCTCTCTTTATCCCAGCTGAATGTTTTCCAATGTATTGATGGGCCTGTGGTGGAGGGTGTCAGTGGTGAGCTGGTGTGTGGAGCTGCTGGTGTTCCCTGTGTGCACGTAGCTCACGACACGCAGCAGCCATGGGGAGGGGAACAAAGACAAATGGGTGACTTAGTTACACTGATTTTTGTGAAGTAACTGCATGCTCCTTGGTTTGTTCCCCTGCTCCCCAGAGGCAGGTGCCTGGTGGGTTCCCCTTTCTCCCAGAGCCGAGCACCTGGGCTCAGAGCAGGGCTGCTCTCCCGCAGGAACGTGCAGTCCCTGCTCCCTGCAGCCAATACGAGAGTCATTATGCAACTCCACTCATTTCCTATGGCATCAAATTATGCAATTTCTGAGCAGAAGAATGCAAAGCCCTGGAAGAACACAGTAGCATTTTAGCAGATCCAAAAATACCTCCTGCAGGATAGAGGCAGCATTTCTGTGTGTAGTGCTGAAAATACGCCGTTACGTAAGGTGCTTATTTCCCAGCCGGTGCTTGGCAGGGCTGCCAGGTGAAGCAGGACGTGGCTCTCCCTGCCACTGGAGAGGTCTCCCCACGGGAAGCTGGATGGGCTCTGTGTCTCTCTTCTTCACCAGGATGAATTTTTATTGCCTTTTTCTTTTTTTTCCTTTTGAAAAAATAAAAGAAGTGGATGCTTGATTTCTCTTTCCAAATCAAGCACTGCTTCACCACCCCCCACAAATTTGTGACCTTATGCTGAAGGAGGTTCTAGTGAAACATTTAATTAATGGTGTTGGAGGTAGAAATTCATTCCTGTGCTGAGAGCCAGGGCAGATGCACACATTGCATGTGGGGATAAGAGTCACCAGTTCTTTTAAGGTGAAGTCTGCCTTGGAAATCTATTAAATATCTTTGTAGGAGATGAGAGCATGCTAGGAAGGGGGATCTGGTTGATACAATCTGTTGGGATCTTGGCAGGAATACTTACCAGAGACTCTTAGAGAGGCTAAACAGCTATTAAATGACTGAGACACCAGGCTGGCAGACAGATTACTAGTTAAATGATACGGAATAAGAATAGGGATAAAAAGATGGTAATGTTGAAACATTTTTCTCTGCTCTACTCATACTCTTCCCACCTTTTCTTCCCTTATCCAGATATTTTAGGAATATTCTGTTTAGGCTGTAAGGCTGCACGAGGAAGGTGCTGAGGGTAATAACTATGAAGACCACCTGCAGGGAGTACTGGAAGGCTCCAGTGAATTTGGGTGATAAAATACCAGTTCGATTTAATGTTGATGAAACACAGTTCAGTCTTAACACCCAGTCAGAATTAGGCTCTGACATAACTTTTTCTGCTCAAGAATGAGATCTTAGGTTGTAAGAGACCCATGGAAGTTAGCTCAGCATCCTGAAGAACCAAAATGATCATTCTGCCTTTGTGCATTTCTGTGGCATTCTGTCCTTTTTGGGAATCCTGGCTGTGGTCTGACTTCCTCAACTACCCAGAGAAGCTGCCCCATCCCTGGAAGTGTTCAAGGCCAGGTTGGGTGGGACTTGGAACAATCTGGGTTAGTGGAAGGTGTCCCTGCCCATAAATTTTAAGATGTTAATAGTTTTTTTCCAACCCAAAGTATTCTGTGATTCTGTGTTCTGTAAGTCTAAGGTGATACCGGAGAAATGGAAAAGAGGTGATCAAAGGCTCAGAGCAAGTTTCATGTGGTGAGTGAGAAGGTCAAGTGAGAATTGTTAGACTTGAGAAAAAATGTTGGAGTGGAGGATGGGATAATTTTTAAAATCACAGCTGGAATTAAAGAGATACTATGTTCAGGTGTCACTGAAGCAGTGAACAACTAGCTGTTCGAAAAAAGGAAGGAATTAAAGGCATGCAAGGTGAAGAGCAGCTGGTGTTACCTTCTACAACACAGAGTTAAGCTACAAAACTCCCTGCCACAGCAGAGTGTTTGCTGAGGTGTTCTGGTTAAAAACACTCCTTGATACATTTGCACAGGACCAGTCCTTTGTGTGCTGTGAGCAGGGCAGCTGGTGGCACTGCTGGGGGGAGCCTGCATACCCTTCCCTTGGCTTTGCAGCAGGAAAGGGGGATGGATGAACCTCCTGAGCTTCTGTGGCTTCATCCCATTGCTGCAGCCACTTCTTTCTCCTCAGCCAGGCTTGCTTGGGATGTGCAAGGTGCCAAGCAAACCTGCAGCTGGCTCTGCACAGAGCCGGAATTCAGCCATTATGGATATTTCTTGGCTGGTACATGGTGCTATTTTTGTCATTGTCAGAAAGGGTTCAGGCCACAGAGCTAGACAGGGTTCTCCTTCTCACTGGTACAGCCACAGACAAAAGGATATCACAACTAAAACCACTTCTCCAATAAAGACGTGTCCCTGTTTTCAGACAGATGGAATATATTGAATAAAGACTAAATTAAATCATCACAAGGTCAGGCTTTTGTTGTGATAACGCAGACTGCATGCAACATAGTTACATGTCCATGGACTCACGTGATTAATGCCCATGGCTGTGTTAATATTCTATTAACATTTTAAAATTATGATGATTATGATAGTTGTGAGCCTGGAGCAGTTGCTCCACATCACTCCGGTGAGGATTCTGGAGTCTGCAAAAGAAAGGCATCCTATGTTGAGGTGGCATCCAAATATTTATTGGAGAGAGGAAGTAATAAAACGTCAGGATTCTGCAGGAGGTGCAGACATACTGTAGTGTTTATCTGACAGCCTTTATCTGTAAAGCACAGAAAAGCCAGCATGACAGGACTTCACTGTCCCAGGTAAACGTGCTGTTTGTTGTAGAGAAATGTTTATATGCAGAAATATAAACAGAGCTATTGCAGTGACAGAAAATCTCAGCTGGGTCAGACCAAGAATTTTCACTTGTTTTATCAGCAGTTGATTATGTTTTGGCAATATAATTGTAATATTTAAAGATAAGGCTGGGCTGTGGCTGGGCCTTCACGTGGGTGTGAGATGGGAAGAAATGTTCTTCCTTGAAGGAGCAGTGTGTTTTGAGGAGGAGGTTGGTGGCTTAAAGACAGCCAAGCTTTTGCCTTGGGCTACTCCATAGCTGGCTGAAAGGTTTGCCCACAGCCTGGGCTGGGTTATACCAAGTTAGTGTGGGCAAGCTTCATAGTGTAGTTTCTTTTTTTTTACAACCTAGCAAAACAGAAAATGTAACTTCCAAAAATGTAGTGTAATTAATTAATATAATAATGTAACTTAAAAAAAAATTCAACCCTCCTGAAAACAAAGAGCTTGCCTTTTGGTGATGTGTAACCCATTCTCTATTAATAAATCTGCTTTTACTTTTTGTTTTCAAAGCAACCATGCAAACCCCAAGCCTCTATTCCGAGTAGTGTAAAAAGTGTGGCAGAGGAGAAATATCTGATCCACTCACGTAACGTTTTCTTCATCAGGAGACCAGGAACAGAAAGTCTGTTGACATCCTGTGTAGTAAAACCACATGGTTCAAACTCCAAAGGTCAGAAGTGACAACAAAAGTTCTGGGACTTGCCAATTCAGCAGCTCTCAGTTGTTCCTGTGCTGGAGTTGTACAGGAGAGGCAGAGGACTGTGCATCAACCTGTTGTAAGAATTCCCTGTAGAATTTGAGAGAGTGTCACAAGGGGCAGGAGAACGTGATGTCTGTGCTTTATAGACACACTTTTTGTGGTTTGGTTAGATTTTAGAACATTTTTAAAGCATTGTCATAAGCCACTACTTGAGATAATACATACATAAATTCCAGTCGTGTTATCAGTGAGGAAATGTGTAGTTACCTTGTTGTGCCCACTGTAGCCAAGAGGAAATCACACTGAGTACCAGGAAAAAGCAAGGGGACTACAGGGCTTGGCTGTAAGTAGTGATCTGGGCAGGAATCTCCTCTGTATCTGGTAGTTCCATGTACCAGCTGGATAATTTCTGCCAGCAGCTCTGATTCAGCCCCTAAACATGGATCAGACAATTGCTTTTATTCCCTTAGCATGTTGGAAGTGCAAGCAGAGGTTATACCTCAATGGCTAAGACAGAAGTAGTATTCAAGGAATCAAACTTACTGTTACTGGAGCCTTGGGCTGTCATGAGACTGAGTGGTGGCCTCTGTGCTTACACCACCTTTCCAGCCCACTGACATCTGGTTTGGTTTGTGTGCTGTGTCTGGAATGCTGTGTCTGATTTGCCACTCAATTTTTTAGCACAGCTCTATAGAGGACAAACTTTAAAGTTAAAACTTCAGTAATGATTCATACAAGGCATTGGGTTAACTCATCTGCAGACCTGACCATTGTGTTGACACCCTTACGAATATTGAACTTGTATAGGCAGCCACGCGCTTTGGTGTCTCCAGGGGAGTGTGAGGGCACTTCCTGGATGGCTGTTTCCAGGGACAGGCACAATATC
Source organism: Phylloscopus trochilus trochilus (assembly GCA_016584745.2). NCBI lineage: Eukaryota > Metazoa > Chordata > Aves > Passeriformes > Phylloscopidae > Phylloscopus > Phylloscopus trochilus. The sequence continues at coordinate 1,316,166 of WQNJ02000094.1, forward strand.
AGGCAAGGTGAAAGTGTGCCTTGGTAGCTGATTCACCCACTTGGTGATTCAGGTCAACTCTCACTTTTCTACAGTTTCAAACTGGATTTTGGGCTGTCTGACATGTTGAGGTGCAGCCTCACTCTTCTGAGAAGAGATGCATTTCATGCTCCTCCTGTTTGGGGACAGTGGGATTTTGCCTGGAAGAAATACTTCTCATGGAAATGGAGTAATTTATGAGAAGTTGTGATCGTACAAAATTACACCGAGCCTTGAGTCTCCTTCCAGACAGAAGAGAAATTTGTTAGTGCAGAGTGCATGAACTCATCAAAACAGTTCAAATCCGAGGGTCTGCCTTCGAGTCTGTGTGTGCAGCAGCACTTTGTAAAATCTCAATCTCTTAAATATGCACAGTCTTCCCACACATGGAGCTTCCAGCTTTTGACTGGGAGGCTGCTGCAGCAGGAGCATTGCTCGGGTAGAAATAGCACAGCCCTCAGCTATGCCTTTCCCTGGAAAAGCTAAAGATGCACATACAGATCGTAGATCGGGATCCCAGGCTGGTTTGGATTGGAAGGGACTTCAAAGCTCCTAGTTCCACCCCTGCCATGGGCAGGACACCTTCCACAATCCCAGGTAGCTCCAAGCCCTGTCCCACTTGGCCTTGGACACTTCCAGGAATCCAGGGCCTCCCCACTCTCACGGGGAACAATTCCTTCCTAATAGCTAAGCTAAACCTGCCCTCCTTCAGCTGAAGGCCATTCCACCTTGTCCTGTCACTACATGCCCTTAGGAATACATCCTGAATGGCAATCTGGATATAATGAAACCCAAAACTTTCAGGAAAATGTTTTTCTTTGTCTTTTCTTTTATTGGGAAGAGTTCAACCTGAAAAATCTCTGTCTTTTGGTACTGTGACTAAAAGAATAGTGGCGGCATGACAATAAAACTTTGAAAATGCTCTTCTTCCCTTGTTTGAAGAAGATGGTGAGATCTAAACTGACCTAATTTCATTGGATTAAATCACATTTTTCTAAGGCAAGAGGTTCATATTGCAGAATTTACTGCATAGAAGAGAATTAAAAAAATTCATTTCCCCAACAAGTCAGCACTGACGTGGTATGGCAGAAACCACCTTCTCCCTCTCCCAGGGTTTCTACACCACTTTGCTTCAAGTTGGCTTGATAGGAAGTTTTTTGTAAGAAGTACTGCTGTTTCATGCTCTCCAAACAATGAGTTTGCTACACCTCTGAAAATCAGGCTGCTTATGTAAGGGCCTAAATAAGGCTGTATCATGCCAGTTTGAAAATAATTCCATAACTTTTATATGCCTTCTCTCTTCATGAAACACATACAGGGGCATGTAAAGTGGCAGGGCACTGTGCCTAAAGGCTTTTTTTATTTGAAACATCTCAGTGTTGGAGAAGGCAATTTGATCTGGGAAAACAAACCTGGTATCCCTGAATCTGGGGCTTTGTTCTTAGCTGAGCTGTGTAGTGAAAAGCTGGTTATTCCCTGTTAAACCTCCGCAACCAAATATTCCACAGGCAGAAAACTGTAAAAATGTAGAATCAAAATGTTACACTGTAGTAGTGTGTACTCTTGAGAGTCACATAACAGCAAAGTTGTTTTATCCTCCAGGTCTGATTTAATCCTTAATGTACTTCCCAAGGCTAAAATTTGAGATATTTTGGGATACTGTTAGCTCAAATTCCAGCCTTATGTTTGTGTTTCTTGCAGGACACCTGCCTGGTGTTTTATTTACATTGTTTTATGTTCTATGTTTAGAATATTAAGCAGATTTTAGATATTAGAAAAAGGCAGATTTCTCTGTAGGAGCAGTGGTTACATTTTGCTCTTGTTTAAACAATCGCTTGTCTCTCTGACTTTAGGCAATGAGCAGGGGCTATGCCCAGGAGCACTGAGTTGGACTGGGCCTGGTGTTTTTCTGAAATTCTGTTCAGGTCTGAAGCATTTTCTTACCAATAACAAAATCTGTGATAATGTAACAACTGCTGCTAGTAGTTATTGTACTATGAGGTCACACTGCAGCTTCCCACACTGGTGAATTGGTCATTGTAATGCTGGTCCTGGCAGGTCAGGAATAACCAACTCTCCAGCTTCCCATGTGAGTCTGATTCAGCTCCTGTACTGGTTGGGCTGTGCTGCAACCTCTGCCTCACTTACTGTTTTGCTATCTTTTAAAGAAGAAAGTTTGCTACCTAAATAAAGCTTTTATGCAAACCCCATGTGATCAGGCAGGATACAGGAAGGTAATCCAGGTTTCTGGCTGTTCCTGTTTGCTGCTGGAGAGGGGCTGAAGCCCAGGGCAGGAGCTTTTCATCCTGCAGGCTGAAGGCTTATCTCTCCTCTCTGCAGTGACCTCATCCTGAGGAGTTATGGCACTGAGCTGTTCCCTTGCCATTGGCTGTGTCCTACCTGGCCACCTCTTTCTCCCTTCCAATGGCTGTTTGCAGGGCCTGGAAATTTGTACCCACTATAACTGATCTTACTTTTTAACAAAGTACTTTCTGTTAAGGCCATTTTTTTTACCCCACTCTCAGCTTCTTATGGAATTTAAAACTGGACTTTGTTCGGTGTTGCAGGCTGAATTCACTTTATGACTTGTGGCTCAGTGTTAGAGCCTCTTGTTTCAGAAGAGATTATCCCAAATCTGTTTTTGCAGTGGGCAGCATGACCCCCAGCCATCAGCCTGACTCTGTGAGAAGGTGGCACCACCATGTGTTGTGGAAAAAAGACTTCTCAGTGGAGCATGGAGCGAGAGATGGCGACACTCCTTAAAAGGGATCCCAGCTCTTGCTTTATGTGCACCCTTCCAGAAGCTCATGCAGGGGAGAAGTGGAGAGCACTGGTGGGAGATCAGCAAGGAGGGTCTGCTGTTCTATGAAACTTGCAAAGTTTTACTTGCTTGTAAGGGTGACAGGGATGTGGTTAGAGAATTGAACATATTTTGCCACAATGGACATGGAGGGTCAGTCAAAAGTCCAGGATGGTCATGACTAGGTGGGGCTCTGAGGGAGCAGACAGAAACCATCCCTTGGTGAAATCAAGGTATATGTATCACTGGGCTTTGTTTCTCTAACACCTTGTCTTGAAGATTTGAGATCCCGAGCTTGCTTGTGGGCTGTGCCAGGCCCAGGAGCAGTGATGGGACTCAAACCACAGCTGAACTGGGGCCAGCCTCAGTCTGATAATGCTATGGGAACTCTGCAAAGAGTCTTTCATGATTTTGACCTTTAGGCTGTTGTTTAAAGTTGTGCTGTTTTTTTACTGGGCAATTCCTGCAGTAGGTTACCGAGAGTATTGCCTGAGTGGAGTTTCTGTTGGAACCATTTATTTGTTTCTTTTAGGGCAGTAATTATTTACCAAGTATCAGCGACTGTCTGGAAAGCCTAGTTAATTATCAGCTCACCTCAGTGAAACTGCACGTAGTGAAAATACTTAAATAAAAAATTGAAAGTTGTTCTTTTTCCTCTTGTTTCAGGTACTGGGCCCACGTGTCACATGTGAGTTGTCTCCTACAAATGCTCTGAGCACCCCCTCGGGCCGTCTCCTTGATGCACACTCACTGCATCATGGCCAGCACTCAGGAGCGCCTGAGCCTGTCTTCCTCTCCCAATTCCATCGGCAAAGCCTTCTGTGAGGACAAAGACTTGGGGAGGTTCCCGGAGGAGCACCCCGCTGCCGGGAGCCACCCATCCCCCGAGCTGCTGGAGGACGTGCGGGAGCGGGGCTCGCTGCCGGCTGAGCTGCTGGAGGGCGTCAGCAGCCCGGGCACGGCGGCCGTGCTGACCAGCATCAGCGAGGACGCCCGCGACCACTTTGAGAACAGCGTGCTGCAGCTGCGGGAGCAGGACGAGCCCGAGGCGGGGCTCCCGCAGGGCACCCGCAGCCCGGGGGACGGGGACACCAACGGTGCCACCGACGATGTGAAGGTCCAGTTCAACCGGACGGGCAGCGGCAGCGGCGGCTTCCTCGAGGGGCTCTTCGGGTGCCTGCGGCCCGTGTGGAACATCATCGGCAAGGCCTACTCCACGGACTACAAACTGCAGCAGCAAGGTGAGGGGGAGCCACCTGCGCCGCTTTGGGGTGACACGAGGCGAGTAACCCAGGGCTCTTCCCCAGCCCTGCCGTCTTTGTCTTGTCCAGCCCTGTCACGGGTTTCCAGGGATAAATCCTGCACTACAGAGCCAAAGCTGTCGTGTGTGGCAGAGGCAGCTCGTGAGGGAGTCAAAATGGTTCAGCCCCATGGCTTGGACCATTGTGACAAAGCCTGAATCTGAACTGAGCGTGGGGATCAGAAGGAATTGTGTTGAAGTACTGGGTACCGTCCCTGTGTTAATTTCTGCCAGATGGAAAACACTGACAGAGCTACTTCCACTTCAGGACCTCCAGGTGAAGGCTGTCCCCAGTTGACCACCAAATAGCAGGAGTATTTATTCTCTTTTTTAAAAGACTTTTATTTCTTTTTATTCAGGAGTAATTTTCCTCTTTAAAATATCATTTAGTACTTGTCTTTTCAGAAATACGTTATTTAATATTTATACCTTTTCCATTTGGATGTGTAAGCGTAAATGTGTAAGTGTATGTGAGTATAAATACATATAAAATCTGTAGCTTGGGAATAAGTGATGTCCCAGTTGACTGCATATATATCTATGTATCTATCTCTATATATATCTTTAGGGGGTACTGAAAGCTAAAGAGCAGAGTATGCTCTGCTGTTGGTGTCTGATTTCTCCCCTAGCACAGGGGGAGGGAGGTGGCAGATGGGAAAAGAACAAGCTGTCATTAGAATTAAGGAGCTGAAATGGTTGAGGCTTATGGAAAATGGGAACAGCCTGGCCACCGCAGTACCATGGGGTAAAGTCTGCTTTGAGCATCACGCAGCAGTAATCAAATGGCTTTTTGGCACTGACAAATTATAAGATACGAGGTCAGAAACCTGTCTGAGTGGTTCAAATCTAAACCCCAGAGGGATGGGGAACAGCTCCTAATATGAGGGAACAGAGCTGTTAAATAACATGTAGGATGAATTTGCCTTGAAATCAGCTTCCTAGAGTCAGTTGTTTCTAGCTCATAAGCGAGCACCTCTGCATTCCAGGTGCCTCCTGAGCAGCAGCCCCACGTGCAAGGGTTTGCTTGGTTTGAAATTCTCCGGCACAGTTGGTTCTGTTTTGTTTGCATGTTGTAAATTTGGTGTGTCACATGCGGTTCAGACTATAAATAAAAACAGTGACAGAAAGTTCCTGGGGGGATTAAGGCTGCTGGGGTGATTGCACAAAGGGTAAGCAGTTTTGGAAGGGGCTGTCTGGGTGGGGAGTCTCCCTTGTGAAGGAAAAGGAGGTTCTGAGCAGTTGGATGACATTCGGAGCAGCATTGGACAATTTGTCTATGTGACAGTGCTTTGGGTTGGATGCTCAGCGTTTGTAAGTGTAGCTAAAAATTTCTGAGGAAAGGCCAGAGATGCAGAGTGGCAGTGGCCACTCCCAGCAATTCTCTGTGTGTCCCACACCTGTCCCCACTGCTGGCTCTGAGCCATCCCATGCTGGAGTGTCCCTGTGGCCTTGGAGAGGTGGCTTTGGGAGAGCTGCCTGAGAGATCCCATTTCCCATGTAACTGGGCCAGCAGATGCACTGGGGAGCACAGTGCAATCTGTGCTTTGGTGGCCCACAGGGGACATGGGCTTTTGTATGGAAGTCACCAAACTAAAAGACTGAAGCACTAATAAATGAAAAGGAGCAGCTGAGAGCAGTGCTGGGGCTGGAGGGTGCACACAGAGCTCCTTCCTGTGCACTGGGTGTCCTGCTGCTCTCTGTGTTGGGAGCATGTTCAGAGCCACACATCCAGGGGCACTCTGCTGTTTGCTGCTGGCATCAGGCCCTTATAGAAGTGCAGATTTGAACTGGCTACAGATGTGGTAAGGCTGAGGATTACTTGGGATCAGCTATACGTAGCCTGTGTGGTTGAGCTGCATTTTCAGTGTCTTCACTGTTAGAAAGGGGAGTGGAAAGATTTTTTTAAAAATATTATTATTTTTTCTTCTGGAGCTGTTCAGTTGTCTGGCTCTGATCACATCAGTTACCCTGATGGCAGTACTACACTTCTGTTACCCAAGGATAAACCTTTTCAAACTGCTTCTGTGCTGAAACTTGGGGATTTTGTGAGAATATTCATGTTCTCTTTTCCAGATGATCTCATTCTTGCTTCTTGCTACCAGAATATCATCTTTGTGTGCATTTCATCAGCTACATACAAGCCAGCAGTTCAGTAACTGATGTATGTGATTATTTTTATTTTTGCTGTCTTTTAGCAAGAGCACAGAGGATGCATGGATTGTGTTTGTGCAAGTGCTGTGTGGCTGAGGAAATGTCGGGGGCTCTTTCAGCAGCAGGGAGAGGATTGTGGTGGCTTTTCATTTCCCTGGGAGCTGCTTTACAGCTTTGGGCTGATGCCATGGATCTGTGCAGATGATTTTTTTTCCCCTTCTTTATCAGACAACTACTTAAAAGCCTCATCCAGGAGTAATCCTTTGTGTTGGGCTGAATCAACAACAGGGCTATGAGTCCAGTTTGGAACTGCAGCCATGTGGCTTCCAGTACTTAAAGAGGGCTTATAAAAAACAGGGAGAGCAACTTTTTATGTGGGGAGGTAGTGATAGGGCAAGGGGGAATGGTTTTAAACTAATAGACAAGAGATTAAGATTAGATTAGGGTGAAATCCTTCCCTGTGAGGGAGGTGAGGCCCTGGCACAGGGTGCTCAGAGAAGCTGTGGCTGCCCCTGGATCCCTGGAAATGTCCAAGGCCAGGCTGGACAGGGCTTGGAGCACCCTGGGACAGTGGGAGGTGTTCCTGCCCATGGCAGGGGATGGAATGGGATGGGGTTTACGATCCCTTCCAACACAAACTATTTTATGTTGCCTGCAGGTGCTTTGTGGTACTTTTTGCTCCTTGGTATCCCAGCCCACCTGCTTTGGCTATCCTGCAGGCCCATTCTTTGGGACATGGTGGTGGTGTTGTGGTTGCAAGTAGTAAGAGACAAATAGGTTTCATGTCCTTGAGCCCATATTGCCTGTGAAGCTTTGGCTTGTTACTTGGTGAAAGAAGGAAAAAAGAACAGCTTTTACATGATTCTGCATTATCTTCTTGTTGAAATTACTGCTTGGGCGTCCTTTCTGACACCTGAATGGTCAACAGGAGGGGTCTGCCTGCTCTTCCCTGAAGGACACGGGCTGGGCAGAGTGTTGGTCAGCTGGGAGCTGCCATAGGCTTTGTGCTGGTTGATCAAGTGATGCCAAGTGCTGCTTGGTGAGGAATCATTCCTGTGGGGAATGTTTGTTTTTGTATTGTTCAGTGCCAGCTGATTGTCTGAGGTTTAAGTACTTGGGGTTTGACCCATAAAATCCCTCCCTCCTATGTTTTTCCAGTTGTTTACCCTGATTTCTAAAGGCTGTTGGTGAGTGCTTTCAGGGAGACACACTCAGTTCCTTAATTTGCATCTACCAGTTATTTAATTGGGATTGTGGAGACTCCAACACTTTAAAGCAAGACTTGTTTGTGTTTCCTAGAGACTCATTAGACTTCCCAACCATTTCCTTTGGATTAAGAAGCTGTCTCCAGGAGCTGCTTTCACCTTCCCTTTCACAAGCTGTGTGTTTACCATCACTGTGAGAGTTTCTGTGTGTACCTGGAGAGCAAGGTGCCCATTGGAGGGTGCTTGTGTTGAGGGGGTCTGTGTAAACCAGAGATGCTTCTTGTCACAGTGCCAGTGCTGGAGAGCAGCCAGTGCTGGGAAAAACTTCCTCCAAATAGATTGGTTCAATGGCTCAGGCTGCTCCTGCGTTTCTTCCCCATGGGAAATAGATTCTCATCATTCGACTCAAATGGTTCTTAATCACCTCAGAAACGCAAGTTCTTGCGCAGTTCCTGCTGCTATTACATTTTAATTTATTTAGGAGAAGTAGCCCACTGGCTTCTTAAGGCACAGAAGAGTCTGACTTAGGTATGTTACCTATGGCTTGGCTCTTTGTTCTTCTTGATATTCCCAAAGGTGTGGGATATTTCACTGTCACTACACTGAAACCTCTTTCCTGAATTGTGCCCCTGACAATCAGGATGCAAATGGGATATGGAAGAGCATCTGTGTTCCGAAAAAAACAAGAGATGACTTTGCAGAAAGAACCACATGAACTTTTGCTTACTTTGTTTACAGCCTCTCTTCAGCCTTTGCCATTGCAGAGGGAATATTAGAGGAAGGTAATAGTGCCTGATAGGGAATATTAAGAGCAAACTAGGGTTCCAAGGTGATGCAGTTATTCATTACTGATCACAAACTGTAGATGCTTCATGGAAATGAATGTCTGTGTTCTGTGTCCTGTATAGGAAAGACAGACTTCCCACAGATAAGGATGGAAAGAGACTTTAAACAACAGGTAGGGGCTTCCCACTGCCAGAGGGCAGGGATAGGATACTGGGGAGAAATCCTTCCCTGTGAGGGTGGTCAGGCCCTGGCACAGGGTGCCCAGAGAAGCTGTGGCTGCCCCTGGATCCCTGGAAGTGTCCAAGGCCAGACTGGACAGGGCTTGGAGCAACCTGGGATAATGGAAGGTGCCCCTGCCCATGGCAGGGGGTGACACTGGATGGGCTTTCAGATCCCTTCCACCCAGGCCATTCCATGATTCTATGAAAGAAACAGCTATTTCAGTACAACAGAATAGTTTCTGTGTTGCCCGTATAAAAATACTGTTCATCAACATGCACAAAAATCACCTCTCTTTGCCACCTCCTTTCAGAAGTGATGCATTTGTGAATTAAATATAAATACAGATCTTCTTGATTTATTTATGAATGAATGAATTAATTTTATTAATTATCTAATTATTTTCTTTATTTAAAATCTTTTAGCCTTTAAATGTCCAAAGACTTAAATGCCAATTTATGTTCAGAGCTGCGAGCAGATCCATGAGTATGGAAAATAGCCTCGTGTCTGGGAAGGAACATGTGCTGGGGGTTGAACTCTGCCCTGCCAAGGCGGGGGGAATCTCTGCTGTGGATGAGCAATGTTTTTGTGTTCAGTTCAGTGAGCAGAAGGAGCACTGGGGTCTGGCTCTGGGGGAGAGCTGCTTTTCCATGGCCGTGACTGGGGAGGGCTGGCTTGACAGGAGACAGCAGCCACTGCCTACCTGTCACAGGAATGATCCCATGGAAAGCTTTGAACTGGGATCAGCCCACAGACATTTGGGATATACAAATTTCCTTTCAGTGATAACAGTATCTAGAATGGACGCTTTGGCATAATCCCAGCTGCAGCCCTGGGAACATCCCAAAGGGTCCTAATCTGGGTGAGACAAAGAATCATCTGACCTTTGGAGTCATCTGAAACAGAGATTTTCACAAGTGTAACTTCCTTTTATTTCAGAAACCAGTGGGTTACTTGCTGGGTTTGCTGCTAAATAATTTATTCTCCAAACTTAGATCTTTATTGAATTACAGTAAATAAACAATTGCCTGCCTTTTGTCCTGCTGTTTGTGAGACCTAAGGCAATTTCAAGGTGATTGATAGGGAATAGGGCTTTCTGTTCTGATGGGTGCAGCTCTCTTGAAGCAGTTCATACAGTGCCACTGGACCACTGCCGCATTATCCTACAAACATGTCTGGGTACCGAAGAGGAGGAATTGCTTAAGGGTTTTTTGCCTGTTTGACATTGATATACATGATGTTGGTGTGGGAAGGACCTATTTCTGTGCCTGCTGCTGGTGGTTGATGTGCTTTGTGTTGGCTATCTTTGTGGTTGCTGCTCTGTGTTTTACAGCCTGCCACCTCTGACTTTTATTTCCTATTTTGTTTATTTCAGGGAGTAAAAAAGACCCTCAATATTTTTTGTATCACTTGTGAATGTTAAATGTTTGTTCTTATCTATGCTTTTCAAAGCAGTCATGCCCTTTGTTCACTGTTGGGGGGTAGAGGATCTCCTCCCAGAATTGCCACCCCAGGGTCCCTGCTATGGTAAATTGCTGCCTGCCAAGCTGGAGTGGCTCACACAAGTGATTGGCAGGGTGGTGAAAAAGCAGGTGGAAACATGGGAATGAGCAGGCTGGAGGTGGCTGGGATGGCTGAAAGGGTTGTTGGGGCTGAGGACATGTGGTGTGTGCCTCAACTGTGCCAGGAGAAGATGTCACCTACTCCCTCCAGAAGAGCCCACCCTGTGGTGCAGGAGGTGGCAGGTGCTGCCCTGGTGTGCTCTGACAGTTTTCATGGTCTTGACCTTTTCCATTGTCCCGTTTTTCCGCCTGTGCCCAGACACGTGGGAGGTGCCGTTCGAGGAGATCTCGGAGCTGCAGTGGCTGGGCAGCGGGGCACAGGGAGCTGTCTTCCTGGGGAAATTCCGGGCAGAGGAGGTGGCCATCAAGAAAGTGAGGGATCAGAACGAGACGGACATCAAGCACCTGCGGAAGCTCAAGCATCCCAACATTATCGCCTTCAAGTAGGTTGTGACCCTTGTCAGCTTTGTCCAGGCCAGAGCCATTCCCTCAGGTTCTCCTGGAAGGTTTTTACAGTCCAGGAGCTAAGCTGTGTCTAGGACAAAGTGGTGGTCCCCCTTCCTGTCCAGTTGTCTGTCTGCTGCTCCTCACTGTGTGGTCTCTTTGACAGGGGAGTTTGCACCCAGGCCCCGTGCTACTGCATCATCATGGAATACTGTGCCCATGGGCAGCTCTACGAGGTCCTGCGGGCCGGCAGGAAGGTCACCCCACGGCTGCTGGTGGACTGGTCCACAGGGATTGCCAGTGGCATGAACTACCTGCACCTCCACAAAATCATCCATCGAGACCTCAAGTCACCAAAGTGAGTCTCAGCAGCTTAAACATCCCTTAGTTTGGGTTCCTCAAGTCACCAAAGTTAAGCACCCCACAGGTGTGGTTCTTCAGGTTGTCAAAGTGCGTCTCAGATGCTTAAACCTTCACCAGTTGGGGCTATTTTTTCCTTTTCTTGAGAAATAGTTTAAAGTTTGGTCAAAAGGCTCTACTATTTTTTTCCTCCATGTTGACTCAAAACTAATGAGAGTGAAACTATTGCAACTTGTTGGCACCTAACAAGAGAGGAAATTTTACCAATATCTTCTGTGGTAAATAGCAGTCAGGAAATATTTAATGATTTGATGATATCTCGTCTTTTTGGAGAATGGGATATTCTGTTGCCTTCTGACTTTTTATTTTTCCTTCTAATTCTCCTGTTATTTCCCTGGTTTTCTAGAATGTATCTTCCTCATTTCTCTGTTGCTTTATGACTAAAATGTTCTGGCTTCTTTATATTCTTATTCCTTAGATGTTTATTACTTCTTTATTCTGTGACAGTGCATTAAGATAATGCTTTTAGATGATTTACAGAACAGTTTAAGGTACAGCTTTGCCTCTGGATCCTCAGTTACTTGTTAATTTGCAGTTTTATTGAGATTGATTTTTGACTTGTAGCATTAACAAATGCATTTAAGGCACAAAACACAACCACTCAAAAGAGCGTAAGAGCTTTTATTGGGGAAAACACAAAATCATTTCTTTTGTACTGCACTTGTGAGCAGTGTGGCCTCATCAACAGGTTGTGTTGATTAAGAAGGGATTACTCCATTGGCTGCTGTGGTGCAAGAAAAAAATCACAAAATGCTGACTTCTTTTTTTTTTCCCCTTCTCCAGTGTTTTGGTTACACACACAGATGCAGTAAAGATTTCAGATTTTGGTACATCTAAAGAGCTCAGTGACAAAAGTACCAAAATGTCCTTTGCGGGGACGGTGGCTTGGATGGCCCCGGAGGTGATCCGGAACGAGCCTGTCTCCGAGAAGGTGGACATCTGGTGAGTTGTGTTCATGGGCAGGTACCCTCACCTTCTGTTCAGTCCCTTGGTCTCCCAGCACTTTCCATGTCTTTTCCTCATCCTGTGCCTGCATATGATTTGCTCTGTGGTGGGCTGTTTGTTCCTTTCTCCTTCTGCCTGGTGCCCTGAGCTTTGGTGGGCTCTGATGGAAAGGGAAATGACACAGGTGTGCTGGCTGGGTGCTGACCTGCAGGTTCCAGCTAAGGCTCAGTGCAGTCTGTGTCTTGCAGGAAGCAAGTGCAGAAATTCTTCCCTGTGTCATCATCCAGCCCAGAGCTTTCTCCCAGCACTGTGCTCAGGGCCCCCTCAGCAGCCTCCACAGCCAGGGTGGTTTTCCATCACTTCTGTCCCTCTTCAGGGCCACACTGGAGCTGAGGGAGGCCCCTGCTCTGCTCCCCACCCCCTTGTGCTTCCAGCACACCAGGCTGTTGTTGTATGGACAACCCCAGGATTACAGTCCAGTGAATCCAATCCCAGATGCAAGAGGGAGGAAACCAGGATAGGTTGTAAGAATTTTGGAATCCGTTTCCATTGATGTGGAATATGCTCTGTGTCCAAAGGAACACAAAGAACGGTTCAGTCTCTGTGCTATTAAAAATGCTTGAGAGGGCTCGGCCTTGGAGGTCCTTTGGGAAGTCTCTCCACAGGTTTCAGAGCCCTCAAGGGAGCTGCATCTCTGTTTCTGCCTCATTATTTCTGCATATTCAATGTCAGCAGCCAGGACAAATACCCTTCTGCCTGCTTTATAGCCAGGAGGGATTTTGCTTCCTGTGGTTTTTCAGCTTCAGATGCTGTCCCTTCCCAGGGCAGGGAGCTGCTGGACAACACCGTGGGTGGTCCAGGGTGCAATGGAGTCAGGAGCTGCTGCTGGAGTTCTAGCTCAGGCCTGGGCTTGACCTGAAGGGCAAGATTTCCTGCAGGGAAGGTGGTGTTACCTGTGGTGTGGAGCTGCTCTTGTGCCCACGGTGTACTGTGTGTTTATTTTGGATGTCCAGGTCGCAGCACAGCCAGCTCCTCTGGTAGGAGCTCTTGGGTTGTTCTGGAAGGAGAACACACCCAGCATTTGTCTGCTGAACCCCTCCCTTTGAACCATGGGATTGTGAGGACGAGCAGTGCTGCATTTTCACCCTCACCTTTCTGTCCTTTAGCATGGTTTATGTTCAGCAATATTTCACAGAACATCCTGTCCAATAAAACCTTTGCTCCTTCCCTCAGTGACTTGGAGATACTGCTCTTTGGTGCCAGTTCCTTTGGAGTTCACAACAATGACTCTCCCTTGCCATCCATTCCTCCTCTAGATGAATAAAAATGATGTTCATGAATGCTGCCAACAAATGAGAACAGTTCCTGGGCTGCTTGTATGTCTGCTCTCTCTCATCTCTAACAGCATGCAGAAAAATAAATCTATAATCTTATCAGGAGTCTTGGAAATCCTTTGTCAGTTCTTAGTCATAACAAATATGAAACCAGATGAGCTTTCCCTGGTAGTTTGTCCAACCTCTTGGATCCCTGCTTTCCTGCAGCCCACAAAAAAGGATTTTGAGGCAAAAAATACTCAAATTCTGCTTGTTTGTTGCCTTTTTTTTTTTTTTACATGACTTGAAGCCAAGGGGCTTTGAAAGTGCAGTGTTTTTCACATGAAGTTATTTCCTGACTGATGATTGTTCAGAGCTGGTAGTTTGTCCCTTAGCAGTTCTTCTGTCCTTAATGAAAGCACTGGATATTGGTACAAGCCAGAAACACCCTTCTCACCTTTCACCTGGCTGTAGCCTCCAGCTTGGCAGGGTCAGTGACCCACAGGGGAACGGGACATGGAGTAAGGTGGCACGTCTGGCTTGGAAATGGAGATGGCTGTGCCTCACCTGTATCACAGCCCAATGTTGATGTCCAGTAACAGGGATGGTGGTTCTCAGCAGCATTTTGTTTACCTCTGTATTGACTGGTTTGGTGTTTCTTTGGTGTTTCATTGGGTGATGATTGTATACAAAACAAATGTTTGCTGTTAAAAATTAAGGCTTTGGTTCTTTCTGGTAACTTCACTAAGGAAGAGAAGCAAAGTGAGTTTTCTTACATGCATCTTTCAGTTCTTGTAGGAGATTCTTTCCCTGACTGAGTTCTCTTAATTAACTTTTTTTTGCTTTATCCTTCCTTTCTTCAGAACAAAAGGAATATCAGATGAGACCTCATGTGCTTTTGGTACTGACAGTTATGCAAGTAGTGTTTGTTTCCTAATTTCTGTGTTGCAGTAGTTGTAGTGCTAAGTCTCAAACCTTGAAACTCTTACCTGGGACTACAGGTAACAGCAGAGGGAGCCTTTGGTTAGGGAAAAGAAAACAAAACCAGTTAAATGAAATGTAAAAAAGCCACAAAACCTTTGTTGTGTTGTCTCTGTAAGACACTTGTCAGTCTGTGCAGTAGTCAGTCAACTGTTCTTACCAGCAAGAACAGTCCAAAGTCTAAGAGTAGACTTTGGAGTCTTTTCATTTAACAGGAGCAAGACTTAATCTGTACAAAAAATGTGCTTTTAGGATCTTTAAAATCTCACAAAGAAACAGGAAAGGGTGGGTGAAGACCAGTGTGGTTTTGTGCTCAGCCCAGTGCTGGAGCAGAAGAGTTACCTGGTGTGTTAAAAACCACTTATTGCAACTACTTGCAGTTTCAGACCAGACTTCCCTATTTCCCTGTTTTGCCAAACAAACTGGTTTTTTTGAGCTCCAGATGTTTCTGTTAACAGCTTCTGTGTGAACTTGATTTATCCTGGTTTATTTCTTCATCAGGTCATTCGGAGTGGTTTTGTGGGAGCTGCTGACAGGAGAGATTCCCTACAAGGATGTGGACTCTTCAGCCATCATTTGGGGAGTGGGCAGTAACAGCCTCCACCTTCCCGTCCCTTCCACCTGCCCAGATGGCTTCAAAATCCTCATGAAGCAAACCTGGTAAGAGCCTGAACCCCACACAGCACAGACCTAGGGCTGGCTCCCAGCAAAACCCATGAAAGTCAGGGTGGGAATATGGAGCCCAGAGCAGAGGGCTCTCAGATACTTTCACACTTGTCCTGAGAGTAAGAAGGTGTGACATTTTTGGATTCTGCTTCCTTGTGGCAGCAGGCCTGTACCCCAGGACATCTTTAGGGGTCTTTGCAGAGAGTGTTGCTTTGCTGTAGCAAAGTAGGGGATAAAAGGTGGCTCTGTGGGAAGACAAAAGGAGCTGGAAGGAAAGTGGGGCAAAACTCCTTGAGGCCACATCCAGAGTGAAGAGAACTGATTTTTTTTCACTAGGAAAACCCCTTGTAAGCAACTGGCTTTTGGACTGGACAAAGAGAAATACAAGCTTCCTGTCTGGAACAGAGATTTTCCAGGTTCAGATATGAAGAAGGTTTCAGTTTCCTCCATGTACCAGATTAGAGTTGAAATTTTTTTTTTGGGTTTCACATTGATGGTTTGTGTTTGTAATTGCATCTTGACGCAGAGTAAAGGGTCATCCAGCATTTCCCCACTCCAAGGGTTTTACCAGCCATTGTCCCCATGGCACAAGGGGGACAACAGCCCAGAGCATGTGTGGATCTCTCCCAGTGGCTGCTTACCCTGAGCTGCAGCAGTCGGGCTGTGGCAGCTTGTGCAGCTCGGTACAGAGGAGTACCTACAAACACTTGTATCCCCACCTAGTGGAAGGAGGTGGTTGGTAGGGGAGAGGAGGCTCAAGGAGCTGCTCCTGCCCTGTGCAAGGTGGATTCAGTCCTGAAACTTAAGTGCTGGTCCTTTTTCTCAAAAATCCAAACATTTTTGTACTTTTCTGTGGCCTTTAGGGCTGTTCAGTACATTGCAGTTCTCAGGCATGTGCTGTGTGAGAGCTCACGGACCTTCAGTGCTTTAAAGCACCCTGAATGTAAGCTTTCATTCCTACTAGGTCGAGTCTTCCCATTACAAAATTTGGAAGTTGATGGGACAACAAACCAAAGGATGTTTCTTCTTGATAACCAAGTTAGGACAGAAACTAAAACTGTTCCTATCTTTCACTCTGTAGTTGCATTTTCTGGTCTTAAAGATTTTGCACTTGTTTTGTTTCTTCAGAATGGGTCATCACAAACCACCTCTAGCACAATTAAACTGTATTCAGCAAAAGAGAAAAAACAGAAAAACTCCTTTGCTCTAACATGTCAGCTGCTTGGTTCAGAGAATAGGATCCAGTGAAACTCTTTCAGAAGAGCAGGAGAGGCTGGCAGTGCCCATCCCTGACCCCAGCAGAGCAGGAGAGGCTGGCAGTGCCCATCCCTCACCCCAGTAGGGCAGGAGAGACTGGCAGTGCTCATCCCTCACCCCAGAAGGGCAGGAGAGGCTGGCAGTGCCCATCCCTCACCTCACCCCTGGCTGTTTCTGTTTTGTCTCAGGCAGAGCAAGCCCCGGAACCGTCCGTCCTTCCGGCAGACACTGATGCACCTGGACATCGCCTCTGCTGATGTGCTGGCTACTCCTCAGGAAACCTACTTCAAATCCCAGGTATCTGGGGAAAGGCTGTAGCCTGTGAGTGCTGGAATTAGTTCCAAGGACCTGATTTTAGAGGATGCATTGAACAGAGAGAGTCTGGATGCATGATTTCAGTTTGATTCCTGGGGAGGAGCAACCTGATGGGTGTTTGAAAATCTTTTACCCAAACTTTCCCAAGCTGAGACTTCTGCTGCAGGAACTAGGGCTTCAAGGGGCAAATAGAGTATTACTCTAAACAGGCATTATCATGGAGCTTTCAAAATCATGAGTCTACTTATTTTCTCTGCCAAAAGTAAAGAAAATGTTCTCTTAGGACAAGAAAAACTCTAGGAATTTAAAAAAATTCTTAGAAAATGCAGAGATGTTTTAAATTCTCTGTTTGCAGCACAAAATTGTAGATACCATTTGAAAATGCTGGTACTAAATGTGCTGTGGTGTTGTTGCCCAAAATAATTCAGCTAACAAAAATATGTTCTCAACCCAAAGCTGTAATTTCCTGCACACAAAAAGAACATTGCCCAGGAATTTTTCTGTGGTTCACCTACAGATGGCAATTCTTTGTAAATAGCTAAAAGTAAATTGCTTTCCTAGGCTGAATGGAGAGAAGAAGTGAAGAAACATTTTGAGAAAATTAAAAGTGAAGGAACTTGTATCCACCGGCTGGATGAAGAATTGATTCGCCGTCGAAGAGAAGAGCTGAGGTGTGTTTACAGCCTTTGTGTTTACTGCTTGCTTTTCCCATCCAGCCTTCCCTCCCCAGCTAAATGTGCCCTCAGCTTGTTCTCACAGGGGCTTCTGCTCCAGCCCCTGACTCTTTTTATTCTCCTCTTGTACTGAGGTTTCCAAAACAGGACCCAATATTTCTGGTGGTATAAATTTGGGCAGCCTAAATTCCCTGTGAACCTGGAAACCACAATTCCCGTGGGCATGGTTTAGGCCATGAGCACTGCTTGGCTGATGGGAAGCTGGAGAGAAGCAGTGGGAACTGTTGCTGTTCTTGGGCAGTCTCAACAGTTTGCTCCAGACAAGGTGGCAAAGGCTTGTGTTTCCCAGGGAATATTTCTGCCTGAGAATTGGTGTTTGTGATAACAGCACTGAAGCAGATACATCCATCTCAGCAGGAAATCCATCCTGAGGTTGGCTGTGAGCTTTCTCTGCCCTGATACTTTCTTTGGGTTAGTTATTCCAGAGAAGTGAACATACTTCATATGAACAGCCCACTGAAACGCGTTTTGAACATTAGACAGACTTAAAAATGAAAGCGGAAGGTTTATTTAAAGAAGGGAAAGTGTTTCCTCCTGTGATACAAATTTGCAAATGCAGTTGACAGAGAAACATAAAACTCTAAGAAGCAGTTCTGTGTGAAACCTGAGGAGCCAAAGGGGCCCTTGGCTGGGAAGTTTGATGGAGTCGTTGTTCAGTGTTCCCTGTCCCCAGGGAGCTTTGGGTGGCCACATCTTTCAGCTGTACTGGAGCTGTGGGGACACCCTGCTGGTAAAGAAATACAGACACATGACTTCTTTCCTGTTTCTGTAGAGGCTGGTTTAGCCCCTTCTCTGTGCAAACAGGCTGATCAAGGCTTGGCCAGAGAGCTCCTGGATGTGTGTGAGGCATTTTCAGCTCTTCCAGGGAGAAGTGTTGCCACTATTTCAAGGCTGTTAAACACTTTTTAAACCATACCATGATTTATTGCTGTGTCAGGCTCTTAATCAATCATCATTCACTGTTAGCTGTATCTGGGATTCAGTGCAGTACAGCTGGCAAGTTTGACTTTTAAAAGGCCTTCTCCTAAAGCACCTGTACTTTTCCTCATTCTCCTCTCTTGGTCCATGGAAGTCAGGCTGAAATAAAGCCTTTTCTGCCTTTCAGACACGCATTAGATATCCGTGAGCACTATGAGAAGAAGCTGGAGCGAGCCAATAACCTGTACATGGAGCTCAGTGCTATCATGCTGCAGCTGGAGGTGCGGGAGAAGGAGCTCATCAAGTACGTGTCTGGGAATGGTGATGTGCACGTGGCAGTCTGCACACAGCAGAGCACAAACAGCGCTTCATTTCCACACTGGATAGTGGCACTTGTAGATTTAGTGTCCCCTGACAAACCACAAAGGTCAGGGAGTTCCTGCAGGCCTCTGTCAGTGGTTACTGACTTTGGGAAAGGCACCTTCCCATTTGGTGCCGGCATCCTTTGGCCCACGTGTGAAGGGAATGGCAGTGCTGCTCATGGCCTGTGTGCTAGGACCCTGTCCCTGATGCCTGCAGAAGGAATTTAGAAGTGCCTGTGTCCTTTCCCAGCAGAGCAGTTGGGCATGCAGTGTGTTCCCTGTGGAGCCAGTTCCTGTCCAGTGGTGGAGAGAGAGACAACTGATGTGGTTTTCTCTTTTTTTTCTTTCACTGATGTTTCAGGAGAGAACAAGCAGTGGAAAAGAAATACCCTGGGACTTACAAACGCCACCCAGTCAGACCAATAATCCACCCCAATACAGTGGAGAAGCTGATGAAGAGAAAAGGAGTCTCCCATAAACCAGGCAGCCAGACCAAACGGTGAGAAGTAACAGCCCAGTCCTGTGCCAGAGCCAGTGGCAGATCCCCACTGGGCAATTCCTTCCCATTGAGCCTGATGGAATGCAGGGTGGGACAAAGGGGTTTCACACTTGAGCCTGGTCTGATTCTCAGAACTGTAATTGTCTAATTATCCTAAGGTGAAAGGGATGAATTCTGCCATCCCTACCACCTGGGCAGCTTTCTGGAACCACAGGATGTGTTGGTTGAATGGATGAGTTGTTGGTCCATGTGATTTTTGAACAGATGATGGTGCTTGGACAGGAGGTATCGCTCGTGTTTTCTCAAATTCCTAACTGTCCAAGATCATCCTTGACTTAGATGGGAATAATAAGGGCAAGGGATTGTGAGGCAGGGATTCCTGAGGCAGGCCTCAGGAAGGATGGGTTCATTGTTGAGGAATTAATTTGGGATTTGAGATTTGGGAATTTATGCTGTCCTTTCAGTTACTTCTCTTCTGCATGACTTTTATGTAGGGAGATTATTTTTTTTTCTAGAGGAGTTGTTTTTTGAGGGATTTCCAGGAGTTAGTCCTGATTACCAGTGAATAATCACTTCTGAATTAATATCCCCACATGGCTCTTAGATGAGCAGCCTGATCACCACCATTGTACAAGCACAGAGTGAGAGCCATGCTGTATTCCAGGGTCCTGAGAGGGAGCTATTTTGGGAGAGAACATCAAAATAAGAGCGGAAAAGGAGAGCGTGTGACAGCTATTGGAAAAAAACATCAAGACAGGAATGTAGAGCAAGATGGGCTGAACGAAAGGACATTGAGTGGAGAGTATCACAGGGACCAAAATGCAGGAGCCAAGCAGCTGAAGGGGAGGGCAGCCTGTAGATTTTAGGAAGCAGAGTGTGCTTCTGGCTCCAGCTGCCTTTTGATCCTGGCTCTGGGCTGGTGTCACTTCTTTGTTTGTGGCTTGACGAGTAACTTCTTCTCCCTGTCTCCCAGGCCAGATCTACTGAAGTCAGAGGGCATACCCAGCACAGAAGCAGCATCCAATGGCTCCCCAGTCTCAGGAAGTCCCAAGATGTCAACGCTGAGTGGCAAAAGCCGGTACCGCAGCAAGCCCCGGCACCGCCGGGGGAACAGCAAAGGCAGCTACAATGAATTTGCAGGGATCTTGAAAAACCAGCCGGCGCAAGACGATGCCCCCCAGGCTGGCCCTCCCCACCCTCCCCACGCCCCCGGAGTGCCACAGCTGCCCGGGCACGGCCCCCACGGGCAGCACTCGCGGCTGCACGCCCACGGGCAGGACATCGCCACCTGCGCCAACAACCTGCGGTACTTCGGCCCCGCGGCCGCGTTGCGCAGCCCCCTCAGCAACCACGCCCAGCGCCGCATGTCCGGCTCCAGCCCCGACCTCATCTCCACCGCCATGGAGGCCGACTGCCGCCGCAGCCTGGACAGCAAGGACAGCACGGCCGAGCGCTGGGAGTGCTGCCAGGCCGATCCCTACGACCCCTGCCTGCAGTGCAGGGACGAGGACAGTGGGCAGGCACAGATGGCCTCTGTGGAACCTGGGGGGAGCCAGCCCCAGTCCCCGGCGTCTGCGTCCCTCTACGAGAATGCGCAGTTCATGGAGAAGCTGGAGGAGCAGGGCACGGCCGCGTCCGCCCTGGGCACTCCCCAGCACTTGGCTTCCTCAGGGCTGCCCTGCAAAGCAAGATCCCTCCAAAAGGTGAGGACAGAGCACCGGGGTTTGAGGATGTGCTTTTGGTAGGGTCCGGTTCTGTTATGTGCGGTTTTGCCACTTGGTTTGAGTTGCAACTTGTTCTACTGAATTTTTGATTTTGAAACAATCTCAAAATGCTTTCAAGCCTTTCTGCAAAGGAAGGGATAAATGCATTCTTTAAATGGTTCCGTAATATTATGTGAGAGTTTCTTTTAGAATCTGTGGTGCTGCTGTGTTTCAGGGCAAAGATTCAACATTTGCCATGGTCTGGAGAACATCTCTTTTGCTGCACTTGCCAGAAATTGTCCCCCTGCAATGAAAGTCATAGTTCTGTATTTTGTGAAGATTTTGCAGGAGTAAAAAGGAGGTTATGGCACAGTTGTACAGAAGCAGCTCTTTGTTCCTCCTGCTTCCATCCAGGTGGTGAGAGGAGTAGGAACCAGTTTGAGTTCAAAGAGCAGGAAAACTGGGCTTGGCTGGAAAAGTCAGGGAAAATAATATAATTACCAGCCCAAGAGCATGGTTTGGCCCCAGCATGAAGGTAGTAGGACCTTGTAAGACAGGGGGATGGGATAAGATAAAGGCTTAATCTGAATGAGGGGCTGACAGATTGGATAGGATAGCAGGAGGCTATGTAAAAAAGCAACAGTGTGGGGGTAGATTTGGATGGGAGAAGGAGAATAAAAGGCTCTGTGCTCACTGAGGTATGAAACAAGTCCCAAGTTCTCCTAGCTGGTGAAACCCATTGGCAAAGGCTGTGTCATCTCCATCCTGCTCTATTGATGGGCTGTGGTAGAAGAGGGTAAAGCCAAGAGTGCCAAATCATGTCCATAATTTATGTGGGTTTCCATGTGATACTAATTACTTGATTGGCTTCAGTGAGAGTCTGGAACGTTCTGTGCTCCATACCTGCTAAAATACTCCAGTGTATTTCCCAGTCAGTCAGTCCAGATTCAGGAATAGCAGCCTTGAGGCTGCCTGAAACACCTCCTAGTAGACAATGTCTGTGTCGGTGTTCCTGATGCAGGCTGTTTTCTGGTCTAGATTCTTGCAGCCTGTAGATTTTTGCACTGTTTTGCAGTGACTTTGTCCTGGAGGACCAAGAGTCAGCCATGTTTGAACTTCCCCAAATGTGACCCCCTTTTTGTCCTTGTTTTCTGCCAGAGCGGGGATGAGTCGTCAGAAGAGGAAGAGGGCGAAGTTGACAGTGAAGTGGAGTTTCCTCGTAGACAAAGGTAAAAGGTGAATTCACTCTAATCTCTCTTTGGTGGGACAAAACTGAGGAGATCTCTCATAGCAGCTGCACACCAGCACTGAAGCTGGTGAAGGTGCTGGCAAAAGGACAGAATCCCATTCAGTGTGTCCCATCCACCCTCAGCTGATCCCACATGTCCACTTGCTGTTCCAGCCCATCCTGAGATGTTCTCTCTGGCCCAGCTTTCCTGTTGCTGGCTGCTTGCAGCACAACTTGATCACACTTGATAACATTTTTCTGCCTCTGTAAATGAGCTGCTGAATCTGTTTCACCAGGATCAGACTTTGTGGATGTGGGAACCCTTTGTGGGCTACTCCCAGTGTTGTTTATTAATTATTGCTGCAGTGAGGGAGCAGCACCTTCCAGTCTAGCACCTTTGTAGCTGAATTCAGATAAGATTGCAGAGCTAAATGACAACAGCAAATCAGATTTTATGGTGTTCCCTTATAAAATAAGACTTAGGGGGAGTGTTCCTACATAAGCCTGGGGAACAGCAGGATTTAGAGTTCTGTGCTAAAGAAAGACATCATGGACTTGGTGCTGTAGCTTCATGAAAGCAGCTGCCTGAAGTGCAGGAGTGATCCAGTAGGTAAACAGGTTACAGGTTTGATTCAAAGGAGGAGAGAAGAAAATAAAATCTTGTCTCCTGTTGTATGCATCCACAGCACACTTGAATCTTAAATCCTAATGCCCCCTTCATTGCCCCAGCTCAAAGACCGCAGTAAAGTTTGGAAAGGTACTGAGAAGTGTGACAAGAGTGGTTAGGGATGGTTTCTGTAGAAGAAGAGCTTAAACCCATGTGAAATGGGTTGTGAAAGAGGCAACACTGGAGGTGCATGAAATTGTAATTTATGTGGAGAAAATAGACAAGGAATGATTCTTCACATTCATGTTAGGGGCAGCCAGTGAAGCGAATGGGACTGTAAAATGAACAAAAGGAAGTGCTTTTTCCATCCAGAACATTTTCAGATGTGGAGCTCATTGTCAAGGTGTGCTGTGGTAATCAGACCATGAAGAGCTGTAAGTGCAGAATTTCTGGAGTATGGATGAGTGTTAGCATTGTCATCTGGGTTTGGGCTTCTGCTCGGAAGTCAGATCTGCTGAATGGTACACACCAGAAAGAGATGCCAGGAGAAAGCAGGCTCTGTCTGCATACCCTGTTCTCATACTTCTCCCAGATTATTCCTTCCTGCCTGAAGGAAATAATGCTGGGCTGGATGAGTTATGTGACTCATACAGTTCCTGTGTGATGTTGTTTCCTCTGTGATTTACTAACTTGGAAGATTAGGAGGACAAATTGCTTGTTCCATGTGATGCCCTGTTGTGGGTCTCCTGGCGTGTTCCCTCAACTGATGTGTTGCCCCATTGCTGTTGGATCCTGGCAAATGGCCATTTCCACGGTCAAGTAACAGTGAGCTTATTTCTTGAGTGGATGGTCCTAAATCCTGCCTGGCTTTTGGGATTGGCTGCCAGGTGATGCAGGTATTCCTGGGTGAGTTCTCTTGAACTCACAGAATGACTGGGTTGGAAGAAACCTTTAATATCGAGTCCAACCCACCCCTAACAACTCAACTGATCCATAGCACTGGAGTGCCATATCCAGTCTTTTTTTAAACACATCCAGGGATGGTGATTCCACCACCTCCCTGAGCAGACCATTCCAGTACTTTATCATTTTTTCTGTAATAAACTTTTTCCTAATATCCAACCTCTGTTTCCCTTGGCACAGTTTAAGGCTGTGTCCTCTCATTCTGTCAGTTGCTGCCTGGAGAAAGAGACCAACCTCCACCTGGCTACAGCCACCTTTCAGGGAGTTGAAGAGAGTGATAAGGTCACCTCTGAGTCTCCTTTTCTCCAGGCTAAACAACCCCAGCTCCCTCAGACATTCCTCACAGGGTTTGTGCTCCAAGCCCCTCACCAGCCTCGTTGCCTCCTCTGGCCACGCTCAAGTGTCTCAATGTCCACCCTGAACTGAGGGGCCAGAGCTGGACACTGCACTCAATGTCCTTCCTGAGCTGAGGGGCCAGAGCTGAACACTGCACTCCAGGTGCAGCCTCACCAGTGCCAGGCACAGGGGAAGAATGACCTCCCTGCTCCTGCTGGCTACACTATTCCTGATCCAGGCCAGGTGGCACTGGCCTTCTTGGCCACCTGGGCACACTGCTGGCTCATGTTCAGCTGCTGTCACCAGCACCCCCAGGTCCCTTTCTGCCTGGGCACTGTTCAGCCACACCATCCCCAGCCTAGAGCACTGCAGGGGGTTATTGTGGCCAAAGTACAAGACTTGGCACTTGGAGTTATTAAACCTCATCCTATTGGACTCTGCCCATCCATCCAACCATTCCATGTCTCTCTGCAGAGCCCTCCTACCTTCCAACAGACTGACACATTCTCCCAGCTGTGTCACCTGCAGATTTACTGATGAAAGACTCACCCTCATCCATGTCATCAATAAAAATATTAAACAGGACTCCACAGTGCCTTCCTTTAGCAAAATGCACTGTCAAATAAAAACATGCTCCAGGGCATATCAGCTAATATGGACATATCAGGCAGGACCAAATAAAACCAGTGAATTTAAAGACACAGGTCTTGAACTAAATCAATCAGAAGGGTAGAATTCTGTAGCTGCAGGAAGGCTCTCCACAAGGCCCTGTGTAGCAGAGCAGTGAGCACAGCACCCAGGAAGTTCCCTGTGACTGTCTGTCACCCAAGGTGAACACTGAACTTCTCTCCCTGTTTGCAGACCCCACCGCTGCATCAGTAGCTGCCAGTCCTATTCGACCTTCAGCTCTGAGAACTTCTCCGTGTCGGATGGAGAGGAGGGGAACACAAGTGACCACTCAAACAGCCCGGATGAGCTGGCCACCAAGCTGGAGGATGAGCTGGCTGAGAAGCTGGATGACATGTTGTCCCAGACTCCAGAGATCCCCATTGAAATCTCCACGCAGTCGGATGGGCTTTCGGACAAAGAGTGTGCTGTGCGGAGGGTCAAGACTCAGATGTCTCTGGGCAAACTTTGTGCAGATGAACACAGCTGTGAGGTGAGTTGGTTGTCCCCTCATCCTTCCACTCAGTGGAAAAAAAAAACCTACATAAATGTTATGGAAAGGAATCGAAGGGCCAGAAAGTTGGAACACTGCCTAGAAAATGCTGTGGTAGCTGTACTATGGCAAAGCAACTGCTGCAATACCCAATCTTCCTCCTGCTTGGCAGAAGAGTGGGTGGGGGAAAGTAGCACAACCGAAGCTGAACATGATGTGCCGGTCAAGATGAGTGTGATTTTGGGAGGCCATCAGATTTGCAGTTGCATTAAGAGGGATAAAAATACGCAGTGAAATGGAGTGGATATAAACTGCCTCAGACATATCCATCAGCAGCCTTGCTGACAAAGGCAGGATGACTTTCTTCCTTTCTTTGCCTTTCAAGTGTTTGGGAGGGTTAGGGCAGGGCCTGCTGCATGATCTCCTCATAACCCTGTGTTTGGGAGTGCTCTGACCAGGTATTTCTGTGCTGTCCCCTCTCTTAGGGGAGACAAGTGACCTTTGGTGGGGCAGTTGTGTGCTGTGCCCTCTCCCATGTGTGCCACTCTCCTCCTCTGCAGGTGGTGACCTTTGCCTGGCTGCTGTGACAGACTGGGATGTGTGGGTGATGTGCAGTACAGGAATGGTGCTCAGATCTCCCCCTTCCCTTTTGTCTTGCAGAACCCACCACAGTTTGGAGAATCAGACTGTGACTCTTCTGAAGGGGAGTGTTCTGATGCCACGGTCAGGACCAATAAGCCCTGCAGCTCTGCTACTTGGTAATACAGATCTCCCCCAAAGCTTCCTGGTACTGGCATTTTGATTTCCCCGAGATTCCACTTCATTCCCCTTCATCACACTTTACAGGAAGAGAAGATGCTTCTCCTTCCCACCCCAGGAGTGATTTGCAATAACCCGAATCTCTGGAAAATGTCCAAATGAAATTAATTCTCTTTGAGCATTTCAATCAAGAATGGCAGGGATGTATTTTATTGAATAATCTAGTTACTGTAACATGGATATTTATTTTTTTGACATTTTAACACTTTTTACTGTAAAGAGTGGATTGTATTTATAGACACACAGACTTGTTGCAAAAAAAAAAAAAGTTCAGAAAGCAAGCACACTATGGAGAAACATCCTGGGAGTCCTGCCTGGACAGCTTTGTGTACAGACGTGGGGGATTCTCTTGCTGCTTGCACAGGGGACCAGGCCACGTGGCCCTGAAGATTGAAGAACAGATCAAGTAAACTAAACCACTCAGTCTTATCAAATGAGGAAAAGCAGAAAAAGACCTGACTGTAGGGTCACCTGTGAACAAAGTGTTTTCAGTATAACCAGCTGGGTCATTTTTAATCAGAAGGTGGACATGCTCCTGGAGAAAAATGGTACTGAGGTGCTAACATCCAGGGTCTTCTGAGTCGATACATCCCCAGGAATGTAATGATGGGTTTTATTTTAAGGATTTTTAGTTTCTTTTTTTAATCAGCATTTTGTTGTGAGATCCTGCAAATGTATTCTAACCTCGTCCTCTTGAGAATTGGTATCAGAGCACTTCTTACCACCGTCCTTGCTTCACTCTGGGAGTGTCAACCTCCAGCTGAGCAGGGAAACCTCTCTCAGATGCAGTGTGCCATTTCCCAGTTTACTTCCTCCTCTTACCTCCTGTCTGTTTCAGTCAGTCAAAGAAATCAATCAACTCAGTGTTGGCCAAGCAAGGACTTGCAAAGCGTGGAAAGCACATTCCGCAGAGCCCGAGCACTTCTGGGGAGGACGCTGGAGACGCCTGGACTGGACTGGGAGAAGCAGCCTCTCACCTACAGCAGCACTGAGAACCAGCAGAGGGCTGTGTGTTGAGGGGGAAGACTGGGAATCACTGGCCTGGCTAAGAGCATCAGCCCTGCTCTGTCTCCTTATTCACTGTACATTCTTGGAAGCATTAGCAGCTGCCTGCCCTTGGTGGCAGGCCTTGTGCAGGGAATCTTGACATGGTCGTGGCACGGCTGTGTCTCGGCTGTGCCCCGAGGCCTCTGTTTCTCCTCCAAGCTGAAACTCTGCAGGTGCAAGTGAGGATAGTACTGGTATGTGACAGGCCGAGGCATTGGCAGATGAGAAAAATTTGTTTTCTGATAGAACTCATAGTGCCTTCCCTTCAAACACTACTCTTCTAAAACAATATTGAAAGAGAACAAAATGATAGAGCACGTTCCCCCCCCACTTCCTTAGTTGATGTCCCCCTGCAAGAGCTCTCCCTCTGCCCTTCCCAGTGTGCTGGCTGGCACGGCCAGCCTGAGGTGAACGGCAGGAATGGACCATGGACAGGTACTTCTGTTGCTTTGTTTGTTTACATTTTATGTTAAAATATTGGTTTGAACTTAACTGTGGTAATTTATAGCCTCATGGCAAAGTGAAGGAAAATGTCTTACTTATACAGAGAGCAGTATTGTATGAGTTAAATTATCCCATATTTTTAAATTTTTGTAGCTGGACTACAGACAGATCTTAAGTTATGATGTTATTTTATTATTTATTATCGTTTCTGTAGATCAGAAGGTTGGCTTCACCGCTAGCACAATTGTAATCTCTGTGTGTGACGTTACCTTCTCCCTGCTCGCCAGAGGGGTGGGAGCAGTGCTGGGCTCAGTGGCTGTCAGGAGTTGCTGCCTCTAGTGATTTCCAGGGATGCTGTTACTCCAGGGCAGAGAACAGAGAGGGGTGGATTGCTGCAGTCAGGTTCCTCCTGGCAGAGCTGCAGTTTGCTCACATTGCTGATGGTCAGCAGCCACTGAACTGGTAGGAAGGGTGGTCAGGGGGTGAGGGGCTTTTGAATTGATCACAAAGGGAGTAACTGTGACAAGATTCCCTGGCCAGAGCATCCAAAACGACATCAGGGAGGAGGGCAGTTGCCCTGGGCAGTGGGTCTGTGTAGTGGATCACCCGGGCAGGACCAAACAGCCTCCTGGAGAGGGAGTGACCTGCTCACCCTGCTGTGAGCCAGAGCCAGAATCCTGAGGAGTGAAGCTCTTTCCTGGCTCCTTCCCTCTCTCTTCCCACCCTTGGTTTCTCCTCCCCAATGTTCTTTGTCTCTTGGCCAGTGGCAGGAGGAGCCGGCAGGGCGGAGATGGCTTTGCTGTTGTGATGTGAGAGGGGGTTTGCTGGGGCAGATGGTTACTCAGGCTGGAGTCAAGGTGTGGGAATTTAGCAGTGCAGAACTGTGTGCACATAACACACTGTGGTGTAAACAGAAGTGGAGAACTGCCATCGGGGCTCCTCAGCAGAGGATGCCAAGCCCTGTGCCCCTGGGGAGACTCTGCTCAGGCTCTGGGAGACCCATGGGCAGCACTGGTATCCTTAGGCAGTCCCACAAACAGCCCCAAAGCAGAGCTGCCTCCAGCTCAGGCCTGTCAGTGTCCCCAGAACCTCTTGCCTGCAGTGATCCAGTCCCTGACAAAGAGATTCCAGAGGGGTTTGGGTACCTGTGAACTCTGCATAGGCTCCACCATGGGATGAAGCTCCACTGGGCTCGCAGAGCTTAGGTGTTTGGGATTTTGAGACCCTTCTGGGGCAGCTGCCCTGTGTGTGTGCTGATCCCTCCCCATCCTTGCCTGGGGACATGCTGGCCTGTTCTGCAGCCTGGGCAAGCAGCGCTGCCCCCTCCAGGCTGCCACATTTAGCTCAATTCTCACAGCCCCGGGTCATTGCACTGTTACAGTCCAGTGTCGCTGCTCCCACCCGCTGCCCCCGACGCTGCATCCCTCTGGGAATGCCACTAGGGCATTCCCTTGCCCTGCCCGTGGAGGTGTCACCCCAGCCTCCCCTGCACACACGTCTCATGGCCTCGCTGTGTGCGGGCAGAGCTGGCTCAGCACCCCCACATTCCTGGGATGGTTGCTCTCAGTTCTGGGGGGGTTATGTAGGATTTTCCTTAGTGACATCTCCCTGGGATTGCACAGGGTCCCCACATCACTGTATGGGCACCTCTGCTGCGGTTCCTCACACTTCCTCTCCTGGCAGGGTCTGGGGTTGAGAGGTGTAGGTGAGCCTGCTTACTCCTTGTAGTAACACCGCATTCCAGGGCCGGAGTAAACTGTGGGTTCCCCTTCCAGCGTCCCAAGTACCCTGACCCAGTCCTCGTGGCTGCTGACAGCTCCTGAACACTAGCCTAGATTTTCTCCCAGAGCTGAATGTTGCCCTCCCCACTGTTGTGTTAAGTACCCATTTCATCTTGGCCCTGTCCAGTAGTGTTCATCCCCTCCTCCCTGCTCTGTGGATTCCTGAGACAAACTTGATTTTTTTTTTGTATTGACCAGTGTACAGTGATGGAAACAAGAATGACTATCAAAGCAAACAATGCATGGAATAAAAAGCCAGTGTACTTCAATGCTGCAGGCTGGTCTGGTGATCTGGGAACGGGTTCTCATGGACTTTGGGATGATGTCATGAAGCCTTGCTCTGGGGTCTCCCATCTGCCCCCTTCCCTATCAGGAACATTACTTTATCCTCCAAGTGGATCTCCTCATGGAGAGCAAATACTAAAACCCCAAGAGCAGAGTATCATTCTGGGGGGAGGAGGGTGGTGAGGCCCTGGCAGAAGTTGTTCAGAGAAGCTGTGGCTGCCCCTGGATCTCTAGAAGTGTCCAATGCCAGGCTGGATGGGGCTTGGAGCAACCTGGCAGAGTGGAAGTGTCCCTGCCCATGACAGAGTGTGAAACAGGATGGGTTTTAGGATCCCTTCCAAACCAAACCATTCTGGGATCCTATGTTCTCCACAACTGTTATACAGTTATACAGGAGCAAATGTGTGGGTTTCAAGGTGCTCTTCAAGGACAAATATCTGTCAGTCAGGCACATCCATTCCTGTTCTTTTCCCCTTTAGTCTTTATGGGGAGCAGCAGCCACTGGCAGACCAGAGACACAATCTCATGTGTTCTGACATGACTGACACAGGCAGCTCAAATCCTGAGCATTTTGCTGCAGGCTGTGCTGGTTTAACATGGGAATCAAAAAAGAATCTTCTACAGCTCCACCCTGAAACACCATAATTTTCTCAAGTTGGTGCTTATACAGCTGCCCTGGTGCACAGGAGCACAAGGCTCATCATTTTAGGCCAAAAATGCTAAATCTGTCTGGAGTTGGAGGGAGCAGGGCCTGCCTACTGCCCACAGGGTTCTGCTTGGCCAGTGATCCACAGCTGGGTTCTGGTTTGCCTTCTTCACAGGATACCAATACTCCTCCTTTTATTCCCTACAGCCTCAGTCACACAGGAGACTGATTTAATTGAAACAGGCAAATTAACTGTGTGTTCACAAAGCCCCTGTATCTCTCTCTATGTGCAGGTACACGCACAGGTAAACATTCATTAAAAATAAGAACGGACACCTCCTCTGAGATGAGAAGGATGATTAAAAATTGCCACTGTCCTTGGTGGCACAGAGCATGCAGAATATAACCTCTGGGTGCAGTCCTGCAGCTTTTACCCCAAAACTGGGGCACCTAAGCCATCATGAGCTCTTTTTGCCATTGAGTGTCTGAGCTTGCTTGTCCCCATCCAGCTTCAGGTGTTTCTTGCTGTATCTCTTGATGAGGGTCCCTGGAATCAGCGCTGCCACAGCCATGGCCAGCAGCTTGAGCAGTGTGTCCCAGGAGAAGATGGCATCCAGAGAGGTGATTTGGGACAGAATGGCCCCTGTCTGCACACAGATGAAATTATATGGTGTAAGGCCTGAAGGAATCAGAGCAGAAAAAAGCAGTTAGTACCCCCTGAGGGAAAATTAGCTCAAATATGCCCAATGCCAGACACAGAAATCACAGAATTGTTAGGAAGGACCTCTGGAGATCATTCAGTCCAACCCCCCTTGCTAAGGCAGGGTTACCCGGAGCAGGCAACACAGGAATGGGTCCAGGGGAATTTGGAAGGTTTCCAGAGGAGACTCCATGCCCTCCCTGGGCAGCTGTTCCAGTGCTCTGCCACCCTCCATGGAAAATTCTTCCTCATGTTGAGGTGGAACTCAGTGTTTTAATTTACAGCCATTACATAGACACAGGGGTCTGTGCTTGTAACAGAAAGAACCAGGGGTAAAGCAAAATTTGCAGCACTGGGGACACCTGTTTACAGAATGCTCAAGGGCAGCACAGAGGAAACAGACCAAGGGTCAGAGTCCCAGCTCTGCCCTCCCTGGCTCAGTGATACCAAGAGCAGCAGTGTCACACTGTCCCCTCAGGCTGTGTCCCCAGGCCTTACCAATGAGGACGGAGAGAAAGAATTGGGATATGGGGATGTTTAAAATGGGAGCCGAGAGGTTCAGAAACCAGTTTGGTGTCATGGGGAACAGCCTCAGGAACAACAAGAAGAAAAATAAGCAGCTCCTGTTCTCTTCTACCTGCCAAAAGAAATGTTCCACATCATTCCTGCTCCTCAAACAGCAGTAACATTCACACGGCCACGATACTGGAGTGAGTTTTTTCTTCTAACACACCCCAGTGTAACATCAGTTCAGAACTGAGGGAAAGCAGCAATACTGCATGTATGGGAGCCTAATGGTGAGCCAGCCCTCTTCCAAGAAGGGGTGGAAATGGGATCTCACCTGAATGACAGATCAGGAATCCAAGATCAGAACCACCTCCACCATACAACACAGCATGGGATGGATGGAGGCAGTTCTGGAGCACAGGGGCTTCCCAAACACTCCTTTATTTCATATCTGCTTTTCCTTAAGATCCAGGATTTTCCTGGCAGCCCCTTTGCCAACAGGTTTGCTCCAAGAGAGCAGCCTGCTCCTAGACTGTGCCGTCAGCAGGGCTGATGCATCCCCTGCACACACCCGTGTTCACTGTCACCCCAAAAGCAGCCTGGCCCAGCGCCATCACAGGTGTCAGCAGAACTGCCAGTTCTTACCTTCCCTTGCAGCAGAGCCACCTTCTCAGGGAAGAAGTGGACAATGAGCTGCTTGCCAAAAGCTGCAGAGAGCAGGTAGCAGAGGGTGGCTCCCACAGACGTGAGCACCGAGCACAGCACCAGCCCCATCCATGGCCCGAAGAGTGCTCCAGCCAGGACGTTCTGTGGGGACAACATGGAGTGAGGCCTGGGGGGCACAGTGTTTCACAGAACCACAGCATTGTTAGGGCTGGAAAGGATCTCTGCAGATTATCCAGTCCAAATGCCCTGCAAGGGCAGGGTCACCCAGAGCAGGTGGCACAGGAACAGGTGGGTTTGGGATATCTCCAGAGAGGAAGACTCTGTACCCTCCCTTGGGCAGTTGTTCACAGTGCTCTGCCACCCTCCATGGAAAGAAGTCCTTACTCATATTGAGGTGAAATTTCTTGTGTTTTAGTTTATAGCCATTGCTCCCTGTTGCTGGGCACCACTGAACAGAGTCTGGCACCATCCTCTGACACCCCCTGGAGATATTTATATGCATTAATGAGATCCCCTCTCAGTATTTTCCAGACTAAACAGGGCCAGTCTCTCCTTATCAGAGAGATGCTGCAGCTGCACTTTTGTGGCCTCCACTGGACCCTCTCCTCCTTGTCTCTCTTTTCCTGAGGAGCCCAGATCTGGGCCTGGCACTCCAGCTGTGCCTCACAGGGCTGAGCAGAGGGGCAGGATCACTCGCTGCCTGACCTGCCGGCAACGCTCTTCCCAGTGGGTGCACTCCAGGATCCCTTCCTGGCCCTCAGGGCACACTATCCACATTATCCACCAACACTCCTCGATCCTTCCCAGCAGAGCTGCCCTCCAGCAGGTCAGCCCCGACCCGGTACCAAGGGTTACTGCTGCCCAGGTGCGGGCCCGGTCGGGTCCCTCCGGCTCCTCCTGCCTCATCCGTGAGTCCCCGGCCCCTCGCCCCGCGCCGCCCTCCCCGTACCAGGAGGCTGGAGCCAGGGATGGCGAAACTCTGCTTGTACAGGTACGCGCCGCAGAACAGGGCCAGCGCCGCGCCCCGGTGCTGCCGCTCGTAGTCCCGCAGCGCCTCGGCCAGATCCCGCAGCTCCTCCAGGTCCGCCGGGAACCGCAGCGCCCTGCGAGGGGAGAGACACACGGAGAGCCCCGCGGGAAGGCAAGCACACACGGGCGGCCCCGGGAGGAGGGAAGCACACATGGCCAGCGCCGGCCCCCCACACCCACCTGCGCGTCTGCCCCGCGCTCAGCCGCACCGAGAGCAGCCACAGCACGGCCGTGGCGGCCGCGAAGACGAGCAGGAGCCCAGCCGGGCGCCGCCACATCCCGGGTCAGGGCCGCCGCTGCTGCCGCCGCCGGACCGACCCGAACCGAGCACACCCAACCCCTCCGGGCCGGCCCTGCCGCCCTCAGCGCCCCGAGCCGGGTGCGCAGGCGCGGGGCGGGGCGGGGCGGGGCCCCGCGGGGGCTGTGGGGCGCTGGGGATTGCTGGGGGATTTGCTGCCCCTCCGGGCTCCCACCCGGCTCAGCCGCGGACACACGCTTTAAACCCCCACTTTAAGCCCCGTTTTTAAAGCCACGCTTTAAAGCCATGTGCCGCCATGGTTTTATTGTCACCCCCCCCAGCGTGTTTATACACTGTGCGGGGAGAGCGGGTCCCGCTGCTCGGTTTCCCCGCAGAAGGCGGCCGGGGAGCACCAGGTGAGTCCCCACACCGCGGTGAAATGTCTCTGCCCCGTCCAGGCACAGCATCCTCGGGACATCCTGCTTCAGCATGGGATGGGCTTGAAGGTTTTCTGGGCATTCTCAGTCAGGATCAGGTCGTATCGGCACAGTTGGGGTCTGTGTGAAAACACGGCCAAAAGTGAAAAAGCGATATTTTTTTTCTGCCGTCTTCCCACTTGCTGGAGAAGTCATCCTCTCAAGAGAACTGGCTCCAACTCCACCTGAAGTGAGGTTGGCTTTAAGCCGGGGATACCTTGAGCGTTTTGCCATTCTGTTCTAAATTATCTTTTGCTTATGGAAAAAAGGAATGCAAAAATCCAGCAAACAAACAGGCACTGGCTGCAGAGTCTATGGCTCCCTTTAAGCCAGTCCACACCTGTGTCCTCCAAACAAGGTGGTCCTTGCAGCTCACCTGCCTGTTCCTGCCCCTTCCCTGCTCCCGACATGAGAAATTCTGCCACTGCTCTGACCTGGGTGCAAACATAGATCTGGTCTGGAGCTAGTTCAGCCAAAAAAAAACCTGAGGAAATACTTGGGTTTTCACTGGGGGAATAGGAGCATTAGCCCTGTGTAGTGGGTTGAGCAACAGGGAAGGGGAGAGGGCAGGACATCCCTCCCTGGGACAGTGCCTGATTAGTTGATGTGTTGGAAGTCCTGAACTGTGCTTATGGCCTGTGGCAGCCCCCCCTCAGGGAAAGACTGCATCCTCAAATATTAGGGCATTTGTTATGCTCTTTAAAAGACTACATGTGTATCTGGCACTGGAAGTGACTCTGGAGGTGTGGGACAGGAAACAGGGAGTGGCAGCAAGGGAGAGCTGCAGGACTTTGTTTAGTAGATGTACGCAATCTTTCCCTTGTTCCAAGCCTAGGTTAATGGTAGCAGACCTCACGAATTACAAAGAAACATATTCTGCAGCTTTGTATGTCTTTTTGCTTCACCCCCCCCCCCCCCGATCCTATAATCTTCCAGCCTTATTTTAACCCAAACTTAAAGCATGGTGTGGTGTCCACAGAGTGTCCTTGCACACAAGGTCAATATAAGAGATTTTGTGCTTGCTGAGCTCAGGCAGAACTCCCAACCTCCAGAGGGGGGGAGCTTAAGGGTAGGACAGCAGAGCAGACAGAAATTTCATCAGCAATGTCTCGAGAGGTACCTCCTGATGTTGTGGGTACCAGTTAGGGCTTTGGGGCAAAGCAGCCAGCAGCTCCCACTTGCTGGAATTCCAGGAGTAAATTAATCTCCCTGCTTCACTAGCCATACAAATTGACTAGGATATAAAATGTGTATTTGGGGCTGAACATCTGTTCTTCCCAGAGAGCTGCATTTCCCTTCATCCTAGAGTTCAGGCCTGGGCAACTTCTCAAAGGTCGTTTTCCTGACCAAAGGGTAAGGTGTCAGGTCACATCAGAGTCACATCCCATGTTCCCAGTGCAATAAGACAGCCTCTGTGTTCAAGTAAGTATTCAGCTGTGGGATTCCATTAAAGAGGAATTTATTCCCAAGATACGTGTTTGAGAAGTACTAAATGTAAAATAAATCTAATTCTTCTGCACATACTCAGCCAGGCCAGGAATCTGGGAGGTTCCTTTACTTCTGTCCAGTCTGCACCAACAGAAATGGTTTGTTTGTAAATGTGTGCTCACCTTTCTGGGTTTGTCAGTGAGCGGAACCTCATTTGGAGAATCCTGAGCTTGAATTTTGGGCCAATGACAGATCCGGTGGAAAATGTCAAGGAAATTCTTTCCACATTTTCAAGATCCTGGTCAAACCCAGTGAGCAAAGTGATTTGTTTGTACTGCTGGAAGGTGGCAGCTTCTCTAAAGGTAAAGCAGATGAGAGAGAGTGTCAGAGAGTCACCAAGGGAATAGCACTGGGTTTAATGTAGTCACTGTAATATTAGAAACAGGGCTGGGGAGGAGGCCTGAGCTTGTGATTAGTTTCTGATTTACAGGAAATGGATATGGATTCAGGTCTCCAGGTGTAAACCTGCTCAGCTACTTCTGCCCTCAGTTTTTTGGGGTGGAAGTGGGGACACAGAGGTTGGATGCCATTTGATCCCAAACCAGAATTTTCACTGTGATTCTGCTTTGATCCCAAATGGACTAGACCCAAGTGATATTTATACCTGGCTGTCTGTGCAGGCCTGCACACTGAATCACCTTGAGATACACATGAAATCTGCACTGGCCTTGGTGTGGGAGCAATGCTGATTGCTCCAGTGCAAGCAGATACCAGATATGCCTGAGGGAATATGCACTTAGAGAAACTTGAGAGAACTCGTTGTGCAGGTTTGTTTGGCTGAAGTGTGGTTAAGATCAATCAGGAATTTGCATGTCACATAAACACCATTAATTTGTCTCTCTGAGGGGAATGAATTGATTTTGGATGTGACATATTCAGGCCCAGGTTAATCCCCAGCTGTCTTGGGCACTGGGAACTAGGACAGAACGCTCCCTGACAGAGGAAGGAAAGAGAGGGAGATGTGTTTCCTTCTGCTTTAGCAGAAGCCTGGGGTAGCTGTGCTGCTGGCAGAGATTGTCCACTTCAGTCCTTAAGATGACAGAGATGACAGAGAAGGGCCCAAAAGAAGAGGCTGGGCTGTCAGGGATTGTGTGCTGGGCAAGGCTGTGGAAATTCCATAGGGCCAGGAAATCCCATAGTCATGTGCACTAACAAGTATCTGCAGAGAAACTGGGGG
This sequence comes from Phylloscopus trochilus trochilus, assembly GCA_016584745.2. NCBI lineage: Eukaryota > Metazoa > Chordata > Aves > Passeriformes > Phylloscopidae > Phylloscopus > Phylloscopus trochilus. The sequence continues at coordinate 1,352,360 of WQNJ02000094.1, forward strand.
AGGATGTGTCACCTCCTCCCAGATGCAGTTGTTCCAAGGGATGCACTAACACTTAGAAATGCTCAGACCAGTAAGACTTACGGATTAACTTTTGATTCTGCCTTCCTCCCAGCTTCATCAGCTAGCATGATGCTGAAGGTGCCTCTCCTGGTGTCTTTGTTCCATGTGGTAATATCCACCAAGTAGTGATAGACTGAGGGAGAGAGAGCAAGGGGTTAGACCCTGTGGGTTCATTCTGCTGTCCAGGCTCTGCAGTGTCTGGGAGCAGAGCTGTGGGGAGAGGATGGACACAGCCCCTGCAGTTTATCTCAAAATCCCTCTCTCCTCCCTGCTCTCCATCTCCCTTTGCAGAGATTTCAACCAGAAACACTAGGAGCACTACAGCACTACAGCAAGGGTTATCCATGCAGGATGGCCTCTCTGTATGGTTCCCAGCACACTGCCTTTCACTGCCTGCCTTCCCCCTTCACTTCCAGATTGTCTTTTTTTTCTTCTGTCCCCCTCTGAACCCCTCCATTTCTGTTCTTCATAGCTGTCATTTGTCATCACTGTCATGGAGCAGAATTGTCTGTTCTTTGATCTGTGAGTCTGAATTCACTTGCTGACCAGCACTAGAGCTCAGGCCATAATCCCAGCCCCTGCCCTGCTATGTTGGTAATCACAAAGATGAGATGAAACCTTTCACCTTGGTGAAACCTTTTTTTCCACAGATTCTCTTCCTCTCCCTGTGCCTTGCACTTCTCTCCAGGGTAGCTTTTTCACCAGTGCAGCTTGTCTTTCTCTCTTGTCATTCCCACACACCTCTTACTTTCACAAAAGAATGGTTCATCACTTTGAAACATGATTTGGGAACTTTTATACCTAATTTGGAAGTTCTCAATCAATTTCCTGTAACTTGGCTTTCCCACCACGGGGCAGTTGGCAGATCAGGAAGGTCATGGCAAACCATGGATGGACACAATTCCATCCAGCAGTCACTGGAGTTTCTAAAATGCTGGCTGTAACACCAGCAGCAAATAGCCATCTCTGCTTGGCTGCTGCTGATGGAGGCAATGCACAAAGAGAACTAATCTCAAAAATCTCAATCACTTACTGCAAAATGGCTCTTTGTCCGCTGTGTCAAAAAACATACTTGTCACTGGATGGCTCTGTTGTGTTAAATAGCTTTTCCACTCATGGGCATAATAACCTGCAGGTGACAGTTTGAAAATGAAACCGAGTTACTGCACAGGTAGATGAGCCACTAAATGGCTGAAAATAAGCAAGTATTTAAGAAATAATGCATTGTGTGCCAGCTGCCAAGTAGCACTGTGACACATCCTCCTATACTCCAAAGGCTTAGGAGTGAATATGCCTGGTAACTTTCTTCAAGCTGATCTTTTTCCACATCTGCTATTTGTGGTCAAGAAGGATTTAATTTTGCAGTGCAGAATGAAAATCATCCCCTTGGCTTTGCCAGTTCCTTTCTGGAAGTGTCAGGTGTTTTAGCATCAACATTTCAGAGCTGCCAGCCTGAGGCTGGGCTGTCACACCCAGGCTGGGGCAGACAAGTCCAGAATTCCTTTTGTTCACCCATTTGCCATTCCTTTTCGAGCACAGAGGGGTTTGTGGTGCTGGGAATTTACTTGTAAATCTTATTTTAGCAAGAACAGGCCCCTGTCCCTCAAACTCTGCAACTGAGGGACTTGAATTCACTGTTTCTCTGGCTTTATTATAAAGGTCCCAAGTCTACTTTTGGCTTTTCTAGTTCTGGATCCTTTACCTGTGGATTTCTGTTGTAGATCATAACATGATGTGACATTACAAGGAGCAGGCCTGAGAGACCTCAAAGACCTCAGCGGAAATAACTTGGGTGCTTTTGCAAAGCACCACGTTGTGTTAGTCCTCCACCAAAACAGCACCCTCCAAGTGACAGTGACGACAGGCAGCTCAGTATTCAGGATGGATTGGCATTCCCTGGATCCTTACCTAGGATGGGGCATGGCATGGGCCAGAAGGGTTCGCAGCTGGTGCATTTGCCATTCCTGTAATTCCTGTACGAGTTGCACGGGTATGTGGTGATGTTGCAGCTCTGTGTCAGGGAGGACAGGAACAGGAAAACAGACCTCTGGTGGTCACATTTAAAATACTTCAGTCCTTAATCATGTACAGGGAAGAAATATTTCATTAGTAATCCTCATGCCTCGGGGCAACAGGATTAATGCCCACAGGACATACCAGTGGACAGACACTGACCATTCTGAACCCAACAAATTGCACTGGGAAGCACTGGGCTGTGGCAGAACAGTAAGTGGGCAGCAGCCTCTGCCTTTGAGTGCACTCAGCTCTGCTTGTGTCTGCTTTGCTTTTCTTGTCCTTTTGGTTTTAAAAACATTTGTTTGTGTGGTTGCTGCAGTTCCAGAGGATCCAGCTATGGATCAAGTTCTGTCTGTGGTGTTTTCCTCTCCTCTCTGAGCTCAGGCCTGATAGCTGGATATTGCTTTTAGCTTTACACATGGCCTTCCATTTTGGTGTAAAAAACTCCTTAGAAAGACATAACTAATAAAATGGGTTGTTCCATGAGCAGCAAAATGAGTAAAGCCTCATTTCCTAGGGATTTTTGGCTCAGGCTGCTCTCCTGTGTAGATTCTCTTAGGTCTGATAAGGGTTGAGTTCACAATACTGCATTTCCTTCTGTAACCTATCTTCTTCACTCAGCTTTCATCAAAACAGTTCTGCTGCCAGGCTGAAAGGGAAAAACTTATGTTTTGTTCAAGACTAGGGCTGTGCCTTTCAGACTGCACGGTCTGTCACTGCCAAGGAAGGTGCCTTTGCTTTGGGATAGCTGCCTGCTGCACATTCATCTTGAACCCGTTTTCTGAACAGGTCCTTGCCACTGCTGCTCCTTGGGCTTTCGTGTGTTACAAGTAATTAGAAACAAAAAATCTCACAGATTTTCTGGACATAGTCACAAAAAGGAAGGCACACATCTACCTGAAGACTTTTTGCACAGAGGATTAATCCTCTGTGGACTGTGACAGAGGCACAGAGAGGTCACCCTGACTCTCATCTCTGCCTGGTGCACATCAGCTAAAACCCCTGTCATGCCAGTGCTGAGAAGAAGTTGCTGCCATGGCTTTCCCAGAATATGGATTTCATGTATTTTTCTAGGCAGTGATGATGATTCTCTGGCTTTCTGCTCTTCTTCTGATTGGAAACATTTTGTCATGGTTTGTGCAATTCAGGGCAGGATTAATTACCAGAAAATATTGTCAGTGGACAGCCTGGTTGGTCGGTCCCACCATTGGGGTAGAAGTCGATATGGCCCAGTGCTTCTCCATAACCCAGTCCTAGCAAAATGGAATACCAGGGCTCAGGGAGGGAACATCAAATTGTAAAATGCACAAGAAGGAAATATAGCAACCTAACTGGAAAAAAATGGTAGTTATTTAGCTCTCAGATGCCTGCTTGTACAGGAATACCAATGTCATCCATCTGTTTAGGCAGCAGGCCAAACAATTGTGACCCAGCTGGGTCATTTTAACAATGGTATCAAGTACCTAAAATAAGTCTGTGCATGCAACAGTACAAAATGTGAGGGTTTGTGTCACTTGGGTGCAGGAGAGGAAAAGGGATGTGAAACCTGGCTGTTGCTGTGCTGCTGAAATCTGACTTTCTGGAAGGGCTGGGAGAAGAGAGGCAGCAATTAGATGGGAAAGCCAAGGGGTAGGGTGGCCATGGGAGCAGCATGGGGGGCTTGGCATTGCACTGCTGGCCTGGCTGGTGGGTCTGGAAGAGGACAGGGCTGAGGGAGAGTCCAGATTTGCCCTAGAGGAAGGTTTAGCCCTTAGGAGGTGGGATGGGGACTGGAAGCATCATGCAGGGAACCATGGGGTGAGGATAACTGATCTGCTGTGCAAGGCATTGAGCTGTGGGACCAGCTCTGGAAATGCTGTGTGCTTGGATGCAGCCTGTCTCCTTGATGGGGTGTTGGTGTGCCCTACTCCAGAAGGACTGTGCCTGCAGGACCGCCTCCACCGCTTCCTAAACCCTTGTAAATCACGGGCCAGGTTGTAACTGCTGCCATCAGCAGCATGTTTTGAAATGCAAATAAACCAGGCTCACTGAGGGAGTGTGCTGTGCTCCTGGGCCAAAGGAGAGAAGACCCCCAGCACTGCTGGCCAGCAGCAGCCCCTTCCCTGTGCTCCCAGGCAGTCTCTGGGTTTCCGTGTAAAGGAAGGAGGAGGAATGTCACCTACCGTCGGTGTCGGAGTGAATGACATCAACAAACTGCGCGTCCGTGGGGTCCAGCCTCTCGCTCGGCGCCGTGCCCCTGTACAAGGGCCCCGCGGGGTCCAGCCCTGCAGCACAAAGCCGTGGGCATGGCATGGCCTCGCTCCGGGCTGTCCTTCCTTGAGGCAAGAGGGCTGCTGGAGGAAGGCTTACCTGTGATTCTTCCCAGCGTGCCGTCAAACATCTGACCCACAAAGCCAGAGATGTGTGCTCCCAGGCTCATTCCTATCATGTGCATAGAGTCAAGGGATGCTCCATCAATCTGAGATTTAAAAGTACTCATGGTCACGTGTTTTTGGAAAATAAAAAAACAAATTAGGAGGAGGAGTGTAACATCTTCCAGAGTGTTCTGCTCCCTGTAGGTATTTCCCCTTTGATGGTCCCACAGAGCAGCCCTCCTTCCTGTTTGAAGCCTATACCTCAGAGAGCTGTGATGAGAACAGTTCAGGCAATGGTTGTATTTTCCTGAGGCAATGACCACAAGTGTGGGCAGGAACCACTGATGAGCCCCAGGAGTAAAATTCCAGTTGCCCTACATGTGGTTCCTGCAAGGAATTAGCAGACACAATGATCCTAAGGATCCAGGATCATTATTGCCTATGCAACACCTTAGAGGAGCTGTGAACTGTGGCTGCCTTTGGATATACAGAAAGTGGAAGTAGAGTTTCTGTGTATGGGAAAACGTGTCTGGAGAGTTTTATACCCAGGAATGTAGAGACTTAGAGTGTAAACTGAACATTGCACCAAAAGCAATCCAAGGGTAGGATTTGGCACTGCAGTACACATGCACTTCCAAAAATTAATGTATTCCTTTTTTAGGAGTTTCTATTCCCAGACATCCTGCTGGTTTGAGTACTTCCTTTGTGCCCTTTCCATACTGTGCCTTAATGATGTATCGTAGCGTGAGCGTCCAACTTACCAACATTTCATCTATAAGTCTCTTCAGAATCTCAGCAACTCTTTTGCACTTCCTGGAAGCATAGCTGTAGATAAGAGTCGTTGCCCCCTGGTTCCAGTCCACAACGATGATGTTCATGTCCTCTACAGAAAGTAGGAGATGCACCAGGTCAGGGATCCAGACCGGGGCAGAGCCTGTGAATCGGTACCCATGGATGATGAAGGTCGTTTTCTTGGTCACATCCAGGTACTTGGAGGCTGTGGAGGCTGTTGAGTTGAGCTCCTCGGCACAGGTTGGGTTCTGGCGGGTGTAGAGCAGCAGCTTCACTTTCAGCTGTGTCCCTATCAAAGCATTCCTGAAGCTGAGGGCTGTGAATGCAGGACATGTCTCCTGAGGATCTGAAAGCAGCAGAGTGGCAATTGGAGTTTGGCACCAAGGGGGTTTGTTTAGCCTGTTGTACCTACCAGCCCTGCACAGGGCAGGGAAGTGTGTTATGAGTTGTCTGAGCACAGGGGCTGCTCCTGTCTCCCCTCTCCCTCTCCTCTCTATCATGCTCATGATTGAAGTTACCTTGGAACTTGGGTTTTCTTTCTGTGTTGCAACAAAGAGAGCAATCACACCTTCTTGGAGCAGCCTGAAACACCTGAAACACCACAGCCTGCTTCCTGTGGCAGCTGGGAGTTGGCAGGGACTCTGTCCAAAAATCTCACTGGTGTGAGGAAGGTATTTTAGACCAACAGGCAGGATGGTTGCTGTATGGTTTGTGAGCACACCCAGGTGCTCTGGACAGGTTCTCAGCTGAACCTCTGGCATGGATTGTACCTCCAGCCTGGGGCTGCCAAGCTGCAGAGAGTCTTGTCATGGTGAGGGGCAGCTCAATGCTTCATTTGTATGTGCAGCCTGCTATTCCAGTCTGCAAAATGGGGCACCCTTGGGTCTGTGAGATGGTAATTGTGCTTTATACACAGCTGAAGTGTAACTGAATCTGATGTAAGTACTGCACGGTGGGATGGCCTGTGCCATTGGAAAGCCTGTCTTTGTTCTTTGCTTTGCCAGCAGAACACCAGCTGAGCCTTCAGAGCCCAATACAGTCTCCAACAGGGCACTGGCAGGGAAAGGAATAACTGTCTCCAGACAGACACTGCTTATGAAGGCCCTCCCAGGTTTAGTAGCCTCTTTCTGGTTCACAATCCTTTCCCTCAAATCCTTGTATTCTTATTGAAGAACCTTGTGGGGGAGAGTCTCTCTCACACATATGTCCTGTGCTGCAGTAATTGTCCAGGCTACAGTTCTTAGAGGAATCTTCCTGGTCTTTGTTGCTTAAAGGACTGTGCAGTAGGTAGTAGGGTTTAGAAAACCTGCAGTTATAAGTTAATTATGCTCCAGCAAATCTCCAATGCTCTGTGCATTTTAATTTCTGAATGATGGAACTCTCACAGTTTCTATGAGCAACTTTCCCTTTTCTCCTCCTCAGGAAATTGGGAGTATGAGAGTGATATAAATGCTTTGTGCCCAGTACATAAAACAATCTGCTCAGTTGCCATAGTTCTGCTAATTACTTCATAGAAGCCCCAGGAGCTCCAGAAATAAAAGTTAATAGGCTAAAAGGATGTTGCAGTTAAGTCCAACTGAATATTTTAAATTGCTTCCATAAATTCAGAAATAAATTTTAACATCTGAAATCCATGGAGTCCTTCCTATATAAAGCTTATAGTAACATATGAATGGTGTGACAGGAATGGTGGGAAATGAGCCCTCAGCCAGGCCCAGTGAAATCAGGGGCCTTTGAATGGAGGTGTCCTGCCTCTGAGTAATGCTTCACTCAGAGCTCCCAGGAGCAGTGTGACTCTGGGCCCTGCTCCCAAGAGGAAAGGTGATCTGGGTGGCTGCCTCCTGGCCAGCCTGCTGTCAGCTCATTCTTACAGTGCCAAGATGCTCCAGGGAAACAGCAGCAAGAGTTCTGTGACACTGCTCTTGTGGACATCCCAAAGTAACTAGCAGAGAAAAATTACCATTTTTTGCTCATGCACAGCAGCTCACACAGTGAGACTCAGTGACTGTCCTCTAGGTGCTACTGCAGCATAAAAAAATACAACTGTGTTTTACTAATAAGTAAGCATTGTTTTAGTTATTGTATAGTAGCACTATATAGTGTTGTTAATTATCTTTACTGCCACTGAAGCTGTAGCAATACAGGCAGAAATGCCAGGCAAGAATTACTGCTATATGGTGCAAGATTGCACTGATTGCTTAATTTGTTTCTGTATCTCCTGCACGGTGCTGAGGCTTGCCCAGAGGAGCACTGTGCCTAAACCTTCTGGTACAGAAGTGCTTTCAAAGAGCTGGTCAGCATTTGCTGATATCTAACACAGGGACTCTATAAAGAGCCCTGTTATATCTGCACCAGGTCTGTTAGATTGGTTCTGTTTTTACTAACAAAATCAAATCAGTGCTAATAAGGGGAGGAAACCTGCCAGCTTCTCTTCTGGCAAGCTGGTGCCAATCCCAGCCTCACCCACCATGTGTTCAAAAACTGACACATGAGGATGGCCAGTTATCCTGGCTTTGCTCTTCCTTCTGCTAAGCAGTGACTCCTCCCCAAATGGCTGAAAGTGTCTTTGAAACTCCAGGATAATTGGGACATGTGGCTTACTGAGATTTACTCTGAAAGCAAATAAATGAGGTAGGAACTTATCCCCTGGCACTGTACTAAACCCATGTCCAACAGATCACTTCCCTCCAGTAAAGGGCAATGAACATGGCCATTAACCCAGCATCCCAGTAACTCATTCCAGCCCTGCCTTAGCTTGCTAGACAGTCTCTGGCAATCCCTATTCTCCTTCTGCTCTGTTTTCTGATATGTAAAATAGGAAGCAAACACTGGTTTGCTGGGCAAGGTGCTCTAATCTCCCAGAACCTGTAGCAGGGAGCATAAAAATGTGTTAAATCCATGTACCTGCCAGGGAGCTGGACATGTTTGGTCTTGAGCCTGAGATCACCCTCCAAGGTGCTACTGCAGCAGTGGAGGCATCTTCAGAATAACTTGGTTCTGAAATTTTATATATATATATATATATATATATACACACACATATATATATTCTGAAGTTACATACTCAGAATGGGAGTGGAGTTGGAGAGTGGAGAATGGAATGAGTTATATACTCCTAGGTGGGAGTGGTGCAGGGAGTGGAACAGTCCCAGGCAGATTCCTGGTATTCACTACTGCAGTCAATGCTCTTAAGGCCTGCATTCTGCTGGTGTCTCTCCTTTCCTTTCTAGAAGCTGGTGTTTGGAGGCTTTTTCTTTGATGTTGATCCTATAGACAGGCAGGGTTTGCCATGGTGGCATTTTGGGGCTGTGGTACTGAGTTGTCTCCATGAATAAAATAGCAGCTGAGGTTTTTACCAGCCTGTCCTCTTGCAAAGGGAAGTTCCAAGAGATTTTTCACCTCAGTGGGTCAGTGGTCACTTGGCCAGATGTGTGGCTGTGAACAGCTGCATGGAGCTCAGATGAGTGTGTGGCTGCTTCTCTGTCTGCAGGAGCTCTGGCCCCCCAGCCCCTGCCACCTTGCCTGAGCTTTGTACAATGTGTGTCATCAGACTGGTCTTAACCATCAACAATAGCTTTCCCCCTTTAGGCACACTCCACTACCACACCATGAATCTTGAGGGCATTAGTGGTGCAGATTTCTCCCATTTTTCCAGAGAGAGTGTGCCCTCCACTCCTAAATAGGTCCTCAATAGTTCACTGCATTTCATCGGTGCCTTTTCACACCATCCTCTGTTCTCACTTCTCATGACTGCATTTCCTACAGAGTATTAAACAAATCAAGCAAAAGGTGACCCTGAGATTACTCCAGAGGACCTGATGAAACACAAGTTAGTATTTATAAGAACACTGGGTTTTTTTAACCCTGTTTGTTTTCCCTACAAAGCAGAGAGCTGTAACTTGCCTTGCTCCCATGTGTATGCTAACACAAGGTAGTACATTTGTTTATTGTTACACAGGTTTGTTCTTGTAGGGCTATGAGGCTATCAAATGGAGCTTACTGTTCATAAATGGTAATTCATCCTTTGCCTCTGTCATACATGACACCCCTGAGAAGAAATCATTATTCTCTGAAGATTTCGAACGACATTTTCAGTGTCGATGGATAGTACTTATATAAGAGAAATGTTTGCGAAGGGAGGAAAAGATAATAAAAAATACTTCTGGTTTACCATTTGGAACTCCTAGAACTGACTACATTCATGTAACCAGTATAATTTGCTTTGCCAAAATAAATAATGCTAGTGAGAAACCCTGTGCAGTAACTGTAAATGCGGAGGGCAGGTACATTCATGTTGCAGTAAAGCACAGAAAATGTGTTATATTTTACAAAAACATTCAAAACAAATGGTCGCGTTCTTACCTGTTCTCACCCCATACAAAAGGCAGATGAACACAACACACAGCCTCAGCATATGGACTTCCACATGGAACTTCTACAGGTAAGAGATTTGAAGGATCCCACAATTTCTCTGGCATGTGTCTGCAGGCTCTGACAGCAGTTTGCTTGCTTTTTTTTTTCTGCCAGTAGCAGTAGGTGTGGTGAAAGGAGGAAATTACCAGCCAAGAAATGAAGACCAGTCAAATAAAGTTTCTTCTTAAGAAGGTGGGGCACCTTCTATTCTAGCAGGTTTCCTTAATTTAAATATAGTTTGCCTTGGGGGATGACTAATCAAAGACACAAATGGGTTGGTATCATGCTGTAAGCAGCAATTTTACAAGTGTTGAAACCAAGGAAATTATTGCCTGTCTATTTGTCTTTTGCAAAGACTGTCAGGAAGATTGTAGATGTCACTGCAAGTCTGATAAGCATCTGGGCGAGGCTGCGCTTGGTTTCACAGGGCCCTGCCATTGGAGAGTTCATGATGATCTCCAATACCTCCCATGTCCTTCCTGCTCTCCTGAGTGCCATGGCCCAGAGTCCCTTCTACAAATCCTGTCACCACCCCAGGCAGGAGACAGGTGCACAGCATTATGTTGACAAAGGGAAAGTACCACTTCAAGGTGTCTGCCTCTCCACTTGGGCTCCCAAGAACTGCTGTCTTGGGTAACACTCATACAACTGGCATTCCCACATTTTCTCACAGACCAGCTGGAACCTCATCAATTCAGCTCCAATTCAAGTAAGGAAGGCTTTTTCTTTCCTTGCTGGATGGGAGGAAGGAGATCGCCAAGGAAAGACAACTGTCAGGGGCAGGAAAGGAAGTCTGAAATGGGAGCTGGAAGGTATAGTGGCAAAACTGGGAAAACAAGGGTGGTGGGGGAGTTTGTAAAGGGATGAGAAAGGTGGGAGCAGGGATGGCTGCTGGATGGAAGTTGGGTGGTAGTTTTGCCTGGTGTTTTCTTAGCAAATTCTTCTAACATAGGCCAGGGAAAGAGAACGTGGGGTGGATTAGAAATATCTCATTAAGCCCAGGCTCTGCTTTCTTTCCCCTGGTGATGATCCAATGAGGAGCTGAACTATTACAGCTCCCAGTGGCATAGCTGGTTCTTTGGTCCATGCTGTACTTATTAAGCTTTTTGACTTTGCTAATTCTCAGGTTAATCCTTAACTCTTCCTGCTGTCTGCAGCTCCTTTTCATTCAGACAACTGTGTGCTGCTCCTCTGGTGCAGGCATGGATCACACTTGAGGCAGAGCGTGTGCCTGGCATGATTCTTTCACAAGCACCTTGAGCTCTTCAGTGTCAAGCAGCTCAGCAATCTGAGTCTCACTGAACATGTGTCATTCTGTGATCCCATTTGATAATCACCCAGGCAAAAGTTGGGGCTTGTTATTTTGAAGATGATAAACACTGAGAAAAGACGCCACATAACATCTGTGGATCTAGAAGCTCTAGGACAGTGCTTTTTCTGCTGCACTGGCAAAAGAATATAATTTAAACATTGTTTTCCTTCTAGCTCCTTTCTCACCTCTACCAGTAATCCTAAACTCTGTCAAAATATTTTCCCTTAGCAAGAAGTTCTGCCAATGGTAAGACGGAATTGGTCCAACAGTGAAACATGAAGAACAGAAGGCTTTTACCTGTTGCAAAAGACATCTGAGAATCAGAGATAAAATAAGGTAAATCAAGAGGGCCTTGCCTTTCATCTCAATACAAAAAGAGGTAACAATTTGTTGCCTGAAGCTAAGCCCTACTCCTTTCTTTTCCCCATCACTTTTTTTGGATTTTCATTTCCCATCTGAGGTTTCTCATCCAAGTGCTCTCACTTCAAAAGGCCCTACACTGGGACTGGCAGGTTCTTCCTTGGAAGTCTCAACCATCCCTCGGAAGACCATGATTTTGAGTAACCACGATTTCAGCATAAATTAAACTGTCTGTTCACTGTACACGTTGGCAAACATTCCCAGGATATCAGCACTGGAAATGCTGTCCACAGATCCTGAGAGCAGGAATTCAAGTGCCTACAGGTTACTCTCCACTCTTGATTCTGCTGACCCAACATTTCACATCCTGCCTCAGCCACACACTTGTTAAAGATGGCAACAACTCCCAGCTATTTGGGTTTTGTACACTGAACTCTGGACAATAATCCCACTCTGAGCTTTGAAATAAATTGCAATTTGAGACAGTAAAAACTTTTTAATCATGTGTAGAAAACATTTAAGATCAGAATGGCACCAACTTAAGAACAATTTAACAGAAAACATGAAGTAATCTTATAAGCATGAAACATTTTGCACTTGGCTTTGAGATATCAGAGCCTCTGCTATTTCACATTCAAGAAAGAAGCATTTTAAACTCTTCATTGTGAGCAGAACCACTGTTGGAATCTGAAAGCTTCTGAAATCTTGTTTCCTCCTTAGGGCAGCTTATGACAGCAATGGTCAGACGAAAAATATTTTTACGTAGCATTCATGCATGCACTGTATGAAATCCCACTGATTGACTAATTTCCCGTGGGTGGAACATTTTCATGGAGATACTGGAGAGCCAGATCTGTCCACTTCATTTCTTGCTCTTTCACAGACTCAGTGGTGCCACCGTTGTCTTGCTCTGGTTCAGGGAGCTCATTCTGAGAACAAAACACAGGTACAATGCATTCCACACGTAATACACTTCCTGCAAGCAGCAGGTTGTTGTGATTTGTGTGGACAGATACAGAAACACACAAACGAGACCAGAGGGTGCATCTGAACAATAAATATCATACATACTTATCCACTTAAAAATATTGCTGAGCCCCGTTATGAACTGTATTCTTTTCGTTTGAATATGGTGCTTAATCTGAAAGGTAAATTGTTTTTCAGGACCCTGGGGCCTTGCTATACACTCAGACTGCATACACAGTGAGGGAGAATATACAGCAAATGCAAAGTAAGTAAATAACAGTACAATGCATTTATTCCATTGTTTGTTTGCAATGTGCTGCTTCTGCTGTTGCCAAGAATACAAATACAGCAGACAACTGGTTCTGTAAAATGTTACTTTCCTATGGCAAGTGAGAAGTTCTTCCTGTCTGTATGCTGGACTCAGGTGTAGCCGTGCTGGATCAACAGCAGAAGCCAGAACCCCCTGCCAGGTGTGCCACAGGGCTGCTCATGGCACAGTAAAGTTTAACTGAGATTTCATTTTCCCTTCCTTCTAATATTTTTTCTCTGTCTTGCTGTATTGGTGTAGTCACACTGAGTGTGTGCTATTCTGCCAGATACCATTTGGGCAGGGATTCTGAGTTCTAGACCTCTGGAAATCCCAGCATGAGCTAAATAAAATGTTACAGCTTTGAAAATAGTGAATGATTCGAACAAATTTGAGTTCCCAGAAATGTCCTGAGTGAGCACTGGAGCAGATTCTCAGGACAGGCTCAAATACCATTTTCAAGCCATTCTGGTTGCTCCTTTGCAATGTCCCTGAGTAAGTCCCCTGTGAATTCATGCCAGTTTTTCTATGGGATCAGAGCCAATCCCATGTCTGGGGATCTTTATTTCCACAGCCAGGCCCTTCTTTCTGCTGTTAGTTGGTGAGGCTTCCTTCTCTGAGGCTGTCATCTGTGTGTGACTGTAAGCCATCATGAAATGGCTCGAAGGGAAGAAACAGTAATGTTTGGACTCAGGGTGAAGGCAGTTGTCAACAAGGGACTTGCTTATGATACTCAGCTTGCCTAATAAAAGCTATCCCAAGCAAAGGAGGGTTTGGGTTCTTTTAGCTGAGAATCACACTTCTGCAAGACACTTCCCTCAAGCCCAACTCTTGGTAGAAAATGTGTGCTTTACATATGGATTTTGAGTTGTGCAGCTGCTCCTTGCCCTCTCTGAAAAGCCAGTGGTGGCAGGGCTAAAGCTTGAGCCACACCACCAATATGGGAATGTCTCTGTGCTGAAAGAAACCAGCACCCCACAATTCCCATGGTTGTGTTATCTTTGCTAGCTGGGGTAAAGCTCCTGTACCAGAGAGAAAAAGGGAAAAGAAAATCCTCAGCTACCTCTCACTTCCCTGGAAGTTTCAAAATAGCTAAGGAAAGGTGTCAGTGTGGGAGATCTGAAGCTTCAGCTCTGGGCTCTGTGGGATCAGCAGTAGCTTTTCCCCTGCTGCCCCTCTCTGGTCTTGCAGCTGTCCCCTGGATGAAAGCAGAGGGGCCATGCCTTGGACACAGCACCACAGGCAAGAGTCCTGCTGCAGCTGCCAGTCCTTCACTGCAGTCCCAGAACTGCCAACAGCAACACTGTATCTCGAAAAGACTGCTTTGAAACACCTATGAAAACTTCTCAGCTTCTTTTAATGGCATTGCAGGAAGTGGAAATCAAGTGTAACCAAGACTGGAACTGTCAGTGTGAGACCGATCCTCTGCTCTTCAAACCAACTGGGAACGTACCTCAAACACCAAGAACAAGCAAGGGAAGCAGAGAGAAAGGATGATTCTACTTCTCCCTGATGCCAAACCCAGGACAGGGCAATGGGAAGTGCACTCCAGCTCTGAGAAGATTCAGCAGCTCTTCGGGGGACAGAGACATCCATGTCCTCATGCACACAGGAATGACTGGCATATAGGGCAAGGAAGGAGTCAGATCCAGGAGCCTTTTGTACAAATCAGCTGCACCACGTGCAACACTCTGTGCCCTTTCCTGGAAGGGGCTGTGATGAACACAGCAGCCTTAACTCAGATTGATAAGTAGCAATGCACCTACCAGAGGGATGGCCACATCCTCGTAGGGCAATTTATCTTCCCTCCACGCATCATCGATCAGATCCAGGATCCTGCCATCCCTCTGCACCTCGCTGTCCATCGTCGCAGCGGGTGAGTAGCTAAATCTGTGACACAAAGCAGATGCTGTTTTAACAACATCCCCAGCCAAGGAGCTGGAGTCTGGACTACGGGCTTGCTCCAGTTTTGATGCAATCCATATGAAGTTTAAACTTTCAAGAAAAACCTTCATTTCCCTAATCCATTCAAAAAGGGGTTATAACCACAGGAGAACATCTTCATCTGAACTCTATCAAAGTGAATCGAAGATTGATATGCATCAGAGATGAATATATAAAACCAGCTGGTTATTATTAATATTATTAACATGTGTTTGTATCTACTGACTGACTTTTAGAAGTCTAATTTAAGTGAGTTCGAGCATCTAGAGCTGCCCACAGCCCTTTGCTGCCTCCTGGCTTTACAGCCCCTGACCAGTGCTGTGCCTCACCCACATGTCTGGGAGAGTCACAACAAAGGACTTCAAGGTGCCCGGAATTCTGCTCCAACCTCAAGTCCAGGGAACTGGTGAAACAGAAGTAAAACGAGACCTATTTTTCACCCCCAGCTACTATGATTATTCCATGTACCCTCCTTGAAGGATCACCTCAGGCCCTCGCCCCGGTGTGACTCTGCGGGGCAGCAGCAGGAGGCAGCTCGATCCTGGGGAGTATGAGAGAACTGACACTCATTCAAAACCAAGCCAGGCCTGGCCCTCGCCGGCTGCCGGAGCCGCTACGTGGGCGGCGATGGGCACGGGCCTCAGCGCATCCCACAGACGGCGCGATGCGATCCCTGCCTGTCGCGGCCGACGCGGCTCCCTGACCACGCCGTGTCCCGCGCTGTCCCCCCGGCCCCCTGCCCGCCCTACCCTGCCCATCTCCGGGGCCGGCGCTGCGCAGGCGCCGCTCCAGCACATGCGCAGCGCTGCGGCTGGGGGGCCGGGCCGTGCCCGCCGCCAGGGTGGGAGAGGCGGAAAGGCGGAGGGGCGGGAAGGAAGGAGGAAGGGCAGGAAGGAAGGAAACGAGGGAGGAAGGCGGGTCGGCCAGGCAGCCAGAGCTGGGGTGTCGAGCGGCCCGAAGCGGAGTTTGGCCCGGGGGCTCAGGGCTGCTCCCCGGGGCGCGGCGCTGGAAGGGCCCCGGGCAGCGAAACTCTCCCGCGGCGGGTGCGGGGTAAACACTGTGAGGGCTCGGCCAGCGGGGAGGCTCCGGCTGGGGAGGAGCAGCAGCACAGCGGGAATAGGGAATAGGGAATGCCTGCCCGAGGTGGCTCTAGCGGGGAGCACTGCCCGGGCACGCTGGCCCCCGCCGCTTCAGAGATTAACCTGCACCAGGGCAGGTTTGAGTAGGATATTAGGAGGAATTCCTTCACAGAAGGGATGAGTAGATATTGGAAAGGGGCTGCCTACTGCGGCGGTGATGGGGTCCGCATTCCTGGAGGTGATTAAGGAAAGACTGGACGGGGGGCACTCAGTGCTCTGGGCTGGGTGACACAGTGGGGATCGGTCACAGACTGGGCTTGATGGTCTCAGAGGACTTTTCCAGCCTCAGCGATTCTGGGATTCTTGCCCTGGCGAGGGGTGGTTCGCTCCGGGCTCCTGCCGCAGGTGCCATTCCTGCCGCTGGCAAGTGCAGCTCGCCTGTGGTTTTGCTTTTGGGAGGTTGTCGCTCCTTTTGTGTTCGTTGTAAGCATGCTTCCAGCAACACTTTAGGATTGCATCTTTCTGTGTTTTTAAATGCGAAGTAATTCTAGTCTTTTCTCATGGGCACTATTCTTAAGTCCTCCTGCGTGTTGTAAAATTCTCTCCACTTGACTCTACTACAATTCCGCCTTGAGCTGGGATGCTAAGCCTTGTTTATTTTAAAATGTGTTGTCTTGTTTTGGGCTTTTTTATTTTTGGCAAATGCTTCAATTTTCTTCACTTTCAGAAGTGACCAGTTGATTCTCCTTGTTTCATCTGTAGTTAATGGAGGAGATTATTTCCTCTTGTAGATCTTTACTCAGGTGCCTGTAACTTGCACATTTCAACTTGCAAGGAGGAGAGGCCAAAATTTAATACTAAGTCAGCAAACCCTATGTAGCATAAAACTGGCTAGAGGTGGCTGATTTTAAGGCTTTTCCCCCAAATCTGGGTATGCTAGCAATGTAAGCAAAGCTGGTAGGCTGTGAGGGTGGTAAGGTAGAGGCACAGAGAAGCTGTAGCTGACCCTTCCATGGAAGTGTCCAAGGCCAGGTTGGACAGGGCTTGGAGCAGCCTGGGATAGTGAAAGGTGCCCTTGCCCATGGCAGGGGTTTGGCATGAGGTGGCTTTAAGATCCCTTCCAGTCCAAACTG
The DNA here is from genome assembly GCA_016584745.2 of Phylloscopus trochilus trochilus. Lineage (NCBI taxonomy): Eukaryota > Metazoa > Chordata > Aves > Passeriformes > Phylloscopidae > Phylloscopus > Phylloscopus trochilus. The sequence goes on from WQNJ02000094.1 coordinate 1,369,096, forward strand.
TTCTGGAATTCTGGGCTGTCTGTCTCATCTCTCTGCCCACTGAAAATTGATTCTCTGTTGTTGTGATTAGAATGAAAAAGGAGAGCTGCTACTGTCTAATGTCTGCTGTTGCCACCTGGAGAACTCTTGGAGTGCTGTCAGCAGCTCAGGGGATCTGCTCTCCTCAGCACCCTGCTCTCAGCAGAACCATGAAGTTGTTCTGCATACTGATTGAGCACAAACAGGACCAAAGACAGACAAAACACTGTCAGAATAGGGATACGATTTTTTTTCTGTGCTTGTGGTTTAAAACAACAGCTCCCAAGGACAGGTTTTAATCCCTGAACTGTGTTTTAAAGTGCTGTAGGAGCACAATAGAAGGTTCTTTGGGAAAGAGAGCAAAGCTGAGCCTGCGTTTGTGCAAGTCTCCCTTGCTGTGACCTGCTCCCCTTTTGCTGATTGCTTAATAATGCCATATTAATCTTTGAGGAAAGATGTTGGAACGGTCCATCTTCAGTACTTGGAAAGTGTGTAAATTTTGGAAACATCAGTTTGTGTTGACAGCACTGGATGAGTTTAAGCATTTTTGTGTTAGCTGCAGTTTCATGAAGGAGACGTTGAAATAAATTTTGGCTTCCTGGCTGTGGTTTCATGGCAATTTTTATTCCCCATTTTTGGATTTAGTGTAAACCCTTTTTGCTTTCACCAAGATGTGAAATTTCTTTGGATAGGCACGTGTTTGTGATTTAAAAGGTGTAATTTTTAACTGAAGCAGTGTACTACCACTGTAAAGCTGTTCAACTTATTTTCATAATTTAAGGCATAATTTAAGAGGAATTTTTAAGGAGTTTGTGTTTTCTTAAAATCCCCACAGCTGTATAAACAACCGGTGTGTTCTGAGTGTGGTAGTAAACTGCATGGTCTCTTTAATGTAGTCTGTAATAGAGGCCTGGAAAATATTTAATTTATGGATGAATTCTTACTGCTACTTGCTTATGTTTTCTCTCTGAAGTGACAAACTTCCCTGTCAGAGGTGGATCTCGAGCTGGCCCCTTTGAAGCCCAAATGTTCCTGTTCCTCCACAGGCTGGTGCTCTCAGATCTGCCAGTCTCTCTGTGTTGAGTTCACACAAGTGCAGATTCTCACTGCTCCTCTCTGAATTTATTAGATCACATAATTATATCACTGCTGGATGATAACATTGGGGATGTTTTTCTGGTAGAAAAATCTGTTTTCCTCAATTTGGCGTGTAAGTTCATGAAGGTTCCATTGTTTTCCTCACCTGTAATTGCATGCTCCTTGTACATTTTTTAACTTCTTTGCTTTGTGGATTTTTGCTTGTCCTGCAGTTGGATGGAGAACCAGCCTGGTTTGTGCATTGCCATGGATGACCACTGCTTTTCTGTACTTCCCTGGTACTGAAGCTACCAGAATTCAATGATGGAGGCTTTGCTGGAAGGAATGCAAAGAAATGGGCAGGGGAGGTACGTATGCAACTGTAGTCAGCAGTCATTCCGAATGATTTAAGTATTAACCATGCCTCTTACTGAGAATAAATCTTCTGGTATCATTGTGCAGTGGCCTTCAGCTGCTGCAGAAGCAAAGTCACTGGGGGAGCTGGCTCTGCATTAATCCCTGCTCAGTCTTAATTGTCAGAAATTTAGTTCTACGTCTTCTGAAAACCTTGGCCTTTTTTTTTCAGTTGTTGTTGTAAACTCTTCTTACTGTCCAACATCAGGAGCAGTAGTAAATAGAGTTGTGAATAAATATTTATTTTGTAACAGCCTTGCAAGGTTAATGAGATGTGACTTTGTTATCTGATTTCACTGAAAACATCTGATTATTTCCTGCTTGTGTTGAAACTGCAGAGTCCCACTCAGCTCTAAGGAATCCTTAATGCTCTGTCTGAGGTGAGAGTTTCTAGACTTTTCAGTCCCTGAGAGAGACTGTAGTGACAATAACAGAACAAAATGTTTTAGACAATAACAGAACAAAATGTTTTATGTGTTAAACAACCATGAAGCAAAAGTCACTGGTGCCATTTTCCTAGTCATCCCTGAGAATGTGACACAAATTTATTTGATACTGTATTTTCTTCAGAGAGCTGGTTGCAGAAATCAAGTTTAGAATTTGCTACATATTAGCAGATGCTGTGAAGGAAATGTTCCTGCTCTGCATAATAGCTGCTAATTTTTGGTTAACTTGCAGGATGGGGTGAACTTCAAATGTGACTGATTTTGGCTCCTTTAAGGAGTATTTCTTTTCCTATAGAAAAAGTGCCAAGTCTTGAAGTGTGCATATGCCCTGGGGGAACAGAGAAATTTCCATCCCTTAACCTATTGATTTCCATTTCTTTTCAGTTCTTCCCTTTGACAGGCAAATTAAAGGGGTAGAGATCATTATGGAGTTCACCACCCTCTAGGGCTGTGTCTGGCAAACCTTAATATTGTCCCTGTCTTGGCAGCTGGGAAGTTTTAGAGGAGTTACTTGAATTGACTTCAATAATTACTGCACCAAATTAGAAATCTGGGCATCGCTAGGGAGCTTGTGCTCCCCGATGGATTGCGAGGGTTTGATTCTTCATTATCATGTTGTCATCCAGCCCCCTCTGCTTCAGAGTTTGTCTGCATTTGTGATAAACTTCTGTTTTTGGGAGCTCATAGCTTGGCTGTAAGATTCCTCTGGTGACTGAAATCTGCTATAAAATGCCACTGCCTGGAGAGCAATTAAGGCAATACAAAATATGAATTAGACACGCTTTGGTTTACTTACGTAATGCATAGTACCCGAGGCAAAAGGCTGAATGCTGAGGTTTGAAGTGATGTGGTTCGGTGGGCATGGATGGTATTGGGTGAAAGGTTGGACTTGATGATCTTGGAGGTCTTTTCTGACCTTAATGATTCTGTGATTCTATTTCTGTGCAAGCTGATTTGAAGAGAGTTCAAAGCACTGCTTGTGCAGAGTTGGTGCCTTGGTGCCACTCGGTGTGTTCTGCTGCCTTTGTTGGTTTGGGACATGGGACATGTTGGGTGGGACCTGCTTTGTGACTCCAGGCTCTCTCCCTGCAGTGGTGGGTTCTTGACCTCCTGTGAGGCCGAGCTGCAGGAGCTGATGAAGCAGATTGACATCATGGTGGCTCACAAGAAATCTGAATGGGAAGGGCAGACACAGGCTTTGGAAGCTTGTCTGAGTGCTCGGGAGCAGGAACTTTCCTCAACCAAGGCAGCTCTGCAGGAAAAACAAAAGGAGGTACCTTTCTTACATACTGTTTTTTGGTTGGAGTCAGCAGTGTGTTTTACCTGTTAGAAGCAGGAAATCAGGAATAGAATTTTTTAAGGACCTGTTGGAACAAGGTGTTTGGTTCATAATTCAATCCAAGTCAAGTGGTCAGCTCCCCTAAGGTTGGTTGAAGTCCACATATTGAACTGTTAGAGTTATTAGAGAGAGCCTAGAGACACTGGTTCTGGCTACAGCAGTAATGGACAGCCCAGCAACCTGCAGTCACTGGTAGAAAAACCCCATTTCCTACTATATAAACTGCACCAAGAAAACCATTTCCTACCATGAACTACACCAAGATATTGCTGGGAAAGTCCCCATGGGCTGTCTTACAGAGCTCTGGTTTTGTGGTCTTTAAATAAAAGCCCGAGGGAAGTGCAAAAAAAATCTGTATTAATGGAAAATTATTAGTAAGTGAAGCTTTTGTGCAGGATGTGGACCATAGGATGCAGTTGAGCCACAGGATTTTTGTTTGCAAGAATGATGATTTTTATCACCAAAATGATGTTTCTTACCACCAAAAGCAAACATGGATTTCAGGCTGAGCTGTAAAGTATGTTTGAAGTCACTGCTGGAGTATATTCATGCTTTTGGTTTAGTCATGAATTTTCTATGGGTTTTCTTTTAATTTGAATTTGTTGGCTTGTGACCACTCAGATTGTGGATGGGAAAAAAAAAGGGAGAAAAATGAGTCACAGGAGCAGTTGAATCAGTGTCAGGGGAGTCTTTTCTGTGAGCTTCAAAACCCCGTTTCTTTCTTTTTCCTTGCTATTAGGAATCTCTCCTTTGTCTGAGCATAGTAAGATAATGACATGGCCAACTTTTCTCTTGGTACATAGCTTGAAATCATAATGCATATTTGTGAAGAATTTGATGAAAATCCTGGATAGAAATAGGCTTTTGGCACAAACCAAACATGTCAGCTTTGTCCCCAGAAGTGAAATCCAGAAACTGGCTCAAAACAAGAGGCTACAAGAGAAACAGTTGTGGCCCCAACCTACCAAAGATTTAGGCACAGCCTCCATCTATTTCATAATGAAGGACCTCACTGAAGTGTCCATGTATCTACTGGCAATAAAGCCCACTTCTGTTGTATTTATTTGCTTTCTATTCCTTTGTTCAGGTTGGCATGTTGCGTCTCCAGGTTGAAGATGTGGAAAAATCCAAGCAGGACATGGTTAGAGAGTATGAACAACAGCTGAAGAAATTCCAGGAGGAGGTGAGTTGCAAAAAGAGAAGTTCGGTTTCTAGTTCCCAATTGATGATGGATCAGTTATTTTGTGTCATTGTTTTTGTTTCAGTGCTGTGGTTTTAAAACTTCCCACTCTGTTAGTGTTTGTGTGCTTACCAAAAAGAGCATTGAGCATGGATAAAGTGACATTTTTATGGCTCACCTGGCCTATTTTCTGTGATTTGGAGGAAGTTGGTGACAGACAGAGAACTATTGGAGTAGAAGTGTTTTCGTATGTTGGACATCTGCAGAAGTTTACTGCGAGAATGCCCTGTGTTCACCCATCCCAGTCACCACAGTGCTGGTTCTGGAGGTGCCATGGGTACAGGCAGCAGCAGTTTGCTCTTTCAACATTTCTGAAATTCAAAAAGGGTGGAGATGTAACTGGCCTAGCTTGTGTGAGATCAGGGAATAACAGTGGTATGTGGTCTCATCTTTTTGCCTCTGTTAACACTGATGACTTTAGTAGGGATTTTGTACTCTCAAGGAATATTAGTCTTAATTCCCTTTATAAAAACAAAGTGTACATGGAAAATGCTGTTTGACAGTAATATCAGAGCTTTCATCTCAAAGCCTCTTGCTCAGTGCCAGATGATACCTGTCCTGCAGGTGGTATAACAGCATTCCAGGTTTATGCCTGAACTCTTTGCCTGTCTCCACTTGCCAGTAGCAAGGAGTGAACTGGCATGAGCAGCTCATAGAGCACTGACCTGTTTTCTCTGGAGGGCTGGGTTAGTTCCTGCTCACTGTAAGCCATAAGTGAAATAAATTTGGTAGTCTCTGCTCTGATGACAGAAGGCATCTTTTCTCATTTAAAAACACCTCACTATTCCATATGACTAACAGTCTTCATTTGCTGGGTGTTCTCACTGGAATTGTGGATAAGCTGCAGAGCAAAGCTGAGGTACATTGGCAGATCAGCCTAAATTGCTAAGGCTGAAATACAGCCTGTGTGTTGTGGCCTAAATTGCAGTTTGTGGGTATTTTACCTACACAATATTAATGCTGATGACATTGAACTCCAATATTCCTCAGTCTTCTGTTCCTAATGCTGTTTGGGGAAATTATTTCTGTCCCTGTTTACCACCATTTCCAGTGCAATTACAGGTACACTGTCTAACTTACTGAGACTGTTGAAAGAATAAACCTCTTATCTCCTGATATATTTGGCAAAAGATGTTGGTATTAACTCTAAGCCTGAACATCTGTCTGTTCCCACTGAACACACTGAAGTACTGAATGCATCAGGTCTTCAATCAGATATTGTTTCTTCTCACAGTCATTCCCTTCATCCATGGGCTCAGCTTTGTCTGTCAGTAAAACGGCAGTGATGGCTTCTCAAATTCATGTGGCTCTTTGGAAGCCTTTTATTTAATAGTTGAGTAGGGGGGAGCTCATCATATGAAAAATTCTCTGTAAGTTACAAGTGATTATTTGCACGGAGGGTCATTTAAATGTCAAGAGTTTTTTCCTCATTTCTGCTTCTGATACAACTGCAGCAGCCTAGCAGCAGGCGTAGGAGTGATATTTTCTGTTGGCATTCTCCACTTATTGTGAAATACACAGTGTATCTAAGCAGAAAATGACAGATGAAATGGTGTTGATATTATGGGTAATGGCAATTCTCAAACCTTCCTTCTCCCACTAAGCAGGAGAGTTCCAGTTCCCACCTGAGCTGCACAAGTGTATTTTGATCACACAAGAATTACCCAGGTGTGGTGTGGTGGGTGTGCTCCTGTGGGTGAGCAGATCAGCCACAGGCACTGCCAGCTCTTCCTGGGGCTGGGTAGCACCTGTAGAGGGGGGCATGCTGTGCTCTTGCTGCATTGACAGCTGCATGTAAACCTCCATCTTATCAATATTTCAGTCATGCTTTAATTATGGTAAGACAGAGCTTTAATTAAAGCTGCTGATGTCATTACTTCAGTGGCATCTTGCTACTCTCATATAACTCGTGTATTTTGCAGTGCTGTTGATATAAAAGACTCATTATCCAAATGCAAGCCTTCACTTGGGAGCTGTGTGGCCTTGATGAGGGCATTGTTGGCTTGAACCACTTTGTGTGTCTTCTTTCAAAGGGCTGTGTAATTCTTGCCTTGGGGTTTTGAGCAGAGCTCTCTCTTTTACTGTATCCTGCAGTTGTCCCGGCTGAGGAGGAGCTATGAGAAGCTGCAAAAGAAAAAAACAAGAAGCAGAGGAGAAGCTAACAGGGGACAAGAGGAGGACAAGTTTGAATTGAGCCGACTGACCAGGAAGCTGGAGGTATGTGGTGAAAAAGCAAGTGCTGACCAGTTTGTGTGTATTAACTGCCTTACTGAAATTCACTGGTCACTGAGCAGTCCACTAGGAGTCCTGCTTCAGGAGCACTGCCCATCCACTCCCCAGGTGCAGCTCCTCTCAGCTGCATATGTGATAAAGGCAGTTTATGTGTTGGGGCCTTTGACTGCACAGCATAATCCTTAATGCTGTTGTTACTCTTGGACTAAATAAAAGGAGGAAGGTGCTGTAAGGGTAACTAATTATGTGAATGGCATGAATTCCAGTGTGGGGAGCTTGTATTCTCACTTCTTTGAGGAGGAGGGAGCTACATGTCAAACTTCTTTTCAATCCTGTCTCATCTTCTAATCTTTCTGCTCTGCTGAGCTCACCCCACTCAGTTTTCTCCTCCTGAGAGAAGTGGTAACAACACACATCTGACTGATGCAGAGCCCAGTTTCTGGAGCAGAGATTAACATTCAAATTCTGTATTTAATTCTTGGCATCTTGGTGATTTCAATAGCAGTATGTTTTGGAAGCTAAAGCCAGTCTGAATTGTTAAACCCGTGACAGCAAACCCATGAAACCAGCCATGAACGTGTTGGCACTTAACATTTGTGAGCAGCTTTACTTCTGGAGGGGAAGGAATGCAGTGAGCACCGTGTGTGAGGGCTGTGCACTGCTGAGCTGCCGCATCAGGTGACTGGCTAATGGTTTCCCTGCTGGGGGAAAGGTGTGAGGATACGGTGGGGAGAGAAGGAAAACGTGGATGTGAACTGCAGGGGGATGTGCTGCTCCAAACCAGCCCTGCTGTCCTTGCAGGAGTTCCGTCAGAAATCCCTTGACTGGGAGAAGCAGCGCCTGCGGTACCAGCAGCAGGTGGCATCGCTGGAGGCGCAGCGCAAGGCTCTGGCAGAGCACTCCGAGCTCGTGCAGGTACAGTTAACATGTGCTGGAAGTTTCTGCTCTGTTTGTGGGAGGGAGGGAGGGAGAGGCTAATGAAATCTCTCAGGCTCCCCATCCAGTTCAGATTGCCATTGAAGTGACTTTGAATGTTCCGGTGGAATAAGGTTTGCTTCTGTGTGGAGAAAAGATCTGGAGTCTGTCATCAGAGATTAGACAATCTCTGTGCAGCTCTCCCTGCCATTGCTCTGGTTAGCAGGGAAGACAGCAGGATGCAGATTTCCCTAGGAGACAGAAACCACAGCATATGACACTTTAAAATATGTTACATCATGTTGTCTAATTGAAAGCTGTGTACCTACCAGCAGCTAAATATGTACCTTGTGGGTCCAGCTCAGAGGGTACTGTTGGAAAACAGTCTTCTCTACTACAGAGACTTCCATAAAATACTGAAGCGACAGCAGTTTTCAGCCCCCCACCCCTTTTTTTAGGTCTCTCAATGGCAAGAAGTAGTAGGGCTGCTGTTCTGCAAAGCTGATGGCTCAGTGAATTAGTGGTGCTGCATCAGAGCAAGATGAATTGACCTAGAGCACAGCTGTGAAGTCACACAGACACAATCACAGCAGACACTGATAAGAAGCTCTTGCTGAGGACTTTGCACTTAATGGGCTCCTGAGTTGCTCTTGAGTGGAAGCTCCTGCGAGGAGGGAGACCGTGATGACAGGACTGAAGCTGGCTCTGACAGGGGCTTTGTGAGAGGCTGACACCAGGAGATCTACAAGTACAGAGAGAGTCCTTGAGCAGAAGGTCTCGCTGCTCTGCTGTCTGTGTGTCGTTGATAGCTCAATTGTTTGGGAGCAGATGTGTCCTTGGAGCGCAGGCTGGGACACTGGGGCACAGAGGAACTTGTCTTACTGCACAGCAGAAAACCGGGAGGCTGGGGAGGTTTTCCCAAAGCAGCATAGGTGCCTTAGGTGCACAAGTACTGTGACAGACTGCTTGAACCCTCAATTGCTTTGAAAAGCCCAGCATGGAAGTGCTAATTTTTTTTTTGTTTTGGATGTTTCTGTACATTTTATGTGCTTAGTTGTCTTTCTAGCATAAGGTCCAGCTGAGATCCGTGACCATGGAGTACCTCCCCTCTCTATCCTTTCATCTTGCTTCCCTTCATCTCTTCCTGAGCAGCTTAAGGAAGCCTGGAATTCTGCCCCAGTACAGACTACCTTCTGGAACACCGCCCCAGTACAGATTACCTAAAGCAGCCTTTAAAGTCAGCCTTTCCTAAAACTCTGGAATTCTCTGCTGGCCTGGATGTTGTGTGGCTGGAAATAAGAGACAGCCTAAATGTTTTCTTAACACAGAAATAAATATTCAGGCAGTCTGATACTCTGGCTTCTTAGGTGAAGAAAGGCTGTGCTTTAAACTCTTGGCCCCTTTGATTACATTTTCTGTCATGACTATACCATAGCCTTGCAAATGATCAGTTCTTACAGTTTGTGTAAATTGAGGCCGGTGGTGATTCTGAAGCTGGCAGGCATTGCTACTCTTTGAAACTGGGAGTATAGGACTGCTCAAATATTTTGTTTCAGCCTTTAAAAATTCAATGATTGTATACAAAAAGGGAATATATGAAGTGAATGTTCCTAGAAGTTTATGTGAGAGCTGACTACTTAAATTTCACTAGCAAGCTGTATGGAAAGAAATGCTATGAAATAAAGTATTGTGCCTATAAATTATAGAGCAGGTATTGTCTGCTACTCGTACATTCCTTGTAACTTTTCTGTCTGTCATTAAAACTGAAAAATTCAAAGTGAGCATTCCCCCAAGCTGCTGGAACCAGGTATTTACTGCAGAGAGCAAAGCAAATTACCTGTTACATCTGGTTTGTTTTGGGGCTGTTTGGTGATTGTGGTTTTGCAGTTGTGCACCCAGAGCTGCTTTCTGTCCTGGTGTGGAGCTAATGGTTGGGAAATCTCTGTCCTGTTTGGTTTACAGACTTTTTTACCTGCAGCCATTAGTCCTGGTCTAGCCTTGGGCTCATGAGCAAAAAATCGCAGGAGGCTTTGTTCTTAGACAAATCATACTTGGGCAGCTGGAGTGATTTGAGATTCTCATTTTCCAGATTCTCTTTGAACTGCTTTTGGAATCAAAGGGCCCCCTCTTTTTTCATTTTTTTTTTTACTTACTCTGTTTGCCTTTAGAAATTCTATCCATCATGTAACCTGGAACAGTACCCACCCTAATGCCCTGGAAGGTATTGTTGCTTACTCTGAGAATGTGGTTCATTACACCACAAAATCAGTAGCTGTGTTGAATTTAGCTTTGGTACAACTTTTGTGGTTTTTGCAGTTGAGCTTTAATGCAGGTGATTGCTGTTGGCAGACCCAGCTGGCCAATCGGAAGCAGGTCCTGGACTCGGTGGAGCTGGCAAGCCGCTCGGAAATCCAGCACTTAACCAGCAGGCTGGAGAGGGCCAAGGACACCATCTGTGCCAATGAGCTGGAGGTGGAGAGGCTCAGCATCAGGGTGGATGACCTGAGTGAGGACAATCGCATGATTCTGGAGGATCAGCAGAGAGTTCAAGAAGAATTAAGGCAGTCCAAGAAAATGGTAGAGGTCAGTGAAGGAACCCTGAAGAAACGGGGTGTGAAGCAGTGCCTGTGGGAAGTGGTGGGAAGGCTTTTCATCCTGGAGTTTTTGTCTCTTTCTAGAGCCTTTGTAAAGTTCCTGATTGGCATCAAAATTGACTTTGTAGCCATGTGCTGCTCTGCAGTATTTCCAAGGGTCCCAAAATACCTGATCAACCTCTCATCACAATGCAGCTAACTGGTTTGGTGCATCTCACACCAATCATTCCTTCTGCCTCCTGTGCAGGTGCTGCAGGATGAGAAGATGGAACTGAGAGCTACCTTGCAGTCTCAAGAAGATTTCATTAACAGCTCCAAGCTGCACCAGGAACAGTTACAGAAAGAGCTGGCCAGGATGACTGAAACTCTTCACACAAAAGAATGCCTCATCAGGTAGCATCTGTGCCTTGCTGGTACTTTGGCTCTTCAGTCCAGATCTATGTTCCAGGTTCTCTCACTGAGGACAGTAGCAGCATTTTCATGTGGCTGGATCTGTATTGATTGTATTTAACATAATGCACTGCAGTTTCTCACAAGCATTGTGCTGCCTTGCAGTCTTTTTCAATTTGCATTGCTTTTGAAATGAGCAGATAATCAGTAAAGAACGTAGAAGGAATCCACTTTCCTCAGCTGGGTTTCTGGGGGCAGTGCAGGGCTTTTGAGGGTGTTTCTCCCAGGCATTTTCAGCCAAGTGCTGGAGGCCTTTCAGGGTTTGATAATGTGCTTAACCTAGGTGAAAGTTCCACTGATTGGGGCTTGGTGAGATAACTACATCTGTCACAAAATCATCTTGGCTTTCCCCTTCTGCCCTGGCAATGTGCAGAGGCTGTTGGGTTCTGGTGGCTATGTCGGAAGGTTTGGCTGCTGGTCACCTACCAGCCTCTGGCAGGGAGGCTAACATCAAAATAAAGCATAGTCTTTTTCAATCAGCCTTAACTCAAGCAGGGGCTGTCACCCATCTGCTGTGTTTGCTTACTCACACTGCACTCAGCAGTCACCTGCTTTTAGGTGCTGTGTTTTTTCCAGAGAATTCCAAGAAGACAGTAGTTATGTTCCCTGCACCAGTGAACTCAGACATGAAGTTTCTGTGCTGAAATTAAAGTTGCTGTTTCTGTGTAGGGCCTTGGAGGAGCGCTTGCAAGGGAAGCTGTTGTCCTCTGCAGGGCTGGAGCTGGAGCAGGTGCTGCTGCAGCTGGATGTTGCCCAGAAGAAGGAACAGCACTTGCAGTCAGAGGTGACTCGTCTGGAGAACAGGTAGCCCCACTGCTTGCTCCCTCTGGAAATGCAATTAGTCTTGGAGAATAATACAACACCTAATTGCGTTCATCCAGTTAACCAGTGATTTTTGTAGGCTGGTTTTAAATATCAAAGGGCTAACAAAATCAAGTGCTATTCATTTTGCAGTATAACAGTGACTGCTTTGGGAATTGGTTGGCTGCCTTTTGCTGCACATGGTGGGTGTCCTCAGCTTGCTTAGGCTGAGCACCTTCACTCGTAGTAGGCAAAGGAGTCTTTGTTAGGCAGCTGGTAAGAACCAGATCCAGACCTTCCTGTGAAGTGAGGATTATAAATAAATCTGTCCAGAGGAATTGTGGACTCCCCATCTCTAGAGGTGTTCAAGACCAGGCTGGATGGGGGTTTGAGGCAACCTGGTCTAGTTGAAGGTGTCCCTGCCCATGGCAGGGGGTGGAATGAGTTGAGCTTTAGCATTTTGTGATGCTATGATTGCTCTCCAAGTTTGTGGTTTTCAGACTTGTGTTTACATAGAATTTTTTTTAATCTCAGTTTGTAAAGAAACAAGCAAGGAACACCTGTTATCTGTTAGATGAGCTTCCTGATCTCTTGTGAAATGATTTTGGAAAGCAAATCCAAAAGGTTGGTAAGGAGCTTGTAGGCTGAGTTCAGTTTCTGTTGTAATGGACATAAGGGACTACCTGGAAGATCAAAGTTTCTCTGACCATTTCCTCCTCCTTGGGTTATTCTAAACTATACTTTTGCATTTGGCTCCCAGCCTGGTGTCTTCAAATGCCAGGTGTGTGCAGCTGAGCGAGGAGCTGGGTGAGAATATCAAAGAGCTGCAGTCCCTGGAAGAGGACCAGACTGAGTCAAGGGCAGAGATTAAAAAGGTAACGTGGCTTTGTTCCCAGGGAGTGGGATGGCACTGGTGGAGTGAGCTGCTCCCTGTGTGCCACGTGCCTCAGCAGTGGGACCAGGGCAGGGCTGCTGTGCAGGCATGGATCTGCTGGAGGGAAGGAGCACACCTGGCAGAGGAAGGGTTGAGAGGACACCTGTGTGCTGGTGTCTGAACCTGGCTTTGTGAGCATCTCCTGGGCCTTCCCCAGTACTTCTGTGCACTGTGGAGATACTTGAAATACTGCTGGAGGGGCAAATATGTGAACAAATTAAGGTCTGGAATCCTGAGTTTAAGCCTAATACAGGCTCCCAACAGGATGAAGAGCAGAGAAGGAGTGAGTTTGCTGTAATATGTCTTGTCCTACTTGAGGCAGGACTTCAAATGTGTCCTGGTCCCTGTGTGAATAAGGGAGTGTGTTTCAGGTTTGATAGCTGGACATGAGGGCAGGGGCTGGGAGGAACGGAGCAGCTCAGCTGCCACGAGGCACTCACCCCAGAGCTCTGAGCACCCAAGGGGGGCAAGCCCTCCACTAGCTTGGGTCTTCATAATGGTCTGCATCAGCTCATGTGAGAGCTTCCACTGGAGCCTGGTAGAGTGGAAACCTCATTGAACCTGAGTGAAAAACCTCACTTGTGTGGAAATCTTTCATCCTTTATTCTGAACATACAGAGGTGCAGATCTTGCCAGAGATGTGTGCTTGGTTACACATCTAAACAGCCACACAGTAAATGAATCTCCCACAGGCTGCTGGGGAGGAGGGAGAGATTTATGAAGGCTGTTTCTGTTTTATATACTTGGGAGGCATTGAGGTGACATGGAGATAAATCACCATATGTACAGTATTTACATGGGTAGGCAGAGATCATCTGGTTCAATTTTCTAAAATGCTTGTAATTCTCAGAAAAATCCTGCGTGTTTGGGTGGTTAATATTTCTGACTAATGGAATGGAGTCCTGGGGAAGGAATTATGCTGCTGTTCTGTTGTGCCACTGAATAAACATACAGTGTGCCTACCAGTACATTGTATGTGGTGCAGGTCTGCAACCTCAAAAAGCATTGAATAAACTGAGATAAGTGTGGAAAAAGATGTCCAAAAGGATGGAGTGGTTTTTATACAAGGAACAGCTGAATGGAATAGGACTTACCAAACTGGAAAAGAGATAAATGAGATTGAATGGACTAAAAATAAAATCATGCCTGTCATGTGGAAAGTAAATAGGGAATGATTATTCTCTCATAATGCAGGGACTAGTGGTCATCACACAGAGTTATGAAAACAAAGAGATGTATTTTTACCCTGTGCATAGCTGACTGGTGGAGGTTTGCCATGAGAAGCTTTAGTTGCTGCAGGCTAACATTGATTCAACTCTTATATCGATTCAAAAGACTTAGGGCAAATTAATTCCTGGAAGAAAAATCCAGCTCGAGCTATTTAAAGTTACCATCTTTAAATGGTATCTTCAAATACCTCAGGAAGGCAGAGTGGCAAATTGCAGGGTTACATTTTCCAAGAGTTACTCTGCTTCCTAGTCATGGTGAACCTTTGACTCTCTGGTTTTGGCTCCAAAGGTTGAATGATGAGCTGAGGAGGCTGTTGTTTTGATAAATTATGGGTCTTCTCAAGTACTTCATGGCATAAAACGTCTTTCCAGTTGGCAGTGTCTGGTATGGGAAAGGCTTGGGATGAGGTGCTTTCAATCAGGGAGCACAAGCATGTGCAGAGGGCTTGTTACATAGAGCTTTTTTGTTTTCCAGGACTGAGATTTCCCATTACTATGTGCAATACTTTTGCTTTCTTTGCTGGAACGTGTTTTAAAAGCTCATGGGTGGTGTGTGCATGTCTTCCCCCAGCTGAAAGACCAGCTCTCCCAGGCTGAGCACATGCACAGCAGTGAGCTAGAAGGGATGAAAAGGGAGATCTCCAGGCTGACCCAGGAGCTGCACCAGCGGGACATCACCATTGCATCGGCAAGTGGCTCCACCTCAGACCTGGAGCAGCAGCTCAGAGCAGAGATTGAAAGAGCAGAGAGGAAAGCAGTGGAGCACAGGGTAAAAAAGGCACAAGACTCTTATGCTCTCTGGTTAAGGGATCTGAAAGCTTGGAACACCATCCTGGTTTTTGGCTACATTAGTAGTTTTCTTTTCTCTTTAGAGTCTGTACAAAAACTGAGACCTTCTGAAGGAATCTTCTAATGATGGTATTCACTGAATCTGTCTTGCTGCTTCTTTTCAAACCAGCAGCCTACAGTCCCACAGAGTTCTTTGGGATCACTCATGCTAAGTAGGCCAGGATGGATAACATCTTTGAAAGCTGTGCATGGTTGTTTTTGTAGCCTTTTCTGTAGGGTCCCAGTACAACTAGCAGCCCAAACCTTGCTTAGTACTTGAGTTTGAGGGTGAAAAATGCTTGGAGGGTGTTGTGAGGATGCATTGTGTTCTTTTTCTGAACTAGTTGTTTGCTTCTGTCTCCTCAGGTAATTCTGGTCCAGCTGGAAACCTTGAAGCTGGAAAACCGTCATCTCTCAGAGATTCTGGAAAAAACAGAGTGTGGTAAGCTGAAGGTATGCACTGAGGGCCAGGAGCTGGGAAGGGGCTGGCCTTGTGTCCTTACCTGGGAATAGTCAGAGGGGCTAGAGCTCAGTGAACTTAAAACCCAAGCAAAAGAGGTAATTTGAATGGAAATAAGGTGCAGAAATACCAAGCATTTGTTCAGTCAGAGAGTGGTGAGGAGAACTGCAGAAACAGCCATCATTTCCATAGGCTTTGGCCCACGTTTTTTAGTACATTTCATTGCACTTCCATTTGAAGCTGGTTTACCTCAAACCTTTGATTCTCAGCCTGTGATGTCCTTTTGACCTGTCCTGGAACTGTAACTGCTCTGGTCCTTGAAATACTTGGGGTGAGAGTGTGTTCTCCCCTGGTGAGGAGCCATTCAGCAGGGCTTTCCTTTGCTCTCTGTGAGCAGGATGCAGACTGGGAACATGGACTGGATGTGTTTGGGCTATGTTCTTATAAAGGGCCCTGTGGTGGGCTCCTGCAGCTGAACAAAACCTCCAAAACCTCTTGAGGCAGAGAGAAGAGGAGCCTGCACAGAGGTACAGCCTTGGCAGAAATAATGAGTTGGCTCATTTTGTGAAGGAAGAGGTGTCTGGTTTGCAAGTTCTGTCTCAACTTAAGCAGAATGGCTGCTTCCCAGGGGGCAAGGGCTGGATTCAGACAGCTGACAACCTCATGAGAGTATGTCAGAGCTTTTATGCTGTTAGATCTGTGGGAAGGAAATACTCAGCTCTTAGCATTAGTTTGGGGTGATTGTCAAATTTGCCAAGTTCCTGGGAAAGTGCTAAACAGAAGCTTGTGGCTGGTGAGGTGGATTAAAAACAGAGCTTTCTGGAGGGCTGGTTTGAAACTGAAATAATCTAAGGCCTATTACTTTTGTCTTGAAAAGTGCCCGATGGCTTTTGCCTATGTGAGTTCCCAAAAATGTGGTAGCAGTGTGCAAAGCAAAAAATCTGCCTTAAAAAAAAGCCCCACAGCCCCAGGGCACAGGAGCTGGATCTTTGCCTGGCAGTCCTAATGCACATTCAGAAAGACCTTAGATACAGAGGTGATGAGAAAGAATTAAGCATCTAAGTTTAATAGAATTGGCAGAAAGCAAATGGGAATGTCACAGGAGTAGAAGCAGTGGAAATTATATCCACCTGGAGTAGTAAAAAGAAGATGATGGGAAGAAGCAAGTTGTTGAGAGTTTGAGAAAGGCCAGAGGCAGGTACATCTCAACTATCCTAGGTCCATGTTTTCCTGTTTTGAAAGGAATCCAGTGGTGGGAGAGACTGACCTTCCCAGGCAGATCAGCGCATTGAGTCTGGATGCAAGCCCAATCAGGCATATATATAATTAAGTTTCTCCTAGGAAAACCTTGGAGGCTTTGCCGGTCAAAATGAGATTGGGGAATATGCCTTAAGGAATCTCTTGATGACCTTTGCTCTGGATGTGACTCTGGTTGCAAACCAGAGCTTCTGACTTCTGCCCTTTGTCTGTTAGGGGGACGATGGCACCCTGAGGGCACTCAGGGAGGACTACGCTGTTGAGCTGCAGAAATTAATATCTGAGAACCAGCAGCTGCGGAAGGACCTCGCAGAGACCAGGGCAAAACTGGGGGGCACTGCACAGGGGCAAGGCAAAGAGCCCAGGGATGTACAGCACAGGTGAGTGACCCCAGGGATGCTGCTTCCTCAGGGTGGAGGAGAGCAGAAGGTGTGGGGATATGTGGGGTTTAGTGGCATGTGTCTCTCTCCAGTGCATCGCACAAGGATTGTTTGGGAATCTGCCTTTATGCTGTGAGCAATACAGCATCTTTGAGTCCCAGCTGGTTTGTGTTCTGCAAAGCCAGCAGTGTTTGTCTTTTGTCTGCCTTTGCCTCTCTCTGGAGCAGCAGTCTGTGTTGTTTTTGTGGCAGGGTTAGATGTGGCGCAGGTGGCTGTGCTCCTTTCTGTTACTGTGCTAGGATGTACAGGCTGTGGTTTTTTGGTATCTACAGCAGTGGAAGAGAGAGAGAATTCCACAGGGACTGGATGTGTGTCTGGAAGTGCTATGGAAACAAGTTTGGATTGCCAGGGCTGTTAGTAACATGTATGGTAATCATTGCCTCTTTGTGAGTTTTTGCTGGAGTTCAGCTGCTAAGAGACAAACTCAGTTCTGTGCTCAAACCTGCCTTCCAGGACAGCCTGGGAAGCACAGCATGAGCAGGATAAACACACAGGGGGGACACATCTCCAGCCTGACAGGACTGCTCAGCATCATCACAGGGACTTCCAGAAGTGTGGAGCTGCTGAAACAGGAACTGTGACCCCCGAGACGGGTGACCCACCCTCGCAGAGCAGCAGCAAGAACTGCAAGGAGTCATGTGCCCAGCTGGGAGTGGAGTCTGTGCTCCATGTGATGGATGAAAACAAAGATTTTGCAGATGAAGCATCTAAGCAGCCTGCCTCAAATCATCACAGAGAATCTCTGTTTTTGGTAAGCACTTATACAGGAGCTGGTTGCTGCTCAACCACCAAAAATAGAGCTGAGTTCTCATGTGGCAAAAGGAGGTAGGATTTTGAATGCATGACCTAAGTGCATGTTGTGTGGGATCCTGTAAGTAAATCAGATGTTTAACAGGGAAGGAAAGCCACTGCTGGATGGTTGAGACTTGGCCAGGGGGATCCATGTGGTGGCTCTTCAGAACTCCTTGGTGAAGAGCTTTGTGTTTGTGGGCTTGCCAAGTTAATTCCAGGAGCTCATGGTTCTCTCCATGCTGGTGCTGTACCTCAGTGAGTACCAGGACCTGCTCGTGTCCCCTGAGAATTCTGCTTCAGGTTTTGGCTTGGGTCTGTAGTAGAGGCTCAGAGTGGATGTGGAGTGCTGAATATGTCAGTATTTCACAGTCTCTGGGTGACTGGTTGCCACACATCTGTAAAGCACAGGGTTAGTTTTACCCCTTTTCAAAGGGGCTGCAGCAGTCAGCACACTGAACTTAAAGCTGCTTATGCTTGCTGATGACAAAGCCTGAAATCTCTGCTTCACTGCACAAGGGGAGCCTGCTCTTTCTCCCAGTTGCTGATCATACTTTTTTCATAGGGAGCAGTGTTAGCACTTTCTCGTCCTACCTCAGCTGACTTGCTGAAGTGCTTGACCAAGATACAGAAAATTTGCACTGAATCACTTCTTCCTGTCATGTTTAGGGAGGGGAAAGTGCTGAGCACTGGTCCTTGCTCCAGACATGTTGCCCCAGCAGTGTTCAGAGTAGTTTCTCCTCTGTTTGTATGTTGGTAGCAGTGAAAACTATGAAACTATTAGCTATCTTTTTGTGGGAGTCCAGAGAAGAGGCTCTAAGGCTAGTGCACAGATAAGTGGAGGCTTGTCAGGTTTGTAGATCTTGATGAAGTTTACCAGGAATAGGTCTTGATTTTTCAAGGCTAAAGTAGCTTGTGCACATACCCAGGAAACAGTGTTGGGAACTTAGGAAACTGCAATACTGTAAATGGAAACTTGAGGTTGCAAGATTGGACCTAAAGTGTGAACAGTTCCACTTCAGGGTCTGAGAAGCTCTAGGGCTTGGTGTTTTAATAGAAGAGAATGGGCTGCTTTTTATTCTGAGAGGTAGAAATAAGGTTTTTAAAGAAATGCAGATATTTCTCCTGGTGTTGACTGGATCTGCCTGTTCATGGTGAGGCTCCAGTGTCTTTAAATCAATTCGTTTAGCACTAAGAGAGAACTCTCATCAGTAGGCAGTAGTGGGGTGGGAGAGATTTGCTTTTTGTCTGTTGCCTTTTCTGTTTCCCTTTGTTCCTGGCTGTTGATAAGACCTGAAATCCACGAGACTCTAGGATTTGGAAATAACCAGTTATTTTCTCTTGCCAAGATACTGAGACAACTTGTCTGTAATGGAAAGCAGCCCCTTAGTAACCTTAATATTTCACGTGCCAGCCCCTGTGCACGAGGCTTCTCTTCATCAGCTTGTACATTAAGCCTGGTTTACAGTGTTGTTTTTGTAAGTTAATAACTTGTGAGTAAGTGATGTGAGGAGCAGGAATAGTTCTTGACTGTAAAGGAAAGAATCTGGAGTAGTTTGTTGACCATTGCTGGACTGAAGTGCTGTTCTGTGAGCTGCAGGGGGAGTTTGGCCTGTGCTTGCCTGTGGGATTGTACCAGGAGCCCATTACTTTGGGGAAGAAGAGATATATGAAAGAAAGCAGAGATATTCCCAGTGTGGAATATCTGGTAAAATAATTATCAGTCTGGCAGTGCTTTCCCTTCCCTGGACCCAAACTCTGAGGTGCTCCCACTTGCTGGGATTTTTGTAGAGACAAGGAGCAGGATGTAGACTTTGAGTTGCACTAACACCCAGGGCAAACTCCTTGGTGTTCTGTAGTGACCTTCTCTAGCCCTGATTCTTTACTAGTGATTTTTTGGCATTGTTGGCTTGGTGCAGCAATCACTGCTGGCTGGAGGCTGTTGGGAGGGACCTGACTTGAGATACAAGCGTGAGACCTGGGTGTCAGTCTGCCCACTAAGATGGAAATGAGCCTTCTAGGAGCATGTTCAGTTGTGTGGTTTGCAGATTAGTGGTGTTTGTGGCCAAAACCTGGAATGAAGGAATGCTTGATAATCCCTTTGTTTCCCTTTAGTGCCCCTTGCCCACAGCTTCTGTCGGATCCATTGCTGCACGATACCTGGAAGATGAAGAAGTGAGATCCCAGCACATCCTGGAGTGCCTAAATGCTCACATTGAGGAACTGAAAAAAGAGAGTGCAAAGATAGTGAGACGACTTGAACACCAGGAATAATACTCCTTGTGGAGTTGGAATGCTGGTTTCCTTCTGTGGTTCCAAACTGTGGCTGGGAAAGTGCCTATATCCAGTTGGGACTGGAGCTGAGTGAGAAGCCATGTGTCCCACTTGGAGCTGAATCAGCAGGATGGGAGCTGAGGGAAAGGAACTCCTGTCTACGTGCTTCCTCTGATGAGGGGTGTTACACCACAAACATTTGAGTCAGCTTGCCATAGGTCAGAGACCTGCATCAGAGCTCTGTGCTCACTCACAAAGATTATGGTGTTTTTTTAAAGCAAACCATTTGCCAGTTTTTATGTAAAGTATTTTAAAGTATATGTTATATGTGTAAAAGCATTGAAATAAATCAAAATGGCAAACACCTCTTTTCTTGTTCATACAAATGCACAAAGGGACTCTTGGGGCTTATCCTTCCCTTCTCATCAGGAACTTGGATCAACACCTTTTCCATCCCAGCATAGCTATATTCTTTAAGGAGCAAGGAATAAAATTCATCTTTCCTTTAGATTATCCACATTTTTTCCAGTTAATTTGCCCTTAGTGGAATTTCTTAATATTTCCTGGTTCTTCCAGGGTTTGCAATTTGTGTAGTATCTGGTGTCTTTATCTTGCTGTACAAGGTGCTTGAAGTACTGCAGGATAGCTGAGGGATGAGTGGCTGAATTCTGGATGTGGTCATGACTCTTGGGAAAGAGAAATAGGAATAAGAAGTGACACTGGATGGGAGGAGAACCCACAAGCAGGTGAGGTTCATCCACATGTCATTGCAGCTGCTATGTGACCTGGTGCCAGCCTGGGTTGAATGTGGACAGTCCAGTGGAACTGCTGCATCAAAATACATCTGTGACCTGTTTTGGGAAAATACTCAGTCTTTCCTCGAGGGAAGTAAGTTGTTAATGAGTGAACAGGACTGATTTCCTATGGACTTGTTTTCTTTTGGTGTCTTTGCAGTTTTCCTCTGGCCTTTGTACAGGGAAACCTTGGGAGGATGACATTCTATATCTGTAAGTTTCCTGTTCCTTTCCATCAGCTTCACCTTGTGTTAGAGCAGCCTAATGCTGTCAAAGAACAGGAATTCAAATCACCACATGTACACAGAGCCCAGCCATTGTGTCAGACAGGTGAGTTCAGCCAGGGGGATGCCTGGCTGCAGGCTGGGGCTGCACTTGGCCATGCACCTCTGCATCCCAGAGTTCAGAAGCGTTCCAATCCAAAAGTCCTTGTATTTTGGCTTTCTTGTGGAGTTTTCTGTGCAAGGATAAAACCTTCAAATCCTTTCTGGATTCTCATTGTGCAGCCTTTGTAATGAGGTGCTGAACTGCCCCCAGCTGGGGCTGGACTGTGGTTGTGTTCTGCACAGAGTCAGCACTGGCCTTGGCTCCTCTGCAGAGCTGTCCATGGGTGTTTTTGGAACATCCTCCCTGTCTGTCCAGATCTCAAGTAAGGACTTGTTGGGCGTGGGGCATTTTGATAAAATCTGAACAGCAGAATACCCTGAAGTGTTTCCTCTTTGCAGATGAACCTATAGATGCACTGAGTGTGTGATATGTCAGAACCCTTAGGGATCCTCACAGCCTTCAGTGAGGCCACCAATTTCATTTTTTAAATGATACCTTGCAAATAGTATTGTATTTCCTGAAGATTTGTTACATTAATTACTGAGTGTTTCATCATGCTGTTGGTGTTTTTAGAAGTCAAGGAGACATTTTGCCTTGTTTCTGATGTGCTCTTCCATATCCCTTCAGAGATACTTGGCAGTTCATGTTGGCAGAAGGGAAGAGTGAGACTGAAGATGATCCACTTGTTTAATTAGCAGCTATAATTCCTACAGTTTTATCGATTTCTAATACCTGTAATAAACAGCTTTATTCAGGCAGTAGATGAGAAATTTGAACTAATGAAATCTAAAGTAGCATCTGCAGAAGGGGAACTGCTGAGTTATTTTCCTGTGTTGGTGTGTGTGTGCTCTGTCTTTCCTACCTTCTCTCACTGCAGATGCCCTGAGATAACTGAAAAGTCTGTTCCAGAGGTGGTCTCCTGGTGTTGGAACCCTGGCTGCACTGAAGAATGTGCATTTTTTATGAGGGGGAGGAGAAAGAGCTGTGTTTATCCTGGAGGGAGATGTCACAGCAAGTGCAGACTTCTGAGGTGCTTTTATCTGGGGCTGCAGGGTTTCTCAAGCATTATCTGCCTTTGCAGTGTCAAACCTCCCTTGGAATAATCACCTGGCCCTGGAAGCTTTATAATTAATGAAGCTGGAGAGGGGGGTTGTGGCTTTGAACTTGTGCCTTCGGTAGCACTAAAGAATTTCTTGCACACTTGCAGGGCTGAGCCAATGTTTGGTTCTTGTTTGAGACAAAAGTGTGAAAATGGGAAGCTGTGCAGGCTTCACGTGTCTTTAGTGTGCTACAGATGTTCTGCTGTGGGTGTGACAGTGCTTGGGGTCACTCTATTTTGAAGGGTTAAAGAAGCTGGGACTCTGTAGATGTGTGGAATTGCAGGTGCCTGGGTTTTACAGAGTTGGGTTGCAGGAACAGGGAATACTCCCCGGGGTTGGGCTTAGTAGGGGGCAATAGTACATAAACTGTCCTCTCCACTCTCTTGGGGTGTTTGTTCCCCCTGCCATCTTGAGGCAGAAATAGAGCATGTGGCCTCAGAGAGAGGGCTTTGTGGAAGTGAGTGTTTGAGACAAGGAGCAGGGACTGTGTTCACAGCAGTGTCACCTGCAGAGAGGCTTTACCAAAGTGTCTGTTGGTGTGCTTGTGCCTGTTTGTGTATGTGTAAGTAAACACCAAATGTGTGGTTCCATGAAGTGTCTGTACTTTAGTATCCTTGACCCTGTTTGGTGGGAGAAGTTGTTTTCTTTAGTCACTAAGCTCTTTGGGATGCTTCCTTATCCTGCCATTGTAAGAAGTGACGTATTTGACTGGATCAGCTTGACCTGTGAAATGAAAGCTACTGCAGTGTGTCCTCCTTGATCTGAAAAGTGGATCTGAGAAAAAAGAACCCTTCTGCCAGGCACCAAAATAAACCAGGGCTGTCTGTGCTGACAGACAATACTTGCTTTAGCCTTCAAGGTCCTTAGGCAAACAAAAGATCCCCGAGTCTGCCTTGCATCTGGCTGCTCAGTCTGTGTTGATGCCCAGGGAGCAGGTGCCTGCTGGGCTCCATGGCTTGTTAGTGTTCCTGCAGGGAGGAGCTGCTGCCATCAGTTTTTGAGGGCAAAGACACTGAGCTGTTTAGGGGAGGACTTAAAACCTACTTTTATGTTGCATATGGAGCCTCTTGTCACCAAATACAAACAGACCCCAAAGCTCTGCTGTGCTCCCAGCTTACCCTGGAGTAAGCCCTGTTAGCTTACATGTTGTGTTTATACTTGCAGCTCCTGTCTGCAGCAGCCTGCATCCTCACAGACAGTGCTGATCCTGGAATCTGGCTGCAGGTATTGAACCTGCTAAAATGGAACTCAGCCCTGGGTGCTGAGTGCGAAGGAATAATGTAGGAGTGAGCCTGCTGCAGGTGGGCAGCCCTGGGAGTAATTCCTGCCACCCAGCCACTGAGGAGGGAATGTAGGAATAGCCCACCTCTTTAGTGTGGAAAATACAGCAGCTTTGGGAAGAGAACTCATATTGTTTGGTCAATGAAACAGAGTGCAAAAACATAACAGGTTTATTTTCCATTCAAGCTCAAACATAATACCTCTTGGGTCATGCTAACGCTCACAGGCATCTGAATCGGTTATGAAAATGTTGCTCCATCTCAGGATGTGCAGCTGTGGTGAGATTCAGTAGAAGGCCCCCTTTGCCTTGTGCATGGAGGCGTTTTCCAAGAGTACAGCACCAAATGGTTTGTTACATGATAATAATGTCACTCAGCCTGCTGTCCCACGTAACCCCGTCAGTTTGTAGCTGCAGTATTGCATAGACAGGTTGGAGGAAGGAGTGATTTCTGAGAACTTTATCCTCATTTTTACTGCAGTTTTGGTTATGGGAACATCCATATGCTTCAGATATGATTACAGCAGAAAAAGTGTCTACAATACTCTAATATAAAAAGGTAAAAATGACTTTGTTTATTGCATTTAAGAGTCAGTGTAAAAAGTATTTTTCCAGTATTATTGAAATCTGTAAGACAGTGAAGTGCACAAGGAAACTTCATGTTGCATCTTCTTCCCAACTCTATTCTCTCCCTGGATGTATTTTGCAACTTTACTATAGTTATACAGAAACTTGGTTTAAATATCATGAAATTCCTCATGTCCAATGTTGCTGCTCAAAACCAGGGTGCACTTTCTTCATCCTGCCCCATAATCAGATGAATTCTTGGAGGAGCCCTCATAAGACTTTTATTATGGTCCATAACTTGGGAACCAGCAATTCCTGCTGGCATAGAATGCCCTGCAGACAGTCAGTTGTTTTCTTCTAAATATTTGTCTGGACAGTGTTACTGAAATGTAGGTGAGGGTTTTATCTCATGTCTTCCACTGCTGCTCCATTTTTTAACAGGATTTTCCGCTTCCTTGACCATCTTTGAGCCCGCAGGCTGGTAAAAGCCTGCAAGTGTTGTCCTGCATTTGTTAAAAGAACAGGTTTGGTTGAGAGAATGAGCAATCTCCTAAAGTCGTGCTGGTTTGGGGCACCTTGGGGAGGTTGGTTCATGCAGGTGAGTGAAAGAACAAGGAGTGGGTGTTACTGGGTCTCAACTTCGTATTTGAGCACGTGCGAGTAGAAGCTGTGGTTGGCATTCTCGTGCACCATCACAAACACCTCTCTGCACCCCGAGGTGTTGCAGGTTCCCTCCCAATAGCCCTTGTTCTGGGTGAGAGGGTGGGTGTTCTCAGCCTGGACCAGCACCTTGGCAATGCCGTGCATTTTGAGTTTGAACTGGACGTTGCGGTTGGCCGGCAGCAGGCCCGAGAGCGGCTCCAGGATCTCGTAGTCTTGCAGCCACTTGCTGTAGCTCTGGGGGAAGGGTGGCCACTTCACCTCCGTGTTCAGGCACCTGATGAGGTAGTTGAAGATGTAGTCGTAATTACCAGGGTCCGACTTCTTCTTGGAGTAGATTTTGAGAACGAAGTTCCCTGTGTGCGGGAGCTGGACCTTCAGCTCGATCTGGTTCCTGCGGTGGATCTGCAGCACGTGCCGCCTGCCCATGTCCTCCGTGAGGCTGCTGCCATCGGTGTGCAGCGAGGTCAGGACGCTGATGTCCTTGCCCAGGGTGAAGGTGAGGGAGCAGCGCCCGTCGTTGGTGTGCAGTTCGGGCTGGCGGTGTGAGGGCCGCAGGAAGCCGTGGCGCTCCGAGAACCAGCTGGGCCCGACGGGCTGGTGCAGCTCCTTGGGGAAGCGCACGGCCTTGTCCACCGACTCGCACTCCACCACGTACTCCACCACGCACTTGTAGACGTCATCCGAAGCCTCAGCCTTGGAGGGCTTGGCAAAGATCTCCAGCTTGTGCCTCCCTGTCTTCTGTGGGTAGATATCCAGCTCCATTCCGTGTTTTTTCAAAGTCATCAAACCGTGTTCATCTGTTCCCCTCAGCTTAAACATAAATAACGTGCCAGGACGGCAGTCCACAGATACAGAGGCTTTTCCGTTTACTGGGAAATACAAAAGAAAAGAGGATGCATAGGAGTGTTGGTAGTTTTTGCATGTACCCCCTGTTCTGGGAAGGCTAATCTGTCCCCATCAGTTGCTGTTTCTCTAGAAGTAAAACCAAGAGCTGCAACTGGCAGGCCATAGCTTGTCAGCTCTCTGCTTAGACCAGTGTCTCTCAGAAAGAATGAGAGTGGCCTTTGCTTGGGAGATGTGCATTTATCCTGTTCTGATACACCCTGACATGGAGCTGTGGTCTGATAGAATGTGAAAGCCTGTGTGAAATATAACTAAAAGTACCAGGTCAGGCCAGATTGGATGGGATTTGGGGCAACTTGGACTAGTAGAAGGTGTCCTTGCCCATGGTAGGGACTTGGAATGAGATGGGCTTTAAGGTCCCTTCCAGCTCAAACCATTACAGAATTCTGTAGTTCTGTGATCGTGATGGACTAAATTAGGGGTGATTGGACCTGATTGCCAGCCCAGTAGCTGCTCCCTTCAAAGAGCTTCAAAGTGCAGGAACTCTCCAGAATGTAGATATGAGATTAATCTACCTCCCTGTGAACCTGTTCCCAAACAGCTTGAAGTCTTCATTCTGTCCTAAAATGTTGATGTCCATAAGTTTTAACTCTGTTCTTAGCATTCACATATTAGCCATCCAGTTAAATTCCTGCAGCCCTTGGAAAATCCAGGGGAGGGCATCTTAAATGTGAGCCTTGTTCAGTTGTGGCACCTCAGTGGCTTTATGTTAAAAGAGCTGCTGGCCTAACTCAGGTTGCTCAGTATTGCCTGAAGAGGTGCACAGTGGTGTGTGTTGGATGTGGGATGCATGAGGGAAGATGCTCCATGGCTTCTCTGTTACCTGTTTGGATGATGGGAGTCTCTGGGTGTGTGGCCAGCAGCCCCAGCGTGTAGAAGTTGCTGTTGTGCAGCATGTTGTTCTCAAACTCCTTCAGCGTCAGGGTGGGCTTAAGAAGCTGCCAGTTACTGTTATCTGGGAAGTGATTGTTAATGAACAGGGCCGGGTGAGTCAGAAAGTAAAACTCATTGTACCTGGGAGAAGGAGAAATTAAGGAAAGTGAGTAATTAGGAGCAGTGAATTCTCCCCCTAACAGTGGTGGTGGTTTCAGCAGGAGGCCGTTGGAGTGGTTTGAGCTGCTGATAAACTGAGATCTGTGGGTTAGAAATTCCCCAGGCAGAAAAGAAACCTGAGCTTTGGTCTTCTGTTTCCAGGACAAATGCTGAGCTTTGGGATAAACCCTGGGTATTTGCACTATTCCCTTGCACCCACAGGCTCCTGGAGAAAGAGGGAGGCACTGGGTGTTGACTGCAATCAATTCACAAACGCTGTGACTCGAGTGCCACAGACTATTGCCTAATCTGAAGGTGTGACAAGCAAACCCAGTTGGCTTTTAGCAGTGTGTGACTTGCTGCACAGGGCTACTACCTCTCTACAGGTTATGCTCCATGCCTTGTGCAGGCAGCCTGGGTACTTTGCTCATGGCTTTAGGGCTTCCTGTGCCACCAAATGTCTCTGTTTGGTTAGCCAATCCTATCAGCTTCCTTCTGCCTTTGTGGAGGGTTTATGTACTAAGATAGAGGAGTTTCTTTACCTTTGGGTGAACTTGGTGAAGGAATCATCCACAGAACCGCTCCCCCAGGTGCTGTCCAGTAAATGCCACCTTCCCTCAAGGTAGACCGCGTTCCAGGCATGGTCAGAGTCCCCTGTGAAGGTCTGCCCTGTCTTGTACCCATGTCCCTTGGCATGTCCTGAGAGCTTCTTGCACTGAATCCCTGCAAGACTGAAAGGAAACCATAAGCTGCAGCAGGAGAGTTCTGTTTTAAACCTGTCAGGTGTTTCTGGGGAAGGAGAAAAGGTGATGATGCCTGAGGTGTTGGATGGGGCTGTTTGTTTTTGTAGTCTTTGCACAGAGACTCAGAGAGCATCCTGCTGGAGGAAGGGCCTTTTTTTCTCACAATTTTGCATATTCCCTGTCTTTTTGCCTGATGCACCATCAATTCAGTACTGCTAGAGGATGACAAGATAAAGTGTGCTTAATTGCTCTCTGTCTTGTTACTCAGTGGAATCCCTTTGCTGCTGTCCACAATTAGCCCATGTAATTACAAATTAAAAGCACAGGCTGTTCTCTCCCCGTGACGGTGGGCCTGGTGTTTGACACCAGCTAAGGTATCTCAGACCTCATGGGATTGTGGATGCTGAAAGAATGAGCTTGTGCTTGCTTAGGGTAGAAATGATTAAATAGTCTCTCTCTAAAAACATGATGAATACCTGCGTGGATGTGTAAATAAGATTTAAATAAGCACTGTGTTAATAAGCTCTCTGCCGATGGATTCTAACATTGGCATCTTATTTCACCATTAATCTAAAATTGCTTCACTTGGAGCGTTGTCTTTTGTGTAGGACAGCATTGACATTTTTCTTCTTCATTGAGAAGTGTGTTAAATGGAACAACTGCCTAAAGTAATAAAGAGTGCAGGCTTCCAGAGCGAGATTGTCTGCATAATGTGGGTTTAGCTCAGGAGAAAAGTGATATTTATGGGAAGATAATTAGCATGGTTGTTAAGAAGTCGAGGCCTGATAACAGATACTGGCTGGCAATTGGCAGTGCAGTGGAGCTTGTAGAGAGGGCTGCTTTTTCCAGGGAGGGGATGCTGGTTTCCAGAGGAAGTGGACACTTCAGCAAAGGAGAGGATGGAGCAGTGATAGCAGGCGCTGCCTGTTCCACGAGTATCCAGAACAAACAGGCCAGGCTGGAAGAAATGCCATGGAGAAACCTGGTGCTGCAGGTGGTCTGGAAAGCCCTTGCCAGCCTGCAGGCCCCTGTGAGTCAAATTCTAACATGGAGCTGGGCAGTTAATCTGGAACAACTCCATTGACAAGACTGGTGAGAGCTTGGATTTGCATGATGTAACTGAGACTAGGAGCTGGCCTGGGAGCTTTAGTCCTGGGAAGATTTAATCCTAGGAGTTTCAAGGAGCTAAGTACCAAATTCCCACTAATTTCATGGGGATTGGTGTCTAATCCTTCCAGGCTCCTCTAGACATTCTTGTTAGCTGGGATGTTCAGAGGGAACGTTATAAGGGACAAGTTCTGCTCTCACGGTGCTCTCAGTTACAGTGAATGTTGGCAAAGCAGCAAAAAGAGTTTGTGCCTGGATGTGTTCAAAGTTCTCAAAAGAAAGACCAGAGCATTTAAACTGGTCTCTCTAGTAACAGACAGACAAAAATCCAAGCTAAAACATCCTGTAAAGGAGCAATTCTGTATTGGTGAAAAGGGTGCTCATGTCTCTTGTGTCAGTGACTTCATACAGATAAATTAAGCAGGCAGAGAGAAGATTAGGAAGATCTCCAGAACTGGTTGAAGTGGCAGTGTGAGGTTGAAAATGACCTAGATACAAAATGGACTGGAAGAACTGAATTAAGAACAGCAGGCAACATTTGCTTGGTGCAGCAAAGAGATTAAACACAAAGTTGCTTTTCTGCCTCAAAACCCGTAGGAAATAGTCTGGCTCTTACTACAGGTGCCACTGGAATTCAATGGCATCTTCTTCCCTTTGATTTTAGATTGACTTTGATCACTTCATCTAAAAAAGGAGCAAATCTGGCTTCTCCAGGAGGAGACAGAATGGTTTATGCTTGTGGTAGGTAGGTGTACGCCTCTGTGCCTGAAAAGAAGGAAAGCTACTGCCTGCAGGAAATGGGAGAAGCAGGAGGATGTGAAATCTGGAATATTCACAGACTGGTTGGGAAGAAGGAGCAGCTAGCTAACTGCTCAGATCCCCTTTAGGCAGTGAGGCCAGCTTTGCTCCCAAAGCTGCTGAAATCTCTCCTGGGAAAATAACTGTTATGCCTTCATCACTAACCCTGGCAAGTGTCTCCCTAATTCCAGGCTGCGATGTCTGCCCTAAATTGGATTCATGAATTTGCACTGCCTCGCTCAGCCATGCTACCTCCTTGAGTCTGCTTGTCAGCTGAGAAGCCAGTTCTTGATAAGTGCTGCTGAAATATTGGTCAGGAACCTGTGTTTGCATTCATTGCTATCACTCCTGATGTTTGGACAGTGATGCCTTATGGCCAGCTTCCCACTATCCGAGCCCACCTTTCCTCTGTGACAGGAATCTCAGCTAATGGGAGGAGGTCTGGCTGCCAAAGCTGTGGTTGGAGGTGACAGTGTTGTGTCTGCAGCAGGAATTGTTCCCTCTGGCACTGGGACAAGTAGGACTCAATCAATGTCAGCCTTCAGCAGGACTTTTGGGGGGACTCCTGGTGACTGGCAAATTGGTTTATTAGTTCAAGTTCTCTCACAGGAGCTAGGGAAAACAGGCATGTTGAAACACCTTTTCCTCCCAAAAGCCAGCTCTGAAAAGCCTTTCTGTAGGACAAGTGCTCTTTGCCTCCTGCCTTTCTGCTGTGACTCAGTGTAAGAGCAGCACAGAGCACGGAGAGAAGGGATGAGATCTCTGTGCAAGAAAGGGGTGTTGTCTTTACAGTTTTTCAGGACAGGAGCTAAACATTTTGCTAATATTTGACAATATAATAGTCTTGATGACTGGGAGGTTTCCTGAATCACATAGTGACTAATCAGCCTGGAACTGAAGAATTGCGAGTAAATCAACAGCCTTTAAATAGTCTGAGATATCCTTGGAAAGATTAATGCTTTTAATGAACTAAGCATATGCCTTTTAATGAACAGATGCAAATTCCCCCTTCTAACTGCTAATAACTGTTCCATAGGATGCACCTATAAATGCATGCTTCACCATCCTATTTCTTTACTCTTTAGAAAACAAGATACATGTCATAGAATGGTTTGGGTCAGAATGGACCAAATGTTATATTGTGGGATATGTTGTTGGCTGGAATCATTTACCACTTCAGCATCTGGCACAGCATGCTGGGCTTTTTTTTGATCTCTCCTTTTCCCTGTAGGTTTTGTCTGTTCCATGGTGAAAACCTTCTCAAATCCTTTTGGTGGAAAGCCAATTGTTACTTACACGTGCTATTAATAACTAGTCTGGGATTTTTCCAAGGGAATGGAAGCCCCTTCCTGGGAGATCCATCTTGCAACCCCACCCTTTTAGGATTACTTCAGTAAATTCCTTCCAATCTTCTATCCCTGAGTTGTCAGGTCCAGTTTTCTCCTTTTGGGCAACCCTTCTGCCTAAGGCTGATCCCCAAACCTCCAAACACCTTCATTGCTTTCCTGGCTGTGGATTTTGGGGGTTCTCCTTTCCTTAGGGATCAGGACTGGGGCTGCATCCCTGTGCTCCCTCCCATGGAAGGAGAGGCTGCTTCTTAGAAATGGCTTTGTGACTGTAAAGCCCTGCTCTGTGGGGAAGTTCAGGTGACTCATCCCCAGTGAAGTCCAATGAGATTTTGTTGGCAGAAGAAAGGATTTTAGTCATTAAATGCCAATGGTAGGCACAATGGGAGTTGCAGTGTTGGCCTCAACAGTGCTGCACCTTGAGATTGCGCACAGAACAGAGTGATAAGTGCAAGGCTGTGTCCCTGGAGGGGTCAGGGCATCTCCAGAGGGTTTAGGGAAAGTTCCTCCTGGGACTCTGCCTATCTCTTGCAAGGGAGCATGTTGGAGACAGCACTCCTTGTTCAAGTCTTGCCATGCTTTTAACCTTCACATCCAGATACCCCAAGGAAAATTCTACTTCTTCTAATCAAATTATCTCTGTGTTTTCATCTGCCATTATGTTAATGCAATGCGAAGCTCAGCAGATGGCACCAAGTAAATTATGCTGGGGAGGGGGGTGGAGGGAGTGGAGGAGAGAGCAAAATTGACCTTTCTAGGACTTGCTGTTTTTCCACAGCATGGTTGGAAAGCTAAAGTTCCGTGCCCTGCTTAAAGTCACATCAGTCAATGCAAAGGCAGACAGGATAGGCACAAGGAATGTTAACTCTCGCTGGCATTGAATGCTTCTGAATTTAATTTACCTGCACATATGTTCAAAGAGCTCGGCATAGCCCTCACAAATGCTCTTGCCCATCTGAAGCACATCTCTGGGCTTGCTTGACAGCTGGCTTTTGTTGTGGTAGCCCACGACGTCGTATTCTGGGGGAAGGAACACAGACAAAAGTTCATCCAGAGGCCTGAGGCAAGGGGACCGATGGGCAGCAGGAGCAACACTTTTCATCTCCGTGAGCAGAGGGGAACGAGCTGTGGCTGTGCTGGGGAGAGTGGCCTGGACACTGCTAGGGCAGAGGGACAGCTGTGTCCCTCATCACCCTTTGCTCTAAGCTTGGGCTGGGGTTCAGCAGTTGAATCCAAGTGGGAGGAAAACTGATCTTTGGACAAAATGGGTGTCCTCAGGAATTGCCTTCAAGTGGAGGACCTACAGTCTGAGGATTTCCCGGTATAAACCAGAGCGTGCTGCATTTCAAAGAGTCGGATTGGTGTTACCTCAAAAGAAACCACTGAGACTTTTGCACTCTTTACAAGCAATTCATATTAAAAGTACTTGAAAAGCAGTTTGTTGGGAAACACTTGAAGTAGTTTGTTGCAAGTGAGTCAGAGAATTGTAGAACGGTTTGGGTTGGAAGGGGCATTAAAGCTAATCTCATTCCAATCCCCTGCCAGGGGTGGGAACACCTTCCATTAGACCAGGTTGCTCCAAGTCCTGTCCAGTCTGGTCGTATCAATACCTGGAAGGTCAGAAAATCTTGATTTGTTGGAATGAGTACACAACAGCAGCACAGCAGGACTCCTTCAGACGGAGCTTGTGGAACTGGTCTGGGAAGGTTGATTGAATACTACCAACCTTGGCCCTGTCCACAACCTCTTTCTTAAAATACAGACGTATTTTTCTGACAAAGCCCTCAGGAATGCTGCATCAGCTGGTTTGCCCTCCACTTGGTGCTGGGGCAGAGGAAGAGAAGAGGCAGCAGGCTCTGTGAGCTTTGATGAAATGCTGCCACTGCTCGTCCTTTATCCCAGGGGCTTGGCTGATGCCTCCTCAGCATTGGCTGCAGGCACTGGGAAAGGCTGGCTGCTCCACCCTGGCTGTTCCTGATCACCAGCAAGGCTACAGAGCTACAGGGCACTTTGAGGGCTGCTGGCTCCATGGGGCTTTCTATTTTTGCCACAAATGGCAGCTAAAATAATTATATCCTTTGGTGCTGATACTGCATGGGCATAGCCGCCCATCACAGGCAGGAATTGAACAGGGTGGGAAGAGATACCTGGAGAGCATTGTTCTCACTTAAAATCCATCCAAGGAAGGAGTTTATGTCAGCAGTGCAATTCCAGGATAGATACATTGCATTTTTGCCAGCAGATTTAAATTCCCAACTCTGTTTCTCTTCCGTGTTTGTAAGTAGGGGTCAGTCTCACGGGAAGGAATGATAACCAGGACCAAGGTGGTGTAAAGGATTTTGTGAGGAGATCCTAGCATAGCTGTCAGGGCCAGAGACATCCTCTGAATGTTGAGGAGTATGGACTGACTCCAACCAGGCCTGGCCCAGGTAGTGTGGGCAGAAATGGGTTAACAGTGGAAAGATGGAATAACCAGTGCTGGGTGAGTCAAAGCCTGGGCTTCAGGACATGCAGTGACATCAGCACTCTACATATTTCAGGGCAAGACTAAAGCAGTTTGGGACTGACCTAACCATGCTAACCCTGTAGTTGCTGATCTCAGTGCGTGTCAGATGAGGCCACTGCTGCCCAAACTGCTCTTTTCCTCTCTAACACTTGGCCTGCACTGCAGCAGTGCCCCATCAGGATGTGTAGGAGGTGAAGGAAAGGACAGCTCTGCCTCTCTGGCCCCAAGACTTAATGGGAAAGAAACATATTTGCTTCTGTCATGCAAAATGCCATCATGTTGCATATCCAGTTGCCCCCCATCAAGGCACTGGGGTGGCAAGAAGCCCCCTTTGATGTGCCAGATGGGAGAGGCTACAAGTGTTGCCTCCTCCTCCTGTTCCCATCTCCTAGTTATTGTCTAACTCCGGCCTTGGGACTGAGTAGGAGAGGGTAGGGGAACCTGAGTGGTTGCAGCTCTCTGGAGGGTTGAAAGGATGCAGGTACAGGCAGGAACAGCAATTACATAGGTGCCAGTGTGGGACATGGACCTGGGCAAGGCAGCTGGATGGTTGCTGGTGGTACCTGTGTGACACTGGGACCCTTCCACAGCAAAGGTGCTGGACAGGCTGTATCAGGCTGTGGGGAATTGGCACTGGGATGGAGATCAAACTTAGAATGGTTTGAGTGGGAAGGGACCTTAAAGATCATCTCATTCCAACCTGCCTGCCATGGGCAGGGACACCTTCCACTAGACCAGGTTGCTTCTGAAATCTGGATCATCACCTGCTTGCTGTTCATCCCCTCAAAACTGGGCTCTGGTGGTGTTGGCTGGCTCTGAAGGTGACAAGCAGGCCCCTGGTGCTGGGCAGCTTTTGCTCTGGTTCTTGGATGGTAGGGATTTGTCTGGTCACACTTCAGATGGACTTACAGGTTAATCATGTACACACAAACCTTGTGGGGCCTGGCAGTGCAAGGAGAGGGACTGGCAAACAAAGGTGGTGAGAGACCCTCTGAATGCATTTCTGGACAAAAGCCTCCAGAAAGCCTTCATGCCACTCCCCACATGGAAATAACCCACACACAGTGAGTAAAGTGCTGTGGCAGTGGGACAGGGGTGACAGTGACAGCCTTATCCTCAGTTGGGCACCTCAGCCTACCTATGTGATGGCATATCCACATCCATATGGCTCGGACCTTCTCCAGGTCAGTGCGGGCTTGTTTCAGCAGGGCTTTGACCAGTTCCTCCACGCTGTTCTTGACATTCACCTGTGTGTGGGGAGGAAGCATTGCAAGGTCATGGTGAAGAAATCCCTCTGGTAGATCTCCTGTCCTCCCCATCTTTTGCTCTTCTGGAGCCCATGAGACCCCACCTGCCAGAGACTGCCTCCAGCTTCCTTAAAAATAGAGCTACAGTGCTGTAGGCCCATGTGGTTTTGGTTATGGTTCCCAGAGTGGGATTTCTTGGCTAATGTTTAAAGAAAAAGGTTTTTCACTTGTTTGGGAGATTCTAATGCCACTGCCCCATAGCTCAGCCTAAGCTGGCATTGGTGCTGGGAGCCAGGTTCAGGGAACATCGCCGCAGGGGAGCTGGGAGGGGGACAGAGGCAAAAGCAAGACTTACTTTTAATGCGTAGGCATCCAGCTTCTTTAATTGCTGCAGATCTACTGGCATGGATTTCAAAGAGGATTTGTCCCATGGATATGCTGGGAAGAAATGAGTTGTCATTGTTTTGGGAAGGGAGGGAGTGTTTTTTCTGGCAGTATGGTGGCACAAGGGGACAGAGCTCCTGCCTGGCCCATGGAGACATCCATCAGCGGGTGCTTAGGGAGCAGAGGACAGGAGGGCACCCACAGGAGGTCCCTGCCAGCTGCATGGAAAGCAAGAGCCATCCTGTCTAGACTGCTAGGATTTGTGCACTGCTGGAGTGTGAGCTGCCCCTGCAACTTTGGCTCAGCCTAACAGCATGGAAAATCCTGGGATATTGTATGGAGGGGCAGGAGAACAATGCAGAAGCATCAGGGCAAATCTGTACTGTGCAAGCCTTAGAAAACATATGACTTCTTAAAAAAAACCCCAGCAATAAAAAGCTGAGTTTCTCTAGGAGTTTTGCATGGTAAAGGGCCACAATTCTGCAGGAATTCAGGCACATGAGGGATGTAACACTGGGAGCAGTTGTACTGAATCTGCTGTGCCTACCCTCTGCATCTTTGCAGATTCTGAGCTCCTGGTTCTACTTGGTGTGAACGAAGGGTTAATAACTTGCCCTGATTAACCAGATAACTAATTTTTTTAACAGTCTTGGAATGAGCTGACACTGCAGTCTCCCATCAGTGAGCCATGGGATGGACATATCCCTGTGCTGGGCAGGCACCTGTCTGCTAAAATCAGCATGTAGGCACACGGCACCTATTTCTTAATAGGCTGGTTTGTTTATCTGTATTTTCCCTGGAAAGAGATGTTATGCTGACCTAAAGAGAGAGAAAGCAGGTTTACACATATAAAGGTTCCCACTCTCTGCAGCTCTGAAAGTACTTCTTGCCTTTTTGGTAAGGAGGTGGTCTTTTTTGAAAAACGTGGCTATCAGGTTTTGTCTTTGCCAGGTTACACCTGCAGAGGCTCTGTACAGGACTGGGATCCCCAGTACCTCGGACAGTCCTGTGCCTGTTTGCCTTCCCTGGGCACGGAGCCTTGGGCAGGGCTTGGGCACGTGTGACATTCCCAAAGCCACTCCCCTCTGCCACCCCAGTGAGCAGGGGGTTTGGGAAAGCTGAACACTTCTCCTGCTAATGGATAGTTACCGTGGAGGTCCTTTGCTCCTGGTGGCCGTGGGGCCTCAATCTTCCGGAAACCTGCAGAGCAGAGGAGAGAGGGAGGGAAGAGGTTGTTGTCCACAGAAATAAATTATTGTGGGGAGCGGGATTGGGTGGAACAAACTGGAACTAGGCTCTTCTTTGCCCATTCTCTTCCATTTGGACATGGATGTCAGCACCCTGTGGAGTGTGCTCTGCATCCCCTGCCATCCTGCAGAGCCCACATTCCCCAGCAGACAGGCATCTCCTGTTCTAGCCTGAGTATTGGGGACATCAGACTCCAGCCCACCATGGCCAAACCTATCCAGGTGTGGAAGAAGGGAGGGCTGAGCTCCAGAGCTCATAGATAACCCCAGTTAGATAACCCCAGTGGGAGCTCTGTGGCAGCTGGGGGTTTGTTGAGGGACACTGGAGTGTCACCACTCACCTTATCCCAGGGCCAGAGGAGGAGGAGACACCCACACCCCAAGAGCAGAAGGATTTTGCTCCTCAAGCCCTACTCCTGGGCAGGGTGCAGCAGCATGTGCCCTTTAGCAGCCTCCCCATGGGAGGAGTGAGCCTGTCTCCTCCTGGGAGCTGCCTTCCAGGGGAGGGAGAGCTTGGAGACACACCCTGACAGAGCAGAGCCTCACCTTTGTTATCATGTCCTCTCAGCCTCTGGGAACCTGCAAAAAGCCAGGCAGGGTTAGTGGGATCCCCTCAGCCCTGCCCAGGCTCCCTGGCTGCAGGAAGGGAGGATGGGCTGGGGTTTAAAGCTGAGGGCTGTACCTTTTCCCAAGGAGAGTCTCTTGATGAGCTGGGGGCTGGTATCCTCATGGTGAATCTCCACTGTCACTTGGGTTCCTGCAAGAAACAATGATAAACTCCCTAAAATGGGAAAACTAACCAGGATATGGAGGAGAGGGCAGGAGTGCCTGCCGAGGCAGCTCTTAACTTTAGATAAAGCAGCAGCTCTGGTGATAGCCAAGGTTTATCCCCATATAAAAGAGCTCTTGATGGAGCTACAGCAACAGAGAATCAATGTCTTTCATTGATTTTTCTTGGAATTAAACAGAAAGGCTTGAAGTGATGAAAATTGTTGGACTTGTGATACTAAAATGTCTGGCAAAGGCCATTGCCTGTAAGAGACAATGGAGCCACCTGTGGTCCACGGATGCCCTGATGCTCCAGAAAAACTTCCCCTGCAAACCTGGGCTCTGGTCTTTAAAGTTTCAGAGAGGGAAGTACCAGAAAAAGAGTGAGGGAATCTCATATAAAAACTACCTGAACTTTTTGACAGAGACTGCATTTTTTAGCAGGTATTTCAGAAGGGTTTGCAGCTCTCGAGGTTCTCTGGAGGAGCTCCATGAGCTCCCGGGCTTCTGTTTTGGATCAGGGAGAAGTTAATCAGGAGACTGAAGGTCAAGATGTTAATGCACCCCAGGGCTGCCATCCAGTCACACCTCCAACACATTTATCAGGACCCTCATGACATTTGGGGTTTTCCTTGAAAGTCAGCTCTTGGAACTGGCTAATTAGGTAGGAACCTGCATTTTCATCAAAGAATAAGTTTTTCTGAAGCCATAGAAGAGTTTCTCCTGTGATTATGCAGATTCAATGTCCTTTAAGCCCCAAAACCAGAAAGCAAGAAAAACTGTATAAGCTGTAAAAACCTACATCTTAGAGCTTGACTCCAGTTCCAGGATGGTTGCAGATATCAGAGTGTCAGAACAGAGATGGCTGGTGTATTTTGTCCATTAATTCAAAGGTAAAATGAAGTTTTTTCTCAAAGAGAAGACTTCATGCAAATGGTTTGATTTCCTTAAAGTTTTTGTATTTTATGGAGTCCCTTTTTATTGCTCAAGATTGTTTTACTTTGCTTTTTGTGGGTTTTCTCCCCAACTTTCACTTTCTAAGTTTCCCCCCATAAATTAAAATTCTTTGTTTTCAAGAAACAAACTTACTGGTGATGAATGCCTTCTGCTGATGAGTTTAAAAGGCATTTAACAAATGAAAAATACAATTCCACTGGAATTTTTCAATGTGCTGTATCATTGCTTTAAAAACTGGTGTTATGAAATGGTTGCTGATGCTTTTATGATTTTTCATTTAATTATTCCTGATTGAGATATCCTTCATAAAGAATCATAGAATGGTTTGGGTTAGAAGAGACCTTAAAGATCCTCTTGCTCTAACTCCCTGCCACTAGACCACAAGCTCAGAGAATCACTTGCTGTTCTCCTTGTGTTTTGTGGCCAGGCAAGTCCTTGGCCAACCAGTGCTTTGAGGGGCAGCTGTCCCAAGGTGGGATGTTTTCTCTCTTTTGGGACATTCTGAGATAATTTTATTGGAGAAAAAGCTTGTTGGGAGCTCAGTGAAGCCCTGCTGTGTCTCTTGGGTCGCCACTTACCTTTGTCAGGGCCCGAGGTGATGGGTGGTGTCTGCTCACAGGGCTCAGTGGGGCCGCGCTGGCCTGGGGGCACAAAGGGAGACATCTCAGTGCCTTGGAGAGAGCAGAACAGCTGGCAAGGATGGGGTTAAATCAGCCCTGCTCAGCAGTGAGGTGAGGAACACGCAGGAATCTGAACACTGTCTTTCAGATTCAAAGCTCAATTTCTCCTGCTCTGGGGTGCCTGACCCCGCTCCAGAGGGATGCTCCAGCCCAGCCTGCTGCTGTTCAGGGCAGGGGTGCTTGGAGCACGGGATGTTTGCAGAGGTGGGTGGGAGAGAAGAGCACTGCTGGGGGCTTGGAGGTGAAGTGGGAACTGTGGTGTGGTTGTCAGCAACTCATCCTCATCTCTCCCTTCCGGGGACCCCTGGCTGTTTGGAGTCCTCGGGGCAGAGGGGGGTGTGGGCAGCCCTTGACGTGCCCAGGGTTCACACAGGTGGAACAGGCATAAGTCTGTGCCCCAGAGAGGGAGCAAATGCCAGGGCACACCAAGCCCTCGCTCTGGGTTCTGGTGGGTGTTGGCCAGGGTGAGCTCTCGCTCTTTTTCAAAGTGTCCTGGGATCCCACCAGCCACCAGGGATCTCTGGATCAGCTGGATCTCACAGCTTGTCCGAGTCCATTCGTGCCCTATGGCCATGGCAGTCCTCAGGGAATGGGATCTTGAGGAGTGGGGCCACAGCCCCTTTGACTCAGTGGGGCTGGGATTATATAAGTTTGAAAATATTGTGGCAGCACAAGAGGTGGTCAGAGACACTAACACGGCTGGTGAAAGGGCAATTCATTAACCCTTGTGGTGCCAGAGGAGCCAAAGCTCTGCCTGCTCCTCTGGTGTCTGAATGCCCCCCTCCCTCCCAGGGGTTTAAATTGTGCTTAAGGCAGAGCTGCAAGGGGAGGATTCCCACGTGTGTGCTGAATACCCCTGCCACTAATTCAGGGTGGGAAGTGATCAATACCAGCCTCTTACTCATAGAGTAGGCTGACTCTGCAGCTCTAGTTGCAGAACCTCTTGAGCATGACAGAGGGAGAGAATGCAAGATATTTATCTGCTTCCTGAAGTGGAGGCTTTTGTGATCTGCTTTGTAAAAAGCCCCAAAGTAGTGCCTTGCCATGAAATATTGTCTGCTCCCAGACTGTGTGCAGCCTCCAGCCACCACTGATTGCAGAGGGACTTGGATCAGGCTCCTGTCAGGCATCCTGCTGGGAGCAGCTGTGGCTTTTGCACGCTGCCATTACTTGACCTGTGAAAGCAAAGTTCCTCCTTGGTGAAACTAAAATCCACTGTCTGGTACCATGAGAATTACCAGCGTCTTGCTCTACCTTTGCCCCTGCCTTTCTCTGCTAAGCCATGGTAGGCTTAGACTGTAAATGGGATTGTCTGAGTCCCTTCCCTGGGAGCTGCTCCATAGTTCTGGGGTCACCTCCTCAGATGTTTCTCCTCAACTATTTTAGGGCAGAAGGCTGGGAATTTACAGAGGAACATTGAGAACTAGAATCCAGAGCGTTCCTGGTCAGCAGTCCCACCTGCCTTGTGCTCAGTCTCTGAGGGGGAGAGATGAAGAAAGGACTGGGGGAGAGATGGTTGAAAAGGTTCTTTGCATCCCCCGGACTCTCCTTTAAGCTGTGTGAATGCTGGGGAAGTCTCTGGAAGCTCTAGCTGCAACCTGAGCAATTTGGGGCACTGAATTTCCCCTGCCATCAGCTGGCTGTGAAATGTTAGAGCTCCGTGCACTTGTAATCTGACCAAGCTCCATGGCAGGAGAATCCCTGCAGATGGGTGTGCAGGGGCTCGGCAGTGCCACCCCTGTGCATCCTGTCCATGGGGCACAGAGAGCACAGAGGGAGGGGATGCTTCCCAGGGCTCTCTGTGTGCCTCCACTGGAGCCCCTGAAAGCTCTGGAAGGGGATGGGTTGTGTGAAGCACTTGTGTGCTCGAGAGGCACAGCTTGGAGCTTTGGGTTGTGCACTGGGGTTGGTTTCTCACAGAGGGGAGAGGGTGACACACCGTTCAGGTCTGTGCCCTGAGGTGGCTGTGATCTGCTGTTTCCATTGCCATCACCCTCCAAACCTGTAAGATACAAATGGGTGATTGGCAGGGTCCTGGTCTGAAGTGTTGGCGCTGCCTGAAGGCCAAACACCCCGAGCCCTTGCATGCAACCCCTGGTCCCAGCTGATGCCAGGTGTCATCAGCATCCACCTTCTCTCTCACCTGCGGCCTTGGCTTGCAGTTCTTGTTGCTAAAGTATGAAATACCAGGGGCCAGAAAGTGCAATAGTCCAGGCCTAAGCTGCTCTGGTAGGCTTTGCTCTTATTTGAGCAGGTGCTGGATGCCGTGCTTGATGGAGCAGGGACACAAATTTGTGATAGCCCTGCCTATACTTGTTAGCCTGGGACTGTGAAAATTCAGCTTCTCTCCCAGGTTTTAGTGCAGGAATACTTGTTCTCCTCCCTTTACTTCTGCAGGGAGGCTCTCCTTGCAATTGCAGAGCACAGCCGTAGCTTTTTGGAAGACCCTCTGCAGGACAGGGAGCTGGGCCAGGGACACTGTCCCAAACTGTAGCTATAAATGGCTCGGGACAGTGAGCCTCGGAGACAAAGCCGGGGCACGCTGCACACAGAACACTTCAGCTCCTGTGCTCCAGGGCAGTGGGTGCTGGTGCGGGGTGGAACTGCCGAGCCCTCTCCCTGCTTCCCTTGCACAGCCCAGAGAGCCCGGGAGGGCACCGCGGGGCCAGCGCAGGACACAGCAAGGTGCAAACACATCCCTGGGACGGGTGTCCCTGGGTGTCCCGGTGTCCCTGCTCGTGCACCCGGGGCTGCGCGCACCGGAGCTGGACAGGGCGCAGCTCGGAGCGTGGCTCCCGCAAGGCTCTGCTGCACCAGCAGAGACACGCTGGGCTTCTACAAAAAAGTTGGCTTTTTGCAGTTTGGCAGCATGTGTGCAAAGAGGAGAAAGAGAAGAGGAAGCCCAAATCCTGCTCCAAAGCTGCTGCTTCCATTTCCGTGTGCAGCTGCAGCCCTGCCCTCCCTCGCCCGGTGCAGGCGCGATGTTACCTGCGCCTCGGCCGCCTTCCGTCTGCCCCTCTCGCTGCCCCTTCTCCTTGCTCGCCGCCTCCTCGGGGCGCACAATAAGCAGCAGATTGATGGTGACTGCATTGGCATCTGTCTTAAAGTCCATGGTACCCATCAGCGCATGGCCGGGCCGCCGGTGCTGCCGCCTCTGCGCCGAGCAGCCCGAGTGCTGCCCAGCCTTGGCACGGCGAGCGCGCTCCCGCCCCGCGCAGCCCCGGCCCTGCCAGCTGCACCATCAGGGTTCTGCCAAAGCCGACCCTAATGAAGAGGTTACAAGTCACCTTTGAAAG
The DNA here is from genome assembly GCA_016584745.2 of Phylloscopus trochilus trochilus. Taxonomy (NCBI): domain Eukaryota; kingdom Metazoa; phylum Chordata; class Aves; order Passeriformes; family Phylloscopidae; genus Phylloscopus; species Phylloscopus trochilus. The sequence goes on from WQNJ02000094.1 coordinate 1,410,577, forward strand.
GAAATCGCAGGAGGGATCCGTTTCCTAAAGCAGAGGAAGGAGCTGCGTTTCGGGCGGGGGGGTCTGGTTTCAGAGCGTGCCCCCGGCTCCCTCCCCTCTCTCTGCCCTTTTCAGCTTCAAGCACTTGTCTACACTCAAATCCCCCAGCACCACTGTTCGCTGGGGGGGATTCGCTTCCCGGCGCTGGCACAAATCCTTAAAAGGCTGTCTCTTTGGATCCTGTCCCCCGGCAGAACTCAAAGGATGCTTAGGAGCGTAAATAATAACAAGAACTGCTGCAGGAGGAGGGCAGCAGTGGGAGAAGCGGCTGGAAAGGAGACAGGAGCCTTTGAGGCGGGGAGGATCAGTTTCTGTGGGACTGCCTGTCGTGGAAAGGGACAGCAGAGAAGGGAATTGCAGGCTGCAATCCCGATTGTCCCAAAGGATAAAAAAACCCCACCTCTCTGCCCCATCAACCTGCGAGCCCGGCTGGCTGAGGTAGCTGGACACGGCTGATCAAAAAGGAAAGCCCTGCAAATCCCTGGCTTTCTAGTAACTGTCCCAGCCCACAAAACGGGGGACATGAAGGGTTACAGTGCGGGTTAGACGGGCTCAGCTGGTCCCAGCAGCTCGCAGAAGGGGCTGGCAGGGACACGCGTTCTAATTTTACCACTGGCCCCAGTCCCGGCCGTGCTGCCAGCCCCCGCCTTGGCCGGGGGTCCCGGGGGAGCGACAGCACCTGTGGGCTGAAGGGCTCTCCGGCAGCCTTGGGAAAGGTTGTGGGAGGCACCCGCTGGCAGAGAGGGGGATCGGGAGCTTGGCACGGGCAGGGTGCCTTTTTGTGGGTGTTGCTGGTGCTTTTCAGGCAGGAGTCTGAGAGCAATGGACTCTTCTGCCTGCAGATGGGGAAATTTATTGTCCTGGATCCACGGGCAGGAATTAGTGCTCCTACCTGGTGTTAGGTAACTGTGTTTGGAGACACAGGTTTTCCCGTGGATCTCTATATAAAACCTGTCCCCTCCCAATCTCCTGCCCCTTTTCTGTTCCTGAGCCCCTTCCAGAGCATGGACAGCTGATGCACCCCCGTGCTCACCTGCAAATCCAGCCCTAGGCAGCTCCTCAGCAGATCCAGAAATAGCATGCATGGCTGTAGGGAACCTGCATCCATCCAGCTCTGCTGGTGCACTGTGGTACAGTCCTGAGCCCCCCGTGCCCCCCTGGATGGTGCCACAGAATCCTTGCCAAGGTGGGAGCACCAGGGATGGGATGTGCCTGTAACCCCCAGCAATGGGGCCAGAGTCCTGGGCCAGGATGGGTGACAATGTTGTTGGGGCCCAGGTTTTGCTCTTCAATTCATGCATTAGAGGAATTTTTGTTTCAGGAGTCCCCAGTTCAGCTCTGGCTTGAGGAGCTGGCTGGAGGTGATTAAACCTGGTGAGGAGGTTAAACCTGGTGAGGAGGTTAAACCTGGTGAGGACGATGAGGAGGCAGGAGGGCCAGATGCACACTGAGCCATGCTGGACTCTGCCAAGTAGATTTCCAAGCCATCTGGGGCTTGCCCATCTCCATTTCAGGTCCCTGAGATTTATGGCTGGAGTGACTTTCTAATCACAGTTTCACCATCTGCCTGTTGGCCTTTAGAACCCCCCTGTCACCTGTCACTGAGCCCCACAGCTCCTGCCTGGTCTGGAGCACCCTTTCCTCTCCGGCCACTCACCTGGGGTGCAGCCCTTGTTCCTGCCATCCCTTCTCCCTCACATCCCAGGTGGGACAGCCTGCTCTCCTGAACTATTTGCTGGCACAGCTGAATCCTAAGCCTGGTGTCACCCAGGTCCTGCACCAAAATCTGCTCCAGCCCTCTTCATTCTGCTCCTGCCTCCCACCTGCAGGGATTTCCCTGCGTGTCCCCGCCTCGCTGCTCCTCCAGGTCTGCTCTTGTCCTCGTTCCTCTCCAGCTCCAGAGGCCATGTGATGGCTCACATCTGGGGATGTTGGTAAGAACCAGTTCCAGTGGTGCAGCCCAGGCCATGCAGGGACCTGAGCTGACCTCGGTGTGGACACTCTGGTGGTACCAGCTGATGCTGAGCTCAGAGGTTTTTTCCCTGGCAGCTCTGAGCTGCAGCATGTAGAGGTTGCTGTCTTGGGGGCTGCTGGCACTGCCCTTCCTGCTGGGCTGTAGAAATCACTTGGGTCTTCTTTTCTTTCTCTCAGTGAAGAGGTGGCTGCTCCCAGCCTGGCTGCCCAGGGGCTGAGAACCTCCCGTTTGCCTCCTGTGCCGGCCTCACCTGTGTTGTGCCACAAGGTGTTTCCAGCACACTGAAAGCATCTGCAGGGAGCTCCTGCTTTCCCAGAAATGCCAGTCTTCAGGGAGAAGGTGGTTGGGTTTGAAAGGCTCTTTTGCATGTTTCTTTCTCCTCTTTTATCTTCTATTTTTTCCTACAGAGGGGAAAGGGAAAGTTTCTGATGGTGACTTGTGGCGTGTGCCTTGAGGAAGGCACAGGCTGTGCCTGACGTGGGTGCTTCTGCCTCTCATCCAGCAGTGAGCCCTCCTGCTCCAGGAGTTTTCCATGGAAAACAGTAACCTCCTGATTGGCTGAGATAAGGACATGACCAGCAACATCTGTCCATGGGCCAGGATATTTTTGAAAGGAAAAATGTTTTCATTTTGGGGAGGGAAAAGAGAAAACCTTTTATGTTGTGTTGATTTTCCAATAAAGGCAACTCATTGGATTTGCTGCAGGATTTCAAATGCTCGCTGAGGTCCCAGGGAGAAGAATTATTGGCCAGAGAGCAAAAGCTGCTATCAGAGTGCCATGATTACTTGTATTTACCACATGGCTGGCGTTTCTCTGGGGGGGGGGGGGATCTGGGGGAGAGAGGGAGTGTACAAATGTAGAGCAAGAATTAGGTTATTTGAATCCCATTGGGTGGAAAGGGAAATTGCAGGCTGAGTTCTTGGGAAAGGGTTTTGACTCTTGTGCAGGTGCTTTGCCTTCACAAAGGTCCATAAAGGCTCCAGCAGAAGGTGTGTTGGGAAGATATTCCACCCCTGCTTGTCGAAGGGAGGCTGCTGGGAATTGTGGTCCTGCCAAGGCCATGGGTGAGGGTTTCCAAATGTTTTTCCAAGACTGTTGCAGATGCCTGTATTGGAAAAAGTGCTAGGGCTGCCCTTCTCCTTGGTGTGGCGACCTGCTCTGGCTGTCCACCTTGGAGCACACACCCTGGTCTCCACTGTCTGGAGAGAAAGCCTGGGCTTGTAACCCCATTGGAGGCAACACCAAAGTCATGTAAAGGTGAAGGCCCCATAATGTAATTTGGAACTAACACACCCTGATGACCCCTTCAATCGATGGCTGATACCCCTTATTTGATACTTTTGCCTTTCATTTGGTACTCCTTGTGTCACTACAAAGTGTTCTTGTTTTTGCCAGCTGTGCTGTCCAGAAGCAGTTGCAGCATCACCTCTGAGCTGCTGAGCCTTACTGCAGGAGTTGTTCCCTGTTGCTGCTCCTCCTCCTCTGAGCCCTGTAAGCTCTGCTTTGTCCCTTTTGAGACGGGACACCAAGGCCAGCCATGCTCCATGTGCAGATGTGCCAGTACCTCCTGTCCTGTTCTCCATGCCCTCCTTGCCCAAGCCATCCCAGCCTTAGGCTGGCTTTGTTCACCCTTCTGGAGCTGGGTGCTTTCAGTGCACTCTCCACCCAGACTCCCAATATCCCTCTCCTCCTCAGAATATCTCATTCAGAGCTCATGTGTGTGTTTGCAGATATATTTGAAGCCTGAGATTTTTTTTTTCCAGCCATTACTTTGCATTTGCAGACATTGAATCTCAGCTCCTGCTTCCTCTCCCAACTGCAAATGAGCTGTGGAGGGCTGGGATGCATCCATGGTGGATAACACATTACAGCTGCACTCTGGTGAGTTTTAATCTGCTCTCCTGGCCTCCCTGTCCTTTCTCCCTCCCTGTCCTTATTCTCCTGCCGGCGTTTTCCAAGCCCAGGCTGCTCAGATGCCTCATTCTGCAGTTCTGCTGTGTCAGCAGCTGTGCTTTATGATTTAAGACGGCAGCAGAACTTTCCACTGAACTATAAGCTCATGTATTCAGTTTCCTGGTATCCCCAGAAGCTAACTGATGGCAGGGGCAGCCCTGCCAGGGAGGTCAAGGACGTGTTTAGAGATGTCAGGGAGACAATGAGGGCTGGTTCAGAACTGAGTCAATGTTGTGACCCCTGAGAGGCATCGCGGCAGTGATGCTTTGGAGGTGAATTCTGCCTCCTCTGGGGAAATACCTGTCCGCAGGTGGGCGAGCCTCAGGCAGGAGGTCCTGCATTCTGAGTGGGATTGCTGGGGATAAAAGGCAAACCTGGCTGCTCCCTGGCTTATAACACTGCCCAACACTCCTTCCATGAGGAACCTGGGGACACTCTGCCTGCAGGGCGTTGTGGGAACAGTTGTGGGAGGAGCAGGGTGTGCCTCGGGGTGTGTCGCAGCTCAGCGCTCCCAGAGAGAACCGCAAATATTTCTGCCGGTTTTTTTCTACTCTTCCTTTCTTCAGTGACAAAAGGCATTGCTGTGACCATTGCTGCTCCCTGTTCCTCCAAGAACAAGCTTTCGAAGCAGCTGGGGATTCAGCAGATGTTTTCCTACGGTTTCTTAAAAACAAGAAATACCACCTGGATGCCCTGGGGCAGAGACCTGCAGGAGTGGCCGTGTGTCCTGGGGCACCTCGGGTGGCGCTGGCAGGGAGATCCTTCTTCTCTGGAGCTGGATGGGGCTCTGCCTGCGCCACCCGGAGGCAGTGCCCCTGTCCCCAGCACTGCCCGAGGCAGGGGGAAAGGAGGCTTCGGCCACCAAAGGCTGCGAGGCTCCCCAGAGCTCTCCTGACTTGTCTGTCCGAGCGTGGATCATTGACCTGGAGCCTGCTGCTTGGCTTGGGCTTTGCTGCTGGCCCTTCTGGATGAGGAGTGGTCCTGGCCGGGCTGCACGCAGTCATTAGACATTAAACCTTGTATAATCTTCAAATGACTGATCCTTTGAAGGCAGTTGGGTGCCTGTGTGACCCGGCAGAGGGTTTAGGGTTCTTTTGTTAGGTATTCTGGTAAGCTGAACTGTCCATTAGCTGTGCCCTTGGGGATGTGCTTTATTGTCAAGCACTCCCCACAAAGCTGCCCCCTGACATGTGGAGGTGACATGTGACACCAAATGCATCCAAGGTGGGCAGATGAAAACACACAGGAGAAGAAATGAAGAGGGAGAAGAAAATACACTCTGCTTCCTTTTACCAGCATTAAGGGTGAAGGAGGTTTCTCCCCCAGAGCAGATTGGCTTTCTGGACATACTCCTCCTCCAGAATTCTGTCTCTTGTACTGTGCAAGACTGGGGGAGATGTATAGCTGTTCTTTCCAAGAATCCCCCAGAATACCCAGGCAGGGTTATTTTTTCCCTGGAAGGCTATTTCTGGTTTATTCAGGAGGGAGCCTTGCCCCTTCTAATTAAGCAAGCAGCATGGCATATCCTGGGAGATGCAGAAAGTACTTTTTTTGCATTTTATCAACATCTCTCTGCTGCAGGGATGAGCAAAGCCGTTCTTGGTGACCCAATAGACAAAGGAGTTATCTCAACTGCCCAGCCAGCCTGGTGTTCTCTAATACAATGGCAAAGTCAATGGAAGGCAAGTTTGGAAAAAATACCTGGAGCTCAGTGTGACTTGTGGTGTTTGAAGGGAAGTGGACAGGGTAGGAATCAACCCTGCTGGAGTGACAGGGACCCTGGAGGGCTAAACCTCCAAACCTTCCTTCCTGAGACACCCTAAGAGTGGGGCTGTTGTTCCTTGCGAGCTTGGCCTGCAGGAGGACAGGTTGTGTTTACTTGGGCTGGAGCTGAAGGACCTGAGTGGTCATTTGGGGGCAAGGTCATGCAACAGCACTCACTGGGGTTATTTCTTCTTAACCCAAGGTGCCAGGATGCTGTGGAGGGAGTTGGGTGCTCTCATGGTGATCTTGGACACCTGAGCTATTGGATGAGCTGAGGACACAACACTGGCAACAGAAACAGGTTCACCACTGCCTTGGAGAAGTGTAAAGGTAACTGGCTCTTGTTTTTGAGAAGCTCTAGCCATACTTGCTGCAGTGTCAGGAGTAAGAGTTGAACAGCTGGAATTTGCTGCAAGGCTTCTGTTTGAAGAAGTACCCCTGGTGTTTCTGTGGGCACCCCTCTCAGCTGTGGCTACCAAAACACCATCTCAGGTGCTCTTGAGTGAAGAATCTGGTGCTCATCAGGATGGGCATTTTGACAATGCCAAAAGGAGATGTATGTATTTAATTCAGGGTGAGTCAGGCTGGGTTTTGCTGCCTTTGGGCCTGGAATTCTGCTGATTCTGTGTGTTCTCAGGACTGGAGTGACACGAAGGAGGTCTGTTGTGTCCCTCACATGTGAAGCTGGCTGGCGGGAAGAATGTGTGCCCAGGGGGGGCTGGACTGTATCTTCCACACATAAATTCATTTCTTTTGGCTAGGGCCCTGGAGATACGGATAAAATCCTCATTTTCTGCATCTCCTGCCTTCCTTGAGGGCCACATCTTCTCTCAGGTTGGCTGTTACTGCCTTTCCCACCCAAAATCCTGACACCACAGTGTTGTTCTGTACTCCTGCTGCCCTGCCATGGGGATGCTGGGTTGTTTGACGTGGGCTGGAGTATGAAACACCCACCAGATATAGGCTGCTTGTACCTCCAGGCTTTGGGAGAAGCCCAAAACCTCAAATCATTTTGTATCAGCCAAACCTTCCAAAAATTCTTTTACCAGGTACCAATACCTTCCAAAAACTGCCAAAAGATCCTTTGCCAGGAATTTTTCCACCAGCTGGGAAGAGCCATTTGGCTCGTTCTGTAGGTCAAAGCCCCTGGGTGTCTGATGTGCTGCTCCTCCAGCAGCCTGGGAGTGCATCAAGAGGAACCAGAGCCCCTCTCAGTTCCTTCTGCCCTTCCAAAAGGCTGGGGAAGATGAACCTGGCATCCTGCTGTTCCAACATGGACACTGTGCCCAGCTGGGATCAGCATCCCAGAGTTGCCATGGAGATGCCTGATGGGCATCTCTAATGTTTCAGAAACCTGGCAAGGTGCCAGGGCATCCTAAGCAACATTAACAACGCTGAAATAGATTCCTTCTGCTCCAGGAGGCCAAAAGCAGTCAGGGAAGACTTCTCCGCGTGGGAGGGCATGAGCTCACCTGTGGAGCTGGGCTGACTGTCTTGTCCAGTTGCTGCTCCCATCTCCATGTGAACTGCTGGGAACAGGAGAAAATACTATTGGACTCTTTTCTGGACCAGCTGCCCAGAACCCCCAATTTGCTTTTTGCTCTGCATGCACAGTCCCAGGAAGCTGAGTGCCGAAGGGCACAGCGGGTCTGGGCTGTGATGTGCAGGGTGCTCTGTGCATAGAAAGGGAAACTTGTTTTCATAAACAAATGGGAGAAAAAGGAAGAAAGCACAGTCAGCAGCACAGCACATTGGCCTGAGTAGCAGAGGCATGCCCAAAGGGTTAAAGCAGCCCAGGAAGCCTAAGGGGATCCCTCAGGATGCCTCCTGAGCATCTCCAGTAATGAGTTTTCACTCCTGTACTTTCATTATCATCATCCCATTGTTCCCCTTAGCTCTGCAGCACATTATTCCTGTAATTGAGGCAGCTGCAAGGACAGTGCTGTTCCCTCAGCATTTCTCTTGGAAACATGATGGGATCAGCCTCAGGGCAGGAGTGTGCATTGGCTGTTACCCCAGAAGTGATGCTCTGCTTTGCCCCTCTCTCCCTGGCTCCTTCAGATTGCCCACAGAAGTCCCACGGTGCCCAGCAGAGCCCGGCATTTGGTTCTTCTCTGTCTTTCTAGAAATATTTTATAACTTCACGGAACTGGTTACCCAGAAAGGCTGTGGCTGTCCCATCACCGGAGTGTTCAAAGCCAGGTTGGACAATGGTCTAGTGGAAGGTGTCCCTGCCCGTGGCACCACAAACCATGTCCTGATTCTCTGAAAATTTATTATTTCCCTGGAAACTGGGGAGCTGGGGTGGTGCCAGTGGCAATTTGGTGTTGCATCCTGATACAACACCACTTGGAGTTTATCCCTCCTGATTGGTAGCATTAAAGAAAGTTTTGTGGCTTTTTTTTTTCCAAGATCCCCCAAAAGTGGAAAAGCAGAAGAGGTAAGACCATGTCCTCCATGAATCCTAGGGTGCTGTACTTAAGGTCACATTTTTAAGTACCAGTGCCACCTGGTCTGTCGCTCCAGTGCTGTTCTCACAACTGACTTACTGAGGTCGTTGGCTTTCTCGTCATCCTTACTTGCACAGCCTGGGCAGAGCCTGCAAGGAAAAGGCTGTCACATCTCAGTTCTTGAGTGACCCAGCTGCAGATCTGCAAGGGAGTGGTTCTCCTTCAAATCTGTGTTTTGCTTCTTCCACCAGATAACTCAAGGGTGACAAGGGGACATCCATTGGTGACATGCACATGGCAGCTGCTTCTTCCTCCTCCCTGCCCATGGCTCAGGGTTGCATTTGGAGCTGGTGCCTTTGGGCTGAGGGCATGTCTTGCCCTCCTGATCTGTGTCCCTTTCTGCTCTAGGCTTATTCAAGTTCAAAAGACCCAACTCCAAAGAGCCAAGGAAAAGAGGACCAGTCCTCATTCAGTGAGGGAATACCCTGGAGAGGCAAAGCATCTTTATCATTGTGAAAGTACTCGTTAAATAAGCAGCCATAAAAACGGTAGGAGAAGAGCTCCTGGACTTTAGGTGTGGGGGTTGTACTTGGTGCATTTGGCGTTTGGACACACCAGTAAAGCCTGGAGCTGCGTGGGTGTGGTGCCAGCACAGCTCTGCTCTGTCACCGTGGTTGCTCCCCACCAAACAACCCTCCTGCCAGCCCTTCCCGTTGGTGACCAAATGCCAGTGCATTGACAGTGCTGGGGGCAAACACAGGCACCGGCTCTTTGCTCTTTGCTCTTTCCATCGGTGGTGCTGGGTCAGATGACAGCCCCCCTCCGCCCCCCTGGGAGCATTGTTGTTGTTATTTATTTGTGTAGTGGCAGTGCCTGGGAACATCCCCTGGGGCTGGGAGTCTTTCACGGTAAGCAGCGCAGGTCAGGACACGCAGAGCCAAAGGAGTAAATGCTGAGTGACACTGCAGTGACACCACTGTCCTCAGCCGTGCCAGCATGGAGGCAGCACCCAGCCAGCACCCTTAATGCCTGCCTGCCTTCTGGTTTGTTTGGTGACCCAAAATGGCAGAATCAAAAAATCCTTTAGGTTGGAAATCCTCCAGGATTGAGTCCAACCTCTGCCTGATCTCCGCCTTGTCAGCCAGACCAGAGCACTAAGTGCTAAGTGCCACCTTCAGTCATTCCTTGAACACCTCCAGGGATGGTGACTCCACCCTGGCAGTTCCTCAGGACCATGCTGTGGAACAACACGGAGCTTTGGTGGGCAGCACGCTCCCGCTGCCCCTGACTGCAGGGGCCCCTCGGCAAAGCAGTACAGACAGTCCGGTTTGGTGAAAGCAACAGGTCTCCAATTTAGCAGCAACTGGTTCCCTGGGTTTTGCTTCTCGACCTCAGCTGTCCTAATTATCTGGCTCCCCTTACAGTGTTTTTCAACTGTACAGAGATGAGCCAAGGACACATGAACGTAACGTGATCCAGGAGGATTCCCGGAGTGCCAGGAAGCTGGAGCGGTTCTGCCTCTGCTCTTTATGGCCGTGCTCGCTGCTCGGGGCTCCTGGGGCAGAGTTTGGAGCTGCTTGGCTCTCACGTGCTCAGGGCTATGTTGGTGCTGCGATAACTCCCTGGTGCTCCCCGGTGCACCCCCGAGCTCCGCTGAGCCCTGCCACAGGGGCTCCCGTGCCATTGCCCAGAGTGAACGCTGCTCTTGGGCCAACCCCTCCCAGTTTACTGGTGCGGGTGCAAGGCCCCTAACGGGGAGGGCAGGGAAGCACCATGCGATGCACGCAGCCAGTACCTGCGCACGGCTCCTCTCCCTGCAGCCCGGCTGAGGACTCCCGGCCCGCGTCCCCCTGGCTGCCAGGCACAGGACCTGCTTCCTGCCATTGCCACCTCTTTGCTCTTCCTGCAACCCAGGACACGTATCCTGCTGTGCCCCTTCTGCTCCTTGTGGCCTGGTCCGAGGAGCAAACGGGGCAGCGGATCCTTCCTGGGGGCTCTGGGCTGCAGGACGAACCTGCATCAACAACAGCCACACAGGCAGGTCACCACTTGGTGATTGTGGCTTTTGAGGATTTCCCTGAAGTGCCGTGATCCCTCTGCCATCCAGCTTTACTTAAGGGTATTTTTGCTTGCCAAATTCTGCCCACGGCTACCCCAGTCTGCTGCTCACACTGAAGCGGGAGCAGGATCCTCCACAGCAGATGGTGATGCTGGGAGGGGCGCTGTGACTTTGGCGCCCGTTCAGTGCTACCCCTGCCACGCCAGCAACTGCTCCGGCTTTGCCCCCGGTGGCGCGGTGTCCTGCCCGGCCCGCGGGAGGCCCAGGTGGCCTCGGTGAGCATCATGTGAGGCGAGGAGCCGGGGGCTGGCGGCGGCCGCGGGCCAAGCGGCTCTGACCATCTGCTCCGTGCCGTGCCAGGCCGGCGGCTGCCCCAGGGAGCGGCCGTGCCACGGGGCGCGGGCAGCACCGTAACCGGAGCCGCAGGGCTCGGAGAGGAGCTGACTCTGGCTTTTCGGCTCTGCCTCATGTATATTTATCTGCGCGTGCAAACAGAGCCGCCGGCTGAGCTGGGTGGCTGTTCCAGGCTGAGCCGATATCCCTCGTCCCCGTGCCTGCGGCTCCATCGGCCCCGAGGCAGCGAGGAGGAGAGTGGGGGCTGCTGAACGTGGGCAGCAGATCTGGGGGTTTCTGTGCCTCTTCACAGTCCAGAGAGGCGGTGTTGGGGATCTCTGCTTGCTGGTGGCAGCACGTAACGCCAAGGGCCAGGAGCCATGAGGCACCTCGGGATGGTGGTAAGGATGGGGGAGAGCAGGAACAGAGCCTGTTCCTCTCTCTCTTGGAAGCAGCAGCGAGTGCCTCGGTCAGAAATGGGACTTTTATCTAAAGTACACACCTTGTCAATGCAGAGGAAAAGCAGGAGAGGGCTTTTTTTCAGCACTATAGAGAAGCTGACAAACACCTGACTCTACATTTTTCATTTGAGCCAACCAAACGAATACAGCCCAAGGCATGGCTTTCTCTGAGCTGGGGTTTGGTTTTTCAGGAGAGTGTGTTATCAAAGGCAGAAACATGTCAAGAAGATTGTATGAGGGCTGCTAGGGTATTGTGTGCCCAGAGACACGGCACAGCATGGGGCTGTGCTTTAGGACCTCAGAACTGGGGGATTTTCTAATATTCTGTCTATGAATTTCAGCCCTTGGCTTTCCATGTAACCTATAAAATGCATAAGGCCACTCATAACTCCTTGTGAGTCAACCTGGACAAACCTCAGGACTTCCTTAATGCTGATTTGGGTCAGAGTGAACCTCAAAGGGAGACTCATTTAATCTGAGCCTAAAAACGTGTCAAGAATTGCCTTAAAAGCAAGGATTATCAAAATGCGGCAGCACAAAAAAGAACTGCTTGAAAATAAACCAGCACTTATAATAACTGAATTTAGGGGACCAGGAATGTAAATGTGGGAAGAGATGGGTGGTGTAGGCTCCCTGTAATGGTCCCTAAACCTAAAAAGGTCTTTTGTTTCCATCCCAAAAACGTAGCAAGCGTCAAAGAAAAAGAAACCTGAATCTAGTTGACTTAAAGGTCATGAGACTTAGCGTTGGGATATTTGAGGTCTCGTGATTTTTTAAATGTTAATACTGCAATGCCTGAGGTGGGAGATTCACTGCCAGAGTCACCAGCTCTGACCCAGGGATTTGAGCTGCTTCTGCTCTGCTTTCATGGGGGTTTGGTGGTGGAGTTACCACGTTACCTGCAGGAAAGGTGTTTTATACAACATCCATGAGAAAATATCAAACGGAATTTTTTTCCTGATTCCTGATAACTTTTCTGCTGTTTTCTGACCAGTCCCAAAAGTGTTTAGCAATTTAGGATTTTGGCAGCTGAAGTCACCATTGCCCCTTTTTTTTTGTCCTCAGGGATCTCAGCACACCTTGATCAAGTCACCTGAGCCCCTGCCCAAGTCTTGGAGAGTGAGGACGGAGGTCTGAGGGTGCAGAGCTGCAGAGCTGAGCTTGGAGACGCATTTCTCTGTAGCACATGACTTTCTGAGGACCCCTCTCCTCTCCTTTCCCCAGCCCTAAATTTTACCCACACATCATCTGGAAGCTGAAATATTTCATGCTTGGTTTATATGTAATGCTCAGTAAGTGCACAGGGCAGCTCTTAAAAGGTCAAGTTTATATAAATCTATAATGCATGTGTATAAAATAGATAATAAATTCTGAACCCCCATAAAACATGGGCAGGGTTTTTTAGGGTAACCCATTTTAATGCTAAGTCGGGAGAGGTCTGCACCTCATCACCATCATTGGGAAGAATTCTTTCCCAATATCCCATCTAACCTGCCCTCTGGCAGTGGGAAGCCATACCCTGTGTCCTGTCACTTTATCTCTTGTCCAAAGACCCTCTCCAACTCTGCTGGAGCCCCTTTAGACACTGGAAGGGACTCTAAGGTATTCCTGGAGCTTTCTCTTCTCCAGGTGAACACCCCCAGCTCTCCCAGCCTGCCTCCAAAGCACAGGGGCTCCAGCTTCCACTGGAACCTCTCCATATCCTTTTTATGTTGTGGACATCAGAGCTGGACACAGCACTGCAGGTGGGGCGTCACCTGGGTGGAATAGATCGGCAAAATCACCCTCCTCAATCTATTGACCTCAAGCTCTCTCCCATTTCTCCCTTTCCTGGGAATGGATCAGGTGTGCACCAATCAACCACCAACCCCCACCAGCAGATTGTCCCCTTGGCAGCTCTTGCCCAGGGCTGCATCCCAGCTGAGAGATGGGGGTTTTCCCTCCTGCAGTTCCTCAGTGTACACAAGATAAGGAGGTGAAAATATGGCATGAGCAGAAGGGCTGTGATTCATGAGGCCAGTGACATCCCAGGGCCAGTAACACCCTTGGGCTGGATGGTCCATGATGGATTTCCTGCTGGGAAAAGGCATCCTCAGTAACTCAGTAATTCAGTTACCGAGAAGCAAATAATGATGATTCAGTATTGCTGTACATTACTTAAGTGAGGCGAATTCTTGCTCTGTACTTAAATACGGCGGGGCAGGTGCTCAGCTGCTGGAATCACGTCTGCCTCAGAGCAGATTAATCCCTGTAGGGCAGCAGAGCTGTGGTATTTACACCGTGGTTTACAAACCCTCGGTGCAGCCAGGAAGCCTCTCCGGTGATTGCCCACATTATGCTCAGCCTGCCAGTCCCTTCTCAATGCAAACACCTCATTAATTCCCATGCTTTTAAGGAAATGAAGCCATACAGAAACATGCCACCGGTAACAAATTACGTGGTACTGATGCCACCGATTAATGCTGCAGGAAATAATACTCTTTTTCAGATGCTGAATGGTTTTATTTTCCTCCTAAATTAATTTGCCGCTGTACAATAAATCATAAAATGAATCACAAAGTGGTTTGGATTGGAAGAGACCTTAAAGATCATCCAGTTCTACTCCCCCACCATGGGCAGGGACAAAAATACTGTTCTGCCTGGAAGATGCTAAAATATCATGCTGACATTGTATGAAGGGCTAGAAAGGAACTTAATCTTTTCCCCTCTAGTTCTGACTGAGAGCAAATAAGTGGCTAAGCCTGCATTTCCAGGGGTGTCCCAGTGCCTCCAGCCTCCAGCACACCTCCTATCCCAGTGCTCCCATCTCACCTGTGGGTGCTGCAATATTTCTAAAATCTTGTGGCTGCCAGGACACCATCAGTCCCTGCTGGGTTTGTCATTACCTCTTTGCCTGGTGATGCTGTGGAAGAAGCTGTGGAAGTTTCCCATGCTGGTGAGGATGCAATCAAGACCTTCTGGCACTCTGTCAAACTGGTTGCAGCTTTGTTTTCTGTGGAGTAGGTAGGATGAGTTATGGGAAAAGGAGGAAGTGAGATGAAATACATAGTCCTGGCAGGGCTGATCTTTGCACCTGCCAGCCCAAGTGAGTGTCATCGTCATTTATGGAAGCTCATAAAGGAGAATGCCCCTCTACCTGGCCAGGTGTGGTGGTTTTGATGGAACGTCCATGTATAATGCACCAAAAAATGTGAACGTGCCATGGATCATCAAGACAAAACAGGGATATGAGCTGGGGCAGGAAGTGAAAACAAAAGGGAAAGCAGGATTGGAAAGCAGAGTGCTGGGTGGTGCCACCTGGGCAGGAGGAGGCGTTTACTGGAAAGGGCTGTGGCTGCCTGGAATGATCTCTTGGGTTATCACCAAGCTGCTCTGTGGACTCCCGAAACAGTGATTAGATTAAACACCAAAATAATCTCACTTAAATTAGGCCCAGGCTTGGGAGGCAATGCTGGTTTAGCAGGGCTGGCATACAGGGTGCAGCCCATCTCTATCTGCAAGGATTAGCTCCAAAATAGCCAGGCTATCATTGTTGATTTTTTCCTTTCTTTCTGTACTATTTAGAACCTTTCTAAGTGTATGATTAATCAAAACCAGCATCTTGAGATACTTACCTGTCTCCCTGGGTTTCAGAGTGGCTCTGATAGGTGCTGGGTGCACCTATCAGAGGGCAGAGGGCCAACAGAAGTGGTCTCATGCCATCATCGAGAGAAGCATCTCAATGCCAGGGACAACAAGGCGAAGAACAGAGACTTCCAGCTAATCAGCAGGAAGGGAGAGCTGGCTGGGTATAATGACTTTTTAGCAGGAGCTCCTGCATCCATGGCTCTGGGTGGTACAGGCAGTGCTGCAGGTGAGGACAGGTCCCATTCCAGGACATTGGGCACACGTGCTGTGGGTCCAAAGGCAGAACTCAGTTAAGAAAATGTGGAATTAAGACTGCTACTGACCTAAACCCAGCTCCGAGAGCAAAAGCAGCCCTTGTAAGGTCTTAAGTAGCACTTCCCCCTCTCCCGAATCTTAATGGTCTGTCCTGCCAAGACACAGAATTAGTTAAAAAGAGATTTTCTTTACACCCCACAGACTCTCACCCAGAGAGGATACCCGTCAGCCAGGTGTGTTCTCGGTGGGCTTTTGGCACATCTGAAAGGAGCGAGGCAGTGATGTTGGGCTGCTCCGCCTGGCTACCCAAACACCACTGTGGGTAACGGGAAATCACTTTGACAATGTGGAAAATCTGGGCATTATTGAGAAGTTGAATCAGTCTCCAGCTAGATTAATTCACTGCTGGCAGCTGGAAAAATTAATAAAGTGCAGATCTGTATCAATCTCAGTGATTTTCCATAAAGCTCTAAAGTATGAACATTATCCATGGCAAACTGCTGGAACAGCAGCTCAGGCTTGGACCAGTAAGAGGTTTTGTGTGCTGGGTTGCTGCAGCCCTGGAGCCTGCTGGGAAGGGGCGGGGAGGGATGTCCTGGCTTCCAGCCCCTCTGCCAAGGCTGGCAGGATGTTCAGTTGGGTCCCCCATCACCAGCCAGACGAGTCCCTGTGCTTGGGCCAGTAAGGTGGAGTGACACCATGCCTGTGCCTTGCTCCTGCCATTCCTTATATCTTGTCCTGAGCATGATGCTGGACACTTAAATCCCCAACACCTCAAATACCAGTTTCAGGATGAAGCTTTCAGAAAATAAAGCTCAATGAGTTGAGCTCTGACTTCAGGACTGCAGTGAACACAACGGAAATCTATCAGTCTCCCTGTAAGGGAATAATTTCCCAGTTTGTACTGGACTGATCAGAGATGAAGTCTGAATTTGGGCTAGGGATATAAAAAATGCACAAATTAATTTTTTTTTTTTTCACATGGCAAGAGATGAGTGTCTGAAAGTTAAACTGGCCTTGGCTCGTGTTGAGTGGGGTTATCCGTGCTGGCCATAAATCGAACCAGGATGGCTTAATTGCTCCTTTGCAGTAAATAAAGCTCTAACTGAGATGTCTGCTCTATAATGTAGAGGGGATCTCCCGGGCTATGGAGGATGATAGCTAGCCAGAGCAATCCATTCGGAGGCTCTTTGGGATCGATAAGCAGTTAAGGGAGCGGCGGGAGGATGACATTGCCTCTCTCTGCACGCGGGCACTGCAGAGGGGCCAGGCTGTTAAATGTGCGAGGGGCAGCGCTCGGCCTTGGAGCTATTTGCTTTATGGTGGTTCCAGGTGTGATTCTGGGCACCTGATGTTCGAATACGGAGAGGTAAGAGCAGCCTGTACACGGGAGTAAAATGTTCCCAATGCCAGGGTGACGGGCTGAGCCACCACGTTTATTAATACTGTGAGGGCTCCGTGGCTCAGAGGGCTCCCAGGCCAGCCCAGCTTGCAGGTAACCATCCCTGGGGTTGCTTTATTTGGGCTGAAGCAAATCCACTGTCACAGTGGAGAGAGCTTAGAGGCTCAGAGCTGGTTTCAGCTGAAGGCTCTGAAGAGGTGCTTTGGTGGGGTAGCAGCTCCTTCCAGCTCTATTGGAAGAATCCCTTCCACTCACTCACTGCTGGTGGAATGCTGTGTGTTCTTGGAGTTTTCCTGTGCTGTTTCCCCCATTCCTGGGGCAGTCAGAATGTGGCCATTGACCATGGCAAATGTAAATGGCAATGACCAGCTCATCCCTAATAATTTACCTTGGAATGCTCTTGTGCAGAAGGGAGATAAATTGGCACTTAGCTTCCAGCTCCCACCCTCCTGCCTTTTAAAATGGAAATATTGCAGCTGCCTGCAAGACCCAGTACTCCTCACCTGGCCTGTGTTTAATTATTAATTCTGCTGTGCTGGGGAACTGCAACAGGAGCTGGCCTAAGCTGCTGCCCCTCCAGCCCCAATCCGACTGGGATTCAGAACAGACCAGGAAAACCCAAATCCTGAAGTTATTTCTGCAGTGGTTCTGTTTAGTGACCCACAGGCATTTCACCTGCCATTGGTCCCCTCGGGCACGTGCATGTTCCTCACTCCAGGAGTGCAAAATGCTGGAATCTACAGGTGATACCAAACTCCCACTGGCCTCAGGAGGAGTTAGAAACCCTTCCATTCTCTGAACTGTCCTTCTGGAAAGAGGAGAGTTCTCCCTGATGGTTTGGGAGCAGATGTACCCAGCACCATGATTTGCCAGCAAATGCTTGGGAAGGGTTGGGGTCATGGTGTGCAAAATTATATATTCCATTTTCCCTTGTGAGGACAGGAGAAAATGGCCTGGCTCACAATCACTTTGGAGGGACACGAGGATGTGAGGCTCTCCAGAGCTGACTTGCTTGGCTTTGTTCTAATTTCCTGTCCTTGAGCCAATCCACATAAGTGGCATTGAGTGTACCCCCATGCAAAGTCCAGAGTCATAAAGATGGAGCTGGATGACGTGTCCAGTGAACCAAGGCACCCCCACCTTCTGCCTTGATTTTTCCAGCAGATAACTGCATGATCCAGTCACAGGGACGCTAATTATAATGTATTTTGGGGGGGGAAGGTGAGGTAAACCCCTGCTAAGAGCTTGTAGATCCATATATTCAAGATGGACAAGCCTAATGGGACTAAGCCTAATTGTTTGAAATGTGAGTCTGAAGTTGGCTGAGTATTATATGTGTTTTTGAGCAAGTAGTGCCATGATTCTCCAAAAAATGTCGAAGTGTGGAGAAACCCACAAAGTGTAGGAGCAGAAATTCCCTCAGCCATCCCCACCCACTCTGATCTGGCTGAAATAAACCAATAGGTTCTAAAATTGTGGGGTAGGGATTGGGGCTGGATGCAAATGTGCCTCATTTCCTCAGAGAGGCCAGCTGTGAAAACTGTCCTTGGAAAAAGGAGGTATCTGTTTTGCTCTTTACCATCGGGAATATTTTCCCCCTTGTGGTATCTATTAAAATTAAACTTTAATTGTTTAAAGTGATCCTGCCCTTACCTCTGTGGCCTTATTTAGATGTGCCCGCTGCCTTGTATCCCGTCCTTGCTCCCCCCCATTCCAGCCCTGTCACACTGGCATGGAGCGTTGGGATGTTGCACATGTACAGGTGGTGCTTCCAAAGGCATCTGTGGGGACAGACACTTGGATCCAGGCTGTCAACATGGACAGCACTGTTCGTCCCATGGGAGCGTTGGGCTGCCTTCCCTGGAATAGAACCCTTTCACAGCACTCTCCAGCACTCTCCTGCCAAAATCCCTTCTTTGTCCTCGTTCCTTCTCTGCTCTGGCTTAAGGATTATGCTTTTTCCCCCAGAAATAACAAATCCCTGAACTTGGAAGCATTGCATGGACTCATGTGGGCTGTGAGAGGGATGGTAGCTTTGTCCCTTCCCCTTGGCCAGACCATCAGATGTGCTGCAGGCACTGAAAAGCCTGGGCAGGGGCACTGCTGAGCCTTGCAGCCACGCACGACCCGCTCTCCAAATTCAAGATGTTCTCTGTATTTATTTTTCCGTCTGGCTCCGTTTGCCGACAGCAAACGACCCGTGGCTTTGGGCAGCCGGGGTCTGTGCTACATATTTTTGTTCATCCGTCCCTCCCTGCCAAGTGCTGAAGTCAGACAAGTGGCCCCGGCTGGTGCCAGCTCTGGTTGCTCACACTGGGATTAGCACGTAAACTGGTTCACTCCTCTTGCAGAGGCCGAGCAGGGCCGCCTTCTCTTACCCTCCTGCTGCAGTGGAAGATGTCTGTGACTTTGCTTTTGACTTTCTGCAAGAGGTTGTTGTAAGAAAAGGCTTCTTCCTGGTTTTTACAGGTGTCTCTGCACTCTGGGTGAATGTGGGAGAGCATGAATGCCTCGTGGTACTCCCTGTTTCAGCTTGGTTTTGTGCTCGACCATGAAGTTGGACACCAAGAGGGATTAAGGGGAAATGTCAGATGTGGGGATCTCCAGGAAACCGAGGAGTAATCCCCAGGTGCTGGGAGACCAAAGAAAGCAAATCCTCCTGGAGATGGTGAACACAACTGGACTGCTCACTTACAAGTGAAGCTCTTGTGGTCGGTTGATCTTTGCTTGCAGTCTTTGCCAGGACTCCACAAGTAAAACTAAAATCAGCTGAAAAAATACAGGAGATGGGAATCAGGCAGATGATGAAGGAAGACAGTAAAACCAATACAGAGATTCTGGGCCACCTCATCAAATAGCATGAGCTGGCTTGGGGGTATTGATTTCAGCAGAGCTGTGCCAGTTTATGCAAGTTAGGGCTTTGACCTAACTCACTGTAATAAAGATATCCAAATGCTGGAAAACTTCCAGGGAAACTGTCTCCTTGGAGCACATTGGTTATTGATGTATATGCATATCGATACACACACATTAACATCGTGGGGGGCTGTAAAATCCCACACTTTAAGGCTCAATTTCACCGTGCCAGCTAGTTACCTGCACAACCTGCCAGAGCGAGGTGTTGTCCTTGGCAGGACCAAATGTTATTCCTGTTCTCTGGTGCACAGGGAAACTTGATCCTTGCTCTTCCCGTCACTCGGAGCGTGACCGGGAGGTGGCCTGGGGGGTTGAGATGTGGGATTTCTGCGAACCTGCTGGGGAACAGGGTGGGAGCATGGCTGCAGGGGGAATGTGCAGACTCAGTCCTTCCTTGGAGAAGCTGGGGCAGTGCTGCTGGCATGGGGGGGGCTCCTTTGGGGTCCCTGGGCTGTAACCCTGCCCCACCTGCTGCTCAGCAGTGCTGGATCTCATTGCAGAGAGCAGTGCTGGGCAGGGCCTGCCTGTGGCTCGCTGGGGAATCCCAGTGTGGAGATACAGGTTGTGGTAGTCCTTGCCTGAAGTGCTGTGCCCTTCATCCATGTCCCACCTGCCTCCTCAGGGCATCCCAGGAGGTGCTCTCCTGCATTTAGGCCTTGAGAGCTACCTGTACATTCCAGGACTGTCCTCTGAAGCCTACTCAGCTTTGGCTGCCAAAAAAATAAAGTCAGGTTTAAAGCTCTAGGTTTCCCATGCTTCTGACAGCTCCTTGTGAGTGCTGAGCAGGATGCTTGGAAGCCACTCAAGCGGGAATGGCCTACTTCCATACTTTGTTACACCTGTTTTGAACAGCCTTCTTGTGACTTTTTACACAAAGCCCCCTCACCTTGGAGCAAAGTGTCTGCTTAGGTCTAATTTCTTTCAATGGGACTTCAGCATGTGCTCAAGTACTTTGCTGATTTGGTGCCCCAGTCATTAGCTTTACAGTTGATTACTCAAGTGGATTTTAGGTGAGGAAATGGGAATGCTTACATCCAGTGGGAAGAGTTGAGCCAGCACTCAGGCTGAAATTGAAACCAGCCTCAAGGTGTTAGTGCACTCCTGTCAGAAGTGTTGGTCAGCGAGAGTTCCAGTGCTGTTCCCATGTTTCCTTGCATTGTCCAGGTGTCCTCTGGCCCAAGGGAGCACCTGGACAGTGCCTCGTCCGGGCAACATCCTCCCCCTGCCTCATTGAACAGTTTAATGCTGTTTGGCAGCTCTAAAATCACAGCCTGAGCGGCTTCCCCCACACCAGAGAGGAGAAGGCTGCGGAGCTGATTGCGCGCACTGGAGGAGCTGATTAACTTCTGGCGTCGCAGATCATCAGAAATGCAAACAACCTGCACTGTAAATATACATTTAGGGCAGCAGTGCGTGTGTGCTCTCAGGCCCTCACCAATTACCCAAATTGGTACGTTCTGCTCATCGCACCGGCAGATTCGGATGTAATATATCATAGAAAAATCAGTGGCTCACAGCTAAGGTTGTCTGTTGTGCTGTGCCTCTCAATTTTTGGTTTTTGGTGTTTTGTTTGGTTGGTTTTGTTTTTGTTTTTTTTTTCAGAAAAAAGGTAAGTAGATTATTTGATATGTACATTTATGAAGTTTGTAAAATTGCGGGTACAGGGAGGGGTGGAATGTGTCAGCCTCCAGGTGCTGCCTGGCCTCCAGGTAGTGGCATTTATCCCCATTCCCAGGCTCTGGCATGTGTTGTCCTGGCTCACTGGTGCTGAGGGGGAGCAAAGGGTTTTTTCTTTCTTTGATGGATGACTTGCAACTAACTGTGGGGGCTTGGATTCTGGCAAAACGACAACATTCAGTGCAAATGGGGAAAAAGTTTTTTTTGTCTCAGCACCCCCAGTTCAGTCTGATCTGTGTGGTGCTGCCTCCGGCCTCCAGCCACATGGTCTGGAGCAGCAAAACAGAAGCAAACCCTGTTGTTTTCTCCCTCTGAAGGGCCAAAGCCACAGTCTATAAGATTTTTCCAAATTATTTTGAGAGAAATGAAGAGAATGAGCTAAATGTAACACTGAGCAGCCTCAAAAGGGGTCAGTATTCTGCTTCAAACATGCACACAGAGATCTGCATGGTTGTACTCGCCTTCGAAAAAACCAAACGCACATGAAAATCAGCTAATCTGAAATGAAGGTGTGATTTTGTTGTTGCTTTGCTCAGGTTTATCTCTTCTCCCTCTCCCAGGTTTTGCTCTTGTGTTGTACCGTCTCCACACCCCGCCGAGTGGGACCATCACACCTGCAATCTGGAGATAACCTTTGTGCCTCCAGCTGTGTCTGCCCATCCAGACCGGGGGACCTTCTTCCCTGTTTCCTCCTTTAGCATTCAGGATCACTGCTGTCTGTGCTGGCATGACCTGAGCACGCCTGGGGGCGTGGAGACTCCTACAGATTAAACACCGTACTTTGAGCTGTGTTAAACACATTTTATGTCTCCATTTTCTGGGGGTGTGCTTGTCTGATGGACAAAGATGTGCACCTCATCCCGCAGAGCTCTGTTGTAACCCTGTGGGTTTTGTTGGGAGCTTGTGAGGCTCCCAGGGGGCTTTGAGCTGCTCTGATGCCGCGTTTGCTCCCCCTGGGAGGGCTCCCACCTCCACACTGGGTGCAGAGCCTTTCCCAGCAGAGCAGCTTGGCTCTGCAGGCAGTGAGAGGTGAACAAAACACTCCAGAGCAAGGAGGTGGGAGATGAAAAGAAAATTTGATGAAAGAAATGAAAGGGCAGGGCAGGGCAGGGCAGGGCAGGGAAGGGAAGGGAAGGGGGTGTAGCGTGATTTCACCAGGATATGCTTGACGGTCCTGGAGGAGGGAAAGTGGGAGCAATACTGTGGGAGAGTGGAAGTTGCTGGTTTGAAGGAGATGCTGATGGATGGGGACAGTGAAGGTGCTAGTGGCAGCCTTGGGGCTGCCTAGCCACAGCCACAGCCACAGTGTGGAGCAGTTTGGGTTGGAAGCATGTCACGATCCACCAATCCAACCCAGTTAGAGATCCATCCATCACAGGATGGTTTGGATTGGGAAGAACTTTTAAAACCATCTCAGACCTCCTTGCCATGGGCAGGGACACCTTCCACTAGATCAGGTTGCTCCAAGCCCTGTCCAACCTGGCCTTGAATGCTTCCAGGGATGACACAGCTACAGTCTCCCCTCCTCCTAATTTTGAAGGATCTTCCTCAGCTCAGAAAGCCCAGGAACTCCTCCTGATGCAGCAGAAGGAGAGCTTTCATCTGGTGTCTAAGAGCTGTCACCTGGTGAGGAAGAGGTGGAGGTGGGACAATAGGAAGAGGTGGCGCCCACTGCCTGTGAGTGTCCCCCAGCAGGGATCTCCAGCTGCAGAGGAGCCCTGCTAGGAAGAAATTAGTCTCAGCTGCCATGTGGGTGTGGGATAAAGAGGGGCCCAGGCGTGCTGCAGGAGGTTCTGAGTAGCTGAAGTGATGCTTATTTTACCCTCTGGCAAAGTAGGGGCCTTCTGTTCCTTTCACCAGAGTAGTGGCTGGAGCTGGCCATGTGCTCCACTGCCCTGAGCCTGAGTGATGTGGCTGAGCTGTCAGTGAGCTCTTGGGATGTCACAGCCTGCCCTTGATGGAAGACGTCCTCTGCCAGGTACCATCCATTTGTCCTCTTTGACCACCACAAAGAGGTGGTCATAGAGGACAAATTACCTGTCCTCTTCTTCAATCCCTTTTGGGGAGTGATCATGTATTGGTGCACAATGGCCCCATCCACTTTTCTGTGCTTGTGCTGTGAGCCTGGAGCTCTGAGGACACACCTAGAAATGTCATCCAAAACTAATGAGATTAATGATGCTCCCTGAAAGTCGGACTTTTGCTTTCCTAGAGAGTGGGATGGAAACATTAATGGGAACTCTTTTCCAGTGGGTAGGAATGCTTGTTTCTAGCTAACCAAGAGTGAGCTGTAACCCAGCCAGGAGACAGCATGCCACAGCCTCATTTGTGGGGAAAATCCACCTTTTTGGTCAATATTTAGCTTCTGGCACACAGCAGAGCAGTGGCTCTGGGGGATGCTGGCCCATTATATCCTGGTGATGCTCAAGGAAGCATGTCCCTGGGAAGAGGTGTGTACCTTGTCCTGACAGATCTGCTGCCTTTCCCTACCTGGCTGGGGAAAACAGAAGGATTTCTTCTTTTAGTTTTTACCTTTTTGGACCAGATGAAGGTAAGGACTCCCTTTCCTGCTCTGCACAAGGGAGTCTGGATGTGCTTCCTTCCATACCTCCTCCCACTTGCCTAGGTTCTTGTTTGTGTCTCACATTGTCTAGAAATCTCTGTTATTTACCAGGAACATGGAGATTTATGCAGGACAATGTCAGATTCTGTGTAATAAATTTACCAAGAGGTTTTTTTTACATTACCAGCAACTTGTAACCTCTGTAAAATCAGTAATGATGTAGCTGTAAAGGGTTTGCTCTAGCGTCCTTCAGACATGAAATGAGCAAATGACATTGGAGGCTGGCAAAGTGAAATGGGGATTCATTCCTTTTCCCAGAACGGGGCTCACTTGTGGACAAATTGGCACGAGACTCGAATATACTAAATGGGCAAAGCAGGCTTTGGAAATTAATCATTTCCTATTAATGAGGAAGGTCCTGCACTCCTGCCTGCCTGCAGGGAAGGAGGGCAGTGCAGGGAGGATGTGTGCCAGCCCCTGCAAATGTTTGGGGTCACCTATGGTGCGTAGAGAACATCTTGTGTCCAAGCCACTGGGTCTTTCCCGAGTTCCATTGCTTTCCTGGGTCGGGTTTTATTTCTTTCCAGCGGCAGCCGCCAGTGCAGAGCCCCAGTGCTGCCGGCTGCTGACCTCCAGAGGTTGGTGGGGGAAAACCTCGGCCACCTGCACGGCCCAAGGGGACTCGGGGTGCTGGTCCCCAGCCTGGGCAGCAGCAAAAGAGAGTGTCTGGCCCCCGCCCTAGTTGATGAGTAAGTTGGGAGAGGTGATGCCTGGTCTGGGTGAAGCCTTGAGCAGCTTTCCTCGCTTGGGCGCTCCCTGAATCTGTACCAGCCAGGAGCCCCTTCCCCAGTCTGAGGGATCCAAGCAGATCCGTGGCCGGATCTGGCCACTCTTGCTCAGGCTTGGGGGATCTCGGGGTGTGCTGAGACTGTAAGAGTGGGGACAGACCATCCCAGTAAGCTGTGCTCGGGTGTGGAGTTTGAGACCCACCTCAAATGCTGCTCCGTGAGACTTCCCTGCTGAGCTGCTTCTTCCTCGGTCCGTGCCCTGGAGCCAGGGATGTGCAACCTGGGAAGGGGGTTGGGATGAACTGTGGCATACACGGGAGAAATGCCTGCAGAGAGGCAGCATATGTGTTCAGGCTTCATTAGGACAATTTCCTCTGTAATTGAAGAGCTGCCTTGCTGCTGTATTGCCTGCTCCTGGTGAGGACTGTCACTGTCCCCAGCTGGCTGCAGCCACCCCAAGTGCAAAGCTGGCAGAGAGATGGAGAGCACAGGATGCTGCTCGGGTGGGGATTGTCCTTATGCCCACAATGAAACAATCTGGTCGCAAATGATGGTCTTACACAAGCTGTTACACAGGACAGCTAATTTTCAGAATTACCTCTGAATAAGTTTCAAGTTTTGGCTGAAAGATCTCTTTCGGCTTACTTTTTTTTTATTATTACTTTTAATCTAAATCCAGATTTTCTGTAACCTGGTATTTCTAAATGGAAATAATTTGATGTCCTTATTGGCTTTTAAAAAATAGAAATACAGGTAAAAATTAAAAGCTTTTTTTGCAGACCCTGATCAAAAGTCTTTGCAGGTTTTGATCAAAAATGTCTGATTTTGGTAAAGAAAGAGCTGTTGCTGTGTTTCTTCTTCCCCCACCTGTATCGCCACCCCCCACTCTGTTCTCCTCCTGCTTCCACTTAGACAAAAAGAAATAACATTTCCACAGGCTCAGTCAGCATCAAAGAGCCACTTATTTAAAAGGAGGAAGAATATTGTGATGTTTCACTGCCTGTTTTGGATTCTGTGAAGGAATTTCATCCCCTCCCAGTTGCCTCGTCTCTGGCATCCCTCCCAGATCTGAAGTCTCTGGAGGATGGAGGCAGAATTATCTCTGAGCTTTGCAGCTGCCAGATGTTAACCGATGAAACAGCAGCCTCGCTGCTTCCCTCTTCACTCTGGGTAAACCTCTGCCTGCCTGCCCTGTTTGAAATGCAAAACTTCCTCAAATCCCTCTTCAGGGGTTCTTGATGTCTCCTGCCAATCAAGCCTGGCGAGGACTCCCTTTATCCCTCTTCCAGCAGCCTGCTTTAAGAATGGCATTTATGAGTGGCTCTGTGGAGTGTCTGGACATCCTGAGCTGTGGTGTGGTGGGGTGGGAGCTGAGGCTGGGGCACTTATCCTATCCCTGGAAGTTATCTGTACTCCCTCCTGTCAGAAAACACAGTCTTCCTCCCCTCCCTGGATGGAGATTCATGAAACAGAGCTAAGGATATGCAGGTCACTGGCAGGCTTATCACAGAATCACTGAGGTTGGAAAACCCCTCCAAGACCATTGAGTCCAAGCTGTGATGGATGCCCACCTTGTCACCCAGCCCAGAGCTCTGAGTGCCACATCCAAGAGTTCCTTGGACACCTGCAGGGATGGGGACTCCACTACCTCCCTGCACAGCCCTTTCCAATGCCTGACTACCCTTACAGTGAAGAAATTCCTCCTGATGTCCAGCCTGAGCCTTACCTGGCACATTTCCTCTTGTCCTGTCCCTGTTCCCTGGGAGCAGAGCCTGGCTCCACCCTGCTGAGTTGTAGAGAGCGAGAAGGTCCCCCCTGAGCCTCCCTTTCTCCAGGCTGAGTCTCCCCAGCTCCCTCAGCTGCTCCTCATATGACTGTGAGCCCCTGCCTGAGCAGGAGGATGTGCATGATGGGAGCCAGGACGTGGCATCTCGTGGTCTTGGCAGCTGATCCCTTGGGAGTGACTGTGGGAAGGGCTGCCTGGATATTGCCAACTGCCCTGTGGTACCTGTGATCCCTGTTCAGAGGGGCCCGGGGGCACTGCTGGGGCAGTTCAAATGTGTCCCTGGGCTATCAAAGCAGTGGCTTGGTAAAGACCTGTTTGGGAGGCAGATTTCTTTTACAAGCAGTGAAATGATCAAGGCAGAACTTGCTGCATCAGGTTTGGTGTGTGCAGGGAGGCCAGGGGGGTGCAGCAAGTCCTTCTGGCCTTCATCTCCTGTCTGTGAGACTGATGATCAATACAGCAGGGAGGCTGCAATACCTGCAGAGACATTCACTGGCTTGTATGTGTGACTACTTGGTTTTTGTATATTCCTGGTTTTGTTCCTTTTATCTGGGAAAAAATTGCTGTTAGTGCCCTGGTGATGCCAGCAGTACCAGGCACTTGTGCACTCTGTGCAAGGGTGCAGGACACATGCTCTTGCCCTTGAGTGCAATCATCCATGTAATTACCCTGTGAGTGATGGGATTGGGGGGAAAAATCATATTATCCTTATGATAGCGTTCATGGGACCATTGATCAAGGTGACAATTGGAAATTAATCACGATAAAGCAGGAAAAAATGGCAAATTTCCTGTGTATGAGGTGAGCATCTGATCCAAGCCAGCTTTTCGCATTCTGGTGTGTGATTTCAGTAGGAAAATACCCGAATGGGACCCTGAAGCAGCAGATATGGAGTGGGCTGGATGGACCATTCTCCCTTCTCCCTCCTCCTTTGGATGGACTTGCACCTTAAAAACTTCCCACCCTTTGTGTGCTTCCAGATATGGGAACATGACTCAGACTGCAACAAACCAAACACTGTGATAAAGTGAAACTCTTGTGGCAGGTTCCCCTCCCTGCTACTTTTTTTTTTTTTTTAAGCTTCCAAAGATAAATTGCATTTCGCTTCAAGATAATGAAATTTCTTTGGAGGAGCGACATATTTTTCTGTAGCTTTTGCATTTGGAACATGAGGAGAGTTTTTATTTTAAATCTCCATTGAAAGTGTTTGTCTGTCTATATTTTGCTTTCTTCCTTGTGAATGTTCTGACTTCACAGAGCTAGCAGGGACCCGGAGATGGAGTGTTTCTGTCACTTATTATAGCTTGCCTTGGCATAAAATTTAATCTTTGGATTTTTTTCCCCTCCTAAAGAAATGAAAGTTGAAGCCAGATTAGAAACAGATAAAAAGATGTCATCCATCCTCAGACAAAGGAGTTTTTGTTTTTCTCTTTTGCATTTGCCTTTGTTAATCCTCTGCCTTCAAAGGGAACAAAGAGATCCTTCCACCTGGAGATCCTAGGAAGAAAAGGAAAACGAGGAGAAAGTGGCATAGCTGATCTGTGCTTGTGTTGTCCCATGGGCTGGCAGGTCTGCTGAGACTTGCAACTAAAAGTTGCCCTGAAAAACCTGGTTAATAGGAAAAGCCAGGTAGCGGAAATTGCAGCATCTATGAATCAAAGTGAATTCTTTTGTTCCTAAAGGAACTTGCTGAATTTTATGTGTCTTTGCTGTCCATTGCTAGAGGAGCAGGCATCTCCATGGCAGTGTGGAGGGGAGGACATGGCGTGCCCATCACTTTATGTGGTGCCTGGTGTTACACCAGAGCTGCCTGAACACTGCTCCCACTGGTGATTAATATGTTCTCAGGCACCAAGAGGCTCGAGGCACTTGGCACTTGGCTGTCTCCTATTTTGGAACTTAATAAACAGAATATTCCACCAGCAGAACCTGCAATTTATCTTTCCGTACTGCGCCAGGAGTTACTCCGTGGCCCGGCTCAGGCTGCATCTCTGGCCCAGGGAATTAATAGACTCCTCCATACCCCAGCTCCCTCTGTTCTCACTCTGGTTGCCAAATTAACCTTCATCTCACCTACTTTTTCTTTACGTCTCGCTTCAATTTAGTCCTCCAATTGTTCACATGACAAAGGAGTTGTCCTTTCTACAGCTTCTTCTGCTCTGATAAGACACCTGAATTTTCTGTAAATGCCTGGAGAGGACAATAACTTCTCCCCCTCCCTCTCTCCCTTCAGCTTCCCAATGGTATTTAAGCCCAGAAGTCTCCCTGAAGTAATTTCCTCTGGGAGAACTGTAAGCAGTTTGGGCTGCGCTGTGCCAAGTGGCTGAGCTGTGCCTTGAATACGCTGAACATTTAATGCTGCTAATTAATGTTATTACATCATATTACATTTATTTGGACTCGCAGGAAGGGGTTCAACTGCACAGGAGGTGCTGCAGGGGCTGGATGCTGCTCTCCAGCATTGCCCTTGTTACCTGTCTGATCTGGCTCTTGTTATGTGGCGCACACCAGACAAGTCTGGAATGCTGGAATATTGAAGAGATCTGCCTCTCTTATCAGGGAGAGGATTTACCAGCTCCTCAGGCTTTGACTCTTGGGAGGATGCTGTAGGTGCAGGCTTTTCCTCTACAATTAATGCACAGGCAAGCTGCTGGGAGCAGCCTGTGCTGCCTTGGCAGGATTAGGGATGCAGGAGCAGTGCTCCTGCGCTGTGTGAAAAGCTTCCTGCCCTCCCTGCAGGCCTGGCCTCGGCTTGGAAAATAAACCGGAAGCGTCATGGCTGCTTTAGCTCTGTGCTTGTCCTGGCTGGGGAGGCTCCTGTGTCCCCTGCCAGCTCTGCTGCTCCGTGAGGCTGATGCAGGGGAGGTTGGTTTGAATTTTATCCTGCTCCAAGCCACTCTGACATTAGCGAGCGGCTCACAGGATTCTCCTGCCACCAAGGGCACCATCCCAGTGAGCTCCCAGTCTGAGCTGGGTGGTAGCTCTGGTGCAGGGCAGGAGCCTTGGTCACCGCCCACCTACTGTCACAGGAGATGCAAGGCTCCCTGAGTGTGAGCTCGCTGCTTTCCAGTTCGAAGAATTTGGGGTGACTCCTCCAGAGCCTCCCTTGTAGCGTGGTTGCTGCTACCAGAGGCACAAGGATGGCCTGGTGGTACTCATGTGTGTGCTTCAGCTGGTCCTGTCACAGCCAGTGTGGTGGGACGAACGGGCACTGGCACAGGCTGTGACCCCTCTGCTCTCAAAGGTGCTTACGAGGGTTTTTGAGGAGATCTGTGCTGCGCCATATGATAAGTCTTGATGCTTCCTTTCATTGGGATCCCAGATCTTCATCCTCCACAAAGGCTTTGGCATCGCCTGAAGCAGCATCTGAGAACAAAGGCAAAGCTGTTAATTAAGACAGAGCTAATTCTGGCAGCCGACTGCCGCCATCTCAGTACGCTGGGGGCTGTGAGCACAGAGGGACCGGCCGTGCACCCCGGGCACAGCAGCACCCAAAGCCTTCCCTCTGGGGGGCTGCTCATGCTCTGAGCAGGTCTGTGCCCCATATCCCTCCCACACAGGGGCCTGGTGGGCACAACTGGAGGTTGCTGGTAACCCAGAGGGTGGTTTTGCCTTCTGTGGGGTGTTTGCCTCCCACACATGGCTGGCTCAGGGAGGAAAATAGAGCAAAATATGCCCCAAAAGCCATCAGGCTTTAATGCCCTTGATGTGCCCTCCAAGGGGACACCGGTGGGCACTGGCTCTGGGGCAGATGGTGACTATCTGAGCTGGTGTGCAAGGAAGAGTGGCCCTGTGACAGGATGCTGCCACCTTCCCACTTCCACCCCCAGATGGTACACTGCGTTTTTGGAGATGTGTCCTCCAGGAGAAGCAAAGCCTTGCTGTTGGGAGACTTGGAGCAAGGCTGACGGAACAGAAAACATTTTGAACAAACACAGCTGGCTTTCACCCAGCGCAGCCAACTCTTTGGCCAGCTGAAAAGAAATCAGAAGAATATTGATGTATTATTCTTTTTTTTACCCTACAGAAATTGTCAGGCTTTTTTTGGTCAAATGTTAGTTTCTGAATGCAAGGTTTTCAGTTGATAACTATTATTTGGGAGGAAAACCCCCCCGCCAAAATGAGGCACTTCTCTGGATAACTCAAAGGCTCAGTTCTTCGCCTCCTGTATTCTCAAACGATTAACATTTTTTTGCTTTGCACATCATGAATATTCTGTACTTGAGCTGTTACTGAGTTGTGCTAGATCAGATAAATAACATGGTGTTGCTTTTATGGCAGACTGGATAAAGATGCAAATAATACTGACATTTACTTCACAGTTTTCTTTCTGTGATCCTCTGAGTGAGTAAACTGGATTGCTGAGATATTCATGGGAAGGAAATGAAGAAGGGTTGTCAAGATGAAAGCAAATTTCCTTAAAACTTAGCCAGAAGGTTCTTGGCAATTTTTTCTGTTATTTGCTCAGCTGAATAGGAGCTGCTTGAAAATATATTTTGCACAACCGCAAAAGGAAAACTCTTGTTCCCGTGGCACCGCTGCCTGTTTTTTGCATGCTCTTTCCCTGAAAAGCTGACGATTTTCCAGCGTTCGGCGTCTCTGCAGGGTTTCTGGTCCCACCGTGGCGGCAGGCGTGCGGCCGTGACCCGAATGAGCCCTTGCTGCCTGCCTTGCCGGCGCTGTTTTCCCTAATCCGCGTGTGCTGGGATGGAGCGGATCCCTGAGGAGGAGGGGATCGGGCCCAGGGTCGGCTTTGCTGTCGGGTGGGGAGCGGAGCAGCGGGGGATGCTGAGCCCTGCCAGGGCTGACCAGGGCGGTGCGTGGGGTGAGCGGGACCCGACGAGAGTCCTTCTGGATGGTTCTTTTTGGAGGCCGTGGATGTAGATCGCTCCTGGCTGGGCTTGTGGGTACCAGGGCACGGTCCTGGGCTGGCAGCGACGGGGCTGCTGCTGTGAGGTGCTGAGCATCCCGGTGTCTCCCGAGCGAGGCCGCTGCTCCCCTGCTCCCGGGTGTTCATTTGGCCGCGGCGCCCGGAGCGATGCCCAGCGAAGGGCGAGCGCAGTGGAGGAGAAGGCAGGAGGCTGAGGGGGCCCGGCGTTGTGTCCGATCCCTGCGGCCGCAGTGTCTGAGCCTGAGGGGAGCGGCCATGCTGGGGGCGGCTGGGCTGAGCGGCCACGTATCTGTGGGGCTGACGGTTCGCTCCAGATTCCTCTTGGGGGTGAGAGAAGGGAGCGGGTGTGCGGCGATCTGATCCCGCTGGCGCATCCCCGCTGCGGTCCCCGCCCGTCCCGTCCTCTGCGGCGTCCCGGCTCTGCGGGGGCCGGGTCCGCGCCGTCGCGGGTCCCGCTGAGGGGAGACACGGCGTGGAAGGAGGGGGTGGGGGCGTCCTTAAGCCGCCAGGGGGCGCCGTCCCCCTTCGTACGGGCGCGCGCGGCGGGAGGGGGCGTGGCCGAGGCGGGGCGCGGCGCGGAGATTTGCGGGGTTGAGGCGGGGGCGTGGCCGAGCGGGCGCGGGGATTGGTGGGGCGCCGGCGGGGGCGGGGCCGGGCGGCGGCGGGGGCCGGCGGCGGCGTGGCCGCGCGCGCCACTCGCGGCGGCGATGTGACCCGGGCGGGCGGGCAGCGGCACCGGCACTGCCACCGGCCCGTCCCGTCCGCGGCCCCGGCCCGCCCTGCCCCGGAGCCATCCGGCCCGCGGACGCACCCCCCATGCCCGCTCACGGCCGCCCGCCGGTAGCGGCTGACGCCTGCGGGGCCCGAGGAGGCGATGGCTGTGGATCTGGTGGTGCTGCTGTGCCTGGCCGCCGCCGCGGCCGCCGTGGAAGGTGAGCGGCGACCGGGACCACCGGGAGCGGGTGGGATGCTGAGCCGAGGGTCCCTGCGCCGCCCGCGGCGTCTGCAGCTGGGGAGCAGGCGGGGAGCGACTCCCCCGCCGTAAGTCACTGGCGCGGGGCCGGATCCTGGCCCCGTGGCCCCGGCCTCTTGTGCCAGCCCGGGTTACCTGGCCCGCGGGCGGTGCTGGCAGCCCGTGCCCTCGAGAGGGGGCCGGGGATGGAGGAGGGAACCCGCCCGCATTCCCTGGGGGCGAGCTCCTGCTCGGCTCCCCTTCCCTGCGGAGCCCTGCCCGGGGCCGCCCTGGGGTCACCTCCAAGGTCCCTTCTGGTCCCCGGGGCCGCGGTGGGGCCGTCTCCGGAGTCCCGTCTGGGTTCCCCTCTGGTCCCCGGGGCCGTCGTGGGGCCGCCTCCGGGGGCCGTGGCGGTGTGCGGAGCCGCCTCTGCCAACCCTCCTCCTCCCAGCCCCGGCGGAGGATGGATGCGCCGGGAACCGTGGGCAGGTGGTCTCCGTTTTTGGGGATGAACTGAGACGGGGTGTGCTTGGCTCGGCCATGGAGCCACAGAGCAGGTGCGTGCTCGTCCTCTCAGCACGGTCCGTGCCAGTGGGCTGGGATCTTTTCCCTATCTTCCGCTTGGTCGTGGGATTTTCTGGGCAGCAGGAAGGTGCCTGCAGCCAAGACCCAGGCTCCGGGCGGTGGGCCTGGTGGGACAGCGTTGGTGCTGTGTCGCTGCTCCGTGCCCGGCATGGCTCTTGAAGTATTGCTTCAATTTTTTTTTTTCTTCTGTTTTGCCACTGCCACCTTTCGTGCTGGTACAGCACCAGCTCGTGGCAGGGGTTGCCCAGCGCTGAAGCGGTGGCTGCGCGCAGGGGACGTGGTGCAGCCCCTCGGTTGTGAGCAGCGAGAGGCGCACGGCTGCGGGAGACGATGCTCGGGGTCTCAAACCGCTGCCGGCCGGCGTGGGGCTGGGCCTTCCTCGGGGGGGTTTAATAAGAGTATGGTTGCGGCTGAACTGGAAGCTGTCAGACATGGCAAGAGACTCCGGCTCAGCTCCGGGCAGCGAGGAGCTGGTTCAGGAGCTGGAGTGCTGCTCCGATGGGGTTTGGCCACAGCTCCGCTGCGCTCGCAAGCACGGCTGCTGGATCGTGGCGGGCAGGCCCGCTTGATGCAGCATCCCCTTTCCGCTGGCTTTTGGCTGACACACGTGTTTGCTTTTCGTATTTCTTGGGCTGCCTGATGACATCTCTGTAGGCATACCTGGAGGTGGGAGTGCTGGTGCCATGCCGAAGCGTGATGCAACGAGCGCGCATTTGCTCGGTGGCGAAGCCGCACGTGAAAAGGCAAGACCTGTTAGCAGCGCTTGGCTCGCTGGTGATTGCAGCGTCAGCGGCTTGAGGCACTGCTGGAATTGCGGCTGGGTGGGAGACTTCGGCTCCCTCCTGGTCTGAGGGCACTCCTGGGTGTCACCCAGGGTGTTCCCCAGCTTGTCTGAGCTCTCCCTCCGCAGGAGCAGTGGCAGAGTCAGTGTCCCTGCCCAGGACCGAACCTGTTGACAAGTGATGATATTTCTACTCTGCTGAGGAAGTTGCTTGGATAGTAAAGTAGTATCCTGGGAGAGATCTCAGGTTTCAGGGAAAATTTTGGATGGGGAATTTCTGAGGTAGAGCAGTCGAATCTGATTTGGAGGTAAGGCGAGAGTCTAATGATGTGGTCGTATAAAGAAAATGCCTTTCTGTGGGGTTTATGTAAATCTTCCTGAATCTCTTGATACAGAGGTTGAATTTGCTAGGTTGAAACGTGGTTTTCTCCAGTGGATCTGGAGCATCTTCTAGGACCTGCCCTGCCCTGGGGTCTGGCTTTCCCCCTTGAGCATCGGTGAGGCTGGATTAGCCGGCAGCCCTCTCTGACAGCACGGCAAAGCCACGGCTGGCGCCCTGCTCTGCCCTGGGCTGCAGGAGCAGCTGAGCCAGGGATGGCTCCCTGCATCCCAAATCAGCCAGCGAGACAAAAAGTCTTTTCTCTGTGATGGCGGGGGAGGCGTCTGGGGGTCTGGACCCGGCTGGAGTGGGAGGAGGATGCAGCTGGGGTCAGGGCATGGGCTGCCTCCAAACCACCCTCGTTATTCTCCATAAAACTCTGCTAACTCATTGCCTGCGGCACTCGAACCTGGATGTAATAGAGTCACTTATCTGACTTTTTAAAAGGTTCTTTGATTTTTTACTAAATCCTGTGGCTTAGCTGACCCTTTTCTGCTGGACACCTGGACGTCCGTAGTAATTTTTAAATTTTTTTTGTGGCTTGCGAAGAGGAAGAGGGATGTGAGAAGATGACAGCTTCACACCAAATACTCTGTCTCTCCCACACCCTGCAATCACTCAGGAGCCGCTCGCATGTTAGCTGAACCAGATACAATCCATTTAGCATATAGAGAGGGTGCTAATGGACTGATGTTACATGTTTTAACTGGGGTTGGAGCTGTTGGTAGGTCAGATGGGGCTGATGACCATTTCAGTGCAGCTCCTCCACGTACTCTGTTTCACCTGC